>CM059793.1:21313511-22566844 GCA_030435695.1 Brachymystax lenok tsinlingensis | reverse complement strand
AGTTCATCTCAGTAGAATGCTGATCCACTTGGAGGGCTTTTGTACAGTCGCCATCCAGCTGCATGGGGCCATATTGTACTAGATTCACTTGGCCATATCTTCATAAATAATTGGTACATACAACCCAATGATGGCTTAAAATGTTTTAGGGGGGTATGGAAAACACATTGATGCCATATATACGTGTTGAGATTTTAGTAGAAAAGTGGTGAAAACGTGTGAGAACTGACTGTTTTTTGTAAATGTTTTCATGGCAAGTTCCAATATGTTTTTTGGAAGTTCCAACATGTAAACACTCTAAAACATTATATTGGTGATCCCTGAAGTCTACTGATTGTAATGATATATAATATGATATTCTGTTTTATGTCAATTTTAAGAAATGTGAAACCTGCCCTGTACATGTCACTTTAGGTAAAATCCCATATGAATGCATTATGTCCATCAGAGAGACAGATAACTCATTAGGATGAGCACAATAAAATGATCCAAGTATGCCTTATATATGTGTCCTTTAACTACACTTTATGCAGAAATGTGGTGGAAATGTCCCCTAAAATTACTGTTCTGTAATTTGAATTGGCCATAACTTCATAAGTAAGTGGCATATTAAGCCTAATGATGGCTTAAAATGTCCAAGATAGTGTGTAAAATACAATCAAATGGATCATGTGTGTTTTTTAAAGATGTTTTGAAAATACGGAAAATAAATTGCCCAAAATGCTGTCCAAATCACAGATTCTTGTTGATATTTTGATCCTTCGATTAAGAGGATCACATTTCAGCATGCTCCTAATAATTTCAAAGTAGTGTGTGATATCTGTGGATTAGAATGATATATAACATGTACCAAAACAGTGCTTGCATAAAAAGTAATGGCAGTATCGTGTCCCATACATCAAGGTAGAGTTCAATTGGAATGGCTTCATGTCCATGGTTTCATTTTCAACATTGTAAGTACAGGAAAGTAAGTACATGGAAGTTTTTTTGTCACATTTCTTATTTTATATCATTGTAATTAGTAAACTTTAAGGAACACCCATTTTACCATTTTAAGTGTTTTAATGTAAAATACAAAAAATGAAAACGAAAGTATGTTTTTTAAAAAGATATAAAAAAATATTTAAAGGATACGTATATACTGAGTGTACAAAACCTTAGGAACACCTTCCTAATATTGAGTTGCACCCCCTCTTTTCCCCTCAGATCAGCCTTAATTTGTTGGGGCATGGACTCTACAAGGTGTTAAAAACGTTCCACAGGGATGCTGGCACATTGACTCCAATGCTTCCCACAGTTGTGTCAAGTTGGCTGGATGTCCTTTAGGTGGTGGACCATTCTTGATACACACGGGAAACTGTTGAGTGTGAAAAACCCAGCAGCATTGCAGTTTTTGACACACTCAAACTGGTGCGCCTGACATCTACTACCATTCCCCGTTCAAAGGCACTTAAATATTTT
Organism: Brachymystax lenok tsinlingensis; assembly: GCA_030435695.1. NCBI lineage: Eukaryota > Metazoa > Chordata > Actinopteri > Salmoniformes > Salmonidae > Brachymystax > Brachymystax lenok. The sequence goes on along the minus strand of CM059793.1, from coordinate 22,565,383 downwards.
GTCTTGCCCATTCACCCTCTGAATGGCACACATACACAATCCATGTCTCAGTTGTCTCAAGGCTTAAAAATCCTTCTTTAATCTGTATCCTTCCGTTCATCTACACTGATTGAATTGGATTTAACAGGTGACAGCAATAAGGGATCATAGCTGCACCTGTATTCACTTGGTCAGTCGATGTAATGGAAAGAGCAGGTGTTCCTAATGGTCAACTGTACACTCAGTGTATATGGCATATTGTACACTCAGTGTATATTGCATATTGTACACTCAGTGTATATGGCATATTTGGGCCGTTTTATTGTGTTCTTGTGACCTTCTCAACCATTTTAAGCCATCATTGGGCTGTATGTACCAATTATTCATGGATATATGGCAATGTAAATCTGGTCCAATATGGCCCTATGGAGCTTGTTGGTGGTCATTTTGGAAAACGGAGTATATTCACAGGTGTGGTGCTGCCGGAGCGCACCGGAGCAATGAATCAATGTCCTGTAAGATCACTTAATGAATGATTAATTAGTATTCTGCATAACCGCCTGAATATAATAGAATACTATAACATTACTGTAAAACCAAAAACTCCATGTAATTTCTGAGATTTAAGGATGATTGTACTGAAAGGTCACGTTTTTTTCTCATGATATGGCCAAAACTAAACAACGCGTCCCATAGGATAAATGTGCTCTGATGGAAGCGATATAGGAAGGCTAGTCTGTAGCTTGTTAATATAATCTCCTCTGAAATCCGCTCAAAGAGTATTTACTCACATAACTCAAGAAGATCTAAATACATATTCTCATGAAACTGAGTGAGATAAAATGGTTATGACTGGCATTCAGATGCAGCTTGGACATTTTACCAGTAAAACAAGAAGAATCACGATTGACAATGATGGCCTATTTTGAAATGAGGTAGGCCTAAAGGCAATGGGTATGAGGGTATTAAAAATACAAACATTTATTCATGCAATGTCTGAATAGGCAGACGTGGCATTTTGATGATGCATTTTATGCATATAAAATTATATTATTCAACAGACTATTGTGCAAACGTTGCTTGGCAGCCAGGGGGGTAATGGACAAAATCTGTGATGGCACTATAGCAAAAAAGACTTCTTTAGACATACCCCAACTGTGTGTGAAATTTGGTGGCCCTATCACAAAGTTCAAAACTTTTTCCCCATAGCCGCTGGACTAAGGTCAAAATTACCTCAATATGACCCCCATAAAGGTCTTAAGAGTATTTTATGATCATAACTATTGTCTATATTACCTGTGGGATTTATTTAGTGGGTATATAACATTACAAAGTAATTTTGATATTTTTGGGAATTATTTTTCTTCTAACAGGAATTGTATAATGTTGACTCCCGAGTGGTGCAGCAGTCTAAGGCACTGCATCTCAGTGCTAGAGGCGTCCCTACAGACACCCTGGTTCAATTCCAGGCTGTATCACAACCGGCCGTGATTGGGAGTCCCATAGGGCGGCGCACAATTGGCCCAGCATCGTCCGGGTTTGGCTGGTGGAGGCCGTCATTGTAAATAAGAATTTGTTCTTAACTGACTTGCCTAGTTAAACACAGTATACATTTTTTTTAAATCATAATAATGGCCGCTAGGGTGCATCAAATTTGAATGGGAAATTTTAATTTCAAAATATCAATTTGGCTGGCATTGCATTTTGTTCAAATTAACATAAAAATGACTTTTGCAAAGTTTTGAGGAATTCCATTGAGATTTAGGGGTGCCACCTAACACATGAACTTTGGCGTAATTTCAAAAAAATTTAAATTTTTTGTCTAATTGCCATAAGGTTGACCTAGAAATGTTGAGTACAGTTAACTTTTATACAGTAACGTGTTCTATAGGGTTATCAAAGTAAAAGTTGTTTGTTTGCCCTTTGGGCAACTTGGGCATTTCTCAGAATTCAACTTTCAAGATTCTCCATTCATTTGTCCTATAGACAAAATGAATAGAGGTCAATGGGACATGTTCACGTGGCCTTATCCTGAATTTTGTGCAGCAGTGATGGATGTCGGACACACATATAAAGTTTAATTGACTTTATTGTTAAACACAAGGGGCGATACTGACACACTTAAAAGAACAAACCCTCTCTAGTGGCTAACTCACTGGCAACTAACAGGGCCTAATGGTAAGAGCTGACACTAACTAAATTTCAAACTTAATTGCTCAGTCTGTGCCAGAGTCTGCTCCACTGAGCAACATCACCAGGGAGAAAGCGAAAGGAAATTGAACCTGAACTCTGAACCTAGCCAGTGCGTCTCCCCCCAGATATGTCTCCCCACCCGCCACCCAAGAGTAACCGTCCTATTCAGGGATTAGCTTGCGTTTGCAGTGGCGAAGGTTTGGCTGTTGGTTGCGGTCATGTTCAACTGCTTGCAGCACATTCTGCGAAGTCGGATGTGAGCTTGACGCCACGCTCTGCACAGTCATTGACCACGTTCATTGCACGTACATTGACCTCACTTTTTTTTAACGCAGCATTGGTCGCCCATTCCTTCACATCGAGAGACATAAATTCTGGATCAATGTGCAGCTGGTGCATCCCAAACCAGCAATCCTTATTGGCGAGGTCAGCCAAGCTGGTGGTTGGCAAGAGGGTGGGGAACTTTGGCTTGCCAAAGCCAGTGCCAAAGCGCTGCTCAGGGATGTGCATGGGGAGATCAGCGGGCTTGTGCTCCAAGATCGCTCTGGCAAGTGCACGCTTGTCATCATTGGGCACCTTGCTGCTGAAGAGAGCCAGGGTAGCATCTCACCTGTCAGGTACCAGCGATGCCTCTCCAGCGCCTTGATCGCTGATGCTGCAATGCCCTCATCTACAGCCTTGTATGCCTGCAGGTGGTGGTAGAGTGTCAGGTCATTCCAGGCAGCATCAACAGCTTTCTCGCAGGTCAACCACCACTTTGCATAGATGTGTGTAATGAAAATGGCAAATGCCCGAATCTTCGGCACCTGTGCCGTGTGGTGATTGTGCCCTGGGGAAGCAACGTGATGTGCTGCTCCATCAAAGCCAGCATCAAAGCCAGCCATCGTGCCTTGTGGAGCGCTCCCGGTCGTTGGAAGCTCACTGCGGTCTGCTCTTCACCATCTGCATCCAGAAACACAAGACACAGCTGCACAAACTCATGGTAGTCACCTCGCTTGTGGTCAGTGACTTCTTTTGCGCACCTGACAAGTTCAGCATGTAAATTGCCCAGGAGTGGTTGGGTGCCGGCACCCAGACCAAAGCAGTGGTCGGCCCAGTGAGAGCTGTATGGCAATGCAGGCTGCTGTGAGATGGCCGGTGTTTGACACAGTGGTGTCAAATGCCATGTTGACAACCTGGTCAGCACAGCACCAGTCCTGCAGCAACTTGCATGTCAACCGGGCAATGATCACTCCACATGCCTCATTGGTCTGCTTCTTATACGCCGGGACACCAAGCAGTTTCAGCCGCTCTGCATCTCCAAGCACCACTGTCAGACGCTCCTCCAACTGGCGCACATTGCTGAGCATCGGTGTTAACTTGCTGTCCCAGTGTAGGGTGCACAATGGAGGTGGTGTCCACTGCTTGTGCTGTTCCTCACTGATTGTCTCCAGAACTTGGCGTCTTGCTCGGTCAGCTGTTGCGTAAGATGCAGAGAGATGTGTACATTCACCACCTGACTCTGCAACAAGGCCACGAGTGAAGGCAGCCTGTTGCATTGGTGACATCTTCAACCTTGTAGCCAGTGACCACGACACTTGGTCGGCTAAGGATGTCATGTGGAATGAAGACGCGTTTGTTCCAGTCTTCTTATGCTTGTGGGATGGTACGCCCTCAGATGGTGGATAGACTGTGTTAGTATCCTCCTCTGACTCCTCATCACTCTCCGACTCCAAGCTGGACATTGCCGTCACCTCCTCCAGCTCCTTTTCACAGCGGGACTGTCTGGCTGCTGCGGCAGCTTGACGCTCCTCTCGCCGCTTCACCTTGAGGTGCAGCTTTTTGTCCAATACACCAAATGTGGCCACTCTGTCAGTCTTCATGCTGGCCAAGAAAGCTAGGTCTTCTGGGTTATCAATCAGCTTTTCAACATTTGGAGGCCACAGCGGAAATGTGGCATCAATTCTGCACTCCATTTTCTCCAAATGTTTCGCTGTAGTCTCACTGGAGCGCATGGCCTGGGAGATTTTCCGCAGCTTGTTGTTAGCATTGACTAAGTCTACCATCTTGTGGCACGACGCTTGTCGCTCACCATTGGGATGTTGGCTTTCTTGTAAAATGGCCGCACCTGCTTCAAGACAACCTTGGCTGCCTCGAACTGCGACAATGCTCCATTTGCACCAGGTTTCTTGGCAAGCATGCAGCGTAAGATCTGACGACCAGTTGGCAGTTTGGCCCCGGTGATGATGCCATCCTCACTGGTGATGCTGGGGCCCAGACCAAAGACCAGGCTGCGACTGCTAGTCTGGCAGGGACCAGTTGGTGAGGGCAGCATCTTAGGAGAGCTGGATCCTGGGGTGGGTTGTGTTGTGCAGTGCCTGAGAATGAAAAGGATACAAGCTCAAGGATAGTGTTTAAAATCATATCTTACCATACTTAATATCACTCAATTATGATAAACCATTCTTGCATAATCCTCAAATTTTAGCTGTCTAACTTCATCATAACTTACCGTTACATCACTACCAGAGTAGCTAGCTGTGCTTGCAAATATACAAATATACTTCAAATGTTAATCTACTGTAACAACTACAATGCTACTCTCAATAAACATGAGACATCTATACTCTGAATATGACATTGTCCACTCTAGAATACTGTTGATGTTAAGCTTAATAGCTTAGCTAACATAGATAGCTAACTGTGGTTAGCAAACTGTTGCTAGCTAATGTTAGCTAGATGTAATGAACACCAAATACCTATAAATATGACTTAAATGACTTATGATAAATAAGTATACAAAGACACAACTACAGATATGATAGTAATATGTAATAATACATACCCAACACAGAAAGATCACCTCAAACAGAAAGATCACCTCAGTTTTCTTGAGCTGTAGTATTGTTTACCTCAGATCTCCATGGCGACCATTGAGCACTGTTAACCACTTTATCCAACAAAAACAGATGTGCGGTGGCACCCCTAAATCATCATGTACTGGAAAAATATTTTGCATGTGTTGTTTCTACATATATTGGAACACTTTTAGAACCCAGCCATATCAAAATTCAAGAATTGTGTTTTTTGATGCACCCTAATGGCCGCCCTGGTTGACTGACGTGCTTCCCAGACTGCCTCCCATCTTTAAAATGCTCTTTAAGCTATCTAGTATTAATGTTACCAAGTTTGATACTTGTATCATGAAGTGGAAAGATCTCTGTATATTTGGTACTTATCCTCTGGACTAAATCACCAATTGGGAACATACTGCATAAGATCACTATCAAACACACAAGCTGAAGAACATATGTACATATGCAATGCGTAAGGCCTTGAATCACAGGAAACCTATTTTGAAGCCTTGGATATTTCTTATATTATAGGATAAGCTCAGTGTATGACCTGCTTAGACACTCAGATTGTTCTTCAGGTTGTTGTCAGTATTGAGACAATATTAAGCAGGAATGAAAACAAATATTTTGTTAGTATACCTTTGTAGTAAACACAAGTCAGTTGTAATGTGCACCGTTTGGAACTCTAGTGCTAAATAGCGTGCTTATTCTGCTCTGCTGGCACAGACCACTTCCTCATTCTGCTTTATGCTTGAGAGGTTCATTAGGCTCTTGAATGTCATCAAATGTCATCATGTCTTTCATATGGTTGACCTTGAACATTACTGACCAATTCATCAGACTTGTAAATGCCACACTCCTCAGTGCAGGAAAAAAATTAAATGTACATGACGTTTTAATGTTCTATCTAATGCAGCATCTGTCTGTGCAATATACTGTATCTGTAGCTAGCTATAGATAGGTATAATGTCATTTTCCCAATGGTCAATAATTGAAGTGTTGCCTCTGAAAAAGCCAGTCATGCTGTAGGGAGATTAACTTTCTTTATAAACTCTGTCTACTGACTGTGTTTCATATCTTATTAGTCTGTGTGCAACTTGAGCAGGATCAAGAAATGAATAACTATTTTGCTGGGGTCATTGATCCATGCAGAGGAGTTGAGTTATAGTTTAATGACACAGCGAATCCAGCAAGAAAGAAAAGCTGGACATATTGTTGAGTGAGTATGAGAGGGAGAAGAAAAGAAAGAAAGAGAGAACATTTGTTGCCTCAAGTCTGTGATGTATATCTAGAAGACTAGAGTTGCTCTAAAGTAGACATGTGACGTTGACATGTAGCATTCAGAGGGGTTTCTGGGAAGAATAGTCTCCTCTGAATCAGATCGTCAAACTGTACTCCACCTTCATCACTTCCTCTTGTTTCTGTTTTTGTTTGAGCTCTTTGGAACAGCACTTCTGCAATTCTGTTACCAAACAGTTGAGAAACTAATCTACATTTTTTTCAAAGTAAATGAAACTACACAATCATATTCCTCACTTCATTGGCCATGATGACAGATCATCTGATTGACTATTATATTTTCTTCTAGTGGAAAATAGCATTTCCATCATTTGCCAAAGGAAGTCATTTGAGTGTGTATATGACAGGGATGACAGAGAGAGAGGAAGGTTTGATCTGCGGGACAGAACAGTGACTTGAACAGCCAGTGCAATCACAGCACTGAGGAGACAGATAGAGGCATCAATTTGGATGGAGTGGATGGAGTGCAGCTCAGCTCATTAGGCCCTGACAATGGCTTCTCTGTGCCAATGCTGGAGTGGCACACAGGAGCATTGAGAGTTGACCCATTCACACTCACATTCCCCCCCTCCCATTCACACAGACTGAAAGGGCCCCCCATACCCCCCTTGCTTGCCCCAATTTTTCTCCTCCCTAAACTCACCCCCATCCCCAACCAAAATAATCCCATCAGTCCCCATGAACCGTATTCCGTACTCCCAGCCCACCACTCCCCCTTACTCCCCTTCCCCCTCTTGCGCCTGAGGAGATGAGATAGAAGAGAGTGATGAGATCATCTGCACAGCAAGGGGTTGGTTAAATATCCCATAAGTACACAATCCAGCTGTGCTAGTCACTTTGTTAGCTCATGTTGTGATATTGGGATAAGTGACTGGGGGAGTCCTTTTTTCTTTGAATTTAGGGAGGGACATTGATAATATAAACTGCTGCGGTGAATAATGCAGTTCAATGACATTCCAGTGACATTGGCAAGATATTAAAACAGACTCCATACTCTTTACATTTTTTTTTTTTTTGTCAAACGTGATATCTGGTTTGAATTATATATTTTGCCAAAGACAACAAAAGAACAACAGAAAAAGCCTCCCTCTCAGAGTGGAAGAACATTGCTGGGATAAGATGGATCACACAGGCATTCAAACACACTCACTGACATAGACAGGCACACAAACAAGCACATGACTCAGTGATGTGTGGGATATGAAATATGCTGGATATGGGAGGCTTCTGGAATGCAGGAAGGAGCTGAGTATCGCTGGCAGGAACTTCCTTGTGAATCCCAGAGTGAACAATACTCCTAGAACTCGCATACTCACGTATTAAGCAACTCTCCCTCACTCTAATACACAGAGGAGGCTGGTGTGAGGGACTATAGGAGGATGGGCTCATTGTAATGGCTGGAATGGAATAAATTGAACAGTATCAAACACATATAGCCCCTCCCACCAGCCTCCACTGATGTACATACTCCCGCCCTCTCTCCCGCTCTTTCTTTCTCTCTCTAGCTTACAAGTAATGTATAGTTACACACTCCCACAGAACAGGGGAGAAAGCTGGCTTTACCTTTGGCCTATCTGTGGAGCTGTCAGAACATGCACACTGTAAACATGATACCGTAAACAGGCTAGCAGGTAAGTCTGTTTGCCTGTGAGCATGATCGTCTCAGGGTAAATTACCTGAAAGAGTCAGAAAGCAGTCTGTCCAGCAGTGTGACAAGGATGCAAATTAACCCCCTAAAGTCATTAATCTAATTAATATGGTCCCCTAAGACACCACACAACACCATCTCACCCATCCTCCACTCAGCTCCAAATGGGCTAAGTCACACACACACACATACAGTACATCCCACACCAGATCTCCCTAACATATCACACACGTGAGCACACACGGCACACACATGAACATACACACATGCCGTACACACACATCTTCTTAAAAGCAAACACAATAAATAACAGTTTAAAGATGTAATCTCACCCTGCATCCTCAATTATTGGAGTCTGTAGGCCTTACTGTGACAATACTGAAACCTGACAAGATGTTGCCGGAGAACAAGGCTGACGTTTTACGTATTCCTAATGAATTGTGTTTTTTTTTTGTTTTTTTTTGTATTGTTTGTAACTTATTTTGTAACTTATTTTGTACATAATGTTGCTGCTACCATCTCTTATGACTGAAAATAACTTCTGGGCATCAGAACTACGATTGCTCACCCCGGACTGGCAGATTTTTTCCCTTTAACGAGTCCGACAAGCCCGACGTAAATGATATACTGCTTCCCCGGGAACAGGCCCTGATCCCCGTCATTTGCGTGAAGAGAAGGCGGAGAAAAAGGGGCCAGAGGGTGCGCTGACATCTGAAAATTCGTAGGCGTTCGAATAAACTCCCACTTCCTTCCATTCCGCTAGAAAATGTGCAATCTTTGGAAAATAAAATCGATGACCTACGTAGAAGATTAAACTACCAACGGGACATTCAAAACTGTAATATCTTATGCTTCACAGAGTCGTGGCTGAACAACGATATTATCAACATACAGCTGGATGGTTATATGCTGTATCAGCAGGACATAACAGTGCGTCGGGGCAGCGGACTATGTATTTTTGTAAATAACAGCTGGTGCATGATATCTAAGGAAGTCTCAAGGTTTTGCTTGCCTGAGGTAGAGTATCTCATGATTTAAAAAAAATATATATATAACCAGGTAGGCTAGTTGAGAACAAGTTCTCATTTACAACTGCGACCTGGCCAAGATAAAGCACGGCAGTTTGACACATAAACAAAATACAGTCAATAATACAGTAGAAAAAATATATATAATAAGAAGTCTATATACAGTGAGTGCAAATTAGGCAAGATAAGGGAGGTAGGGCAATAAATAGGCCATGGTGGCGAGGTAATTACAATATAGCAATTAAACACTGGAATGGTAGATGTGCAGAAGTTGAATGTGCAAGTAGAGATAATGGGGTGCAAAGGAGCAAAATAAATAAATACAGTATGGGGATGAGGTAGTAGGATAGGCTGTTTACAGATGGGCTATGTGCAGGTGCAGAAATCTGTGAGCTGCACTGACAGCTGGTGCTTAAAGCTAGTGAGGGAAATATGAGTCTCCAGCTTCAGTGATTTTTGTAGTTCATTCCAGTCATTGGCAGCAGAGAACTGGAAGGAAAGGCGGCCAAAGGAGGAATTGGCTTTGGGGGTGACCAGTGAGATATACCTGCTGGAGCATGTGCTACGGGTGGGTGCTGCTATGGTGACCAGTGATCTGAGATAAGGCGCGGCTTTACCTAGCAAAGACTTGTAGATGACCTGGAGCCAGTCGGTTTGGTGACGAGAATGAAGCGAGGGCCAGTCAACGAGAGCGTACAGGTCGCAGTGGTGGGTAGTATATGGGACTTTGGTGACAAAACGGATGGCACTGTGATAGACTGCATCCAATTTGTTGAGTAGAGTGTTGGAGGCTATTTTATAAATGACATCGTCGGTAGGATGGTCAGTTTTACAAGGGTATGTTTGGCAGCATGCGTGAAAGATGCTTTGTTGCGAAATAGGAAGCCGATTCTAGATTTAAGAGATGCTTAATGTGAGTCTGTAAGGAGAGTTCACAGTCTAACCAGACACCTAGGTATTTGTAGTTGTCCAAATATTCTAAGTCAGAACCGTCCAGAGTAGTGATGCTGGACGGGTGGTCAGGTGCGGGCAGTGATTGGTTGAAGAGTGTGCATTTAGTTTTACTTGCATGATAAGCTGTAGACCACACGATCTTCGAGTTTTCATCTGTATTTTTCGTAGCTGTCTACATACCACAACAGACTGATGCTGGCACTAAGACCACACTGAATGAGCTGTATTCCGCCATAAGCAAACAGGAAAACGCTCACCCAGAGGCGGCGCTCCTAGTAGCTAGGAACATTAATGCAGGGAAACTTAAATCCGTCTTACCAAATTTCTATCAGCATGTTAAATGTTCAACCAGAGGGAAAATAACTTTACTCCACACACAGAGACACATACAAAGCTCTCCCTCGCCCTCCATTTGGCAAATTTGATCATAATTCTATCCTCCTGATTCCTGCTTACAAACAAAATTAAAGCAGGAAGCACCAGTGACTCGCTCAATAAAAAAGTGGTCAGATGAAGCAGATGCTAAGCTACAAGACTGTTTTGCTAGCACAGACTGGAATATGTTCCGGGATTCCTCCGATGGCATCGAGGAGTACACCAGTCATTGGCTTCATAAATAAGTGCATCGATGACGTTGTCCCCACAGTGACCGTACGTACATACCCCAACCAGAAGCCATGGATTTCAAGCAGCATCCGCACTGAGCTAATGGCTAGCGCTGCCACTTTCAAGGAGCGGGACTCAAACCCGGAAGCTTATAAGAAATTCCGCTATGCCCTCCGACGAACCATCAAACAGGCAAAGCGTCAATACAGGACTAAGATCGAATTGTACTACACCGGCTCTGACACTCGTCGGATATGGCAGGGCTTGCAAACCATTACAGACTACAAAGGGAAGCATAGCCGAGAGTAACACGAGCCTACCAGATGAGCTAAACTACATCTATGCTCGCATCGAGGCAAATAATACTGAAACATGAATGAGAGCACCAGCTGTTACGGAAGACTGTGTGATCATGCTCTCCGCAGCTGATGTGAGTAAGACCTTTAAACAGGTCAACATTCACAAGGCCGCAGGGCCAGATGGATTACCAGGACGTGTACTCTGAGCATGCGCTGACCAACTGGCAAGTGTCTTCACTGACATTTTCAACCTCTCCCTGTCCGAGTCTGTAATACCAACATGTTTTAAGCAGATCACCATAGTCCCTGTGCCCAAGAACATTAAGGTAACCTGCCTAAATGACTACAGACCCGTAGCACTCACGTCTGTAGCCAGGAAGTGCTTTGAAAGGCTGGTCATGGCTCACCATTATAAACACCATTATCCCAGAAATCCTAGACCCACTCCAATTTGCATACAATTTGCATACTGTTCCACAGATGATGCAATCTCTATTGCACTCCACACTACCCTTTCCCACCTGGACAAAAGGAACACTTATGTGAGAATGCTATTAATTGACTACAGCTCAGCGTTCAACACCATAGTGCCCTCAAAGCTCATCAATAAGCTAAGGACCCTGGGACTAAACACCTCCCTCTGCAACTGGATCCTGGACTTCCTGACGGGCCGCCCCTAGGTTGTAAGGGTAGGTAACAACACATCTGGCACTCTGATCCTCAACATGGGGGCCCCTCAGGGGTGCGTGCTCAGTCCCCTCCTGTCCTCACTGTTCACTCATGACTGCACGGGCAGGCACGACTCCAACACCATCATTAGGTTTGCCGATAACACAACAGTGGTAGGCCTGATCATCGACAACGACGAGACAGCCTATAGGGAGGAGGTCAGAGACCTGACCGTGTGGTGCCAGGACAACAAACTCTCTCTCAACGTGACAAGACAAAGGAGATGATTGTGGACTACAGGAAAAAGAGGACCGAGCACACCCCCATTTTCATCGACGGGGCTGTAGTGGAGCAGTTTGAGAGCTTCAAGTTCCTTGGTGTCCACATCACCAACAAACTAACATGGTCCAAGCACACCAAGACAGTCGTGAAGAGGGCACAACAAAACCTATTCCCCCTCAGGAGACTGAAAAGATTTGGCATGGGTCCTCAGATCCTCAAAAGGTTCTACAGCTGCACCATCGAGAGCATCCTGACTGGTTGAATCACTGCCTGGTATGGCAACTGCTCGGCCTCCGACCACAAGGCACTACAGAGGGTAGTGCGTACGGCCCAGTACATCACAGGGGCCAAGATTCCTGCCATCCAGGACCTCTACACAAGGCGGTGTCAGAGGAAGGCCCTAAAAATTGTCAAAGACTCCAGCCACCCTTGTCATAGACTGTTCTCTTTGCTACCGCACGGCAAGTGGTACCTGAGCACCAAGTCTAGGTCCAAGAGGCTTCTAAACAGCTTTTACCCCTAAGCCAAAAGACTCCTGAACGTCTAATCAAATGGCTACCTAGACTATTTGCATTGCCCCCTCTTTTACACCACTGCTACTCTCTGTTGTTATCATCTATGCATAGTCACTTTAATAACTCTAACTAGATGTACAGTTGAAGTTGGAAGTTTGCATACACTTAGGTTGGAGTCATTAAAACTAGTTTTTCAACCACTCCACACATTTCTTGTTCACAAACTATAGTTTTGGCAAGTCGGTTAGGACATCTACTTTGTGCAAGTCATTTTCCCAACAATTGTTTACAGACAGATGATTTCACTTATAATTCAGTGTATCACAATTCCAGTGGTTTAGAGGTTTACATACACTAAGTTGACTGTGCCTTTACACAGCTTGGAAAATTCCCTAAAATTATGTCATGGCTTTAGAAGCTTCTGATAGGCTAATTGACATAATTTGAGGTGTACCTGTGGATGTATTTCAAGGCCTACCTTCAAACTCAATGCCTCTTTGCTTGACATCATGGGAAAATCAAAAAAGAAATCAGCCAAGACCTCTGAAAAGAAATTGCAGAAATCTGGTTCATCCTTGGAAGCAATTTCCAAATGCCTGAAGGTACCACGTTCATATGCACAAACAATAGTACGCAAGTATAAACACCATGGGACCACGCAGCCATCATATCGCTGTCTCCTAGAGTTGAACGTACTTTGGTGCGAAAAGTGCAACTCAATCCCAGAACAACAGCAAAGGACCTTGTGAAGATGCTGGAGAAAACAGGTACAAAAGTATCTATATCCACAGTAAAACAAGTCCTATGTCGACATAACCTGAAAGGCCGCTCAGCAGGGAAGAAGCCACTGCTCCAAAAGCGCCATAAAAAAGACAGACTATGGTTTGCATCTGCACACGGGGACAAAGATTGTACTTTTTGGAGTCCTCTGGTCTGATGAAACAAAAATAGAACTGTTTGGCCATAATGAACATTGTTATGTTTGGAGGAAAAAGGGGGAGGCTTGCAAGCCGAAGAACACCATCCCAACCGTGAAGCATGGGGGTGGCAGCATCATGTTGTGGGGGTGCATTGCTGCAGGAGGGACTGGTGCACTTCACAAAATAGATGGCAACACGAGGAAGGAAAATTATGTGGATATATTGAAGCAGCATCTCAAGACATCTGTCAGGAAGTTAAAGCTTGGTCGCAAATGGGTCTTCCAAATGGACAATGACCCCAAGCATACTTCCAAAGTTGTGGCAAAATGGCTTAAGGACAACAAAGTCAAGGTATTGGAGTGGCCATCACAAAGCCCTGACCTCAATCCCATAGAAACTTTGTGGGCAGAACTGAAAAAGCATGTGCGAGCAAGGAGGCCTACAAACCTGACTTTTACACCAGCTCTGTCAGGAGGAATGGGCCAAAACTCACCCAATTCATTGTGGGAAGCTTGTGGAAGGCTACCTAAAACGTTTGACCCAAGTTAAAAAATTTAAAGGCAATGCTTCCAAATACTAATTGAGTGTATGTAAACTTCTGACCCACTGGGAATGTGATGAAAGAAATAAAAGCTGAAATAAATCATTCTCTCTACCATTATTCTGACATTTCACATTCTTAAAATAAAGTGGTGATCCTAACTGACATAAGACAGGGAAATTTTACTAGGATTAAATGTCAGGAATTGTGAAAAACTGTGTTTAAATATATTTGGCTAAGATGTATGTAAACGTCCGACTTCAACTGTACATATTACCACAATTAACCGGTGCCCCCGCACATTGACTCTGTCCCAGTACCCCCCTGTGTATAGTCTCGCTATTGTTACTTTACTGCTGCTCTTTAATGACGTGTTACTTTTATTTCTTATTCTTACTCTTATTTTTTTTAAACTGCATTGTTGGTTAGGGGCTCGTAAGTAAGCATTTCACTGTTGTGTTTGGCGCATGTGACTAATACAATTTGATTTGAATCGTTATCTTAACCTGACTACAGCCTCTTCCAGAACTCCGTAGTCTATTAGTCTCTCAGTCCCCTGCTCTCCCTCCCCCTTTACCACTCAGGCCCCATGTCTGAATCTGAACCAGTTTTGCTGGAGGCTATTAAGGCTGTGTTTACACAGGCAGAACAATTCAGATTTTTTTTCTCACTAATTGGTCTTTTGACCAATCATATCAGCTCTGAAAAAGATGCTATGTGTAAAGATCTGATGTGAATGGTCAAAAGATCAGAACTGGGTTGCCCATGTAAATGCAGCCAAATTGACCTGAGATAAACAACATTCAACACTCAAACTACACAAACAAACATTGGCATTAAAATTACACATAGGGTTAAGCCTATGTCTTACCCCCCTCAATCATTCTCTTACCCACGACAAACTAAACTACAAGTCATAAAAGCAGACTGCTAGAGGCTTATAGATTACTAGATTAAGTAATTAGGCAGTCGAGTTCACATCTGTTGAACAAAACTACCGGCAGAGAGGAGAAAAGGCGGAAGGGATGGGGGTGGTGAGAGAGAATAGTGGCAAAAAGAAAGTGGTTGGAGAGCGAGAGGAGAAGAGGGGTTAGTCAACAGAGGGTTTGAGGGAGTGGGAGTAGGGAGGGGTTCTTATTGACAAGCTTTAGAACAGAACACCTCACCCTGAGGCTGTGATTGGCTGAAACTTACAGAAGTGGTGACCGTGACAACGCATGCTACTCCCATAAGCCCCCAGAGACAGTGGGCGCGTTCGAGCGGATCACTTTTGTCAAGTTGGTCGCCTTTCAAAGTGTGTTGCATTATGGGGATAAGAATTGTCCGACTTGCGCCTACATGTTTATTGCATGAACTTAACAAAAATCATGTCATTAAAGGTCATGAAGTTTTGACTGCAAGTTTCTACACTTGCTCTTCACCAACTTCATCCTGCAGCATCGCCTGCATTGTGGGAGGCTCTATTTACCACCGATCATTAGTGTGTTTTTGTTTGACCCGCGCAAACGTGACCAAAGACGTGACTGAAACAGGAACCAACTTCGCAGCAATTCATCTATACAGTGGATATGTACAAATTAATGTGATATTTAAGGCTCTCTCACCAATTGATTGTACAATGTACACACATTATTTACAGTGTGTGATATGGGGGTTGGAGACATGTATATTTCGACATTATAAACTACTTTGATAAACAATGGCAACACTGCCATGTTGCACTGAGCCTTGCTGTTGGAAAATCACATCAGTGTCTGACTTTCAGCTGTCGCAGATGCACCTCCCCGACTTCACTCCTCAAATTTGTCTACAGTCGGTTGCTTTCACTTTACCACTCAAACGAGCCCAGTTACTATGTGTAATCTGGACTAGAGTGGAACAATGCCAAGAGCTTCCATTACATCACTGCCCCCCCTGAGTCTCACCACCACCTCAAAACTAATTTACCTTATTCTCACATCAGCCAAAGAGCGCTCCTGTCCATGTAAATGAGAGCTTTAGACACAAACAAAGAGACTTACGAGCTTGAAAAAACATTTTTTTTATTCTGAAATGATTGATCATGTGCCCAGTTCAGTTTTAAAAGTCTCCTCAAATCTCCCAGATAACATTGCTCTCAAGAATAAATCAAAGGTTAGAGAAAATAAAAGTAATCTTTAAAAAAAAACATTCCTTTTTGGGGTTTAATCCAAAAAAAAAGAGAGGCTACACTAGAGAAATGGCTGCTCCTGGGTTGGGCTGACTGAAAGTGCTACAGCCCTGTCCCATTGGTTTGTGGGCCATAGGCAAATCATAGTCTCACCCCCATGAGTGGAGGATAGCCAATCACAGTGTAGTGTCCACAAACACACACCTCCCATGATGCCCCTCTCTCCATGGGAGATTAAGGCAGTTAACACAGTGGGGTATACCTTGGGGGTGGATTGGAAGATGAGAAAAGCTGGGCAGGAAAGACCTCTATTGCCAAGGATGCATGTTTGGACTACAACCACAGAAGAATACAGTAAAAGAAAGATGATGACAAGTCAAATCAGATAGAGGCTCTTGCCCTTGTTCTGACAAACAGTACAGTAATGTGTCTTTTCCAGTTGTAACACAAACACAGCCACCCAGATTGAGAGAGTTCTTAACATTGCACCGCAGCTGAGATGATAGTGAGATGATGCACAGTACAGTAGATAATCATCCATGACCTGACAGGTGAGAGGGCTAAGGATAGGACTATAGCCATATATATGTCTGAGTGTGTCTCAACATGCTTTTTTGTGAGAGTGTGTGTGTTGCTGTGTGTTAATGTGTGTATCTGTGTGTGCGTGTTTGTACATGTGTGTGTGTATATATATCCCCCTCTCTCTCTCATCCAGGCATGAAGACCCTTCCCTCCCCCAAAAGGTAGCAGCCCCTCCCCTACCCCGCCCTGGTGGACTCCCCTCTACTCTCCCTGGGCGTCATAGTTGGCCCCACCCGCCTTCTTCAGCTCGGTGCGAATGTAGTCCTCCTCCAGCTCCCGAGGATCACTGATCATGAACTCCTTGGCAAAGTTCTGCAGGGAGGAATTTAAGAGAAAAAATGTTGAAAAAAGATAGAGAGATGGCACAGGTACAACATTTTTATACTTTATTTGCCATTTAATTTACTGTATTTTAACAGAACATTAATATTTGATATTTGTGAAGGAATCATGTGAGTATGTGTGAGAACAGAGTCCCTAACCTGGACAATATCTTTCACCAGTGTCTTGTCAGTGCTGATCTTGGCACGCTGCAGGCCGCTCACGTTTTCCCCTATCCAGGTGATGAGGGTGAACTTGGCCCGCTTGCTCATGGCGTCACCCGTCGTGATCCGCACAAAGCCAAAGAGACGCACATCATCTGAGAGAGAGTCAGAGAGTCAGAAATTAGGCTGACCATCAGACAAGCAGAAACATGCAGAGAGGTTGATGACACAGCAGACCATTTCCATTCCCAGCTGCCTCATGACAGGTAATTACAGTATAGTTGTTAGAGAAATGGATTTGTCTCCATGTCCATGTTGGCAAGGCCTGATTCCTGTGTACTGGGAGTTGATTGAGCTTTGTGAGAGTGTTTCTATGCTGATGTAAGAAGTAGGAATACAGGGGGAGTTTTCTCTTGTTATGGTGACACTACCTTGGCCAAGCACCAAATCCAAAAGTGGGATAAATCTGTGAGTACGAGAGACAGGGGAAGGTATTCAGGTCAACAGACTAAATAAAAGGGGGCTGGAGTTGTGAGCAATACCGAGGGGACTGGGGAGGCAGTGATTCTGGGTTCACTCTTTCACGCTCTGTCTCTCTCACACAAACACACTAAAACACACATTCACATCACATGTTAGCCCTACATCACCAGCTGCATTGTCTTGGAATAGAGCTGTTTTTTTCTGTATAGTCCAACACACCAAATATGTGCCAAATCACTTCTCTAAGTAGATTATAGTAAAAGTAATAACACATTTATGACATGATTCTGCTCTGGTCTGGGCCCTGGCCCTTCCTTACCATTAATAATGCCCCATTGGTTCCCTCTGTACTGATCAGTACCATCTAGGCATGATATCTGTGTTTACCTGTGCCTTGCTGATAGAGTTTTTCCTGGCAGAGCTTCACAAGCAGCATACATCTAAAGGCTTTTGTTGTGCATGAACAAGAATCAGTGTTCAAACTGTTATCAGCATGGTTACATAGGCTATTGTTAGTTTCAACACCTACCCTGCATGTCCCCTACATGTCACTTGACTTAGCCATGATATCCACCAGACCATACACAGGTCTATACTGTTTCTCTATATAACAAACCACAATTGGATGTGTCTAGCACTTAAATTCTTAAAAAAGGTCTGATTTTTTGTGCTTATTTCTATATTTGTCACATTGTGGTAGCGGGTAAGGCTGACAAGTAATGAATAAACTGTTGAAAGAAAACACTAATTCTGCTAACTCCTGAGTATCAAGCTTGACCTCCCCCGTTGTAAACTTTCTGGTTTGTCAGACTAAGCTCAGTATCTCTTCCGTCTCTAAGCCATCCATTCTAGTTGTGCTGACAACGCTATAAACACAAGTGCCCAGAAAACTGCTGCACTACTGAGACTATGATGATGTAGCAAAAAGACAAATAGAACGCTTTAGTTTAGCTCTTTAATTGATAAGAAAGACAGATGTTTATTTTAGCACACTATGTCTATCTAAAGAACAGATGCAATTACTGAGCCTTCCCATATAAGTATTCACTACTTTTGACTGCAACAGTCCAGTCTGTGGCCCTCAAATACAGGATGAGACTTTCACAGTTTCTGTTAAAGCAGACTCATCAGAATGTATTAAACTTCTTATACAGTAGGATTAGAGCAACACTATTCACTGGGCAAAGACAAGGTTCAAAGTGAGGAGAGCCGATGGTAGTATGGGACAGCCAGGGCTACTATTTGGGTAGTTAGTATAGCAATACATCAGTTCTCCTATTTAAAAGGGTAATACATCAGTAATAGGCCTAGATCGTAATAAATCCGAATTACATCACTGGAATGCATGCCCTGGAACATAAATAAACCGGAGCTGCCTACAGCCAAGGGTAATACAGGCGCACCAGCGCTGGAGTATTTACCCGCCACGCCCAACACTCCATATCTAATTAGGGTGATGAGAGTTTCAGGGAAGGGTGCTGAAAGCATTATTTGCTCACTTAGGGTGGGCACATTTATACTATGTCCTACATAGTTTGATAAAGACCCTGTGCTGCGCAAAAGAAACAGTGGACACACGTTCAATGTTACTAATATTATAAGGCTATATAATTAACACTTTAGAACCCAGAGAGGCCTACTTCCGTATGAAGTCACGGGACCGATAGTCTATTAAATGGCCACTGGGTCGCAGTACTTCTGGATTAAGTAGCCTACTGACGGCCAATAGACAGAATTGTATAAGATTATTGCTCTAGTAGGCTACCGGGCGTCACAAATCGGAAGTTCCTTCAAGCGCTGACATTTGTTACTACTTTACAAGCAACACCATTTCAGATAATACAAGTTTCCAACAACTCACTGAGCACTACTGACTGACATGGCAACAAGTGGTAAAAATGTGTGTGATCTATAGGTTATTACAGCGCTGTTGCTATTACGCAAGACCATTGCGGCCAAAACGCAAAAATGAATGAAATCCAGGCCTTACCTGTGCACTGACTCTTGAATTCTTCATAATCAGTCCCCTGGCCCGCCGGCACAATCATATGGCCCTCATATTTAAACGCTGCCCTAAAATAGCATAAAAGGCACAGTAAACGAATTAATTAAAATGCACTAACCTTACAGTCATCTCAAATGGAATATTCAGACCCTGTCTGTCAATAAAATCGGTAATAATCCTTGACCGTCTACTCCACTAATGCGTGTCCACGTCCATCATCCGACATCTATCGAATGGGATTACAATGTATCTATCTAGTAGTGACCAGGCTGCGTAGGCTATTCATTCAAAAACCGGTGTGTCAAATGCGGGGCAAAAGTGTCAGGTTTTGTGTCAACATATACGTGTCATTATCACTGTATCTCTTGGACAGGCAAAATAAATGAGGCATGCCCCGGTACTCTGATTTATTAGACCAAGAGAGGTAATTTATGGGGAGGAGAGAAACAATTTTAAATGAAACACTGGATGAATGAATGAGAAGTGCGCAGTTTGATTATTCATCCATTGTTATAGATTTTATAAACCCGGCCTTCAAATACATTTTAGGATGCTGTGTAAAAGATCAGATTCCCACAATTTCCTATGCACAACAAATTCACCACACTCACCAGTTTATCTCTGTGTTATCGTCTCTGACGAGGTTATAAGCTTCCCTGCAAGCCTCTTTATCGATTCGTGTTGCCATTTTGGATGGACGCAAATGGACAGTAGAAATGACAACGCAGAACAGATATGCTACCGGTAGTCGAAGTGAAGAAAGCGAGGCGAAAAGAAAAATCAAAAAGGAGGAGAACGAGAGTTATACAATAGAGACACCTCTAGTCTGAAATCACCAGCCCCTATTGAGCAGTCGAGTCTGTGCTATTACACGAGGAGCGCGCTGAGCAGGGTGTATCTTTTCTCAATTATCTGAGAAAGAGACTCTTTACACGACTTGATTCATTTCCTATAGCCAGTTTATGGGCGTTGGTGATGTTTGTCAATCAGGTTGCCGTACTAGTGCGGCGAAGTCCCCAGACGCAGTATTCACCTCCCAATGGTCAACTGAGGTATTCAGTCAAATTAAATCCACCCTTTTTCTATTGTTGCCGTTTTACTGCGCTATCGTGCCATCTTGTGGTCTGTTAATGTGATCGATACTGGAGAACAATAGCGCGCAGCAAACAGTTTCCCAACCAATAACCACAGTGTGATTATAGCCCATGAGACAAATAAACATTAAAATAAAATAATAAACCATGGAAAGTATAACTAGAAAACAGAGAGTGAGGTCATTTATTTCAAGCTATATGAGGGGATCAAGCGAGAGAGAAGGATAAATAAATAAATAAAGAGATTGTGTGTGTGTGTGTGTGTGTGTGTGTGTGTGTGTGTTAGTCATTTTCCAATGGCTGTACCTGCATGACCACATCCCCATTAATTGATGAGCCCCAAATGTCTAGAATAAAATCAACATGCAAACTAATAGTTTCTACACTGAGGGATATGAGTGCGTGGAGATACTTTTAGCAGTGCAATGTTCAAACTAACCTTTTAGATCTGTGTCCAATAGCTTTACGTGTTCAGCAGTGCATGGTAGGCCTAATTGCCGTTTCTGAATGCATCCGAAGTGGGCTCATGCACTCGGCATATGATTGGTTGGATTCACATACAGTCTACAGCTACTTCCTGGATGAGATCATGACTGGGCTAAACAATCAAATAATACATTTTCAAACTGCTTTCGATCAAGCATGATGTAACAATAGATGATGCTTTTTGCCCTGTTTATCAAAAGTGTTGGAAAAACTTGTCAGTAATCAACTGATGTGTGTAGCATTCTCTCTGGTATGCAATCTGGTTTCCGTTCAGGTTATGGATGTGCCACTGCAACCTTAAAGGTCCTAAATGATGTCACCATTGCCCTTGATTCTAAGCAATGTTGTGCTGCTATTTTTATTGACTTGGCTAAAGCTTTTGATACGGTAGACCATTCCATTCTTGTGGGCCGGCTAAGGAGTATTGGTGTCTCTGAGGGGTCTTTGGCCTGGTTTGCTAACTATCTCTCTCAAAGAGTGCAGTGTATATGCAGATGATACAGTCTTATACTCAACTGGCCCCTCCCTGGATTTTGTGTTAAACGCTCTACAACAAAGCTTTTTTTGTCTCCAACAAGCTTTCTCTGCCCTTAACCTTGTTCAGAACACCTACAAAACAAAGGTCATGTGGTTTGGTAAGAAGAATGTCCCTCTCCCCACCGGTGTAATTACTACCTCTGAGGGTTTAGAGCTTGAGGTAGTCACTTCATACAAGTATTTGGGAGTATGGCTAGGTACACTGCCCTTCTCTCAGCACATATCAAAGCTGCAGGCTAAGGATAAATCTAGACTTGGTTTCCTTTATCGTAATCGCTTCTCTTTCACCCCAGCTGCCAAATTAACCCTGATTCAGATGACCATTCTACCCATGCTAGATTACAGAGATGTATAGATTTATAATTTATAGATGGGCAGGTAAGGGTGCTCTCGAGCGGCTAGATGTTCTTTACCATTCGGCCATCAGATTTGCCACCAATGCTCCTTATAGGAACATCACTGCACTCTATACTCCTTTGTAAACTGGGCATCTCTGTACACCCGTCGCAAGATCCACTGGTTGATGCTTATTTGTAAAACTCTCTTAGGCCTCACTCCCCCCTATCTAAAATAACTATTGCAGCCCTCATCCTCCACATACAACGCCCATTCTGCCAGTCACATTCTGTTAAAGGTCCACAAAGCACACACATTCCTGGGTCGCTCCTCTTTTCAGTTTGCTGCAGCTAGTGACTGGAACGAGCTGCAAAAAATACTCAAACTGGACAGTTTTATCTCCATCTCTTCATTCAAAGACTCAATCATGGACACTCTTACTGACATTTGTGTCTGCTTCGCGTGATATATTGTCAAAGTCAAAGTCACCATTATTAGTCAGTTGTACAACCGAATGCCTTCAACTGAAATGTGTCTTCCGCATTTAACCCAACCCCTCTGAATCAGAGAGGTGCGGGGGGCTGCCTTAATCGACATCCACGTCTTCGGCGCCCGGGAAACAGTGGGTTAACGGCCTTGTTCAGGGGCAGAACGACAGATTTTTACCTTGTCAGCTCGGGGATTCAAACTTGCAACCCTCCGGTATAAGTCCAACGCTCTAACCCCTAGGCTACCTGCCGCCAGATTTGCCACCAATGCTCCTTATAGGACACATCACTGCACTCTATACTCCTCTGTAAACTGGGCATCTCTGTACACCCGTCGCAAGATCCACTGGTTGATGCTTATTTATAAAACTGCCCCTGTTGTCTCTACCTTCTTGCCGTTTGTGCTGTTATCGGTGCCCAATAATGTTTGTACCCTGTTTTGTGCTGCTACCATGTTGTGCTGCTGCCATGTTGTGTTGCTTCCATGTTGTTGTCATGTGGTGTTGCTGCCATGCTATGTTGTTGTCTTAGGTCTCTCTATAAGTAGTGTTGTGGTCTCTCTTGTCGTGATGTGTGTTTTGTCCCAGCACCCATCCCCCGCAGGAGGCCTTTTGCCTTGTCATTGTAAATAAGAATTTGTTCTTAACTGGCTTGCCTAGTTAAATAAATAAATAAAAAAATCCTGTCCTGCTAAGCATCCAAAATGTTACGAGTGTCAGGGAAAATGTATGGAATAAAAAGTACATTATTTTCTTTAGGAATGTAGTGAAGTAAAAGTAAAAGTTGTCAAACATATAAATAGTAAAGTACAGGGCCAAGTTAATTTCCCCCTTATTATTTCCCTTAAAGTTTCCTTAATTTTAAGTCAGTTGCACAAAACATTTTAAGGTGAATTTCCCCCTTAAATTAAGTGAAAAAGTTAAGGGTGCCAATGAGGTCCCTTAAGGTCCAAGGACCTTCTTTTATTTTCAGAGGTAGACTTGCTCTGGCAGCCAAAACAGCCAAATACTCCATCTAAACGTGAATTGATTCTCAATTGCGATACGGTTCTAGAAACTTAAAGCCCTTTACTTTCGTATCCCATCAAAATAATTTAAAAAAAATGCTAAATATACACTTACTGTACACGGTTTTAACCGGTTTTGCAGCCAACAGTATTTTTCAGTGACAACATGTTTCTGGCGGCCTTCTTCCATTACACACAGGTGTTCGGAGCATGCTAGATAGCTAATTAGCACAGGTGGTCCCTCTGTCTTCTGTAAACATGCTGTAACATGGAGATATGGCCTTGTGGGAACACTAACCCTAACCGTATAAAGGTGTGCATTAATTTAACCTTTCGTTTTTTTCTCTCGCTGATATGAAAGGTAAGGTCCTTATACTTCCAAAACCGTAGCGGAAGTGATGCGTGTTAATGTTCAGACAGCGTCGGGGCTCTTAATAAAACTTCCCCGTACAGAAGACGCCTTTGTCCAGTGACTTATGTGTAATGTAATGGAACTGAGAACCATGATCAAAGGGCTAGTAGCCCACTTGTGATTTCTCTGAATTCTATCATACAAATTTCACTGTCCTTTAGATAGTGTTGGATTGAGAGCACACAATGGACGATGGAAGACAAAGCCGTGTTTCACGGCCTCAACGGATAAGTGAGTCATCCAAGGTTAGTAGCATGATGTGACCTATCTAGTTAGTGTTAGTTTTGTCTTACCCGACTAACTTACCTCAAGTATCACTTTTAATGTAATATTATCTGTTGCTCTGTGTCTCAGGTTTACCGTTGGGCGGAGCAGGCTGAATTCCTCCTGCAGGGTCTGAATGAGCAGCGTCAGCGCAGCCAGCTGTGATTTGTGGTGCTGGTGGCTGATGAGCAGTATATCCCAGCCCACTGCGCCCTACTGGCCATCTCAAGCCCTTCCTTCCAGACTATATTCACCCTGGGCATGAGGGAGGAGCGACAGGCAGAGGTGGAGCTGGTAGGGGCCTCCTTCAGGCTGTGGTGGACTTCCTCTACAGTGGGGAGCTGCTGCTGGATGGAGGAAACATTGACTGTGTTCTGGAGACGGACCATCTACTGCAGATGTGGAGGGCAGTGGACTTTTGCTGCCAGTACCTGGAGAAAGAGGTGAGTGAGGAGAACTACCTGTAACTGCAGGAGCTGGCTCTGAGGACTGTATTTGTGTGTGTTGTTTCAGGTGCTGCTGAGGTATCATGTGCAGCAGGGTATTGCAGTGATCCCCAAAAGTGTGAAACCCAACCACATTCTGGAAAACACTAAGGCCAGTTGGATGTACTGCCAAATTCTATAAAAACGAAGTTGGTAAAAAGGAAGGATAAGTGCACCTGTGTAATGATCATGCTGTTTAATCAGCTTCAGACCAACACTTTACATGCGTGTATATTTTTGTTCAGTATGTGTTTTAAACTAAACCTTTTGTTTGAGTTATGATGATTTAAAAAAAGCATTGTGTCCCTTCAGAATCAGGCAGACAGGGCACAGTGTTGGCACAGAGGGCATACTGTATATCTATTCAAATCATGGCAACAAAAAAACAATACCATCCATCCATACCTTCAGCACCACATTTCTATTTATCATCACAATTTCACATTATAGGTCAACAATAAACACTGGTTGAAGACCATTTGCAGGCCGATGCTGATGCTGTTGATGAGGAGGTGGATAGTAATCTGGCCTTGTTCTCAGGTTGAGAAGCAGTTATCTTATTCTCCCAAGTGACTTCTCTGTCTCTTGTATCAACTCGCTGATCCCCAGGGATTCTCATTCAAAAGGGTAGTATGGATGAGACTTCAAGCTGAAGAACAGGAACATGTCAGGGTAGGAGCAGTTGTTCTCTACATGGAATTATTGATGTATTAAGTATTTGTATAAGGAAGCGGTGAGCCTGTCTTACGAGTCGATGATGCAGCTCTTCCAGCCTCTATTCAGTCCTCTCAGTGCCGACATGTCCTCCTCAGTCAGAGAGAAGTCAAAGATCTGCAGACAACACACTTTCTTTTTGAGTGTTTATTGTACCATTGACACATTTGATTTATGTTAGTGAGTAATGCATGTGAAAGTTCAATTAATAACTAAATGTGTAAACCAAGATTGATCTGACATTGATCAAACTAGCGCTAAGACTGAATACTATATCAGTCAAAGTCATATTGCTCAAACTGAACTTGATATGAACTCATGATATGATTGAGCAAGAGCTACATGTAGTACAAATGAGTAAATATAATCTATATTGAGTCAGAGAGAGTTCACCTTAGTGTTTTCCAGAATGTGGTTGGGTTTCACACTTTTGGGGATCACTGCAATACCCTGCTGCACATGATACCTCAGCAGCACCTGAAACAACACACAAATACAGTCCTTAGATGCAGAGCCCAGATGCGCGCGCACACACACACACACAGACAGACAGATCTGAGATTGACACACAGCTGAGACGCATACACCTTAGATGTGTGTTTCTACTGAACTATCTAGTCTAACCTGAGCAGGGCTCCGTCGGTGCTTCATAGCCACGTCTCCTACCACAGGGTCCTCCAGCAGCTTCTCAGGATCAGTGTCTCCACGGTGACTGTAGGAAGTATTGACACAGTCAACTTTTGGAACATAGGGTGGGATGTTTACTCGGCCAATAGTTGGGTCAATAGTGCAGGACAGAGCAATATAGAGCAGGATCATAGTCCAGTCGCTACTGTATACATGTTATTGTTAGGAGGACTCACAGTTCTCTGGGTCTTCCAGGGGAACCTAAGGGGCTGTAGGCAGTGAGGGTGATGTTGCGAGATTTGCAGAACTCCACCAGGTCAGACTGGACCAGGTAGGGATGCAGCTCCACCTGCAGGAGCAGAGGGAGAGAGATGATGAGATTACAGAGCTGTCAGAACGCTCTTTCGGCTGTTATCCATTCTTGTCTCCTACCCTCTGACCCAGTAGTGACACCCGCACACTCTTTCAGCATGGTAAACACACCCGTTTGCACATGTAGTGTCCATGCATAAACACAGTTAACTGTGTATTGCACTGGTTGAGCTGGTTAAAGGAGTGAAATATGTTTGTGACACAGGAGGTTGGTGGCACCTTAATTGGGGAGGACGGGCTCGTAGTAATGGCTGGAACGAAATTAATGGAATGGTATCGAATTCATCAAGCACATTCCATTAACTCCATTCCAGCCATTATTATGATCGGTCCTCCCCTCAGTAGCCTCCTGTGGTTTGTGAGGTGCTCAGTGTTTCATAATAGTGTATTTGAAATAGCTAAAGTTGCAGTGTAAAGCCTTGAAGCACCTGGTTGACTGCAGGGGGAACCTTGGCCACAGAGAGCAGTCTCTCCAGCTGGAGGACGTTGAAGTTGGACACGCCAATACTCTTCACTTTCCCTGAGGCCTGCAAGGCCTCCATCCCCTACATCACACAGCAGACATTAGCACAGGCACAGTAATACACCACACTTCAAGTTACAAAAAAATAGACCACAAAGAAATACAAATAATTTTGTTGTTAGGAGACAGTATGATGATGTTGATGAAGAGGAGATGATAGTGTTTTAACCTTCCACACGTCCAGATAGTCAATGTCAGTGGTGAGCATTTCTCCATCTCTCATAGGGAAGAGCTCATCATCAACTTTCTGGAAGGAATAAAAAAGATACAGTGCATTCGGCAAGTATTCAGACCCCTTGACTTTTTCCACATTTTGTTACGTAGCGGCCTTATTCTAAAATTGATTAAAACATTTTTTTTCCCCTCATCAATCTACACACAATACCCCATAATGACAAAGCAAAAACTGTTTTTTAGAAATGTTTGCAGATGTATAAAATAAAAAAAAACGGAAATATCAGACCCTTTACTCAGTACTTTGTTGAAGCACCTTTGGCAGCGATTACAGCCTTGAGTCTTCTTGGGTTTGACGCTACAATGTTGGCACACCTGTATTAACTCCCATTCTTCTCTGCAGATCCTCTCAAGCTCTGTCAGGTTGGATGGGGAGCGTCGCTGCACCGCTATTTTCAGGTCTCACCAGAGATGTTCGATTGGGTTCAAGTAAGGGCTCTGGGTAGGCCACTCAAGGACGTTCAGAGACTTGTCCCGAAGCCACTAGGGTCGTTGTCCTGTTGGAAGGTGAACCTACGCCCCAGTCTGAGGTCCTGAGCGCTCTGGAACAGGTTTTCATCAAGGATTTCTCTGTATTTTGCTCTGTTCATCTTTCCCTCAATCCTGACAAGTATCCCAGTCCCTGCCGCTGAAAAACATACCCACAGCTTGATGCTCCACAACCATGCTTCACTGTAGGGATGGTGCCATGTTTCCTCCAGATGTGACGCTTGGCATTCAGGCCAAAGAGTTCAATCCTGGTTTTATCAGACCAGAAAATCTTGTTTCTCATGGTCTGATAGTCCTTTAGGTGCTTTTTGGCACACTCCAAGCAGGCTGTCATGTGCCTTTTACTGAGGAGTGGCTTCCATCTGGCCACTCTAGCATAAAGGCCTGATTGGTGGAGTGCTGCAGAGATGGTTGTCCTTATTGAAGGTTCTCCCATCTCCACAGAGGAACTCTGGAACTCTGTCAGAGTGAACATCGGGTTCTTGGTCACCTCGTTGTCACCCCGATTGCTCAGTTTGGCCGGGCAGCCAACTCTAGGAAGAGTCTTGGTGGTTCCAAACTTCTTCCATTTAAGATTGAGGACAATGTGTTCTTGTTGACCTTCAACGCTGCAGAAATGTTTTGGTACCCTTCCCCAGATCTGTGCCTCGACACAATCCTTTCTCAGAGCTCTATGGACAATCCCTTCGACCTCATGGCTTGGTTTTGCTCTGACCGTGGGATCTTATATAGACAGGTGTGTGCCTTTCCAAATCATGTCTAATCAATTGAATTTACAACAGGTGGACTCCAATCAAGTTGTAGAAACATCTCAAGAATGATCAATGGAAACAGGATACACCTGAGCTCAATTTCGAGTCTCATAGCAAAGGGTCTGAATACTTTTTTATTTATTTAAAAAAATATATATATTTCACCTTTATTTAACCAGGTAGGCAAGTTGAGAACAAGTTCTCATTTACAACTGCGACCTGGCCAAGATAAAGCAAAGCAGTTCGACACATACAACAACACAGAGTTACACATAGAGTAAAACAAACATACAGTCAATAATACAGTAGAAAAAAAATCTATATACAAAGAGTGCAAATGAGGTAGGATAAGGAAGGTAAGACAATAAATAGGCCACGGTGGCAGAGTAATTACAATATAGCAATTTAACACTGGAATGGTAAAAATGTGCAGTAGATGAATGTGCAATGTAGAAAAACTGGGGTGCAAAGGAACAAGATAAATAAATAAATACGGTAGGGGATGAGGTAGTTGGTTGGGCTATTTACAGATGGGATATAAACAGGTACAGTGGTCTGTGAGCTGCTCTGACAGCTGGTGCTTAAAGCTGTTGAGGGAGATAAGTGTCTCCAGTTTCAGAGATTTTTGAAGTTCGTTCCAGTCATTGGCAGCAGAGAACTGGAAGGAGAGTCGGCCAAAGGAGGAATTGGCTTTGGGGGTGACCAGTGAGATATACCTGCTGGAGCGTGTGCTACGGGTGGGTGCTGCTAAGGTTACCAGCGAGCTGAGATAAGGCGGGACTTTACCTAGCAGGGACTTGTAGATGACCAGGAGCCAGTGGATATGGCGACGAGTGTAAGCGAAGGCCAGCCTACGAGCGTACAGGTCGCAGTGGTGGGTGGTATATGGGGCTTTGGTAACAAAACGGATGGCACTGTGATAGACTGCATCCAGTTTGTTGAGTAGGGTATTGGAGGCTATTTTGTAAATTACATCACCGAAGTCGAGGATCGGTAGGATGGTCAGTTTTACGAGGGTATGTTTGGCAGCATGAGTGAAGGAAGCTTTGTTGCGAAATAGGAAGCCAATTCTAGATTTAATTTTAGATTGGAGATGTTTGATGTGAGTCTGGAAGGAGAGTTTACAGTCTAACCAGACACCTAGGTATTTGTAGTTTTCCACATAATCTAAGACAGAACCGTCCAGAGTAGTGATGCTGGACGGGGGGACAGGTGCGGGCAGCAATCGGTTGAAGAGCATGCATTTAGTTTTACTTGCGTTTAAGAGCAGTTGTACGCCACGGAAGGAGAGTTGTATGGCATTGAAGCTCGTCTGGAGGGTAGTTAACACAGTGTCCAAAGAGGGGCCGGAAGTATACAGAATGGTGTCGTCTGCATAGAGGTGAATCAGAGACTCACCTGCAGCAAGAGCGACATCATTGATGTATACAGAGAAGGGAGTCGGCCCAAGAATTTAACCCTGTGGCACCCCCATGG
The DNA here is from genome assembly GCA_030435695.1 of Brachymystax lenok tsinlingensis. Taxonomy (NCBI): domain Eukaryota; kingdom Metazoa; phylum Chordata; class Actinopteri; order Salmoniformes; family Salmonidae; genus Brachymystax; species Brachymystax lenok. The sequence goes on along the minus strand of CM059793.1, from coordinate 22,535,617 downwards.
AGACTGCCAGAGGCCCGGACAACAGGCCCTCTGATTTGACACACTGAACTCTATCAGAGAAGTAATTGGTGAACCATGCGAGGCAGTCATTTGAGAAACCAAGGCTGTCGAGTCTGCCGATAAGGATGAGGTGATTGACAGAGTCGAAAGCCTTGGCCAGATCAATGAAAACGGCTGCACAATAATGTCTCTTATCGATGGCGGTTATGATGTCATTTAGGACCTTGAGCGTGGCTGAGGTGCACCCATGACCAGCCCTGAAACCAGATTGCATAGCGGAGAAGGTACGGTGGGATTCGAAATGGTCGGTAATTTGTTTGTTAACTTGGCCTTCAAAGACCTTAGAAAGGCAGGGTTGGATGGATATAGGTCTGTAGCAGTTTGGGTCAAGAGTGTCTCCCCCTTTGAAGAGGGGGATGACCGCAGCTGCTTTCCAGTCTTTGGGAATCTCAGACGTCACGAAAGAGAGGTTAAACAGGCTAGTAATAGGGGTTGCAACAATTTCTGCAGATAATTTTAAAAAGAAAGGGTCCAGATTGTCTAGCCCGGCTGATCTGTAGGGGTCCAGATTTCTCAGCTCTTTTAGAACATCAGCTGACTGGATTTGGGAGAAGGAGAAGTGGGGGAGGCTTTGGCGAGTTGCTGAGGGGGGTGCAGGGCTGTTGACCGGGGTAGGTGTAGCCAGGTGGAAAGCATGGCCAGCCGTAGAAAAATGCTTATTGAAATTCTCAATTATTGTGGGTTTATCGGTGGTGATAGTATTTCCTATCCTCAATGCAGTGGGCAGCTGGGAGGAGGTGCTCTTATTCTCCATGGACCTAACAGTGTCCCAGAACTTTTTGGAGTTTGTGTTACAGGAGGCAAATTTCTGCTTGAAAAAGCTAGCCTTGGCTTTCCTAACTGCCTGCGTATATTGGTTCCTGACTTCCCTGAAAAGTTGCATATCACGGGGGCTGTTCGATGCTAATGCAGAACGCCACAGGATGTTTTTGCGCTGGTCAAGGGCAGTCAGGTCTTGAGAGAACCAAGGGCTATATCTATTCCTGGTTCTAAATTTCTTGAATGGGGCATGCTTATTTAAGATGGTGAGGAAGGCACTTTTAAAGAATAACCAGGCATCCTCTACTGACGGATGAGGTCAATATCCTTCCAGGATACCCTGGCCAGGTCAATTAGAAAGGCCTGCTCGCTGAAGTGTTTTAGGGAACGTTTAACAGTAATGAGGGGAGATCGTTTGACCGCAAACCCATTACGGATGCAGGCAATGAGGCAGTGATCGCTGAGATCTTGGTTGAAAACAGCAGGGGTGTATTTGGAGGGCAAGTTAGTTAGGATTGCATCTATGAGGGTTCCCATGTTTACGGCTTTGGGATTGTACCTAGTAGGTTCAATTATGATTTGTGTGAGGTTGAGGGCATCAAGCTTAGATTGTAGGATGGCCGGGGTGTTAAGCATGTCCCAGTTTAGGTCACCTAGCAGCACGAACTCTGAAGATAGATGGGGGGCAATCAGTTCACATATGGTGTCCAGAGCACAGCTGGGGGCAGAGGGTGGTCTATAGCAAGCGGCAACAGTGAGAGACTTGTTTCTAGAAAGGTTCAAATTGTTTGGGTACAGACCTGGAAAGCAAGACAGAACTCTGCAGGCTATTTCTGGAATAGATAGCAACACCGCCCCCTACTTGTGTAAATAAGGTATTTCTGTTTTTTATTTTAAATACATTTGCAAAAATAAAAAATAACCTGTTTTCGTTTTGTCAGTAAGGGGTATTGTGTTTAGATTGATGAGGAAAAAAATATTTGATCAAGTTTAGAATAAGGCTGCAACGTAACAAAATGTGGAAAAAGGGAAGGGATCTGAATACTTTCCAAATGCACTGTAAGTGAAAGTAATCCGAGATTTGTTGTTGAAATGTCAAGAACTGTATCAGAAGAGTCCATTAGTCCCTGTATCATCCATGTGACTATTTGTGCCAGTGTCAGTGTGAACTGTAATCCCACCTTCAGTCCTATAGGGAAGTGCACCAGGTACAGGTCCAAATAGTCCAGCTGCAGGTCACTCAGGGACTTGTTTAGACACAATGGGATGTCATGGGTCGCATGGTGTGTACTCCACAACTACACACAAAGAAGTGGTCACAGGTCTATTCAGCAACACAACACAATGATGTAGCAAATCAACCATGAATCAACAAGAGCCAGTAGATAGAAACCAGTTCTGCTTCCAATCAGTACATATGTCAACTGAGGTCCAGCTTGTTTTTTGGCGTTTCTCTGAAAAATCACTTAGTCAATATGACTTTACTTTTTTTAGTGTTACGCAATAGACATTGACCAATAAAACTAGTGGATATATAAACAAATACTCTACAGTAGAAGTCTTCACGGGTCCACCTGAACCCAAATACCAGAGACACGGTCCGGGACCCGAGCGGGTCTTTGTCCAAAATGTATACTTTTCCCTCGGGGCCGGGTCAGGTCCTGTTTGATTGTCATCAGTTCTCAGGTCTATGTAACTACAGCTGATAGACCCGAGTGGACCCGAATGGACCCGACCACGGCTCTGCACAGCCTATAGCATATTTATTTTACGCTAATAAGGTGAATCTATTGACTTATAGAAGGCCTAGCCACCATATAAAGACCTATTCATTAACCAGAAGAGCAACTTGGCTGATAAACATAATTTTCTTGTCACTAATGTCCAATCGGGTCTGGTCTAGGTTGGTTGTTGTCGGGTCCATATGGGTTCGGGTCTGAGTGCCCCATTTGTTTTATGATCGGGTCCGTTCGGGTCCTGGTCTGATTGTCCTCGGGTTCGTTCGGCTCCGGGTCCAACTTTTTGGACTCGGGAAGATCTCTACTCTACAGACAATATTCATATCAGATTATATGTATTTGAACTTTGTATTGGACCAAAAAGACCAAAGGGCAAGCTCATGTCCACCTGGAAACAGTGACAGCCAGCCCACATAAACACTCAGACTCCACCTCTTGGTTGCAGCCGCAGCACCCACCTTACTGACGACGTACATGTCTTGTCGTCGGATGATGCCTTGCTGCATCTTGGAGCGGAGGGCCTTGCTGATCTCGACCTCATTGCGGTAGCTGTAGGCTGTGTCTATGTGACGGTAACCAGCAGCTATGGCAGCTTCCACCGCACTTTGACACACTGCTGCTGAACTGCTTGACTGAACAACACAAAGACACCGTAATGACCATTTAACCCACTGTGAAATAACAACAATCACCACTGTAATAACATACACCTTTCATACTTAGAGACAATAATACATAGAGACATTATATATAATGAGATTTTGAGATAACCTTCAATGTGTGGTTGAGGTAGGGAGTGGGAGAGAGAGAAAGAGAGAGAGAGTACCTTCCATGTTCCCAAGCCCAGCAGGGGCATGCGTGTGCCATCATTCAGCTCTATTGTCCGATCAACACTGGTGCTAGCCTCCATGTGGTGGTTTAAAACAGCATAGAAAGACAGGAAGAGCCTTGTGACAGGGACTTGTGACTTATCCTTCCTCTTTACCAACTACTTTGTCACCCGCATACCCTTCTCTCTCTCTCTCTCTCTCTCTCTCTCTCTCTCTCTCTCTCTCTCTCTCTCTCGCTTATCTATCTAGTTAATCATTGAACTATGTAAGAAGTACATCAGCACTATTGTGTATTTATGTGTACACTCAGTAACTGAGGGCTGTTGTAAAGACTCAGGGGAGGAAGGAGAATGTTGTAAAGGTCACTTTCTTCAGACAGGAAATACTGTAGGCCTAGAAACAGGGTCCTCATGTGCACACAATATGTGGTAGTAAAGGTGTGGCCTATGCACTGTGAGATATATGTGATATTGTACCAAAGTGTACATTTAAACTTAAAGTGTTTGGTGATGCAATGCAAATATATTCAGACATGCAAGTCCTGGATGCAGGCCAAATAATGTGTCCTTGTTGAACCTGCTCAGCAACGTCCCAGACTGCAATACACACATCCAACAGTAGGATGTGCTATAGTGTCAGCAGTTAATGATTTCATGCTAGTCAGTCATCAAAACAGTTTTTTTACAATGAGCTGGAGAAGCATACCATTTAACCACAGCTGTGTGTAGTTAGACTGATACATGTATCTGTGTGTAGTATGAGTAAAAGTATTCCATTGTAATATTCATTATTTGTGAGGACATTTGTTTTCTTTCTTTAAAACCAAGAGAGCATTCATAGGTATTTGAAACTAAAGGTGACTCAAGGTCTGTCTAGGCCCTAGGGAATAACATTTTAGTATGAGAAAGTTCTGTCTGAAAATCAATAAAAGTGTACTGAATATTCTGACATAAAGCATTTACAAAACATTATACTTGAATTATAAATGACAACAGCTCAAGACTGAAAAATATTGTTCAATACTTTGTTTAAAAATATATATATTTTTTTATTATCTTGAGACTGTTTAGCAGAAGATTTACACCTGATCATAAACACATGGTACATGATGCAGGGATGTCAAAGACAAAGGACCAGTCAGTGAAACTCAAAAAATGCGCTCCCCATTCTGGACTGATTGGACATACCTTTCAATCCTTAAACGGTTACATAACTTTACTGATGGACAGGTCAGCACAGGTCAAATCCCCACATCTGGATTGGATGTAGGCCTCAGCTACTCATTTTGTACTGTATAATCAATCATGAGTGGATCAATTTCATTTTGTTTTTAAATTATTGTACGCTAATGGGTTACAACCAGTGGCGACCCGTCATTGCCCCACATTTTTAGCAAAAAAAAAGTTTTGGGGGGCTTGCCTGTTTTGCATGTTATTTTGACATTAATACGTGTCACATATCCGTTTGCAAACAATGTAAAAAAAATATATACAGTACCAGTCAAAAGTTTGGACACACCTACTCATTCAAAGGTTTTTCTTTATTTTTACTATTTTCTACATTGTAGAATAATAGTGGACATAAAAACTATGAAAAAACACATATGGAATCATGTAGTAACCAAAAAAGTGTTAAATAAATCAAAAAATATTTTAGATTTTAGATTCTTCAAAGTAGCCACCCTTTGCCTTGATGATAGCTTTGCACACACTTGGCATTTTCTCAACCAGCTTCACCTGGAATGCTTTTCCAACAGTCTTGAAGGAGTTCCCACATATGCTGAGCACTTGTTGGCTGCTTTACCTTCACTGCAGTCCAACTCATCCCAAACCATCTCAATTGGGTTGAGGTCGGGTGATTGTGGAGGCCAGATCATCTGATGCAGCATTCCATCACTCTCCTTCTTGGTTAAATAGCCCTTACACAGCCTGGTGGTGTGTTGGGTCATTGATAGTCCCACTAAGCGCAAACCAGATGGGATGGCGCATTGCTGCAGAATTCGAAATAAATCACTGACAGTGTCACCAGCAAAGCACCCCCACACCACCTTCTCCTTGCTTCAAGGTGGGAACCACACATGCAGAGATCATCCATTCACCTACTCTGCGTCTCACAAAGGCACAGCAGTTGGAACCAAAAATCTCCAATTTTGACTCATCAGACCAAAGGACAGATTTCCACCGGTCTAATGTCCATAGCTCGTGTTTCGTGGCCTAATTAAGTCTTGTCTTCTGATTGGTGTCCTTTAGTAGTGGTTTATATGCAGCAAATCAACCATGAAGGCCTGATACATGCAGTCTCCTCTGAAAAGTTGATGTTGAGATGTGAAGAATTTATTTGGGCTGCAATTTCTGAGACTCGTAACTATAATGAACTTATCCTCTGCAGCAGAGGCAACTATTGGTCTTCCTTTCCTGTGGCGGTCCTCATAAGAGCCAGTTTCATCATGGCGCTTGATGGTTTTTGCGACTGCACTTGAAGAAACTTTAAAAGTTTTTGAAATGTTTCGTATTGACTGACCTTCATGTCTTAAAGTAATGATGGACTGTCATTTCTCTTTGCTTATTTGAGCTTTTCTTGCCGTAATATAGACTTACTCTTTTACCAAATAGGGATCAAACACATTAAAAAGGAAAGACATTCCACAAATTAACAAGGCATACCTGTTAATTTAAATACATGCCAGATGGCTACCTCATGAAGCTGGTTGAGAGAATGCCAAGAGTGTGCAAAGCTATCATCAAGGCAAAGGGTGACTACTTTGAAGAATCTCAAATCTAAAATATATTTGTTTAACCCTTTTTGGTTACTACATGATTCCATATGTGTTACTTAATTGTTTTGATGTCTTCACTATTATTCTACAATGTAGAAAATAGTACAAATAAAGAAAAGCCTGTGAATGAGTAGGTGTGTCCAAACTTTTGACTGGTACTGTATATCATTGAGTTAATAGCGCCGCATACAAACATGGTTTCATTTTTTTGTTTTCTTGAGTAAGGAAGCTCCAAAATGCAGGTGTTTCAGCCTAGCTCAGTGCTTTCTGTTGTGGTGGGGCAAGCCAGAAGAAAATACGGAGTGTTGCGCCGTGATTGGCTTATTGTTCTGTCACTCATGGGCACACTACATCACCGCCAATTCTAATGGTAGAGCTAGAATATTCAAGCCCCTTGGGTGCTGCCATAGAGTTACATTAGACGTGTCCATCCAATAAGGCTCAAGGTCATTGGCCACAGATAAAATTGGACTGATTTGAAGAGAAATAACAAAGAGAAATTATAGATAAAACGTATCAGTACTCATTGGCTATGGACATAAACCTTATACAACAGGTTGGAAATCGCAAATTCAACAATGAGTGGTATGGAAGGAATATATGTGGCTAACTGCATGCATTGCAAAGCAATCATTAGCCTGCTATTCAGTGGAGTGGCTGTGTGGTCCCAAGTCTAAGGGTCTCTTTTCCTAGTTTAAAATTACAAACATTCACCACTGGTCATGCTGTCAATGAAGCATGATTTGTGCCTCGCTCAAAACAACTGTTAACTCGGAACTGCAAAATCTGACTTTAGTGAGTTCAAGACAACTGGGAACTCGGGAAAAACAAGCTACGTTTTGAACTTTGATCCAACTCAGAATTGTAAATAGGGAACTCAGGCCTCTTTCTAGAGCTACGACCGGAGGTTCACTGACGTCATCATGATTCAACCTTTTTTTTCCTTCAGAGTACCCAGTTGTCTTGAAAGAACCATAAATCCAGAGAATTGCAGACTTTGATGATAAAGTTTGATGACAAAATATGCCCATGAAGGACCGCTGCGCCACCTTCCTGTTCAAGTGAGCACAGCACAACAAGGTAAAATCAAAAATGTCTTGTATGCTGCTGCATAAATGATGTAATATGCCAGGGAGATATGTATACTGTAGCTAAGAAAGTAATACTAAGTGTAGGTTGTGTAGTAAGCTGTTAGAAGCCCATGTGCCTCCCCCTAATAATTTGATCTATTTTCACCTCTTAATTTCACCCACTGTTCTGACTTGGTGGTGCACATGTAGCCTATAACCGGTTTTTGAGAATTGTAATCATATAATATTGTAAGAGCTTTCAGTGTCTGCTTATATGCCCCCTTTTTTTATCCTATGGTTCTGACTTGGTGTACAGGGAGAATACTGTAAGAATGGCCCATGTTCTGAATTCTGTTGCTGTACATTTCAAAAGTGCTGAACAAATAGTTATATTGACGACGTCCGTCCTAGCTCCCTCATTAATGTCTTAATCAAAATTACGGATTGCCTCTTATCCGCTTGTCGTCCCCATATGCCTTAGTTTGTACATCTCAACTGTCAGTAGAAACCACATTTGTTTAAGCAAGTCAGCCATATCAGCTATGTTTTTTTTAAAGGCAGTAAATTAGGCTGAATTAACTGTTTCGCTGAAGGACAAGGCTCCGCTGATAGCCAGGTGTAGCAGTGGTAATGTGTTGGGACTGTATCCCACTTTTCTGTTTTGCCCCACCAACATTTACATGCTAAAATTGCCACTGGTTACAACAAACAAATAAGTATTTCATAGCTTTAATTTGGTTTAAATAACTTTTTTATATGAAAGTGAAAAAAAAAAAAAACATTCAATACTACATCAACATAACAAATAGATTATATACATAGGAAAAGTGTTGGTTAAGTATGCAATATATCAAAATGTATTGTCATCATAATTCTAACACATGCAACAAAGAGTATGTAACGCTGACTATGGAAAGCACTGTAGATCATGTGATCCATGCTGGTGCTTCAGTTCCATCTGTTTCCGTGGTGGAATCAACCCAACCATGAACCCCATCATGGTTTGAACAAAGGTGAGCAGGGGGCAAATCTCTGGTCCCTGGTTCTATACACCCCCTTGGTGTTCTGGTCAACCCAACATATAGAATAACATGAATAATTCAAATAGTTAGACAAAGTAAGGTTAACATAAGATGGCCATACAAAATATAAATATCAGGTCTGCTCATAAGTTGGGGTACCAAAGATGGACCACCACCAATGACATTGCTAAAACCTTTGTTCATGCAGTGCAACACAATATTTTGACCCATCTTCTCTCTCCTCCTCTTCCCTAATTTTTTTTTTTTTCTCTCACTCTCTTCCCCTTCTATTTTTTTCACATTTACTTTTGTCAGCTTCTGTGCCCATACTCTTCGGTCTGCCCCTCTCTCAGCCTGTGTCTCTCATTATTGGTCTAGCTCGTTGCTGTCTTGGCTGCAGGTTCTGTAGTGGCGCTGGCAGAACTCCCGAATCCGTGTACACGCCTCCACCATCATCTCCTCTGGTACGGTCACCACGACCCGGAAGTAATTTGGGTACTCAAATGCCTGCAGGGAGAAGAGAGTTGTAAACGACAAAACAAGGCAATTTCTCTATCCATGGTAGACAGAGAGGATGGATGAGTCCATTAGATGGATGGATAGATAACAAAATAAAAAATATATTTAGTTTCCAAATGTTTATTGAAAACATCAATATATTTGCACAATGAGCTCTTCTTGTCTCTCAAATACATCGTTACAGTTATTGGTTAGCTGGCTAGTGAATTTTTGCCACATTAGCATTGACGTGAAATCACTCAAAACAAGACATGGTATCAAGAACATGATCAAACTAGCTGAAACGAGCCCCCTACGATTCCATACATGGTAGCTTCTTGTCATTGCCCTTACAAATACAGATTGCAGTTAGAGTGCAGTATAATTGCAGTATGTTTCAAATACTACGACAAAAACACCACAGTGCAGTTATTCTGGAATTACTGCGTTTAAAATACCACAGTCGACTGCAGTTACAGCACTTTTACTGCAGTTTCAAAACTGCAATCTTTTTTTGTAGGTCGTGTTGCTAGCTTTCTGACCATTCAGAATCATAACAAAGCACGGCTTCCACTCACATCGATAGGCGTAATTTTCGTGACGTTGTGAGCCAACACGTCAATAGATAGATAGATAGATAGATAGATGTGTGTTTCTGGTGTTTTACCGTAGCAGGCAGGCAGAAGACAGACTGCTCAGTTACCAGACGCTCGGTGAACTGCACATCGTTCTGGAACTCTGGGAATTGTTCCATCTCAATTCCCACCTAGAAATACCAAGACACACATTAAGTGTCATACTAAGCATTTAACGACACCAACGTCTTTTTTTTGGTCCATAGTCAATGTCCACAGACAACGTATAATTCATTCCGATTTGGTCCAGTCCAAACCGCCTTGATTTGGCCCAAACATTAGAATAATACCCAGCATGCTTTGCAAGTGTTTGTTTTTACATTTACATTTTGGTCAGTTAGCAGATGCTCTTATCCAGAGAGACTTACAGTCAGTGCATTCAACTAAGGTAGATAAACATATCAGTCATAGCAAGAAAAGAAAAAAAAACAGTAACCGTTACTGAGAATGTTATTGTAGTTGAAGTGGTCTGTTGGTTTCTTCTGTAAATTGGATTAGTTTGAACATCACTGATTCCAGTTTTAAAGCTTTGAAAAAGCTATCATAAATGCATGTTACAGATGGGAGCAATAATAAAATATTCTGTTGCAATTTTCAGTTGGTTCCTCTTTCCTAAATTAAGGCTTGAAAAAGTAGTGTTGTGGTCTAATGCTTACGTCATTGAGAATGTACAGTATGTGCAGTTGAAATTTGGTTATAGAATCAATGAACGAAAAATACGTATTTTCAACGTCTCTAAATGATATCTTTTCATCATCCAGAAAAGCCATCTTTTCGCCTTTTATTCAGCACATAAAATGCACCTGATTTTAACGTCTGATTTCAACATCTGGAAAATATGTATTTTCAATGTCTGGAAAATACGTTTTCAACATCCGGAAAAAAAATATTTGTACCTGTCATTCAGCACCTAAAATGCACCTGATGACAACATCTGGAAAATACGTTATTTTCCTTATGGGAATCCTGGTCTGTTCTGTTATCTCCCCACCTACAGACTCCACACCTACAAATCTTGACACATAAGACTCACCATGAGGTACATGGCTCCTGATGGCATCACAGGGGTCAGCCCAGGAACAGTGGACAGTTCAGAGAAACAGATCTTGGAGTTTGACTGAGAAAGAAGCAGGAAACAAGTCAATAGATAGTCAGTCGGACAGTCAAACAGATATCCAGATAAATCAATATGTTAGACTACAACCATCTGCATATAAAGTAATTGGGGAAGGTTCAAGGGAAGGGGACTCACCTCGAGGAAACTGATGGTTCTGTGGTAAAACTCCTGGGGCGTGTCGTTCAGGATGCTCTCTATCGCACCCTGGACAATGGTGCAGGCACCCAGAATCCTCTGGCTGAGCTTAACCAGACCCTGACGAATCTGAAAGCATTAAAGAGACAGATTAGATACATTAGAAGTGATTCAGAGAAGACACAGATTAATCTTACCGTATGTGTATTGGTGTAGTGTATGTGTATAGATAAACTGGACTTCACATTCAGTATGTGAGTAGTGAGAGGCTGAAGGACTTACCTCTTTTCCGAAGATTTGATTCCTGTCGTGGATGAGGATCCAACCCAGCCTCCAGCCAGGGACTAGCCATCGCTTGGCCAGACCACCACACGCTAGGATGGGCACATCACTGCTGAGGGACGCCGTAGATTGGTACGTGCAACCCTGAAACACCTGATCATGGAGATACAATACACACTCGCATCAATACAAAACATACTGTAGAAGAAAATGTAAAATAATCAGGGTTAGTTTACACTAAAGGGGAAATGTTTTAATATATTGATTCTATTCACAATACAGAGCATTACACTCAGGGATGGGTGAATTACTTGAAAAATATACCCAGCCACCAAGCAGAATGTGGCCAATAAAAAAGGAAAACGGTCATGTTTGACCATCCCTTAAGGTAACTAACTGTCTGGTACGATAAAGACGGCAATAGATAGATGCGACGGATTCAAGAGAAATATGATTATATGCCATCTAAGTGCTTGGGCAGTGAACAGGGTGGAGCTGTGTTGATTAACCAAAGATGGCCTATTGACACAAATACCCTGATGTTTCAGTTCCCAGTGAAAGTGGGGATCTGACTTTTGTTTCTGTGGAAAGCAACCAAGCAGAGCAAATTTGGAAGTTTTGGAGATTTCAAATAAATTAGAAAAGAGCTTTCATTCCAACCTATAGGAGACTTCTGAGCTGTGTGGATCAGCAGAGCTTTCAATTATGTTAAAAAATCTGCCATTTCAGTGTGTTTGAGGCAAACACAGCAGCCCACATCATGATTTTAGATCAAGTAATTCAAAATGTATTCAGCTGTTTTTAAGTATGTAACTGTAATCCAATAATTTTTTTAAAAGAAGTTAGATAACTCCAGATGTACCCAACTCTGACTACAATACAGTGCAAATATGGTCTTTCTTCACCCATTGAAAAATAAAGCACTTCAACTTAATCAATCAATACAAACAACACCATCAAAGACAACAACATGCAAAAATGTATATCAATAGTTAAAAATTGTTAAAGTATTTTGACCATAACAAAGTTTGTGAGGGATTTCATAACTTTATGTAATGCAAATGTATTGTTATGCACTGCTCGTCTAAGACAAAAAGACAAAGAGATGGAAGGAGAAAAGGAGAGAGAGAGAGAGCAGAGAAAAAAAGTGGTGGTATGGTAACCGTAGCAAGCTGGCTTTCATTAGAGCTGAGGCCTTGATGACGGGTGGGAGATCCGCCCCGCGTGCTATTGGTCAGAGCACAATGACTGACAGTTCAGAAAAAGAACACCCCAAACCTCACCTCAGATCTAATTTACAAACAGAGCATTTAGGCTCTGCTCTAAGCTCTCGTGAGCTGTTTTTTTTTCTCACAGAGAGGAGTCCATAGGGGCCCATAAGGAAAGAGCCTGGTGCTTGCCAAACATTCCCCTCTAACCATGATATGGAGCTGATGCTGCCCAGACACATAATACTTCCAAGCAGCCCCTAAACAGGCACCCCGCCACACAGCCCCTAAACAGGCACCCGCTACACAGCCCCTAAACAGGCACCCCGCCACACAGCCCCTAAACAGGCCCCCCTCCACGCAGCCCCTAAACAGGCACCACTCCAAGCAGCCCCTAAACAGGCACCACTCCACGCAGCCCCTAAACAGGCACCACTCCACGCAGCCCCTAAACAGGCACCACTCCACGCAGCCCCTAAACAAGCATCTTGTCGTTAAAAAAGGGCCCCTCCCACCCCCACCCACTTCTTCTCCCCTGCTCTTGCACTATATTACCCTCACATCTGCATTAATCGCAAACACATGCGGCGAAAAGTGCACAGTCATTCTGAATACTTCTGTTCTAGTGGTTAGAGTGTTGGGCTAGTAACTGAAAGGGCCTTGTTTTGAGCCGACATTGTGAAAAGTCTGTCGACCACCCGAGCCACTGCCTGTTCACCCCGCTATCACCACCCGAGCCACTGCCTGTTCACCCCGCTATCATCCAGAAGGCGAGGTCAGTACAGGTGCATCAAAGCTGGGACCGAGAGACTGAAAAACAGCTTCTACCTCAAGGCCATCAGACTGTTAAACAGCCATCACTAACATTGAGTGGCTGCTGCCAACATACTGACTTAAATCTCTAGTCACTTTAAAAATAGGAATTGGATGTAACAAATGTATCACTAGCCACTTTAAATGATGCCATTTATATAATGTTTACATATCCTACATTACTCATCTCATATGTATATACTGTACTCCATACCATCTACTGCATCTTGCCTCGCTGTCAGCCATCGCTCATCCATATATTTATATGTACATACTCGTATTCATTCCTTTACTCTTGTGTGTATAAGGTAGTTGTTGTGAATTTGTTCGATTACTTGTTAGATACTACTGCATGGTCGGAACTAGAAGCACAAGCATTTCGCTACACTCGCATTAACATCTGCTAACCATGTGTATGTGACAAATAAAAATTGATTTGATTTGATGTGCCCTTGAGCAAGACACTTAACCCTAATTTGCTCCAGGGGCTCTGTACTACTATGGCTGACCCTGTAAAAAAAACATTTCACTACACCTATCCACTGTATGTGACAATACAACACATTATTGCTTAGTTTTCTGTACTGAGCGCGACATTGGTGAATTCTGAGCCCATGTAATTTATGCACTCAGCAACCCCAATCACAGAAATTACAGAGCAGAGGAGCGCCTCTTGTCTACAGTTTACCTCTGTGGCTCATCCTTCACTTGCCCTGGCTGACCTAAACCCAGCACTGCTGCCCCGCCACTGCCAGCCCCCCATTCAGCCTGTAACACCCCTAATCACCCCAGTGCTGATGTGGACTTGTCAGACAGGTCTCCTCGGATACCCAGCAGAGCTAAGCCAGAGAAAACCTCCCTGTAACTGCTACAGAATGTTAAAGAATGTGCCTCGCTGGCATTATTTATTACATGGGGCCTAGTGGCCAGGATGTAGGCTATACCCCAGAACCAGCAGCCCACTCCTGGACGTATGACCAGTCTAATACTGTATCGCACACCTCCATAGACCAATCCTCCTCAATGCCAGAAGACAATCCAATAAAGATTCCTCTCCTTAGTCTCCTATTATGCAATAGACTCAATGCCAGTTTCTGTATTAGTCTGTATGAGTGTCTGTCTCTGTTGTGTTTGTTTCTGAGAGTGCTTCTGTGTGTATGAACTCACCATGTCACCATAGATCTCATCAGCCAGGATTGGGACACAATGTTTGGAGGCAACTAGACAAGAGAATAGACACATTCAAAAATATGACAATTAGAAGTGGATTCATTATAGGAACCAAATGCTTATATTGTGTTTTAGTGAGAGGGAACACTGTGGCCAGGGGGGTGAAGGAACAGGGCTCACCAACAAGGATGTTCTGTAGATGCTCTTTACTGTAGACGGAGCCACAAGGGTTAGAGGGATTGTTGACAATCAGGCAGGTTGTCCTGTCATCTATCAGGCTTTCCATGTGCTGGAGATCGATCTCCCAAGACTTCTCTGGCTGCAAGGACAAAACCACCGTGAGTCAGAGAGCAGACATTTTATTTATTTATTTTACCTTTATTTAACTAGGCAAGTCAGTTAAGAACAAATTCTTATTTTCAATGACGGCCTGGGAACAGTAGGTTCTGCAGATTCTGCACCATCCTAACTGTCTTAACTGACCTTTAATCTCATAGGCTGCATTTACACAGATAGTCCAATTCTGATTGGTCTTTTGACCAATCAGATCAGCCCTGAAAAATATCTGATGTGAAAAGATCTGATGTGATTGGTCAGAAGACCAATTAGTGGAAAAAATATCTGAATTTAGTCAGGATACTCTGTGAATATGTAGGTTTTCAGATGTTTTCAGAAGATGGGCAGGAACTCAGCTGTCCTGACATTAGGAGGAAGCTCTGTAAGAGTTCCAAAAATGTAGAAGTGTATTGTATAGGTGAATCAATAGCAGCTCTTAACACTGTGTGCAGTTGTCATATACACATCATGACCTCAAGAGTCACGACATTCCACTGTGTCCCTGAGTGACCTCATGTTTTTTATGGATGTAATTCAACTAAAATGTTATGTAGCTACAAGTATTTATCTGTATTTGTGTGTGTGTGTGTGTGTGTGTGTGTGTGTGTGTGTGTGTGTGTGTGTGTGTGCGTGTGTAGCCTAGAGGAAAGAAAGCCACCCAAAATGATTTATAAGTGCCAGATGTGTGTCAATGAGGACGAGCTCTGCAATCCCCACTCTTTCCCTTTCAAAATCTACCCCCTCCTCGCTCTCTCCTGCTATCTTGCTCCCTATAACATCCAGCTTTTCTCTTTGATTTATTTTCCCTCTATTTTGCTCCTCCCCCCATGTCCAACACTCACCAGCAGGTTGTACAGTTTGACCTGGATGCCCAGAGACACAGCCAGAGTCTTGTAGAGGGAGAATCCAGGGCAGGGGACTAGGATGTTGTCTCCATAGTTACACAGCACTGTGATTGCCAGATCTATAGCCTGGCTGCAGCCACTGGTCAGAAGCACATCCTGCATGGAAGAGAGAGGAAGATAACAATATATTTTTTTATGTCCTCTACTTTTGGAAAAAAAGTTACAGTAGGGAGACAGGTGAATATATGGTGAATAAAAAAAGAGAGTTTGAACGAGTTAAAGCAGGTAAACGATGAGAGGTAAACACACCTCTGCCTCCAAGGGGGCCTCGGGGCAACTGTAAAAGTTTGCCACCACCTCTCTGCTCTTTTGATAACCTGTTGATGAGTAGAAGACAACATCTTATATTTTGTACTGTAGTACTGTATACTGTAGTATTGTATAATGTAGTACTGTATACTGTAGTACTGTATACTGTACTCAGTAGTCTGCTGGGAGAAAAGGAGATTTCGCCTGCATCCGTCCTTAGAGCTACAATCATCATTAATCATAGAGGGGAACACTTTCAGTTCACCTGCATACAGTTAATTGGCCCTATTTTTTGTAGTAGCTCTCTCAACTTCCCTGGCTGAAATTACTTTAGTGTCCAACCTCTCTTCCCCTTGCAAGCCACCCACTTCCCCTATAGCTGTGTCTCATCTCATATCCTCCCAATTCCCATTTAAATAAAATACAAAAAAATCACTACATCCCTATTTTTTTTGCACAAAATGTTTGAAATGTTGGTCCTGTGGTGCGAAAGTGCTGCGTGAGTCTTACCAACAGACGGAGCATAGCCGTTGTATTTGTGTGAGTCAATGGCGTTCTTCATAGCCTGGAGAACTTTGTCATCAGTAGGCAGGTTCCCGAACACAGTAGGGTCCCCTGATGGAATGACAGGAGGACAAAGGAGTACATAAGAAACATACTTCTGAACAACTGCACTTCACAAGTGAACACACTGGGCATATGCAAATGAGATAGTGGTGTAGCAGCTCACCAATGGACAGAGCAATCATGGGCTTCTCAGGGTTGGGTGTGAGCTTCATCCCGTCCACAATGGCACGGATGGGATTCAAGGTGTTGATTGACATCTCTGAGGGCCGGATGTTCCATCGCTGCCTGCAGCTCTTCTGCTTGGCCGGACAAACAATGCCTTTCACAGCCTTATGATGGTTACCGTTTCCATTGACACCAATGAGAGCATTCTTCTCATGGATACCATTCCCATTAATTTTCACCTCATAGGACTGGTTCTCCATGTTGCAACTGCAGCTGAAGATGGGAGAGATAGGAAGAAAAAGTCTAGGGGAAAAAATATAGAACAAACAAATAGATTTTCATGAAGAATTCCTGCATTATAAATTGTTGTAAAATATCAGACAAATAATATATATTAGGATTATTCGTTAATATACAAATGACTAGCCTAATAATCAATTGGAAAACTGAAAATAAACTTGTTGGATTAAAAAAAAACAACAGTGCAGAGAAGTAGGCTAGCCCAGGTGTTAAATTACCCATGAAAATTTAACAGGTGCGATGTTTATATAATCCGGTTTGAGATCAAAAGCGCTGCACGGGCTGTTCTGAACTAATTAAAATATGTGCGCAGTTAGTTGAACATCTGGTAATGAAGAGCGATAAACCGATCAAACTGGGACACCTCAAGTTATAGATATGATCTTATTCATGGCTATCGTATCACAACGCCGTATAAATAGCAGTATAAATGCATTGTATAGTTCATTAGCAATGAAAACTATGTATATAATGCAAGAACAATACATAAAATCTATCCTAATCAACTCAAATCGAACCTAATAAAATGTCATCTAAACAAGTCAAGCTATCTGATACAGCCTGAAAAATTATACAAACAAGACAATTGAAAATAAGACAGAAACAACAAATATTCTAAAACTACATATAATAATAGGCATCTCTTTGGAATAAGGTAATATTTGTTTGTGCATGCGTAATAATAAACATGTGATCTATACCTTAAATAAAAAGCTATAATACTTTTTACCAGGCGTAGACTATTTTAAATTGCCTCTAAATAAATTGGACACTTGGGCTACATGCTAGAGGTAGTTAAATGCGTTATCATCAATTTAAATAACAAGTCCTTTTAAATACCTTTACAATTTCAAAAGAATTTCACACTGCAAATGAAGGAATTCAGGTAAAATACTGAATATGAACAAAGACTGACTGATAAGTCCGTTATAAGCCGGCTTTATAGCAAGCCCTTGAAAATGGTAGCTGTTGAGCCCTGCCCGTATTTTCATTGGTGGAGACTGAGGGTTGTGCCATACACCCCCTTTACATCATTCCCAAAAATTTAAAACACTGCAAGGTTTGGGTTAAACGGCATTAACTCTTTCCAAAAGACAGATACCAGACTCTTGAGAGGAGACCCATGGGACCCCAGCTGTCCTCGTGCGTAATGCGCACAGGAGAGAGACGCTCACATCCAATGGCCCGCACAACAATTACTAAGCAGAAAAAGTACGAGTGAAAAATGTGTGAATATGTCTGGCCATAACAGGTTATTAGTTTCCCAGTTATGCTTGCAAAATCCCAAAGGCACATCCGATCCCCTCAAGTCTAATCAATATGTACGCCTATCAGTGGAGGCTGCTGAGGGGAGGATGGCTCATAATAATGGCTGAAACCGAGTCAACAGAATGGCATCAAATACATGGAAACTGTGTGTTTGATGTTTTTGATACCATTCCACGTATTCTGCTCCAGCCATTACCATGAGCTCCTCCTCCCCAATTAAGGTGCCACCAACCTCCTGTGAAGCCTATAGCCCATACAACATAATTGACCAAGTCATGGATAGATGGCCTCTGATTTTCCTACCTTTCATGAATGGGGAAAACCTTTTTTAATTCTAATGAAGCATCAATCTGTTTGTTTTTATAAAAGTAATTGATTTCAGCCTTTATCATAGGTCTATAGGGTCTCCAATAAACTTTTTTAAACGTTTTGAGGCTCAATCAGCTTGAGCGTGGTTTAGGATGAGCATGCTTTTTCCTCAGTAAAAGCAAGCAAAAAGTAAAAAGTGGAGGTATACTATATATACAAAAGTATGTGGACACCCCTTCAAATTAGTGGATTTGGCTATTTCAGCCACACTCATTGCTGACAGGTGTATAAAATCGTGTACACCGCCATGCAATCTCCATAGACAAACATTGGCAGTAGAATGGCCTTACTGAAAAGCTCAGTGACTTTCAACATGGCACCATCATAGGATACAACACTAAGTACTACTTTATGAAGTGGGAAAGTCTAGGAGCAACAATGGCTCAGCCGCGAAGTGGTAGGCCACACAAGCTCATAGAACGGGACCGTCAATTGCTGAAGCGCGTAACAATCATCTGTCCTCGGTTGCAATACTCACTACCGAGTTCCAAACTGCCTCTGGAAGAAACGCCAGCACAAGAACTGTTCGTCAGGATCTTCATGAACTTAGTTTCCATGGCCGAGTTTCCAGCCAATCGTTGGCTGGAGTGGTGTAAAGCTCTCCACCATTGTTCTCTGGAACAGTGGAAACGGGTTCTCTGGAGTGATGAATCACGCTTCATCATCTGGCAGTTGATGAATCTGGGTTTGGCGGATTCCAGGAAAACGCTACCTGCCCCAATGCATAGTGCCAACTGTAAAGTTTGGTGGAGGAGGAATAATGGTCTGGGGCTGTTTTTCATAGTTCAGGCTAGGCCCCTTAGTTCCATTGAAGGGAAATCTTAACGCTACAGCATAGAATTACATTCTAGACGATTCTGTGCTTCCAACTTTGTGGAAACAGTTTGGGAAGGCCATTTCCTGTTTCAGCATGACAATGTTCCCGTGCACAAAGCGAGATCCATACAGAAATGGTTAGTTCGAGATCGGTGTGGAAGAACTTGACTGGCCTGCACAGAGCCCTGACCTCAACCCCATCAAACACCTTTGGGATTAATTGGAACGCATCAGTGCCTAACGTCACTAATGCTCTTGTGGCTGAATGGAAGCAAGTCCTCGAAGCAATGTTCCAACATCTAGTGGAAAGCCTTCCCAGAAGAGTGGAGAATATTATAGCAGCAAAGGGGGGACCAACTCCATATTAATGCCCATGATTTTGGAATTAGATGTTTTGACAAGCAGGTGTCCACATACTTTTTGTCATGTAGTGTAAGTATACCCCAATCTATGAAACAACTAAACTTTGCATAATAATAGTCCTTCCAGAGCTTGTTTTGACAGTGCAGCGGTGTTTAGTGCTCCAGTGGTGTTTCAGTGCTCCGTGCATTGGGTGATTTTGCAATCCAGTTGCTGAGAGGAATTATGACAAGGATTTCTGGAAAATGTCCCAAATACCCACAGCATAATGTACAGTATGTGCACAGTAATACATAAAAGCTAAATAGGTATATACAGTCAAATACAGATACAGTTGAAGTCAGAAGTTTACATACACCTTAGCCAAATACATTTAAACTCAGTTTTTCACAATTCCTGACATTTAATCCTAGTAATAATCCCCTGTTTTAGGTCAGTTAGGATCACCACTTTATTTTTAGAATGTGAAATGTCAGAATAATAGTAGAGAGAATGATTTATTTCAGCTTTTATTTCTTTCATCACATTCCCAGTGGGTCAGAAGTTTACATACACTCAATTAGTGTTTTGGTTAGCCTTCCACAAGCTTCCCACAAAAAGTTGGGTGAATGTTGGCCAATTCTTCCTGGACAGAGCTTATGTAACTGAATCAGGTTTGTAGGCCTCCTTGCTCGCACACGCTTTTTCAGTTCTGCCCACAAATGTTCTATGGGATTGAGGTCAGGGCTTTGTGATGGCCACTCCAATACCTTGACTTTGTTGTCCTTAAGCCATTTTGCCACAACTTTGGAACTATGCTTGGGGTCATTGTCCTTTCGAAAGACCCATTTGCGACCAAGCTTTAACTCTGCTGACAGATGTCTTGAGATGTTGCTTCAATATATCCACATAATTTTCCTTCCTCATGATGCCATTTATTTTGTGAAGTGCACCTCTATTTTGTGAAGTGCACCTCCTGAAGTGCACCTCCTGCAACAACGCACCCCCACAACATGATGCTGCCACCCCCGTGCTTCACGGTTGGGATGGTGTTCTTTGGCTTGCAAGCCTCCCATTTTTTCCTCCAAACATAACGATGGTCATTATGGACAAACAGTTCTATTTTTGTTTCATCAGGCCAGAGGACATTTCTCCAAAAAGTACGATCTTTGTCCCCATGTGCAGTTGCAAACCGTATTCTGGCTTTTTTTATGTCAGTTTTGGAGCAGTGGCCTCTTCCTTTCTGAGCTGCCTTTCAGGTAATGTTGATATAGGACTCGTTTTACTGTGGATATAGATACTTTTTGTCCTTTGCTGTTCTGGGATTGATTAGCATTTTTCACACCAAGGTACGTTCATCTCTAGGAGACAGAACGCGTCTCCTTCCTAAGCGGTATGACGGCTGCGTGGTCCCATGGTGTTTATACTTGAGTACTATTGTTTGTACAGATGAACGTGGTACCTCCAGGCATTTGGAAATTGCTCCCAAGCATGAACCAGACTTGTGGAGATCTACAATTTTTTTCCTGAGGTCTTGGCTGATTTCTTTTGATTTTCCCATGATGTCAAGCAAAGAGGCACTGACTTTAAAGGTAGGCCTTGAAATACATCCACAGGTACACCTACAATTGACTCAAATGTTGTCAATTAGCCTATCAGAAGCTTCTTAAGCCATGACATAATTTTCTGGAATTTTCCAAGCTGTTTAAAGGCACAGTCAACTTAGTGTATGTAAACTTCTGACCCACTGGAATTATGATACAGTGAATTATAAGTGAAAGAATCTGTCTGCAAACAATTGTTGGAAAAATTACTTGTCATGCACAAAGTAGATGTCCTAAACAACTTGCCAAAACTATAGTTTGTTAACAAGAAATTTGTGGAGTGGTTGAAAAACGAGTTTTAATGACTCCAACCTAAGTGTATGTAAACTTCAACTGTAAGTAGCATATGATACAGCGCAATTGCTTCATGTGTGTAAAATATAGCTTTAATTTATACATGTAATTTCACACAAAAAGTTTATTGAACACAGTAATGTAACAGGTAGCCAACAGTATAACTTCTGCTTCACTCTGGGGTTGTTTACTCTCATGATGGGTAACTCAGTGAACAGAGACTGAACAACTCATTATGCAATATTGGTAGAGCCACTGTGTCCTGAAAAATGTAGAGGAATGTAGATAAATAAATAAACATCCTACTAAAACCTTATGCAGTGGTCCAACACACACAAAAATCCCCTGGAACTTTGTACCCCACCATCACCTTATCATTTGGCTAAGGACCCTGTGCCCTATGCGCCAGCCGGCATGATGGGGTTGAGTCAGTTAAAGACCCTGTCACTCCATGTCCCTCTGTTGACCACGTACCTGTCCACCTTCTACATATACATTCTTAATAAATAAAACATGTCACGGAACTCAAGTTCACCTACCTAAAAGTGACTCGTAATTGTATGTGAGTCAAGTACCTACTCACTTCACAACAACCGTAATTTACCTCAACACCTTGCTGCTCGCCGATCCATTTCCCACACATGATTTTATGAAGTAAACACAGACTGCTACATCATGATTCACATATGTCTCTTAATGATGAGGTGTTAATATTTATGACCCTATTTGTAGGCCTTCGGCCCAATGACCCTCTTCTGGGTAAAGGAGAATCCTTGGAATCTTCTCTCTATGGAAGCCCTCTGCTATCTTCCCATGCATCCCATCCTATGAATATGTTGCTGAGTCATCTAACATCAGTCTTCTCATTGGCCCACATACCCTGAATCTGTTTTCTCACTTGACCTACCCCAAAATTGCTGTGGACTAACTAATATATAGATTAACTAACAAAGGCAGTGTGTCAGCACAAATGCATAGGTGGCTTACACTGACAGCACAATGACCCTGAACACATACCCCACTTCACAAGATGAGCTGCCTATGACACACAGCCAGGAATGATTTACAGCTTTTCAATTTGTACAGTGATGTACACAATTTCCAATGACATCATCATCATCATTGATTTGTCAACAAAAGGAGGTGCACAATGACTGGTCAGCGGATTTTGGTTGCATGTTATGGACAGTAGCAGTCCACTCAGAATATCTGAGTAATATTTAACCCATGTCACACCATCAAACAGACTCCTCTGAGTCAACATGACACAGCATGAAATATCGGGGACGATACCAGTATAATATTGTGGCGAGGAAACAATCAACAAAAATAATTTAACTTTTTTAGGAAAATAACCCTAATGTTGGAAATAAAAATCACCATGTCATCCAGTCATATTTATTTTCCAAGCTATAGCACACAATATTTTACAGAGATTGGTGTGTGTCGTGTTTTCATTTTTGCCATGGAAAAAAATATTGAGATACTGGTATCGTCACAGCCCAAGGACCTAGGTCAGTAAGAAACTGCTGCTGTGTATTATGGTATGTAAAGGGCTATTATACCAACGTTACACCTGGTTGAACTGGGCATATTGAATACTGTTTACTGAAATTTAACCAGAATTCTGATGCTGAATATTTATGTAGCAGTTTGTTTAACCTCAGCTATACATTTCACCGCAGCAAATGCTGGACACCACCCTGATACCTCAATCTAATCCCATACCTCATTGTCAACCCCAGGATCATGCTTCTTCCTCCATCACACACGTTGGTTGTACATTCTCTTTCCATATCCAGGAACATAGTCAGGATCTGAATCCTGTGTTTCGGGATCTTCATCAGAGCTGGACTCAAAACTAGAATAGAGCGTGTTTAAATCATAATAAGAATACACTGGAGTTTTTTCCACACGTTCTTCATCATCCTCCTCTTCCCCATTATCGTCGTCACGGTCTTCCTCCTCAGGGGTCTTGGTCCGTCTTAGCTCTACAGCCATGCTACACTCCTGCTGGGTCAGTTTTCGGAGCTGCACAAATGGCTGTAGAAATGTTGACATAAGCAAAAGAGCCTGACTCTCCATAGACAGTCTCAGCTTGACCCTATGTGTTCTACTGGCCTCTGGGCTGTCTGCTGGTTCTCCAGCTTGTTCAGAATGGGCTCTGTCATCGAGGGCCGTAGGTTGGGATACAGCCACTGGTTGAGGAGGGGAAGGGTTCTGTGTGGCCAGAGTTAGATGTTGGGGTTGACAAAGGGTGAGGAGGGATGGGGTCAAGTCCTGTGATGAGGTGGAAGAGGACCCTTGACAGTGCACTGGGGTATCACTCTTTTCACACAGCAGTTCCTCAGAGCACTCCTGCAGAATGCTTTTCACCCATTTCTGGTGTTTAGAGCACAGCTGCAGTGGGGAGGCCTCAGGCACCTCATCATTGTTCTGCCTGTCCTCCACCTCAGTCCTGCCTCGGCTCCCCTGCTCCCCATCAGAGACTTCCTCCTCCAGCAGGAGTGGACTGTCTTTGGACAGATCCACCCCCAGCTCCATGATAAGTGCCTGTGGCTCTAAACTTTGCTCAGCTGCACAAGCATGGTGTGGACCCAACCCCAATGAGTTGGATCTCTCCTCTCGGATACCCTGGAATGCGTAGAGACTTGTCCTGTCAAGCTGTGACTGCCCGTCTTTGTGTGTTCTCTCCTTGGGCGACCTTAGCGCAACTTTCGAGGTCCCAGGACCCTCCAGCTCCCGGCCTATTCCCCTCTCCTGTGCTGGTACCTTATGGGCTCCGTGGCTGGGATGGCAACTTGAAGAAGACTCGGCTGAAGGAATATAAAGACAAAATATTTATCTACAGTACTGTATGTTCCTGGTGGTCTTACATACTGTACTTCATTTACATCTGTATGTCATAGTTAATATGCTGAGTTTGTTGACCAGAGTGGAATAGCCTCTTCAAGGACGCAGCAAGGGAGGTGGAGTCACAGGTAATTAACGGCAATAGTAACTCCTCTTCGTATGCCATTGGACCATCCTGCTTCAACAGCTATAGGCACATTCACATGGATAACAAGGACAATGACAGTTATGTAATAGCATGAGAACATACATTCTCTATTTGATTGAATTCTCAAACAATCTCAATAATTATTGTATGTACACACACCTGGTCAAAATATGTATCACTCTGCAGCATCGACTCCAGTTCCTGAAGGTAATGCAGCAACCTGTCCTCCAGTTTCTGGGCATAGCATTCTCCATATTGGTCCTCCATCAAATCCTGACAGAGAACCTGCAGATCAATACATATACTCCATCCTACACACAACACCTCAACCCTAGAGGAGGCGACAGGCATTGCTCCATCAAACCATCTCCATTGTTTTGGAGTTCCATCATAATCAACTAAAGGCTGAGTATAGCAAGAGGCTGGGTATATAGCATCCCCTACTGGACAGTAAAACAACCACTACCCAGACTTTATAACGGCATTATCTTCTCAGACTGGCCTATTATGTATTCAGCATTGTGAGTCTTCTTCAGGAACCACTGAATCCAGGAATAGTTGAAGATCACACTTCACATAGTTGAAGGTCACAAGGCATAAAGATGTTAATTACACCTATGTAATCATGCCAGTGTTCATTCTGGCACTCTTTTAGATTTAGTCAAGTCTTAGTCATTTTATATAATATCATTAAGTCTTAATCATTATTCAAATGACAAAAATGTGACTGTCTAATTATTGTCAAAATGTCAAAAACAGTGGGCCATTTTAGTAAACTAAACTTTTATTTTAGTCACATCGCATCATTAAGCTATAGTAAACATAAATGACTGTCTTCCATGTGCAAACTTAAATAGCCCTGTCTTAACATATTTTTCTGCATACTATCGAATTCTCTTCCCAACAGCAGAAATATGACAAACATATACTGTATAAGAATTATCTGGCCATGTAAATTCCTAATTCAGCCAACATAGATATTGTACATTACATACAAAAAAAAAAAACAGACACTCAATCGCAGAGAGAGAAAAAGAGAGTAGAGAGAGAGTAGCTCAATCACAGCAAAGTATTATGGGTTGAATGTTATCAACATTCCACAGATGCCGCAGCCATATTGATGTCCAAAAGTATAACAGGAGCCAATGACTGTTTCGCTCAGTGATGTTGTTGAGTCACTAAACCCCAAGTCCAGAATCGAGTCCAGAGTCCCCGGTGCTCGAGTCACGAGTCCCTATGGCTGAATTCCGAGTCCCCGTGCTCGAGTCCTGGTCGAAGTGCTCAAGTCTGAGTCACTGGGTCCACTTTAACTCAAAATAATGTATTATTTATCCAGTCAGATAGTGTAGTGGCAAGAGGGTTTTAGTCAATAAAATGTTTGTTTTCCCTTTTCCTTTCTTTCTGTGCCACCAAATGTTTGCATATTGGCAACTGGTAATGTTACCTGGGCCACCTACTGTCTATTATCTATCCTGTTGCCATGTCACTTTAACCCTACCTTTATGTACATAGCTACTTCAATTACTTCGTACTCCTGCATCAACTTGATACTGGTACTCCCTGTACATAGCAATGTTATTTTAATTTGTTATTCAACATGTATCTATTTCTCATGTCACTTTCATTTTTTTAATTTTTTTTTAATCTTTATCGTTAACTCTGCATTGTTGGAAAATAATCATAGCCTATTTCTATCGGAACATTCCAAAACGTTGCGTCCTGCTGAACGTGCCCCCAGGTTGTTAGCTACAACACATTCAGAAAGTATTCAGACCCCTTGACTTCTTCCACATTTTGTTACATTACAGCCTTATTCTAAAATGTATGAAAATAAATAAAAATCCTCATCTACACAAAATACCCCATAATGACAAAGCAAAAACAGATTCTTAGAAATTTGTGCAAATGTATAAAAAAAGGAAATATCCCATTTACATAAGTAATCAGACCCTTTACTTAGTACTTTGTTGAAGCACATTTGACAACGATTACAGCCTCGAGTCTACTTGGGTATGACGCTACAAGTTTGCCACACCTGTATTTGGAGAGTTTCTTTCATTCTTCTCTGCAGATCCACTCAAGCTCTGTCAGGTTGGATGGGGAGCATCGCCGCACAGCTATTTTCAGGATTCTCCAGAGATGTTCGATCGGGTTCAAGTCTGGGCTCTGGCTGGGACAATCAAGGACATTCAGAGATTTGTCCCGAAGACACTCCTGCGTTGTCTTGGCTGTGTGATTAGGGTCATTGTCCCGTTGGAAGGTGAACCTTCGCCTCAGTCTGAGCACTCTGAAGCAGGTTTTCATCAAGGACCTCTCTGTACTTTGCTCCGTTTATCTTTCCCTGGACCTTGACTAGTCTCCCAGTCCCTGCCGCTGAAAAACATACCCACAGCATGATACTGCCACCACAATTCTTCACCGTAGGGATGGTGCCAGGTTTCCTCCAGACATGACGTATGGCATTCAGACCAAAGAGTTAAATCTTGGTTTCATCAGACCAGAGAATCTTGTTTCTCATGGTCTGAGAGTCCTTTAGGTGCCTTTTGGCAAACTCTAAGCGGGCGGTCATGTGCCTTTTACTTAAGAGTGGCTTCCATCTGGCCACTCTACCATAAAGGCCTGATTGGTGGAGTGCTGCAGAGATGGTTGTCCTTCTGGAAGGTTCTCCCATCTCCACAGAGGAACTCTGGAGCTCTGTCAGAGTGCAGAGTGACCATCGGGTTCTTTGTCACCTCCCTGACCAAGGCCCTTCTCCCCTGATTGCTCAGTTTGGCCGGGCGGCCAGCTCTAGGAAGAGTCTTGGTGGTTCCAAACTTCTTCCATTTAAGAATGATGAAGGCCACTGTGTTCTTGGGGACCTTCAATGCTACGGATATCTTTTGGTACCCTTCCCCAGATCCGTGGCTCGACACAATCCTCTCTCTGAGCTCTATGGACAATTCCTTCGACATCATGGCTTGGTTTTTGCTCTGACATGCACTGTCAACTGTGGGAGCTTATATAGACAGGTGTGTGACTTTCCAAATCATGTCCAATCAATTTAATTTACCACAGGTGGACTCCAATCAAGTTGTAGAAACATCTCAAGGATGATCAATGGAAACAGGATGCACCTGAGCTCAATTTCGAGTCTCATAGCAAAGGGTCTGAATACTTATGTAAATAAGGTATCCGTTTTCACTTTGTCATTATGGGGTATTGTGTTTAGATAGATGATGAAAATAAAATATTGAGTCAAATTTAGAATAAGTCTGTAACAAAATGTGGAACTAGTCAAGGGGTCTGAATACTTTCCGAATGCACTGTATATAGCTAGGCAATGAAAAAAATGAAGAAAAAAAACATAACACCGGTATTATGGGTCATTTCTTTTGAACGGTAATGGCTAGAATCAAGACGTTTTCTCTGATGAAAAGACGGAGACTTGGCTAGTATGTTGGCTACATAATCTGTCTATGAAATGCAGTGGGGAAAGTGCAAGGGTTGAGTGAGACTACAAATAAAAAATCTATACTCAAGAGGGAGGAAAAACAGACTGTTGTGTGTGCCGGGTCCTTCCCACTGCTGAACAGAACTGTGCAATCTGTGCTGCTAATAATAAAATTGTGCTTACCACCGAAAAGCTCTCAATCTCTCCAAAAACTCTTGTTCAGTCCACTTAGTAGTCAGATTTTAGTCAAAGAGAATTTCAACTCGTCTAAACTTAGTCAACTGAAATAAAATAAAAATAAATTGCTTTGTTATAGTTTTTTTCTGGGTCTATTTAGTCAGTTATAGTCTCGACAATTGCCACTGAAAAAAAGGGGTTTGATGAATATTTGTCACCATTTTTGTTGATGAATTTAACACTGAATCGTGTGAGACAAAGAGAGGAATAGAAATGGAGCATTAAACAGATGATGGGGATTTAGCTAACCTTGATATAAGAGTTGCGCATGGACATGTCCATTGCAAGAGTCTGGGCCAAAGCCTTAAAGTCCTGGTGGTTCTTCCTCATTAGGTGCATCTCTTGTCGGCTCTGAAGAGGAGCAAAGAAAGAGGACATTTAGCTCAGCAACCCAATACTAACTGGGTCGATCAGAGTCGTCCAAAGTAATCAAATAAGGCAGAGTTATAATGCATTTACTTACACATTCATGGTACTGAGGTAGTCTACTTGGAAAAAACTTAATGATCTTCACAACAGTGTTGACAATACCTTGGTCTTCCCGAAGCATCCACATAATTATCTGTACCAGAATACAAATCAAACACAGCTGCTCATTTTGTTCCACCAAAACCCAAATCAACCACAACATAGTCAAAAAAAAGTGTACCTGAACAAGTCAGCCCAACTTATTAGTAGGCATACATGGCCTTGGAAACCTCTCTATGCATCCACATATTGCTATTCCCCACCCCTTTCCTGCAACTGTTTTCTACCTTATGTGAAACCTCTACATACCTTGGTCTTGAGGCCAAATATGATTTTCATGTGTTTGATAGGGGGCACCAGTCGTGGCAGCAGTGTATAGGTGACATCCATGAACTCCATCACCCTCTCAAAGCTCTTGATGTCTCTTGTCTTCATTATAGAATAAGCCTGGGCAGCTGCCACCCGTAACCTCCATGGCTCATCTAGGGTGACAGATTGTAGGTCATCCTCTGGCCATCTGCTGGGGTCCAGACCTAGAGAACACACACAAACAGGGATATAACAAATGTGTAATACTTTTAAAGGAAGTTCACCTATCATGTCAATGTATCAGCTTGGGGTTATTAATGTTTCAAATCCATTTTTACCATCTTATTGACTAAATTTAACTTAATTATGTTTTGCATGTCCTATATTAGCCCATATAGGTCTAATAATATCATTGAATTAGTGTCAAATATAAAAAATATATTGTGTTTATAAACACAGATTTGAACAAATTGAACAAATATTTTGCTTACCATCCAGTGTGTCCATCATTCTGTGAGCCCAGGCATATTCAATTATCCACATTGGCAGCGTTGGGATGATCTCGAAACATTTAATCTCAGACGGTTTGAAATGATTCTCAAGGCCTCTTCCCTCCATCTATTTGAACTGCTGCAAAACTGTCCCCAGCAGCGGAATCAGGTGCCCAATTAGAATAGTGTCATTTTAGTCCACCTACTTATTTTTTTTAAATAAATGTTGAGGGGGTGGCTCTGGTTTAAAAGCAGAAAAACAAAGCCTGTCATTGGTCATCAAACAATATGCATGTCCGGCGGGTTGGACATGTACGGACAAGTTCAGAATTCGCTCGTTAGCGAAAACGCGTCCAAAATATTTCCGGGTCAAGACTGTCAGGAACTGGTCCGTGCTATCCGGGATCCCTGGGACGTCAATGCCCTATTGAAGATGATATGTCAAATGGTTACGGTAAGGTTTATGGTTATGGTAGCACTACTCGTCAACTGGGAACCATCTGAACTAAATATGTAGCAAATATAATAGCTAGAGATATATACAGCAAACTATTTCCTGTTTATCAACAATTTAAAGGGCCAATCAATAGATGAAACAATAAAAGTTATAAATTATAGTAAAAAAAAATCTATGGATATTTATAAGTCCAAAAATGTATGTAGCAACCCCTTTAAGCATTCTCAACCCCTTTAAAACAATTACCGTTTCCACCGTCACATAGAGGACCTATTGTGAAGGCCTGACAAAATAGTTGACTCGGGAAGTGATTATCTGGTTAAACTGTAGTTGGAATGACATGCTTGTGTGTATTTTCATTTAAAAAAAGTTAACTACAGTATAACAATGGCATCACTGTCCCTACTACAATCAATATAGTACTATTTACATTTTAGGGAAACGTAATTATGTTATGAAAACGTGTAGCACTTGCATGGGATAGCTACTCGTGTTAGTCATAGACTGTTGTGTTGGTTCAATGTCATCTAGGCTAGTGCGCAGTGAGCTAATTTAGCTAGCTGCTGTAGCTATTTGCTTACTAGCTAGCTTCTAAATTATGTGATAATGTGAAAGGATTTTGCTCATACCCGAGCCAGAAATACTGATTTGGCAAGCAGGCCATCTTTCATGTACATATCAACCTTTCATTTTCACCACTATGTTGTTGACCATATTTACAATTGTTGAATTACTTCTTGACAGTTCATTGCTTGTCTCCTGTAGGTGGGCTGTAAGTTAGCTGACTGACTGTGCTGCCAGGACTGGACCCAGCCATGAATAGAACTCTGTACTTCAGCGCTGTCGACTAGGGCCTACAGAATGTGTGTTTCAAAATCCCCATGGGCCCCATTCCACTGTCTCCATTGGCTGGGTAGTCCCAGTCTCATATGTGGCCCCTTCCCGGTCTCACTCTACAAGCGTCAAGGTTCGTTCATACCTACAGTATATGAAGCGGAAGATCCAGCCCCCGCCAAGTCCTTCATACCCCCATGTCTGCCAGGTGGGTGACCCGATGCTACGAGCCCAAGCTGCAGTGGTGGACTCTGGGGCAGTACAGGGTCCGGAGGCGATCCGCACCATGGTGAAGGTGATGCAGAAGTTTGAATGTGTGCATCTCAGGTTGTGAGGGTGTTGCGGAAGTTCGAATGTGTGTGTCTCAAGTTGGAGTATCACTTGGTATCTTAGCTCTGTAGTTCCCAGAGCACATGTTGGATCACAGCTTGCCTGCTGCACGTGAAGTCCGCGGTCTCACCACTGTGCCTCTGCGGATCTTTATCAACCCCCAGCTGCGGGTCCTGGATGGGCGCACGGTTAAGTTCCAGGAGGCATGTGAGAGCATCTCAGGGTTCTCAGCCACTGTTCCACACTACCTCTCTGTGGAAGTCTCAGGTGAGATATGTAACATGTTGCACAGTAGCTATACGTTAAAACGGCAATATGTGAATTCTTCCATTGTAGCCATTATATCTGGTTAAGGCCTCCTTCACTCATGCTGCCAAACTTGCACTAGTAAAACTGACTATCCTTCCGATCCTCAACTTCGGCAATGTCATCTACAAAACAGCTTCCAATACTCTACTCAGCAAACTGGATGCAGTCTATCACAGTGCCATCCGCTTTGTCACCAAAGCCCCTTATACCACCCACCACTGCGACCAGTATGCTTTAGTCGGCTGGCCCTCGCTATATACTCGTCGCCAGACCCACTGGCTCCAGGTCATCTACAAGTCCCTGCTAGGTAAAGCCCCGCCTTATCTCAGCTCGCTGGTCACCATAGCAGCACCCACCCGTAGCACACTCTCCAGCAGGTATATCTCACTGGTCACCCCCAAAGCCAATTCCTCCTTTGGCTGCCTTTCCTTCCAGTTCTCTGCTGCCAATGACTGGAACGAACTACAAAAATCACTGAAACTGGAGACACTCATCTCCCTCAATAGCTTTAAGCACCAGCTGTCAGAGCAGCTCACAGATCGCTGTACCTGTACATAGCCCATCTGTTAATAGCCCAACCAACTACCTCATCCCCTACCACATTAATTTATTTATCTTGCTCCTTTGCACCCCAGTATTTTTACTTTGCACATTCATCTACTGCACATCTACCATTCCAGTGTTAAATTGCTATATTGTAATTACTTCGCCACCATGGCCTATTTATTGCCTTACGTTCCTTATCTTACCTCATTTGCACACATTGTATTTAGATTTTTTTCTACTGTATTATTGACTGTATGTTCGTTTACTCCAATGTGTAACTCTGTTGTTGTATGTGTCGAACTGCTTTGCTTTATCTTGGCCAGGTCGCAGTTGTAAATGAGAATTTGTTCTCAACTTGCCTACCTGGTTAAATAAAGGTTAAATAAATACAATTTAAAAAAATAATCTTGGCTTGTAGAAAGTAATTTTTCAACTAACCTGTTCTTGACGATACTTTCTTTGTTCTCGATTCGGAACAAAAGTGTATCTTAAAAATGTCTGTGTTCAGTTGCTTCTCAAAAAACCAGAGAATATTCAGAAAGATAGTAAAATCCTCACTATTTTAGCTGCCAAACATCTTGCATTTCTTAACATATTTGCAGGAACGACTCGTTTTTATGTAGATGACAGCGCATTAAACAGTGCAACCTGAACAAAGATCTACACACATGCAAGAGGCATTTCTCACTCGATACAAAACGTGGATTTTACTATCTTTCTGAATTTTATGTTTTTTTGGAGAACCACTTGCAACTGAACACAGACATTTATAAGATACATATTTCTTTAGAATCGAGAATGAAGAAAGTAAATTAGTTAAATTGGTTCTGACACTTTCTACTAGCCAATGTATAACAGCTACTATAGAACAATTCACATATCGGCATTCTAATGTATAGCTAGTTCCACAGAGCAGCTAAATTGACAAATTGAAATCAACTTGTCCAGATTTAATCTACTCGAAACTGCTATCTGACTTCAATCACTGGACCCATGGCAGGTCAATGTCAAATGAATTATGCATGTGTGTGTGACTGCTTTTATTAATAAGGTTTTCATTTTTGTTTCAAAGGCCTGAATGAGAAGGCAGAGCCTGTGACCTGGCAAATGAGCGGATGGCCCGCACGCATCCTACAGCAAGAGATGGATCACTTGGATGGAGTCCGGTACATTAACCGCATGGACAGTAAAACCTTCAATGTGAAATGGGCAGCACAGAACGAGTAGCAGTTTCAAACTAACCTTGTCACCCTGATTGAGCACTAAGAAAACTTATTGGACATAATATAGCAACAGACGATGAAGAAACCTTTCTTACTGATTCTTTATAAATAAATTATGTATTTATGAAGGCAGATTTGTAGTCTGAATGATTATTGAATTCTTGCAAGTTGTTTCAAAAGTTCACAAACATTAAGGAACTGAAATATTGACTCAACTGTGGACTGTCACTTGAGTGGTATACTACGATGCTAGGTTTTCTAAAGCTAGCTTCACATTACAGCTCAGGCTTCATCCGTATTACAACAGTGGATATTGCCTGTCCACCTGCCGCTAATTCTAGCAGGCTTGTAACTGCGCGTGCATGTCGCACATCGTACTCATCATTGAGACAATGCTGAAACGTCTATTCTTGGGCGAGTCAGTGCCACATTTTCATTTTTTCTGAAATCAACATTTTCTTACATTTAGCAGGCTATGGTGTGAAATAGGCAATAGGAAGTGCTGTCTTTTATGCTGTCATTGGTGTGCACAAACACCTTTTAAATAATTGTATGAAGTCACAGGTTTTACTGTGCGTGAAGTTTTAAATGCATCCTGTCTTTACTAAATGTGTAATGTTATAGGTATTTGAAATTTTAAAAAAAGCATTTGATTAATAAAATAGTAATCAGTGGTCTCCCTCAAATGAAAGGGATGATGACACAATATTTGTGATAGGGAGGGAATCTTATTTACAATTAAATCAATTTATATTTTATATATTTTTTTTTACCAATAAAATTTTATTTATTTAGTTAGTCCTCAACTCACAGCTCAGACACTTCATTCAGGAGAAGTGGAGTTAGCCTGCCCCGGAGCAGGTCAGTTCTGAAGGATTTGTTGCCATAGAAATTTACCAGGCTTAAAGGTGAGACGTGTGATCAGTTATCGCAAGTTGAACTCGGGGTTGACCAAAGTTACCTCACTACTCAAACCTGATTTGTAGTATAGGGCTCCGATAGCTGACCGCAGAGAAAATCTTGCTGAATATTGAAGAAAAAAATGAATGTATTGTCCTGCATGTATTGTCCTGCAATGTATTGTCCTGCAATGTATTGTCCTGCATTTCTTTTTTTTTTAACTAGGCAAGTCAGTTAACAAATTCTTATTTACAATGACGGCCTACCCTGCCCAAACCAGGACGACGCTGGGCCAATTGTGCGCTGCATCAACATCTAAAATGCACAAGACATCTTTTCCAATTTTAAATCCCATTTTTATTCAAATAACTTC
This sequence comes from Brachymystax lenok tsinlingensis, assembly GCA_030435695.1. NCBI lineage: Eukaryota > Metazoa > Chordata > Actinopteri > Salmoniformes > Salmonidae > Brachymystax > Brachymystax lenok. Next base: position 22,501,382 of record CM059793.1, on the reverse strand, counting down.
CTGACAACAGAACAAATAATGAAAACAAGCAACTTAACCTCAACCCACATTTGGCAGTATTATCTTAAATATTGAGCTGCAACATGTATCACTGGCATTAGACTTCTAACATAAGTATAAGGCTCCAGATCCCAACGGTCAATGAGACTGGATGAATTATCATGAAAAACACTTTCAGGGCAATTTAAGGTCCTACTGAGTTGACTAAAGTAGAAAAATATAGAAGAGTTTGGCATTTCACTTTTAATCCCTTGGTGGGATAAGGCTAATTTATACAATCTTATTACAAATTAAGAGGATTGTGAATTTAAGGCAACGTGTAAGTGATTGCCATTATTATATTTATAGGCATTTTTTTAAAATCAGTGCTTTTCCCAATTCCATCAAGTGCCTTTAAAATGTTTCCTAAATTCAAACTTCAGAGGACTCATCAAAGGGGTAGCCACAAACACATTGAAGTGGTGTTCTATACCAACAGTCTTTACAATACACAACACTGCAGTACCTGCATAGTTTGCAAGGGGGCCTTGTGCATGCCAACCCACTTGAGCAGACACCCAACATGAGCATATTGTGCTTTCTCTGGCACATCGCCAACATTTTACAGGCTCTAGTGTGGAAGACCTTGCAGGTGAGGCAGGTAACCTCAGGGTCTGGATTGGCAGTGTTGCAACAGTCATGAAAAGGAATGGGCTGAGGGGTAAGGCTTCTTGCTTCAAAGACATCAAGTGGAGGGCAGAACTCTCTCTTATCCTCATAGAGTGGCACACGTCCCTCTCCAGGACTTCCTAGCCGTGGTGATAATCCACTGTCCTCTCTCTGCTCCTGTAGGACTTCATCACCATCAATATGTTTTACTTCATGACCCTCGTATTTGCACCTCTCCAATATGGGGCAGTTCAAGCTACGTAAGGTATTGCAAGTCTTGCAATGATGGATGCAAGGGCTAGGGTAGCACTCGGTGCAGCTGCAGATCCGACTGCCCCCTGGAGACACAGGGGGGGCATTCCCTGATGCTTTTGCAGACAGCGAGTGTGAATCCCCCTTATCTGACCCTGACATGCCCAACTCTTTATTTGGACTTTCCCTTTGTTTATGGGTTGGGGTGTTTCTGGTTGGTGCTAAAGATGGGGTCTTACTCAACTGGCAGTTCAGTGAGGAGACACAGATATTCTCTTTTTGAGAGGAAAGCCCTCTCCTTCTTGGTGAATAGAGAGGATCTCTGACTAACCCAACTTCTTTACGCCCATTAAACTCATCATCTGTGTACAGATCCAAGTCTGCCTCTATAGTAGATGACTCCAGAAAATCCTCTTCCTGTGGTATAGTCTCCAACCTTCTCTTGCTGTTGTCCAGTGCTATCTGCAGGCTGTGACCTTTCTGCCTCTCCTGTACCAGGTTGAGCTCCCACTCCACCCCTCTGCCCTGGGGTCCTATGGCAGACAGCAGTAGGTGACACTCACAACGTGCAGCGAAGAAAGCACAGGACAGGTGGAGAAGGGTGTCCATTGGGAGGGCTGGGGAACGCAGCCTAAGCTCTTCACATAGTCTGGCATCTGAAGCCTGGTACCCAAGCAACCCAAACAGATTGGCCACCTGCTGCATGGACAGCGCCGGCTTGATGTAATGTGTGAACATGCCTGAGAACATCTATAAGGACGAAGGTTGTATTGTTATTAAAATGTAGGAACAGAACAAATTATCTTTCTGGACAAAGGGAAAGTCACACAATTGAAGCCAAAACAGCATTCATGATGAGATTATACATTGCTGATGAGCACTCAAGCAATATACAGGTAATTGCCTAAATAAAGGGAACACTTGAGTAAATGAGGGCTACAAAGTATATTGAAAGCAGTTGCTTCCACACAGGTGTGGTTCCTGAGTTAATTAAATGGAGCATATGTAGTTTAAAAGGGGTGTGCGTGTGTCTCCGTCACCAGATCTCAACCCAATTGAACACAACCCAATTTAACACAGCTGGAGCACTGCCTGGAGTCAACAAAACACCAAATGATGGAATTTCTCATGGAAGAATGGTGTCGCATCCCCCCAACACAGTTCCAAACACTTGTAGAATCTATGCCACGGCGCATTGAAGCTGTTCTGGCAGCTCATGGAGGCCCAACGCCCCATCAACACACCATGTTGGCTTTCCTTCATTTTCACAGTTACCAGTATATTCCATAAATTAGCATACCTTTACCACTCTGTATTCTTTTCTCCAGGGACACAAGTACAGGTTGAGGGATGCCAGTTCCAGCACTTCAAAGGCTCTAGCCAGCCGCTTCAATCCGACTCCTTGTGCCGTCTGAAGCGAGTCCTCCATTACACTGAGGGGGTCCAATCCCAAGGAATGTATGTCCTGGGCACAGTCCCCCCTCAGCAGTCCCTCTACCTCCTTAATCAGTTCTTCATCTCTGCATACTAGGTTCCAGTCACCCTGCTCAATCCGGTGCTCCAAACTGACCCGGTACAGTTCCACCAGATCCCTGGCTTTCTTCCCAGGGACAGTCATCTCAGCTACATAGAAAAAACAACAAAGACAAAATAATCAATGAAACCCCTTGACTGAACTCTACTGGAATCATTTGACCTAGTTATTGTTTTTAGAAATAACGTCTGTTTATCACACATTTACATCCCAGAAGAATGGTCCCATAACATTCATAGTCATTACATTAGGGATGAAAATGTCGCCCTCCATAAAATGAAAGCGAAAGTGACATGATAGATTGATTAGCTAGCTAGCGTTCTAGCAAAAATAGTAGACAGCGCGTTATAAATATTAAACCAAATGTTACAACTTTTACTTCCGTTACAAGTCAGCAGTAACGTTAATGTCAAAACACAACAGTGTGTTTAAAAAAAAAAAACTGTAAGCCAGTTAACTAGCGAACTACTTAGCTAGCTATCTTTTGCGCACCTTGCTGGGCTCGGTCAATGACACCATCCCGTACAATTTTGCTGACACTATGTTTAAAGAAATAATTTTAGCTATGAAATTCAAGCGCACGACTCCATCGTCCACTTGCTGGTGCGTTCTGGCCACTACGTTAGCTTATAGCTAGCTGGCTGGCGAGCTAAGTAATATAGCTAGATTGCTTCCCAGCTAACTTACAGCTTACAGTTAGATAACGCAAACATATGAAACCCAGTTGCTAACAAACAAGAAAACTCACCAACACTTTCTATGTGGTAGGACCTTTCCCTAAACCATAACAAATGCTAGGAACACTGCTGTAAAAATTGACGAGCGTGATTTGAAACCAACCCTGAGTTCCGAAAAATAAACCCCGTCACGTGTCACCCTAAAGGTGTGGGGACCTTCGATTTAGCTCGGCCGCCAGCCCGGCTTAAGGTTTGACAAAATAAGTACATTTTTATACTTCACAAATTACCAAACCATTCAATTGCGTATATATTTTTTCTTCATATACAGCAATATAAATATTCAAAATACAGCAAGAGAGTGAGGAGTCTGTGACTATGAATATACATCTACGAATTCAACAGGCTGCTTTGAGATCATCCTAAATCTGGTTTTCTCCACCAGAGGGCGCGATATTCTATAGATGTCATAATTTTTTCACTGACCACGTTTACATGCACACTGTTTACTGTTCTTTTTCACGGTCTGTGCAGGCTTAGTTGGGTATATCATGGGTGTTTTGCAGTCTATGGTGTTATGTCATGATGTTTTCATCTGATTGTCAAACAAATCACTTAAAAAAGTAGGCTACCTGCGCAGTTCGATCCTCCATAATAATTTATTTTGCTGATACTCGTACAGGACCGTATAGCATACTGCCTACTTTTTTAGACACGTTTCTGATTATAATTTCCGACATTTGGTAGGCCATATTGTAATTTCGGACATTTGGTAGGACATCTGTTTGTCAACCATAGTTAGATATATGCATCTTCTCTTCTGTCATAACTTGTTGCGCTGGAAGACTAAATAAAGTAGTTCTTACCAGAATAACGTCTTACATCGATAGAATGAATGTATTAATCTAGTTAACACCGGTAAATGTGTCTGTTTCGTTTAGGGACCGGGGGGAAACGCAATAAGTCACTGTCATTCTGAGAGAGAGAGAGAGAGAGAGAGAGAGAGAGAGAGAGAGAGAGAGAGAGAGAGAGAGAGAGAGAGAGAGAGAGAGAGAGAGAGAGAGAGAGAGAGAGAGACCAAATCAGTTAGGTTTTGTGGGTTGTTCTTTTACCTGATACGGGCGTGGCTTCAGTGACACTGGTAGAAGGGCGTAACTGTGGCGGCTATGATTTGTTTAAAGGTCCCGGGCGGTACAAAATGCTCTCAGACTCAGACTGTCAGCCTCATTAAAACGGTTCATTTGTTCAGTCCTGTGGACCTACCCAGCATGTCAAACGCGGACAGAGTTGTGTTAGCTCTCGGTGGAGCAGGAACAGTGGGCTCTGGAATAGTTAAAGCACTCCTTAACAAAGGTAAGATGTCCTCATTGAGTTAGGGAGCATTTGGAGTCTGGAAACCGATACACCTGCGGCAAGACAATGCCTCTGTCCACGATCAATGGGCCGGATTAAGTGATGCAATTAATCTAAAATGTCCTGCGTGCAAAATATGTAGGATAGGCTATATGTGAAGAGGTCTGCTAAATGGAATGCTATGTGCCATTTTACGCATGGATGGTCGTTGTTGGCTGGATCAGCATGGCTCTGCTGGGAAGTTAGTTGATTTGTGTGTTTCTCAAGGTATATTGTTGGGTAATAGATTACATTTTAGTAATTGAGACTGCACGGAAAAGAAGGATTATGGCGGTGTCAAGGTGGTTGTCATGAGTGCATCTGCGCGTAAAATAACCGGCATCTCCTTTACGCACATAATTCAAGGTGTGATTCTCTTGAGAATATCTGAAAACGTGACGTCATCTTGAGGTCTTAGAAAATGAAATCCAACTAGCAGTTAACATCAAGAATAATGTCAATAGTGCTGGTAAAAAGGCTTAGCCTAGGCACAGGTTCGTCGGGACGCAATAGATGGTTTGGATCAAAATGTCACAACGATGAGTTAATTGATTGGTATAGCCCTTTTGGATGTACTTTTTGTTCGAGGGTATCATAATTTCAGTCTTGTTAACATGAATTTGTCTAACCACACAGTCATTCCTCAAGTGGCAAGTTTTATTATTTTTTTAGAGTATAGTAAAATGAAATTCTAGAATGTTATATGAAACAGAGTTATAAATAAGCAAAACCATCTACTGCAGTAAAATTGCACTTTTGTTTGCCATGTGTCAGTCACATTTGATAATGACATGTCCTGATTGTGACTGTACTGTACTCATTTTAAGGTTTCAAGGTGGCTGTCATCTCCAGAGACAACAGCAGGTTGGATAAACTCAGGGGGTTTGTTTCTCCCTCCACCAGAGACAACCTCACCACCCTAGTGGGGAATGTTGGTAATACTTCTTGTCAGAAACAATTTTACATTGACACAAGTGAGAGTATTGTTGAAGGTATCCCATATCCCCAAAAGGTAGTGTACGGAAATACCTCTCAAACTCTGTTACTTGTTTTCTTAGGTTCAGAGGAGGGGGCAGAGATGGTCAAGCAGGCCCTTCTGAAGTCTGTTGGCAAGGTGACAGACATTGTGTCATCTCTGGGTTTCAGCTGGTGGCAGGGTGGACCTCCACATAACCAGACTCTGAAAGAACTACACTGGGTGAGTCCTCAACACAACTCACAGACTAATCCATGATCCAGAGTTGATATCATCACCATTATCTTTTAAGCTGCCATGACTTCCTTGTTTTTAAGCCTCACTCCAGTCTTCCTCTCTTTGTTGTCAGTTCCACATCATTCTCGATTTCCCTCTCGTCTTGAATTCGGTACCTCTCTCCCTCTTTTCTTCTCCGTATTAATCTATTATTTTCCACCCATAGGTGATTGAGACATTGCTGTTCAGCACCTTTGTATCATGGAAGGTCTTCTTTCCACTGGTGAGAGATGACCCCAACTGCACTTACACCTTTATCACAGGTGAGTCTCCCACCTGGGCCCCTCCCAACATCCCAGCCAGTCAGGGCCGGTTCCAGGCACAAGCGACATAAGCGGACGCTTATGTCCCCTTGGGAACTCAGTCGGTGTCTCAATTTATTAGTGAGAGTAAGATTAGTAAAATACACCAGGTGCAATTTTGAAATGTGGTTGTGCATCAGCAGTTTTTCTCTTGTTATGTCAGTCACTGACAGTCACTCAATTAGCCATGTCAGCTTGTAGTAATTATGGCCAAATACTGACCGGGCACCCAGGGCACTTGCCCAGGGGCCCTGACCTCCAGGGGGCCCCCATTGATTTTGTTAGGCATTCTCACTCAGGTATCATATTAACATGGCAAAATGTGTTGAATTGTAGGAAATTAGCTTTAAAACAGCAAAAATGTCTCTCCACCCCATGACAAAAAGGGTAGAATTGCAGGAAATTAGCTGTAAAAACAAACAAACAATCTCTCTGCCCCATTTCCAAATTAGTAGAATTGCATAAAATGTTTTATAAAACTGCAACGTTTTCTCTCCGCCCCATGGCAAAATATGTAGAATTGTGGAAAATGTGCTTTAGCAGTCCCATTCAGTTGTTTTTATCTCTGTATCAAATCATTTCTGGTAACATCGGGCACTGGGCGATTAGGCCTAATGTTGGGCGATTAGGCCTGGCTCGCAGTCGGTGTTCCAATAAACCCAAAAGTGATCGATAGGGTTGAGGTCAGGGCTCTGTACAGTCCAGGCAAGTTCTTCCACACCGATCTCGACAAACCATTTTTGTGCACGGGGGCATTGTCATGCTGAAACAGGAAAGGGCATTCCCCAAACGGTTGCCACAAAGTTGGGAGCACAGAATCGTCTAAAATGTAATTGTATGCTGTAGCGTTAAGATTTCCCTTCACTGGAACTAAGGGGCCTAGCCCAAACCATGAAAAACAGTTGGCACTATGCATTTGGGCAGGTAGCATTCTCCTGGCATCCGCCAAACCCAGATTTGTCCGTCGGACTGGCAGATGATGAAGCGTGATTCAGCACTCCAGAGAATGCATTTCCACTGCTCCAGAGTCCAATGGCGGTGAGCTTTACTCCACTCCAACTGATGCTTGGCATTGTGCATGGTGATCTTAGGCTTGTGTGTGGCTGCTCGGTCATGGAAACCCATTTTATGTAGCTCCTGACAAACACTTCTTGTGCTGATATTGCTTCCAGAGGCAGTTTGGAAATCGGTAGTGAGTGTTGCAACCTAGGATAGAGGAATTTTACACACTACGCACTTCAGCGGTCCCATTCTGTGAGCTTGTGTGGCCTACCACATCGCGGCTGAGACTTTGTTGCTTCTAAATGTTTCCACTTCACAATAACAACACTTACAGTTGACCGGGGCAGCTCTAGCAGGGCAGAAATTTGACGAACTGACTTGATGGAAAGGTGTCATCCTATGACGGTGCCACGTTGAAAGTCACTGAGCTCTTCAGTAAGGCCATGCGACAGCCAATGTTTCCCTATGGTGATTGTATGGCTTTGTGCTCGATTTTATAACTTGTCAGCAACGAGTGTGTCTGAAATAGCTGAATCAATTAATTTTAAGTGGTGTCAACATACTTTTGTATATATAGTGTACAGTGCATTCAGACCCCTTGACTTTTGCCACATTTTCTGTTACAGCCTTACTCTAAAATAGATTAAATCGTTTTTAGCCCTCATCAATCTACACACAATACCCCATAATGACAAAGCAAAAACAGTTTTTTTGAAATGTTGAAAATGTATTAAACTGTATATATAAAAAAAAAAAGAATTATTATATTTACATACAGTTGAATTTGGAAGTTTACATACACCTTAGCCAAATGCATTTAAACTCAGTTTTTCACAATGCCTGACATTTAATCCTAGTAAAACTTCCCTGTTTTAGGTCAGTTAGGATATACCACTTTATTTTAATAAGAATGTGGAATGTCTTAATAATAGTAGAGAGAAGGATATAATTCAGCTTTTATTTCTTTCATCACATTCCCAGTGGGTCAGAAGTTTACATACACTCAATTAGTATTTGGTAGCATTGCCTTTAAATTTAACTTGGGTAAAATGTTTTGCGTAGCCTTCCACAAGCTTCCCACAACAGGTTTGTAGGCCTCCTTACCTGCACACGCTTTTTCAGTTCTGCCCACAACTTTTCTATAGGATTGAGGTCAGGGCTTTGTGATGGCCACTCCAATACCTTGACTTTGTTGTCCTTAAGCCATTTTGCCACAACTTTGGAAGTATGCTTGGGGTCATTGTCCATTTGGAAGACCCATTTGCGACCAAGCTTTAACTTCCTGACTTATGTCTTGATGTTGCTTCAATATATCCACATAATTTTCTTTCCTCATGATGCCATCTATTTTGTGAAGTGCACCAGTCCCTCCTGCAGCAAAGCACCCCCCACAACATGATGCTGCCACCCCCCTGCTTCACGGTTGGGATGGTGTTCTTCGGCTTGCAAGCCTCCCCCTTTTTCCTCCAAACATAACGATGTTCATTATGGCCAAACAGTTCTATTTTTGTTTCATCAGACCAGAGGACATTTCTCCAAAAAGTACAATCTTTGTCCCCATGTGCAGTTGCAAACCGTAGTCTGGCTTTTTTATGGCAGTTTTGGAGCAGTGGCTTCTTCCTTGCTGAGCGGCCTTTCAGGTTATGTCAATATAGGGCACGTTTTACTGTGGATATAGATACTTTGTACCTGTTTCCTCCAGCATCTTCACAACGTTCTTTGCTGTTGTTCTGGGATTGATTTGAACTTTTCGCACCAAAGTACGTTCATCTCTAGGAGACAGAACGCGTCTCCTTCCTGAGCAGTATGATGGCTGCATGGTCCCATGGTGTTTATACTTGCATACTATTGTTTGTACAGATGAATGTGGTACCTTCAGGCGTTTGGAAATTGCTCCCAAGGATGAACCAGACTTGTGGAGGTCTTCAATTGTTTTTCAGAGGTCTTGGCTGATTTCTTTAGATTTCCCCGCAATGTCAAGCAAAGAGGCACTGAGTTTGAAAGTAGACCTTGAAATATATCCACAGGTACACCTCCAATTGACTCAAATAATGTCAGTTAGCCTATCAGAAGCTTCTAAAGCCTTGACATCATTTTCTGGAATTTCCCAAGCTGTTTAAAGACACAATCAACTTAGTGTATGTAAACTTATGACCCACTGGAATTGTAAAACAGTGAATTATAAGTGAAATAATCTGTCTGTAAACAATTGTTGGGAAATGACTTGTGTCATGCACAAAGTAGATGTCCTAACCAACTTGCCAAAACTATAGTTTGTTAACAAGATTTGTGGAGTGGTTGAAAAACGAGTTTTAATGACTCCAACCTAAGTGAATGTGAACTTCAACTTTCATCAGACCAGAGAATCTTGTTTCTCATGGTCTGAGAGTCCTTCAGGTGCGTTTTGGCATACACCAAGCAGGCCTTCATGTGCCTTTTACTGGAGTTGCTTCCGTCTTGCCACTCTACCATAAAGGCCTGATTGGTGGAGTGCTGCAGAAATGGTTGTCTTTCTGGAAGGTTCTCCCATCTCCAAAGAGGAACTCTGGAGCTCTGTCAGAGTGACCACTGGGTTCTTGGTCACCTCCCTAACCAAGGCCCTTCTCCCCCCGATTGCTCAGTTTGGCCGGGCGGCCAGCTCTAGGAAGAGTCTTGGTAGTTCAAAACTTCTTCCATTTAAGAATGATGGAGGCCACTGTGTCCTTCGGACCTTCAATGCTGCAGAATGTTTTTGGTACCCTTCCCCAGATCATAACCTGTTTTTACTTTGCCATTGTGGAGTATTGTGTGTAGATTGAGGGACATGTTTTATTTAATCAATTTTAGAATAAGGCTATAACATAAAAAAAAAGGGAAGGGGTCTGAATATTTTCCGAATGCACTGAATATATAAAACACAGGGAAATCATGTTTTTGACTGGACTGGGCCTTTAAAACCGCAAAATCTTATGTACTCCCCATCGCAAAATGTGTAGAATTGCAGGAAATTAACTTAAACTCTCCACTGTCAAAAGGGGGGCCACTAAAATATTTTGCCTTGAGGTAGGGGGCCCTCAACCAAATCTTGCTTAGGGCCCCCAAAAAGGCTAGAGCCATCCCTGCAGCCAGTACAGTAGTATATGTCCTTCTGAGCATTCTGTGAAAGTGATTGGACCTTTTACCAAGGTCGAGTGACAGATTTGCAACCCTTGTTTTGAGGAACAACCTTCTTCCCCACTTGATATAACATGATTTTTCTCCTTGCACTTGCTGAGTATGACTTGAGTGTTATTTGGCAGTGATGTGTGCTGTGCCGCAGGTGGTGCTGGGGAGAAGCTGTTGATGCCAGGTACAGGGTTCCTGACTGTTGGCGCTGCCAGCACCCTGGCATTCTGTCAGGTATTACGAGAGGAGTATCCAGAAGTGCCCTGCAAACTCAACCAGGTTTGGCCAAGATCCATAACATAAAACTCCCATTGTTTGGTTAGCTGGGTTATCAGTTGCAGTACTTGTTTCAATCTGCCCAAATAGCAATTGTTGATAAAAGTTGTCTGCAACATTGCAATTGTGAATACAACATTCCCTTGCCTTGTTTGCTGTTTTATTATAGAAAATTGACTATCATTAATCAATGCCAACTGGCTTCCATTCTCTTGCTCTTTTAGGTAAAGATCAACACAGGTGTGGCCCCTCCAGAGTGCATGGCTCCTGGTTACCTGAACCACCTGGACCTTGGTGAGGCCGTGGCCACATTGGTGGAGAGAAAGAACACCAGCCACACCGTGTTCCTTGTCAACTGCCCGGCGGACTTAAAAACCGTCATTCTAGAGGGTAACCTTCAACGCTGCCCCTCTCTGCCATAAGTCCCTGCAGATTCTCAATACCATAGTGCTCAAGTCATTCCACCTCTATTTTATTCTATAGTCAGTTCATGTGGTTGTTTTCTTTGCATGTCAAATTATATATCTGTAAGGAAAATGTCAATCTTTATGTGACTTCATACCAGCTTCTGCACAGTCCTTCATTGTTCCAGTGTTCATACACTAATAACAAGAGCATAATGCTCCAATAGAACTGTGCAAGTGCTTACAAGTGTAGATTATCTAGATGCACTCTGTTGGGAAAGTGCAGAAGGACTCTAAGATGTAAGCATTTCACTGTTAGTCTACACCTGTTGTTTACAAAGCATGTGAGAAATAAAATGTGAGGCAGCAAAAGACGGCGGTACGGGGGCCTGAAACATTTGTGTCCCGTAGCGTGACACAAATGACTTTGTCTATTGTTCTGTTAATGGCATACATGCTTTAGCAACAATAATGTATATTTGTGATGCTAATAAAAAAACCTGAATTGTGCCGAGGCAACACTAACTAACTGAGTTGGGGGGGCTAGTATTCTATAGCGGTACAGGAGCTCAAGCAGTAGAACATTTGAGGTGCCAGGACTCAGCTCCAGTGAGCTTCTGCCCAAGTCAAGCACTGTTTACACACACTAATGCCGATACACCCTCCTGTGTGATGCCCTTTCTTATTCTAATAGAAAAAGAGAACTGTCTTTTGTAAAGTCAAAGTCACCATTATTAGTCAGTTGTACAACCAAATGCCTTCAACTGAAATGTGTCTTCCGCATTTAACCCAACCCCTCTGAATCAGAGAGGTGCGGGGGGCTGCCTTAATCGACATCCACGTCTTCGGCGCCCGGGGAACAGTGGGTTAACTGCCTTGTTCAGGGGCAGAACGACAGATTTTTACCATGTCAGCTCAGGGATTTGAACTTGCAACCCTCCGGTTACAGCTCTAACCACTAAGCTACCTGCCGCCCCAGGCGGAGAGGAGGGACGGTGGTGGACTTACAAGTTCTTACAAGGCAGATCATATCATGAATCAGCTTCTAAAAGAGGACAAAGGGAAGAGGAAGTAGGGTGAGAATGGATTTTTTTTTTTTTTTATGTATTACAAAATTACAGAGATGAAACATTAGTATTTTAAGTGTTCAGTGGGTCACAGATCAGTCAAATAGGGGGGTCTCCCTCCTCACAAAGAGCACTATGCAGGTTGTATGGCACCTGACCTCATTTGACATATCACTAAGATGCACTGAAGCTGCTGTAGACAATGGTGTAGTTCTGCATTAAATAAAAGGAACCAGAGCAGACAAATACAGCTGTCTTTATATATAATTAAAGTAATTCAATAAGTACTGTAAACAATTGAAATGCAACTGATGAATTGCACTAGTTAAGTGTAAGATATTATTGCCTGGGCTGGGCCTATACCTGATGACACAACAGATCACTGAGGACAGACTGAAGTCATGGTAACAAGCAAGGTAGAACAGTTAAGTGGGCATCAAATTTCTTCTCTGGTTTTCATAAAAATTGGACTGACCCATCCCCCTTTAAAACATGTGAATCAGTTAAGGGATTGAAATGTTAAAAAAGACGGAAAAACAAATATGAGACCTTGGCAGTATCATGCTCCCCTTTCCGCGTGAGTGTAGAAAGTGCTTACCAAAGCGCTTAAGTTTTCAATTAAAAAAATGCATGCCTCACATTCACAGGCCAAAAGACCCCACAACATACAGTCAGGCTAAGAGACAGACTGGCAGGCAACAGATTTACTTGATACATTCTGGGAAACTCAGAAAATAACATTTTGAACATGTGTTCTTATATATCAGTTAAGCACCTGCAAGTATTTGTGTTTCTTTGTTACAATGAATCTTAGTTACAATAATGCGGGTATGTGTGTGGGGTCCGGTCCACATATGACAGACACTCTTAGAGTGGTCTGTTTAATGCTGTATCTATAAAAAAGATATGGTTATTTGGTGTTTTTGGAGACCATTCTGGAGACTTACACACTCCACAGACTTATCAAATTTGTGGCCAGCTGTGAGGTCAGAGAGAGATGGAGAGGACAGTTTGATCTCACGCCAGCATTGTTAGGGCATGGCCTCACACACCACATTTTATCAGATGATTAGTTCCCACTGTTGACATGAACAGTAGATGTCAGCAGGCAATGGGGTGACAAATGCACTGGGTAGCTGTCATTCATACTTTCCAGGCTGCCTGCCATGGTCCTTTGGTGAGGACAAACCCACCTAACAGCTGCTGTCAAGTTCAGCCCTACTATCTCAACCTAGGGCTTCCTATTGCTGCACCCGCTGGTATAGATCACACTCTAGAGCCAGGCCACTGTACCCTACACATGGTTATAGGCTGATATAACAGGCCACCAGTAGACCTGGGTTCAAATACAGTGCATGTGTATTTTAATACTTGTTCATTAAATATATTTTTCGGTGTATTTGAGTATTTTCAAATACATAGCCCAAAACAATAACTTTTATTTGAGTTTTTGAATGGTTATTTGTAAAAACCAAGTAGTCGACCAAATTGTATATGAAATTAAATACCTGGGTTTAATGCATGGGAGTGTATTTGAGTCAGTGGGCTTGTTTGAGTGGTAAAGTGAAAGCAACCGACTAGTCGTGGCCAAAGGTTTTGAGAATGACACAAATATTAATTTCCACAAAGTTTGCTGCTTCAGTGTCTTTAGATATTTCTGTCAGATGTTACTATGGAATACTGAAGTATAATTACAAGCATTTCATAAGTGTCAAAGGCTTTTATTGACAATTACATGAAGTTGATGCAAAGAGTCAATATTTTCAGTGTTGACTCTTCTTTTTCAAGACCTCTGCAATCCGCCCTGGCATGCTGTCAATTAACTTCTGGGCCACATCCTGACTGATGGCAGCCCATTCTTGCATAATGAATGCTTGGAGTTTGTCAGAATTTGTGGGGTTTTGTTTGTCCACCCGCCTCTTGAGGATTGACCACAAGTTCTCAATGGGATTAAGGTCTGGGGAGTTTCCTGGCCATGGACCCAAAGTATCGATGTTTTGTTCCCCGAGCCACTTAGTTATCACTTTTGCCTTATGGCAAGGTGCTCCATCATGCTGGAAAAGGCATTGTTCGTCACCAAACTGTTCCTGGATGGTTGGGAGAAGTTGCTCTCGGAGGATGTGTTGGTACCATTCTTTATTCATGGCTGTGTTCTTAAGCAAAATTGTGAGTGAGCCCACTCCCTTGGCTGAGAAGCAACCCCACACATGAATGGTCTCAGGATGCTTTACTGTTGGCATGACACAGGACTGATGGTAGCTCTCACCTTGTCTTTTCCGGACAATATTTTTTCCGGATGCCCCAAACAATCGGAAAGGGGATTCATCAGAGAAAATGAGTTTACCCCAGTCCTCAGCAGTCCAATCCCTGTACCTTTTGCAGAATATCAGTCTGTCCCTGATGTTTTTCCTGGAGAGAAGTGGCTTCTTTGCTGCCCTTCTTGACACCAGGCCATCCTCCAAAAGGCTTCGCCTCACTGTGCGTGCAGATAAACTCACACCTGTCTGCTGCCATTCCTGAGCAAGCTCTGTACTGGTGGTGCCCTGATCCCGCAGCTGAATCAACTTTAGGAGACGGTCCTGGTGCTTGCTGGACTTTCTTGGGCGCCCTGAAGCCTTCTTCACAACAATTGAACCGCTCTCCTTGAAGTTCTTGATGATCCGATAAATGGTTGATTTAGGTGCAATCTTACTGGCAGCAATATCCTTGCCTGTGAAGCCCCTTTTTGTGCAAAGCAATGATGACGGTACGTGTTTCCTTGCAGGTAAGCATGGGTGACAGAGGAAGAACAATGATTCCAAGCACCACCCTTCTTTTGAAGCTTCCAGTCTGTTATTCAAACTCAATCAGCATGACAGAGTGATCTCCAGCCTTGTCCTCGTCAACACTCACACCTGTGTTAACGAGAGAATCACTGACATGATGTCAGATGGTCCTTTTGTGGCAGGGATGAAATGCACTGGAAATGTTTTTGGGGGGATTCAGTTCATTTGCATGGCAAAGAGGGACTTTGCAATTTATTGCAATTAATCTGATCACTCTTCATAACATTCTGGAGTATATGCAAATTGCCATCATACAAACTGAGGCAGCAGTCTTTGTGATTTTTTTTATTTGTGTCATTCTCAAAACTTTTGGCCACGACTGTAGACAAAGGTTGAGGAGTGAAGTCGGTGGAGGTGCATCTGTGACAACCGAAAGTCGGACACTGATGTGGTTTTCCAACAGCAAGGTTCAATGCAACATGGCAGTGTTGACATTATAAAGAAAATCTTTTATAAACAATGTCGAAATTAACATGTCTCCAACCGCCATATCAAGCACTCACAACCTGAAAATATGTTTGTACATTGTACAATCAATTGGTGAGAGAGGGGGCCTCAAATATCACATTCATTTGTACATATCCACTGTATACAAAGTTGGTTCCTGTTACTTTCATGTCGTTGGTCACATTCGTTGTGGGTCAAACAAAAACACCCAAATGATTAGCTGACAATAGTCTCCCACAATGCAGGCGATGGCTGCAGGATGAAGCTAGTATTGATCAACTGCATAAACCTGCAGTCAACTGCAGTCACAACCTCATGACTTTTGATCAGTTGATGTTTGCAGTCAACATGTAGGCGCAAGTCAATTTCTATCCCCATAACGCAACAAACTTTGAAAGGCAGTGACCAACAATGGCCACCGACTTGACAAAAGTAATCCGCTCAAACGCGCCCAGCGTATTTACAAATACATTCCAATATTCAACTACTTGGTTTTTTTTCAAATAAAGGTTATCTGAATACTTGTTTTGAAATCTATTGAAAAGAAATTGAAATAGTATTTGAACCCAGGTCTGGCCACCAGAGGTACAGACATTCCACTGCTTCACCTCCAGCACCTCCTGTATCTTACACCAGTGTTTCCCTACCCTGGTCCTCCAGTACCACCAACATTACACATTTGAATTGTAACCCTGGACAAGCACACCTGATTCAACTTGTCAACTAATCATCAAGCCCTCAATGAGGTGTGTTTGTCAAGGGTTACAACAAAACTGTGTACTGTAGATTCACCTGGTCAGTCCATGTCATGGAAAGAGCAGGTTTTATTTTTTTATTTAACTAGGCAAGTCAGTTAACAAATTCTTATTTACAATGACGATCTACCCCGGGCGACGCTGGGCCAATTGTGCGCCGCCCTATGGGACTCCCAATCACGGCCGGTTGTGATAAAGCCTGGAATCAAACCAGGGCCTGGTTTGATTCCAGACCCTTGATTGCACCATTTGGGAGCCCATGCAGGTGTTCTTGTTTTGTAGACTCAGTGTATAATGGATGTCAGCACCACATGGGGTGTGTACATGTAATAGGCTGTTATGATGAGGGGAGGTGGAGGGGTTGCGAGGATCTGTCTGGGAATGGAGCAGTGTATCCTTCCGAGGAGGCTGGGACTGAGTAGTCTGTTATGACATAATGGGTCCTGATAGGATCCGAGCTCTGACTGAGATTTCAGCTTGCATGTGGGTGACAAGGTAAGTGGACTTGAAGGGATTCAAGGGGACACACAGTGAGCGAGAGTTATGCATTAAAGTTCTGTGGTCGTCTAGACTCCTCTTGATTCGCATTGGCATGTTTTCTCCTCTGGTCCGGAAACACTCTGAACAATCCAGCCATATGCCCATCAGTGTCCATCTCTCGTCCTCCCTGCCTGGCCTCCAGCACACAGACCCATCACGTCAACATTGCCCCAACCGCTCTCTATGTCTGTTCTAAACAAATCTTCATCCTAAAGAAACAGCAAAACAATGCATTAGACTCTAGTGTCAGTCAACTGAGTGCAGAGGGGAGGGGCATGCAGCAGGGCTATATAAGGAGTTGGCTGAATGTTTCCAATTTTTTGAGTGGGCATATCTTCAGCAGAAGAGAGTTTGAATGATAATGAACAAATTCTCAGAGGGACACTTTTTACTCAACTTCTTTATTGTTATAAACCTCCAGGACAGCACACACACACACACACACACAGATATTCATAACAACCACCCAGACTAAGACCCTCCACACAGATGAAGGTCTAAGGGGGTTTCTCCAATAAAATAGTCTCTAACCAACATACATGTTCATAGGTCTTCAAGAGCAAAAAAACAAAAACAGGTCAGAATTAGTTGAGTCATTGTAGTGGTTCACGTACTGTGTGAAATACAACAGCATTCATTACATCCAATTATATTATTATTTATATACTTCCCTCACATAAATATATACAGTACATATTAGCACATTTTTGGTGTTACAATTTTCACAGATGGTTTCAAAAGACAATGCTGACAGCAGGTGGTACAATTATTTTAGGATGTCAAGAACATTTTTCACATCTTTTGGACCCATACATTTCTTTAAACAGACCAAATAAAAAGTATTAAATAGAAAAAAAACAGCATAAAACAGTATGAATAAAAATAAATTGAGTCAAACCAGTTATTAAGAGTTGTCCGTGCTCTGTGTTTTCATATAGATGTGAGACACAGGCCGACTATGTCACAGACGTTGCATTGCAACAACAAATGGTTGCGCGCTTCGTCAAACTGTGCAGTTTGGCATCAGATTGCAATATCATACGATGCGGATATATTAAAACCCCCCATCTTGTTGTTGTGAGATCTGACATGCGTCTGCAATGTAGTCAGCCTGGAACGCAACCATTGAAGATGAGGCAGCGCTTTGAGTGACTGGTCAACTCTCAGCACGTCCTCTAAACACTATAAAACTCTCCCTTAAATCCACCCCCATCCCCCTTAAACCTCAACATAATACTGTACTGACACCAGTTCATGATATATTCTGTAAGTATAAAACATTGTCGTGAAAATGTTCAACCACAATAGCAAAACAATGAATATCTTTGCAGTCCCTGTGGCTTTAACATTTATCTGCAAGTGCATGCTGGCATGCACACTATTACAGTGAATTAGTTTAACGGATGAGGCTTTCAGAAGAGAAGTCAGAATTGAATTAAAAAGTATTGTAATTTTTTTTCCTGTGCTCTAAGATACTCCAAAAGAGCGATTAACCATAACCCTGTGAGAATCGCCCCTAGAACTACATCCACCCAAAATACTTCCGATATTTAGATAAATTACTAACTAATTTGACAGTATATTAGGCATTGTCCCCACAAATTCTTGCATGAACATACATTCTCAGGAAACACAATACTTAGCATAGTATCAATCACTCACACCAACCTAGTTCTTAGCAACATGTGTGCATTACCTTAAAACATATCCTGAATGCAAGCATTAAAATTGAACTGGAATCCTAACATCTAAAATAAATTATTCTTATAATATTCTGTAAGCAGCTACACATTCTGTAAGCAGCTTTTTTTTGAGTTTCAAAAGAGAGACATGTTGCTCTATGGTAGTACATAGTCATCTTTCAGACATTAATTTAATAAAATGACAGGGTCAGTTCCTAAATGAAAGCAATAAAACTGAGCAATTTGGACAATAGCAATAAAATATTTAGTAGACTTTAGGTTGACGTATGACAAAGCTTCAAGCACTTTACCTAAATGCCCCTCAAATAATGGCAGTTATAAGCAAAGACATTCCACATTGCAGCTAGTCCAGGTAACAATCAGGCTTTGTCAAATCACCTGGGAGAACAGAAACAGAACTTGGAAACCAGGTCCAGCCCATCAGAAGCATTGTTGCATAAATTAAGAAAATGAATTTGACAGCTGAAGTCATTTCTTGTGCAGAACACTGAATTAAGTTGAACTGTGGTCCAGTCTGCAACTAACAGGCACTGCCACTCCAGAGCACTGCAACACAGGGAACACTGGTTTCCATTTCAAAGCAGCAGCCTGAAACAGCAAACAACAAGCGCTCAATTCATTAGTACACAACACCCTATACATCAGTCATACTCAAGGTAGTCTGCAGGCCGGACCCAGAATGGGGTCAATACAGGGTCCAGACTTAAAAATAAACATATGAACAAACAGACATGTAAAATTTGTAGAATTTCAGGAAATTAGCTTCAAACTGCACATTTCTCTCTCTGCCAACAAGAGGAGTGTGAACAGTTTGGGGTCGAATGGATTGCGAGGTGGGGGTTTGCTACTATGCCGATAAATGACAAAATCCATCCAGATCTCTGCCACCTAGGAAGTTTGTGTGGCCGGACCTTTCAAATAGTATTTCAATACAGCTGCTATAGACTAGTGAGAGCTACAATGTGCCCCGCTACCGCATTTAAAGGACGCCCTTCCAATCAAAGAACTTCAATGTTCGTTGGTGTAGAAAATATGCTATTCACCTCTTCCTAGGTTGCATTCCGATCCTTTACTCCTCTAACCAAAGTGTTCACACCCCCTCGTGGAGTTAAAAACATTGGATTAGCATAAGCATGGGTTAGGGAGTTTCCCTTTCACATCAGTCCTTGTGATATCCATGAGGGTTGAACGAGTGCACACTTGAAGGATAGAGAATCGGACTGCAGCACTAGCCTGCACCTCCATGTTATGTTTAAGCGTAGTACCAAGCCCATGTATGTGGTTATACAGAAGAATTTCAGATCAATAGGAGCTGAACTAAGAATGCAAACAATACCCAAATTCCAATAAAATAACATTAAATTCTGTAAAACATTGATTTGCCACTCAATGACAAAGGCTACAGAGAACCCCCAAATCACGACAATCCACCCCCCTTTATATCCATGGCGATGACGGACTGTTCAATTTTGGATGCATGAATCGGGAGGTGGTCGGACTGACATTTAAACCAAATCTGTTATTCCAGCTGAAATGTGGAACAGAGGCCTCATAACTGACAGCTCTCAGACAGAGCACACTTTTAAATCAAATGTTTAGTTAGCATGGATTAATTATGTCACAGAGTTTAGGTGGGACTGTTTGATGATGTCACATATAGTTAATCCCTGTGTAAATTCTCCCGCTCTGGAAACATTGCTCAAGGGCCCACTATATTATTGATTCATCCAACTGTGAACCCTCCAACCCCAATCAGTTCAATAACTTCCAGTTTGGGCACTTTCTCAATGGTATCATAGCACTGTGCACTTAATATTTCACTTCATTTAACCATTGTTACGGGTAAGATAAATGATTTAGATTAAAAACGAATTCAGATTGAAGAGTTGCCTCTAAACGGGATGCATTTGAGAAAGATCTCATTTGCACTCAGTGAAATGTTTAATCATGTTGGATGTACATTACCTGTATCAGGTGAATTTAGTGTTGTGCAGCTGAAATCCTCCTGTGTGCAATGACTCCACATATTGCAGAGCACTTTGCATGGAGGTCAAGCAGTAGCCCTCCTCTCCAATCAGATACCTTAGACAGAAGAACAGTTAAAACTCTGCACCATCGTTGTACAACAATGGTCACCAACCTTTTCCGAGTCAAGATCACGGTCGCAGTCAAAGAGCAGGCAGAGATCTACTGCTCAGACTATTTTTTACATAACTTAACAAATGTAAACCTAATTATACAGTAGGCCTAATACATACCTTGCTTGGCCTGCCAATATTGTTCTTAAACCATATATATATATATATATAAAAACTCTAGCTTTGATAACAAAATAGATCAGTGGTTGTATTACTTGCGAGGCAGGGCATAAATTGAAATCATTTGCTTTTTTATTTTACTGGACTGGTGGTACCTGCATCTGTGGTACCTCCATCAGTGTCAGCCGATGGAGAAAGCAGCAGAGGGTCCGGCTCTCACCGTACCTGCTCTCTCTTTTCCTCCGGTGAGACTTGGGAGTATTCATTCCGCCAAACTGTTGCAAAACATTTTGTTTTTCAACTAAAACAATATTTTCTATTGGACAAATGCAGGTAGGTCCATCCCCGTTCAGTTCCATTAAAGAAACTTTTGGAACAGTATTGGCGAAATAAATACACCCCCGACCTTAGAGAGGGGACAGTCTTCCATCTGATGGTGAAACTCGAGTCGTGTCGCATTATTTCTGCCTCATGCACAAATTAATATTGTTCCAATGACCAGAGAACCAGCGCACTACTTTTGTCCCCCTAAAAACAACCCAAAACCTCTACTTCCTGCAGCTATGCTCTTTGCTGTATTCTTTGAGTTTCTGGCCATGGTTTTAAATGTCATGAAATCTCACGTAGGCTAGTATAACATTTTGCTGTAGGTTGTGGTACACTGGCAATGTAGGAACGGTGATTTCAGCTTTCCGATTGGCCAGCACAGTAGGCACACTTGATTTAGTCACAGCTGTCCTGGTCCACCATGTAGGCAGTATGTCCCTTCAGAATGTGAACCCTGTCTACCCGGCGAGCAGGGCTGAGAATCAAGTGCACTTAACACCAGCAGCGCAAGGCTAAAGAAATGTTTGTTGATCAAGTAGGAATACATTGAAGATCGGTTGGTGACCACGGTTGTACAACTCACAGATAGATCAATAAAAATCTGCCTAACCAAATCTTGGTAATTGTCACAGCAGATTAAGTGATGAATACCAACACCTCATAGTTTATTTAGTCCTAAACACAACAAAATCAACTCACATAATTTTCTTCTGAAGATTATCATAAATATTGTTTTAAGCATCAACTTCCCTTCTCATATCCAACCATACCGTGACTAAACAATAGGAAATGTTCCACTGAAGCAAGAGTTAAATTTTTATTTATATAAAAAAAATCCTGGCCCATTTGGATATAAAAGGGGGAGGGAAGAACAGATATGGAGGGTGAAAAGGCAAGACAGTAAGCAAGGTGGAGGTTTTCCTTAAGGGAGCGGTGCAAGGCCAGAGCCTCGTCAACTCTGGGTGACCTTAGTCTCATTAGCTTAAGACATGAGAGCAACTCAAGCCAGGGCTTGTGTGTGTGCGCTTCAGAGAGAAAGAGCGATCAAAATATGTTTATCACTATGCTTCTATGGTGGGGGTAGGGAGGGGCTTGAATGCTTTTCTATCAATAATAAAGCATGTAAATAACATCACCCCTTCCTATTTACTTTTTTGACTAGACATTTTGCAAATCACAGCAAGAATTCCTACATGTAGGGCTCACCTCTGTAGGGCCTTGGTCCCCAGTGAGCCCCGCCTTGCCTATACTCTTCTGCTTCCAAACCACTTAGCTGCATAAACATCAAGTAAGCTTTTATTTGTCTTTTTGTAGGGGAGGAAAACCAAACTGGAATATCCCCACATGCCCTCATCACTGCCAATCTAACCAGCCTGTTAACAGCTGTTTTTACTGAGATAAATAGACCTCTCGGGTGTGGTCTGAGAGAAAGTAGCGCAAGGAAACCCTGATTGTCTCCCCCTCTGGCTCAGCCTCAGTCTCCAGAGTCAGGAGTTGAGATTGAAAAGGGGAAAGTAGTGTGTCGCAGGTGGAATGGAGTTAGGGGACATGTCTTCTGTGAGGTGAGCTGAGAATTAAGTCTGTGTGAGTTGGAGACCTACCCTTCATGAATGAACTCCTCCAGGGCAGCACACTCTGACACCAACTGAGGCAGCTCACAGTGCAGAGCCACATAGGAGAGGATGGGCAACAAGTCATCTGCCCCACTGACAAAGAAACGGAGAAGAGGTTTAGTTTAACAGAAAGGCAAGAAATTAAAAACCAAATCAAATTATTTTAAATAGTTGTGCTATAATATCAAGTGTTTACACTCAATCACAACACAAAAATCACACCCACATTACCTGTCAATACACAGACACACGCATTAATATTAACTTCAAATTAGTTTAGAAATTCCAGTGTTAACATAAATATCAAATTCAGGGTCAAACGCAAGCAACCATAGACGATGTTGACAACTGAAAAAGCATTACAGAGATATTGAAAAAGACAAAGTGAAGTAGAGTGTGAGGGAGAAATCATTGTACCATCTAAACTGCTGTGAAATACATTTTTCATAACCAAAAATTGTTGTTTCAGCTGCTGTACAAAACTGAAAGTAAAAGATGCAAAAACAAAACTTAAAGGGAAGCATAGAAATGGTGCACATAGAATCAATATACTGCTTCTTAGACTTGCTTTCAAGTATAATGATAGATCTATAACTCACATTTCTATGTGAATTTGGTCAGGTCGCCCCAAAAGTTACATTTTGCCACTTAAATACAAATACAGTCATGGGAAACAAATAAAACATCACTAAATCACCCAGAAAACCAGTTGTATTCCTCCACAAATAAGCCCCCAAAACAACACTTTAAATTGCCCGAACAGAACATCAAGATGAAACGTACTTCGAATTTTGTTAGAGAAATACGGTGCATTAAAACTAAAAGCAGATTTTCCTAGCTCGTGACAGGAAAAACAGACAGTGGGTTAATGTGCAAACATGCGTACTATATTCATTCATAATTTCTTGTGAACACTTAATCAAGTAATTTGTGAGAATAATGATCACATTTAATGCATTAAAATTTCTTCTACAGTCTCAAACCGACTCCTTGGAATAGATGAAGTCTTTCTTTAAATACTATGGGTAAACTTTTAAAGTGAAACACACTGTTGAAGCAATAATAGAAATGGCAGTACGGCATTGCCATGTCCAAAAACAAAACATAACACACGCAAGCTAAAATATATTGACTAGACCCACATGCAAAACGTATCTAGTGTAAGACCGAAAAGGGAAGTTTCTGAACTCATATTCCATTGCATAACAGTAACCCGCAGCCAATAGATTATGGTGCTCCCAAAAATAAGCTACATCCGCCAGAGCTAAGAAGTGGTATCCAGCAAACCACGTCCACAAAGTCTGACTGCTCTGCACACTCCAATACAAAGAGACAAATATAGAGCATGAGCTTAGGGCCGTGGCCGTAATTGGTAAGCCAAATGACCGCAGTCTCCCTAATAACCATTTGAAAAGCAACAAAAAAAAAATACAATAAATATAATTCTCTTTTTTTTTTTTTTACACACATTTTCTCCTCTCCTGACTGCATGTGCTGCCATAGAAATAAAATGAAAATGGGCCTCAAACCCTGTCAATATGTCTGATAAACTAAACTAATGGGTACACTCGCAATGACTACCTGGTATTGTGATGCAAGAATTTCCATGGTAATGTAGAATGTTAATTCAAATGATGTTAAAGGCCCAATACAACCTTTTTTTTTATCAATATCAAAATAATTTCTGGGTAACCTTACCTTACTGTAATAGATTTCCATATAAAAAAAATGAAAAAAGGCAAATATTGCTTTTAGCGAATAAATTCTCAAGGAAGAATTTTCCTAGGACTGTCAGAGTGGACTGAGTGGCAAAGGGAAAACTGAAAACTAGCCATTATTGTCAGAGAGGTTTGGAACTCTTATTGGTTTATTAACCAACTTACCACAAAATGAGGTCACCATGGAAAGCCAAATCTCCCACCCATGCAAACCTGGTGTTGAAAGGTCCGGTGTAGATTTCAACCAGCAACTATCAGGAAATACACTACATGACCAAAATTATGGACACCTGCTCGTCAAATATCTCATTCCAAAATCATGGGCATTAATATGGAGTTGATCCCCCCTTCGCTGCTATAACAGCCTCCACTCTTCTGGGAAGGCTTTCCACTAGATGTTGGAACATTGCTGCGGGGACTTGCTTCGATTAGGCCTGGCTCGCAGTCGGTGTTCCAATTTATCCCAAAGGTGTTTGATGGGGTGGAGGTCAGGGCTCTGTGCTGGCCAGTCAAATTCTTCCACATCGATCAACAAACCATTTCTGTATGGACCTCGCTTTGTGCACGTGGGCATTGTCATGCTGAAACAGGAAAGGGCTTTCCCCAAACTGTTGCCATAAAGTTGGAAGCACAGAGTCAGCTACAGAATGTCATTGTATGTTGTAGCATTTTGATTACCCTTCAATGGAACTAAGGGGCCTAGTCCGAACTACGAAAAAGAGCCCCAGACCATTATTCCTCCTCCACCAAACTTTACAGTTGGCACTATGCATTGGGGCAGGTAGCGTTCTCCTGGCATCTGCCAAATCCAGATTCATCCATCGGACTGCCAGATGGTGAAGCATGATTCATCAATCCAGTGAACGCTTTTCCAATGCTCCAGAATCCAATGGCGGCGAGCTTTACACCACTCCAGCCGACGCTTGGCATTGCGCATGGTGATCTTAGGCTTGTCAGTGCTCGGCCATGGAAACCCATTTCATGAATCTCCTGACGAACAGTTTTTGTGCTGACGTTGCTTCCAGAGGCAATTTGGAACTCTGTAGTGAATGTTGCAACCGAGGACAGACTCACTCGGCGGTCCCATTCTGTGAGCTTGTGTAGCCTAACACTCTGCGGCTAAGCCGTTGTTGCTCCTAGACGTTTCCACTTCACAATAACATCACACAGTTGACCGGGGCCCACTCTAAGAGGGCAGAAATTTGACGAACTGACTTGTTGGAAGGGTGGCATCCTATGAAGGTGCCAAGTTGAAAGTCACTTAGCACTTCAGTAAAGCCATTCTACTGCCAATGTTTGTCTATGATTGCAAGGCTGTGTGCTCGATTTTATACACGTTAGCAACGGGTGTAGCTGAAATAGCAGAATCCACTAATTTGAAGGGGGGTCCACTTTTGGTGCAACACTGATTAAATGCTTTTACACTTTTACAGTATTAGTTTCATCAGCTTTTATACAATTTGATACAGGGGAAAACATTTTTGGGACAGCACTGGGCCTTTAATTAGCAATGGTCATCAAAATTATTAAAAGACTTGAAAAAGTATTCTAATAAATGCAAGTTTGACAATGGCTGAAGATAAACTTTTACATTTGTTAAAATCCATCAGATATTTACTAAATTATAGCACGTAAAACATTTTGCTGGCACGGACAAAATAAGTTCTTGGATGTGGGAATTCAGGTATTCAATTTGTCAAATTTCTCTTTTGTTTTCTTAGAATGCTTAAAAAAAATCCAGAATGCCTCAATTACTGTTGTCATGTTCGGTTGCATAATTCAACAACAATCAATCGCAGGATAGCCTCGGTTAAAAAAGAACACGCTTGGCTCTAGGTTACACACATTTATACATACTTTACATTGTTTGCGAGATCAGACATAATATCTCTAATCAGTGTCTATTTTCAGAAGTTGCTTTCATTGTAGTGCATCTAATTTGTAAAAAATCAACTGTATTAAATTATAACTTTTTAAATTTCACAAATTTACACGTCAAAAGTTATTTCTTATGTTTTTTGTGATGTAACTGTCGAGACGATGCAGAAAGCTAAAGACAATGTATTCCATTGAGCCCACTTCAGCTATTAAATCGGGGTTTGACAGGTCATTACAAACATTTCCGCAGTCGTAACGTTAACGTGAAAAAGCGACAGGCACAAGCAAGAGTATGAAAAAGTCTAGAATCTCCTGGCTTCCTACAAGCCACTAACGCAGACCTTTGGAACACCTACATTTTAAAAATTCTAATAAATCCATGTAATAGAGCCTACACCTTCACAATAAATCCATTATTTTAGACAGGTCTAAAGGAAGCATGATATGAAGAAAATGTAGTCTATTTCAGAACATAATAGCATACTCAGTTGTCCTTATGTTAGGTCCTGATCTGGCTATGCCAAATGGCTGTGGGGTACACTAGTTCATTTAGCAGACAAGATTTGCTTATAATTCCTTGACATTATTTTATAGCATGAAGAATACAATTGAACAAAGCTGAATAAAGTAAAATGATATTTTCTCCAAACAATTTTAGGGAGTGCGCACTGTGTTGAGCGGCTAACAAAGAAATAGGTATTCCTATATGCTTCATTTAGAGTTAATGTAACTTCAGTGGTTCTACAAACGTTGGGCTGTATGTTTTGATTTTTAATACATTGTAAGGCTGCATGACGCGAATAATGAGGATTTGATTTTTTTTTTTTTAACTATCTTGAAAGGTATAAGCTCTGCTTAGTTTTTTTGCGCAGGCTGTACACACCATTTCAGTCACTCATTCACAATTTGACAAGCAATTTTACGGCGGCATCCCCTTTGTGGGGCCGTAATGCACCCAAAAAATATCCATGCCTTTTGCGGTCAGTGGCCGTTGTACCCTTCTCACTGGCTCCCCATCACGTGATCAGGTCTTTCTCACAGGCAACAAGCAAGTAAAGACAGACATCCGGGACGCTACTGCGCGTGTCCTGTCCACATTTACTTTGTCAGCAAACAATGTGAGTAGGCCTAACGAACAGCAAAAGCACTAGCTTATGTCAATCTACTATCCCCCATAGTACAAAGGTCGACCTATTCTATGCAATAAATAAATATTCCAAACATAGTCTCGGACATTTGTGGGATGCGATAGATCCCAAATTAATACAACCACTAGCATCAAAATACCTTTACGCAATGTGGCTGCCGCAACAGATCAGAACATTTAGCTTAAATGTTGATAAACTATTAGGCTATTTCTTCACATTATAAGCACAGCAATGTGCACATGGTAGTAGGCTATAAACGCAAATGTTCCAATAGCGGGAAACACCATTATCAAAAGTGACAACAAATACAATTATGCATGTAAGTGATAGCCTAATATTGTCACCCAATTTGTTTAGATTTACAATGGACCGTCTGGAAACAGGGGCAGCGGGAAAATAAATACATGTCATCTATGCACTTAAATAGCGAATGGAGGACGCTTTTCATGCCAGCCAGGCAGGCCATACTCCTGTTTTAAAGAGAAGCAATGTGCTTAATATTAGGAAGGTTGAGAAATAAATATAGCAAGCCTAGCCTATAGAAAGCTGATGGGATCCTCCTCTTTTTAATAGAGGCCATTACTCGGTTTTCTCCCGCAATTCCATAGCCTATAGAAATGTTGTGCAACATGAGCTCATGGGCTCTGTGTTTGATTAGATTTCGAACACATTTGCATTGACGTCAGAGTGATTAGAAGGACAATAGAGTGCAGAGTATCAGGCAGTTAGCAAGTTTGGTAGGCAGCAGCATCAGAGCTTGGAGAAGCCTAATTACCATAACGAAATGGTGACGTGGAATTTGACTGCCTTCATGACTTCACCGCAACAACCCTAGTGATAAGTGGATTTTGCACTCCTCAAAACAGAGATGGCTGAAAGAGATCCTCAGATATGCGGGGCATGCGTGTTGCTACTTTAACTGATGTGGCTCAAACACATATTGATGGGTACACTTCCTGCTTTTACTTCATGCTTTGCGCCTATGGGAACACTTGCAATGGCCACCAGTCCATATAATATGCCATAATTGACTTGAATGGGGACACCGTCCCATTTATTATATTTCTATGTGTGCTGCTCCTGCATTCTGGGGGGCATTGCCTAGGCAACCGAAGACTCCTTTTCTACAACACCTTGCTTGTTTCAGCACGTTGATAAGAGTCCATGTTACTGCAGAAACAGACAACCGCAAGAATTCCCGGCCATCCAGTCTTCAGGCAACAGTTTGTTCCCAAAATAAAACGTTTTTAAACAGTTATGATGGCAATTGTTTGTTCATGACGGTCTTCACCCATAACCGTCGGTTACACTGTAATTGTGCCAGCACTACATGAGCTATACCCTCAATGCTCCAGACAAACATAATATGAGAGAGAGAACGATTTGTTTGGTTGGTCGTGGAGGCCACAACCTCAAACAGTTTTAGAGGTGCCTGATGTAAGCTCATGCAATGGGCCTTTGGTTGGCTGGAGTCAAAGACTGGCGCCACCCAAGTCAGACTGCTCTCTCTGCTACCGCACGGCAAGCGGTACCGATGCACCATGTCTGGAACAAACAGGACCCTGAACAACTTCTTTTATTGGTCACATACACGTGTTTAGCAAATGTTATTGCAGGTGTAGCAAAATGCTTGCAATTATCTCGTACCTCTGCACATCGACTCGGTATTAGTACCCCATGTACACTGTACAGCCAAGTTTTTACTCATTATATCTCTTCATTGTTGGGAAGGGCCCGTAAGTAAGCATTTCACTGTTAAGCCCTATTCAGATGGGATAAGTTTTACTGGGGGCTATCCCTAGACATTTGAAATATCGTCACACCTAGAAGAGCCTAAAGGCTTCCGTCATAACGGTCAATTGTGAATGAGTAAAAAACATATTACAGGGCAGTTTGCTTAAACAAAACCCGTCTGAATCATCCACTGGAAAAAACAGACATACTGGGGTAATAATTACATAACCGACGTTCTCTAGTAATACTGGTCCCGTGCGAATAGGGCTTCAGTCCAATTAGAATTTGATGCAGACAGACGTTTACTGGGTGTCATTTAGGTAGCGTGTGGACTGGCTCTTAAATGTTTGATTTATCGCATCAGTTCCCTGCCTACACTAGCAAGCCTCATTAAATTCTCTTCTAGTAGTAGACTACTTAATCAAGCAAACAACCCAGTAAACTTTCTCACTACATTACTCCCCCACCCCAACCTCAAATGACTTAACGTCTACACTCTGCATACCCATTACATGGTCTCTGACCTATAGCTCTTTCTGCTGCCCAGTAGAGCCGCTTTCCCATCCACTGCTCCTAGGCTAGCTGGGCCCTGCCTGAGTATGTTCCAGACAAGGCGACCCACTTTGAGGGTCGGCCAGGATGGGGCACTCAGCAGGGAGCAGTGATCCTTGGCCAGACCCCTGCTGTGTCTGGCCTTAGTGATCTCTGATGAAGTCTGACAAGGCGACCACTGACCGAGGCAGGAGGTCCTAAATTATATTTGGATACTCCGCCCAAAATATCTGTACAGTAAGCCTGTATAAAAGCACAAACAGAATAGTGAGTAAACAGTGCCTTCAGAAAGTATTCAAACCCCTTGACTTATTCCACATTTTGTTGTTACAGCCTAAATTAAAAATGTATTATTAAATATATATCCCCCTACACACACACACACACACACACACACACACACAATACCCCATAATGACAAAAGTGAAAACTTGTTTTTGGACATGTTATAACATCTATTGAAAATTAAATACAGAAATCTAATTTACATAAGTATTCACACCACTGAGTTAATACTTTGTTGAAGCACCTTTGGTAGAGATTACAACTGAGTCCTTCTGGGCAAGTCTAAGAGCTTTCCACATCTGGATTATGCAACATTGGCCCATTATTCTTTTCAAAATCCCTCAAGCTCAGTCAAATTGGTTGTTGATCATTGCTAAAGAACCATTTTCAGGTCTTGCCATAGAGTTTCAAGTAGATTTAAGTCAAAACTGTAACTAGGCCACTCAAGAACATTCATTGTCATCTTGGTAAGCAACTCCAGCATAGATTTGATGTTGTGTTTTAGGTTATTGTCCTGCTGAAAGAGGAGTTTGTCTATCAGTTTCTGGCAGAAAGAAGACTGAACCAGCTTTTCCTCCAGGATTTTGCCTGTGCTGAGCTCCATTCAGTTTTTTTTATCCTTAAAAACTCCCTAGTCCTTAACGCTTACAAGTATACCCATAACACGATCCAGTCATCACAGTCCTTGAAAATATGGAAAGTGGTACTCAGTAATGTGTTGTATTTGCCCCAAACTTTGCCAATTTTTTTGTAGTTTTACTTTAGGGCCTTGTAGCAAACAGGATTGATGTTTTGGAATATTTGTATTCTGTACAGGCTTCCTTCTTTTCCCTCTGTCAATTAGGTTAATATTGTGGAGTAACTACAATGTTGATCCATCCTCAGTTTTCTCCTATTTCTAGCATTAAACTCTGTTTTAAAGTCACCTTTGGCCCATGGTGAAATCACTGAGCGGTTTCCTTCCTCTCCGGCAACTGAGTTAGGAAGGATACCTGTATCTTTGTAGTGACTGGGTGTATTGATACACCATCCAAAGTGTAATTAATAACACCATGTAATTAATAACACCATGCTTTTTTTTACCAATAGGTGCCCTTCTTTGTGAGGCATTGGAAAAACTCCCTGGTTTTTGTGGTTGAATGTGTGTGGGTTGAAGTGATTAGGTAGTATTCTTTTTAAAATAAATATATGTTAATTTGTAAAAAAATTATAATGGAAAAACATTTCTACTTTGACATTATGGGATATTTATTGTGTGTAGGCCAGTGACCAAAAAAATCTCAATTTTGTCAATTTTAAATTCAGATTGAAACAAAACGTGGAAAAAGTCAAGGGGTGTGAATACTTTCTGAAGGCACTGTAAATAACACTGTTTGCACTGTGTGTGAGAGATTTGGGGGGAAACGAGCATGGTCCAGCATGTGTGAGCATGTTCATATCCATAAAATCAATGTTGTAGTATTACACTCACATGGCTGCGGTTTTGGATTCTGCCTCATGAAGGCAGGAGTAGTCCTCAGCACAAGCACAGATCAGACGCAATGTCCGAACTGCAACAGAACAGGAAGCAAAACAAAGGTGACTAACACATAGGCATATGGAAAACATCAATAACATCACACAAACAAGTCAAATCAGATTCCAGCCTGTCTGAAATAAAATAACATTGTGTACTGGATTTTATTGGAGCAGAGAAACATTGGTTTTCCCCCCAATTAAATGCTTCCGCGGTATGAGCAATGTAAAGAACACTTCCCACACTATCATTGTCCAGTGAGGGCCTGGAGGGTCTCACTCACCAATGCACTCCAGCTTTCTCTGGGGACAGCAATCTCTGCACAGCAAGCGAAGCTCCTGCACTGCCGAGTCATAGGGGTAGGATCCATGCAGCAGGACGGGGTCCTGGGGGTACAGTTTCGATGCGACACCAACATCACCAGGTGAGGCATCCCGATACAGCCTCATACTGGACTCAAAGGACAGCTCCCTCTCTCTGTGGACCTTCCTTCATAGTCCAGGACACAAAGATACAAGAGGTAACCATGCCAAAAGTATTGTGACATGACTGACACCAGCTTTCACACTGAACTACCTTTCTAAACAGACATTAGATTGAATACATCAAGGAATGGGGCAATCACAGGTCTGTTAATCATCTCACTGCACTGATTAGCATAATCAACCATTCAGCAGGCTAATAGAAGAGAGAACACAGTTTCTACTTGTAGCATACTGACGCCATCTACCGACCACTGCCTGACATCCAACTCATTTTGCAAACAAAAAGCTTTTACTAGGGATGTGCACGGTTATTCGAATATTAAATATCCGAACGGACGTTAGTATTCTAATTCTTGTGATTTATTTTTATAGGCCTATTTTAACACTAAAATGCTTTTTCTAAATGTAAATAAAATAGCCATGTGACATTTTTACATATAGGATAGACCATTACATTTTAAAATTATTAATTGAATAAAACTAACTTTTCAATGTAGGTTTTATGACATGCACCCCATAAAAAAGGCCGGTAGCCAACTGGTAACCTTCACGTGTGTAGCTTGTTGTTTATGTTAGCTAATTAAATTCAGCAGAGGCTGAATGTGTAGCAAGTGGAATGATAGTTCACTAATGCAATGCAAGATGGAATAAATTCACGGAATGAAAAGTTAGCGAAATGAGAATAGTAGGCTACCACTGAGCAACCAACAGGTAAGCTGTCGTTTTACTTGAATGGAGTTGGGGAGAAAGCGGCATGTGGCCTCAATTAGCTATAGCTGGCTAGCTTCTCTAGGCTACTCTAGTCAAGACAGGCACTGTTATATGGGATGATAAATTACATTGTGGCTGCTACAAGTTAGCTAGTCTCTCACTCTCCCTTCGTCTGCTCTCCCTCTCACACACATTGCCCCCTCCGCAGCTTCAGCAATAGAGTGCCAGCATTCCTTAGGTTAAAACCGTAAGTTGTATAAAAAAAATAACACACGTAAATCGAAATATCTGTATATCCTACAGAAATGTATGATACTATTCGAATAGTGAAATTATTTCAAAACCCCCATCACTAGTTTTTGCCACAAAATATGGGCAAGTGGTCATAGCTGAAAATAAAAAAAAGATTACCTGAAGAGAGCCAACAAAGAGCTCCAGAGGGGAGTGAAGAAGGCTTCTTCTATGCTGGCCACACACAGGTCCTTAGAACTGGCTGTGTTCAGACACTCAAAGGAGAGCAGACATAGCGACAGCAGTTGATCTGCAACACAAAGATATTTTCATACATTTCACTCAACAATTAGAAAACACTGCAAAACATGAGGTCTACTACATATTACATTTTAACAATCACACTAACCAATGGCAATATGGATGTCCTTCACAATAGCCTTGAGGTGTTCTTTGAGATCACGCATCTCCAAGTCTTGAACGAGAGACTCCTCCTGATCCAACTGTGACGGTTCAAAGGTCACGTCAGGGTCCCCATGGGATGGAGCCCAGTCCAGCTGTGTCAGAAACTGCTCCAGATCCTCAAATGAATTCTCCCTGTCCAGTGTATGGGGCCCATCACTATCCAACTCCTCGTTAGCAATATGGTCATGGGAGAAGGAGATATTGAGAGAGGCATCGGAGGACATACTGTGACCCACTTCTGATTTTGACGCGTTCTGATGAGAGTCTGACATCAACAGGCTCTGAGCGCTGTGGGAGGGTTTCATGGGCAGGGCAGGACTTGCAGGGAGACTCTTACTCACGATTGGGTAGAGCCTGTTGTAAACTCTGTACTGGAGCCTTTTCAGTAGCATCATCACAGGGTGGTCTGGACAGCTAGGATACACAAAGCACACAATAAAAAGTACTCCTCTATTCAAAAGGAAATTAAGCAACGGCCTCGTGTTAAGTACCTGAGAAGAAATGAAACAAGGCCGGACACCAATGTGGCATCATCCGGATTTTTCTTAATGTTGGCTTTCCATAGCTTGGGCCAGTCCTATTAGTCAAACATACACAGGATGAGGACAACTCGACAGCAAACACTAAAGTTCACATATCAACACAATGACTTGTCAAGTTGTCACTGAACTTTGAACTCACATGATCTTGTTCATATTCCAAAACATTTGTGTACAGAACACGTTGCTCCTGTTCTTCTGCAGTAATTGTTCCAGATGCGGCAAACCTCCTGCATACAGCACAGACACGTAGATTTTTTTAATTGAACCTTTATTTTAACTAGGCAAGTCAGTTAAGAACAGATTCTTATTTACAATGACGGCCTACACCGGCCAACGCTGGGCCCTATGGGACTCCCAATCACGGCCGGTTGTGATACAGCCTGGAATCGAACGAGGGTGTCTGTAGTGACGTCACAAGCACTGAGATGCAGTGCCTTAGACCCCTGCGCCACTCAGGAGCCCTTACTCAGATATATGGATGCAACTGGAGCTCAGCTCCAAGCACCATTTCAATTACTTTCATACTACATATGAGAAAACTTAAATTAAGTGTGGATTGAGTGGTTAATGAGGGGAGACGGTTCTGAAGTATTCTAAACTTAACTGCAAATACACAAGTGTCAGGTTTCTGTTCTTATTCCAATTCCTACAAAGTAGCAGCACTTATACTACAGACATTACTGATGCGGTAAGCCTGTAAAGTCATTCAACAGACTTGAACTGTGATGTGTACCGAGTTCTACTTTCAGAGGGGAAAAATGCTCACCTGTTGGCCTCCTCTTGCAGCCTCAGTCTCCTCTCCTCCATCTTCCTTTGGAGCTTCACACGTATTAAGGAACCCTTCCCAAATGTCCACTGGATCTAAACATAAAACAGCAGCTCACCCCAAAGCTACATGCCTATCCCCAAAGACAAACCAATAGCATAAATTCTCTAAGAAGGTAGCTACTTTCAAACACAACACTAACAGGTCAGTCACTATAATAGATGATGTAACTCTTTAGAGTCCTCTTATGACTCTGTTACAGGAGACATAACATGGGGTGTCTGGAATGTGTTTATCAATGATCACAGATAAGGCTCATTCAGCCATGATGCCATAATTTGGATCCTGGTGTAACTTCTTCAAGTGGACATTCTTACCCAATTGACCCCTAGACTTATATAATACCATACTGACCCCGAAAGTCCACATTAACAGAAGGATACAGCATCTTGCCTGGCCTTGGCAATGATCAGATTCTCCATCATCTGCCTCTGAAGAGAGAGAGTCTGTGTTGAAAGAAAATTGATTAATATTTTACATTTCCAGACTATTTCTAGAGATGTTAGATGCGTGTCAGATATTTCCAAATTACATTGTGTGAAAGATAAGACAAGTAATATTTTCCAGGAGGAAGAATTCTAGTTGAAAGGTAAACATAAAATGTTATCACCTCAACACTACAACCAGTAATTGCCTGAGGTAGGCTGACTGTTGGCCGATTGCATTATATGGCTCATCGGGGTCTGAACAACAAAACTTCATAGGTTAAGGGTCATCATTGATTGCACTTCAGTAAGCTCCTGGAGGTCACTTCTACTGGGTCGTTCCACCTCAAAAAGCACAAGAAAGGATTGACCCCCGCGTTGTGTCATGTTGGCTGGATGTCCTTTGGGTAGTAGACCATTCTTGATACACACAGGACACGGTTGAGCGTGAAAAACCCAGCAGCGTTGCAGTTCTTGACACACATACCGGTGCGCCTGGCACCTACTATCGTACCCTGTTCAAAGGAACTTAAATATTTTGTCTGCCCATTCAACCTCTGAATGGCACACATACAAAATCCATGTCTCAATTGTCTCAAGGCAAAAAAAAAACTTATTTGAATCGGATTTAACAAGTGACATCAATAAGGTTTCATAGACTGACCAGGTGAATGCGAAGTCATGGAAAGAGCAGGTTTTCATAATGTTTTGTACACTCAGTGTAGAATACTTCATAAATAAATAAAAGTACCCAACATCTGATCTGGACCAATCTTTTTTTTTTAACAATGAGTTAGACATGAGAAATCCGAAGAAATTGTCAAAATCCCACGACCATCCTATGACGGTGCCACGTTGAAAAAGTCACTGCGCTCTTCGTAAGGCCATTCTACTGCCAGTGTTTGTCTATGGAGATTGCATGGCGGTGTGTTCGATTTTATACCCGTCAGCAACAGGTGTAGCTGAAAAAGCCGAATCCACTCATTTGAAGGGGTGTCCACATACAAAAGTATGTATAGTGTATATATCGCTCTCATTGGGAACGATCCTACTACTCGTCACCCTGTGAGTACATGTGCAGTAGTCTGTGCTACTGGTGCTTTCAAGACAACTGAGAACCTCGAAAAGAGTTGTCTTGAACGCACTAAAGTCTGAGATTTCCGAGTTCCCAGTTGTTTTAAACGCGGCATACATCTTGTATAGTAGTGTGTGGGTAAAACGTAATTGAAACAATGAAACTACATGGACATAAAAAGTACCTTCACAAATTCCTTTAGTTTTTCCCACTGAGCCCGCAGATCCATTTGGCCATTATGTCGCCGAAACATTATTGGCATCTAAATCGTGGGATTTAAAATGTTTTTTGTTCTAACCGACTAAAACGCGTGGAAAGGTAAAACTAGTATTCCTTGAAGGACACGACAACGCGATCATGAATATGATGAATAAACACGAGGAAGAGAAGAAAAAAAAACTCCCAGCTGTAGTATTCTGACCGTATTTCGCGTCAATCTCTAACCTTGGAGTGAGTCACTAATCCTGTTGATTTCTCAACTAAAACTCGAATCCAACAAGAGTGTATGGCGCGCCAAATAAAGTCCAAACAAACCGATTCCCTAATCACCTTGAAGGGGCGTGAACCTTGTATGGATTCACATGCCACTAGTCTCGTGCATGCATGCGATAGTGCTTCAATGCAAAACCCAGAGTATTATATTTAACATTTAAGATTAAATAAATAAATCAATGAGTACACTTGCGTCAATCATGAATAATTTCTTATTTCCATGTTATCAGTCTATTTTATTCGAAGCTGTTTTCTGCAAGTCTACTGCTCTATATACCCACCATAGCAGGGTCCCAGAACTGATGGACATAATTAATGTAGAAGAAACATGATGCTGAGTTCCTGTTCGGTCCAACTCTGCCTCATACCAACATCAGATGGAACTCATGTGTGTGTGACTCATGTGCGCGTGTCAAACTCATATGTAGTGGATATAACAGCTGTGTGAATCTCACAACCTTTCTGCTTTGCTTTGGTGTTCTACTGTAATCTGACACACAACTGTGAATTAAAATAGCAGCCTGTTAATTTACAAGATCCCTCAATGTATCCAACTTTGGGGATATTCTAAAATCATTGTTGCAATGTAAAGTTTGGTTAAACTGAATGTGGTGTCGCTTTGGTATTAGTGAATAACACACAAACACCGACCAGAGAAGTCTTTTGTGTACGGGCCTGAGCAGGGGGGAGTCGGGCCAGACGAGCTTCATAATTTTCTTTCAACTTCTGGTTCAACCGTGAGGCCTCCTCTATGGGTGTAAGCTCCCTTTAATACACACAAACATACAAAAATGTTTAGTCACATAATACCCAAGGTATAAAATATCAAGTCTATGACTGCCGTTGCTTACAATGTGAATTTCAGTTCTGTACTATTTGAATACTCTGTATTAATCATCGGCCTCTTCAACAATTTAACAAAGTTCTACGGTGACAACCATTCACTGATAAGAGTGACTTCTGATGTAGGCATCTCATGAATACTGTAACCAGAGAGAGTACTTCTATTTCACTGAGTGGCTATTTCTAGAACTCTCCTTTTTGTTCCTTGATTGTTTAGTCCTCAGTTTCTCTGACAACAACTCACTTCCTGGTATCCTGTGACTCCACTATCTGCAAACTCTGGAAGACTTCTGGGGGCAGGAAGGGGGTGACTTCCCCTACACCCTCAGAGAGAACTCTGCGTTGTCCAGGCCTGGGGTTATGTTTAGGCCCAGAGTAAATAACCAGCTCTTGTGGTTGTGGCGAAACTGGAGGAGGGACAGGAGGTTGACACGTTTTGGGAAAAAGTCATTTGAAAAACATTGCAAAATTTGGGGCTAAATATATTTACCAATCTTTCCAGGGCTTACTGCAACATACGGGGCTAAGGTTGTGGTCAGGCTGAGTGCTGCCGAGTTGGTAGGTGTGGTGTAGGAGGTAGGGGTTGCGGGTTCATCTCTCCTTCCTATGAAGGAGGACTTGGCTCTCTCCAAACACTGCTCAGCCAGTCTCAACATCTTTTCCACCTCTACTGCTACTATCTCTCCCTCTGGATGAGGAAAGAAAATCAAAATAGCAGAAGAGAAAAGCAACATTGTACGACTGGTAACCACTACCCACTGCAATCGATGCTAAGAACTGATAAAATCTCAGTATCTACATCATCAAGATTGATAGTCATTCTTAAGTGTTGTTGATTAGTTCAGGAGGGAGTAAATGAATCAATGTTTTAGGTAATCCTGTGCTTGTCTACAAACAAACACAGTCAACTACTTACTCCAGGACTTGTTCAATTGTTTATTTTCTACTTTCTAAAACAGTGTTTCCCAACCCTGGTCCTCAAGTACCCCCAACAATACACATGCTTATTGTAACCCTGGACAAGCACACCTGATTCAACTAATCATCAAGCCCTCAATGAGTTGTGTTTGTCAAGGGCTACAATTAAACTGCTTACAGTTGGGGGTACTCAAGGACCAGGGTTGGGAAATACTGTTCTAAAATGACTTATAGACCTGCCCTGGGAGGGTTGAGTGGAGAAAGAATGACAAACGCCATACTATCTTGATTGAGCTTAGATGTCTTTACGCTCAGTGACTGCCAGGCATAAAGATGTAGTTGCAGTCCCATCCTGAAAGCACCATAACATATCTTATCTACAGAGCACCTCTTGAATGAAATGTGATTTATTTAGTTTTGCATAATGGAATAGTGTCCACGTCTCATCTTACGCGTCGATGCAGCATCGTCCAGAAGTGAGTGGGAGATGAAGTTGATACTCCTCAAGTATTCACAGTAAGCTTCCTAGAGAAAAAAAAGAAAGGTGTAAACGTACAACAGTAGGCTGCGCTACGTTTACGTCATCAACGAAGCATATCCCGTGGCTATAAAACTCGTTCACCACTGTAATTCTAAATCAAACCTTACAACAACAAAAAAGATTGCTGTTTTGAAACTGCTGTCGCTTGTGTTATTTTGGACGCATAACTGCAGTCGAACTGCAATTACACTAACTGCAGGCACACATAAAACATATTACAGTAAAAATATATATATTTTGGAGGCAGGATTTGCAGCATAGTGAAGTTATACTGCACTCTGACTCAATCATTTTTCGTAAGGGTATTGAAAGCTTGACATTAGAATACCTTATGTCGGTTTCCTGCGTCCAATTGTATAGCCACTTTAGCTATTTTCATGGCATTTTGAAGGGGCTTCATGTCAGCGCCAGCTGCTGCCATGGTGGTGGTGAATGTTATTGTTGTGACCAATCGTTCCGGATGTAAACTGCATGAACGAAGTATATTTCAACAGCCGCAAGATGGCGCTGGTTCTTTTGAAGTTATTCTCAAAGATTTTTTCATAACTAACCCAAGATAGACCACAGCCTGTCGGATCCAACGGGAAACAAATAGTCATAGTGGGAAAAACAAGCAAGGATGGGGGCAGAGCCAAGCATGAGCTAGCAAGATCCTATTGCTGTGTTCTAGAACGTATATTATTATTGATAGGGAACGCATACTCTGAAGTGCGCGTGTGCAAGAACTCAATACTTTAATACTTTAACAAGGGGTAAAGTCTACAAAGAATTGTCCACTCTGTTCGTAACCGATTTTAGTTTTGGTAACATAAAACGGTATTGAGATCAAATGTTTAATTGATGAGAACATTTGCAGAATGTCGGTCAAAATCCATCTCGTTCATCTTCTCCCACTGCCGGGCACTGGTCTTCCTCTCGTTACCATATTTGGTAGTGAGTGGAAACGCCAACCGGATGCTTCACATTTATGCATCTGGTGAAATATCTGTCTTATTGTTCTATCTGCGTTATTATTATTTTTTACTACTTCCGGGTTTCGTGTTTCAATAGAAACCGCTTCCTGTTCGTGCTTTACGATATTGTGTTACATCGACAATGTATATTTTACTGAACCACCAACCAACTAAATGTTAAAACTACAAATGACTGCTATAATTTGAGGCGAATCGTGTTCTCCTCATTGGAAGTCGCAGCTGCAGGTTTCAAACCAACTTTGGGTTTTAAAGAGCTATCCTGATAACAGCGCTCCCCATGTAAGACTCAAGTTACTTTGAAAGCTACTGCCACATTATATTGACAGGACTTTTATTTAGGATCCTCGTTAGGACTCTGTAATGAAGAAGAGAGGGAGACGAGCGCGGCTACCCGATGTGGCAGCAGGACAGAGAAGCCAGACTCAGACAGTGGCTGGGGTCAAGAAACATGCTGGGCGGCGAGAAAGACCAAAGAATACTGTGAAAACAACTCCACCATCAGTTACATGTGATGGAGGTTTCGAGGATGTTGGTCCAAGTGACAGATCTGCAAGATTACAATTGAGCACAACTGTGTCAGTTGTGGAGATAGAAGGGGAGGAGCATCCAGAGAATAGATCAAAGAAATCAGGTCAGTCCCCTGCAAAATTCTTGACAGATCAGTCTAGATTGAGGTCAATGACAGGTTGTCATGTGTTTTTATTTACACAAGGTAAAGGATCAGCTCTCACACTTTCTCAATGCAACCTCCTTGACTCTTCCTACAGGTATGGGCCGACTCAGCACTGCATTCTGTCGACTCTGTCATGGAAAGTTCTCACCTCGGAGGCTACGGCATGCCTTTGACAAGTGGCCAGGAGAGCTGGAAGGGGTCCCTGACCAGACAGAGCCAGCCCAGTCGCCCCTGCTTTTCTACACAGACTTTCAGCGCCTAGTGGGAGTGCCACTGAACCGTGACCCACGTCTCTCACAGTTTGTCTGCAAGAACTGCCACACAAAATTCTACAAGTGCCACACTATCCTGCTCACATTTCTGCAGAGAGTAAACCTCTTGCCATCTGTGAATGTGCACACCAGAGACAGGTGAGGAAAAATGCGTGCAACTGTAATGTCACAGGGTAGAGAGCAGCGATTATAAACTTATAGGAGGGTCAGCAATGAGTAGTGAAACCAAAACATGTTGATGTTGATTTTGGTTTCAGGAAAAGTTCAGAGTTCTCTCAATCAACAGTGCGTCCCAGCTTGTTGTGTAAGTAGATACATTCCATCAGGACAAGATGGTTATCAGATTTTGATACGCAGAGATTATAACCACTTAATAAATGTCCTATTTCTCTTTCCTCCAACCTGACAACCAGCCCTCCCTCTCCCAGCATTCTCCATCCCCTCCGATCCCAAGTGTCTCCACAGCCTGGTGTCCTGGGCCCACCACCATGCAGAGGACTGCCGCTCCTGCCCTGACCTGAAAGAAGTGCTGGAGGGGCAGTGCTGGGGCTCAGTAAGGGCTGTCTGGGGGTGTGTGGATGGACATAGTTACATGATGGACACACAGACCAGAGCAAATCCTGGACACACTGGGTGTGATCTCCTACTGGAAGCTGACCAGCCCAGAGGGAACCGAACCCCTGTCAACACCACCATGCCCCAGGCCAGTCCAGTTGCTACCCCACAGACTCAGAGCTCCATCAACACTGATGCTACTACCACCAGTGCAGATGGTACGACAGCTTTTAGTGCCTCAAAGTTACGCTGAGGAACAGGAACACACCGTATTTCATTTCAGTATTCAATTAAGTATAGCCTTGACTGTATTGAAATGTGACTCTTTGTAGGTGGTTACCATCTTATGGTCTGGTGCCAGTCCAAATTCATTTCTTTGACCCTCTTGTCCTTAGAATTTATCTTTGGTAAGGAGACACCCTCCCCTGCACCAGCCCCACTCATGGACAGGACAGGTGACATTGACCTATATGACCGGTGAGTCAACAATGACACACATGGTTCAAGTTCTACAGTTCTGGGAAGTTAAGATTGGTTAAACTATGAGCTGTGTGTGTTCATGTGAAACCTTAGGAACATGTCCAGTGAGGATGAGTTGGAAGATAAAAGGAAAAGTGGATCCTCTGATGAATTATTTGAACCATACCCAGAAAAGAAGTGAGTGGATTGATGTGGGTTCTAGCTATTTTGCATATCAAAGCAAAATAATGTACATGGAACAATTCGTATTGATACACACAGTAATAACATAGTAACACATCAGTGGACAGTAAGAGCACTTATCAGAGCAACATTGGTAGCGGAATAAAGGGCATCAAATGCATGAGTGTTTTCTCCCCTTTCCCATGGCTTGCAGAGTTGCTTCCCCGAAGAAGAGAACCAGAAGAAAAGAAGCAAAAACTCCCAAGGAGCCTAAAGTTAGAAAGAAGCCAGGACCCAAGCCTGGCTGGAAGAAGCCAATCAAGTCAGAAAGGTACGGTAGAAGCTGTCTGGGGGCCAAAGCACCAGATCTTTGTAGTAGAACAGATGTTAAAATCTTGAATTGGAGTGTAGCTGGTAGTGGAGAGGAATACATGTGAAATATCCATGTTTGTTTTTAGAGAGGAGCTGCCCAATATCTACAAATGTCCGTACCAGGGCTGCTCAGCTGTGTACCGAGGAGCAGACGGCATGAAGGTCAGATACAAGTCATCCTTACGGCACTGCTTATCCTCTTATGGCCATGAACATTTCTATTAATACATAAGTGTTTTCTGAGGGCTGTTTTTATCTGTGGGGTACAGAAACACATTAAGGAGCACCATGAAGAGATCCGTGAGCGACCCTGCCCTCACCCTGGCTGCAACAAGGTCTTCATGATTGACCGCTACCTGCAGCGACATGTGAAACTCATCCACACAGGTAGGTTTGGACTGGAGGCGGGGCTAATACTGAAGACTAAGGCTAATCTCTTTGTGTCCTGGTCAAACATATTGTACAATATAGGGATTAGGGTGCTATTTGGGCGCAACACGAGAGATGTTTGTTTGCTTGTATTAAAGGCCCAGTACAATCAAAAATGTGATTTACCTGTTTTATATTTATATAATAATACTGTGAGATTGTGAAAATGATGATGATGCCCTTTTAGTGTAAGAGCTGTTTGAAAAGACCGCCTGTTTTGGTGGGATGGAGTTTTGGCCTGCCTGGTGACGTTTCAAACCTCTCTGACAGTAAGATAGTTTTCGGTTTCCCCCTCCCCACTCAGACTACTCCCAAACAGTCCTAGCAAAATTATTGCTAGAGACATTGCTCTTTGCGACAATGTTAGTTGAAACAATCACGGTAATGTACTTAATTGTTACCCAGAAATGATTTGATATTGAGATAAAAACGGCTGCATTGGACCTTTTAAGTTTGACCCTTTTCCAGAGGTGAGGAACTACATCTGTGACCAGTGTGGTCAGACCTTCAAGCAGAGGAAGCACCTGTCTGTGCACCAGATGCGCCACTCAGGGGTCAAGCCACTACAGTAAGTACAGAGGGACATAAAGCTCATATCAGGAGGCAAGGTTTTTCTGGTTTATGTGTTGTGAGGGGTTCTAGCACTTATGAGTCTGTCAGACTGTAGCCAAGCCTTTGATTACAGTGCATTCAAAAAGTCTTTAGACCCCTTCCCTTATTCCACATTTTGTTACGTTACAGCCTTATTCTAAAATGGATGGAATAAATACAAATCCTCAATCTACACACAATACCCCATAATGACAGCGAATACAGGTTTTTAGACATTTTTGCAAATGAGACTCGAAATTGAGCTCAAGTGCATCCTGTTTCCATTGATCAACCTTGAAATGTTTCTCCAACTTGATTGGGGTCCACCTGTGGTAAATTCTATTGATTGGACATGATTTGGAAAGGCACACACCTGTCTATATAAGGTCCCATAGTTGACTGTGCATGTCAAAGCAAAAATCAAGCAATGATGTCGAAAGAATTATCCGTAGAGTTTGAGACAGGATTGTTTCGAGGCACAGATATGGGGAAGGGTACCACATTTCTGCAGCTTTGAAAGTGTAAGAACACAGTGGCCTCCATCATTCTTAAATGGAAGAAGTTTGGAACTACCAAGACTCTTCCTTGAGCTGGCCGCCCAACCAAACTGAGCAATTGAGGGAAAAGGGCCTTGATCAGGGAGGTGACCA
Organism: Brachymystax lenok tsinlingensis; assembly: GCA_030435695.1. Taxonomy (NCBI): domain Eukaryota; kingdom Metazoa; phylum Chordata; class Actinopteri; order Salmoniformes; family Salmonidae; genus Brachymystax; species Brachymystax lenok. Next base: position 22,457,421 of record CM059793.1, on the reverse strand, counting down.
AAACCCGATGGTCACTGACAGAGCTACACAGTTCCTCTGCGGAGATGGGAGAACCTTCCAGAAGGACAACCATCTCTGCAGCACTCCACCAATCAGGCCTTTATGGTAGAAGGGCCAAACGGAAGCCACCCCTCAGTAAAAGGCACATGACAGCCCGCTTGGAGTTTGACAAAAGGCACCTAAAGGACTCTCAGACCATGAGTAACAAGATTCTCTGGTCTGATGAAACCAAGACTGAACTTTATGGCCTGAATGCCAAGAGTCACGTCTGGAGGAAACCTGGCACCATCTCTACGGTGAAGCATGGTAGTGGCAGCATCATGCTGTGGGGATATTTTTCAGCGGCAGGACTGGGAGACTAGTCAGGATCGAGGGAAAGATGAACGGAGGAAAGTAAAGAGAGATCCTTGATGAAAACCTGCTCCAGAGCGATCAGGACCTCAGACTGGGGCCAAGGTTCACCTTCCAACAAGACAACAACCCTAAGCACACAGCCAAGACAACGCAGAAGTGAACACGATTGAAAATAGCTGTTCAGCAATGCTCTCCATCTAACTTGACAGAGCTTGAGAGGATCTGAATGGGGAAACTCCACAAATACAGGTGTGCCAAGCTTGTAGCATCATACCCAAGAAGACTCGAGGCTGTAATCACTGCCAAAGGTGCTATAACAAAGTACTGAGTAAAGGGTCTGAATACTCATGTAAATGTGATGTTTCATTTTTTTAATGTGCACAAATTTCTAAAAAATTGTTTTTGCTTTGTCTTTATGGGGTATTGTGTGTAGATTGATGAGAGAAAAAAACAATTTAATACATTTTAGAATAAGGCTGTAACGTAACAAAATGTGGAAAAAGTCAAGGGGTCAGAATTCTTTACGAATGCACTGTATGTGGTATGATTTGGGTTAATGATAAATAATGGTAGGAGGAATTGGGCCTGGATAAGGACATATGTGGCTATAAAGCTGATACCTCTGTGCCGAAATCCTTGATGCAGTAAAACATTTAAAACATTGAATATGAAGTAAGCTTTATGTGACATATTTGAATTTAATCCATTACACCTCTTTGTTTGTCTGAATTTGCGGGTTTTACACACCATCCAAGCTTTTGGAAGAGCGCATGGTACTCTTTTGATTTGTGACACCCCTCAAATAAATGTTCTTTGTCACATGCGCTGAATACAGCAGGTGTAGGTAGTCGAGGTCGACCGATTAATCGGCATGGCTGATTTAATTAGGGCCGATTTTCAAGTTTTCATAACAATTGGTAATCAGCATTTTTGGATGCCGATTATGGCCGATTATGGCGATTACATTGCATCCACGCGTGGCAGGCTGACCACCTGTTACGTGAGTGCAGCAAGGAGCCAAGGTAAGTTGCTAGCTAGCATAAAATTTTTAACCACAAATTTCTTGTTAACAAACTATCGTTTTGGCAAGTCGTTTAGGACATCTACTTTGTGCATGACATAAGTAATTTTTCCAACAATTGTTTACAGACAGATTATTTCACTTATAATTCACTGTATCACAATTCCAGTGGGTCAGAAGTTTACATACACTAAGTTGACTGTGCTGTTAAACAGCTTGGAAAATTCCAGAAAATGATGTCATGGCTTTAGAAGCTTCTGATAGGCTAATTGACATAATTTGAGTCAATTGGAGGTTTACCTGTGGAAGTATTTCAAGGCCTACCTTCAAACTCTGTGCCTCTTTGCTTGACATCATGGGACAATCAAAAGAAATCAGCCAAGACCTCAGAAAAACAATTGAAGACCTCCACAAGTCTGGTTCATCCTTGGGAGCAATTTCCAAACGCCTGAAGGTACCACGTTCATCTGTACAAACAATAGTACACAAGTTTAAACACCATGGGACCACGCAGCCGTCATACAGCTCCGCATTTCACTGAAAGAATAAACGTTTTGTTTTCGAAATTATAGTTTCTGGATTCGACCATATTAATGACCAAAGGCTCGCATTTGATAGAGCAGTCTGACTGAGCGGTGGTAGGCAGCAGCAGGCTTGTAAGCATTCATTCAAACTTTACTGCGTTTGCCAGAAGCTCTTAGCAATGCTTGAGGCACAGCGCTGTTTATGACTTCAAGCCTATCAACTCCTGAGATTAGGCTGGCAATACTAAAGTGCCTATTAGAACATCCAATAGTCAAAGGTATATGAAATACAAATGTTATAGAGATAAATAGTTGACGCTTCATGATTCCTGTAATAACTACAACCTAAAACTTCTTAACTGGGAATATTAGAGAACTGGGAATATTGAACCACCAGCTTTCATATGTTCTGAGCAAGGAACTTAAACGTTAGCTTTTTTACACGGCACATATTGCACTTTTACTTTCTTCTCCAAAACTGTTTTTGCATTATTTAAACCAAATTGAGCATGTTTCATTTATTTGAGACTAAATAGATTTGATGTATTATATGAAGTTAAAATAAGTGTTCATTGTTCATTCAGTATTGTTGTAATTGTCATTACAAATATATATATATAAATATTGTCCGATTTAATCGGTATCGGCTTTTTTTGTTCCTCCAATAATCGGTGTCGGCGTTGAAAAATCATAATCGGTCGACCTCTAGTTGGTAGACCTTAGCACGAAATGCTTACTTACAAGCCTTAACCAACAATGCAGAGTAAGAAAATATTTGCTAAATAAAGTTTTAAAAAAGCACCATAACAATTACGAGGCTATATACAGGAGGTATCGGTACTGAGTTAATGCGCAGGGGTACGGATTAGTTGAGGTAATTGAGGTCATATGTACATGTAGGTAGGGGTAAAGTGACTTTATAGATAATAAACAGCGAGTAGCAGCAGCGTAAAAAAGATGGTCAATGTAAATAGTACGGGTAGCCATTTGATTAACTGTTCAGCATTCATGTGGCTTGGCGGTAGAAGCTGTTAAGGAGCCTTTTGGACCTAGACTTGGCTCTCCGGGTACCACTTGCTGTGCGGTAGCAGAGAAAACAGTCTATAACTTGGTTGGCTGGAGTCTTTGACAATTTTTAGGGCCTTCCTCTGACACCGCCTGGTATAGAGGCGGTGAAGCTTGGTCCCAGTGATGTACTGGGCCGTACGCACTACCCTCTGTAGCGCCTTGTGGTCGGGCAGTTGCCATACCAGGCAGTGATTCAACCAGTCAGGATGCTCTCAATGGTGCAGCTGTATAACTTTTTTAGGATCTGAGGACCCATGCAAAATCTTTTCAGTCTCCTGAGGGGGAATAGGTGTTGTCGTTCACTACTCTCTTGGTGTGTTTGGACCATGATGGTTTGTTGGTGATGTGGACACCAAGGAACTTGAAGCTATCGACCCACTCCACTAGAGCCCTGCCGATGAGAATGGGGGCGTGCTCGGCCCTCCTTTTCCTGTAGTCCACGATTAGCTCCTTTTGTCTTGCTCACGTTAAGGAAGAAGTTGTTGTCCTGGCAGTGTGGCCTCCCTATAGGCTGTCTCAACTTTGTCAGTGATCAGGCCTGCCACCGTTGTCGTCAGCAAACGTAATGATGGTGTTGGAGTCGTGCTTGGCCACGCAGTTGTGGGTGAACATGGTGTACAGGAGGGGACTGAGCACGCACCCCTGAGGGGCCCCCGTGTTGACGATCAACATGGCAGATGTGTTGTTGCCTGCACTTACCACCTGGGGGAGGCCCGCCAGGAAGTCCAGGATCCAGTTGCAGAGGGAGGTGTTTAGTCCCAGGGTCCTTAGCTTAGTGATGAGCTTTGAGGGCACTATGGTGTTGAACGCTGAGCTGTAGTCAATGAACAGCATTCATGGTCGAACTGCTGCAAAGAAACCACTATTAAAGGACACCAATCAGAAGAAGAGACATGTTTGGGCCAAGAAACACAAACAATGGACATTAGACCGGTGGAAATTTGTCCTTTTGGTCTGATGAGTCCAAATTTGAGATTCTTGGTTCCAACCGCAGTGTCTTTGTGAGACACAGAGTAGGTGAACGGATGATCTCACAAGTGTGGTTCCCAACGTGAAGCATGGAGGAGGTGGTGTGATGGTGTGGGGGGTGCTTTGCTGATGACACGGTCTGTGATTTATTTAGAATTCAAGGCACACTTAACCAGCATGGCTACCACAGCATTCTGCAGTGATACGCTATCACATGTGGTTGGTGCTTAGGGAGACTATCTTTTGTTTTTCAACCTTATAATGACCCAAAACACACCTCCAGGCTGTGTAAGGGATATTTGTCCAAGGAGACTGATGGAGTGCTGCATCAGATGACCTGGCCTCCACAATCACCCGACCTCAACCCAAATGAGATGGTTTGGGATGAGTTGAACCGCAAAGTGAAGGAAATGCAGCCAACAAGTGCTCAGCATACTGTATGTGGGGAACTCCTTCAAGCATTCTAGGTGACAACCTCATTAAAAAAAATATATATATATTTCACCTTTTATTGAACCAGGTAGGCAAGTTGAGAACAAGTTCTCATTTACAACTGCAACCTGGCCAAGATAAAGCAAAGCAGTTCGACACATACAACAACACAGAGCTACACATGGAGTAAAACAAACATACAGTCAATAATACAGTAGAAAAAAAACAAATCTATATACAAAGAGTGCAAATGAGGTGTGGTGGGTGGTGGGTCGCAGTAGTGGGTGGTATATGGGGCTTTGGTAACAAAACGGATGGCACTGTGAAAGACTGCTTCCAATTTGTTGAGTAGAGTATTGGAGGCTATTTTGTAAATGACATCACCGAAGTCGAGGATCGGTAGGATGGTCAGTTTTACGAGGGTATGTTTGGCAGCATGAGTGAAGGATGCTTTGTTGCGAAATAGGAAGCCAATTCTAGATTTAATTTTAGATTGGAGTTTGATGTGAGTCTGGAAGGAGAGTTTTTACAGTCTAACCAGAGACCTAGATATTTGTAGTTGTCCACATAATCTAAGACAGAACCGTCCAGAGTAGTGATGCTGGACAGGGGGACAGGTGCGGGAAGCGATCTGTTGAAGAGCATGCATTTAGTTTTACTTGCATTTAAGAGCAGTTGTAGGCCACGGAAGGAGAGTTGTATGGCATTGAAGCTCATCTGGAGGGTAGTTAACACAGTGTCCAAAGAGGGGCCAGAAGTATACAGAATGGTGTCGTCTGCGTAAAGGTGAATCAGAGACACCTGCAGCAAGAGCGACATCATTGATGTATACAGAGAAGAGAGTCGGCCCAAGAATTGAACCCTGTGGCACCCCCATAGAGACTGCCAGAGGCCCGGACAACATGCCCTCTGATTTGACACACTGAACTCTATCGGAGAAGTAGTTGGTGAACCATGCGAGGCAATCATTTGAGAAACCAAGGCTGTCGAGTCTGCCGATAAGGATGTGGTGATTGACAGAGTCGAAAGCCTTGGCCAGATCAATGAAAACGGCTGCACAGTAATGTCTCTTATCGATGGCGGTTATAATGTCATTTAGGACCTTGAGCGTGGCTGAGGTGCACCCATGACCAGCCCTGAAACCGGATTGCATAGCGGAGAAGGTACGGTGGGATTCGAAATGGTCGGTAATTTGTTTGTTAAGCTGGTTAACTTGGCTTTCAAAGACCTTAGAAAGGCAGGGTAGGATAGATATAGGTCTGTAGCAGTTTGGGTCAAGAGAGTCACCGCCTTTGAAGAGGGGGATGACCGCAGCTGCTTTCCAGTCTTTGGGAATCTCAGATGTCACGAAAGAGAGGTTGAACAGGTTAGTAATAGGTGCTGCAACAATTTCGGCAGATAATTTTAAAAAGAAAGGGTCCAGATTGTCTAGCCCGGCTGATTTGTAGGGGTCCAGATTTCGCAGCTCTTTCAGAACATCAGCTAACTGGATTTGGGAGAAGGAGAAATGGGGGAGGCTTTGGCGAGTTACTGAGGGGGGTGCAGGGCTGTTGACCGGGGTAGGGTTAGCCAGGTGGAAAGCATGGCCAGCTGTAGAAAAATGCTTATTGAAATTAATTGTGGGTTTATCGGTAGTGACAGCGTTTCCTATCCTCAGTGCAGTGGGCAGCTGGGAGGAGGTGCTCTTATTCTCCATAGACTTTACAGTGTCCCAGAACTTTTTTGCGTTTGTGTTACAGGAGGCAAATTTCTGCTTGAAAAAGCTAGCCTTGGTTTTCCTAACTGCCAGTGTATATTGGTTCCTGGTTCCTCATGAAGCTAGTTGAGAGAATGCCAAGTGTGTGCAAAGCTGTCCGCAAGGCAAAGGGTGGCTACTTTGAAGAATATAAAATACATTTTGATTTGTCTCACACTTTTTTGGTTACTACATGATTCCATAACCATCTCTGCCTTTCAAAGCACCTTGGCGTTCTCGGGCACAGGGACTATGGTGGTCTGCTTGAAACATGTAGATATTAGAGACTCAGTCAGGGAGAGGTTGAAAATGTCAGTGTAGACACTTGCCAGGTGGTCAGAGCATGCTCGGAGTACACGTCCTGGTAATCCATCTGGCCCTGCAGCCTTGTGAATGTTGACCTGTTTAAAAGTCTTGCTCACATCGGCTACGGAGAGTGTGATCACACAGTCGTCCGGAACAGCTGGTGCTGTCATGCATGCTTCAATGTTGCTTGCTTTGAAACGCACATAGAAGTCATTTAGCTCGTCTGGTAAGCTTGTGTCACTGGGCAGCTCGCGGCTGGGCTTCCTTTTGTAATCAGTAATAGTTAATAGTATCAGAGGCGGTGTAGTAGGATTCAATCTTAGTCCTGTATTAACGCTTTGCCTGTTTGATGCTTCATCGGAGGGCATAGAGGGATTTCTTAAAGGCGTCCAGATTAGTGTCCCGCTCCTTGAAAGCGGCGGCCCAAGCTTTTTTCTCAGTGCGGATGTTGCCTGTAATCCATGGTTGGGATACGCGCGTATGATTTCTGTGGGGACGACGTCATCGATGCACTTATTGATGAAACTGGTGACTGATGTGGTATACTCCTCAATGCCATTGGCTGAATCCCGGAACATATTCGAGTCTGTGCTAGCAAAACAGTCCTGTAGCTTAGCATATGCGTCACTTCCGTATTAAGCGAGTCACTAGTACTTCCTGCTTTAGTTTTTGCTTGTAATCAGGAGGATAGAATTATGGTCAGATTTGCCAAATGGAGGGCAAGGAAGAGCTTTGTATGCATCTCTGTGTGTGGTGTAAAGGTGTTCTAGAGTTTTTTCCTCTGGTTGCACAGTCGCCGGCCACTAGGAGCGCAGCTTCTGGATGAGCATTTTCTTGTTTGGTTATGGCCTCACTAAACCTTTTTATCTTCACTTTCAGGTGCGAAGTGTGTGGTTTCCAGTGCCGCCAGAGAGCATCGCTAAAGTACCACATGACTAAACACAAGGCAGAAGCTGATCTGGAATTTGCATGCAAACTGTGTGGAAAGCGCTTTGAGAAGGCCCACAACCTCAACGTCCACATGTCCATGGTGCATCCCCTCACACTAGCAGCTGCCGGAGGAAACATCGACAGCCCCTCCAACCCTGCTATCACCAACATAGAGACCATCACAGAGACTGGGGAACTGAACCCTTACACCAGTTGACCGACTTGATTAGGCCTGTGACCCTCAAGGAGATATAACAACCACAAGGTACCCTAAACCACAAAGTATAACAGGGCTAGGGAACTAGATTCAGCTGAGGGACGATTTCTGTCTGAGCGGATGATCGGAGAGCCAGTACATAATTATAATAACTTTGTACAACTGCAAATTGACCACAATTAAGGCAAAAAAATCACTTGCGGGACGGTTTTGGCCCGGCAGCACCTGTTGCCGACCCCTGCTCTATAAGGAGTCTGGTATAGAATGGTCATGACTAATTGACTTGATGTAGAGAATAAGGTTAATATAAGTTATACATGCACTGTGTATAAATGACAGTACTTCTAAAAGGAGCACAGCTAGCGGATCCTCTTTCAAAGTCAGGTAAGCTGTGTGATACTTACTTTAGTGTTGTACTGCTCTATAATTATATCCTTAAGGCAACATTATCATGTAGCTAGCCAAGTATATTCTTCATGGGAGGACAAAGACCAAGTTTTCAAACTCCCCCATACATCTTTATATATATATTGTTCATGAAGGAAGGCAAGTTGTGTCATGATTCAAGGAAGCCAAACGTCAGTAACAGTCCACGGGTGTGCCTGTAGCCCCATATATATTTCTCTCACACACACACAGTGCATTCTGAAAGTATTCAGACCCCTTCCCCTTTTACACATTTTGTTACGTTACAGCCTTATTCTAAAATGGATTAAATTAATACAAATCCTCAATCTACACACAATACCCCATAATGATTAAGCGATGTTATGTACATTTAATTTAATACATATGCAAACATAAGTATACAGGCCCTTTGCTATGAGACTCGAAATTGAGCTCAGGTGCATCCTGTTTCCATTGATCATCCTTGAGATATTTCTATAACTAGGTTGAACGAATTGTCCGTTGAGCTCTGAGACAGGATTGTGTCGAGAGACAGATCTGGGGAAGGGTACCAAAACATTTCTGCAGCATTGATGGTCCCCAAGAACACAGTGGCCTCCATCCTTCTTAAATGGAAGAAGTTTGGAACCGCCAAGACTCTTCCTTGAGCTGGCCGCCCAGCCAAACTGAGCAATCGGGGGAGAAGGGCCTTGGTCAGGGAGGTGACCAAGAACCTGCTGGTCACTCTGACAGAGCTCCAGAGTTCCTCTGTGGAGATTGGAGAAGCTTCCAGAAGGACAACCATCTCTGCAGAACTCCACCAATCAGGCCTTTATGGTAGAGTGGCCAGATGGAAAGCACTCCTCAGTAAAAGGCACATGAGAGCCTGCTTGTAGTTTGCCAAAACGCACTTGAAGGACTCTCAGACCATGAGAAACAAGATTTTCTGGTCTGATACAACCAAGATTGAACTATTTGGCCTGAATGCCAAGCGTCATGTCTGGAGGAAACCTGGCACCATCCCTACGGTGAAGCATGGTGATGGCAGCATCATGCTGTGGGGATGTTTTTCAGCAGCAGGGACTGGGAGACTAGTCAGGATCGAGGGAAAGATGAACGGAGGAAAGTACAGAGAGATCCTTGTTGAAAACCTGCTCCAGAGCACTCAGGACCTCAGACTGGGGTGAAGGTTCACCTTCAACAGGACAACGACCCTAAGCACACAGCCAAGACAACGCAGGAGTGGATGTCAGAATGTCCTTGAATGGCCCAGCCAGAGCCGGGACTTGAACCCGATCGAACATCTCTGGAGAGACCTGAAACTACCTGTGCAGTAACGCCCCCTGTCCAACCTGACAGAGCTTGAGAGGATTTGCAGAGAGGAATAGGAGAAACTCCCCAAATACAGGTGTGCCAAGCTTGTAGCGTCATACCCAAGAAGACTCAAGGCTGTAATCGCGGCTAAAGGTGCTTCAACAAAGTACTGAGTAAAGGGTCTGAATACTTGTGTAAATGTGATATTTCTTTTTTTTGCTCATTATGGGGTATTGTGTGTAGATTGAAGGGGAAAAACTATTTAATCTATTTTAGAATAAGGCTGTAACGTAACAAAATGTGGAAAAAGTCAAGGGGTCTGAATACTTTCCTAACGCACAGGAAGTCCAACTCTTGGCTGAGGCTGGAAGGGCTGAGTTGAGAGACCAGAGCTGCTGCCATCTCCGGATCCAGGTCAACACAGAGAGAGGGCCACTCAATAGGGTATTATGTGGGTCAAAGAATGTATAATGGTATATCAATCTGTTGTGTTTTGAGAGCCATTGGTAAAAATCAGAGTCTGACATGAGGTGAAGCCCAGAAAGTTATCACATGCTGCATTTGTGTAATGTTTGTGAAATCCTAATAAATGTATCATTATGTTATATCTAGCTGATTTCTACCCAGTCCTACAGACTGAGATCAGCCTTGCTCTGGGTGGTCAGTGCGCTAATGTGTTATCTGGTTCAGCTGATGTTGAGACAGTGAGGTTGGGGATGTCAGAGATAGTCTTCAGAAGCACCTACTGGGCCCGGGTCAGAATCTGGGAGGGGTCCATCTGTAAGACCAAAACGCAGATTCAGAAATATGCTACTGTCAGTAGTTTGTTGACCACATACCAGTCAACCATAGTGTAGATGTATGATTATTAAACATGATTATCTGTGCTTTTTTTGCGAATCAAAGTAAGCTCACCTCATCAGTTGGGTGCTCGGTCACAGGGAAAGAAGTCTGGCCCTCCATAAAGAGCTTGATAAGGGATGAGTAGCAGAGCACAAGAACCCTGGGGCCTTCAATGTCCTCTCCAACATCTCAGAGTTAATATGGGGGACCAGGCTGGAAGGGGAACAGAACACAATACACATTCAGAACTTGCATATAAACAGGAAAAATGATGACACTGAGGACAGCACTGACAGTTTGACCAAGTAAATATACCTGTAAAAGGACAAAGGCATCAGTCTTGTGTATTGCTCTGTTACCATGGCTACAGGCTGGTATGGGCCTTGTTCTTGATTTTAAAAAACAATATATAAATACCCAATAAGTCTTAAGATGAATGCACTGACAAAGTTGCTCTGGATACGAGCATCTGCTATATGCCAAAAATGTGTAAATGTACCTAGGGTGTGAGGAGGTCAATCACACAGAGGAACAGTAGAAACACCAGCAGCTGGGGAGAAATGGCAGTAGAAGGACGAGGTGAGCCTACATGGCAGTTTCCCAGTTTCCCCAATTAATTACTTAAAAGGGAGTCTCGTGACAATGATCACATGTCTCTAGTAGAAAACTGCTGAGTCGTTTCCCTTATCATTTGAGTGTCTCTGCTCCTAAATGATGAATCTGAAACTGTGTGTGTGAAGCCAAAGGTTTGTGCTGAGCATGTGAGAGTCAGTGTTTTACTAATATGTCACAACTACCAAAACATTCCAATAATATATTCCAAGAATCCTACAGTTGCAGCCAAATATATGGACATTTTTCACTTTTCTTAAATAATTCATATGACATTTAAAAATGAAGCATTCAAAGAAAAGAACACCCTCCCTACAATCAATTATGGAGGATATTCGATAATACTGTGATTTTTCTTTGCTGCCTCTGGTACTGGGGGCCTTGAATGTGTGCAAGACGTCTTGAAATTATTGTAGCTCTGCTGGAGTTACTTTTATAGATTAACTTTGACACCTCCTGGAAACAGAAGATAGTCTACAGGAATGAGTCCATCCAAATCATCTTGGCTCCTGGACTCCACGCATTTTAAGGCTGCGTTTCAACAATGACTTATCAATGATCCAAGACCAGCTCAGCTAATCCCTACCATTGTGACAATGAGTCGTCATAATTCTGCATTAAATGTACATGATCCTAGGGGCGTTGGCAGACACAATGTAAGTAACTTAATTTATGTGCCCCTAATTGCACCGAATACTTCTGTTTATCATACAGCTATTGGATGCAGTAATCATGAGCCTATAAACCAGAGTTGCACTGTTATCACTGAGGCGGAGTGCCCTAGTAGGAAGACCACTTTGTGCAGCTCACCCTGCACTATCAGCTCCAATATAAATAACATGAGTAAGTCTACTTCTGATAAGCTTCCCAGTAAAGCATTAAAAACAATCAAGCAACCCAGAAAAGTGCTAAAAATAGCTCATATTAACATATGCAGCCTGAGAATCAAGGTCCATGAAGTCAAAACTTGCTTGTAGCAGATGACATTCATATTCTGACTATCTCTGAAACTCACGAAGATAATACCTTTGATGATACAGTGGTAGCAATACATGGTTATAACATCTACCGAAAAGACAGAAATGCCAACGGGGGTGATGTTGCGGTCTATATTCAGTACCACATTCCTGTAAAGCTTAGAGAAGATCTAATTTTAAATACTGTTGAAGTAGTATGGCTACAGGTTCATCTGCCTCACCTGCTTATTCCAGTTACTAATAAGCATGCACCCATTAAGAAAATGACTGTAAAAACTTAAATCCCCTTGGATTGATGAGGAATTGAAAAATTGTATGGTTGAGAGGGATGGGGCAAAAGGTATGGCAAATAAGTCTGGCTGCCCAACTGATTGGCAAACGTACTGCAAATTGAGAAATCATGCGACAATGCTAAATAAAAATAAAAATAAACTATACTATGAAACCAAGACACAGTGGCAAGAAAAAGTATGTGAACCCTTTGGAATTACCTGGATTTCTGCACAAATTGGTCATCAAATTTGATCTGATCTTCATCTAAGTCACAACAATAGACAAACATAGTGTGCTTAATACAAATTATTGTATTTTTCTTGTCTATATTGAATACATCATTTAAACATTCACAGTGTAGGTTGTAAAAAGTATGTGAACCCCTAGGCTAATGACTTCTCCAAAAGCTAATTGGAGTCGGGAGTCAGCTAACCTGGAGTCCAATCAATGAGAAGAGATTGGAGATGTTGGTTAGAGCTGCCCTGCCCTATAAAAAACACAACATTTGAGTTTGCTATTCACAAGAAGCATTGTCTGATGTGAACCATGCCTAGAACAAAAGCGATCTTGCATAAAGCTGGAAAGGGTTACAAAAGTATCTCTAAAAGGAGTGGCCGTGCTGCAGAGATGACTGCAAGAGCACAGCGCAGAATGCTCAACGAGGTTAAAAAGAATCCTAGAGTGTCAGCTAAAGACTTACAGACATCTCTGGAACATGCTAACATCTATATTGATGAGTCTACGATACGTAAAACACTAAACAAGAATGGTGTTCATGGGAGGAGACAACGGAAGAAGACACTGCTGTCCAAAAAAAACATTGCTGCATGTCTGAAGTTTGTAAAGAGCACCTGGATGTTCCACAGCGCTACTGGCAAAATATTATGTGGACAGTTGAAACTACAGTTGAGTTGTTTGGAAGGAACACATAACACTGTGAGGAGAAAAAAAGGCACAGCACACCAACATCAAAACCTCATCCCAACTGTAAAGTATGATGGAAGGAGCATCATGGTTTGGGGCTGCTTTGCTGCCTCAGGGCCTGGAGAGCTTGCTATCATCGATGGAAAAAGGAATTCCCAAGTTTATCAAGACATTTTGCAGGAGAATGTTAGGCTATCTGTCTGCCAATTAAAGCTCAACAGAAGTCGGCTGATACAACAGGACAACGACCCAAAACATAGAAGTAAGTCAACAACAGAATGGCTTCAACAGAAGAAAATACGCCTTCTGGAGTGGCCCAGTCAGAGTCCTGACCTCAACCCGATTGAGATGCTGTGGCATGACCTCGAGAGCACTTCACACCAGACATCCCAAGAATATTGCTGAACTGAAACAGTTTTGTAAAGAGGAATGTTCCAAAATTCCTCCCAACCATTGTGCAGGTCTGATCCGCAACTACAGAAAACGTTTGGTTGAGGTTATTGCTACCAAAGGAGGGTCAACCAGTTATTAAATCCAAGGGTTCACATACTTTTCCCACCCTACTCTATGAATGTTTACAGTAAAAAGCTTTGGAGCACATTAAATGAAATGTTGGGGAAAAAAGCCAACTCGACTCCATCATTCATTGAATCAGATGGCTCATTTATCACAAAACCCACTGATATTACCAACTACTTTAATGACTTTTTCATTGGCAAGATACGCATCCAAGTATATCTGACCAAATTATGAAAGACAAGAATTGTACTTTTGAATTCCGTAAAGTCCGTGTGGAAGGGGTGAAAAAACTATTGTTGTCTATCAACAATGACAAGCCACCGGGGTCTGACAATCTGGATGGAACATTACTGAGGATAATAGCAGATGATATTGCCACTCCTATTTGCCAAATCTTCAATTTAAGCCTACTAGAGTGTGTGTGCCCTCAGGCCTGGAGGGAAGCTAAAGTCATTCCGCTACCCAAGAATAGTATAGCCCCCTTTACTGGCTCAAATAGCCGACCAATCAGTCTCTTACCGACCCTTAGTAAACTTCTGGTAAAAATTGTGTTTGACCAGATACAATGCTATTTCACAGTAAACAAATTGACAACAGACTTTCAGCATGCATATAGGGAAGGACACTCAACAAGCACGACACTGACACAAATGACTGATGATTGGCTGAGAGAAATTGATGATAAAATTATAAAATCACCCGACTTACAAAGAGCTGCAGTTAGTTTTGGAATGGGTAGCAAGGAATAAGTTAGTCCTAAATATTTCCAAAACTAAAAGCATTGTATTTGGGACAAATCATTCACTAAACCTGAACCTCAACTACATCTCGTAATGAATAATGTGGAAATTGAGCAAGTTGAGGTGACTAAACTGCTTGGAGTTACCCTGGATTGTAAACTGTCATGGTCAAAACATGTTGATACAACAGTAGCTAAGATGGGGAGAAGTCTGTCCATAATAAAGCGCTGCTCTGCCTTCTTAACAACACTATCAACAAGGCAGGTCCTACAGGCCCTGGTTTTGTCACACCTGGACTACTGTTCAGTAGTGTGGTCAGGTTCCACAAAGAGGGACTTGGGGAAATTGCAGTTGGCTCAGACCTGGGCAGCACAGCTGGCCCTTAAAAGTACATAGAGAGCTAACATTAATGACGTGCATGTCAATCTCTCATGGCTGAAAGTGGAAGAGAGATTGACTTCCTCATTACTTGTTTTTCTACAAGACATGCCACCAGAGGTCTCTTCAAGGTCCCCAAGTCCAGAACAGACTATGGGAAGCGTACAGTACTACATAGAGCCATGACTACATGGAACTCTATTCCACATCAGGTAACTGATGCAAGCAGTAGAATCAGATTTAAAAAGAAGGTGAAGATTCACCTTATGGAACAGCGGGGACTGTGAAGTAACACAAACATAGGCACAGACACATGCATACAAACACATGATAACATTCGCACTATATACACACGTACACATGGATTTTGCGTTGTAGATATGTGGTAGTGGAGTATGGGCCTGAGGGCACACACTTAGTGTGTTGTGAATTCTGTAATGAATGTATTGTAATGTTTTTAAAATTGTATAACTGCCTTAATTTTGCCGGACCCCAGGAAGAGTAGCTGCTGCCTTGGCAGGAACTAATGGGGATCCAGAATAAATACAAATCAGCAGGTTATCAAGGTGTTTTGGAGTGCAATGTTCAACCCAGTGTTCAAAAACTATCTCTGATGAAGGCTGTGGGTCTTCCAGTAGGACAACTACCCCAACTACCTCTGTCCTTTAGGTGGTGTGAAATATATTTTCTCAATTGGCTGTGTTACGTGTTCACTCCGTCAAAGCTTACAAACATGGCTAGTGAATCTACTGAACAAACATCTAGGTTAAGTTTGAAAAACTTTATGATAGGGAAAAGAAGTGCCCTCACCGGTCTGTGCTGCTCTGCCAGCTGTCCCAACATCTCCAGGCTTGTCCTGATGCCCTGGCCACTCCCCTGGCCACTCCCCTGGCCCTCCCATTCACAGTGCAGACAGGCTGCCAGGAGCAGGGGCGGGGCAGAGGGGACAGGGCATGACACCCCCTTCTTTGAACTGCCAAAGAGACAGCACATGAACTCAATCATCACTCTCAAAAATAACATTGAAATAAAAGTCAACATTTAGTTTGTATAGGAGTATTATCAGTAAATGTTCTATATACACAGGCATGTACGCATGATCCTGTTTTTATCTGTAGGCCCACAAGTGACAGACAGCCAGGAGCTGCAGCTGCTGAGGCAGGGGCTGTCTGTCAGTAAGGCGACACCAGAGACACCAACACAGGGGAGAGATGCCCCCACTAGTGCTGTCCAACACACACACACACAAATTACACTCAGTCAGCATCATATATTAAAACTCTCAGATTAAGGTGTACTTCACCTCAGATTAACAATCAGACATGTGTTCCTGGTAGTATAATGTACTGTACACTAGCAGCGATGAGGAGCAGTGGACAGTGAAGACTGATCAGGGATCTGGTTTTGTTCACTTCTCCTGATGGACAGTTACAGCTCAGGGGACTGCCCCTGCCATGAGCACAGCCTATGAAAAATAAAAGAGGGAAGATATTCCAATTTCTTAGGATAAATATCACAATATGTTGTTAACACGGTATAGCAGTACAGTTAATAATCTTAGAATGGAACCAATTGACTGTTAAGAAGTGTGCTGTGAGATGGTAGTGCAGCAGGCCAGCTTGGAAGCTGCTTGTCCTCTGATACACAAAGAGATGCAGTATAACGATAATAATCAAATCTGGGAAACACATTATAGTATTTCTGTAAAAATAAATACAGGTCTTGATTTCGACAGGTTTTGTCAAGATGAACTATGGATTCACACATGTATTTAGACTGCAGCTAAACTTAATCATCCTGCTCTGTTATAGTCCATCCCTCCCTCCCTCTCTTAACCCCCATATGGGCACACCTGATACTTGTTGATATATTCCATGATGGTCTCATAGTCCAGAGTCCTCTTCACTCTGATATCAAAACAATACTGATACTGAACTGACTTCAACAATGTCTATTGGATAATTAGAATGATCTGGGTTACAGATCAGTCCAATACTGACCCCGTCTGCTGGTCCATGATGGCGTTAAGAATGTGTGAGCAGACTGTCCTCATGTCTCCTGCACAGCCCACTTGGTCCTCAGGAGAGGGACGGTATAGCTGCTGACACGCCAGCTGCTGGTACTCCTGTCTGATACACACAGGCTCTGTTACATATTCAACACATCAATATATACCAAAATGAATCTGTGTGTTGCTTATTAAGGCATGTGCTTCACTTATCTGAGTCAGAAAGGGCATCCTCACTCCTTTGCACTCTGAGTTCAGCTGCAAGCCACTCTGAAAATGACAACTTGACAAAGACGACAAATGGCTATAAAATGTATCATCAATATCAGCCAATGTGTTCCAAAGGGGCACGGACAACTTTGAGGAGGTCTATGCATTACGACAAGGTTTTAGACTGTGTAGGTTTTAATCTGTTGCCTCACCTGGTATTCTGGGAGTTATACTAAGAGACGGAAGGGGGACATGTTTCCATAGAGCCAAGTCAGATTTCCTCCCAGTCGTATTTGTGTCAGTAACACTCTTCCACAACCCATGATTCTCCTGCTCACCCTGTCTGTCTGCCTCCACATGCTCAGATTCCCCACTCGCTTCAATCGGCAACCTCCTCGCATCTGGTATTAGTCTGGAAATTAGGTACAGCATCTGCAAATACACACGCGCAAATGCACACACACCAATTCAGGGCTAGGCAGGACATGTCTCTGTGCAGCCAAGCAGAGAGGTACAACTGTAGGCGTATGTGACATTCTGCTAAAACAACAGCCCCCCGCTGCTTGCATAAAGGGCATCTCAGAGTGTGGCTGGGTGATAAGATTCATTTCAGTGACACTGGGAAAATAGCGTGCATACCGGTACCTTTTTATTGATGCTGCAGGGATTATACTACTGCTGCGGTTCAAACTGTGACTCAACCTGCAGAGGCCATAGTACACTGCAGCCACGCAGAATCTGGCCAACAAAAACAAAGCAGTCCACATAAATACATATTATGATAGCACTGTCCTATTGAGCTAAAGTTAACTGTGCCTTTTGGTTTACAATATACTGTATAATTAGTATCTTGTCATCCTGAGGGTCCCTCTCCAGTCTCACCCACCTAACACAGAAGAGCATGTTGGTTTGGGTGGGGCAGGGCAGTGGCCAGTGCCTCCGGAACAGACACAGGTCCGGGTAGCAGGGGTGGGCACAGCTGCACGAGGGGGCACTGGGCCTGGGAGGCATGAAGGTGCACAACTCAATGATCCCCCCCTATAGGGAAGGTCAAAAGAAGACTGTAGGCTATAAGAAAAAGGAGAGGGAGGGTAAGAAAGAGAGAGAGAGCATGAAAATTAGCAGGAAAAACATCCTCATAAAGGCCCACAGAGAGAGAGGGGGTCCTGCTCCACCTTGTTGTGGAGCAGGACCCACATGTTGTGCAGGAGGGCAGTGAGCTGTCTGTGTCCCAGCAGGATGTTGACAAACTGAGACGACCAGGGGCTCGGTCTTGGGTCACAGAGCACATTAAGCTCAAAGGAGAGAAGTGCAGTTTTAAGCTGACTTGCAGTTACACTTGTGGAGGCTAAGAAGAACATAACATACACAACTATGTGCAGATGGACTGGAAAGAAAATCAAGTAGTGACAATTCTGTATTATTTGGTGGGCTTATTCCGGAGGAGTCCAAAAGTCTCTGGCAGAAGCTCCTGAGGATCATGTTCTCCACCTGAACAAAGACAGGACAGACAGACAGTGTGAGAGACAGACACAGTGAGTGTGGCAGCAGAAATAACTAGAACGACAGACAAATAGAGTAGGAAACTAAATAGGTGAGACAGAGCAGAGGAGAAAAACAGTAGAAGAGAGGTAGAAATGCAGAGACAGGAGGACAGTCGGCAGTTCCTGGAATTCCTTCCGACTTTATTGTGCAGCTCAGGGGAAGTCGACTCATCTACATGGAGCTTGATGATTGTCTGGCCAACCAGTTCCTCAGCACATTCAGGGAACACAATACTCAGTGTGTGGGAGATCCTGGCCAGACAATCTGTCATGTCAGAGATAATAAGACTAGTTTGATTTGTATGTGTGTGTGTGTTTTTATTTAACTATTTGAACAAACAACTAGAATCAACATACACAAAACATCTGTATCAGACTCAAAGCGGTAACAGAAAACTGTGTGGTCAGTCAGTGGTTGTATGGCTGTGAGTGTGAATACCAGAACTGACTTTTTAAGTGAATCTATGAAATTCATCCTGATATCAGGCTTCACATGCAGCTGACTGGACAGAGACAAAGAATACAATACCTGGACAGAGCATGTGAACACACCATTCAATAAAATCCATTCATTTTAAAGCAAGAGAGCATAAGTCTTACCACACGTGGAGTTAGGAGGACAGGGGGAAAACAAGTCAGGAACTATGGCCTTCTGAAAATTCTGGAGTAGGAAAAGAGTGCAAGTGTGACGACACATAAAAAAAAGACAGTGCAGAACACAATATGATATGTAAGTCATCAGTACATTGATCTCAATAGGTGATTTGTGAGAGTTATGTAGCATGTTGATGCTATATTTTTAGGGTATCTACCAGGCCTCCATGATGACTGTGGCAGATATCCTTCCTGTGCTCTCAAACAAAGAGACTGCCTTGTCCACATCCTGACCAGCCTGACACTGGGGCTAAGAAGGCAGATTGCACACAAACACACAGACTGATACACACATAATTAACACATGAAAAACATTAATTTAAGAGATGGCACACAAATACAACCAGCAAAGGGCACTCAACCCTGCACAAGAGCTCCTGCCCCAGAGACATCCTCATAAAGGCCCATCTCCTGCAGACAGAGAGAGCACGACCCTGTTTATACAGCTGGAGGAGAGGAGATGAATGAGCTGCATGATGAGAGGGTTTGTGGTATGCAAGTCAACCAGTCAGAGTTAGTTACATTGGAATAACTGGATTGTCTCAGCTGATCTATATACGCCTCACATACTGGTTCAGTGACTCTCTAGGCCCTACCTTCAGGTCAGCCAGTCTGGTCTTGGCAAGGGAACCAGTCAGACTAAAGGCCCAGTCCAGCAGTAAAGTGTTAAAGCAGAGCCAGAGTATCTGTCACCTGACCTTCAGGTACTGCGGGGGGTCAAAGGACACTATGTCAGACAGGAACTTCAGCAGGAAAACCACAGACTTCTTACTATTCCCATGGTAACTGCTGGCACCACCGAAACACATCCAGGAAGTAGTGTAGTGACGCCTCTAGCACTGAGATGCAGTGCCTTAGAACGCTGCGCCACTCGGGAGCCCATAGGAGCATTGTTGGAAATAACTAAGTGTCTGTGTGTCTGTGTGTGTACCTTTGAGGCTTGGCTGGGTGTTTGGATTGTACACGAGCAGGATGGAGAGACAGGAGAGCACATGCTTCCAGTTAACCTCACGAGTCTCCAGTACTTACTGCAGTTGAGACAGCAGCTCCTCTACCTTGCATATCACTGCCAACTAGGACAGAGAAAGAGAAAGGGCTAGATGTTATATCACACCACAGATACAGTCACATCACAACTCTCTATTATAAGGTTTACACTTGTTATTCTATAGACCGGTTTTAACATACCCTTCTGTAATTTCACAATGTCTTGTAAAAACGCCCTAATGTCATAACTCACACCCACAGGTACATCATCATTCACTATAGATGTCTGTGGTCAGTCACACACATACACACAATACCTCACAAACAACTACATGACAAAACACATATTTGGAAGAGCAGCTCACATTAACCAGACAGGGTAATGTATTTATAGATGTACTAAAGGTATTTATAGATGTTTCTTTAGAACAGAGCAGAGCACCAGCCATTTACATTACGAAACAAGGAGGTCAACATTATGCAGGTTTTAGCAAAGCCCCACTCTCTTTGCATGGCAATGGCATCAGATACTATGTAGAACATAGGTAGAGGAGAACACTGATGAGATAGATGGCTGTTTTACAAGAGGCCCTATATTAAAGAGAGATGTCAATGATAACATATTCTGTGATTTGAACTTTCAGTCTGTAGGTGAGTGTATGAGAGAGAGTGGGAGAAGAAACGGCGCAGTGCATCAGGTGAGACACACCGGACAAGGAAGCATCAAACATCTGTACCCTTTTCCAACAAAAAAAGATACATACAAGAGTGAATATTATGGATTATTATGTATGTTCTATAATTCTGTTTGATTAGCAGCCTTTTCCACTTCACCATCATTCAGCTGCTGTTTCACCAGACTGCAGGGTCTGCTTGCGAAGTATCCAGCACACAAAAAAAAAAACACATAGCCTCTGTCTATTGAATGCAGTTTCGAGCTGCAATGAGAGGGGACATTACTCACAGGAGAGCATGTCATCCAGCACTAAACAGCAAACCAGGGAGAGCCTCCTGCATGGTCTCGTCAAAGCCAGCTCGCACCAACACCGTTACCACAGCTGCAACACAATACATAGTTGGATGTATACAGACTGATGTGAGGTGAATGGCAGATAATAATATATGTACAGATTATTCTGAAAGTATTCATACCTTCCCTTTTGCCACATTTTGTTACATTACAGCCTTGTTCTAAAATTGATTACATTCTTTTTTTTTACCTCAATCTACACACAACACCCCATGATGACGAAGTGAAAACAGGTTTTTAGAAAATGTTGCTAATTTATTAAAAATAAAAAACAGAAATACCTTATTTACATAGGTATTCAGACCCTTTGCTATGAGACTCGAAATTGAGCTCAGGTGCATGCTGTTTCCACTGATCATCCTTGAGATATTTCTACAACTTGATTAGAATTCACCTGTAGTAAATTAAATTGATTGGACATGATTTGGAAAGGCACACACCTGTCTATATAAGGTCTGACAGTTGACAGTGCATGTCAGAGCAAAAACCAAGCCATGAGGTCGAAGGAAATGTCCGTAGAGCGCCGAGACAGGATTGTATTGAGGCACAGAGGCACAGATCTTGTGCCTCAAAGGTCCCCCATGAACACAGTGCCCTCCATCATTCTTAAATGAAAGAAGTTTGGAACCACCAAGACTCTTCCTAGAGCTGGCCACCAGGCCAAACTGATAAATCGGGAGAGAAGGGCCTTGGTCAGGGAAGTGACCAGGAACCCGATGGTCACTCTGATAGAGCACCAGAGTTTCTCTATGAGATGGGAGAACCTTCCAGAAGGACAACCATCTCTGCAGCACTCCACCAAATCAGGCCTTTATGGTAGAGTGGCCAAACGGAAGCCACTCCTCAGTAAAAGGCACATAACATCGCACTTGGAGTTTGCCAAAAGGCACCTAAAGGACTCTGTCCATGAAAAACAAGATTCTCTGGTCTGATGAAACCAAGATTGAACTCTTTGGCCTGAATGCCAAGTGTCATGTCTGGAGAAAATCAGGCACCATCCCTACGGTGAAGCATGGTGGTGGCAGCATCATGCTGCAGGGATGTTTTTCAGCAGCAGGGACTGGGAAATTGGTCAGGATTGAGGGAAAGATGAACGGTGCAAAGTACAGAGAGATCCTTGAAGAAAACCTGCTTCAGAGCACTCAGGACCTCAGACTGGGGGCGAAAGTTCACCTTCCAACAGGACAACAACCATAAACACACAGTCAAGACTATGCAGGAGTGGCTTCAGGACAAGTCTCTGAATGTCTATGAGTGGCCCAGCAAGAGCCCGGACTTGAACCCAATCTAACATCTCTGGAGAGACCTGAAAATAGCTGTGCAGTGACGCTCCCCATCCAACCTGACAGAGCTTGAGAGGATCTGCAGAGAAGAACGGGAGAAATGGATAATGTTACAGGTACATTTCCATTTCACATTATAAGTTCATAAAACCTGTACTCGTAGGCTGCCACTCAAAATAAAATAAAATACAGTAATAAATACAGAGTTTAATAATAAATAATACATTCAGTATAAACAGGAAAATAAATTCCCTACAACCGCGCCGATCCAACATGTATTCATCCAACAAACCCCCCCACCTAGCAAAAGTTGCTTTTTTGATAGTCTTGAAAAGGGTCAAATTATTTACCCCTAGTTGTTCACCATACCAACTGGTACAATTTGACTAATATATTTGGCATCTACATTTCAGATAGTGAGAAGATTGACCATAGAACATCTTGATTGATCTATCCAATACAGAAGACAGTAGTTGACCCTGTCAATTATCCCTCTTGCAATAATTAATATTTAAGTATAAAGTATTTTATGAAATCAAACTAATAGCAAATTATTTTGATTAAATTAATCTTAACACAATGAACAGAGGCAATTTTAATGACCATCTAAAGATCAATTTCCTCAGACAGGACATGGGACAAACAGATCAATGTATTATCAGGGTTGGCAAGGCTAACATTTCAGTCTCTGTCTATCTTGCTGATCGATCCATTGAAGGTAAATGGCACCAGCTAGTCCATTAGAGCTACACTGCCACTGGGATGATGAAAGTGTCTGCAACAGCAGTAATGTGAGGTACTACAGTTTATTACTCTAAACAGACACATTGTTTATAGTCACTGAACAGAATGTTCCTCTGTTAAGTTTATCCTGACAACACCAATGCTGCAAGAACATCGACTTAAAGGCAATTTCAGTACAGCTTTGACTATGAGCTATCCATCCATACCGTCGATGGACCAGATGAGACCAGTCCTGGTTCATAATTATATCTGTCTCTATTTTGTGTGAGAATGGCTCATATGCAAAAGTTTGAACATAAGATGAGAGAATTGTATGCCCTTCAGACAGTCTTCCTTTGTTTGTTGTTCCAGTGAATAGGCCTACTGAAGATACTAGCATACATGAATGAGAATATTTTTGAGGATTTCCTGGGAATTCCGCCCATGTTTTCCTGAACACCCTGGCACTGCGGTAAGAAACCTGCTCAAGGTGAAAACAACTCATTAAAATGTAATCCCATCTGTCTCATGAATTTTTAAGTGTTTTTGTTCCTATTGTGTCACTAAACCACAGCATAGGAAGTGTAAATACTGCAGCTGCTGGAACAGTGTCAGGAAATCACCTATCAACCTGTAAAGTACAGTGGACACTGTTACCAATCTGAGCTATCGCTCAAGAGGACGTGACACTGTCCTTGCACCCACAGCAGGTACTTACACCCGTTTCTCTAATGGAAGTGACACTTTTTCAAAGTACAACTTACAGAGGCACTTTGCTTAGTTTACGTAGGATTTTACAAACCACACAGCTCATATGGTAACTTCCTGGCTCTGTAGCACCAAGAAGAGAAATATCATACCAGGTAAATTAGAGTATATAGTGTGTATCTGTGAAATAGTCTAGGCCCTATGTCTCAGTCTGTCTCTGTGCAGCAGAATACAAGGTGGAATGCATGGGATGAAATCTGTGGTTATCAAAGGTCAAATTACCATTGCGAGTGAGGCTGAGCAGCTTTTGAGCCTTTCATTGAAATTACAGACAGGGGATGCGTGGCAGTGAGAGAGAGGGGAAGAGACATGCACGCATTGACAAAATTGATGACTCCCATTGGTAGTGGCATGATTGTAACTCACCATGTGAATTTACATCATTTTCATGCAAAGCTTCAAATCCTTAAAACACCTTTGGCTAAAAATAGGTCTAACAGCAGGTATATTAATTAAATGGACGATATGTTGTGCATCTGAGCAGAATTGATATGCAAGGCTTATGACACTGTACAGGAGGGTCCAGAACACAATGCAAGCAGAGTCATGTAAACATTTCCCATTGGCTTCAATGTGTGTTAATCCATTCATTTTAGATTAGGGTTAGTTTCAGGTATTCAGTATATGGCAATTTGTAATGAAAACAAAATATGGACTTTCCACAAAAATATTCTAGGATTTTACTATTGTTTCCCAAAATACATAAACCCCTACTGGTTTTCCAATAGAAAAGTGTCAATAATTGACAGGAATAAGGAAACAGTTAATGATTTTGGGGGTAGTTGAGTTATATCTTAATTTACTGTTTTAACTAACACGTCTCATTTACAGGAAAACAATCAAATGCAGTGGCTCCCCACTTCGCACAGCAGTTGAAGTATGCGAATATTGACAAAGCCCCTTCATACACCAAACAACTGAGTTCAGCCCATAGACTTTAGCATACATGCTACATTCCTGAGCTCCCACGTCTTGTGCCAAAACCAAGCTCCAATGCTGTTTCCCACTACAAATTTGCAGAGAAACACAGTAATGAAAATACTTGAGTGGTGTAAAAGGGAAAAACACAAAAAATGCCTTTTACAAAACGTTCACTCCCTTAAGGTGTCAGTTTTGTTTTTGTCAGAAAATGAATACATACAGTGCATTCGGAAAGTATTCAGACGCCTTGACTTTTTCCACATTCTGTTATGTTACAGCCTTATTCTGAAATGGATTAAATAGTTTTTCCCCCCATCACTTTACACACAATACCCAATAATGACAAAGCAAAAATGGGTTTTGAGAAATTCTTGTAAAGAAAATAAACAAAATAAAAAAATAATCGCATTTATATAAGTATTCAGATCCTTTACTCAGTACTTTGTTGAAGCACCTACAGCAGCAATTACATCCTCAAGTCTTCTTGGGTATGACGTTACATGCTTGGCACACCTGTATTTGGGGAGTTTCTTCTCTTCAGATCCTCTCAAGTTCTGTCAGGTTGGATGGGGAGTGTCGCTGCACAGCTATTTTCAGGTCTCTCCAGAGATGTTCGATCTGCTTCAAGTCCGGGCTCTGGCTGGGCCACACAAGGACATTCAGAGACTTGTCCTGAAGCCACTCCTGCATTGTCTTGGCTGTGTGCTTAGGGTCATTGTCCTGTTGGAGGGTGAACCTTCACCCCACAGAATGCTCCATTCATCTTTCCCTCGATATTGACTAGTCTCCCAGTCCCTGCTGCTGAAAAACATCCCCACAGCATGATGCTGCCACCACCATGCTTCAGCGTAGGGATAGTGCCATGTTTCCTCCAGATGTGACACTTGGCATTCAGGCCAAAGAGTTCAATCTTGGTTTCATCACACCAGAGAACCTTGTTTTTCATGGTCTGAGAGTCTTTAGGTGCGTTTTGGCAAACTCCAAGTGGGCTGTCATGTGCCTTTTACTGAGGAGTGGCTTATGTCTGGCACACTACCATAAAAGCCTGATTGGTGAAGTGCTACAGATATAGTTGTCCTTCTGGAAGGTTCTCCCATCTCCACAGAGGAACTCCAGAGCTCTGTCAGAGTGCAGAGTGACCATCAGGTTCTTGGTCACCTCCCCTGACCAAGGCCCTTCTCCCCCAATTGCTAAGTTTGGCTGGGCAGCCAGCTCTAGGAGGAGTCTTGGTGGTTCCAAACTTCTTCCATTTAAGAATGATGGAGGCCACTGTGTTCTTGGGGACCTTCAATGTTGCAGAAATGTTTTGGTACCCTTCCCCAGATCTGTGCCTCGACACAATCCTATCTCGGCGCTCTTACGGACATTTCCTTCAACCTCATGGCTTGGTTCTTACTCTGACACGCACTGTCAACTGTGGGACCTTATATAGACAGGTGTGTGCCTTTCCAAATCATATCCAATCAATTGAATTTACCACAGGTGCACCTCAATCAAGTTGTAGAAACATCAAGGATGATCAATGGAAACAGGATGCACCTGAGCTCAATTTCAAGTCTCATAGCAAAGGGTCTGAATACTAAATTAGCAAAATTTTCTAAAAACCAGTTTTTGCTTTGTCATTATGGGGTGTTGTGTGTAGATTGCTGAGTTTTATTTTTTTTATCCATTTTATCCAGAATAAAGCCGTAACGTAACAAAATGGGTGAAAAGTCAAGGTTTAAATACTTTCCGAATGCACTGTAGGCAGCTATGACTGTATGCGCATATTTCAAGTCCAACACCTGCCGAAAATCACATTCATTCCAGTCATAACATGCCCTCTCACACAAAGACCTATGAATAACACACACACACACAAAAAAAAAAAAATATATATATATATATATATATATAGAAAACTACAACCTCCATTTCAGGAGTAAAAAGACTTAGAAACATTAGACCTTAAAAAAGGTAACCACAAAACATGCAAACAGATGTGTTATGAGATTGTTTTAACACAAAAGCAAATACACAATGCAAAGAGACATGCAAATGTCCTCACATTGGCACATGCAAAGAAACCTGTTAATCAGTCCACAAATATTATGCACAGGCAAATATTGTCACAGAAACACCCTCAGAAACAAAAGGTACTGGCTAAATTGCTCAGCTGTGCTGCAGCACAATCTTTACTTAAGTACGTCTCAGTGTTAAGATTCCTTCTTTAAATAAAGATCCTCCTTGGACAAACTCAAGGCTGCTTTTATGAATGCTTTTATTTTTTTATGTCTCCTCTTTATAAAGTACATGGATTCTTAGAAAACCATCTTTGAATCCAGAACAAAAAAATGAGTAGCAGTACTTTTCAAACACCATACATTTTCCATCCGACAAACAATACATTTTCAAAACCGTTCCCATTCCTTTTACAAATAGACCTCTTGTAAACATGATACAAATCAATAATTTCAATTACAAAAAATGTTTTATAGAAAAATATTTTCTTTTATAGGTATTTCTCTTCTTCGGCCTATTTACATGAGGTACTCTTCAGTACAATCTCATAAAAAAATAAAAATAAAGAAAGGGGGTTAGCGGGAAAAGGCCTTTGGTTTCAAGAAAGAAAACATACTTAAAATGTCCATTCGCTGTCCTGTGTACACAGTGTCAATGTCAATGATTGTTTTCATATTGTTGTGTGGTGATTTGTAGCCAATTCTGTGGGACCTCCACAGGTTTGGTTTAGAACAGAAACTCTGTCTACAATCAGGTTTCAGTCCGGGTGGTGGGGGTACAGAACCTTCGATGGACAAAGTGACCGAGGACGATGAGGAGCATCTCAGAGGTGCTGCTGAGCGCCACTATGAAGGGCGCTTGGGACGCAAAGTCAGCCTCCGCCCGCCGGAACGACAGCTGCATAACCGCCAGCGCCAGGAGGCTGTTCTGCACCCCCACCTCAATACTGACCGTCTTCCTCTGTGGCACTGCTAGTCCTGCCAGCTTCCCCATCCCAAACCCTAGCAGCAGCCCAAACAGGGGCACGGTCACCCCCGCGACCACTATATGAGGTCTCACGTTGGCCAGGATAGACGCCCCCATCTGGTAGGCCATGAAGATGCCGCCCACGATGAGCATGAAGCTGAAGGGCCGGATCAGTGCCAGCAGTACGCGGGTCAGTTTGGGCAGACGTAGCTTCACCAGCATGCCCAGGGAGATGGGGATGGCAATGAAGAGAAGGGTGCCCAGGATCTTGATAAAGGGCACGTGGAGGGCAGCGTGGACCCCCAGTAGCCTGCCGTACAGTGCAGAGGAAAGGGGCATGGCTGCTGCAGCTACAACTGTGGACACCAGGGTCATGGAGATGGCCAGAGTGACATCCCCGCCCAGTAGCAGGCTGTAAAGGTAGCCTCCGCCGCCGCCCGGGGCAGAGCATGTGATGACCAGGCCCAGGGAGAGTGCCTTTGGCAGGGAGCCCAGCCTGGACAGACCATAGGCGTATAGTGGCATGACCAGGAACTGCCCTGCGACCCCCAAGAGGAGGGGCACAGGCTTCCGCAGGAGACCCCTCAGCACCTCTACCTCTACCTTGCACCCGAAGGCACACTTGTTGATGAAGATGAGCGGCAACAAGGCAAATAGGACAGGGTTCTCAGAAAAGTGGGACAGCACCCCTGACTGTATGAGCCGGGCAGCTGGGTCATCCCTGCCAGGCGCCACCCTGATGCAGTAGTCTGTCCTTTCTTCAATTACAACAGGGAAAGAATCCTGGTCCAACTCCAATAGCTGGATGAGCAGTTGTGCCCGACCCGGCAACCCAGACCTTATGCTGATAATGAAACTCTTCACGGGCCCCGCATGACTGTCACTTACATTCAGGATGGAAAGAACCTCTGAGTCCAAGGAGCTTACATTGACCGTCTGCTTCCAGCTCTCGCGGCCCTTCGTACTTACGGCGCTTCGGTATTGACTGGAGATTACAATCACGCCCTTAGTGTTTTCGGGAAACTCAAATTCTTGGGAGGTCCCGTCCCCGATTTGTATAAACCTTCTGTTACTGTCGGCCGTCACGTTCATGTTGTTGTTGTCTGTCAGGGACCTGCCCTCCGTCGGCGGATCTGCTTCTCTCGTTATCAAGAAGAGACAACAGAATGCAAATAGCGTCCTCATTGTTAGGTGCACCGCAAATACACGCTGCTCCCCAGCCTGCGACCTCCCCAGTCCGTTTTAAACCGCCTCCCTTTTACAAAACACGATAAAAACTTCTCAGATACTCTGATACAATAGCTACGTATGTAGCGGGGTCTACATTCCTTCTGGTACCCATTTAGCTTCACCCGTGTTCTTGCGCTCTTTCTACCGGAATTTAAACATTACCCCGCCCCATCCGACTTGAACGCTGCTTAAATTCATAGGAAAAAAATGCTGTCATATTTTACCGATTTCAGACGATTCACGACTCCTTTTTTCGTGCTAAGAAAAAATATCTGCCTCCCTGAACCGTCGCCTTGCGTTCCGGTTTTTATTGTCTCTGCTTGATGGCAACTGTCACCACCTCCGTTTCCCCCTGCTTTCTTCTCTTATTTCACTCACTCGCTAAGACTTATTTTAATCCAATCAGAGAAGCCTCTAGCGTTAACTCTCTATGTCCCTTACCAAAATAAGCACCAACGTCACTTGAGAAAAATCTAATTGCGGGGGTGTTCTTTCTTCCATTCGTGGGCTGCATTCTCAGCATCATAGAGGATACACCGTTTATTTATGGGGGAGGATCCACTGCAAAATGCTGTGGTCATGTTATGTTGACTAAAGCAAAATGGTAGAATAAGATAAACATAGTCCAAAACACATAAGCTGCAGTTCATTGTGGATGGAGGTATTTTCCTTCATTTAGTTATTCTGCCCTTACAAAAAAAGATTGCGGTTTTGAAATTGCAGTAAAAGTGCAGTAACTGCAGTCGACTGTGGTATTTCAGAAGCAGTAATTGTTGAATAACTGCAGTGTACTGCAGTTATACTGCACTGTAACTGCAGTTAGACTGCAAAATTACTGCAGCAAAAAAAACTTATTTTGGAAGCAGTATTTGCGACATACTGCAGTTATACTGCACTCTATTTTTTGTAAGGGTGGCATCAAACACACACACACGATTTATGCAATAAATAATGCATTTAAGCAGTGCAGGGGGCTTGTTATCTTATACTGAACAAAAATACAAAAATATGCAACAATTTCAAAGATTTTACTGAGTTACAGTTCGTATAAAGAAATCAGTCAATTGAAATACATTATTTAGGCCCTAATCTATGGATTTTACATGACTGAATACAGATATGCATCTGTTGGTCACAGATACCTTAAAAAATAAAGTAGCGGCATGGATCAGAAAACCAGTCAGTATCTAGCGTGACCACACGGCGATCCAGAGCATCCCAAACGTGTTCAATGGGTGACATGCCTGGTGAGTATGCAATCCAGAACTGGGACATAGCTTCCAGGGAATTGTGTACACATTCTTGCGACATGGGGCCATGTATTATCATGATGGCGGCGGATGAATGGCATGACAATGGGCCTCAGGATCTCGTCACGGTATCTCTATGCATTAAAATTGCCATCGACAAAATGCAATTGTGTTCGTTGTCCGTAGCTTATGCCTGCTCATACCATAACCCCACCACCATGGTGCACACCATGAGACACTCTGTTCACAAAGTTGACATCAGCAAACTGCTCACCCACACATCGCCATACACGTGGTCTGCGGTTATGAGGCCGGTTGGACGTACTGCCAAATTCCCAAAAACAATTATCTGCCAACAGCTCTGGTGGCCATTCCTGCAGTCAGCATGCCAATTGCACACTCCCTCAAAACGTTAGACATCTGTGGCATTGTGTTGTGTGACAAAACTGCACATTTTAGTGGCCTTTTGTCCCCAGCACAAGGTGCACCTGTGTAATGATCATGCTGTTTAATCTGTCAGGTGGATGGATTTTCTTGGCAAAGGAGAAATGCTCACTAACAGGGATGTAAACAAATTTGTGCACAACATTTGAGAGAAATAAGCTTATTCTGCATATGGAACATTTCTGGGATCTTTTATTTCAGCTCATGAAACATGGGACTAAAACTTTACATGTTGCGTTTTACGAGCAATAGGGTGGATTTAAGGTGTTCAAGCTAGTCTGTTCTAGTACCAGATATTTGATGTCTGGTAAACTCTAGAATAACACATCCTCTGTGTGCTACAGAAAATCTAGGTTGAACTTAGTAGGCATCTTGAGGTTTTGTAACCTTTATGGTTTTATCTATGGATAAACTTATGTCTAGTCCATGAAACCATGCTGCAACAGAAGCTTGATGAGCCACTACAGGAACAACATGTTTCACTATCAAATTCTCTTGATCTTAGAACCGCTGCATATTTGATCACTGAGCAAAAACATAGTGACCATGAACACACACATTGCACTGTATCCAGTTCCAGGTTGCTGCTAAGTATTGCTGTTGGGACGTTCGTACACAATGAATGCAATTGTGAAATTTGATACCACCATTTGTATGATGTAAGGGAACCCCTGTGCTCTCAGAACAGCAAGGGCACATCACATAAGATGAATGGATTCATAGCATGAAGTGTCTTACCTGACTTTTTAATAGGTTAAGTGAGTCCAGTCAGTATTTTTTATGAGAAAGCTATTCAATCGATCATAGATAGATCATAGATAGACACTTTCATTGTATTGATAAGAGTGCAGTTATCTATTGTGCAGTATATGGCCTACTTTGACTTATGACTCAGAGGTTTCAAGAAAAAAGGGAGAGGTCTGGTCTTCTGTGAAAGCATTTAAGCCAACAACCTGCTGAACTAGAGAGCTCTCCAGACATGTCAGAGTGACAGTTAAGAGTCACAGGGCAGATAACATACCTCACAAAAGACACAGAAAAAAAGGCTGTAAGATTCCCTCCACACCTAGTGCCTTCAAAAAGTATTAAGACCCCTTTATTTTTTCCACATTTGATTGTTTTACAGCCAGAATTTAAAATTGATTACATTTAAATTTGTCATTGACCTACACACAATACCCCATAATGTCAAAAGTATAATTATGTTTTTAGAAATGTTTACAATTTAATTAGAAATGAAAAGCTGAAATGTCTTGAGTCAATAAGAATTCAGACCCTTTGTTATGGCAAGCCTAAATAAGTTCAGGGGTAAAAATGTGCTTAACAAGTCACATAGGAAGTTGCATGGACTCACTCTGTGTGCAATAAGTGTTTAACATGACTTTTGAATGACTACCTCATCTCTGTACTCCACAGATATATTTTCGGTAAAGTCCCTCAGTCGAGCAATGAATTTCAAAAAGATTCAACCTCAAAGACCAGAGAGGTTTTCAAATGCCTCACAAAGAAGGGTGCCTATTGGTGGATGGGTCAATATAAAAATAAGCAGACATCAAATTTCTCTTGGAGCATGGTGAAGTTATCAATTACACTTTCCATGGTGTATCACTACAAAGATGCAGGCATCCTTCCTAACTCAGTTGCCGGAGAGGAAGGAAACCGCTCAGGGATTTGACCATGAGGCTAATGGTGACTTTAAAACAGTTAGAGTTTAATGGCTGTGATAGGAGAAAACTGAGGATGGATCAACAACATTGTAGTTACTCCACAATACTAACCTAATTGACAGAGTGAAAAGGAGGAAGCCTGTACACAATACAAATATTCCAAAACATGCATCTTGTTTGCTATAAGGCACTAATTTAAAACTGCAAAAAATGTGGCAAAGAAATTAACTTTCTGTCCTGAATACAAAGCGTTATGTTTGAGGCAAATCCAACACATCACTGAGAACCACTTTCTATTTTCAAGCATGGTGTTGGCTGCATTATGTTATGGATATGCTTGTCATTGGCAAGGACTAAAAAGAAACGGGAGAGCTAAGCACAGGCAAAATCCTAGAGGAACATTTGGTTCAGTCTGCTTTCCAACAGACACTGGGAGACAAATTTACCTTTTAGCAGGACAATAACTTAAAACACAAGGCCAAATATACACAGGAGTTGCTTACCAACATTGAATGTTCCTGAGTGGATTCAGGCTGTAACACAACAACGCGTGGAATAAGTCAAGGGGTATGAATACTTTCTGAAGCCATTGTACTGTAGACAATTTAGACCCTTGTTTCAGTATGACCATGGGGAGAAATGAGGTTTACTTTGAAGCTGTACAGTAGGCATGTACAGTATGAGAAGTCTGTCTCTGACATCAACACTTACCTAAAACATGACCTGTTTACACCAGATGAATGCATAACAAACAATATTTACTGACGGCAAGCATGTTATATAATCTGAAAGGCTAATAATAAGGACCATCACTCCACACAGAAAAGGAAGCTAAATAAAATGTGTGAAGCAGTACTGCAGAGAAATGTTCACAGCATCAGATACGTTTTTAACAGCATGAACTCTTCAGTATGTGAGCTGACTTTGGCAAAGTAAAATATGCATTTGAGGATGTGTTGAAACAGCACCCACAGTCTGATCTTTGAACTCATGTAGTGGTTACATGGTTTCCTGGTTACAAATGCTGCAACCATAGGATAAGCCAGAAGTCTATCAGTTTGCTTGTGGTGCCATCTGCTGTTGTAATTTCCTGAGTGTTAAAATGACAAAATGTTCATATCAGAGGGCTAAATATACAAAAACACTGCAAAACTTGCATAACTTTGAGTATTAATAACCATTCCCATGTAAAATAAAAGAAAGGAATGTATTCCCAAAATGTCTTAGCTACAGAAGCCAAATCTCTGGTTTGTATGTGACAGAAAGGGGACATCCTTGTTATATGGCAACATAATTTGAGAGTTCGGGACTATAAGGTTCTTTCTGCACTCGACAAAATGTTGTTATTGACAGCCTTGTTCAGTTCAATGTTCTCTACCTATATAGTACTCAAAATACCCCCAATTCATGTTGTTAAGTTCAAAAGAATACAAGATAGAAATTGCTAACATACTTCAAATCAATGAGGGTTCGGGAACTTTAAAGCCAATTATCTCAGAATATTTTTTTGGCAGATAGAACCAACTAGTCCCAAAACCTCAATATTAAAACCTTACATAGGATCAATCACTATATGTCTAACTAGATACATCCAGGCACTGAGGAGAAGACCTATGCATATACCTGCATCCCAATAAGGCATACATATTCAAAGCAAAATAACATAGGCATGAATTAGCAATATATTTTAACAGAAATAATCAGGAAAACCAAAAATATATATGACTGAGAATTGTCCTCCCTCTATACAGAAATAATGACATTAAGTCAGAGGATTATTTCTTTTAAATTGGGAAAAAGCAGTAGACAATAGTGTCTTAATTTTGTTTGTTAGTGTTGTCAATACAGTGTGTCAAGAAGTGTCTGTGGTTTAGTGCTGAACAGAGTGCAAACTGGGAAACATCAATAATAGACCCCATTCAAGTCAATGATTTGTCCGTTCTATTCATTCATCTCTATGCATTTAATCTTATCTGATAGGCAAAATCCAGATAAAAAACTTTTGAAAAACTGTGCCCCGGGGTCCAAGCTTCCCTATATTACACAAATATGTCTGTTTTAAAACACCTTTTTCCAATATACTATTTGTACAATTTGCAAAACCCATCCATGTTCTCAGGAAAACCCTCACAATTCAAATATACATCCAAAAATGTACTGAAATTCACAAGTACAACTAACCAAGAGGGATATTTTTTCTCTCTGAATTGTTGGGACGGGCCCGTAAGTAATTATTTCACTGTTAGTCTACACCTGTTGTTTTACAAAGCATGTGACAAATAACACTTTATTTTGATTTGAGGGATCCCTAAATAATATAAGACAACGAGTGAGATGGAAAGACTGATATGGGAAAAGGAAAAAGAAAGGTGGAAAAAAGAGATGTGCAACAGAAAAAGAGAGAGACAGAGAGACGGAGGGGGAAGAGAGAAAGAGATAGACCCATGCTTTCTCAGGTGGTATTATCAGCACCACGGTGTGAGTGTGTATATAAATAGCTGTGAGGATGGAAATCAATAGGCTCATTAGGTCCTCATGGTAGGAACAGTTTGATAGAATCACACAGCTCCCAGCTGTTTGTTTCCAAGCAGTTGTCAAGCCACCATCTGTCTAGCGAATAGTTGAGAGTGATGTTCAGTTCCGCAAAGCAGCCAACCTGCAATGTAAATAAAAGTGTAATTGTTGATTTATATGAACATCTTTGGTCTATGTGCATATATCATTGGAATATCACCATGCATAATTAAAAGGGGGATCTATCAAAGCACCAACACATCTAGCCAGAATCTACACTACTTTACAGTCAAATAATTTGAGAATAGCTTAGTTCCGCTTGTCATCATCACATTTCCTTAATTTAGAAAACAAGCCAAATGTTCCACAGTAACCAGTGAAAGCTGCATTGTTAGGGTACCTGCGGGACAGTTGGTCCTCCTTCTCCTGCTGTGAGCGTGAG
Organism: Brachymystax lenok tsinlingensis; assembly: GCA_030435695.1. Lineage (NCBI taxonomy): Eukaryota > Metazoa > Chordata > Actinopteri > Salmoniformes > Salmonidae > Brachymystax > Brachymystax lenok. Next base: position 22,422,256 of record CM059793.1, on the reverse strand, counting down.
GAGCTCTCTCCCAATGAGGTGGCTCCTGCAGGGAGCTGGCTGAGCTGGTCCATCACCTCCAGACCACTCTCCTCTGCTATCTGGACGATGAGGTCATCCACCTGGTCCTGGGGCGTGGTCAGTGTGGTGGCCGAGCTCATAGAGTCCTCCATCACCTATAGGTGAGTGGGTTTATGTTGTTTCACAATTAATGCAATTATCCAGATGTGTACAGTAATGCATGTTGAGATAAAGGGTTTAGTGAACTAGGATGGTTACTTAATTAGGAGGATAATGGACGAGGGGACACGTGAACAAGAGGCTTGTGAACTAATGACTTGAAGAAATTAAATTGATTATGAGTACAACCATTATGTATACTGAACAAAAATATAAATGCAACATGTAAAGTTTTGGTCCCATGTTTCATATGCGTTTTTCTGTATATTTTTTTCACAAATTTGTTTACATCGATGTTAGTGAGCATTTATCCTTTGCCAAGATAATCCATCCACTTGAAAGGTGTGGAATATTAAGAAACTGATTAAACAGCATGATCATTACGCAGGTGCACCTTGTGCTGGGGACAATAAAAGGCCACTCTAAAATGTGCAGTTTTGTCACACAACATAATGCCACAGATGTCTCAAGTTTTGAGGGAGCGTGCAGTTGGCATGCAGACTGCAGGAATGTCCACCAGAGCTGTTGTTCATTTCTCTACCATAAGCCGCCTCCAACATTGTTTTAGAGAATTTGGCAGTACGTCCAACTGGCCTCACAACCGCAGACCATGTGTAACCACACTTGTCCAGGACCTCCACATCCGGCTTCTTCACCTGTGGGATCGTCTTGGGGAAGGGGGTTCTGTCTGTAATAAAGCCCTTCTGCGGGGAAGAACTAATTCTGATTGACTAGGCCTGGCACCCCAGTGGGTGGACCTGACTCAAGTGGGTGGGCGTATGCCCTCTCAGGCCCATCCATGGCTGCGCCCCTGCATTGTTGTGAAATCCATAGATTTGGGCCTGATTCATTTATTTAAATTGACTGATTTCCTTCTATGAACCGTAACTCAATTAAATCTTTGAAATTGTTGCATGCTGTGTTTATATTTTCGTTTAGTATAGATGAGGAACATTTTCTATAAACTTGTGCCACTCACCGAGGTGTGAACATCCAGGTTCTGGACCTGCGTCTCAAACTTGTCCATAACAGCAGATACCTTCTGCAGGTCCATGGAACCCAGTGCCTTGTCCAGTGCCTTGGTGACCTTCGTCATATTCTTTGTGACCTAGGGATATAGAACACAGGAGTGCCACACACAAAGGTAGGACAGAGAGTGCATCGCTATGAAAGTAGCCAGTAGCGAGGATGGTTGAGATTGGGGGTCAAGAGAAAAGATGACAATGACTAATGTGTGACACACAATTGGATGATATTAACAAATGATTATGATTAGGCAGAGGGAATAGACTCACCGCTTTCATAGTGACAGCAGTCTGGACCTTGGAGGCAACAGCATCAACACGAGATGCCATGCGCAGACAATTAAGGCCCTCGTTCTTCTTACGGATGGCATTCTCTGCATATACTCTGGCAACTTCCACATTCTTCTGCTGAAGAGCCTGGTGAGATGAACATACACACTAAAAGTCAGTTCAGTTGCCTATGAAAACAAGTTCAGGGGCTGCATGTGTAACAATCATCTTACTGTAGGAATACTGATCTGGGATCAGGTCCCCCCTGTCCATGTAATCTTATTCATTGTGATCTAAAAGGCAAAGCTGATCCTAAATAAGCAATTTCTACTCTGAGACGTTTGATACACATGGCCCCTGGCCGCCTGTTTAAATCCTTAGGTCAGTAATGGACAGGTGCAGCCTCAACCATGATCTTCCACCGCCACCTGCTGGTTAATGTGCTGCACACTTCTTTATTTGACCTGTCCAGTCAGACGCCAACTGAACACGTTAATGCGTATGCCTAATAATTATTACGTTAAATGAACTATTTAATGACACTAATTTCAACAATAATGTTGTTTATACGCTAGACTGACTGCTGATCCTGTAATACCACAGGAGGTTTGTGGCACCTAAATTGGGGAGGATGGGCTCGTGGTAATGGTTGAAGCGGAATAAGTGGAATGGTATCAAATACTTCAAACATGGTTTCCATGTGCTTGATGCCATTCCATTTGCTCCATTCCAGCCATTATTATGAGCCGTCCTCACCTCAGCAGCCTCCACTGAACAATATGCTCACCAGCTCAAAAAGCCACACCCTGTATACCCGTAACCCGGGTCGTCTTCAGTAGGGCCCAGTGCACACCATATAGCAAAACGTTTGAATCAGAAAACAAAAATCTACTACACACAACCATGTTCTAGCCCATATTCTTTCTCAGAAAGCCCTCCCTTTACTCACCTTTTTAACTTTGGCTTGCTCAGATTTTGAATCCTTCTCTGCCTTTTTGGCAAGTTTTTCGAGCTGTTTTGCTGTAAACTGTTAGAGACAAGTATAAGCAGACATTTGAGGTGTAAAATTGCTTATTAACTATGTTTGAGCGCCACAAAGACAATGGCTAATTTCTAATATACCTTCAGTTGGAAGAGTGTGTCTGAAAGAAAGAAAAAATTGGGATGAGAGTTGTGATACACAGATACAGCCCAGTATACTTTGCACTAACAGTGTGCAATGACGACTATGACCGACTGAGGGTAACTAGCTAGTGATCTCTGAGTCTGGGTCAAAAATCATAGAATTGTATAAGTTGTCAACGCGTTCTGATCATTTCAAACTCTACACTACTCCAATGGCGATAACATACGTAATGCTAGCCACCTACCTACAAATAAATCAAAGTGGCAAGTTAGCTATCTAGACAGTTTAGCAAAATCATCTCTTGCAATAGCCATGTAGCTAACGTTACTGGTCTAAACCTTAACGTTACTTCTTTGAATACCCGTCTAGCTTCTGGTGACATCTGACATGGCAGTGAGATTTTAATAGATCGCAATAAAACGTGTATATTTGGTAAAATCTAATTTAAACTAATATTAGGTTAGTAGCAAGCTATCATAACATTTAGCTTATCGACTGGCTGCCAAGCTTTTCCTTTATGCTATCTTATGTCGGATAACTAGCGTTATAACGCGCGACATAGATCCAAGTAAATTGACAATCTCGTCAAATCAAAAGTCGAAAACGACTTACCATCCATATCAGCGTGCATTCACTTGACCTAAAACATTTGCTTTAGTTTGACAACGAGGTAATTTCCTTAATGTTTTTGTGATGAGTCTTTCTTTCCCCGAACGAGGTTAGCCAAAGCCACGCCCCCTTTCCGTTAGCGTCTTATTCCAGCCTACATTCGTCCACGTCATTGGTCAAGCGCATGAGAGCGGTGATTGGATAGATTCAGTTAACTTCAGCCAGAAGCGTGCTGTCAAAAAGCACTAGTTTGTTTTATTTATTTTTATTCAAGATATAAATCAATAATTGACATTGTTACAAACCAGAATGCAGGTATTCATGTAAAAATACTAAAAAAAACATACGAAAATTATCAATGCAGTAAACAAAGAAAAAAACAAAAATAATAACAATAAAGAAAAACAGAAAACAATTTTAGTGCAATTGAATTCACTCTGAAAAAAACGTATTATAGTGATTCAGGAAGATATTATTCTTGCCGTTATTCACTAGGGTTAATGTCTTAATAAGATATTTAAATTCAATCAAAAAAATTTGTAATTACCGTTGCTAACAACAACATATGAGAAGAATGAACGTCAATATCGCCACAGCCAGCTGCGATATTAGGATGTAAATATTGGTGGTGCAAACTAAAAAAATAAAATTTTAGATGCATGACAGCAAAGCCACTAAACAACACTAAACAATACATGAATTGCACTATAACGGTGACAAACGATGCCCACAAACTGGTAGGGTCTACATCAAGCTGTCCCAACAGAACAGCTTTATTTTCAGCACCATGGAGGGAATCCTCACCACTGGTACACCTGGCTGTCAGCTGAGCCTTATCTGGCAGCGAAACAGTTTATTCAGCCTCATTTACTGCCTTTTAAAAAAACATAGCTGATATGGCTGACTTTGTTAAATAAATGTGGTTTCTACTGACAACTGAGATGTACAAACTATGGCATAAGGCCTTGGGACGACGAGGAGATAAGAGGCAATCCCTAATTTCCTGAAGACATTAATGAGCGAGCTAGGATGGAGGTAGTCAATATAACTATTTCTTCAGCACTTTTGAAATGTACAGTGACAGAATTTAGAACATGGGCGTTCTTACAGTATTCTCCCTGTACACCAAGTCAGAACCGCAGACAATGAAACGTCTTACAATATTCAATGATTACATTTCTCTAAAACAGGCTATATGATACATGTTCACCACCAAGTCATAACAGTAGGCTAAGTTATGAGGGGAAAAGGAACCAAATTATTAGGGTGAGTGAGGCACATGGGCTACTAACAGCTACACAACATACACTTAGATTTACTTTCTTAGCTACAGTATACATATCTCCCTGGCATATTACATCATTTATGCAGCAGCATACAATACATTTTTGGACTCACCGTTGTTCTGTTGTGCTCACTTGAGCAAGAAGGTGGCAGGGCGGTCCTTCTTGTGGGCAGAATTTGAAATTCAACTTTGTCATCAGTCTGGCATTCTCTGGATTTCTGGTGCGTTCAAGACAACTGGGAACTCAGGGGAAAGAACAAGATTGAATCATGACGTCAGTGATCTTCTCATATGTATATACTGTATTCTATTCTATTTTAGTCAATGCCACTCCGACATTGCTCAATCTAATATTTATATATTTCTTAATTCCATTCTTTTACTTTTAGATTTGTGTGTATTTTTGTGAATCATTTTTTAGATACTTCTGCACTGTCAGATACTACTGCACGGTTGGAGCTAGGAACACAAGCATTTCGCTACACCCGCAATAACATCTGCTAAATATGTGTATGTGACCAATAACATTTGATTTGATTTAGAAAGAGGCCAGAGTTCCCGACTTGGAATTCCAAGTTGGATGACAGTTCAAAACGTATTTTCTCAGTCAGAGTTTCCAGTTGTCTTGAGCTCACTGAAATCTGAGATTTCCCAGTTCCAATTGTCCAGTTGTTTTGAATGCAGCAGAAGTCATGCAGGATTGACAGCATGCACAATTTCTTAAACATTTACTGGCCCATGGTGTTGCGTGTGAATGTTTATTATTTTAAGCTTGGAAAAGAGACCCTTTCAGACAGATGTTGTTAATCCTTAAACCCAGACTTGGACCACACACCCTCTCCACTGAATAGCAAGCATGGGAAGCAAAATAATCATTGCTTTGCAACGCTTGCAGTTAGCAACCAATTCTTTCCAAACCACTCATTGTTGAATTAGCGATTTCCGACTTGCTGTGTAATGTTTATGTCCAATGGCCGATGAGCTTCGATATGTTTAATCTACAATTTCTCTTCATATGACAAGGATTGAAAATGATTTGCCAGTAGATTGTCAACGTGACTCATGATGATGACTGCTTGTCTAGCTTGCTAACTAAGATTTTAAAAGTATGATGTTGACATGATCAGTCCAATCAAAGCGATGGTAGATATAACGTGATTTGACGTCATTTTATCTGTGGCCAATGACCTTGAGACTTCTTGGATGGGTACTTCTAATGTAAATGTATGGCAGCACCCAAGGGGGGCTTGAACTGCCTAGCGCTCCCCTTTAAATTAAATCAAATACAATCAAATAAAATGTTATTGGTCACATACACATGGTTAGCAGATGTTATTGCAAGTGTAGCGAAATGCTTGTGCTTCTAGTTCCAACAGTGCAGCAATATCTAACAAGTAATCTAACAATAACAACTACCTACTACACACAAATCTAAGTAAAGGGATGGAATAAGAATATGTACATATAAATATATGGATGGGCCATGAACGACCGGCATAGACGAGATGCAATAGATGGTAGAAAATACAGTGTACAACATCTGCGATGAGTAGTGGAAGATATGTAAACATCATTATTAAAGTGGCCATAGTAAAGTGACTAGTGATCCATTTGTTAGAGTGGCCAATTATTTCAAGTCTGTATGTAGGCAGCAGCCTCACTGTATTAGCCTTGAGATAGAAGCTGTTTTTCAGTCTCTCGGTCCCAGCTTTGATGCACCTGTACTGACCTCGACTTCTGGAAGGTAGCGGGGTGAACAGGCAGTTGCTGAAACACCTGCATTTTGGAGCTGCCTTACTCAAGAAAGCAAGAAAGAGACTACGTTTGCATGCGGCTTTATTCATTGAATAAATTTGCTTTTAGATTGTTTGCAAACTGATATGTGACACAAATTAATGGCAAAATAACATGCAAAACACGTCGCCTTGGTTAGGGTTTGGCCGGGGTAGGCCGTCATTGTAAATAAGAATTTGTTCTTAACTGATTTGCCTAATTAAATAAAGGTTAAATAAAAAAATAATTAAAAAATGACTATCGCCCAGTAGCACTCACTTCTGTCATCATGAAGTGCTTTGAGAGACTAGTCAAGGATCATATCACCTCTACCTTACCTGACACCCTAGACTCACTTCAATTTGCTTACCACCCCAATAGATCCACAGACAATGCAATCGCCATCGCACTGCACACTGCCCTATCCCATCTGGACAAGAGGAATACCTATGTAAGAATGCTGTTCATTGACTATAGCTCAGTATTCAACACCATAGTACCCTCCAAGCTCATCATTAAGCTCGGGGCCCTGGGTCTAAACCCTGCCCTGTGCAACTGGGTCCTGGACTTCCTGACGGGTCGCCCCCAGGTGGTGAAGGTAGGAAACAACACCTCCACTTTGCTGATCCTCAACACAGCGGCCCCACAATGGTGCGTGCTCAGCCCCCTTCTGTACTCCCTGTTCACCCATAACTGCGTGGCCACGCACGCCTCCAACTCAATCATCAAGTTTCAGACGACCCAACAGTAGTAGGCCTGATTACCAACAATGACGAGACAGCCTACAGGGAGGAGGTGAGGGCCCTGGGAGTGTGGTGCCAGGAAAATAACCTCTCACTCAATGTTGACCAAACAAAGGAGCTGATTGTGGACTTCAGGAAACAGCAGAGGGAGCACGCCCCTATCCACATCGACGGGACTGCAGTGGAGCAGGTGGAAAGCTTCAAGTTCCTCGCCATACACATCACTAATGATCGGAAATGGTCCACCCACACAGACAGTGTGGAGAAAAAGGCGCAACAGCGCCTCTTCAATCTCAGGAGACTGAAGGAATTTGGCTTGGCACCTAAAACCCTCACAAACTTTTACAGATGCAATTGCACCGCCCGTAACCGCAGGGCTCTCCAGAGGGTGGTGGGGTCTGCCCAAGGCATCAGCGGGGGCAAACTACCTGCCCTCCAGGACACCTACAGCACCTGATGTCACAGGAAGGCCAACAAGATAATCAAGGACAACAACCACCCGAGCCACTGCCTGTTCACCCCACTATCAGCCAAATCAAATCAAATTTTATTTGTCACATACACATGGTTAGCAGATGTTAATGCGAGTGTAGCGAAATGCTTGTGCTTCTAGTTCCGACCATGCAGTAGTATCTAACAAGTAATCTAACAAATTCACAACAACTACCTTATACACACAAGAGTAAAGGAATGAATACAGTATGTACATATAAATATATGGATGAGCGATGGCTGACCGGCATAGGCAAGATGCAGTAGATGGTATGGAGTACAGTATATACATATATATGAGATGAGTAATGTAGGATATGTAAACATTATATAAATGGCATTGTTTAAAGTGGCTAGTGATACATTATTTCATCCAATTATAATTATTAAAGTGGCTAGAGATTTGGGCTCGATGACCTAACGGCATAGGCAAGATACAGTAGATGGTTTAGAGTACAGTGTATACATTTGATATGAGTATGTCGGATACGTAAACATTATATACAAAATTGTTTAAAGTGGCTAGTGATACATTTGTTACATCCAATTCCTATGTATAAAGTGGCTAGAGATTTAAGTCAGTATGTTGGCAGCAGCCACTCAATGTTAGTGATGGCTGTTTAACAGTCTGATGGCCTTGAGGTAGAAGCTGTTTTTCAGTCTCTCGGTCCCAGCTTTGATGCACCTGTACTGACCTCGCCTTCTGGATGATAGCGGGGTGAACAGGCAGTGGCTCGGGTGGTTGTTGTCCTGATGATCTTTTTGGCCTTTCTGTGACATCGGGTGGTGTAGGTGTCCTGGAGGCAGGTAGTTTAACCCCGGTGATGCTGTGCAGTCCTCACTACCCTCTGGAGAGCCTTACGGTTGTGGGCGGAGCAGTTGCCGACCAGGCGGTGATACAGCCCGACAGGATGCTCTCGATTGTGCATCTGTAAAAGTTTGTGAGTGATTTTGGTGACAAGCCAAATTTCTTCAGCCTCCTGAGGTTGAAGAGGCGCTGCTGCGCCTTCTTTACCACGCTGTCTGTGTGGGTGGACCAATTCAGTTTGTCCGTGATGTGCACGAGGAATTTAAAACTTTCCACCTTCTCCACTACTGTCCCTCGATGTGGATAGGGTGCTCCCTCTCCTGTTTCCTGAAGTCCACGATCATCTCCTTTGTTTTGTTGACATTGAGTGAGAGGTTATTTTCCTGACACCACACTCCGAGGGCCCTCACCTCCTCTCTGTAGGCCGTCTGCGTCGTTGTTGGTAATCAAGCCTACCACTGTAGTGTCGCCAGCAAACTTGATGATTGAGTTGGATGCGTGCTTGGCCACGAGTCATGGGTAAACAGGAGTACAGGAGAGGGCTGAGAACGCACCCTTGTGGGCCCCAGTGTTGAGGATCAGCGGGTGGAGATGTTGTTTCCTTACCCTCACCACCTGGGACCGGCCCGTCCAGGAAGTCCAGGACCCAGTTGCACAGGGCTGGGTCGAGACCCAGGGTCTCGAGCTTAATGACGAGCTTGGAGGAACTATGGTGTTAAATGCTGAGCTGTAGTCATGAACAGCATTCTTACATAAGTATTCCTCTTGTCCAGATGGGTTAGGGCAGTATGCAGTGTGATTGCGATTGCGCTGCCTGTGGACCTATTGGGACGGTAAGCAAATTGGAGTGGGTCCAGGGTGTCTGGCAGGATGGAGGTGATATGATCCTTGACTAATCTCTCAAAGCACTTCATGATGACGGAAGTGAGTGCTACGGGCGATAGTCATTTAGCTCAGTCACCTTAGCTTTCTTGGGAACAGGAACAATGGTGGCCCTCTTGAAGCATGTGGGAACAGCAGACTGGGATAGGGACTGATTGAATATGTCCGTAAACACACCAGCCAGCTGGTCTGCGCATGCTCTGAGGACACGCCAGGGATGCCATCTGGGCCGGCAGCCTTGCGAGGGTTAACACATTTAAATGTTTTTCTCACATTGGCTGCGTGAAGGTGACACCGCAGGTTTTGGTAGCGGGCGTGGTCGGTGGCACTGTATTGTCCTCAAAGCGAGCAAAGAAGTTGTTTAGTTTGTCTGGGAGCAGGACGTCGCGGTCCCGCGACGGGCTGGTTTTCTTTTGTAGTCCGTGATTGACTGTAGACCCTGCCACATTCCTCTTGTGTCTGAGCCATTGAATTGTGACTCTACTTTGTTCTATATTGACGCTTAGCTTGTTTGATTGCCTTGGAGGGAGTAGCTGCACTGTTTGTATTCAGTCATGTTTCCGGTAGCCTTTACCTGGTTAAAAGCAGTGGTTCGCGCTTTCAGTTTTATGCGCGAATGCTGCCATCAATCCATGGTTTCTGGTTGGGGAAGGTTTTGATATTTGCTATGGGTACAACATCACCAATGCATTTGCTAATAAACTCGCTCACCGAATCAGCGTATACATCAATGTTGTTGTCAGATGCTATCCGGAACATATCCCAGTCCACGTGCTCGATTGGTCGGACCAGCGTTGAACAGACCTGAGAACGGGCGTTTCCTGTTTTAGTTTCTGTTTGCAGGCTGGGAGCAACAAAATGGAGTCATGGTCAGACTTGCCGAAAGGAGGGCGGAGAATAGCCTTGTATGCATCAACGGAAGTTGAATAACAGTGGTCCAGGATTTTACCAGCCGGGTGGCACATTCGATATGCTGGTAAAATTTCGAGCCTTGTTCTTAAATTAGCCTTATTAAAATCCCAGCCACAATAAATGCAGCCTCAGGATATGTGGTTTCCAGTTTACATAGAGTCCGATGAATTTCTTTCAGTGCCGTCGATGTATCAGCTTGAGGGGGATGTACACGGCTGTGATTATAATCGAAGGAATTTTCTTGGTAGATAATGCGGTCTGCATTTGATTGTAAGGAATTCTATGTCAGGTGAACAAAAGGACTTTGAGTTCCTGTATGTTGTTATGATCACACCACGTCTCGTTAATCATAAGACACACACCCCGCCCTTCTTCTTACCAGAGAGATGTTTGTTTCTGTCGGCGCGATGCGTGGAGAAACCAGGTGGCTGTACCGACTTGATAACGTGTCCTGAGTGAGCCATGTTTCCGTGAAGCAAAAGAACGTTGTAGTCTCGAATGTCTTCTGAAAGGCAACCCTCGATCGGATTTCGTCTACTTTGTTGTCAAGAGACTGTACATTGGCGATTAAAATACTCGAGAGGTGCACGATGCGCCGTCGACGTAGCTTGACCAAAAGACCGGCGCGTTCCCTCTTCTCCGGGCGCCGCCGTTGTTTTGAGTAGCCACGTGCTATCCAGTCTGTTGTTGTGTTTGGGTTAACGAAAGGAGAATCCTCTTTGGGAAAGTCGTATTCCTGGTCGTAATGTTGGTAAGTTGACGTTGTTTTATATCCAATAGTTCCTCCCGGTTGTATGTAATAAAACTTAATATTTTCCGGGTAACAATGTAAGAAGTAATACATAAAAACAAAATACTGCATGGTTTCCTGAGAACGTGAAGCGAGGCTGCCATCTCTGTCGGCGCCGGAAGTAGAAGGCGGAAGGCGAGGCCAGAAGGCGAGGTCAGTACAGGTACATCAAAGCTGGGACCGAGAGTCTGAAAAACAGCTTCCATCTCAAGGCCATCCGACTGTTAAATAGCCATCACCCGGTTATGTAACCCTGCTGCCCTATATTGACTTGAAATCACTGGCCACTTTAATAATGGAACACAAGTCACTTTAATAATGTTTACATATTTTTGCTTTACTCATCTCATATGTATATACTGTATTCTATTATACTGTATTTTAGACTATGCCACTCTGACATTGCTTATCGTAATACTTATACATTCCTTAATTCCATTCTTTTAGTTTTAGGTTTGTGTGTATTGTTGTGAATTGTTAGATATTACTGCACTGTTAGCTCTAGAAACACAAGCATTTCGCTTCACCCGCAATAAAAACGGATAAACATGTGTATGTGACGAATAAAATTGGATTTGATTTTGATTTGAAACATCCATCACTTGCTAAAATCAAGTTTTTTTTTAACCTTTATTTAACTAAAGTAATGAACAGCTTACCCTGCATGAATCATGTTTCTATATTTGTCAACAATAATAAGCCAACTTAAAAGTTTAAACATCTCGTGAACAAACATGTGAGTCCTTCAATGAGTTCAATTGCATTTTCTCCTGTATTTTGACCGCAGTCACCGCACGCGCCTTATTTTATTTATAAAAAATAAAATATTAACAACAAATCAATACAGGGAGTACATGTTGGAACACAAGTATATATAAATAATATACAAAGGACAATTGGGCTAGGGGGTACAATATCACATTACACACGGACCTTAAGGGACATACACTTATAATTCGAACAGCTTTTTTTTGTAGAGTATTTAATTGTCTTAAAATATAGTTCAATTTATTTTTGTAAGGTAAGAAAATGTGGTGTTTTGTTTGTAAATTTACATTTGTGAATATGAAATTTGGCCAAAAGAATAATGAAATTAATTACATAAAATAATTAATTAATCGCTCTGTTGTTGAATGGACCAAAAGAGAAACAAACCTTTCCTACTAATCCCTGATTTTCTCTAGTCTTTTAACGCCACGTGCTTGGCTGAGGCTCCCCGAATCCATCCAATCACGGCTCTTATGATGTTGACAAATGACGTGGACGTATGTAGGCTGGGATAGGCCCCTATCTAAAAACGGGCGCGGCTTTGGCTAACCTCGATAGGAGGTGCGGAAAGACGCGTACTCTGCCTGTTCAGAACAGGTCACGTGAGAGAGGCATTTCTGTTGCTGAAGCTTAAAGGAAGAGGCCATTATTGTTAGTCACATGACATGATGCTTTCTTTAACCCATTGTCCTCCCCTCTCCAAGGTACACGACCAACCTCCCCAAAACATAAGCATAAATTATTATTTAAATGTATGCTCTGAGAAGGCTCATAGAAGACAGGCTATGTACACACTTCCCACAAAATGAGGTGGAAACTGAGCTGCACTTCCTAACCTCCTGCCAAATGTATTACCATATTAGAGTCACATATTTCCCTCAGATTACACAGACCCACAAAGAATAAGAAAACAAATCCAATTTTGATAAACTCCCATATCTATTGTTTGAAATATCACAGTGCGCAATCACACCATTGTAAATTATTTTCCCTTTGGTACTTTAACTATTTGCACATCATTACAACACTGTATATAGACTTACTATGAACTTTGAAATGTCTTTATTATTTTGTGAGTGTAATGTTTACTGTTAATTTTTTGTTTATTTTACTTTTGTTTATTATCTATTTAACTTGCTTTGGCAATGTAAACATATATTTTCCATGCCAATAAAGCCTCTAGAATTGAAATTGAGAGAGAGACAGAGAGAGAGAGAGAGAGAGAGAGAGTGAGCGAGAGCGAGAGCAAGAGCAAGAGCAAGAGCAAGAGCGAGAGCGAGAGAGAGAGAGAGAGCCTGTCTGAGTAATGACAGACACAACAATAGAGAAAGCATGGATACTTGCAGGTTGTGTTGACCAAATGTCAGATGGGGTCTGCAGTGAGCCAGCAAGCAAATGAGGGTAAGCAACCAGGCTTAAGCTCTTTATGGTAGTTATTTGTCTTGATTATTGCAAATTGCACAACCCTTAATTAATGTCTGTGATAAATCTGTTGTATTAAAATAATTACATAAATTGGGAGGGAACAAACATTTTGAACATCATTGTTTACTGTCAGTGACCAATAAACAGATTATAAAGTACTCTTGGGAGCAGATAGCCTACCAGTGTGAACATTTGTTCAGTGTTTTCAATGCAAACCCATCCACCTTAAGTGTCCACATCTTCTTTTTGATTCACTATTTTCTTGTAAGCTTTGAGAAAGACCTTTGAATCAGAAAGCTTATAAGCAGTATGAAAATATTATACAAAGTTACAGTTTAGACTACCTTTTTGGTTGTTGCTATTCATTTCATTTGTGTGTGTGTGGGGGGGACAAAGACATTACTATTCTATTGGTTTTCCTTAAGTTGAAAACAAAAACTTAAATCCCTGAAAATGTTTTTTTTGGTAACGCTCAAGTAAAAAATAACTGTAGTATTTCAGGTTTACAAATATTTCAACAGTTAAAATTACTAACACATGAATGAGTAGATAGCAGCTGTTGTTACGAGGTTAATCTTTATTGTTCTTAGAATGATGCTCCCTCTAACACTCTTAAGAAATTAGCACAATCCAATTTAAAGGTGCTTGCATTACACTGATCAATCCTCAAGAACGAAACAGAGTGACACTATTGAGGCACAATATTCCACTGGTATTATTATAACAACCCTAATCACCCTTACTCATATCTACAAATGAAGACAACTTACTCAGATTCATCACGATTGTGAAACCGTTGAGTGATTCTTGAATTGGCTACATACGATACAGGAAGTTGCTGAAAGTAGAAGTATTTTAGATTTAATTGCTACATTAAAGGTGGAATATCCTGCCACATGTTGGTTATTTCACTTTCTGAAGAATATAATTTATAAATGCCTCAATTAGCTTTGAGAAACTAAATGATATGACAATGTTCACTTCTTCATCTTCTAGTTATAGAACCAAGCAAGTCAACCCCCTCTCCAGCAGAGATTTCGGTTGGTGAAACTTCCTCCCCCTCTTCATTCATACCCCCTGCCATAATTGTCACTGCCCCATCCAAAGAGGACCTCTATGCTCAGCCACCCACCAAAACTATAGAGGAGGCAAACAAGGAGCCACGACCTAGCAGGCAACCAATCTTTGTTGGTAGAGCCATCACTAACAAGGCATAACGATTTTGGAAAAAGTAAGGTCACATAAATACTACAGGCCTGCCATCCCCTTGAGCCAAAGATTCCCTATTCATCTGTGCTAGAGGAGTGCTAGAAGTACCAATTGCAGTAATCCATTATAAGAAGTGGAAATAGATATGGACAGATGAGGAACAAAGTAATTTCTGGTGCATTACATATATTTGTTGTCATTTATCCCCAGCCTTAGAAAAAGTGGGGATATTATTGCACTATTTAATTAATATGAGGTGTGATTCAAGTGGATATGGACCTATTTGTGGAAAAAAGCAATTTCTAAATAGATGTAAATAAACAAAGTAATTTAATTTCTGAGGGGAAGCGCATCGCACCGTCTTGAACCCCGGGAAAGCTTGTAGTCGTCCATTTAATAGACAAGGCATCGAAAGTGTGGTTTCCTGACATTCATACTGTTTTGAATATTTCTGGACGTATATTCGCGTACTGGTCGCATTTTCTGTCATCATAGTACAGCAAAGGGCGAATGAACCATCATCTTGGGCGTCCAAATAACAATGGAGAACGCTGCAGATACTGACCCGGACCCCATAAAGCTGAAGTCGATCAAGAACAACAGAACGTTCACAGTACCGCAAAAACACAGGGTAAGCAACATGCAAACAGTAGCTACTAGTTAGCTAGCTAGTGGGCATTTTATTGTTATTTTATTGTTATGTGGGCCACAAATTACCGGCACTCTAATGGACAGCAAGGATATATCAGATGACGCCACTTCATTTAGTCGGAATGTGTTTAAGACGATTTTATAAACTGGACACAAATACGTTGGTACGATTGCAAGTCGGGCGCCTTGTCTGTTTAATTTGGAACGTCACTCTCGCAAACCCTGCCACGCAATGACGCTACAGGCCAAAAAGCTTTGTTTTGATGTCCCTTCAAACCGTCAATGGAATGTCCTGTCCTTAGAACTCTGTGACCTAGACAAAGCTGCCTGGGAGATCCCTATAAATCCCAGCCAGGTTCATGTTGGCTGTATCAAACGGCATAGTGCAGAGAAAGTGATATGGGGCAATTCCAAGTTAACAGTGACGCTGAGACTCAACTTTTAACTTTAACATGAATGCCAAGCTCGTTAAGTTTAACAAACAATACACCTATATGCAGAAGTGAACATTTTACTCAAATACATTTACTTGAGAAACAGTGCAGATCCACATTGTGTAACACAATGACAGTAAAATCTCCTTCAGTTGTTTATGTGACCACGGTTTCCCAAAACTCTGTTAAATATCTCATTCGAATAAAGATTCAAAGATGTCTGCAGAAAGAATGGGGTGTCAGCTAAGATATGACACCTTGAGTTAAAAAACAATCTATTTTGGTTATTGAACTACAGTAAGTGAAGTGGATCAACACCCCTTAAAATAATTGTTGTTCTTAACTGACTTGCCTGGTTAAATAAAGGTTAACTAAAACAAATATAGATATGTTTCTCAATTTACCATAGAAGGCAATCATTCCTACAAAACTATATATACATATTGAAATTAGTTGGCATGGGCCTTTAATTCAACATGATTGTGTTGTGATTTTATTTCTAATACCTTTTCTATTTCTAAGACTTTTTCTAGTAGATTTAACACCCTCCTTCCACGTGTGTGACCAGATATTTTGGGGGGATGTAAATTGGTTGAGAAACATATGTATGTATGTTCAGTTTAAGTCAGAAGTGTACATACACTTAGGCTGGAGTCATTAAAACTCATTTTTCAACCACTCCACAAATTTCTTGTTAACAAACTATAGTTTTGGCAAGTCGGTTAGGACATCTTCTTTGTGCATGACACAAGTCATTTTTCCAACAATTGTTTAGACAGATTATTTCACTTAGAATTCACTGTATCACAATTCCAGCGGGTCAGAAGTTTACAGTGGGTCGGACTGTGCCTTTAAACAGCTTGGAAAATTCCAGAAAATGTCATGACTGTGCCTTTTAAACAGCTTGGAAAATTCCAGAAAATTATGTCATGGCTTTAGAAGCTTCTGATAGGCTAATTGACATCATTTGAGTGAATTGGAGGTGTACCTGTGGATGTATTTCAAGGCCTACCTTCAAAGAATTTTTTTCTGGTACATCCTTGGGCGCAATTTGCAAAAGCCTGAAGGTACCACGTTCATCTGTACAAACAATAGTACGCAAGTATAAACACCATGGGACCACGCTCAGGAAGGAGACGCATTCTGTCTCCTAGAGATGAAGATACTTTGGTGCGAAAAGTGCAAATCAGTCCCAGAACAACAGCAAAGGACCTTGTGGAGATGCTGGAGGAAACCGGTACAGAAGTATCTATATCCACAGTAAAACGAGTCCTGTCTCGACATAACCTGAAAGTCCGCTCAGCAAGGAAGAAGCCAATGCTCCAAAACCGCCATAAAAAAGCCAGACTACAGTTTGCAACTGCACATGGGGACAAAGATTGTACTTTTTGTAGAAAGTCTTCTGGTCTGATGAATCAAAAATAGAACTGTTTGGCCATAATGACCATCGTTATGTTTGGAGGAAAAAGGGGAGGCTTGCAAGCCAAAGAACGCCATCCCAACCGTGAAGCACGGGGGTGGCAGCATCATGATGTGGGGTTGCTTTGCTGCAGGAGGGACTGGTGCACTTCACAAAATAGATGGCATCATGAGAAAGGAAAATTATGTGGATATATTGAAGCAACATCTCAAGACATCAGTCAGGAAGTTAAAGCTTGGTCGCAAATGGGTCTTCCAAATGGACAATGACCCCAAGCATACTTCCAAAGTTGTGGCAAAATGGCTTAAAGACAACAAAGTCAAGGTATTGGAGTTGCCATCACAAAGCCCTGACCTCAATCCTATAGAAAATCTGTGGGCAGAACTGAAAAAGCATGTGCGAGCAAGGCCTACAAACCTGACTCAGTTACACCAGCTCTGTCAGGAGGAATGGGCCAAAATTCACCCAACTTATTGTGGGAATCTTGTGGAAAGCTACCCAAAACAGTTGACCCAAGTTAAACAATCTAAAGACAATGCTACCAAATACTAATTGAGTATGTAAACTTCTGACCTACTGTGAATGTGATGAAAGAAATATAAGCTGAAATATATTGTTCTCTCTACCATTATTCTGACATTTCACGTCTTTAAAATAGTGTTGATATAGGACTTGTTTTACTGTGGATATAGATACTTTTGTACCTGTTTCCTCCAGCATCTTCACAAGATCCTTTGCTGTTGTTCTGGGATTGATTTGCACTTTTCGCACCAAAGTACCTTCATCTCTAGGAGACAGAATGCGTCTCCTTCCTGAGCAGTATGACTGCTGTTTGGTCCCATGGTGTTTATACTTGCGTACTATTGTTTGTACAGATGAACGTTGTATATTCATGCGTTTGGAAATTGCTCCCAAGGATGAACCAGACTTGTGGAGGTCTACAATTATTTTCCTGATGTCTTGGCTGATTTCTTTTGATTTTCCCATGATGTCAAGCAGAGTTTGAAGGTAGGCCTTGAAATACATCCACAGGTACACCTCCAATTGACTAAATTTATGTAAATTAGCCTATCAGAAGCTTCTAAAGCCATGACATAATTTTCTGGAATTTTCCAAGCTGTTTAAAGGCACAGTCAACTTAGTGTATGTAAACTTATGACCCACTGGAATTGTGATACAGTGAAATTATCTGTCTGTAAACAATTGTTGCACAAAGTAGATGTCCTAACCGACTTGCCAAAACTAGTTTGTTAACAAGAAATTTGTGGAGTGGTTGAAACACTTAGGTTGGAGTCATTAAAACTAGTTTATGTAAACTTCTGACTTCAACTGTGTGTGTGTGTGTGTGTGTGTGTGTGTGTGTGTGTGTGTGTGTGTATATATATATATATATATATATTATTTTTGTTTTATTAAACAAGAAAAACATATCTGTGCCTTTTTAGTTCCCCAAAATATTAACTTTTAGCTTTCATTTGACACCAAATTTGACATGCTCCTGTAAACTGCACATGTTGGTGCTCATGGGTCCATTACAGGGAAATTACATCTGTTGAGTTGCCAAAATGGTAAAGCTTTATAGCAAAACTTTAAAAGCTGCATTGTCACACCTTTCCCCACAATTTATGTATAAAGAAAAGTTGCAAATGGCGTTAGCAATAATTGCAAAGGAATCGATAAATTCTTGAAAAAGCATGCATTTCCTCTCTTCTGTCAGTTTGGGAACTGTAGGAGTGTGAAGGAATTTGAGAAACTGAACCGAATCGGCGAGGGAACATATGGAATTGTGTGTAAGTTAACCTTGATCTGTTAACACAGGATTGGCTGTTCTTAGGAAGAGATTAATAGATTCACAGTACTGTCCAGAGCAACACAGATTAGGCCTACGCATAGGCCTTGTCATTTAATTACCGGTAAGAACACTTCATACTGTACAACTGTCTGGAAGTGCCTGTAAGCCTAGGTTAAAACACTGTATCCCGTTCACAGACAGAGCCCGAGACACCAGGTCTGATGATATTGTAGCACTGAAGAAGGTCCGCATGGACAAGGAAAAGGATGGTAGGTTTACAGCTGGGTTCTCAGCCACATGCCTTGCTTCAGTTGCTTTTAGCAAAGTATACAATAGTTTTCAGACATTTCCATCACATTATTAGGTTATCTTTGTTATTTATGGCCTTTGTTATGTTCTGTGTTTGTTTGACTTGGTGTTGTTTTACACACAGGGATCCCTATCAGTAGTCTGAGAGAGATTACCCTGCTGCTCAAACTCCGACACCCCAACATAGTGGAGTTAAAGGAGGTGGTGGTGGGAAGTCACCTGGAGAGGTGACTGCACCCAGTCCTCACAGCACCCAGTCCTCACAGCACCCAGTCCTCACAGTACACACACAGCCCCTCTAAATATACTGGAACTTAATTCAATATGCAATGATAACATCTTCAGAAATGATTAAGCCTAGACCTACTCTTTTCTTAACAGATAAAAACATTTGTTCACATACTTTGATTTAATGCTAGTCACAGTTTACAATTTTACATTAAGTTGTAATTTCTACAGTAACTCAACATTGTTGTTCCATAGTATTTTAGTTTGGGTGTATTCACCCATGGGACAGATTGGACACCTGTCCCATCTTGGTTGACTGTATTCAGTAGCCTGTAATTGACCTGTGTGTCTCTGCTCAGTCTCTTCCTAGTTATGAGTTACTGTGAGCAGGACCTGGCCAGTCTGCTGGAAAACATGCCAACACCGTTCTCAGAGGCACAGGTACAACAGTGAAAAGTATTATGTATTAAATAATCTCCTCTTGTCCGGTTTTTCTACTGTATTGACACTACACAACATTTATTATTTTAAAGAACTGTGTGTTGAAATGTCTCACCTTCCTTTCTCCTTCAGGTGAAGTGTATAGCCCTGCAGCTGCTGAGAGGTCTGGATTATCTTCACCTCAACTTTATTCTGCACAGGTCAGACATGTTCACTGTCAGACTCCATATCTCAGACTTGTGCTTTTATTTAGGATGGAATATACAGTCTGTTTTTGGATATATTTATTTGATTATAATAATGGATCTGAATTCTGTAAATTAATTTGTAGTGTGTACTCTTGATTGGAAATTTTCATTGTTTAGACGCTAGTGGTCTTTTAGTTTGCTATGATTCGTATGGTTACTTTATTAAATGGCATGACTATGTGGCAGGGATCTGAAGGTGTCCAATCTGTTGATGACAGACAAAGGCTGTGTAAAGATTGGTGAGTCATCACCATACAACTGCTGTGCTCTTGGATTACGTCTGTATGCATGTACTGTACTACGCATGTCCTTTCGTTGAACTACAATACCTGAATGA
Organism: Brachymystax lenok tsinlingensis; assembly: GCA_030435695.1. NCBI lineage: Eukaryota > Metazoa > Chordata > Actinopteri > Salmoniformes > Salmonidae > Brachymystax > Brachymystax lenok. The sequence continues at coordinate 22,402,120 of CM059793.1, read as the reverse complement.
TTTTAAATTTGCACTGTTGTAAACAAAAAGCTTTAACTGTACTGTTTTCACTTCTGATAGTGAATGTTTTATATACTGTAACATGCATAACAACTAGCAATGTGCAGAACAATTAGTTTGACATAGTTTATAACCAGTTTACAGAATTATTCAACAGCTGTCAGTTATTGTGTGTGTCAAAACATGCTTCTGTCAATGGTTGATTGTGCTAATGGTTCCCTCTCTGTCCAGCTGACTTTGGCTTGGCACGTTGCTACGGTATCCCCCTACAGCCTATGACACCCCGGGTGGTGACATTGTGGTGAGTCAGTCCTTCAACCTCAACTTTCTCCTCAGGCACTGATCCCTAACCCTCCCTGAGCCTCATCAGCTCCTGTTATTTCTCTTGCTCCAGGTACAGAGCCCCAGAGCTCCTCCTAGGGACCAAGACTCAGACCACAGCCTTAGACATGTGGTAATTTGTTTTAAGTCTCTACTTTGTCCATACACATAATATGCATGGGTCACAGATCCTTTTAAACTTATTTAGAGTTTTGTCACTATCACAGAGCTCCCTCTCTTCCAAACGAGCTTTAACATACAGAGAGAGTTGTCTGTCATGTATGTAGTTGTCTCCTTTCAGTTAGTGAACTTTACTCTGTTCCAAATAGGATCCTCTCTGTTCTAAATAGGATTTTCTCTGTTCTAAATAGGATCCAATCCTCTGTTCTAGCAGAGAATCTCCCCTCCCATCCGTACATCAACCCTCCAGAGAGTATTTTCATGGCACGGTCACCCATGTTTATTACCATACCATCTGAATAAACATACTGTATCTCATATTTATCTAGGGCGGTGGGCTGCATCCTGGCTGAGCTGCTTGCACATAAACCTCTGCTGCCAGGGGGTTCTGAGATCCAACAGGTGGACCTCATAGTGCAACTGCTGGGTACCCCTAATGAAAACATCTGGCCGGTAATGTCTCTAATGTCTGAGCGATTAATCAAAATGTATTTTTTTTATTTTATAGAGTAATTGACCTACATGGGTTCAATTATTTGAATTCCATTTTATTCAGTTTTCTGTGAGCTCAATGCGCACATTGCGCTGCAGTTTTTCTAGAGATGTGGTGAGCAGTCACTACCATCATGGGACTTTTAGTAATTGTTTTATTCTGTGTTACAGCATTCAACCCACATAATGAATAGGGAATTTGTCTAAAAAACATTTTGAAATTGAAAATTGTTGTTTTATAATCTAACCAAAACCAACCCCAAATCAAACCAATCGCTCAGTACTTTCTCCTAAACAATCACACAATGTAGTATTTTACCATTCCATAAGTTTCATTTGAGTCACTTAATGTTGATTAATTTTACAATATGCAACAACCAATGATAGTAGTTTCTCCTCAAAAAAGGATATTGTTGGTTAACCCGTCTGTTGTGTTAATTTTGCAGGGCTTCACTCGTCTTCCCCTAGTTGGACAGTACAGTTTGAGGAAACAACCATACAACAATTTGAAGAATAAGTTTACCTGGTTGTCTGATGCAGGGCTGCGTTTACTCAACCTTCTCTTCATGTACAATCCTCTACGCAGGTAACTACCAAAGAACAAACCTGCGCAACATTATACATACATACATACATACATACATGCATAAAGAGACCTGTATACAGTTCTACACATTGTCATTCACATATTTAGACAGAAACCTTCCATTAACACATGTGCAGTATACTTCCTTTCACTCCTGCATGGCTCACAAGTGTTTGTCTCTGTTAGGGCCACAGCTAAGGACTGCTTGGAGAGTTCCTACTTTAAGGAGAAACCTTTGCGTAAGTGTGGCCTCAGGGTTATATGACAGAAAGGATTGGAACAGTGTTTGTGGAATTAAAGAAGTGATTAAGGTCTGTCTCTCTTTTTAGCTTGTGAGGCTGACCTGATGCCAACCTTCCCTCATCATCGGAATAAAAGGGCAGCCCCAGCTGTAGAGAGCCAATCGAAACGCAATAAAGTGTAACTTCATTAACATCCTTGATTGCAGTTTCAATAAATGAATATCTTAGATGTTTACTACTACACAGATTATGTACCTGGTTGTAAAAACGTGTTGTCATAGAATGCATGTACCTAGCAGTAATTATCCACATAGATGGGGTGATGGTAAGCTTTCAAGTGTTCCACAGTTCAGTCTTCAGTTACTGCTTGCAAAATCTTATTTATTTCACTGTGTGTCTGATGAATATCCAAAAGTATGTGATTAACATGCATACGTTCAATTTAATTCACCAATGTTGCTTTGTTTTTTGAATGGATGTTGGTTAACCTTTGGCACTGAGGTTCAAGTAACCAAGAGGACTTGGTTTGCTGTATTCATGTACATAGACATTTTTTATTTCATGACATTTCATGAATATTGTAGTTTTAATAAACTGCTTTTTCAAATTGTGTGTGTGGAAGGTTTAGCTACATCAATTGGAAAGGTAGCACATGTATCTGTTTAAATGACCTGATTCAAAACCAAAATAAATAAAGGTCGTAGTCTTTATCCATGTTATTATATAGCAGATAACTGGCTAACGTACAGTTGAAATGGAATAATGACAAACGTCCTTTTATTTTTGAATTCTGGTTTTACTAAGTCAGGTTATCATGGATGTGTAACTGCAGTGAGATCCTCTCTGGGGCCAGAACTGACTTCAGTATTACTGAACTGATACCCCCAACTATACAGACACAACAATACTATTGTGACATATAGGAACAATATGATCATGTCCGTCATGGAACTAATATTTTCAACGCTCAAATCCAGAAATAGAAAAAGGCTCTTGTCCCCATCTTCTGTAACATAACATGTCAGGGAAATACTGAAATGTAAACACCTCTCCCACTCAATGTGTCCTCAGTCACTCAACAAATCTTGACGAGAAAATATAAATAATCATAAATAGTGTAAGTAGCACTGCCTGTAACAGGGGCAGCTCTAGTGGGGACTGGGAGAGGTGGCAACGCTGGGGCAGCTATGGTCAGTCAATTAATTTAAAAGCAGAGCGTTCCTACACAAGACATACATTAAGGCTGCGCTTAAACAGGCAGTTCAATTCTGGTATTGTTTTCCACAAATAGGTCTTTTGACCATTCACATCAAATCTTCAGAGCTGATCTGATTAGTCAAAAGACCAATTAGTGGAAAAAAAGCAGAATTGGGCTGCCTGTTAAAACGCAGCCAATGACTTACACACATGCAAGACAAGAGCTATGTTACATGTAATTGTTCAAAAGCTCTTCGCCCTTCATAATAATTAACAACTTAAAGTGCAAAGAAAAATAGTCTCAGTCTTCAGGACTGCAATAGTGTATGATCAGAGGGTAATGATATGAGGTTAAATGCTCCATCGTTCTTGCCAATGCAGGTTAGTCGAACAAATCAAAGTTTGTAGTGTGGTAGTACTGTAGCTACTACTTGACAGGAGGTTGTATGAATGAGGCTTGAGAGGAGAAACAGGGTAAGGAGTAGTGAAGCCCCTGACTGACCAGGACCTCTTAGCCCTCCTGTCCAAAGTCCTCTGTGAACTTCCTGACCTTGAACAAGTCTTCCGTGTTGACTGTGGGACGCGTGGTGGACAGTGACCGCAGCATGTCAGACTGGAGGGCAGAAGGACAAAGCAGAGGACAAACCATTAGCATTGTTCAGTATTTGTACAAATATGAGTGTGTAATGCCTAAATGTGTAATAAAAATGTGAGTGTCTGTTGTGGATGTGTGTTTCTCACCATGCAGACGATGGGCTCCAGCAGCTTGTCGCTAGGCACATCCATCCAGGTTAATTCTATAGCAGCTGGGTCCCCGGGTGAACACGGGGTCAGAAGGTCATCCACCATCAATTGACTGTTGGCACGGGATGGCCCTCGCACCTTGAGTACCACAACAAACAAACTCCTTAATCTCCTTAATAGTATAGAAAGAGAAACACCTTTAGTGTAGTGTACAAGAGTCGACTGCAATAGAGTTACTATATCATGGGCAATGTTCCATCTAATCTGCGTGCGGGCCTGCAGAGGCCAAGACTGCAGCTCCCCAGGACTGCCATGCAGAGTGCAAAATAAATATCAGCCCATGGAGGGAAGCACAAGATTGAACTTCACTCAACTTTCTAGAGTTTTCCCCTCTTAACACTATCAACCTTTCTCTTTACTGTAATCGAATCAACTCATTAGCCACTTTCAATGCAACATACTTAAACAAAACGAACTATGGAGGATGTTTTGTTGTAGGTAGAACACATCGGAGTAGGATTCTATTACACACGACACAGCCCATACTCTACACAGACCTGTGCGGCATAGCCAATCAGAGCTGCAGTAGGCCTATCTGCAAATAGACCATTGCCATATGGATACGTGCTATTTACTATGAACTGGACTGTGTTACCAGCTGTGGTCATGAGTAGATGGGCTTGTTTTGAGATCAAAGCGAGCACTGCATGTAGCCACGTGTGCACATTTTGTTCATATCCTTTGCTAGGGGCAGTGCTGTATTTTGAGACAGGCTTGAATAAGCTAAGTAGCCAATAGGCTGAGGGTAGCATAATTTGTCTGATTCTCTTTAATAATGATATGGGAATAATAATGCATTTGATTTTGTAACGTGGTTTCTTGTATCAAAAACAACATTTTCATTCACCTTGTCTAAAGGACAAGTGGATAAACAGGTTAATGTCAAGCCCTGCATGTTTTTCTTTTTCAATGGAATGTAGGCCTACATTGAACACCACACTGCTGCTACTGTAGGCTGAACGATAGAACAGGTATTTCAACATTAAAATGTTATGGGACGTATTTTCTTCATTGTTTTTGATGGTAGGCCACTGGTAGACCTACATTATGAGCAAATAGCCACAGTAGCCTACTTGGCCACTGTTAAAACTAACTTAAAGCAGGTTCAGCCTCAGTGTTCACAGTAAATGCACACAAATTCAGACTTGAAATTTGCTCAGCGCTGAAAAAATGAGAAAGAACATCATGGGTATAAATGACCTTTTTGAAGTGTGTGGCTGACTGCACTTTCCTGACAGGCTGCATGAGGGCATCTCGTACAATGACGCTGATGTCAGCCCCGGAGTAGCCTTCTGTCTTTTTGGCGAGCTGACGAAGGTCTGCGTCACTCAGGCTGTGGGGTGTGTTGCCCAGGTGCAGCCGGAACATCTGGGACCTGGCGGGCTCCTCTGGGAGAGGGATGTAGATACGCTTCTCAAACCTGACAGTGACATAATTCTGATGAGAAAGCTTGACGATGACTATTGTATCCATTAGGAAATCATTTTTGCTTGAACAATACAACACATTTCCCACTTTGGGTGCTTATCTACTGTTCTACAAACATTTCAAGAAAACTCCAGGACTGGTCTTCCACTAAATGGAATCTACATTAATAGGTACAAACAGTATAAACAAATATTCAGGCTTCATCATTACTTTTGTGAATCTGTTAAACAACAAACATACTGTATATCCCATCCCAACCTGCCCACTTATTGATCACTGACCTTCTACGGATGGCAGCATCCAGAACCCAGGGAATGTTAGTGGCCCCAAGGGTGAGGATTCCATCGTTGTTGTTGCCCACACCTGTCAATCAGAGAGTAGTAATGAAGACTATGTAAGCCTGTTGCTTATATACATGTTACGCATTGAATCAGAAAGGTCAAGTCAACTGATGCAGTAGACTTAAGTTAAGTCCTCTTTGATGGGGTGTTTGTTTGATCTGAAGTCTAAAAGCTGTCTTGGCAGAAAGTGGGGAGTGGGTATAGACTGTAGACTAAATTCTCACCTTGCATCTGTACCAGGAACTCGGTCTTGATCCGCCGGGCTGCCTCACTCTCATTCTCATTCCTTGAGCCACAGAGCGAGTCCACCTCGTCAATAAAGATAATGGAGGGCTTGTGCTGGCGGGCAAGATCAAACAGGTTCTTCACCAGTCTTATGGACAGAGAGAGAAAGAGAGGCACAAACATTCAACAACATACTTATGCTCGCTTCGAGGCAAGCAACACTGAAGCATGCATGACAGCGCCAGCTGTTCCGGACGACTGTGTGATCACGCTCTCCGTAGCCGATGTGAGCAAGAGCTTTAAACAGGTCAACATTCACAAGGCCGCGGAGCCAGATGGATTACCAGGACGTGTACTCAAGGCATGCACGGACAAACTGGCAAGTGTCTTCATTGACATTTTCAACCTCTCCCTGACCAAGTCTGTAATACCTACATGTTTTAAGCAGCCCACCATAGTGCCTGTGCCCAAGAACACTAAGGTAAACTGCCTAAATGACTACCGTCCTGTAGCACTCACGTTGGTAGCCATGAAGTGCTTGAAAAGGCCGGTCCTGGCTCACATCAACACCATCATCCCGGAAACCCTAGACCCACTCCAATTTGCATACCGCCACAACAGATCCACAGATGACACAATCTCAATCGCACTCCACACTGCCCTTTCCCACCTGGACAAAAGGAACACCTGTGTGAGAATGCTGTTCATTGGCTACAGCTCACCGTTCAACACCATAGTGCCCACAAAGCTCATCAGTAAGCTAAGGACCCTGGGACTAAACACCTTCCTCTGCAACTGGATCCTGGACTTCCTGACGGGCCGCACCCAGGCGGTAAGGGTAGGCAACAACACATCTGCCACACTGATCCTCAATACAGGGGTGTGTGCCGAGTCCCCTCCTGTACTGTGTGGCCAAGCACGAATCCAACACCATCATTAAGTTTGCTGACGACACAACAGTGGTAGGCCTGATCAACGACAACGATGACACAGACTATAGGGAGGATGTCAGAGACCTTACTCACTCAGCGTGAGTAAGACAAAGGAGCTGATCGTGGACTACAGGAAAAGGAGGGCCGAACACGCCCCCATTCATATTAATGGGGCTGTAGTGGAGCAGGTTGTGAGTTTCAAGGTCCTTGGTGTCCACATCACCAACAAACTATCATGGTCCAAACACACCAAGACAGTCGTGAAGAGGGCACTACAATGCCTTTTCCCCCTCAGGAGACTGAAAAGATTTGACATGGGTCCCCAGATCCTCAAAAAGTTTTACAACTGAACCATCGAGAGCATCCTGACCGGTTGCATCACCGCCTGGTATGGCAACTGCGATGTATCTGACCGTAAGGTGCTACAGAGGGTAATGCGTACGGCTCAGTACATCACTGGGCCTAAGCTTCCTGCCATCCAGGACCTATATATTAGGCGTGTCAGAGGGAGGCCCCAAAAAATTGTCAAAGACTCCAGTCACCCAAGTCATAGACTGTTCTCTCTGCTACCGCACGGCAAGCAGTACCAGAGCTCCAAGTCTAGGTTCAAAAGGCTCCTTAACAGCTTCTACCCACAAGCCATAAGACTGCTGAACAATTAATCAAATGGCCACCCAGACTATTTGCATTAACCCCGCCCCCACCTTTGTTTTTACTTTGCTGCTACTCGCTGTTTATCTATGCAGTCACTTTACCCCTACCTACATGTACAAATTACCTCGACCATTGACTCGGTACAGTTAGCCGCTGTATATGGCGTCATTATTGTTATGGAGTGTGTTTTTTTTACTTTTGTTTATTTAGTGAATATTTTCTTAAAACTGCATTGTTGGTTAAGGGCTTGTAAGTTATCATTTCACGGTAAGGTCTACACCTGTTGTATTCAGCGCATGTGAGAAATAAAATTAGATTTGATACATAAGTATCAGTGAGAAAAGAATTTGTCCAATCAGGTGTGGATGCATAATGGGGATTTACACAAACAGAATTAAAAATAAGAAATGATGTCTCACTTCTCACTCTCTCCAAGCCACTTGGACATGAGGTCTGATGATGACACAGAGAAGAAGGTGGAGTTGTTGGCTTCTGTGGCTACTGCTTTGGCCAGGTAAGACTTTCCCGTCCCAGGGGGTCCAAAGAGAAGAATCCCTCTCCATGGAGTGCGTTTGCCTGCAACCAGAGATTCAAGCATAATGAACAAATAGACAGAATACACATACAGTATTATATCCTTATGGTGACATGTCCATGCAGAAGATAGTGAGAAAGAGAGTATATATGTGAAGGGGAAAAAAGGCTGTCTAACCTGTGAAGAGGTGAGGGAATTTAATGGGCAGGATTACAGCTTCCTTCAGGGCCTCCTTAGCTCCCTCCAGCCCAGCTACATCGTTCCACCGGACATTGGGCTTTTCCATTACAATGGCACCTGTACCAGGACATGGATCAGTTTAGCATATAAGTTAATTTCCTTCATCACAGACACAGTTTAGACAGCTGGTGTGTGAAAGAGGAGACAAACACACACTCACCCATCAGTTGCTCCTGCAGTTTCTTTCTCTCTGGGTTTTCACCCTCGCTGTCACTGTCACTCCTAGAAGGAATGTGTACATGTGAAACAAACTATTTGGTGCCGGTGACTATGTGGCACTTATTTGATTTCTCTTGACTCCAACCCCATTCGATTCGTGGAATGGATGTGGGTGGGTCTATGTCTACATAAGGGTGCAATTGTTTTTTTTAACTCACAAAAGCTCTGACGAAGGCCGATATGTAAAGCTTATTAAAGAGCAGTGTTACTATCAAGAGCAGTACGTAGGTTTCTTATTTTTTTCTCACTTGTTATTGTCTGCAATGCATGCATGCACAGTGTTATTGTCTGTTTAGCAAATTGTTATTTCCTAGGTATGCTTGTGCTAATGTAGGACAGTATCTGTGTGAACACATGTGTGACAACGTACTTATCATTACTCTGTGCTTCCTTGACAGGCTTCTTCCCTGTTTTTTCTTTGTTTTTCAAGAAATCTTTGAGTTTCTCAGCCCGGTCTAGGTACTGCATACACTTCCCACGTATGCTCTCCTTTGCCTTGTCACTGTGTGCCTCATCTGGAGAAAGAGACCAAAACACATTACTTTTTGCCTCCTAACTTCTACTCTGAATACAAATTGGACTGTGGACAGAAAAATATTACATTTCACACTCACACTTGATAGCATGCAGGAAGTACTCCACTGCATGCTGGTAAAGGCGCAAGGCTTCCTCATAGTTCTTGTTCTTGTCCTCCTCTGTGGCTTTGGTCACAAGATCAATCGCTTTCTGTGTGAGACAGGAAGAGAGGAAGGGATGAACCATATAAATGAAATAGGGGAATCCAGGTTCAGACCATGGGTCAAACCAACCAAATAAACTGTAGATTTACCTTTAAGGTTGGAATCCATAAACTGTAACAGATTATAGCTGACATTTACAGACTAATAACTACTAGTACTCACTAGACTTGACTAGCCAACTATTTTGTTTGCAAGACATTACAATATATATGGCCTCGTAACAGTTATTTGTGCCAATGGTCAAACTACCAACAGTAGAAAATGTGGTGTTATTGTTGTAGCTACAGTATTCAGTTCAATAACAAGTTGACTGGTAACAATTAAGTAGAATGTATAAAAGTGTAGCTAGTAAACTAATGGTGATAACGTTAGCTAGATTTTGTAGATACAAGTTAGCAAGCAACGTAGCGAAACGTTCGTGTTTTTCTACCTGTAATGTTGACGTTGTCATTTCATCTCACTCGTTTTGCTCTTCGCCCAGCGTCTCTGATGCTAATTCAATGTATCTTTCAAAATATGATTGCTATATTTTCAGAAGAGGTGTCGCTGCAAAATCATGACAAAGGTAGCTTTGCTAGTCTATTTGACAGCCACGGCCCAGGCAACAGCAACAACCGTAGTTAGTGGTAACTACAGACATCCATGCAGCGTCTGCGTCACTCTTGAAAGAGAAGAAAAACAGAAGTACTGACGCCTCGCGGACAGGATGATTACCGAGTCAGATTATTGTAATGTTTTAAAGAGAGGAGTGGCACGGTATTGCGAAATCTATTTTTTTGTTAGGGTTTTCTGAACCAGCTTTCTTTCCACTGCAATGACAGACAACAAATCCATTTGTTACAGTTGGACATTAACATGTTTTATTCTTATAGATATTTACATTTTAGATTATTACATTATTATCATACATCTTAATACAGGCTTGGAAGTCTAAAATACTTTGCATATAACAGGTTTGCAGCAGCAGGGTTTCTCCTGTGCTTTCTCTGCTAAATGATTGTGTGAAACGCAAGCTGCCACATGTAACTTTGGTTAAAAAAAAAAACCTTTCTCAACAAAAAAAATAAGCTTTGCTCTGCAATAACAGTATATAGCTCAAAACTAACAACCAAAAGAGAAAGATATGACAGTTTGACACTGTGAAATGCTAATTAAGATACATTCATGGGTAAATTAAGGTGGCTATCAAGCTGGAAATTGAACAGTTCAGGTATTGATAAAAATGTCCATTATTAGAAGTAGGCCTACATACAATTGGCAGCATCCACTAGGCCCCACTAACAGTATCCGCTTTACATACTGAGACAAGCTGTTAGGGTGATCACGTGGTAGAGCAGGGTCTGAAAAAGAGCTTTGACATATGTAGGACTCAGAGGTCACATACAGCAAGATGATAAGCTTATACAGGGATAAAACAAAATAAAAGAATAGCATCCCATTTGTTCTAGTAAAAGCATACAAAGCTTCCTTTCACTAAATGGGCATGATGAGGTACCATATTGCAGCTGTGTTTTCTCAGATATCATAGTGCTTTGAACATCTTTGAACGTTCTTTATAGGTATATATTGCTTATTTTAATTATGTACTGGATGGAAACATTCCCCAGAACACTTAGCAGACAGCTTGTAGCTCAGTGACTTTACTGTGGATGCCTATTGACAGTAAATATCATGTTTACATGGTGTATGCAACACTTCCTCAGGAATCACAGAAAAAGGCAGAGAAGCTTAGGTATGACCTCATGAGCTTTAATAGAAAGCATTGGCTTAGGGCCAATGTAGAAGGGAATGATAAAGGGAAGTGGTGTTCTCAGGCAGCATGGGACAATGGTTTGGCAGTGTGACTAGCCTACTGGAGGGCAGGTTGACTTTGAGGCAGGTGACAGGGGTCACTGGCGTTACGCCATGGCTTTGTTAATGCTCAAAAATAGCATCACATTTTCATAGTCAAGTCATGCTAAACATAGGATATACATACAAAATAATTAACTGAAAAACAGTACAGAAATAGCATGTTAACAATATAAGAATAATACTATTGCTGTGCATGTTGTTGAAAGCTTACTTTGCTTTAAAACATATTACCTTTTGAAAATAAAAATACTTTTACACACACTAAAAATAGCATTTATGACTACGTGTAACAAGGCACAGTTGGCAATCCTGATTATAACAGTCATTTTGGATAATGTGCTAAATAATCAGTTTTTGGGTAACAGGCACTCTATAAAGCCAACAGAAATGCAAAAGTATAAACCCATTCATTCTGGCAGTATGCTCTAGGCCACTCACACTCAGTCATCAACTTGGAAACCCAATTACATGTACACATGCTCATATGAACAAACTCGTACTCTGTTCATCACAAAATCACTAATTCGCCTGACAAGAACAGAGTACATACATAAAAAAATAGCCAAAAGTACATCGGAAGGCTGTGATGAATTATACATAGTAAAAATAAGAATATTTATGGATATGTTCCCGACTCCAGCCTCTTCCCACTTCACGTCAGCAGGCCCAGACGAGTCAGTTTGGCAGACAGGAAGGAATGAAGAACAAACACCATGGGCTTGGGGCCAGAGTGCAGGTCAAACACCTGAAAGAAAGCGACAAGATAAAAAATACAAACAGTACATTAATCAATACAGTCAATGGACCTTTAGACCATTGCACTCGAACAGTGATGTAGCTCACCATTTCACCCTCTGGACCTCCAAAGTCCAGATAAAGGTTGCGGATCCCGTCATCTGCAGACATCTTGAGCTTCTCAAAGGGGTATCTGAAGAGCACAGCACCCCCTGCAGACTCTCCTGGCTCCCGGGTCACAGTGAAGCCCTTCTCATAGTGCAGTATGAGGCGAACGTCCTGCCTGTTCAGCATGCAACCTGAGGTACAGAGGGAGGGAAGTGTGAGAACAGTACTGCACAAAGTAAACGTGTGTGTGGGTGTGTGTGTGTAATTGGAACAGTATGTGCCTGTGTGAAAAAGTTTATGAATATGTTTGTGTTGCAGTGGAATAGGGAAGGAAAATACTGAACATTTTCAGCACATACTAGCAGCCAACTATTGTTCTCTATTGAGTGGAAACATTCCCCCAACCGAGTATGCTTCTTCCTTTACAACCTTTTTTCCCCCACTGGTGTTTTTGGTACATTCACTTTTCTGTCACCACTTCCTGTATCACGGTGAGAAGTGAATCATGTGATTCCAAAGCCTCACTCAATATTATCCACAGATAGTTAGACAAACCAACATTAGACAGACAGAGAGACACACACACACACTCACCAATGGAGACCTCCTTAATGAGTTCTGCAGCAGAATGCGCCCCCTGCACCAGGGCCCGGGTCCACGAGGACAGGTCCCAGTGTGTCTCCACCCGGAACACATGGGACTCGATGCCCCGCCCTGTACCCGTCCGAGTGGCAAACACCAGGTCTGCCCCCTGCGCCGGGGAACTGCGGGCACTGCCAGAGTGCACTAGTCTACAGAGAGAAAGAGATAGAGAGAGACAGACAGACAAAGAGAGATCAACCTACATTCTAATTCTGGCTGGCAAACTTGTTGTCCTACCTTGTGGCTAGTAATGGGTGTGTGAGCATGGGTGTGGACCAGGTTTCGCGGTTCCATGGCACTGATTCAAACAGCAGGATATCTTTCTCTGTCAGTGCCATGACGATTGGTCGGAACTGGTGCCGCCCACCATCCAGCTGGACCTACACCATAAAGAGAGACAGCATGAGAGAAGGTGACAAAGTCCTCATGTCATTTCTGAGGAGATTTTCCACATATGTTTGTGTAGTTGTGTGTGTGTCATGCTAGGTGGGCCCAGAGGAAAGTTAATGCAACGGCAGCTTCCTTTGGTTCGGTCTCAAAGTGCTTCCTGTCAACCCCCAGCTAAAAACACACACAGACAATATCTATACATTTAACATGGTGTACTGACACTACACCGTTACCCACTTTGTGGACTATTGCTCCCATGCTGCTATGCTCTGTGGACTATTGCTCCCATGCTGCTATGCTCTGTGGACTATTTGCTACATTCATTTTGTTCAGCTGTTTCTCTTTTCCCCATTGTTGACCTTTTTCAATTGTGTTTTCTCCATTGTTCTTTTTAATTATGTGTAAAGTGTGCTGTGACTTGTGAACCATGTAAACTGCACTTTAAATAAATTCTGTTTTGATTCTGATTTGCACAACATATTAGACAGCACATTTAAAAGACTACAGAATATCACAACTGAAAGTTCAGAACAAACACAGTGACCCATTTATAATAAACTCTTTACAGTACACTTGCACCATTATACAAGGCTAAACAACACTACACAATGCTGTATGTGTGAATCTGTACATAAGTGTGACAGCAGCATACAGTACTTCAATTGTATTATTTTGCGTGTTTGTGTAATTTATTCTAAAAGGCCTATATGAGTGCAGTACCTGTTCTGCCAGCCAGCTGATGTGTTTGAGTTGGGGGTGTGACCCGGTGGTGCTGGAGCCCAGGTAGGAGTTGATGTGGGCCAGGGTCTGGGGCAGCAGGGCAGCAATGTTGGTGTGAATGGCTGTGAACCAGGAGTGGGCGCTGGGGCCATCCTTACAACGCATCACTACCGTGTGCTGGCCATCAGGAGAGTGCAGCTCCAAGAGCCTTTGGGAGTCAACAGTCATCATCATTATCTTACTAAAACATACCAAACCAACATTCTCATTAGGTTTCCTATTTTCCCTCTTATGCCGCATTTCAATTGCGCTCTCTAGCGCACACGCACACACCTTACCTGTTCTCCAGGTCAGGCATGGTCAAGTTCCTGCTGATGAAGCACATTTTGAGGAGGATGACCTTCCTGTCCTTGGCCCCACTGTGTTTGGGGGACCCAGAGTCCTCACTGCCACTGAAGTTGGGGGACTGAGGATGCACCCCATCCCACGGAAGGTCTGCCACCAAGGAGGGCTTCTTAAAGAGTGGGGAAACCTCTCTGATATATTTCACTACAGAAACGCAGAAAGACACAAATAAAAGAACATTAGTGATTAATTATGCATAGACCTCAAGTTGTACAAAAGTGTGTCCAAACGCAACGCACGATTGATCATGTTTCAGACTGTGGTTGAAAAGTTGCAACGCTCAATTAAAGAGTAATACATGTCTTATAAGGGTGTATTAGTCTCCAGTGGAGTTGCTCTGAGTAGGAGAGTTGGCGGTGCAGCTGTGTGCTTGGCAGGTTGGCTGCTTGGAGAAGAATGGCTTTGACTGAAATCATGAATTCAGTTTCCAAATTTGGTCCTGCGGCCTATTCAACTTCTCTCTCTCTCTCCCCTACTGGTGTATGTTAGTCCTCTGGGTCGCTCTGCTCTGACTGAGAAACTCAATATGAGGAGCTGAAAAGACAAGGTAATTGTTGCATGTAGGAGAGGATTAGGGTTGTGAAAATAATTGGCCCAAACATATAGTATGAATATGGGTGGACTGTGTGTGTGTGTGTGTGTGTGTGTGTGTGTGTGTGTGTGTGTGTGTAATTTGACAGAAAGAGGGAGGTAGTGGTGAGGCACTAGGCCAAGGATTGGAACCCATTTCCACGACCCTGCAAACCACACTATTCTTACTAACAGTGTCAGTGAATATTTCTGCTTATGCAAGTCATTTGGTGTGTATATGTACATGTATGTGTTTATGTGTGTGTTCCACGAAGTGGCTGGCCCTCTAGACATGAGCTAGAGCATGAGGAAACCCCTACCCAAACCCAACCCTGAAGAAACCAACATGGACAGAGCCTGCTACAGTCACACTGCGAATCCTGATGGAGCTAAATATAGATTATACTCACTGCCATATTCCCAATACACACCGCCACATGATATAGTGAGGAGTAGTAAATGATTTAAGTACAGGTTCTGTCTGTGTGTGGCATTCCTACGTCCCCACTGTCCTGTAGCTCTGGTATCTGTATGGATATGCTTTAGCAATGATATGTTGAGCTATAGGTGACAAAGACATTATGACACTGGCTCACATTCAGCAGGAAGATACATATTGGAGATTTGGAGGTTTACCACTACATCTCCATCTGCCAACACTCTGCTTGAGTAAGTGCAGACTGCAGTGGAACAAGGAGGATGTTTGGGCTTGTTGGTGTTTCATGGCAGAGTTTTCTGTTGAACTGAACGAGGGGAAAGTGTGTCCCACACCCAACATGGAGTTAAAACTTTGTGAAAAGTTCTGAGTCAGATAGTTGGTTCCAGAAGCTGCTCTCACTGTCCCTCTCTGGTGCTGTTTAAAGATCTCATTATAACTGTCAGCATTGTCACTCAGCTCCAGTTCAGATTTTAATTAGGGCAGTACACAGAGGACAGTGTGTGTGTGTGTGTGTGTGTGTGTGTGTGTGTGTGTAAGAACGAAAGAAAGAATGAAAGAAAAGAGCGAGAGATTGAGAGGGATGAGACGAGGTCCCTAGAACTGCCATCACACATAGCTGGAGCTAGTTCGTCTCTCTCCCTCCATACCTCTATGCCCACAGAAATGCATAGGAATGAGACAGAGAGGAGGAAGGGGAGAAGAGCCAAGGGAATCTGTCTGACTCCAACTTCTATTTGGCTGAAGGAGCTGAGGTTCAAACCCCCACTCCTTTCCCCATGGGTTGATCATGCATCCTTTCCCCATGGGTTGATCATGCATCCTTTCCCCATGGGTTGATCATGCATCCTTTCCCCATGGGTTGATCATGCATCCTTTCCCCATGGTTTGATCATGCATACAGTTGCTCTCTTCTTCTTGTAGCCTTCACCCGGGAATGGCTTTAAGCGATCGGTTACACCACAGACCCTTACCACTGTTTTTCTTTTGACCAAAATCCCCCTGTGGTTTGTCCAGCTTCACCCTCTTTTCTCTCCCCCTCCCCCTGCCACAGACTGTGTGCTGCCAGGCCTTTAATGAGAACAGTGTGTCAGACTCCCCAGATGGGGGTAGGGGGGGGTTGTAGAAGGCTCTGGAGAGGCTCCCTCTGCTCCCTCTGCTCCCCTCAAATATACACACCTGCCCCCCACTCAAAAAAGCTCCCTCTGCTGCTCCCATTCAAAACACACACACACCTGTCCCCTTCCCTGCCTCTTTTCACTCTGACCTGGATCACAAAAGGATGGCATGCCATTTGGCAGAAGCATTGTATATATCCAGTATGTGGATTAAAAAAAACATTATAGAAAGTGCACATGCTGTACACTGTCCATGCAATGAATCACACAAACAAACATCTTAGCTAAGTAGGTTATGGTCAGATATTTATGTGGATATCCATCTCTGTTTACAGACACCGACAACTTGAAAAAACAATGAGGCAGAGAGAGAGACTGGAGAGCAAATGTGCCTTTCCATTGATATTAATCAATAACGACAGTGTTAGTTAGTGACCTACAATATTAACCTGGATTCATACTTCATATGTAGTGGCTTTTATGATGCATTGCAGAATCAAGTTAAATGTTCAATGGTCATTGGTCAGTATGTTTTGGCTTGTGAACAAAAGAAAATAACTGTCTCTAATCGGGCCTGTCCCCATTTTATGAATAGAGTCTTTGTCTCTTTGTAGTGTCCTTATTCTTCCTTTTAACCAGACGGTGGCCTCCTCCTCTATCCACCAACGAGCAGACAAACTAAACAAGACAGCCATGAGCCAATTGACGAACGTCATTCAGTTAGTACATGTCCATTACAGTGAGCTCATGTTTATTAAGAACGGCGAAATAAAGCAGCTATCCTATTAGTTAGAAACACAACATCCATGCTGTGTGAGAGTTGTACACAGGCCTTGGAAGCAACCTGGTTCAGGAATGTGAAGTCACTAATTGCTGTAATGTCTAGCGTTTATGTATTGTGTACATTACATATTGGTCTGGAAGTTGAAACCTCATTCTGACCTTACGTTATATCTGTCTGTGGTTAGGCCTATGGGAGTCTTCAGAGGATGAGGAGAATGCTGACAGATTGGAATTGGGGTCCATTTACAAACACCACAACTCACTCCCTGTCATTCTAACAAACAGTGACAGGCAACTGGAACATTCCTTAAACAAAATCCCAGGTTTTCCGCAATGGAGAGACAGAGATTACACAAACTTATTTAGGACTATTAAACCCATTTCAGATGAGAAGCTATAGGTTATAGTGAGAACTCATTTGACTTGCTAAATGACAAACTGTGTCACACTAACTACATATCTACACCAAACCTTATTCAGTATTCATGCTGGATTAATTTCCAAAACGTTAACCACCACACAGTGCATTTCAGCCCCTGACCAGTTGTTTCCAAACCCCGGGCTTCACACCAAAGTGTTCTTAAAATCAATATAAGAGCACACAAACATGTTGATTCACTTCATTAGCATACAATGACCTAAAATAATCCACTGCCACAAATACAATGTAGCTATTTTTGTAACCACTGTGCAATACTTTCCTGTTTACAATAGTCCTAAAGATACTACGTTGAGTCAGTTGACACCGCCCCCTTTAAAATCCCATCAATAGTTGTGGAGTGTAAACTTGTTACATTGTAGCCTATAGCTATGCGCTGTGGTCTGGCAATGTGCTAGAAATTTAACATTGTAGCCTAAAACCATTGCCAGAATTCTGGCTACGTTGAAAATAAATGAAAATGTAGCCTGGTCATCAATCAGTTCATCTAACTGGCTGCTCATGATCTTATTTTAGGTATTTCTGTGGGTCTATTTCCTGATGCAATATTCGGCTCACAGCTGCATCCTAGGCCTAGGCTACTACTTCTAAGAAAGAGGCCGAATAAAGTTGTGTTTGGCTATAAAGTGAACATAGTTTTGGCTACTACTGAAGGCTGCTGTCAGATTGACTGGCCTTCTCAAATCCCCGCTATTGCGTTTGGAAACTTACCCTCAAGCGTAACCTCTTTCCCGGCCTTTTTTAGAGCCTGCACCGCTAGATCATGCGTAGCCTCCCTGAGGTCATTTCCATTGACTGACAGGATCGCGTCGCCGACCCGAAGAGCCCGACTCTGATCAGCTGCAAGTCCGGGGAAGATCTTGGATATAAGGATGGGCATTCGGTTTTCACGACCCCCCTTGATACTGATCCCCAACCCGCCAGACTCTTGTTTTACAACTCTAACTTTACGCACAGCTTCTGATGCGCCGGATTCTAAATTGATGGAAGTTTCGCCATGCCTGGAACTGAAGCTAGATCCAGGACTACCGTAACTGGACCCCGGGCTGCCAAAATCAGAGTTCGTACCGTTATCACGATTATACTTGCCAGAGCTGGGGCTATTAAAACCGTCGTAGTGACCCCGGTTGATGCCCCCGCGCGCTGGGCTACCGCTTCGTTCTAGCGCACCATGGTTCGGATGTTGCTCTGGGTTTGAGGTTTGACCACGGTTCGAATTTCCCGACGCTAAACCCGGGTCGTTTCCGTTAGACATTCCATTCCGCAGGCCCGCTGAATTGTTGTAATCCAAGTTGTTCCCGTGTCCGCTTATCTCTGTTTCGGCCGTTAATGTGAAAGTCTCGCGGGTCAATTCGGCCGCTACCCGAATCCAGCGGTCCCGGAGCAAAAGGTCTAATTGACCATTTTTGTCCGCTCGTGTCCAGACAGCCATCCTGGTAGTCCGCGGTAGATTTCAGACTAAACTCATGATTAACTTTTCCTCTTTTCAGAGTGCGTAGGCTACCCAAGCACTAGCCTACACTACATTTGGCACACCCACTTACGCACAGATTGCAGGAAAATGTTTCAACAAAAAAAAGTGGAAGGAAACAACTTCCTCTGATGGACTCCCTCGTCATTTGGGGTGCTGAAGCGGGCCGCCTTCTGAGTAAAAACTCGGAGCTGGATGACAGAAACAGCCAATCAATGGGACCTCAAATTACTTATTCATGAAAGAGGCGGGGTATCAAGATATTCCCAGACATGTAGGCCAGTCCATCTCTCTTCTCACTTATAGGGCTCTATTATCCCGTCTATTAAATTGTAACAGACACTTTCTTATGTAGGTGTTTCTAATTGATTAACGAATGATAATATCATTTAACATGTAGGCTATAGCATATTAGTGAACAATTTATTGACCTTTTAAACTATCTAACAAAGCTTTAGATCTTCTCATGGTAGCTCAAGGTCAACAAGCAGACTAGACTACAACAGTTTTATAGCAATATACCTACAGTCTAAGGCTTCCATAGCCTTCTAAGGGAGCAGATGGACAGATCCACACTGTAGACATAGGACTTCCTTTTTACATTAGATTTATTGCAGTTGAGGTTTACTGGGTGTTTTGAAAAGTTGAGCAGATCGCACGGGGCCATCGAGGGTGAGAGAGGGGGCTTAATGTCGTTCTAAAGCAGCAGAGATAGTAGGCTGGGAGTCCAGTCCAGTTTGGTGCCAATGGGACAGGTCCCTTCCAGGGCCACTTTCACCCCTCTCGGACCCGATTACATTCAGACAGTCGGACAAACGGTGCCACCATGCATCATCGAGTTGGACCACAGATAATCCAAGCACATTCTAAACTAAAAAAAGACTTGTGAAATAAATATATCTTCTATTCAGCTAACCATAGTGTCATTTTAACATTCCAGAAAAAAATCCAGTGTTCTGAGTAGGTGTGTCAATGTAAGATGTGTTATTTTGGTGTTAAAAGAGGATATTACATTCATAACTAAAACAAGGCAACAAGGGAGCTAAATATTTAGCCTACACCTTAAACTCTTGGCTCCTACAGTAAATATATCTCCTCTTTCCGATCATCCTCATCAATTACTCTCTCACCTCTTTCCTCCTCCCTCGTATTTTGCCTTTCCTCTCTGCTTGTGCATTAGACCAGGGAGTGAAGTCAATATATGTGTGATAAGGCAGACTTATATGGTTGTCCCTAGGCCACGTCCTATGAACCTCTCTACAGAGGAGGCAGAGAAGCAACCCTTAACAAGCACTTCAGCAGGGGAGAGGGTACTTGCAGGCTGGGGGAACGGTGGGGTGTTTTGAGTGGGTTAGTAGTGCAGCACAGGGGCAACCCTGCTAAGGAGGCGGAGTAAACCAACAGTCAATCTTTTCACTTGTCCTTTCTCTTCAAGGTGGGTGGCTGTGGTGATGCGTGAGGCTGGGGGTTTGGCTTGGGCATAGCACTCTCCCTCTTGGGAGTGTTGTTGAGGATGTCCAGGCTCCGGCGGCTGGACGAGATGACATCAGCCACAAACTTGGTGCAGTCCGCACAAACATCCCGCAGGCTGCAGCCACTGGTGTACAGGTGGGGGAACTCCTCCTCCACAGACCGGCGGGAGAGAGTACACAGAGATCTGTGGAGAGGGAGCGAGGGTTTATAATCCATCAGTGGAGCACTCAGTATATAACATGACGAGGAACCTTCTGGGCCTGGAGTTTTTCCAGATCAGGTCACATGGTTTGGAACAACTCCAGGCCCTTCCCATGTGTAGGGGTTTGCAGGGGGATATTAAAGATGGACTGCGGAGCAATCGGATGGGTAATTACTACATAAAGGATGCTTAGAGATCTGGATGAAGCAGAGGCATTATATAACAGATGCTGAGAGATCTAGAGGAAGGACAGTGATTAGATTGAGCATGTAAGTTACTATTGGCTGGGGTGAGCAAAGACTTCTTCTGCTGAGTTAAAGACAGTTCAGTGGCCAAGAAGACAGACAGATACGACTCACTTGTAGACCTCACTCTTACGACCATGGCTCTTTGGGCTGCTGTGAAAGCCCACAGTGTAGACTGGGATGTGGGCCATCTTCTTAGAAGGAATCTTCATCTGTGGCAGAGGGTGAAGGAAAGCAGGCGAGTTAAAATAGGCATGGGTGAGGTGGAGGAAGAGGAGGAGGAGGAGGAGTATGACGTTTAAAGAACTAAGTGAGGTCATATCGGCAGAAAGTGAAGAGGAAATGGCAGACTTGATATGATTAGGAAATATGAGAAAAGACAGGGCTGTGTGTATGAGGGAGAAACAACTTCACAAGACATCAGCCACATACCACAGACACGACACCCAAACCATAAACTCATACAACTCAGAACCTCACTGTAGACAAACCACCAAACATAACCATACACACATATAGCATCCCATACAACAAAACACACAACAGAACCTCAAGGCACAATCACAAAATGTATTCAGAACCATGAACTTACAAAACACAGAACTACACAGCACAGACAAACTGCAATCTCACACAACAAACTCAATAGCCCAGACCTCAAACCTACATAGCACAGAACCACAAATCCAAATGGTCTGGTGACTGAGGCACAGATCAAAATAATTGACATAATTAAAAGCACAGAATAATATTATGAGCCAACACAGAATATCTTAGATACATTTTGGTCATAAAATAGATATGTTCAATACAAACAACATTAACAAAAAGCACTGTAGAAAACATTACACATTCAAAGAACATGAATTTGCATTTACACAGACAAAGAAAAAGAGACTGTAGGATACCTTTGCACTGCAGAATCCACAGACAGACCTGCAGGAGAGAGAACCACAGGGACAGAGTTAAGAATCCCCTACCAAAAACACATAGAACACTATTCAATCAAACCCACAATAGTATGTCAAAAACAACATTATTAGTGTGCTTCTTGAGCAGAGAGGGACCAAGTTCAAATGACTTGATTATGGTGTTGTTACAAAAGGAGCATGTACTAATATAATACTACATATTATGTAGTGTGTACTCACCTTTTACAGAGCAGGCAGGTGGATGGCCAGGAAAAGAGGGGGAACTTAATTCTGCAGCAACAGCACACCTGGGAGACACATGCATATACTGTCGATAGAACTTTGCTCATATGGCTTCGAGAGAACGTTATCATACTGTAGATAGAACCTCGCTCATAAGGCTTTGAGCGAACGTTATCATACTGTAGATAGAACCTCACTCATAAGGCTTTGAGAGAACATTATCATGCTGTAGATAGAACCTCGCTCATAGGGCTTTGAGAGAACGTTATTATACTAGAACCTCGCTCATAAGGCTTTGAGAGAACATTATCATACTGTAGATAGAACCTCGCTCATACGGCTTTGAGAGAACATTATCATACTGTAGATAGAACCTCGCTCATACGGCTTTGAGAGAACATTATCATACTGTAGATAGAACGTCGCTATTAAGGTTTTGAGAGAATCTTATCATACTGTAGATAGAACCTCGCATTATCATACTAGAAGCTCGCTCATTAGGCTTTGAGAGAACGTTATCATACTGTAGATAGAACCTTGCTCATACGGCTTTGAGAGAACGTTATTATACTAGAACCTCGCTCATAAGGCTTTGAGAGAACATTATCATACTGTAGATAGAACCTCGCTCATACGGCTTTGAGAGAACATTATCATACTGTAGATAGAACCTCGCTCATACGGCTTTGAGAGAACATTATCATACTGTAGATAGAACGTCGCTATTAAGGTTTTGAGAGAATCTTATCATACTGTAGATAGAACCTCGCTATTAAGGCTTTGAGAGAACGTTATCAAAGGATGTGACGTCACTGCTTGTACCTTGCCTCTCCTCAGATTGTAATACAGTTCCTTGTTCTGTAGGTACTTCTCCATCTCTGCTTTCACCAGCACACGACGCACATTGATGACCTCATCCACTGTTAAGGCAAGACTCTCCACTGGGTGACAGAATTCCTCCTTACAGGGAGAGAGGGGAGGGAGTAGGTATAGGAAGTTAGCTAGTATAATACAATGGTCAGGTTGAAGTGGAGCAGCGAGCACCCAGGAGAAGCAGTGTGGAGAGGTTTTCAAAGATAATGGGCCACTCACCATCCACTGGTGTTTATTGCCATTCCGAGAACTGGAGCCGGTCTCAGCTCCCTCTGTGGTCTCATTCCCTGATCTGAGAGAGAGACGGGCAGGAGAGGGTGGCACCCAGCCTGGCACAGGAAGAGAGGCTGGGAACAGGGAGATGGAGACACAGAGGAGAGAGCGAGAGAGAGAGAGAGAGAGAAGCTTGGAATCACAGTCCATGTTCTTCTATTGAGTCAGAGCTCTGATCATCCAAAAGTGTATGCTACATAAATTAGCTGTGAATTAGATAAATGAGTCGTGACATGTTTTATCTATTTGTTTTTTGGTGGGGTTTAACACATGCTTCCAGAAACACTTGCAAATCACATCACAGTGGATCTTTGATGAGTATGGTACGAGGTCAGTTTTTCTAACATTCAAGAGAGGAACTAAATTGGGGTCAGAGGAAATAAAAAGTAGGCTAGGTATTAGTAGAAATACTTTCTACAGGATAAAACCTCTAAGACTAAGTACCAACCTAGGTATTGGTACTTGAAAGACTCACCTTTCTTTATGCGAAATGGAAAGGAAGAAGGCGCTAAGTAACCCTGACACATAAATGTGTGGACTCCTATGGCGTCTAACCACACCATAGGAGTCTACAGCCATGTTAGAGCTAGGATTAGAGTGAGGACCAGAAAACTGGAAAACAACAGCAGGCTACATGTAGGCTAATGTAAATCAGCTGCTTATGATGACATTGTTGACATTTCTGGCATGTGTGATGAGAAAGGGTTGACATCCCCCTAGCGGTAGAACAGGAGACGTCACTGAACCACCTTTGTTTTTGTTCTCTCCTAGCTACGGTCAACACATACAGTTGAAGTCAGAAGTTTACATACACTAGGTTGGAGTCAATTAAACTCGTTTTTCAACCACTCCACAAATTTCTTGTTAACAAACTATAGTTTGGGCATGACACAAGTACATTTTTCAAACAATTGTTTACAGACAGATTACTTCACTTATAATTCACTGTATCACAATTCCAGTGGGTGAGAAGTTTACATTCACTAAGTTTACTGTGCCTTTAAACAGCTTGGAAAATTCCAGAAAATGATGTCATAGCTTTAGAAGCTTCTGATAAACTAATTGACATAACTTCAGTCAATTGGAGGTGTACCTGTGGATGTATTTCAAGGCCTACCTTCAAACTCAGTGCCTCTTCGCTTGACATCATAGGAAAATCTAAAGAAATCAGCCAAGTCTAGTTCATCCTTGTGAGCAATTTCCAAACACCTGAAGGTACCACGTTCATCTGTACAAACAATAGTACGCAAGTATAAACACCATGGGACCATGCAGCCCTCATACCACTCAGGAAGGAGACGCGTTCTGTCTCCTAGAGATGAATGTACTTTAGTGCAAAAAGTGCAAATCAATCCCAGAACAACAGCAAAGGACCTTGTGAGGATGCTGGAGGAAACAGGTACAAAAGTATCTATATTCACAGTAAAACAAGTCCTATCTCGACATAACCTGAAAGGCCGCTCAGCAAGGAAGAAGCCACTGCTCCAAAACCGCCATAAAAAAGCCAGACTACGGTTTGCAACTGCACATGGCGACAAAGATACTTTTTGGAGAAATGTTCTCTGGTCTGATGAAACAAAAATAGAACTGTTTGGCCATAATTACCATCATTATGTTAGGAGGAAAAAGGGTGAGGCTTGCAAGCCAAAGAACACCATCCCAACCGTGAAGCACGGGGGTGCCTGCATCATGTTGTGGGGGTGCTTTGCTGCAGGAGGGACTGGTGCACTTCACAAAATAGATTGCATCATGAGGTGGGAAAATTATGTGGATATATTGAAGCAACATCTCAAGACATCAGTCAGGAAGTTAAAGCTTGGTCGCAAATGGGTCTTCCAAATGGACAATGACCCCAAGCATACTTCCAAAGTTGTGGCAAAATTGCTTAAGGACAACAAAGTCAAGTTATTGGAGTGGCCATCACAAAGCCCTGACCTCATCCTATAGAAAATTTGTGGGAAGAACTGAAAAAGCATGTGTGAGCAAGGAGGCCTACAAACCTGACTCAGTTACACCAGCTCTGTCAGGAGGAATGGACCAAAATTCACCCAACTTATTGTGGGAATCTTGTGGAAGGCTACCCAAAACATTTGACCCAAGTTAAACAATTTAAAAGCAATGCTACCAAATACTAATTGAGTGTATGTAAACTTCTGACCCACAAGGAATGTGATGAAAGAAATAAAAAATGAAATAAGTAATTCTCTCTACTATTATTCTGACATTTCACATTCTTAAAATAAAGTGGTGATCCTAACTGACCTAAGATGGACTTTTTACTAGGATTAAATGTCAGGAATTGTGAAAAACTGAGTTTAAATGTATTTGGCTAAGGTGTATGTAAACCTCCGACTTCAACTGTATATCACAAATGAAGGGGTGTATAAGGTGGTTGTGATATGAAAGAAAAACATGTATCAAACCCATTAACTGTTGTCCTTCTAGCATTTTACTGAGCTAGTTCCTATCTGTACGTCTTTATAAGTTGATTAGTATCCCATCACAAAACCCTTCAAATGAAATAACACACAGCAGTAACGCCTTTTAACCTGAAGAAGAAATCATTGTAAGCAATTTACGGAATGGATTGACACACATTAGGCCAATATGTGATTACCTCCTGACATTGAATAAGATATCAACAAAATCCTCTATTGCACAGGCTTGCTTTCTAACACAAATAAATATTTGACATGACGAAAATACCAATATATCTGTTTCATAAACCATATTACAATAAGTAGTCTAATGAGTATATTACAGTAAATGTCTCCCTCTGCTGACCAAGACCCGAAACTGTCTGTAGTGAAAGGAGTCTCAGTGAGTATACTGACCTCTGTGCGTGGAGGGTGGCCCAGCCCCTGAGAGCACGTGTAACCATGGTCTCTCACCCCTCCGCATCACGGCCCCTTCCAGATGGGTGCAGTCGGACAGAGAGGGGAGCATCTCCCCCCTGAGCTCAGCCAGGTCGTGTTCTGAGAAGGAGCGGTCCCGTTTCATAGATGTGGGAAAACTCTCAGCACGGCAGAGCTCCCCACTGTCTGGAGACTCCTCATCCTGCAACAGCAACAAGACAGGAGGACAACAGTGAGGGGATGAGGTCGAGGAGGACAAGGAGGGGGGAGGAGGAGAAGGTGGAGGAGGTGGAGGGGGTGATGGAAGTGGAGGAGGTGATGGAGGTTGAGGAGATGGAGGAGGAATAGAAGGAGGTGATGGAGGATGTGATGGAGGTGGAGGAGGAAAAGGAGGTGATGGAGGAGTAGGAGAAGGAGGTGATGGAGGAGGTGGAGGTGGAGGTGGAGCAGGAAGGAAAACATGACTGATGTTGTAGTTGTTATTTCTTAGTAAGAGGTAGTACATTTAAATGGGAAAACAATATAGTTTCTCTTCTATTTTCCGTCTAACCTCCAACATGTTCATCTCCTCCATCTCTTGAAGAGTAGGGGCTTTGAGCAGAACACGAAGACGAGAAGGGGGGCGGGACCCTAGCTCCTTGCCTGATAGGTCAATGCAGGAAGTAGATTTGAAATCACACGGGCAAGTGTGTGCCAGACAGGGCAGGGATCCAAACGCTGTTAAATGAAACCATACACAAACACATTTCACTTAGAATACATTCCACAATATGAACATACTACATGTATAGCTCAAAGTATTAATGTAGTGACAGTGATGTCCATACATCTTTTGGAGCTGGGTGGGCCCACAGGTTTCAGTTTGCGCTCTTGTTTAATTTCAGCCAGGACACGTTCATGGAGGGACTGCTTCTCCTGAGGAGGAGGGGGCAGGTTTCGCTCTGACGCCTAGCATGCAACACAACAAAACACACAGGCAGACTGAGAACACAGGAGAAACAGACACAGACACACATTACCCAGTCTCAGACTATGACACCATGTGACACACAAGGTACTGGCACAGCCACACTGCAGCCACGTCAACAAAATAAATTGTAGTGAAAGGGACACTCACTGGTTTGAGTGGAGGGCGAGACCTGATGAAGTCCAAAATAAGCTCATGGGCATTTCTCTTCACCCGCGTAGGGATGTCACCATCCACCTAGAGAGAAAATGAGGGAGGTCTGGGAGATAAATACAGGGGAAATAACTATTTGATCCATTGATCAAGAGTCTTCTTATCAGTATACCCAGCTCACCATGACTTTCCGCAGCTGGAACTTGCGGGTGCGGATGTCCTGCATGAGCATCTCAAAGGGTGTGAGGCTGAACTCAGTAGGCAGTGGGTCAAACTCCTGGTCCTGCACCTTCTTCAGCTTCACCCCCTGTCTCAGCTCCTTCATCAACTGGACCCAGAGACGAGTCTGAAACACACACATACACTCATGTACCTTACACACACCCCATCAACCCAATGAAGGAACATACAGTACATACACACACAGTGACACAGACAAACACACACACAATCCCTGCTTCTCACCCAGTCTGTGTGTTTAAGTGCATCAATCTCAGCTCTATCTTCCTGAGGATCCTCTGTTTTGATCTTCTTCAGCATCTACAGAGAAATGATAATACACTGATAATACACCACTATTCAGTTAACAATTATTTCAGTGCTTTACATGTGAGTGATTTTAATCTCTGGTATAAACAAAATCAGGAATGTACCTTCTTGGTATCTCGGATTTTGGTCAGGAAAGTTTGTAGCTCCAGAGTCTCAACAAACAAGGCTCGGCACACGGCCTGGTAGTGCTCAGGGGCAAGTGAAGGGTTGGCCAGTCTGGAAGCGCAAAGTGTCATCACCTGGCGTAATGTACCCACTGGCCTCATAGCCCCCTCTTCTCCCTCCTCTTCCTCCTCCTCCTGACCACTGTATCCCTCATCTGTAGTTCCGTTGCCACCACCACAGTCAGCCCCCAGACTGTGATCTCCCCCTGCCATGCGCTCAATGAGCCGCTCCAGCTGAGGACTCAACTCCCGCTCCTCACTGTCATCCAGACCCCAGTCCAGGGCCTGGTAGATGGCCACGCCCAGAGACTGGACCAGCTGAGGAGACAGATTCAGGTGATCGAGGAAATAAATAGCAGTGGACAACAAGCTGTTAGGATAGAGAGGACTGGAGGGCTGCTTGGAAGATATATATGAAGACTGGCAAAGCAGGGGTGGCATCATAGTTGAGAAGAGAGGAGAGACTGACATTCACCTGTCATGACAGTGTGTTGTATGTTACAAGGTGGGGATGATGGGTTCAGAAACTCACCTGGCGCTCTGCGATAGGTAGGAGGGGAGGTCCATCTGTGTCATCTATGAAGACAAAAAAGTAGGCATGCAGCTGCATAACTAACACTGTTTTATGCTTGCTGTTTTATGCTTGCTGTTTTATGCTTGCTCTCCTCCCTAATAGGGTCTAGAGTTTTCCATCCATCTCACACATTTTTAATACAATACATGGTTAAAAATTGGTCATATCGATCTATGAATTTGAGAGCGGTTACATTTCTCCAGCCCCACCCCACAGCTGTTTACCAAAATAGTGGCAGGGTGCCTGCTTTGTTGTTGTTTGAATCCCAGCTTGCCCCTTTGACTTTGCATTTTATGGGTATAATTAAGCAATAAGGCCCGAGGAGGTGTGGTATATGGCCAATATACCACAGCTAAGGGCTGTTCGCATGCCCGGATGCCTGGATACAGTGCCCTGAGTGCCCAGATACAGCCCTTAGCCATGGTATATTGGCCATACCCCAAACCCCGAGGTGCATTATTGCTATTATAAACTGGTCACCAACGTAATTATAGCAGTAAAAATAAATATTTTGTCATACCCGTGGTATACCACGGCTTTCAGACAATTAGCATTCAGGGCTCAAATCACTCATTTTATGAATATGATTAGACAATATGATATACAGTGCCTTCGGAAAGTATTCAGACCCCTCAACACATTTTCCACAATTCGTTAGGTTACATCCTTATTCTAAAATTCATTAAATAGTTTTTTTCCCCTCATCAATCTATAATGACAAGGCAAAAACAGTTAAAAAAAATTTTGGGGGCTAATTTATTTCTTAAAAACAATGAAATATCACATTTACATAAGTATTCAGACCCTTTACTGAGTACTTTGTTGAAGCACCTTTGGCAGCGATTACAGCCTCGAGTCTTCTTGGGTATGACACTACAAGCTTGGCACACCTGTATTTGGGGAGTTTCTCCCATTCTTCTCTGCAGATTCTCTCAAGCTCTGTCAGGTTGGATGGGGAGCTCTGCTGCACAGCTATTTTCCGGTCTATCGATCGGGTTTAAGTCCGGGCTCTGGCTGGGCCACTCAAGGACATTCAGAGACTTGTCCCGAAGACACTCCTGCATTGTCTTGGCTGTGTGCTTAGGATCGTTGTCCTGTTGGAAAGTGAACCTTCGCCCCAGTCGGAGGTCCTGTGCACTCTGGAGCAGGTTTTCATTAAGGATCTCGCTGTACATTGTTCCCTTCATCTTTGCCTCGATCCGGACTAGTCTATCAGTCCCTGTCGCTGAAAAACATGCCCACAGCATGATGCTGTCACCACCACGCTACACCGTAGGGATGGTGCCAGGTTTGTTCCAGACGTGACGCTTGGCATTCAGGCCAAAGAGTTAAATCTTAGTTTCATCAGACCAGAGAATCTTGTTTCTCATGGTCTGAGAGTCCTTTAGGTGCCTTTTGGCAAACTCCAAGCGGGCTATCATGTGTTTTTTACTGAGGAGTGGATTCGGTCTGGCTACTCTACCATAAAGGCCTGATTGGTGGAATACTGCAGAGATGGTTGTCCTTCTGGAAGGTTCTCCCACCTCCACAGAGGAACTCTAGAGCTCTGTCAGAGTGACCATCGGGTTCTTGGTCACCATCCCGACCAAGGCCCTTCTCCCCCGATTGCTAAGTTTGCCAGGCGGCCAGCTCTAGGAAGAGTCTTAGTTGTTCCAAACTTCTTCCATTTAAGAACGATGGAAGCCACTGTGTTATTGGGGACCATCAATGCTGCAGACATTATCTGGTACCCATTCCAAGATCTGTGTCCCGGAGCTCTATGGACAATTCCTTCAACCTCATGGCTTGGTTTTTGCTCTGACATGCACTGTCCATTTTGGGACCTTATATAGACAGGTGTGTGCCTTTTCAAATAATTTCCAATCATTTACTACAGGTGAATTCTAATCAAGTTGTAGAAACATCTCAAGGATGATCAATGGAAACAGCATGCAACTGAGCTCAATTTCGAGTCTCAAAGCAAAGGGTCTGAATACTTATGTAAATAAGGTATTTCTTTTTTTTTTTTTTTATACATTTGCAAAAATGTCTAAAAACCTGTTTTCGCTTTGTCATTATGGGGTATTGTGTGTAGATTGCTGAGGATTTTTTATTTTTTTTATCCATTTTAGAATAAGGCTGTAACGTAACGTGTGGAAAAAGTCAAGGGGGTCTGAATACTTTCCGAAGGCACTGTATAGTAGAAAATGCTGACAAAATGCATCATTTTCCCACCGTTGATCCCGTAAGACTGTAGAACGCGCATTTTTCATTTTATAGTCGTCAAATTCTATATATCTCATGTGCTGCAGTCACAACTCAGCTAGCCAGCAATGGTTCAGTTTTCTGTGTGTACAGAGAAGAGCAGGGCTCAGATGTCATTAATGACACCCGGTAGGCCTGAAACCACACATTCAGCACATTAGCGCTGCAGAACCCAAGACTAGTGGAGAGGCCTGGGTGAGGGGTCAGTGCTGCTCCTTCTGTCCAGAACAAAGCGCTGAAAGCAGGACTAGGCCCAGATAAACAGAGCCTGCCTGAATAGATCTGCACCGTGGACAAAGAGTCGGCCTGACACATAGTCATAGTACTGTTCTCTCTCTCAGAAGGGTGAAGACATTTCTATTCAAGCCCCTCAGAAGCTGAGTAATAGATCCTTTTTGAAGCAGTTAGACAGGTTTCATTATGGCCGGTTAGGTTCACGTAACCAATGACACAGACAGTGGCCATATCCGAGTACCCATACTAGTATGCTACATACTTAAACTGCATACTCATTCGGCGTTTGATCAAGTAGAATCAGAGAGTCGAAAAGAGAGAGGCCCAACTCCGCGGAATATCTGTCTCCCTTCAGCAGGTGGCTTTTTTTTAGTTGTTTCGCCCACCAAGCAAGTTTTTGTAGAGGTCAAAGAGAGTGTCGAATTTGGTCAACAACAAAAATGAATGGCTTATTTGCTAGGTGAGGTTAATTTGATCGAATAGAAGTGTCGTAATGCTTAAGTTGTTAAGAGTGTACTGATATAAGTAGGACACGTGACTTCCTGGCAACTTTGAGAAAAAACACTTTAATTCGGAGTTGTCTCAAGATGACAATGCATATTCATGGTATGGGGCTAGTAGCATAGCATCTCTCTCCAGTGAATACAGGCGGTCGACATCAGCAATCCTCATTGTATATTCAAAAAAAGGATTACAAGAATGAAATGTATCCACCAATCCAAAGAAAGGATAGGCAGGAGCTAGACAGCCCGCCGGCTGCTTTGTGGACGACTCCTATTGTTAGGGCGGAGAGAATTCACTTGTATTTTTTCAGACTCACGTGTTTGACAACAGCTGATAATCAGATAAATTGACGCTCATAGATGACGCATTCGGGAGTACTATTTTCAAAATGTCACATACGCTGGTATGGATATTCGGACACGGCCAGTGTCTCGGAGAGAACAGTCTTTCATCTTGTGTCTGTCAGTTGATTATAGTTACAGTTGAAGTTGGAAGTTCAATTACTGACATTTAATCCTAGTAAAAAATCCTTGTCTTAGGTCAGTTAGGATCACCACTTTATTTAAAGAATGTGAAATGTCAGAATAATAGTAGAGAGAATTTATTTCTTTCATCACATTCCTTGTGGGTCAGAAGTTTACATACACTCAATTAGTATTTGGTAGCATTGCTTTAAAATTGTTTAACTTGGGTCAAACGTTTTGGGTAGCCTTCCACAAGCTTCCCACAATAAGTTGGGTGAATTTTGGCCCATTCCTCCTGACAGAGATGGTGTAACTGAATCAGGTTTGTAGGCCTCCTTGTTCACACATGCTTTTTCCGTTCTGCCCACAAATTTTCTATGGAATTGAGGTCAGGGCTTTGTGATGGCCACTCCAATAACTTTACTTTGTTGTCCTTAAGCCATTTTGCAACAACTTTGGAAGTATGCTTGGGGTCATTGTCTATTTGGAAGACCCATTTGTGACCAAGCTTTAACTTCCTGACTGATGTCTTGAGATGTTGCTTCAATATATCCACATAATTTTCCCACCTCATGATGCAATCTATTTTGTGAAGTGCACCAGTTCCTCCTGCAGCAAAGCACCCCCACAACATGATGCTGCCACCCCTGTGCTTCACGGTTGGGATGGTGTTCTTTGGCTTGCAAGCCTCCCCCATTTTCCTCCAAACATAACGATGGTCATTATGGCCAGGCTGTTATATTTTTGTTTCATCAGACCAGAGAACATTTCTCCAAAAAGTACGATCTTTGTCCCCATGTGCAGTTGCAAACCGTAGTCTGGCTTTTTTTATGGCGGTGTTGGAGCAATGGCTTCTTCCTTGCTGAGCGGCCTTTCAGGTTATGTCGAGATAAGACTTGTTTTACTGTGGATATAAATACTTTTGTACCCGTTTCCTCCAGCATCTTCACAAGGTCCTTTCCTGTTGTTCTGGGATTGATTTGCACTTTTCGCACCAAAATACGTTCATCTCTGGGAGACAGAACGCGTCTCCTTCCTGAGCGGTATGACGGCTGCGTGGTCCCATGGTGTTTATACGTACTATTGTTTGTACAGATGAACGTGGTACCTTCAGGTGTTTGGAAATTTCTCCCAATGATG
Source organism: Brachymystax lenok tsinlingensis (assembly GCA_030435695.1). Lineage (NCBI taxonomy): Eukaryota > Metazoa > Chordata > Actinopteri > Salmoniformes > Salmonidae > Brachymystax > Brachymystax lenok. The sequence goes on along the minus strand of CM059793.1, from coordinate 22,369,245 downwards.
AACCAGACTTGTGGAGGTCTACAATTGTTTTTCTGAGGTCTTGGCTGATTTATTTTGATTTTCCCATGATGTCAAGCAAAGAGTTTGAAGATAGGCCTTGAAATACATCCACAGGTACACCTCCAATTGACTCAAATTATGTCAATTAGCCTATCAGAAGCTTCTAAATCCATGACATCATTTTCTGGAATTTTCCAAGCTGTTTAAAGGCACAATCTTAGTATATGTAAACTTCTGACCCACTGGAATTGTGATACAGTGAATTATAAGTGAAAACAATTTTTGGAAAAATTACTTGTGTCATGCACAAAGTAGATGTCCTAACCGACTTGCCAAAACTATAGTTTGTTAACAAGAAATGTTTGGAGTGGTTGAAAAACAAGTTTTAATGACTCCAACATAAGTGCATTTAAACTTCCGACTTCAACTGTATTTCTCTTTCAGGCAATGTTTTCAAGATTCCATCTCTTTTGGAGCTGTTTTATGTTTTCTGCCCCTGTGATTTCCCTCACATTCAAAATATGGACCTGGAATCTGTTGTCATAGAAATATGGGTAACAAGACACAAACATAAAAAAAACATTTGTAAAAGTGCATCAAAGAGAACTATTATAGTCATGTCAAACAGTGCAGCCAGAATAACAGCAAAGTAGCTGCATTTGTGAAGCTGTTTTCTAGTGACATTTATTTGGATACATCCATAACAATGAGCTAATGATACGCGATTTCACCTGACATAGAAGATGTGCTCTCTCGTCAGTACACTGTTATTCAGAGGAGATAGCCAACAACACAACTAACACAATCACTTCAAACTGAAGCTGGAAAGACTGCAAACTAGCTGCATTTCGTTTCCTTTTACCTGTTTTCTATTGACATTTCTTTGTACAGTACCATTCAAAACATTTGGACACATCTACTCATTCCAGGTGTTTTCTTTATTTTTACTATTTTCTACATTGTAGGATAATAGTGAAGACATCAAAACTATGAAATAACACAAATCTATTTTAGATTCTTCATTCTTGGCATTCTCTCAACCAGCTTCATGAGGTAGTCACCTGGAATGCATTTCAATTAACAGGTGTGCCTTGTTAAAATTTGGTTTGGTGGAATTTCTTTCCTTTAAATGCATTTGAGACAATCAGTTTTGTTGTGACAAGGTAGGGGTGGTATATCAATAACTTTGAAAGTTTATTCAAGTGCAGTCGCAAAAACCATCAAGCGCTATGATGAAACTGGCTCTCATGAGGACCGCCACAGGAAAAGAAAACCCAGATTTACCTCTACTGCAGAGAATAAGTTCATTAGCGATAACTGCACCTTAGATTGCAGCCCAAATAAATGTAACAGACACATCTCAAAATCAACTGTACAGAGGAGACTGAGTGAATCAGGCCTTCATGGTCAAATTGCTGCAAAGAAACCACTACTAAAGGACACCAATAATAAGAAGAGACTTGCTTGGGCCAAGAAACACGAGCAATGGACATTAGACCGGTGGAAATCTGTCCTTTGGTCTGATGAGTCCAAATTTGAGATATTTGGTACCAACCGCCGTGTCTTTGTGAGACGTAGAGTAGTTGAACGGATGATCTCCACATGTGTGGTTCCCACCGTGAAGCATGGAGGAGAAGGTGTGATGGTGTGGGGGTGCTTTGCTGGTGACACTGTCTGTGATTTGTTTAGAATTCAAGGCACACTTAACCAGCATGGCTACCACAGCATTCTGCAGCGATACGCCATCCCATCTGGTTTACACTTAGTGGGACTGTTTTTCAACAGGACATTGACCTAATACACTTCCAGGCTGTGTAAAGGTTATTGTACCAAGAAGGAGAGTGATGGAGTGCTGCATCAGAAGACCACAATCACCCGACCTCAACCCAATTGAGATGGTTTGGGATGAGTTGGACCACAGAACGAAGGACAAGCAGCCAATATGTAGGAACTCCTTAAAGACTGTTGGAAAAGCATTCCAGATGAAGCTGGTTGAGAGAATGCCAAGCGTGTGCAAAGCTGTGATCAAGGAAAAAGGAGGCTACTTTGAAGAATCTAAAATCTAAAATATATTTAGATTTGTTTAACACTTTTTTGGTTACTACATGATTCCATATGTGTTATTTCATAGTTTGATGCCTTCATTATTATTCTACAATGTAGAAAATAGTAAAAAATAAAGAAAAACCCTGGTATGAGTAGGTGTATCCAAACTTTTGACTGGTACTGTATATCTCCATAAAAATGATGCCAGCTGAATCATGATTTTGACTGGCTGAGAAAAGCTGCCTGCTTGTCTGTCTCGTCCCGACTCCCTACATGTTTATTACATGGCTGGAGATCGAATTTCAATATTGAAACAATGTTGCAAATGTCAGAGAGACAGACAGCAAGGTTTATCTACAAACCACTTTTGAAAATCAAATGCTAGTCTAAAAGATATTGGAGATAATGTCTAGAAGCTTTTTACCGTGGAGATCAAGTTTATAAATTGCCTGGCTGGGCTGATGAGACAGTCGATTGCCCAGTCGATTGCCCCTGATGAGACAGTCGATTGCCCAGCCAGGCAATTTCTGGCTCCCAGGTGTCTTTTATACAGGTAACGAGCTGAGATTAGGAGCGCACTCTAAAAGGGAGTGCTCCTAATCTCAGTTTGTTACCTGTATAAAAGACACCTGTCCACAGAAGCAATCAATCAGATTCCAAACTCTCCACCATGGCCAAGACCAAAGAGCTCTCCAAGGATGTCAGGGACAAGATTGTAGACCTACACAAGGGCTACATGGGCTACAAGACCATCGCCAAGCAGCTTGGTGAGAAGGTGACAACAGTTGGTGCGATTATTCGCAAATGGAAGAAACACAAAAGAACTGTCAATCTCCCTTGGCGCCGGGGCTCCATGCAAGATCTCACCTCGTGGAGTTGCAATGATCATGAGAACGGTGAAGAATCAGCCCAGAACTACACGGGAGGATCTTGTCAATGATCTCAAGGCAGCTGGGACCATATTCACCAAGAAAACAATTGGTAACACACTACACCGTGAAGGACTGAAATCCTGCAGCGCCCGCAAGGTCCCCCTGCTCAAGAAAGCACATATACATGCCCGTCTGAAGTTTGCCAATGAACATCTGAATGATTCAGAGGACAACTGGGTGAAAGTGTTGTGGTCAGATGAGACCAAAATGGAGCTCTTTGGCATCAACTCAACTTGCCGTGCTTGGAGGAGGAGGAATGCTGCCTATGACCCCAAGAACACCATCCCCACCGTCAAACATGGAGGTGGAAACATTATGCTTTGGTGGTGTTTTTCTGCTAAGGGGGCAGGACAACTTCACCGCATCAAAGGGACGATGGACGGGGCCGTGTACCGTCAAATCTTGGGTGAGAACCTCCTTCCCTCAGCCAGGGCATTGAAAATGGGTCGTGGATGGGTATTCCAGCATGGCAATGACCCAAAACACACGGCCAAGGCAACAAAGGAGTGGCTCAAGAAGAAGCACATTAAGGTCCTGGAGTGGCCTAGCCAGTCTCCAGACCTTAATCCCATAGAAAATCTATGGAGGGAGCTGAAGGTTCGAGTTGCCAAACGTCAGCCTCGAAACCTTAATGACTTGGAGAAGATCTGCAAAGAGGAGTGGGATAAAATCCCTCCTGAGAAGTGTGCAAACCTGGTGGCCAACTACAAGAAACGTCTGACCTCTGTGATTGCCAACAAGGGTTTTGCCACCAAGTACTAAGTCATGTTTTGCAGAGGGGTCAAATACTTTTTTTCCCTCATTAAAATGCAAATCAATTTATAACATTTTTCACATGCGTTTTTCTGGATTTTTTTGTTGTTATTCTGTCTCTCACTGTTCAAATAAACCTACCATTAAAATTATAGACTGATAATTTCTTTGTCAGTGGGCAAATGTATAAAATCAGCAGGGGATCAAATACTTTTTTCCCTCACTGTAAATTTTTTTAAAAGCACACGTAGCCTACATATCAATGCATACACACAAACTATCTAGGTCAAATAAGGGAGAGGCGTTGTGCCACGAGGTGTTGCTTTATCTGTTTTTTTTTAAACCAGGTTTGCTGTTTATTTGAGCAATATGAGATGGAAGGAAGTTCCATGCATTAAGGGCTCTATATAATACTGTACGTTTCCTTGAATTTGTTTTGGATTTGGGGACTATGAAAAGACTCCTGGTGGCATGTCTGGTGGGATAAGTGTGTGTGTCAGAGCTGTGTGTAAGTTGACTATGCAAACAATGGGCCAGCTGCAGCTTAACTAGGTCTTTCCTTGCAGCACTGGACCACACGACTGGACAATAATCAAGATTAGACAAAACTAGAGCCTGCAGAACTTGCTTTTTGGAGTGTGGTGTCAAAAGAGTAGAGCATTTCTTTATTACGGCTAGACCTCTCCCCATCTTTGCAAACATTGAATCTTTTTGTTTTGACCATGACAGTTTACAATCTAAGGCAACGCCAAGTAATTTATACTCCTCAACTTGTTCAACAGCCACACCATTCATAACCAGATTCAGCTGAGGTCTAGCACTTAATGAATGATTTGTACCAAATACAATGCTCTTAGTTTTAGAGATGTTCAGGACCAGTTTATTACTGGCCACCCATTCCAAAACAGACTGCAACTCTTTAAGGGTTTCAGTGACTTCATTAGCTGTGGTTGCTGATGCGTATATGGTTGAATCATCAGCATACATGGACACACAATGACCTGCCAGTGGCAGGTCATTGGTAAAAATAGAAAAGAGTAGAGGGCCTAGAGAGCTGCCCTGCGGTACACCACACTACATGTTTGACATTAGAGACGCTTCCATTTAAGAAAACCCTTTGAGTTCTATTAAATAGATAGCTCTGAATCCCCGATATGGCAGAGGTTGAAAAGCCATAGCACTTAAGTTTTTTCAACAACAGGTTATGGTCAATATTATCAAAGGCTGCACTGAAATCTAACAGTACAGCTCCCACAATCTTCTTATTATCAATTACTTCCAACCAATCATCAGACATTTGTGTCAGTGCAGTACATGTTGAGTGCCCTTCTCTATAAGCATGCTGAAAGTCTGTTGTTAATTTGTTTACAGAGAAATAGCATTGTATTTGGTCAAACACAAATTTTTCCAACAGTTTGCTAAGAGCTGTATGACCCCAAAGTGACTGTTCTTGCAATTTGTAGTCTATGACATTTCAGATTTACATATTATAATTTATCACAAAGTAGTTTGGATGTAGGGAAGTACTTTTAAAAGTAACTTCAGTTAGGTAAACTTTATTTTTCCTAAGAATAGCTTTAATTGGTAGCTTGGGAAACTATATTTTCAGAGTAGCTTCCCCAACACTGGTAAACTATACCCATACTGACCAACTGCATCAACAATGCAAAATAATTGGCTCCTCAGCAAGGACACAAATGTCCCATACATATGCAGTATGTCCTTTGTTGCGCTCATTAAATTGACTGACTCTCTTCTGTAAATTACTAAATAAGTATAGACAACAAAAATATTCAAGAAACATCCCTCCTAAGTAAACAGCTCATAAGACAAGATGAACACAGGGACCCTATAGTGGGATATCAATCACTATCTGTGCTATTAATTATGATTTACATTGTTCATTATATAATTTGGTCATTTCTCAATAGTAATAAAAACAAAAAAGTATTTATATATTTGGGACAAAAATTATGCCTATACAATTCTGTCTCAGCAACTGATCTAGAGCCTAAACTACTGGATTCGTTTTTGTCCAATTTGTTGTGACATAATTTATGCGTTTTGTTTAGGCTACTGTTATTACCGCAACACAGTAGCCTATTTAACATAAAACAGAACATTAGCATTGTGAGTGATAAGGTGATTTCATATTTTTCTCTCAGTTTAAGTAACATCCATAGTAACCCTTAATGTTGCAACATTTCGTAATCTACTAACCTGCTATCGTTTTCCACCCAGTTGTATCCTTTATCTTATCATGTCATAGCTCGGTTCGTTAGGCTATGTCAGCAACTCTGACCGAGTTTTTATTTGGGCCCCGGCCCCGCAGTGCACGCAGGACAGGTATTTTATTGGGATCCTTTAACCGACTCACTTGTGAATGGGAAACAGATTACAAAGCTACCTCTAACTCTAAACCTTCTTTAGCATATACAAGGGGGGATTTGTACTGTATGAATAATTGATCATTTCGCCTACCCGTATAATCCAAGCCATTTCTGTTTGGGGAGTGTTACTGACGCATTTATCGTGAATTTCCCATTCAAAACAATATTGCATGTTGAAATTACAGCATACAAATAGTGAATCAATATCAAATTAATTTTGAAATAACTGAAAGGCCTATAATAAATGAGGCTATATTGTAGGCCTAGGCTGGTGTTAATTCAGGTATTTTGGTACGGCAAAGGGCTGTCAGGAAGTTAGATCAATAAATAATATTAGCTAACAGAGCTAACTTACGGTTGTTGCAGGGCTGTTGTTGTAGGGAAACCATCCCATCTCTGAGTAAGAGTATAGAGGACGGGTCCTTCACCCGGGAAACTCCACCTGTCACAGTGGCCGGGCGCGGCAGCCCGCTGCAGCATTGATAACACACAGCCCAAGCCTGCTCCTCGTTAATGGGCTGCTCGTATGATTTCAACACTTCTTCAAGAGACAGTTCCCTGGGGTCGCTCAGGTCCCGAGCCTCTGCCCGGTCCGTGGGAGCGGACACCCTTGAATCTCCATCCTTGGCGCTTCTGTTTGTTGATCTGGCCATGGCTGCGGTAAACTACCGATCCCATTGCTCTGTGGCCATTATCTTTTCACGCCGGGTTCCTTCCTTCCCCACAGCACGCCAACTCAACTGCCACAGCTGCGAGTTACCATTACAGCAAATTACAGCGATCTTTGATCTACAGGAATGTCAATCAGCGCCAAGGAAAGGAGAGGCGGCAGGAGGAGGAAACCAGTGGCGCAATCAACCTGCAAGGAGAAAATATTGTTGAAAATGTTTGACCACCAGCCAGACGAGTACTGGTAAACAATGACGAAGAAATAGATAAACCCCTAAAGATGATTGTAATTGAGAGAATAGACCGTACGCTCAGGTTTGGCAGTCCGGTCCCCCAGATTCACCGCTCCGCTGCAGTGCATCCCCGCATTCCCTGTGCTCCGCCCGTCTCACGCAGCCTGAGCGTCATCCAACAAACCTACAAATCTATCGAAGTGGCGACCTCGACGCTGTGAGAATGTCAGCCCTCACATGCATATTGTTAGATAAACAAACAGAATCAGTGGATACATCACCTCAGCAATTAATTCATGAAACTCAGACCCCCGATGTTTAGGCCCAAGGAAATAATTCTGATTGTAGCCCAACATTACATGGCCAGAGCTTGTAAAGGTTTTATAACTCTCAGTAGTTATAGACTGTTCATCATTAGTTCATATAGGATAGTCTATAAATCAATAATAAACTTGTAATAAACATTGTTTGAAAAGGTGTCATAACTTGAATAGGCCTTAAACCATTCACAAACCCTTCATACACCCTTTAAATATACTTTATAAAGTGTATATTAATATTACAGTTATAAATATTTTTTTTCCCCCTTTGATTTATTCATGCACCAGTTGGTTCAAAAATAAATAGGTCTGCATTCCCCCTCAAGCAAAGTCACAAGTTGATTATGAACAGAAAAATCCATATGGTTAAAGAGACTCTCCATAACTTTTGTATATTTTTATCCAGTAGTTCTGAAAGCAGCGCCCAAGAGCCAATAGGGTCCCTGAAAGTTGTGTACTAAGTCATCAGATAATTGCTCTCAAGCCCCTGCAGTTTTGCACAAAGACATGCACAAGCTTGGGGGCTCATCCCAAAACCTCATTGGACAATGCTGTGCCGATCAGATCCCGCCTCCCACTTTAACCTTGCAAACTCAATGGACATCATTACACCTGCCAATCAACATTTTCCCTCAATGTTCCATTGTCTCTAATTCCTTGTTGTACAGATTATTATGGTAAGCAAGCAATTGTGAGGATGTCATTTTATACAATTTAAAAGTTATAGCCTACTTAAATCAAATCAAATGCTATTTGTCACATACACATGGTTAGCAGATGTTAATGCGAGTGTAGCGAAATGCTTGTGTGTCTAGTTCCGACCATGCAGTAGTATCTAACAAGTAATCTAACAAATTCACAACAACTACCTTATACACAAAGGGTAAAGGAATGAATATGAGTATATACATATAAATATATGGATGAGCGATGGCTGACCGGCGTAGGCAAGATGCAGTAGATGGTATAGAGTACAGTATATACATATGAGATGAGTAATGTAGGATATGTAAACATGATATAAATGGCATCGTTTAAAGTGGCTAGTGATACATTTATTTCATCCAATTTTTAATTACTAAAGTGGCTAGAGATTTGAGTCAATGGCCAAATGGCATAGGCAAGATTCAGTAGATGAGTACAGTGTATACATTTGATATGAGTAATGTTGGATATGTAAACATTATATACAAAATTGTTTAAAGTGGCTAGTGATACATTTGTTACATCCAATTCCTATTATTTAAAGTGGCTAGAGATTTAAGTCAGTATGTTGGCAGCAGCCACTCAATGTTAGTGATGGCTGTTTAACAGTCTGATGGCCTTGAGATAGAAGCTGTTTTTCAGTCTCTCGGTCCCAGCTTTGATGCACCTGTACTGACCTCGCCTTCTGGATGATAGCGGGGTGAACAGGCAGTGGCTCGGGTGATTGTTGTCCTTGATGATCTTTTTGGCCTTCCTGTGACATCGGGTGTTGTAGGTGTCCTGGAGGGCAGGTAGTTTACCCCCGGTGATGCGTTGTGCAGTCCTCACTACCCTCTGGAGAGCCTTACGGTTGTAGGCGGAGCAGTTGCCGTACCAGGCGGTGATACAGCCTGACAGGATGCTCTCAATTGTGCATCTGTAGAAGTTTGTGAGTGTTTCTGGTGACAAGCCAAATTTCTTCAGCCTCCTGAGGTTGAAGAGGCGCTGTTGCGCCTTCTTCAACACGCTGTGTGTGGGTGGACCATTTCAGTTCGTCCGTGATGTGTACACCGAGGAACTTAAAACTTTCCACCTTCTCCACTACTGTCTTGTCGATGTGGATAGGGGGGTGCTCCCTCTGCTGTTTCCTGAAGTCCACGATCATCTCCTTAGTTTTGTTGACTTTGAGTGAGAGGTTATTTTTCTGACACCACACTCTGAGGGCCCTCACCTCCTCCCTGTAGGCTGTCTCGTCGTTGTTGGTAATCAAGCCTACCACTGTAGTGTCGTCAGTAAACTTGATGATTGAGTTGGAGGCGTGCTTGGCCACGCAGTCATGGGTGAGCAGGGAGTACAGGAGAGGGCTGAGAACGCACCCTTGTGGGGCCCCAGTGTTGAGGATCAGCGGGGTGGAGATGTTGTTTCCTACCCTCACCACATGGCGTCGGCCCGTCAGGAAGTCCAGGACCCAGTTGCACAGGGCTGGGTCAAGACCTAGGGTCTCGAGCTTAATGACGAGCTTGGAGGGTACTATAGTGTTAAATGCTGAGCTGTAGTCGATGAACAGCATTCTTACATAGGTATTCCTCCTGTCCAGATGGGTTAGGGCAGTATGCAGTGTGATTGCGATTGCGTCGTCTGTGGACCTATTGGGATGGTAAGCAAATTGGAGTGGGTCCAGGGTGTCTGGCAGGATGGAGGTGATATGATCCTTGATTAGTCTCTCAAAGCACTTCATGATGACGGAAGTGAGTGCTACGGGGCGATAGTCATTTAGCTCAGTTACCTTAGCTTTCTTGGGAACAGAAACAATGGTGGCCCTCTTGAAGCGTGTCGGAACAGCAGATTGGGATAGGGACTGATTGAATATGTCCTTGAACACACCAGCCAGCTGGTCTGCGCATGCTCTGAGGACACGGCCAGGGATGCCATCTGGGCCGGCAGCCTTGCGAGGGTTAACACATTTAAATGTTTTACTCACGTTGGCTGCGGTGAAGGTGAGCCCGCAGGTTTTGGTAGCGGGCCGTGTCAGTGGCACTGTATTGTCCTCAAAGCGAGCAAAGAAGTTGTTTTGTTTACATCAAATGTCCTACTCCTTGAAAGTCGTGTAATGATTTGGATGGATTCATTTTTTGATTTGGATGGATGGTTGACACAACAGAAAGGTACGGAGAATATTTTATCTAGAAAGTGGGTGAAAGTTTGAGGTATACATTTCTCGAGCGAATCAATGTTCTATGTGTGTTGTGATTTACCCCTGGTAAAAACCTCTAGTCTTTTGCGCAATATATTCAAAAATTCTAACAAAATACACCAGCGACACCATTTAGGAGATGCAGGTTGTGAGCAGTGTTTCTGATCGGTTTGACAATTGTCTTCTAATGTATTTGTCTGGATAAAATTGCATCTTTAGCGCACATCCTTTTCTGCTTGGTTTCCAGAGAAATGTAGCCTATTGAAAGAGAGAAATGAAACAACTACCGAGGCCTAACAGATCTTAATCCTAATTTCAAATGTATTCCAATTTATGATGCATGGATATGATCGAAGTATTCAATGTATTTTTGCTGTTATCAAAATAACTAATGGTAAGTGCAGGTAGCCAGGCAATCCCACTCGCTTCCAAGCATGTGCTCACTAGGAACGAGCACATATCTCATGCACTAAATGAAGCCAGGTAAAAAATATAAGGATTATGTGCCTTTTTTAGCCTCTGGGAGAGGACTGCAGATTGTTTATTATGCATGTATGAGCCATACATCAAGTCCAAAACGGGAGGTTTAAAAAAATAACTAGGTTGTTTCATCCTCTGGAACACCTTTAAGTGTGGTGTGGTGACAAATAAAAATGTTTCACTTGAAATGTCAATTAGGAACCCTATACTTAACACCGTGATGCTAAGTTATTGTACTTTAACTAGATGGGGGGGTCATGTCAAGCACTGTAAAGTACAGGTAACTGCCAAAATAAAGGAAAAACCAACATACATACCTCATAGGGCGTTGGGCCACCACAAGCCACCAGAACAGCTTCAATGCCCCTTGGCATAGATTCTAGTGTCTGGAACTCTACTGGAGGGATGCGATACCATTCTTCCATGAGAAATTCCATTATTTGGTGTTTTGTTGATGGTGGTGGAAAACACTGTCTCAGTCGCCACTCCACAATCTCCCATAAGTGTTCAATTTGTTTGAGATCTGGTTACTGAGACATGCACACACACACACTCCCTTTAAACCCCCTATACTCCTCTGAGACCCCTCTTTCAAACACATTGAGATATCTACTTCTAGCCATGTTAGCCAAAGGAATGGGAAACTGGGCATTTGTTTACATGACCCTAACTAAGCATGATGGATGTTAATTGCTTAATTAACTTAGAAACCACAACTGTGTGGAAGCCCCTGCTTTCAATATACTTTGCATCCTTCATTTATTCAAGTGTTTCCTTTATCTGTATCTACCATTTACCCGACAGCGTCTAAGGGCATGCGCCAATGAATGATCTCTGTCAGCAGAGGGAGCTGTTGTATCATGCATTCACAAAAATATGCCTCACCTTTAAATGTGTCAGGTAGGTAGGTAGGTCTATACAAGGTCTCCAACAGGTCGATCGCCAAACAATTCTGAAAGTACATGCAATTTTCAAGTGTTCCACCGCAAACGGTCATAAATAAATCTCCCAAGTATCAGACACCGCACGCTCCCAGCTACTACAGTATCTAATCAACGTAACATTGACATTGTCCTACCCATTGTCAGCAAATAGTTTCCCCATAACCTTCTCAATTAAATGTTAACTGCAAAGTTGGCTTACCTAGCAGAAGTATATCATTAGTAATACGTATATTGTTTGTTATTATTTCTTATTTGCCATGAAATGAGCAGCAGCAGTACAGAACCATTGCTTGAACCAGCACGTTCCTCACTGTCTAGACGCGCAATTGAATACGCAATTAAAGGGGAATTACACTAATTACAGAAGAAAATGTTTGCTTCTGGTGTGATTTAAGCATTGACATGGAATCAAAACATATAATTTCGTTGTTTCTCTAATGAACATTTTTGAGTGAAAAACAAAAAACAAATCTAAAACCAGCAAATAACAAAGAGTAGAATATGGGGCAAATAAAGACTCATTTAATAAAATGTAATATTTATTGCTAATAAATCAACGGGTCAAACAAAATCAATTCAGAAATCACCAGTACATCATAATCACCATAATCAAATAAAATCATCTGGTTATTATTAGATAATTGGGAAAACATTAGCATTGCCTACAGTAAGCATTCCTACTGTCATTTGTACAAAACAAAGTACAACATAGCCAGACCTAGGTGAGAAAGTCAAATCAAGTGGTGGCATCAGACCACTATCATTTAAACTAAATACATTTTTTCTACACCAATGAATAACAACATAACTTACATAGCAGAGGATTTGTTTACATTATACTGGGAGCCATATTGAAGTGTGAACACTGCATGGATAGCAAACTTCATAGCAGACCAGTCACAATATAATAAGTAGAAAGATATATATTTTTTTGTTATTTAACCTTTATGTAACTATATTTGAGGACATTCCACATTTAAATATGCCCTTTAGTTGAAATATCTCATTGATATTCAACACTATGGAAATGTTAATTAAACAAAGAGCATGGTGCATCAACTTTTTAAAGACATAACAAAGTCATAACACTGTTTCATTTTTAACAATGCTGTGTCAAAACTGTTTAGTGTGTAACAATGCCGTGTTGTATGTAAAAGGTCACTCTATTCTTGATTAATGATCTTATGGCGTTAAACAAAGCCACTGACCAACACTCATTTAAAGGTTTCCCGGACACAGATTAAGTATAATCCTGGACTAAACCGTGGAGTAGCTGTTTATATAAAATGATATACACACTAACAAAACCCATAAATCCACTTTCATAGACCACTAAACTGATACAAACACACAGGCCTTCACACACACAAACACACACTGAGTTGCACCCTTTCTCACATGCACACTTGTAAATGTGTTTTCCTCTGGTGCGTCAAACTACAGTACATTCTGAGCATAACTGGTTGTGATTGAGAGAGAGGGCTTACCATCAGTCTTCACTGACGGCTACAGTACAGCAGCCCCTTCTCAAAACCCGGTCGGGAATAACATCATAGTCAAAGTCAAAGTCACCATTATTAGTCAGTTGTACAACCGAATGCCTTCAACTGAAATGTGTCTTTCCGCATTTAACCCAACCCCTCTGAATCAGAGAGGTGCGGGGTCTGCCTTAATTGACATCCACGTCTTCGGCGCCCGGGGAACAGTGGGTTAACTGCCTTGTTCAGGGGCAGAACGACAGATTTTTACCTTGTCAGCTCGGGGATTCGAACTTGCAACCGGTTACAAGTCCAACGCTCTAACCACTAGGCTACCTGCCGCGGAGCTGGGCTTCATCTCTGGCTCCGGTATGTGTAGGTTGGAAATCAATGTGATTTAAGATATATCCCACTGCCTAACTTCCATTCCTTCCCAAAAGGCTAACCATTATTTCAGTACTCTATAGAACATTACAACAATGACATAAAGAAAGATTAGAATCGAGAAAATAAAACAACATAACCATTAGTCTCTGTAAACATAAATCAAAGCAGCTCTCTATCTCGTTGACATGCATTAATCCAGGGGTCCCCAACTACATTCAGCCTTGGGCTGATTTTTCCTTGAGCGGATGGTCGGGGGGGCTGAAACAACTGATCGCAAGAATCCCAAACAGATATAGTATTTGACAAAAACAGAATCATTTCAAACCTTGATTACACTGGGTTACGATCACATATGCCTCTCTATTTATTAGTGGAAATACTCGGGAATGGATTTCCTAAATTAAAATCACTTTGAGCTGATTTCCTGGTGATTTGACAGTATTCTATGTTCCGTGGACCACCTATTGGGGAACTTTGCATTAACCCCTTACCAATACTGGCCTCCAGCTCTTTTTCCAGTTCCATTTTCCCTTAGAGGATGGATATTGACACCCTCCTGTTGGTGAATAGTTGCATTGTTCTCATTCCCCCAAATAGATTTCAGTGGGATTTGGTCTCTGAAAATATTATCATCTACTCATTGTTTGTATTGTCAGTTTTGGAAGGGAGCCAGCTGAAATGATATCGTTCACGGGGAGTCAGAAGGTCCACGTCAAGTTTCTTCTGTTCTTTCTCACTGTCAACGGTCCTATACCCCAGCAAAGACATGGCGCCCTTACACACCTCCTGGATGTTCCTTACCTTGTCATGGGGCAAAGTAGTACGCCAAGCCTGAGAGACGTCTGCTGCGTTGCGGGAGGTGATTTGGAAGGCCTCCTTCTTGGTGCCCTTGCCCTTACCGTGGGTGACCTTATAGATCCACTCCTGTAGCGACTGTGTCATCTCCAGCCCCACAAACTGATACATACTGTCGATCTCTGTCAGGGGGTCTCTCACCATGTCCTCGTAGCGTACCATCTTGTAACGTCCACGTAGAAAGTCTGGGGGTTTGAGCATGGCCCTCTCGTGGATGCGGATGTGGCTGCGGCATATCTCCTGCATGACGCGGTACTGTGTGTCATCCACCTTGGTGTTGCCTTGTTCCAGGACCAGGGCATTGTCCTTCACTAGGGCTTTGGCTGACTGCTCCCTGGAGCGCGCCACGGCCCGCGGGTCTCTCACCAGGTGGATGATGCGCAGGTCCAGAGTGGGGTCCTGCAGGAGAGGGTACAGGGAGTCCAGCTCAAAGAAGCGCACCTCTTTGAGCACCACATGGCTGTAGGTCCGACAGGCCTCTTCTGCCCCCTGCAGGCCAGGCCTGTCACACTTCCGCTTGCACTCTGTCTCGTTGCTGAAGAGGTGGCGGGGTGTGAGCTGGCAGGCAGGGGGAGAGCACAGGGCACGGCTGTGGCTCCACATAAAGAGGGCTGACATGTTGTGCTGGGCCGGAGTGTAGGCATCCATGACAGACATGTCACACTGGAAGACGCTGCGCATCAGGTCTCTCACCGCCATGCGCAGTGCCCGGGCTCCAGGCATCTGCAGAGTGGTCCACACATGCCACGATGGCTCCATCAGGTAGAAGACAGACGGGTGCTGGCTGAACACCTGGCCCAGGAAGGAGGATCCAGACCGCCATGAGGACAGCAGGAGCACGTGGACCTTGCCCTGGGAAGGAGGACTGCCGCAAGGGAGAAGCCGGACATACCATCCAAACAGCAGCACCACGGCCACTCCCTGCAGAAGCAGCAGGAACACCATGGTCGGTGGCGTCAGTCTGAAGCGCAGCATGCCTGAGACTCTCTGTGTGAGCTGCTGGGAATTTATAGGAGGGTAAGAGGGCGCGAGAGAGAGAGAGAAAGGGGAGGGAGAGAATAAGGAGAGGCATATTTAGAGTTTCATTCCAAAACGCTATGTATACACATCTTCAGAAATGTTGGTAAATTAGTTATGATTGTTAAAAAAAATATGAAAGAGATGTGCGTTTTTCACTAATCATGGCATAGGGTTGTTTAATGACAGACCTGTATTTGTTTAAAATCTATCACTTGATGGTTTCATTTCAGAGAGACAAATAATCATGTTTTTTTAGCAAAATGCTATACATCTACCTCACTTTCAGAGAAATAAGTTGTACTGCTATGATTTACACAGTGAAACAAATAATGTAACAAATAATTTAAAAGAATTATAAAGGAATATACAAATGAAACATTTGTGACATTAATATTTAAAAAAAACATTTTTTATATAATTCAATACACTAATGAGAGACCTGCATGTAAAACATTTACATATCTTAAAACAGCGGTTAACAAACCAGATAATCGCGATCGACTGGTCGAACTTCAAGGTAATCCTAGTCGCTCATCCAACATTTCTGTAGAAAAGCCAATGATAAAGCCATGCGCTGCTTTTTTAAATTTGCAATCATCTTTCGCTGTTGGTAGTAAGTGCACTTGATTCAGAAGTCCTGCATGCCAGTTAGGCAGGGTTCCCATTCTGAACCATTTAATTTGTACAAACTACCCGGCGGAACGTAATAGATAAATCAAGTGTACCTACTGCGCTGGCCAATTGGAAAGCTCAAATGACCGTTCCTACATTGCCAGTGTACCACAACGCCGCAGCAAAATTAGATACTAGCCTACATTTTGTAATTGTATTTTTACCCACAATTTTGTGATATCATATTGGTAGTTACAGTCTTGTCCCGTACGGACTCGGGAGAGGTGAAAGTCGAGAGCCATGTGTCCCCCAAAACACGGCCCCGCCAAGCTGCACTGCTTCTTGACACACTGCTCGCTTAACCCGGAAGCCAGCCGCACCAATGTGTTGGAGGAAACACCGTACAGCTGGTTACCGAAGTCAGCGTGCATGTGCCCGGCCACCACAAGGCTGCTAGAGCGCAATGGGACAAGGACATCCCAGCCCGGGATGGAACCCAGGTCTGTAGTGACGCCTCTCTAGCACTGCGATGCAGTGCGCTAGACCAGTGCACCACTCAGAGCCCCCAGATTTCATGAAGTTTAAAACCATGACCAGAGAGACACTGTTAAAGAATACAGCAAAGAGCATAGAAGTAGGGATGCTGAAAAATCTGAATTAAAAGAAGAAAAAAAAAAGGTTTTTTAGAAGAAAAAAAAAATGGGGATAAAAGTAGTGCACTGGGAGTTAATGTTTAAGTTTTTATTCAGCACTGTCAACACTTTTACAAAACGTGCTTCTTCCTTCCACTTGTGCGTTTGTGTCTATTTTAATATAGAGGAATATTTCACTTTCTCTGGTCATGGAAACAACATGAATTTGTGCATGAGGCAGAAATAATGCAATGCGACTCGAGTTTCGCCATCAGGTGGAAAACTGTCCCCTCTCTCTGGTCAGGGGTGTATTTATTCTGCTGATTCTGTTGCTAAACAAAGTGAGATTAAAATGTATTTAGTTGTAATTCTTTTGTCATTGATCTACACAAAATACTCCATAGTGAGAATAAAATTCTACAAATAATAATGTAGAACTAAAATATAGTAATTGCAAAAGTATTCACCCCTTTTGTTTAGGCAAGCCTAAAATAGTTCAGGAGTAAAATTTGGCTTAACAAATCACATAAGTTACATGGACAAAGTTTGTTGTCATATGCACATCCTAAGGTGCTGGGCTAATAAAGAATACCTGTAAAGAACAGGAAGGTCTGCAATTCCCCCCTTTATTGACGACATTTAGGTACAAATCAGATTTTCATAAGGTCAAACAGATTGGATGCGACCACTCAAAATGTACACATTTCTCCTCACATGACCATTACGCACATGACGCATGGTGGGTGTGGAAACAATTCAATTCACTTTTGTGCATAGTCCATCATAATTAATCACAAAGGTGCATACGGTCATAAAGCATTATATACAACGGGTGGGTCTAATCCTGAATGCTGATTGGTTAAAACCGCATTCCAGTCAGTGTCTATTCCACAAATGACCACTGGCTAAATCTATGACTTTAAAATTCCTATTTACGCTGTTCAATCTGAATGCAGCAATCCACTGTCATCAGCACAGCCAGGCAATATTTTACTTGATCTCCACTATAAAAAACATCTAGACATTATCCCACATTTCTTTTAGACTAACATTTAGTTTTCAACAGCGGAGATTTGTATAAACCTTGCGGTCTGTCTCTCCGACATTTGCAACATTGTTTCAATATTCCAATTCGATCTCCAGCCATCCCATAGTAATGAACGTTTCGGGGTGTAGGGACGAAACAGAAAGGCAGGCAGTATTTCTCAGCCAGTTGAAATCATGAATCACCTGGCTTCATTTTTATAGATATATACAAAGAAATGTCAATTGAAAAAAGGTAAAACGAAACTAAGTGCAGCTAGTTTTGCAGTCTTTGCAGCTTCCGTTTTAAGTGATTGCGTTAGCTGTGTTGTTGGATAGCTCCTCTGAACAACAGTGTCCTGACGATAGAGGACATTTTCTATGCCAGGCGAAATTGAGCCTCATTGGCTCATTGTTATGGATATATCCAAATAAATTTCACTAGAAAAAAGCTTAAACAAATGCAAATGCAGCTACTGTTGTTATTTTGGCTGCACTGTTTGACGTGACTGTAAGTTAGCTAGCTAGCAAGCAAGGGATAAGAACGTTGCCTTGCCAGAATAGCAATGGAACATTTAGAACGAACGAGTGGGTTTTGTCCATAGAGACAGAACAAAAAGACTGACTGGGTCGCTTCTCTGGCAACCAAACTGTTAGAATGAACGACCAGCCGGCTTGGGTAGCAACCCAAGATTTGTGTAGGGACTATATCTTGTGGAAAGATGAAATAGTATGAATAAATGCATCAATTTTTTTTTTTTAATGAAAATCATTATTTGAATATGTTGGTAACCCGTTGTATAAAAGTGATAATGCCATCGAAGCCTGTGTTTGGAGGATATATTGGCACGATTTGCCCAAACACCGGCTTCTCTGGCATTATACAAAATGAACAAGTGGAGACCTGGATGGCAAGACAAATCAACGTGACATACAGTACCAAGTCAAAAGTTTGGACACACCTACTCATTCCAGAGTTTTTCTTTACATTGTAGAATAATAGTAAAAACATAAACTATTAAATAACATATCAAAATACATGTTATATTTGAGATTCTTCAAAGTAGCCACCCTTTGCCTTGACAGCTTTGCACACTCTTGGCATTCTCTCAACCAGCTTCATGAGGTAGTCACCCGAATGCATTTTAATTAACAGGTGTGCCTTGTTAAAAGTTAATTAATGGAATTTCTTTCCTTCTTAATGCATTTGAGCCAATCAGTTGTGACAAGGTAGGGGTGTGTGACGGTTTCGACGCCATGATCTTGGTAAAGCAGGGTTTACACATACAAACACACACCACAAGTCCACATGAAGGGTTAACACAGTAAAACAAAGATTTATCAGGTGCCAGCAGCGTTCCTGATATACAAAAGTCAAACAAAGTCTCAGTCTGGCAGTTTCCCCTGAGCTGTCCATGGTCCTGCCTCTGGGGAATACTTCCCATTGCTGTCCGTGGTCCTGGCAGCCAGAAATCCAAGAAACCTCGCAGGCACATACTGTCCATCCACCACACAACCCGTGAAACCGCTACATACCTTCTCCCCAGCGTTGATCCTGTGGTCAGAGTGGTCGAAAAAAACATGGCATGCATACGGGACATGGCATCATCATTACCATGTGTAGAACCAAACAGTGGACGATCCTATAGTGGAACGGCTGGAGGCTGAGGAACCACCGGGTGATCCGGGCATTAGTGTCCTTATTCTGCTTCATCCAGGTAAGGGGAGCGTGATCTGTCATCAACACAAACTTGGGGCCCAAAATATTTAAAGAACTCCAGACCCCATTTGAACACTCTTTTTCCATTGTTCCATATTTGGTTTTGTGGGGGATCAACTTATGGCTAATGTACAGCACAGGATGTTCCTCTTCCTCCACTTCCTGCGAGAGTACAGCTCCAATTCCAGTGTTCGATGCATCGGTCTGTACAATCAGCGGTTTCGTGAAATCCGGTGAACACAACACAGGGGCAGTGCATAAGGCCGTTTTCAGTTTCTGGAATGGCTCTTCGGCCACAGGGTTCCACTGTACCATGGCAGGTTTGGCCTTCTGGGTCAGGTCACACAGGGGTCCTAAAATGATTGCATAATCTTGATTGATGTGGCTGCAAAATGCGGTCCATCAGCCTTTAAAAAGTGTTGGGGGATCCATGAAGTCCAAAGGGCAGTCGCACATACTGGAACAGCCCGTCTGGAGTGAAGAATGCAGTCTTCTAACGAGTTGCCGGGGTCAGAGGAACCTGCCAATACCCCTTGGTTAGATCAAGTGTAATCTATTCTCGGCATAGGATAAGCATCAAATTCCGAAATAGCATTCAACTTATGGAAGTCATTACAGAATTGTACTGTACCCTCTGGTTTCGACACCAGGACTATCGGGATGGACCACGCACTGTGTGACTCTTCAATGACATCCAACTCCAACATCTTTCCCACTTCTTGTTTTACGGCCACTCTCTTCGCCTCTGGCACCAGGTAAGGTTTTTGGTGGACCCTTATCCCCGGAGGTGTAATGATGTCATGTTGGATGTGATGGGTGTGTCCTGGTAAGGAAAAAAAAACGTCTTTATTTCACGTAACTGAGACGGCGATACCTCTCCAAGGGTAATCTCCTCCAGCAGGTTCTCGGAAGAAGAGGAAGTGGCCCCGAAAGTACTGATGTCTGTATGTTTGTCCCCCCACAGTGCCTCTTGACTCACCCACTTTTTTAACAGGTTAATATGATACACCTGTTCTGGCTTCCTTCTCCCTGGCTGATGGATAGGACAGCAGGCCCCAGTTTCTGCAGCACCTCGTAGGGACACCGCCATGTGGCCAGGAATTTACATTCCGTCATGGGCACCAACACCATAACCCGATCCCTGGGGGCGAACTCTCGGGGTTGAGTGGGACGGTTATACACTCGATTCTGGGCTTCTTGGGCCTGCTGTAAATGTTCCTTCACAATAGGCATTACCATGTTTATGCGTTCTCTCATTTCTTCAATGTGTTCTATGACCGTGTGTTGTGGGGGCTGGGCTGTTGTTCCCAGTTCTCCATCATCACATCTAACAATCCCCCCTGGTCCTGTGGGAAAACAATAGCTCAAATGGGGAAAAGCTAGTGGATCCCTGGGGTACTTCTCTTATGGCGAACATCACAAAAACGGCAACAGCTGGTCCCAGTTTTGCCCATCCCGCTCCATGGTCCATCTGAGCATGGATTTCGAGGTTCTATTGAATCCCTCGACTAGGCCGTCGGTCTGGGGGTGCTATACAGATGTGCGCAATTGTTTGATTTGAAGCAATTTACATAAATCTTTCATCACCTTGGACCTGAACACCATACCTTGGTCTGTCAGGATCTCTCAGGGTAAACCTACCCTGGAAAACATCTGTAGCAGCTCTCTGGCGATCCTCTTGGTGTTGGCACTACGCAGGGGTATAGCCTCGGGATACCTGGTGGCATAATCCACTGCGACCAGTATATGAGGATTTCGTAAATCCGGGAGGGGTGAGGCCCCTCGGCCTGCGCTTCCTGTTCTTCCTCTTCCACCATTTCTGGCCCATTTATCCCTACTGGGTTTCGTGCTTCTTCGTAATTTCCTTCCCCTTCTTCTCCCAGGAGAACTCGAGTGTCGGCTACGGAAGTCGGCAGCAAGTAGCAAATTGTTAATTTTCCTTTCATAGGTCAGGGAGTTGTTTGGTAGCGGTTTAATTTTCTTTTCACTGGAAATGTAAAGGATGCCTGGCATGCCCTATTACTGGCACAGCCAGCTCCTTTGTCCTGTAGTCTGTTCCACAATTCTTGAAAATATGGACAGTCGCGACCCAGTAGCATGGGGTATGGTAGGTTCTCAACCAACCCTAGGTTACTTCGGGAACTACCCTCTGGTAGTGTTAATCTCTACATCTGCGGTTGGGTAAGTTTTGGTGTCCCCGTGTACACAGGTGATGTCCATGGTTGGAGAGGTAGGCCTCTGCGGCTGGGTTAATAATGAAGGCATGATGAGGGAGACCATGCTCCCAGAGTCTAGAAGAGCATCAACTTCCTTCCCTTGGACCTGTACCCGACTGAAGTGCGGTGGGTGGCGGTGGGCTTGGACATGGGCAGAAATGACATGGCAATGGTGTAGATTGGAAATGTCGACCTGCATGGGTTCCTCCTTCTTGGGACAGTTCCATGCGGTGTGTCCTATTTCGCCACAGCAGTAGCACGCTCGGATGTCCGTATCCACCCCTCTATTCCTCGTCTTTGCTTCATGTTGGAAAACACGGTTCTGGCGCCCAAGTTTCCCATCCGCTCTTTGGATTTTCTCTTTTCAAACCCAGGGAGTCTGCAGTTCAGATGTCCTCCTTCCTCCTTCTTTGAGGCCTCCCTTTCCGGGGGGTGGGTTCTGTCCAGGCGACTGGCTTTGGGCAGATCTTCAGTTGCTCGACATCTCTCAACAAGGTCCACCACTCCGTCCGCTGTGGTGGGACTGCCCAGGCTGACAACCTCGTAAGGTAAGGCAGGGATGTAGTGGTCAATCACTATTCTTTCCATGATGTCCCCAGTACTGAGGGTTGTGGGCTCCTGCCATTTTTTTGCCAAGTGGACCAGGTCAAACATTAAATGTGCAGCAACAAGGTTTCTCTGATCAATAGTCCTGATATTACTCCTGTGTTCTCCCATCCTGCTATGCATCGTAAGAGCTTGTTTATTTTCTCCTACATAGCATCAACCAGAAATACATTTGATAAGGTATACCAATTTTTTTTTAAATTACCCTGAATCTGAATGGCCTTGTCCGTAATGGGGTGATTGAACGTTGTGCTGTGATAGCTGTGCTGTTGTGCTGTGATGCTGTGATAGCCATGCTGGTTAAGCGTAATGGGGTGATTGAACATTTGTTCGTAAAGTTACACTGGGTACATCTGCCACATCTGTAATTACCGTCCGACACATTGTCTAGGAAGGTGCTACATGGTAGCCGTGGAAGATCAGACCTCACCACCATTTCACTGATGTTGGGGCCGCGTCTGAAGACTACCTGCTTTGTTTCTTATTTTCCAGTTGTAGGTCAGTGCTCAATATGTGCCAGTATTTTTTTATGACGTGGTCGAACTGTTTGCCTAGTGGGGAGTATTGAAGAAAGCATTGAACTCGTTGGTCAGGAGGGCGGGGTGGTTTGGGAGTGAAGCTGTCATCCTGGGTCATTTTTGTAACGGACCCGTGCGTCATGCAGCCAATCCTCTGGTTAACCCCACTGTCTAAAGCGCTCATCCAGACAGTGAGCTTTATTGTCATAGTCTCTCTGTGTTCTACAGATCCTGCGTATGTGACTTTATTGGCTGATAGGAAGGCTCTCTTTCAGGGGTGTAGGGTTGAAGCTATCTAGGCATAACAGGGAATTCTCGTTCGTTGGCTTCCTGTATAGATCCGTGCTAAAGCCACCCCCTCCCTCTTTATCAAAATGTCCAGAAAACTTGTTTCATGCACATCAAAGGTGAGCGTGAATTTCAGATGTTCTCTGCTTGTATTGATGAAGGAGTGAAATGTATGAAGTTCCTGTGCTGTGCCCTGGAAGAGAAGGAATATGTCATCAATGAACACTGGCATAGCACTCACAAGCCCCCCGGAGTGCTACAAGCCCCCAGAGGGCAGGCCCCACAGATAGTATATGGACACATCAAAACTGTGAAGGACCTCTGCTTTACTCTGGAACCTGATCTCTCTTTAGACGAACATATCAAGAATATTTCAAGGACAGCTTATTTCCATCTTCGTAACATTGCAAAAAATCGGAAACGTTTTGTCAAACAATTTGGCAGAAAAGCTAAGCCATGCTTTTGTCATTTCTATATTAGACTATTGCAATGCTCTACTCTCCAGCTACCTGGATAAATCACTAAATAAACTTCAGTTAGTGCTTTACATGGCTGCTAGAATCTTGACTAGAACCCCAAATTGTATCATATTACTACAGTACTAGTCTTTATACACTGGCTTCCTGTTGAGGCTAGGGCTGATTTCAATGTTTTACTGCTAACCTACAAAGCATTACATGGGCTTGCTCCTACCTATCTCTCCGATTTGGTCCTGCCGTACATACCTACACATACGCTACGGTCCAAGACACAGGCCTCCTTATTGTCCCAGGAATTTCTAAGCAACCAGCTGGAGGCAGGGCTTTCTCCTATAGAGCTTACTTTTTATGAAATGGTCTGCCTATCCATGTGAGAGACGCAGACTTGGTCTCAACTTTTAAGTCTTTACTGAAGACTCATCTCTTCAGTAGGTTTCCCTGGTGGCTTATCCAATCATTTGAGAATTTTTTTGGTAAGGCATGGATAATGCTCATGTTTGGATTGTCTACTCTCATGAACACATATTATTATTGCGTAATGTCTCCACTTTCAACAAGAGCCTTCAACTTGTAGTTAATCTCATCGTTGAAGAGTGGTGTGGAGTCACATGACAGTTGCTGATAGAAACATTGTCAATAAAGCAGTGAATTGGGAGCATAAACAGCGTGCAGGCCTTCCTGTACTTTACAAATAATAGGGGTTGACATGACTACCCCTTTCTCTGTCCCCCATACATACACACAACATCAGTAAGGTCCCTCAGTCAAGTATTGAATATCAAGCACAGATTCAACTAATAAGAACAGGGAGCTTTTCAAAAACTTCATAAAGAAGGGGAGTGATTGGTAGATAGGTAACAATAGAAAATCAGACATTGAATATCTTTTTAAGCATGGTCAAGTTAATCATTATGCTGTGGATTAAGTATTAATTCACCCAGACACATCAAAGATACAGTCGTCCTTCTGGACTGACCAGCAGGACAGGAAGGACACTGCTCAGGAATGTCACCATGAGGCCATTGGTGATTTTTAAAACAGCTACAGAGTTCAATGGCTGCAATAGGAGAATACTGACGATGGATCAACAACATTGTAGTTACTCCACAATAATGACCTACATAACAGAGTGAAAAGAAGAATCAAAATCAACATTCCAAAACATGCATGTGTATGTAACAAGGCACTAAAGTATTACTGCAAAAAAAAACACAGCAAAGGAATAGATTTATGGGCCTAAATGCAAAACATGCTTCAATCTGCTTTACCCACCAGACACCAGACAATAACCTACAACACAAGGCCAAATCTACTCTGGAGTTGCTTACCAAGAAGACAGTTAATGTTCCTGAGTGGCCAAGTTACAGTTTTGACTTAAATCTGCTTGAGGATCTATGGCAAGACTTAAAAAATACTGACTAGAATAATGGGCAAATATTGCACAATCCAAGTGTGCAGTCTTAGAGACGTACCCAAGAAGACTCACAGCTGTAATCGCTGCCAAATGTGTTTTTATCATGTATTGACTCATTCATTTCAAAACGTTAAATTTTTTTCTTCCACTTTGACATTAGAGCATTTTGTGTAGATCAATGACCAAAAAAATTAGCAATTAAATTAATTTCAATTCACTTTGTAATGCAACATGGGGGGTGGATACCCACTGTATAGCAAAGTCACTGGAGCAGACAGCTTGGACACTACATTTTGTATAGGAATTGCATAACGCTTTTCATCTAAAATGAGAGTTGAAGTAGTCTGTTCTCACTTTCTGTTTCGCACTGCAGCACTGTTCTCTCTTTCTTTTATTTGAAAGGGAGAACGCTCAGAGGCATTGACAGCAGACTGTAGATGCCACTGTTGTCTAACTGATGATTTAGCACAAGCCATCTTTCTTAAGTTTTGCAACTGAACTTCACACATGCAGACAAAAGTTTTCAAAATTACAATCTTAAAGCATGTCAAACATGAACACGAGATAAAGACCAACTGTTGTAGAACAATGAGACCACAATTAACAATTAACCATTTTGGAACATTGTAGGCTACCTACTGTAGGGAAAGAGCTGGAGGAGTTACTGTCGACTTAGACATCTATACAGTCGGAGGGATTCTCCTCACCCGCTATAAGGGACAGAGAGAATCACATCATGCCCATGTGTGTGTGTATGTATGTATGTATGTGTGTGTGTGATGTTTGTGAAGGTGTGTATGTGTGCAAAAGAGACTGAGTGAGGAAAACCGGTTGGCTGATTTAGATATGCTGATCTGCTCCTACCTCTGTAATAGACGTATGTCGTTGAGTACAATGTCTTCTCTGCATTTTTTCTTATTTTTTTAGTGAAGGAAAAAAGTACCCAATTATCATAATTGAGCCAAAAGTAAAGATACCTTAATAGAAAATGACTCAAGTAAAAGTGAAACTCATTAAAATACTACTTGAGTAAAAGTCTAAAAGTATTTGGTTTTAAATATACTTAAGTATCAAAAATAAATGTAATTGCTAAAATATACTTAAGTATCAAAAGTAAAACTAAAAGTATAAAACACTTAAAATTCCTTATATTAAGCAAACCAGACGGCACCATTTTCTTTATTCTTTTTTTACGGATAGCCAGGGGCACACTCCAACACTCAGAAATAATTTACAAACGAAGCTTTGATGTGGAAAAAATCAAGGGGTCTGAATACTTTCCAAATGCACTGTACACACACACAAATACTATATTTTGTCAGGTAATCCAGGAAAGAAAACGAGTAGGCAGTAGGAAAACTTTAGTGAATTATACAGACTATAATTACAAAGAGTACTTATAAAGGAGCAGATCAGCCAATGACTGACATAACAGGACTGTCAAGTAAATATAAATAGTTAACTAAAGTTTTCCTGCATCATACTGGCCGCTTACTTGTTTTCTTTCCAAGCTTTGGATAAAACAATGATTTGGTAGTGCCCTAAATGTAGCGTTCTGGATACATGATGTTAACATTTTCCAAGTACAGATCTCTGCAATGGCAGAGTACGTGGAGAACATTTTCATTGCTTGTGGAAATTGTCCTGGGTGCTCTGGTCTCTTATGGGAATGTGTAGTGCAGCACAGTTTTGTTACTGTAAACTAAATAGGAAGAAAGTCTGAAATGACTGCACCGAGCTGAGATAAAGTAACCAGTGATACTGGTTGGCAGGAACAAATCATCTGTGGTTCCTTAATCTTGTAAAACATTATCCAGAGTCAATTGAAATATGAGTAAAAGGTTAATTATTTATGTTTCTGTGCAATAACTAACCCAAAATGCAACGTAATTGTTGTACAGTCGTCTCAAATAAAACAGTGAAGGACCTCAGCTTCACTCTGGACCCTGAACTGTCTACGAACATATCAATAATATTTCAAGGACAGCTTTTTTCCATCTTCGTAACATTGAAAAAATCTGAAACGTTTTGTCCAAAAATGATACAGAAATGCTAATCCATGCTTTTGTCACTTCTAGATTAGACTACTACAATGCTCTACTCTCCAGCTACCACTAAATAAACTTCAGTTAGTGCTAAACACGGCTGCTACAATCTTGACTAGTACTAGCCTCTCTACGCTGGCTTCCTGTTAAGGCTAGGGCTGATTTCAAGGTTTTACTGCTAACCTACAAAGCCTTACATGGGCTTGCTCCTATCTATCTCTCCGATTTGCCGTACATACCTACACGTACACTACAGTTACAAGACGCAGGCCTCCTTATTGTCCTTTATTGTTTCTAAGCAAACAGCTGGCTTTCTCCTAAAGAGCTAAATTTTTATGAAATGGTCTGCCTATTCATGTGAGAGACGCAGACTTGGTCCCGACCTTAAAGTCTTTACTGAAGACTCATCTCTTCAGTAGATCTTGTGATTGAGTGTAGTCTGGCCCAGGGGTCCGAATGTGAAGGGCAAGGCACTGGAGAGACGAACCGCCCTTGCTGTCTGCCTGGCGGGCTCCCCTCTCTCCACTGGGAGAGATTCTATGCCTCTGGTATAGAAATGTTGTACTTAATGTTCATAAACTGAACTTCAATTACCCAGAATTTGTAAGATACTAGTTGAAATGAAACGGACGGAAGCCCAGTCTACAATGGTCAAATGTCAATGTTTATTCAGAGGAGCTCCCCATTCACAATGGGAACATGTTTTTACATATTACAGCTTATCACTTCTAACAGTTTTCTGACCGTTTCTCCCCTCCCTGGGTGGAGAAACCGTTTTCCTGTTATTGGTTTCACAGTTATAAATCATCTGTCGACAGTTCTCCTGTTATCTCAACTCCATCCTGCTTAGGTTGCAAAATAGTAACACGATGTCTTAGTCTTTTGAAAAGTTCTAGACCTATTCCTCTAACACCTATTACATATATTTTCAGGATTCAATATTCTTAGTCATTACTTAAACATATTACTTTAACTTGTTAGGGAGCGGCAGCTGAGGGGTCGGTTTTGGAGAGTTGTGCGTGCCCAAAGTAAAATGCTTGCCACTCAGGCTCAGAAAACAGGATATGCACATAATTAGTACTATTGGATAGGAAACACTGAGGTTTCCAAAAGTGTTAACATTTTGTCTGTGAGTGTAATAGAACTCATTTGGCAGGCAAAAACCAGAGAAAATTCCATCCGGAAATGTCATTCTGGTGGCTTATGGCTCACTTTGAGACAGTGCCTTTAGAAAAGTCTTTATACCAGGACACTGAATGTAGTACCTATTGCTTCCACTGGATGTCAGCAGTGTATAGGTAAGGTTTCATGGCAATCGGAACCAATGTGTTTAATAGGTAGGGGTTTTGGTGACAGGAGCTCTTTTTCAGTTGCACGTTTGGCTGAGTGGTCCACTTTATTTGACTTATATAAAGTTTAGGTGACCATCCAAGTGAAATATAATCACTTTTATTCATAAAAGATAAGCTAAGGATGCATTTTAATTGGTTTTTGTTTTGTTGAGGAAACGTTTATAGGTTTAGTTGAACGCGTTCTCTTGACGTTGGATTTTCTGAACACAAGGCGCCAACCAAACGGAGATTTATGGATATAATTAATTACTTTTTATAACCAAATACCCATGGATTGTCTTCGTTGGACACTTAGGAAGCCCTCTGCAGAAGTTCTACAAAAGGTAAGGCACAGGTTTTCCCTGTGAAATGCATTTTCTATGGACCGCGCTGGCTAAAGATTTCATGGTTATGGAAAATATTGAAGGTGCTACCCTCAAACAATCAAATGTAGTGCTTTTGCCGTAAAGCCTTTTTGAAATCTGGCAACGCTGTGATATTGCCAAGAAGCAGAGCTTTTGATGAGTATGAAACACTTGTATATTGGTGCATGTTTAGTAATTCAACTTTGGGATTTTGCCTTGCATTTCACCTGGTAGTGTCGGGAGTGGGGCGCTTGCGCCCCAAATCACCTTGCTGCTCCCTAAGAAGTTTTAAACATATAACTCATTTAGTCATTAAACATATAAATCATATGAATTTATTCATAACAGCCTCTGACCCCATTACGGGGGCCGAGCCCCCCTCGGGCTTGTGTGGTGGAGGAGATCTTCGAGGGCTATACTAAACCTTGTCTCAGGGTAGTAAGTTTGTGATCTGTTGATATCCCTTTAAATCAAATCAAAGTTTATTTGTCACGTGCGCCGAATACAACAGGTGTAAACCTTACAGTGAAATGCTTACTTACAGGCTCTAACCAATAGTGCAAAAAAGGTATTAGGTGAACAATAGGTAAGTCAAGAAATAAAAACACCAGTAAAAAGAAAAATAGCAGTAGCGAGGCTATAAAAGTAGCGAGGCTACATACAGACACCAGTTAGTCAGGCTGATTGAGGTACTATGTACATGTAGATATGGTTAAAGTGACTATGCATATATGATGAACAGAGATTAGCAGTAGCGTAAAAGAGGGGTTAGCGGGTGGTGGGTGGCGGGACACAATGCAGATAGATAGCCCGGTTAGCCAATGTGTGGGAGCACTGGTTGGTCGGGCCAATTGAGGTAGTATGTACATGAATGTATAGTTAAAGTGACTATGCATATATGATAAACAGAGAGTAGCAGCAGAGCAAAAGAGGGGGCACATGATGCAAATAGTCTGGGTTGCCATTTGATTACCTGTTCAGGAGTCTTATGGCTTGGGGGTAAAAACTGTTGAGAAGCCTTTTTGTCCTAGACTTGGCACTCCGGTACCGCTTGCCATGCGGTAGTAGAGAGAACAGTCGATGACTGGGGTGGCTGGGGTCTTTGACAATTTTTAGGGCCTTCCTCTGACACCCCCTGGTGAAATGGTCTTGGATGGCACACAGCTTAGCCCCAGTGATGTACTGGGCCGTACGCACTACCCTCTGTAGTGCCTTGCGGTCGGAGGCAGAGCAATTGCCGTACCAGGCAGTGATGCAACCAGTCAGGATGGTCTCAGTGTTGCAGCTGTAGAACCTTTTGAGGATCTCAGGACCCATGCCAAATCTTTTTAGTTCCCTGAGGGGGGATAGGCTTTGTCGTGCCCTCTTCACGACTGTCTTGGTGTGTTTGGACCATTCTAGTTTGTTGGTGATGTGGACACCAAGAAACTTGAAGCTTTTAACCTGCTCCATTACAGCCCCGTCGATGAGAATGGGGGCGTGCTCAGTCCTCCTTTTCCTGTAGTCCACAATCATCTCCTTAGTCTTGGTTACGTTGAGGGATAGGTTGTTATTCTGGCACCACCCGGCCAGGTCTCTGACCTCCTCCCTATAGGCTGTCTCATCATTGTCGGTGATCAGGCCTACCACTGTTGTGTCGTCTGCAAACTTAATTAGGGATAAACGGCGCGCTAGCGGGCCGCTCCCGACACTACCCGGTGAAATGTAAGGCGCCAAATTCAAAATCCAAAAGTTGAATTATTAAACATTCATCAATATACAAGTGTTGCATAGTCATCAAAAGCTCTGATTCTTGGCAATATCACAGATTTGTCAGATTTCAAAAAGGCTTTACAGCGAAAGCACACCATTTGATTGTTTGAGGATAGCACTCCACATATTTAACCATTAGCATAAATTCATAACCAGCGCGGGTCACACAAAACCCATATAAGAGCTAAAATAAATCACTTACCTTTCAAAGAACTTCTGCTGAGGGCTTCCCAAGTGTCCAATGAAGACATCCAATGGTTCTTTTGTTAGAAAAAGTCATTTATTATATCCATAAATCTCTGTTTGGTTGGCGCGTTATGTTCAGAAAATCCACCGTCGAGTCGCCCATTGAACCGTGAAGAGAACTCGTTCAAATTATACTTATCAACTTTGTCCAAACAAATCAAACATCATTTATAATGTATCCTTAGGTATCCTTTTATGTATATTTACTATAATATTTAAACTGGATTATAGCCTGAACGATAGGAAAGGAAAAAACCACAGAGCGCGCGAGACCATGAACGCGCATGTCATTCTATTGAGTTCCGGGGTCCACGTCTAAGTTCTTCTTCTATTCGCTTATAATTCAACCTAAGGTCATGAAACCCTGTCTAAAGACTTGACATCCAGTGGAAGCCATAGGTACTGCAGTCTGTGTCCTAGATAACGTTGAATCCCATAGGCAGCCAGGAGAAAAAGGTAAACTAAAGAAAAACTGCAAATCCAGATGGCCCGTCAGGAAGTCCAGGATCCAGTTGCAGAGGGAGGTGTTTAGTCCCAGGATCCTTAGCTTAATGATGAGTTTTGAGGGTACTATGGTGTTGAACGCTGAGCGGAAGTCAATGAATAGTATTCTCACATAAGTGTTCCTTTTGTCCAGGTGGGAAAGGGCAGTGTGGAGTACAATAGAGATTGCATCATCTGTAGATCTGTTTGGGCGGTATGCAAACTGGAGTGGGTCTAGGGTTTCTGGGATAATGGTGTTGATGTGAGCCATTACCAGCCTTTTCAAGCACTTCATGGCTACTGACGTGAGTGATACGGGTCTGTAATCATTTAGGCAGGTTGCCTTTGTGTTCTTGGGCACAGGGACTACGGTGGTCGGCTTGAAACATGTTGGCATTACAGACTCAATCAGGGACATGTTGAAAATGTCAGGCAAGACACCTGCCAGTTGGTCAGCACATGCCCAGAGCACACGTCCTGGAAATCCGTCTAGCCCTGCAGCCTTGTGTATGGTGACCTGTTTACAGGTCTTACTCATATCGGCTTTGGAGAGCGTGATCACACAGAGAGAGCGTGATCGTCCGGAACAGCTGATGCTCAGATGCATGCCTCAGTGTTGCTTGCCTCAAAGCGAGCATAGAAATGATTTAGCTCGTCTGGTAGGCTTGTGTCAGTGGCAGCTCTCGGCTGTGCTTCCCTTTGTAGTCTGTAATAGTTTGCAAGCCCTGCCACATAAGACCAGCGTCGGAGCCGGTGTAGTATGATTCAATCTTAGCCCTGTATTGACGGTTTGAAAGCGGCAGCTCTACCCTTTAGCTCAGTGCGAATGTTGCCTGTAATCCATGGCTTCTGGTTGGGGTATGTACGTACAGTCACTGTGGGGACGACGTCCTCAATGCACATATTGATTAAGCCAGTGACTGATGTGGTGTACTCCTCAATGCCATCTGAAGAATCCCGGAACATGTTCCAGTCTGTGATAGCAAAACAGCCCTGTAGTTTAGCATCTGCTTCATCTGTCCACTATTTGAAAACTCTCTAGGCAAGTAGTGTGGCCTGCAATTTATCACAATATACTCTACTTCAGGCGAGCAAAATCTAGAGACTTCCTTAGATTTCGTGTTTGTGCATTAGTGTTGTGGGGGCTGCGCTTTGGCAAAGTGGGTGTCTTATCTGGTGTCCTGTGTGAATTTAAGTATGCTCCCTCTAATTCTCTCTCTCTCTTTCTCCCTCCCCTACTGGAGGACCTGAGCCATAGGACCATACCTAAGGACTAACTGGCCTGATGACTCCTAGCTGTCCCCAGTTCACCTGTTTAAGTATGCTCCCTCTAATTCTCTCTCTCTCTTTCTCCCTCCCCTACTGGAGGACCTGAGCCATAGGACCATACCTAAGGACTAACTGGCCTGATGACTCCTAGCTGTCCCCAGTTCACCTGTTTGTGCTGCTGTTCCAGTTTCAACTGTTCTGCCTGCGGCTATGGAACACTGACCTGTTCACCAGACGTGCTACCTTGTCCCAGACCTGCTGTTTTCGACACTCTCTCTCTACCGCACCTGCTGTCTCGACCTCTGAATACTCGGCTATGGAAAGCCAACTGACATTTACTCCTGAGGTACTGACCTGTTGCACCCACTACAACCACTGTGATTATTATTTGACCCTGCTGGTCATCTATGAACGTTTGAACATCTTGAAAAACGATCTGGCCTTAACGGCCATTTACTCTTATAATCGCCACCCGGCACAGCTAAAAGAGGACTGGCCATCTCTCAAAGCCTGGTTCCTCTCTAGGTTTCTTCCTAGGTTCCTTCCCGTCTAGTGAGTTTTTCCTAGCCACTGTGCTTCTACATCTGCTTTGCTTGCTGTTTGTGACATCTTCTGATGTAAAAAGTGCTTTATAAATACATTTGATTTGATGGTACAAACTTTGATTGAAAAATGATGACTTAATTAAAAAATATATTTGTGCTCCCACACCTAAAAAAAAAAGCACTACACCACTGCACATATCTACAAAAAATGTTGGATTACATAATGAAAAAAAGTTGTAGACTGTAGAATGTATTATGCAGCATTGATGCAATGACGCTGTCGGTCTGATCGAGGCAATGTCTGTAAATGGGGCAAGGGGTACAGGTCCCAAAATCATTGGGCAAAGGCATGCTACAGTTTCTTCATCGAACAGTTAAAATTAATGAAGAATAGTCTACATTTAGGACATGCTAACATCATTTCTATGGAATATATATGCCTATATAATAATACATGTACTGTATATATGTATTCATACTTAGTAATATTCTTTAGATAGGCCTTGTATTAATTTTAGACCCGAATACATTTTTTAAAGTAATGTGCTGAAATTGAATGGAACTCTCACCTACAGTAGCCTAAATTAAGCCGTTTGTAGGGATGAAATCCCTAGCTTCGGACTATCCAATATCATACAGAACTACATACCAGACAACAGTAGACAAACACTATTGCGAACAGCGATCGGTGAGTGTGACTAACGGATACATAAAACAATGTCGCCAAAAGGAGGTTTTGTCGGAGCTGGTCAGTCCCCGTTGTTAATTTTTACAGGAATACTTTACCTTCTCCGGTGTGTTGCTGGGCGACGAGACCGCAATGCGTGAGGAGAGCTCTGAAACAAACTGTTATATTACATTCACGGTCTTTAGACGAACATCCACTGTCTTCAGAGTGTTAGTTTGCGTAACCTACAAAGAGTTCTGAGACGTGGCCATGAGAGCTGCGCCTGGCAGTGCAGACTGGTCTCATACACTAGACGTAACATAGTAAACGTAAATCCGGGATACAGCCAAGTGTATGGTGCGTTACGTTTGGTATGGTTACATAGACAGAAGGTTACTTAAAATAGGGTGGTTGGTCAAAGTAGATGGGTGGGTGTATAATGTGAACATCTAGCAACCCAAAGATTGTGTGTTCAAATCTCATCACGGCCAACTTAAGCATTTTAGCTACTTTGCAATTACTTAGCATGTTAGCCCAAACCCTAACCTTAACCCTTTTAGCTAACCCTTCCCCTACCCTTTTAGCTAACCCCTCCCCTAACCTTAACCTAACTCCTAAACTTAACCCCTCACCACCAAGCTAACGTTAGGAACAACAAATTGGAATTCGTAATATATCATACGTTTTGCAAATTATATCATACGAAAATGAATGATGGATGTTCACAAATTAATACATACCATACGAACCATAACATATAATGCAACAAAAAAAGGTCATATGAAACCTGATGCAAATTTGATGCTATGTCAAACATTATAGTCCTATGTTATACAGGGGTAAATTGGTGTCAGCTTTTTCTCTCACGCACATTGCAGCAAGCCCTCTATGGGAATCCGCTGCACTGTACAAAGTGGCGTGCTCTCTTAAAGCAACCATACTAAAGGGAGTGTCTCAGATTTGCGTACAGAAGAATACGAAAGGTTTTGAGACCATGTTGGGCAGTGGGATGGGCAGGGGACAGCAGGGATGAGAGGGGTGGCATAGGAATCTCTTACCTAAAACCCTTTCAAGTAAACTTTCATGGCTTGGAAAGGCAGTGCATAAAGAGAAGTGAACTCATAGAGATCCTATTAAATTACTGTGTTACCCTGTAGATTATAGACTAATTTACTTTCATCAGGGGGTTATTGGGCTCAGTAGGCCTAATATCCCCCCAAAACATTTGGTATTTAATAACTAATAACCATGAAATAAAATGTAACTTTTGTACCACTTTGTTACTGCCTGTTTGGAATTCACAAATCACAATATGCTACTGATGCGCATTATTTGCATAGCCTTGGGCACAACTTTATAGGATGGTTACTCTGACCTAAAATGTCACAGATTAATATAATTCTGATCATGGACAGGTTCATTATGACTTATTTTGGACACTTGATTGATCAGTTTCAACCAACTTCCACAATATAATCCACCTTCACAAAGGATGCATCTGATTCCTGACTCACATTCTGTGCTGCTCATTGTTTGGAAGACTGTTGTGTGGGACTGTTGCTGAACTGGCCAGCCAAATGAGCTAATACATTGGTACTGGACCAGAATGACAGAGAAATAATGACAGCATGTTTGTGTCACACACACACAGAGAGAGAGAGAGAGAGAGAGAGAGAGAGAGAGAGAGAGAGAGAGAGAGAGAGAGAGAGAGAGAGAGAGAGAGAGAGAGTTTTATTTTCACTTTCCTCAGTGAAAACAATGTCCTGAGAAAATTTACCGTACGACAGACCACGTGTACACACTGCAGAACCTTATTGACAAACAAACAAAAGCAAAGTATTCTCATGCTTTGTGGATTTCAAAAAAGCTTTTGACTCAATTTGGCATGAAGGTCTGCTATACAAATGGATGGAAAGCAGTGTTGGGTAAAAAAATATGACATAAAATCAATGTACACAAACAACGTGTGAACTTAAAATTGGCAATAAACACATGCATATAAAAACATACACTGAGTGTACAAAACATTAAGAACAACTTCATAATATTGAGTTTCACCCCCCAACTCCCTTCAGAAAAGCCTACATTTGTTGGGGCATGGACTCTACAAGGTGTCAAAAGCATTCCACAGGGATGTTGGAACTCCCGAGTGGCGCAGCGGTCTAAGTCATCACTACAGACCCGGGTTCGATCCTGGACTGTATCACAACCAGCCGTGATCATGACTCCCATAGGGCGGTGCAGAATTGGCCCAGCCTCGTCCGGAGTTTACAAGTAGGCCGTCATTGTAATAAGAATTTGTTCTTAACTGACTTGCCTAGTTTTTTTATGTTGACTTTCAAAGCTTCCCACAGTTGTGTCAAGTTGGCTGGATGTCCTTTGGATGTTGGACCATTCTTGATACACACAGGAAACTGTTGAGTGTGAAAAACCCAGCAGTATTGCAGTTCTTGACACAAACCGGTGCACCTGGCACCTACTACCATACGCCGTTCAAAGGCACTTGAATCTTTATCTTTCCCATTCACCCTCTGAATGAAACACATACACAATCCATGTCTCAACTGTCTCAAGGCTTTAAAATCCTTATATAACCTGTCTCCTCCCGTTCATCTACACTGATTTGAAGTGGATTTAACAAGTGACATCAATAAGGAATGATAACTTTCACCTGGATTCACCCGGTCAGTCCATGTAATGGAAAGAGCAGGTGTCCTTAATGTTTTGTACACTCAGTGTATATATCAATGAACTGGCAAGGGCACTGGAACATTCTGCAGCACCCAGCCTCACCCTACTGGACTTGGAAGTCAAATGTCTACTGTTTGCAGATGATCTGGTGTCTCTTCCCCAACCAAGGAGGGCCTACAGCAGCACCTAGATCTTCTGCACAGATTCTGTCAGACTTGGGCCCTGACAGTGAATCTCAGTAAGACAAAAATAATGGAGTTCCTAAAAAGGTCCAGTAACCAGGACAACAAATACAAATTATTTCTAGACACCGTTGCCCTAGAGCACACACAGAACTAGACCTACCTCTGCATAAACATCAACACCACAGATCATTTTCACAAGGCTGTGAACAATCTAAAGAGAGAAGGCAACAAGGACCTTTTACGCCATCAAAAGGAACATAGCCTGTCTTCTCTCAATGGCCAGGTCTGCCTATGTGCCCACAAATTGAGGTGGAAACTGAGCTGCACTTCCTCCTTCCAAATATATGACCACATTAGAGATACATATTTCCCACAGATCACACAGACCCAAAGTCACCATTATTAGTCAGTTGTACAACCAAATGCCTTCAACCGAAATGTGTCTTCCGCATTTAACCCAACCCCTCTGAATCAGAGAGGTGCAGGGGGCTGCCTTAATCGACATCCACGTCTTCAGCGCCCGGGGAACAGTGGGTTAACTGCCTTGTTCAGGGGCAGAACAACAGTTTTTTTTTCCTTGTCAGCTCAGGGATTTGAACTTGCAACCCTCCGGTTACAAGTCCAACACTCTAACCACTAGGCTACCTGCCTAGTGGTTAGTTTGAAAACAAATTTAACAGTGATAAACTCCCATATATGTTAGATGAAATACCACAGTGTGCAATCACAGCAGCAAGATTTGTGTCCCGTTGCCATGACAAAAGGGAAACCAGTGGAGTAGAAACAGCATTGTAAATACCACCAATATTTATCTTTTTATCTTCCCATACTATTTGCACATTGCTAAAACACTGTACACACTGTACATAACACTTGAAATGTCTTTACTGTTTAAAAAGAATGTTCAGTGCAATATTTTATGTTCAATTCTAATAGTTTATTGTTGATGTTTCGTGTCTTCTCACTTTTTTTTCACTTGCTTTGGCAATGTAAACAGGTTTTCCATGTCCAGTGGTGGAAAAGGTACTCAATTATCATATCATACTTCAGTAAAAGTAAAGATACCTTAATAGAAAATGACTCAAGTAAAAGTGAGTCACCCAGTAAAATTCTACTTGAGTAAAAGTAGAAAAGTATTTGGTTTTAAATATACTTAAGTATCAAAAGTAAATGTAGTTGCTAAAATATACTTAAGTGTGGTAGCAGAGAGAACAGTCAATGACTTGGGTGGCTGGAGTCTTTGACAATTTCTAGGGCTTTCCTCTGACACTCTGGCCCTGGATGGCCCTGCTATATAGGCCTTAGTGATGTATTGGGCCGTATGCACTACCCTCTGTAGTGCCTTGCGGTCGGATGCTAAGTAGTTGCCATACCAAGTGGTGATGCAGCCAATCAAGATGCTCACAATGGTGCAGCTGTAGAACTTTTTGAGGATCTGAGGGCCCATGACAAATCTTTACAGTCTCCTGAGGGGGAAGAGGCGTTGTTGTGCCCTCTTCACGACTGTGTTGGTGTGTTTGGACCATGATAGGTCCTTAGTGATGTTGACACCAAGGAATTTGAAGCTCTCGGCCTGCTCCACTACAGCCCCGTCGATCAATGCATTTCAGTTCCACCCTTCTGTGTACTTATTCTGAGCCCACTGTATACTATATAGACTACCCACATTCTGATCTTATCAGAGAAAGAAAATTTTTAAAAGTACAAACGTATTTCAGTGGTGTAAAGTACTTAAGTAAAAATACTTTTAAAGTTTTAAATACTTTAAAGTACTACTTGTACTTAACTATTTATATTTTGGACAACTTTTACTTCACTACATCCCTAAAGAAAATAATGTACTTTTTACTCCATACATTTTCCATGACACGCCAAAGTACTCATTACATTTTGAATGCTTAGCAGGACAGGAAAATGGTCGAATTCACACACTTATCAAGAGAACATCCGTTGTCATCTCTACTGCCTCTGATCTGGTGGACTGACTAAACACAAATGCTTTGTTTGTAAATTATGTCTGAGTGTTGTAGTGTGCCCTTGGTAATCTGTAAATTAAAAAAACATAGTTTAGTTTTACTTTTGATACTTCAAGTATATTTAAAACCAAATACTTTTACTCAAGTAGTATTTTACTAGGTGGCTTTCACTTTTACTGGAGTCATTTTCTATATGGTATCTTAACATTTACTGAAGTATGACAATTAGGTACTTTTTCCATCACTGCTTTATTAACAGTGCCAAGAGCTATGTACAAAATAAAACTGATTCATAAAAAAACTTGACATTTCTTGTCCACATTCACAAATAATCACAAATCTAATTTCAACATTTTCACAGCACCAGCTTACGTTACATAGCTAACTGAAAATCAATCACTCCATAACAGTTCATCAGCACAACAGATGTAAAAGGACTGATGAAGCTGAATATTTGAATGCCTTTTGTGTGTAGCGATGTGTACTAGTGATGTTTAAGTAAATGTATATGTAAAGGCAAGCAAAATACTGTTCCTGTGTGTGTGTGTGTGTGTGTGTGTGTGTGTGTTGATCTTCTGAACATTTGGCCATTGTACTGTAAGTTGTTTAGTGATGTGGCCTCTTCCCTCCACAGTACCACAGTATGGGAGGCGAACAGTTTCACTGAATCAAAAGTGGTGCTGTTTGAAGAGTGGTATAGGTACAGTCGGCAGCACCTGATTCTGGAAAACAAAAGTCTGAATCCTGTTGAAAACCCAGAGGAAGATAAGCAGCACACTGACATACTGGATCCAGGCAAATTTGATCATCTCCCAGAACCCGGGCCGATAGGTGGAGGCTCAGTCAAGGAAATACTGTGTGTGTGTTTGCCATGCCATGCCCCCCCCCAACCTTTCCCTTACTTTCTATATGTAAAAGGATAATCTGATTCTGCCAATTTAATACTTGAAAAGAATATATATATTGTCCTTTCTTTAATTACTTTAACTAGTATTACTGTTATTGTTGCCATCATTGTCACATGTTTCTTTAGCAGCAGTGGCCTTGCCATTCATGGTAATAAATAATCTAAATCATCATCATATTTGTCTTCCCTGCACTTGTAGGCCTAGATAAATTAAACATTCAATATAACATTGAAACCAGTGCAAGAAATCATGTAGACAAAGAGACAATAAGGAAAGTAAACATGGATGTCTGGCCTTTGCGAACTCGCCAAAGCATGTGCATTGTCAAACTGGTTAGGCTGCATCTAACACAAACAGAGAGAAAGGTATATTTTCATAAGTCTTTTCAATATACACACAGACACACAATAAAGGATATCTGACAACCTCCACTGGGTAGCGGATTTCAGCATTTATCTGGAAGGGAGTACCAGCAGCTCGACCCACAGTCCATACTGGACTTGGACAGGACAGAAACGTTGTCACTGTGTGAGGAAGAGGAAGTGTGAGAGTGAGAAATAGCAGGCAAACACATAAGTGGGCTAATTATGTGTAATCAGATACAACTCAACAGTGATCAACTTACAGAAACATGGCAAGTAAGAATTCCCACTTACAGTTTCTATCCTGATAGGATCCAATGACGTTGGCA
This sequence comes from Brachymystax lenok tsinlingensis, assembly GCA_030435695.1. Lineage (NCBI taxonomy): Eukaryota > Metazoa > Chordata > Actinopteri > Salmoniformes > Salmonidae > Brachymystax > Brachymystax lenok. The sequence continues at coordinate 22,329,198 of CM059793.1, read as the reverse complement.
AGGTCATATGCGCTTGCAAACGGACTTGCTCCATCAATTACTGATACCTAGATTATAACAGAGGACAATATAAGTCAAGAAGCAAACAAAATATAAGTTAAGTACACAAAAGCAGTATTTAAACATTGATTACTGGTTGCATCACTGCCTGGTATGGCAACTGCTCGGCCTCCAACTGGAAGGCACTAGTGAGTAAGGCCCAATACATCACTGGGGCTAAGATTCCTGCCACCCAGGACCTCTATGCCAGGCGGTGTCAGAGGAAGGCCCTAGTCATAGACTGTTCTCTCTGCTACCGCACGGCAAGTGGTACCGGAGCGCCAAGTCTAGGTCCAAAAGGCTTCTTAACAGCATCTATCCCCAAGCCATAGGACTCCTGAACAGCTAATCAAAGGGCTACCCAGACCCCTTTTTATGCTGCTGCTACTCTGTTTATTATCTATGCATAGTCACTTTAACTCTACCAAAAAGGTACATATTACTTTGATTAACCCAGTGCCCCTGCACATTGACTCTGTACCGGTACCCCCTTTATATAGCCTCGCTATTGTTATTGGCCAAGGCTTTCAACTCTGTCAATCACCACATCCTTATCGGCAGACTCAACAGCCTTGGCTTCTCAAATGATTGCCTCGCATGGTTCACCAACTACTTCTCCGATAGAGTTCAGTGTCAAATCAGAGGGCCTGTTGTCCGGGCCTCTGGCAGTCTCTATGGTGGTGCCACAGGGTTCAATTCTTGGGCCGACTCTCTTCTCTGTATACATCAATGATGTCGCTCTTGCTGCTGGTGAGTCTCTGATCCACCTCTACGCACACGACACCATTCTGTATACTTCTGGCCCTTCCTTGGACACTGTGTTAACTACCCTCCAGACGAGCTTCAATGCCATAAAACTCTCCTTCCGTGGCCTCCAACTGCTCTTAAATGCAAGTAAAACTAAATGCATGCTCTTCAACCGATCGCTGCCCGCACCTGCCCGCCCAGCATCACAACTCTGGACGGTTCTGACTTAGATTAGGTGGACAACTACAAATATCTAGACTCACATCAAACATCTCCAATCCAAAATTAATTCTAGAATCGGCTTCCTATTTCGCAACAAAGCATCCTTCACTCATGCTGCCAAACATACCCTCATAAAACTGACCATCCTACCAATCCTCGACTTCAGCGATGTCATTTACAAAATAGCCTCCAATACTCTACTCAACAAATTGGATGCAGTCTATCACAGTGCCATCCGTTTTGTCACTAAAGCCACATATACTACCCACCACTGCGACCTGTACGCTCTCGTTGGCTGGCCCTCGCTTCATACTCGTCGCCAAACCCACTGGCCCCAGGTCATCTACAAGTCCCTGCTAGGTAAAGCCCCGCCTTATCTCAGCTCGCTGGTAACCATAGCAGCACCACCCGTAGCACTCGCTCCAGCAGGTATATCTCACTGGTCACCCTCAAAGCCAATTCCTCCTTTGGCCGCCTTTCCTCACAGTTCTGGGCTGCCAATGAATGGGACGGACTACAAAAATCACTGAAACTGGAGACACTTATCTCCCTCACTAGCTTTAAGCACCAGATGTCAGAGCAGCTCACAGATCACTGCACCTGTACATAGCCCATCTGTAAATAGCCCAACCAACTACCTCATCCCCTAACGTATTTATTTATTTATCTTGCTCCTTTGCACCCCAGTATTTTTACTTTGCACATTCATCTACTGTAACTCTGTGTTGTTGTATGTGTCAAACTGCTTTGCTTTATCTTGGCCAGGTCGCAGTTGTAAATGAGAACTTGTTCTCAACTTGCCTACCTGGTTAAATAAAACTTTTTTTTTACTGCTGCCGTTTAATTATTTGTTACTTAGATTTTTTACTGCTCTTTTTTACTTAACACTTATTTTTCTTAAAACCTCTCAAAGCATTGTTGGATAAGAGCTTGTAAGTAAGAAGTTTCACTAAGGTCTACACCTCTTGTATTCAGCGCATGTGACAAAAACAATTTGATTTAATTAAGACTCCCGGACGTAAGGTTTGTTTGACATATTCAGGTGCACTGAAGTATGACACCAATATTTGACTTTTGGGAGTATATGCTTGTAGTGTCCATATTACAATGATGGAGCTTTGTTTAAGTGTATACTTTGGTATACAAACTGTTGGGGTGTATGTGTGTAAAGGATGTCACGCCACTTAAACCTGATTTAGCTGATACAGATGAACCCTGAAGCGTCTTACCCAGTCGTTCCATCATAAATCTAGCTATTTGGCAGCACAAGTGGAGAAACTTCAGACTGCAGACTGAGCTTCACAGATCCCCATCTGCTACATGTGCTCATTGAAGTCCCAGCAGGAGTAGGTCAAAGTTGCCCCTACCACTAATACAGTGTCAGGTAACCTAATGGTTAATATAAAGATTGAGGGTAATTTTATTCTAAACCTGTGGTTAAGGGCCATGTCTACGATGAACAATACTTTATGTGTTGTGTGTCTGTGTATGTGAGAGAGAGATACAGAGAGAGAATGTGCCCTCACATTGTACGCAGTGTGTAGACCACGGTGTGGAAGTGGGGTTCTCTGCTGGAGCCGCAGATCTCCACTGATGAAGAGCCGAGACCCAGGAACTGAGGAGGAATGCTGCACCAAGGCCAGTGTCTGCATCACCACAGTGGACATTCTCTGCGAAGAGAGACAGATGGAAGTGAAATACAAAAAGAGACTGTAGTAGTGTGAGGAACTGTATGGATGTAGTGAATGCATTGGACATTGTGTCGGACTGAATGGGGGCGGGACGACAACATACAAACAGCTGGTAGGAGAAGGTGAGTAGTAGCTGGATGCTGTACACTTGTTCATCAGGCCGAAGGGGAAGGTCTAGTCGGAATTTCAAACGGTCCAACTTCCCATCCTGATTCTGGTCTTCCTCTCGCACCTGCATTCACAACATTCCCAGAGATCAGTGAGCGATCTTTATGTGTCACTCAAGAAGCACCATCTTAATAGTACTATTCACACTTACCGAGATAGAAGGAATTCTGAGGTTAGTCCCTTGCATGTTATTAAAATTGGGAAAGGTGCTCCATGCAACATAGTCACCACTGGTGCTTGTTGCTGCAATTATCAGAACCTGGTACTGGAACCGAACAACAGGTTGCTCTTCATATGTACTCCTCTTTACCCAGAACCCTAAATAGAGCATGGGAATACCAGAATAGTGTATCAAATCAAAGTGAGTCACCAACAACGAGAACATTTAGCTAAGGTTAACAATAGAGGATTTGCAACATTCATTGATTTCAATTAGATAGCGATGATAGTGTCGAAAGGTTATCTTGCTGGACTTCTATCACCATGAGAAAAGTGCTAACGTTAACTGAATAATTCCATAACAAGCTATATCAAGACCATCGAGTTCAACACGAGCTAGCTACCTAAGTTATTATTTTTTTGCAATTGACTGACGTTACCTTGGCTCCTGTAAGCAACCAAGAGGGGTGGGATGTAGGTGAGACACAAGACAATACCAAGAAACAACGTGGCTTTGGTGCAAACGCTTGTTTTGTATCTAATTGAAGCGGGGTGAGAATAGACTTCATAAAAAGCCATGACGAATAGTTTTTAGCAAGGGGTGTTGTTGGCTAGAGTTAGTAGTAGCTAACTACAAGGCTAATGTGGTTACTTTCCAAGAGAGGTCGTGGCGTTCCAACAGAAATCAAACGGCTTGTAGCCAGCTAGTAGCTAAATCCAAAAGCACAAGTCAGCTCTAGAAACAATTGGCAGTATCACGTTAAGGAGGTCCTTCCAGGAAGGTGTTATTGACTTCGAATCGAATTCTCCAAAAAGTCGCGCCACTGTGTCTTGCTAGCTTAAAACTACTTCCCGTTGTTTATCGTTCAGAGGTTACCATGGCTGCAGCCTCTGATTTCCTGGCAACAAATCCTGGTTGTACCAACGATTTTTTACAACTAAACCAAGATAGACCACTGCCTGTCATTTCCAATGTGAACGCATTAGTCATAGTGGGCAGACCAAGCAAGGCACCAGGTGGGCAGAGCCAAGCACGAGCTAGCGAGTTCCTATTGGCGCGTTCTAGGGCACGTCTGTTAGGGAACGCCTACTCTGTGAAGTGCGTGTACAATAACTCAGTTCGACTTCGCACTCCTAAACAACGCGATTTAAAAAAAAAATTTTGCAAAGGGTCCACAAAACTTAATCCACTCTGTTCATAACATATTCTAGTTTTGGGAGCAGAAAACTTTATTGAAATCAAATGTTTAATCGATGAGAAAACGTGCAGAAAATCGGCGAAAATCCATCTAGTTCCATCTTCTCCCAACGACGGCCGATGAGCTTCCTCTCACTACCTTATTTGGTAGTGAGTGGAAACGCAAGGCGGATGCATCGGATGAAATATCAGTCTCACCCCGGCCCCTCTACAGAATCGAAATGGTACAACCAGACAGTGACATCACCATCACCACCTTGGACTAGACAGGCGTTCGAAGGGTTGCTGCTACATTGTTTACATTTTAGTTGTTACATTGTATTGTTTTACATAAAATCGACAATAACCTGCCTGTTTACACGTTCAGGTTTGAATTTTAACATCACGTCATAGCGCGAGGATTCTGCAAAAATGAAATGGATGTTTAAAGAGGATCATTCCCTCGGTAAAGGGATTTTAATTATGTCACATGTAATTGCCTGTGTAATCTCCTGTACAGATGTAGTTATCGGTTTTGAAGTGCCATGCTGATGATGGCATGATCAGAATAGATTGCATGTGCCGTACGTTGGGCCACAAATACACAAATAAGGCTTGGAGCTTGAACAAAAGGCTAATATGGTGCATGTGTTCACGTACTGGCCTACAGGTTATTCGTTAGATAATGTATTTTATAAACACCAGCATAACTTTTACTCGAATCACAAGTAGGCCAACGTTACCCTCCCTGAACCTTATTGGTTCCCTCAGTAATGCATAGTATGCATGTATATTAAGGTAGGTAAGTAAGTATAGGGAACATAATAGCACACTCTTTTATATATATATATATAAACAGCATTTATTAATGCAGGTTATTACATTGAGATCTTTTTTTAAAAGACAAATATAAGAGAGAGAACTGTCACAACATATAAGCAGTTATAAACTACCAGGTATATGACTAAAAACAGTCATTTTGTCCTCATTCTAATTGTGTTTTCATGTACTTTACACCGTTTTCTTATTTTAATCTTATCACTTGATAAAGGATCTAGTCAATTATGTCTAATTATAGGGCTTATATCTAGGCTAATGAAACTGACAGCATTTAACCTCAATGGAATCATCACACCTATACTGTTTTCACACTATTGTGTCGAATCCGGTCCAAACTGTTCTGTTCTGGCTTTGATATTTTCTTTTCACATTGTCCTATCCAGCTTGGCAACTGTGGTGGATGTGTAAACAGCCCAGTACTGCTCAGCTTGGTTGCACTTGGCTCGCCTCAGTAGTTTGAAAAGGGTTCTAGTGGCATGCATGACATGGCATGGCTGCCAGAAACCAGCTATATAAAGGCAAAGGTTGAGCTCTAGTGTAGTAAATCTAAAATTAAATCATATAGCTATCTAGATCATTACTATGTCTGAAACAAGTTCACAGACATATGTGTTGAGATACATGTATGTACAGTGCATTCGGATAGTGTTCAGACCCCTTCCTTTTTTCCACATTTTGTTACGTTACACCCTTATTCTAATATTGATTAAATAAATAAAAATCCTCATCAATCTACACACAATACCCCATAATGACAAAGCGGGAACATGTTTTTACATTTTGCAATGTATAAAAAAACAAAAACAGAAATACCTTATTTACATAAGTATTCAGACCCTTGCCAAGAGACTCAAAATTGAGCTCAGATGCATCCTATTTCCATTCATCATCCCTGAGATGTTTCTACAACTTGATTGGAGTCCACCTGTGGTAAATTCAATTGATTGGACATGATTGGAAAGGCACACAAATCAAATTTTATTTGTCACATACACATGGTTAGCAGATGTTAATGCGAGTGTAGCGAAATGCTTGTGCTTCTAGTTCCGACCATGCAGTAATATCTAACAAGTAATCTAACAATTTCACAACAACTACCTTAGCACACAAGTGTAAAGGAATGAATAAGAATATGTACATATACAGTGAGGGAACAAAGTATTTGATCCCCTGCTGATTTTGTACATTTGCCCACTGACAAAGAAATGATCAGTCTATAATTTTAATGGTAGGTTTCTTTGAACAGTGAGAGACAGAATAACAACAAAAAAAATCTAGAAAAAAGCATGTGAAAAATGTTATAAATTGATTTGCATTTTATTGAGGGAAATAAGTATTTGACCCCTCTGCAAAACATGACTTAGTACTTGGTGGCAAAACCCTTGTTGGCAATCACAGAGGTCAGACGTTTCTTGTAGTTGGCCACCAGGTTTGCACACATCTTTGCAGATCTTCTCCAAGTCATTAAGGTTTCGAGGCTGACGTTTGGCTCCATTTTTGCTCTCATCTGACCACAATACTTTCACCCAGTTGTCCTCTGAATCATTCAGATGTTCTTTGGCAAACTTCAGACGGGCATGTATATGTGCTTTCTTGAGCCGGGGGACCTTGCGGGCGCTGCAGGATCCTCCCGTGTAGTTCTGGGCTGATTCCCTCACCGTTCTCATGATCATTGCAACTCCACGAGGTGAGATCTTGCATGGAGCCCCAGGCCGAGGGAGATTGACAGTTCTTTTGTGTTTCTTCCATTTGCGATAATAATCGCACCAACTGTTGTCACCTTCTCACCAAGCTGCTTGGCGATGGTCTTGTAGCCCATTCCAGGCTTGTGTAGGTCTACAATCTTGTCCCTGACATCCTTGGAGAGCTCTTTGGTCTTGGCCATGGTGGAGAGTTTGGAATCTGATTTGATTGATTGCTTCTGTGGACAGGTGCAGTAGATGGTATAGAGTACAGTATATACATATGATATGAGTAATGTAGGGTATGTAAACATTGTATAAAGTGGCATTGTTTAAAGTGTCTAGTGATACATTTATTACATCCAATTTTCAATTATTAAAGTGGCTAGAGATTTGAGTCAGTATGTTGGCAGCAGCCACTCAATGTTAGTGATGGCTGTTTAACACTCTTGGTCCCAGCTTTGATGCACCTGTACTGACCTCGCCTTCTGAATGATAGCGGGGTGAACAGGCAGTGGCTCGGGTTGTTATTGTCCTTGATGATCTTTTTGGCCTTCCTGTGACATCGGGTGGTGTAGGTGTCCTGGAAGGCAGGTAGTTTGCCCACGGTGATGCGTTGTGCAGACCTCACTACCCTCTGGACAGCCTTACGGTTGTGGGCTGAGCAGTTGCCGTACCAGGCGGTGATACAGCCTGACAGGATGCTCTCGATTGTGCATCTGTAGAAGTTTGTGAGTGTTTTTGGTGACAAGCCCAATTTCTTCAGCCTCCTGAGGTCGAAGAGGTGCTGTTGCGCCTTCTTCACCCACTGTCTGTGTGGGTGGACCATTTCAGTTTGTCCGTGATGTGTACGCCGAGGAACTTTCCACCTTTTCCACTACTGTCCCGTCGATGTATCTATATAAAGTCCCACAGTTGACAGTGCATGTCAGAGCAAAAACCAAACCATGAGGTCAAAGGATTTGTCCGTAGAGCTCCCAGACAGGATTGTGTCGAGGCACAGATCTGGGGAAGGGTACCAAAACATTTCTGCAGCATTGAAGGTCCCCAAGAACACAGTGGCCTCCATTATTCTTAAATGGAAGAAGTTTGGAAACACCAAGACTCTTCCTAGAGCTGGCCACCCGACTAAACTGAGCAATTGGGGGAGAAGGGCCTTGGTCAGGGAGGTGACCAAGAACCCGATGGTCACTCTGACAGAGCTCCAAATTCCTCTGTGGAGATGGGAGAAACTTCCAGAAGGACAACCATCTCTGCAGCACTCCACAAATCAGGCCTTTATGGTAGAGTGGCCAGACAGAAGCCACTCTTCAATAAAAGGCACATGACAGCTCGCTTGGAGTTTTCCAAAAGGCACCTAAAGGACTCTCAGTCCATGAGAAACAAGATTCTCTAGTCTGATTAAACCAAGATTGAACTCTTTGGCCTGAATGCCAAGCATCACATCTGGAGGAAACCTGGCACCATCCCTACGGTGAAGCATGGTGGTGGCAGCATCATGCTGTGGGGATGTTTTTCAGCAGCAGGGACTGGGAGACTACTCAGGATTGATGGAAAAATGAACGGTGCAAAGTACAGAGAGATCCTCGATGAAAACCTGCTCCAGAGCCCTCAGGACCTCAGAATGGGGCGAAGGTTCATTGGCCAAGACAACACAGGAGTGGCTCCGGAACAAGTCTCTGAATGTCCTTGAGTCTGGACTTGAACTCGGTCGAACATCTCTGGAGAGCCCTGAAAATAGCTGTTCAGCAACGCTCCCCATCTAACCTGACAGCTTGAGGTGTACCAAGCTTGTAGCATCATACCCAAGAAGACTCGAGGCTGTAATCGCTGCCAAAGGTGTTTCAACCAAGTACTGAGTAAAGGGTCTGAAAACGTATGTAAATGTGATATTTCCGTTTTTTTTTTAAATCGAATCACAAGTAAAAAATAACAGTTTTTGCTTTGTCATTATGGGGTAGTGTGTGTAGATTGATGAGGGGGAAAACAATTTAATACATTTTAGATTAAGGCTGTAAAGTAACAAAATGTGGAAAAAGTTAAGGGATCTGAATACTTTCCAAATGCACTGTATTGGCATTGCACATCGCTTCCACATGGAATGCTTAGAACAGTGTGTTCCCTCACATCATCAGTAGAACATCCCCAAAATGAATCTATTACTACCTACTATTACTGTTTACTGTGCTTTCTCAGTCTTCTGTTTATCTGCTGTCTTAAGTGAATGGAGGTAAATGTATGAGCTGTAGAAAGGAATTTCCTTTTAGGAGGACAATAAATCTATCTAATCTAATGTAAGTAGCTATATCATGCCACTACCTATGCCTGCGCATCTAATCCTACTTTTTTCTTCTCTTTCTCAGAACACCGATGTGTGGAGTCTGCCAAAATACGCAACAAATATCCTGACAGGGTACCGGTGAGTGAGTGAGTGAGTGAGTGAAAGGGATCGACCTAGGGGTTAGAGTGTTTTCCTGTGTTAGTGTCTATGCACCCTCAGCAGGTCTGAAACAACCGGATGCATCCGGTTTTCAGCTGAAATGGAAAGCTAGTCTGTGACGAAACTTCTGCTTTTCATGCGCCGGTACTTTGGCAACTAGTACCTTTTTTTAAATCTCCCGCTTTGGCCTGGATGTGTCAATGTGTAGTTCATACATGCATAATCTATACGCAGAATTACTGTTTTAACTCAATTAGCCACGAAATCATTAGTTTGAAGGCTGTTTCAGCCAATGAGCTTCAGCCCCTCGCCAATTAAGTGACAGCTAGGAAGTAGAGCAAGAGCAAGAGAGAGCAATGACGTGCTGCACACATCTGCACATTTGTGAAATAGTACACAATCTTTGGGACCACTTTTGGCTCGTGGGCGCTTCTTTCAAAACTACTGGATAAAAAGTATACAAAAGTACTGAAGAATATCTTTAACAAGGTGACACTCCATCTTAACTCCTCATCCACATGTACTGGATTGGTTGAACAGTGCAGAAGAGAACATCAGACTGTTTTTTTTCTCGTCAAGACCAGAAAGAAAGAAATGCTGTATTTATTTTACGCCTTGTGCTGGGGAGAATAAAAGGCCATTCTAAAATGTGCAGTTTTGTCACACAACAAAATGCCACAGATGTCTCAAATTTTGAAGAAGCGTGCAATTGCCATGCTGACTGCAGGAATGTTCACCAGAGATGTTGCCAGAGAATTTCATATAACTAAAATCATTGAAATTGTTACATGTTGCGTTTATATTTATGTTCAGTATAGTTATAGTTGATAAATTATTATTATTTATTTATTGTGTCATTTTTACCACCCTTTTCTCCCCAATTTCGTGATTACAATCTTGTCTCATCCCTGCAACTCCGCAACTGGCTCGGGAGAGGTGAAGGTTGAGTCATGCGTCCTCTGAAACACGACCCGCCAAGCCGCGCTTTTTAACACCCGAGCGCTTAACCCGGAAGCCAGCTCCACCGATGTGTCGGACGAAACACCGTTCAACTGACGACCGAAGTCAGCCTGCAGGCGCCCGGGCCCACCACAAGGAGTCCAATTCGCACGCTCCCTCAAAACTTGAGACATCTGTGGCATTGTGTTGTGTGACAAAACTGTACCTTATATTGTCCCCAGCACAAGGTGCACCTGTGTAATGATCATGATGTTTAATCAGCTTCTTAATGTACAACACCAGTCAGGTGGATGAATTATCTTGGCAAAGGAGAAATCCTTACTAACACAGATGTAATCAAATTTGTGCACAAAATATGAGCGAAATACATTTTTTTGTGCATATGGAAAATGTATGGGATATTTTATTTCAGCTCATGAAACATGGGACCAACACTTTACATGTTGCGCTTTGTATTTTCGCACAGTATAAATACTGCACTCTGTCCCACAAAACGTATTTGCTAGATTCATGACAGTGTTGTTAGAAGAATCAAAGGAAAGTGAACTTAAAAATGCGATGACGTTTTATTGGAAGTTGTAGCTGTTGTTTGTTGGTAAGTAATTAATCTGCTAGCTTCTGACTTGATTTACTGCAGCTAGAAAGAGATCAGTTGATGGCTTCTAAAACAGGAAGTTTGGCGAAGATTGATGCTGGGGCTTTTGCTTCGCAAGCCCCACAACAATTAATTTGAAGAATTTATCTGCATGGTATGTTTTGTTGGCTAGCTAGCCAGACAGTTTTATAGGAATTCTTCACCCCCCTAAAAATGTATTAACTGCCAATATGCCAACATTCCGTTCAAACAATACAGTCAATTCATAGTCATGCATTGGCTGAAATCAGTTGACGATAGGACTTAGACAAGTTGTGAATTTAAGAAGTACTGATATTGTATCATATATTAGCACAGACATTTATGTCTGTTTACATCTATTTTAGAGGCTGTTTATACAGAAAATGTGTATAAAACCCATATAAACTGTACTTATAATCATATGACAATATTGTAGGTCGAAAATAATTATTTTACACAATTTCTTCTATTTCACATGCCTTACTTTTATTTTCCTGGACAAGTAAAATCAGGAAATGCATAACTGATGCCTCTACTGCCATTCATTCCAATTAGACTGGTCTGGATTTTCCCCTGCCATTTTCACCCCCTTCTGTAACGTCTAGTAATTGAATAGGATTTCTATGGGCGCTTTCACATATCCCTTTATGACTTGGATCCTGGAGTGTTTTATAACCTGATCCGCGCTATTAAGCATGTATGAAATGCAAAGAAACCCTGCCTGAAACGAATCCTGGACCTGCTTGAGTAGTGGGTCCAAGATCCAGGGCCAGAGAGACCCTGTTCTACACCAGTATGAATGTGTTATATGTCAATGTACAATAAGGTTGTTATTGGAACGATGTACCTGGCTGAATAAAGATTAAATAAATAAAATATTGAGCACACTGGATTGTGTAAAATCTCTGGAATGTTTGTGTTTGGCTGTGCGTACGTCATAACACAAAATGATGTTATACGTCATATCCCTGTTGGTGTGTGTGTGCGTGTGTTTAAATATGTTATTTATCTGCTTCTCAGGTGATAGTGGAGAAAGTATCTGGCTCACAGATAGTGGACATCGACAAGAGAAAATACTTGGTCCCTTCTGACATCACAGTGGCCCAGTTCATGTGGATCATCAGGAAGCGCATCCAGCTGCCTTCGGAGAAAGCTATTTTTCTCTTTGTTGACAAAACTGTTCCCCAGTCCAGGTGAGATTAAATTGACTTAATTGGAGGAAGGGGTGGGGGCTGTGAGTAGTATTTTTCAAAACACTGGATGAGTCATGAGTGCATTGTTTTTTACTCTGTCCCAATGATCTACCGTGTTATTCAACCATCCACATTTTACTTTTTGTCTTCAAGAACTGTTGCATTCTTATACCAGCCTAGTTATAGTCCCATGTGGTCTGTATGTGCGTTTGTTTGTGTCCATCTCTGTAACTAAAGACAATGAACATTCAAATCAGTCTCCCTGTGAAAGAGAGTATAGCCACACCAATCGCATCACTTACACCTAATCTTGGTTAATACAGAACTAAAATCTCACGTAATTTGATCAGACATTATGTAATGTAGTCCGCCAACAAGAAATGACTTTCACGTTATCACACCTACAAATCTACCACAATCACACTCTCTCTAGCTGGGACTGATTTTTAGTACCATCTGCCAAAAACCTGTAAAATACATATACCTATCAATGCATTTTTTTTTTTTACCTGTATTTAACTAGGCAAGTCAGTTAAGAACAAATTCTTATTTTCAATGACGGCCTAAGAACAGTGGGTTAACTGCCTTGTTCTAAGCTCGGGGATTCGATCTTGCAACCTTTCGGTCACTAGTCCAATGCTCTAACCACTAGGCTACCTGCCGCCTCAATTATGTGGGTAGACTGTACACATGGTTACGGGGTTTGACTAATTAAGCCTTGAAATTAGATTCTTAGAAACTCAGCTTCCTTGTTTATCTATAGACAATGCCATTCTGATGTAAGATAAAAAATTTGAACAGATCACGGGTGACTCAGATGTCAGATGAGTTCCTCAATGTTTATTGTGTGTGGGGTATGTACAGTGAGGGAAAAAAAGTATTTGATCCCCTGCTGATTTTGTATGTTTGCCCACTGACAAAGAAATGATCCGTCTATAATTTTAATGGTAGCTTTATTTGAACAGTGAGAGACAGAATAACAACAACAAAAAAATCCAGAAAAACACATGTGAAAAATGTTATAAATTGAATTGCATTTGAATGAGGGAAATAAGTATTTGACCCCTCTGCAAAACATGACTTAGTACTTGGTGGCAAAACCCTTGTTGGCAATCACAGAGGTCAGACGTTTCTTGTAGTTGGCCACCAGGTTTGCACACATCTCAGGAGGGATTTTGTCCCACTCCTCTTTGCAGATCTTCTCCAAGTCATTAAGGTTTCGAGGCTGACGTTTGGCAACTCGAACCTTCAGCTCCCTCCACAGATTGTCTATGGGATTAAGATCTGGAGACTGGCTAGGCCACTCCAGGACCTTAATGTGCTTCTTCTTGAGCCACTCCTTTGTTGCCTTGGCCGTGTGTTTTGGGTCATTGTCATGCTGGAATACCCATCAACGACCCATTTTCAATGCCCTGGCTGAGGGAAGGAGGTTCTCACCCAAGATTTGACGGTACATGGCCCTGTCCATCGTCCCTTTGATGCGGTGAAGTTGTCCTGTCCCCTTAGCAGAAAAACACCACCAAAGCATAATGTTTCCACCTCCATGTTTGACGGTGGGGATGGTGTTCTTGGGGTCATAGGCAGCATTCCTCCTCCTCCAAACACAGCGAGTTGAGTTGATGCCAAAGAGCTCCATTTTGGTCTCATCTGACCACAACACTTTCACCCAGTTGTCCTCTGAATCATTCAGATGTTCATTGGCAAACTTCAGACGGGCATGTATATGTGCTTTCTTGAGCAGGGGGACCTTGCAGGCACTGCAGGATTTCAGTCATCACGGCGTAGTGTGTTACCAATTGTTTTCTTGGTGGCTATGGTCCCAGCTGCCTTGAGATAATTGACAAGATCCTCTCGTGTAGTTCTGGGCTGATTCCTCACCGTTCTCATGATCATTGCAACTCCAAGAGGTGAGATCTTGCATGGAGCCCCAGGCCGAGGGAGATTGACAGTTCTTTTGTGTTTCTTCCATTTGCGAATAATCGCACCAACTGTTGTCACCTTCTCACCAAGCTGCTTGGCGATGGTCTTGTAGCCCATTCCAGCCTTGTGTAGGTCTACAATCTTGTCCCTGACATCCTTGGAGAGCTCTTTGGTCTTGGCCATGGTGGAGAGTTTGGAATCTGATTGATTGATTGCTTCTGTGGACAGGTGTCTTTTATACAGGTAACAAGCTGAGATTAGGAGCACTCCCTTTAAGAGTGTGCTCCTTGATTTTCAGCTTATAGTATGGCAACGCGAGACTAATAGAGGAGTGAATGTATGTGCATGCATTTGTCTTCTTCTGAGTTCGAAATGTGTCTTGTTGCGGGGCGGCAGGTAGCCTAGTGGTTAGAGTGTTGGATCCCCGAGTTCGATTCCCGAGCTGACAAGGAAAACATCTGTCATTCAGCCCCTGAACCCACTGTTCCCACTGTGGATGTCGATTAAGGCAGCCCCCCGCACCTCTCTGATTCAGAGGGGTTGGGTTAAATGCAGAAGACACATTTCGGTTGAAGGCATTCGGTTGTACAACTGACTAATAATGGTGACTTTGGAGGATGTATCTGTTTTAAATCTTTGTGTGTTCTGGAAAATGTATGTTCAACATGTGACCATTGTCTTTCTCTATCTTGCAGTCTGACAATGGGACAGCTATATGAGAAAGAGAGAGACGAGGATGGCTTTCTGTACATGGCGTACAGTGGAGAAAACACATTTGGTTTCTAGGCCTTCACACAAAGTTGAGTTGACACAACCCTTGCATCCTACTTGACCCAATCATCCCATTATTTCTTGCAGACAAGCTTGATTGTATCACTATCATAATAGAGAAAGATGTGTGAAAGAAGTGTGTTAGAAACCTCAACATTAATCATACATTTGTATTACTAGTATCACTCATATATTATATTGAAACTTTAAATTGTACATTTGATTACTTTTAGGTAAAGAAAGTTGTTGCGTTATTATTAGCAGTTTAACATATTAATGTCAGCTATATACAGTATTAACGGTTTTGTTTAAATTGATCAATGTTGTTTGATTTGTTTATTATCTTTAAAGATGATGTATACCAATCATTTGAATATTTGAAAGGTAAGGTAGCTAGCTTGATGACCAATAAAAAAAGCTTGATGACCAATAAAAACACATTAAATTGCTCTTATTCTCTGTACTCATTCAAAACAACAATTAAATTTTCTCAACAGAAAAATATTCACGGATGCATATCATTCTGGACACATACAGGAACCAAGACTGTCACACAAATACTGTATATATTGACTCAGATCTCATGAACATATCTACCACTTTTCCTCATTCCACTTAACCACATTCCTCAAAGCTCTCCATAGACACATTAAACTAAAATGGTAATAATAATAATTAAGGCAAAGCAACCAAAAGGGCTAGGAGGGAACACTGACCACGTGAGCTACAAACTCTTTTTAAAGTCAGGTCTTAGCATGTCCTGACAAAATGGGTCATTGCTTCCTCATCGACAAGTACAATAATGCTTCATAACAGTGTTTGGCTGTGTGGTTTCACCTGTGTTTGAATGTCCCTCTAAAATCACACAGCATTATGTACAAACCGTTCTCTCAGTCCTTTGTTGCTGTAAGCAACAAGGTCGTGCTGTGCTTAAGTGAAACAGCAGCAGGTTCAGGTCACTGCGGAGCCATACTGGGAAGGCCTCTGAGCGCAGCTGCAGCCAGGCCTGCTGGTACGACAGAGCCGCCTGCTAGTAGTCCCAGTACATCTGGACCCAGCTGACAATTCTAGGGAGGGAGAATGTTTTTGTAATGTTACCCGTAATATTCCCCTAATGTTTGAGTCTCCAGTTTTCCGTTAGTTAGGGGGACATTTTATCTCTAGCTAGGTTTCCATCCAGTTTGCGACAGATTTTCATGCAAATATTCTAAAATACGTATAAAAAATAAATCCCACCAGAGATGTTTCCATCAAATTGACTGGTTGCGGATAAAAGGCTGTACGTGATGACGTAGTGCACATAAAAATACCTTTTGTGGTTAAATTCCCATTTACCCAATAAAAAAATACAAGTTAAGTGGGTTTCCATCGCATTTTCAACATGTTTTGTCACAAAACATGTTGCATTATATAGTGAGTGTGCCCCTGCTGGTATTGGCACGTGCTCTCTAGCCAACAGTTCGCAGATACAATGTGGGTATAGCCTACATGATGAGATTATTATGGACAAAGGAGCGAAAATGTTATTTGTCAAATGGCAGCCAAGCTTCGATGATCATGTCACCACCAGAATAAGACTCAATACGTATTGGAAAGGAAAGGGAGATACCTAGTCAGTTGCAGAACTGAATGCATTCAACCTAAATGTGTCTTCCGCATTTAACCCAATGCCATTTATCCCAACCGCATTTATCAGAGAGGTGCAGGGGGCTGTCTTAATCGACGTCATCGGCAGAGTTGTGTCAAGGTGTGCGCTACTGGGGTTGAAGTCAGGTGCAGGAGAGCAGAGAATATAGTACAGGCGCACACTTTATTGGCAAAAGAATAAACAAAAGAATGAACGCAATATAGCGTCAAACACTCCTCTAGCCAAATACTAAAGTGTAGGGCGCGACAAAATTACAAAGTCCATGAATGTAACAACAATACAATATAATAACGGGTGCAACACGTTACCCGGTAGAACCTAGCCTGGCTCTTCACACAACCTGAAACATCGAACAATTCCACACAACGACATGATGAGGAACAGAGGAATAAATACATGCCGTAATTACTGGAATGATAACCTGGTGTGAAGGGAACAAGACAAAACAAATGGAACAATGAATAACTGAGCGTCGATGGCTAGAAAGCCGGTGACGTCGACCGACGAATGCTGCTCGACCAAGGAGAGGAGGCGACTTCGGTGGAAGTCGTGACAAGTTGTTGTTGGGAGTTAACTGCATTGTTCAAGGGCAGAACAACAGATTATTCCACCATGCCGGCTTGGGGATTCAAACCAACAACCTTTCAGTTACTGGCCCAGCGCTCTTAACGAGCTCATCGCCTTGCACTTTCACCACCCTGTGAAGTTCATCATAACTTACTTCATTTGTAGCTTAATAAACTGCATGCTTTCCCAGTGCATCTTGGCAGGGTCATGTTTCGGAGGACACATGGTTCTCGACCTTCTCCTCTCCCGAGTCACAGACACAAAAAGATCCCACCGTGTCCAGTTGTTATGAATAAATTCATATGATTTATGTTTAATGACTAAATTATTATATGTTTAAAATAATATGTTTAAGTAATTACTAAGAATATTACTTTCCTGAAAATATATGTAATAGGTGTTAGAAGAATAGGTCTAGAACTGTTCAAAAGACTAAAACATCGTGTTACTATTTTGCAACCTAAGCAGGATGGAGTTGAGAAAACAGGAGAACTGTCGACAGACGATTTATAGCTGGACCCTATAACAGGAAAACGGTTTCTTCACCCAGGGAGGGGAGAAACGGTCAGAAAGCTGTTAGAAGTGATAAGATGTAAGTTGTAAAACACAGCCCATCTAAAGTGGGGTGGAGTTAAATTGTATGTACATATAAAGGACTGTGTTCTTATTGTGATTTGAGAATTCTCGGTGAATAAACATTTGACATAATGATCTCTGCAGCTGGGTCTCTGTCTGTTTCATCTTAACCAAAGCTTTACGACTTTTGGGTTACAGACAGAGTAGGTCAATTAAAGTTCAGTTTGTGAACATTAAGAACTACATTTCCATAACACCAGTGTATTTTGTTTTGTCAACATTTAGAACGTTTTCAGAAATGTTCTGTTTTCATCAGGCCTGTCATTAAATGCTTTATCCGACGTACTTTGCTCGCATAAAAAGGTTGGATGGAAACCTGGTTTATGTTAGCAAAAACCTTCTGAGAACCTTTTTAGCATGTTTTGTCATTAGAAGAATATTCCATCAATGTCCCACCAAACATACACAGAACATGGTTGACATGTCCTCAGAATATAAGATATTCATGTTCTAAACACGATTCATGACAGCGTTGCAAGAACATTAATTTGTCTAGTTTTCTATGGGGTTAGGAGAATGTTCCATCAACTTCCCACCAAACATGCGCAGAACATGGTTGCCATATTTTCAGAATATAAGATATTAATGGTCTAGACACGTTTCATGGAAATGTTGCAAGAACATTTCTGTGTATCAGTTGTCAGGACGTTGCCTGATGGTCCCAAAGAAAATGTTATAATAATCATTACACATCACGCCTTGTTACAGTTCACCTGATTGGTGAAACACTGATCCATGCATAGCTCTTTGTCTGTTGGGATACTCACACACAGTGCTTTTAACATACAGTGTTTTCAACTTACTTATTTGATGTACTTTGACATAATTGATTACATTATGCATGTTCATTTATACATTAATAATATTTAACAGTCTTCACCTGGGATTTGAACTCACAACCTCTTGGTTCCATGGTACACCGATCTTCCTGCTACATCACCATGTTCATGTCATGTATCAGTTAATCTGACTAATCCCATCATTGATTTGATTGACTTATTTCAGCAATTAAATGGCTTTAAGTATAGCTGTATAATGTTGGTGGGGCAGAATATTCCATCAACGTCCCACCAAACATTCACAGATCCTATCCCAGGTGAAGACATAATAATAACTGTATAAATGAACATGCACAATGTAATCAACAAGGTCAAAGTGCCAAATATGTAATTGAAAACACAATCCAGGCCCTGATTGGTGAACCACTGATCCATTCATATATCTTTGTATATTGGCAAGGTCAGGGATACTCACACACACACAGCTTTTAACATACATGTTCGACAAGAGTAACAAGGTGTGATATGTAATGGAACTTTTTTTCCTTGTATTAGTCATCTCAGGGATCCTGGTTGAAAATGTAACAGAGAAGCAATTTCCAGTTTTGCTCATCAATAAACAGTAAATAAAGATTAAATCATAAAATGACACTAAAACTGTTTAGGACTTCACTAAATACTTTATAATAACAAACCATATGTTAAAAGAGGCAGAGTTGTCCTTTAAGACTCAAACCTATCTCTTGCGTACTATCACCATTTTGTTTACATCCTTTAGGAGTAAACCATTCTCTGTCCCATTGGAGTGCAGCTACATTTAATTGTCCAGGGGAGCATTATGCCCAATGAGTGCTTCTATATATATTTTTTAAGGATCATGTTACCAGTTAATAAGATTGTGAAAGCTCAAATACATACACGTGCACATACACACACACACACTCTCTGCTGCTAATGTCGAAGCCTCTCCACTTGAACTGAGACACAGGAAATGAAGCGGTGTTGGCGGGCATGGAGGAATGAGGTGGATGTCCAGGCTGATGACATGCAGGGTCTGGGCCTCAGAGACTGAAACACACAGGAATCCTAGGGACATGTTTCCAAACCCTGGAAATAAATCCTTAGTTTTCTCAGTGGTGTAAAAAGGGTTCATTAGCATGTTTTGGCGTTAGTTAGGAGAACATTCCCTTAATGTCAAACAGAACATACCCAGAACGTAGTTCCCATGTTCTCAGAACACAAGATATGAATGTTCTAGATACGTTTCATGGGAATGTTGCAAGAACATTCATGTGTCCAGTTTTTTGAGGGTTAGGAGAATATTCCATCAATGTCCCACCAAACATACACAGTTTCATGTTTTATTAGTCGTATGCCACCATGTCTGTGTCATGTTTCATGCCTGGTCTCATAGACTAAACATGACATAGTAAATCCGGGACACTCAAATTAGTATGATACAGTATGTTACATGTGGTTTGGTTAGATAAGACATAAAATGACTTAAGCCAAAATCAAAACTAGGGTGGTTGGTCAGGGTGGATGGGTAGGCGTAAAACGCGAATGTCTAGCAACCCAAAGGTATAACGTGGAACGTCTAGCTACCCAAAGGTTGAGTGTTCTAATCTCATCACAGACAACTATAGCTAATTAGAAACGACTAACTACTTTTTTAGCTACTGTGCAACTATTTAGCATGTTAGCTAACCCTTCCCCTAACCTTAACCCTTTAACCTAACTCCGAACCTTAACCTTAACCCTAAACTTAACCCTAACCCCTAGCTAACATTAGCCACATAGTTAATATTTACGTTAGCCACCTAGCTAACGTTAGACACAACAAATTGGAATTGTTAATATATGATACGTTTTCCAAATTCATAACATATTGTACAAATTGAAATTAATAACATATCATACGAAATGGATGATGTACATCCACAAATGAATACATGCCATATGATAAGTAACATATCATACTAATTGGAGCGTTCTGAATTTATGTTCACTATGTTACGTCTACCCCTGAGTCTAGGTTAATGAATTGCTTAGTCTGACTATATTCATCTTTGACTTTATTTACTTACTTCAGCAATTTAAGGGCTTTCAGTATAGTTGTCTAATGTTGGTGGGGCATATTGCCCTGTATTAATGATACACCTGAATCACTATGATCAATAAAGATTTACTTCAAAGTGCATTCACCCTACTGCTTACAGCCTTACACCTATAAAGTTGTTTCAGATCTTCACAAGTGCCTATGGAGAAGGGGGTAGGGTTTCTTCTGGACAGGACAGGGCCTAACTATACTTGCCCAATACGCACATGCCTTAGAGATATCCCTTATTGGGACAGTCGTCGGTGCTGGTGGACGGGGTTCGAGATTCATAGCAAAATATGTTAACGTAATTATTTGGCAACATTTACAACACACATATCTAAACTACTTAAAATGAGTTTCTCATTAGCTAGGTTTTCATCCAATTGACAACAGATTTTCATGTGAATATTCTAAAATCTGCATAAAAGCAATGTGCAAATTTTCCATCAAATTGACTTGTTGGGGGTAAAAGGCTGTGCGTGATGACAAGTGCACACTTATGCGGTTAAATTCTCATATACTGTATCCAATAAAAAGTAATGGCTTTCCATCACATTTTCAACTCTACTGATTGTTTTGTCACAAAAATGTTTGCTATACATAGCGAATGTGCCCACTCTGATATTGGCACATGCGCTCTAGCCAACTGCTCACAGAGTGTGGGTATAGCCTACATAAGGTATTCACAAACTGGGGTACGCATAACCCCAGGGGTACCCGCAATGCCATCAGGGGTACTGTTAGAAGATCACCTAGGGGTCATGATAAGGCTGTACTGTTTGATGTATTATAATAATTGATTATGCTTATGTTATATTAATAGAAGGGGAGGGGTTATAAGACCCCTCCCTCCTTACATTTATAGGTTCCTAGACTACAGATTAACAATATATATTAATTGTAGAGGTTTTAGTATTGTTCCACAGTTGTTTTAGTTCTCTCTCTCACTGCTTCTTATGAAGAAGCCCTATGGGAAATGTGTGACTGAGACATAGCTTTGTAAAGGAGTGGGGGAGATAAGAGACTAGTCAAGACATTCCACAATAAATCAACTTTGGGGAGTGGACATTTATTGCCTAGTGTTTAGATAACACCAAACTATATGTTTGTGCAGCTGTGGATGCATGGGCTTGGTCTGATAAGTAGATAGTAATAAACGAACGCAGTGACATCACAGAGGGTTGGCTACAAGCATGATAAAAGCAACTTAGACTTTCCCTAAAGTGCAGAACTTACTCGGAAACATGCATGCTATGTTCCTGTTTGTCAACTTCTGTCTGCAATTGCATTAATAAAGGTTTTTGAATGATTTAATTAAAGATATTGTCATAATGCTAATTTCACCAATGAGCCAATGATTGATAAGGAAACAAGGAACGAACCCTAACATTTTGGCGAGCTTGCCAGGAGTGAGTGTCAACCGGTTGGCGGAGATTCTACACCAGGGTGCCAAGAGCTCTCCAAATTACATAAGGTAAGCAGACACCCGTTTAATCGAAGTCTGTAATTAAATGGCATTCACTTGTGTGGTTCCCCTCTAACACGTAAGTGGCACCTCACTCAATCTAAATTATAGACATACGCTTTGAGTATGACAGTGTTATAGATTTTATGTTTAATGACTAAATGTTTGTACATCTAAGAATATTCCATTCTGAAAATGTATGCAATAGAGATAGGGTTATAAGACAAAATGGTAGTCCAATTAATGTGTGTGTCTATAAATGAATATTGTGTGGAGAGTGGAACAGGATGGTACGACTTGTGAGAAGGAGTGTGAGAACAAAGCATTCTTAGTTCTAATCAGACATATGTGGGAAGGCTTCTGGTCCTAGGGATGGGAGGGACGGTTAGGAGCTGTCCAAGGTTGACTTATGTTGCAAAAATTGTGATAAGGAATGAATGGGTATTGTGTGAAAACACTATTTCCTGGAAAGGGTGGGGAATATGGTGGGGCCTTTGTATTTTTTGTATTTCAACATTGTACCATATAAAAGACTGTGCACACCTTTTAAGATCAGAGCTCTTGCGTGAATAAACAATTTACCTTTTACCATTGTAGACTGGGCTCCTGTCTGTCTTATTTCAATCAGTATCTTACAAATTCTGGGTTACAGACGGAGTTGTTTAATTGAAGTTCAGTTTATGAACATTGAGAACAAAATTTCTATAACAATTTGGTCCCTCGAGCCGGATCTCAACATCTGTCTGTGGTCCAAAGATAACACGCCGAATACCGTGCACGGGCGGATGATCGCATCCGTAAGATCAAAGACCTGCTCCCTGACATTGGGGAACTTTTGCAGGCCGGTGTATATCTAAGAACGACAGAGACGGTGACGAGATCCAACCGACATTGCTTTTCCCAGTCTGCAAGACAGGTCAGTGGAGTCTTTATTCACGGATTTTGAAGGGAATGATTTGAGATATCTTAATTGTGGTTCTAAAATGTTTAGAATTGAGCAAAATAAGAGTTTGTTTTGGTTCTAGCATGTTTGGAATTTAGCAAAAAAACAAATAGGAGGAGGAGAGGGAAACCTAATTTAGCGGTGTGAGATATGAGATATTAACTTCAACAGTCCCAAGAAACAACAGAAAAATAGGCGATTAACTAGGGATTTTACGACCCCTGGAAAATAGCTTATAGTTGTATACGGGTGAGATCTAATGTCCAATCGACAGTCACCTCTATAGATAAAGTTTCCGGAACACCTAATATAGCGGTGGGAGATAGAAGATATTAACTTCAACAGTCCCTAGAAACAACAAAAAAATAGGCGGTCAACTAGGGCTTTACGACCCCCTGGAAAATAGCTTATAGTTGTAAACGGGTGAGACCTAATGTCTGATTGAAAGTCACCTCTATAGATAAAGTTTCCAGACCGGAGAATCCCACATGGTAGAATACATATCACATAGGCTGTGGGAATATACATAGAACCATAATTAGAGTAATTTGATAACGTTAGGAACCACACACATAGATCATGGAGACCTAATACACATATATTGGGAACATAGAGGGTCAGCCTAGCACACACACATAGGGGGTAGTGACATACACATTACGTGTGAAACACATACGGATAAGGTTGATTATTAAGAGGGGATATAAAATAAGTAGATGTGGAAACAATGTGAAGAAACAACATGGGATTTAAAATAGGTAGTGTGAGAAATAACGATCGTTTAACTGGTTTCATGAAACTAGAGTCTTCATAAGCCTCTGGGTTACTGGTTGGATGATTTATATGACTCAATATTATATTTCATCCTAAGTTTGCTCAAGAAGCACACCTAACAATAAGATCCACATAGGATGGGGGTTATAGAATAATTAAGCGAGTATTTAAATGTGTATAAACCCTACCTAGGCGTCTGTAAGGAGACTATCAAAATATATTTGTAATATCAACAATGGGCAGTAAATCTTCAAAAGAGGTTCCCGAACTTACGGGAGATGAGCGCTATATGGAGTATATATGGAGGCCAGTTCTGGACGGGATAACTAGGAAAAGGAGAAATCTAGGTTCTAATGAAGGCAGTTCTATTTGGATGGATGCCATAGGCATCGCCAGAGAAGTTCCAGACGAGTACAAAGCTATGAATCAGATTGGGGAGGGTTTTATCACTATGTTCTTCTGGTGGGTAACGATAACTAAAAATGTTGATTGGATCAATTATATGTATTATAATCAACAAGGATTTGTGAATAAGACTAGAGATGCAGTGAAATTTTGTCAAAAGGGTGGATTGTTATGGATTATGTTTAATAACTAAATGTTTGTACATTTAAGAAAATACTAAGAATATTCCATTCTGAAAATGTATGCAATAGAGATGTGAAGGCGCACAGGGACCCTGTTGCGTGGAGCAAGGACAGGACGTGCCGGGCTCTGGATGCGCACAGGGGACCTGATGTGTGGAGCAGGAACAGGACGTGTCGGGCTCTGAAGGCGCACAGGGGACCTGATGCGTGGAGCAGGGACAGGACGTGCCGGGCTCTGAAGGCGCACAGGGGACCTGGTGCATGGAGCCGGCACCATGTGCCCCCCCCAAAAAAAATATTGGGGCTGCTGTGGCCGCGAACCACCCAGGAACTCCCGCCAAGGCAGGGCCTCCCAATCCGCCTTGATCTCTGCCACGGTCAAGAACTCCTTCTCCTTCTGGCCACGCTGCTTGGTCCTTTCGTGGTGGGTTATTCTGTCATGGTTTTCTGATGGAGCGGACCAAGATGCAGCGAGGGTTCCAGTATACATACTTTCTATTAAGTGCAACTGGCAAAAACAATGAACAGACGGTAACGCAGGTGCGGCACACACAGGCACACACATAAATACAAACATTCATTCAATAACCCACAAACAGGTGGGAAAAGGAACCAACTTAAATAGGATTCCCAATTAGAGGCAACGACAACCAGCTGCCTCTAATTGGGAACCTAACAAAAAACAAACATAGAGTTCCCTACATAACCCTAGTCACGCCCTGACCCAACACACCATAGAGAAACCTAGAGAGCTCTCTATGGCCAGGGCGTGACAAGAACAAAGAATTCTTTGTGTAACTAGATTGTAGGAGAAGAGGTCTTCTCGACCATGGGAAGGGAGGAACTGATAAGAGATGCCTGGAATTGACTTATGTTGCAAGATGGTGTAATGCTGAATGTGTACTGTGGGAAAATATTATTTACTAGAGAGGGTGGGGCATTTGTATCTTTTGTATTCAACTTGTACAATATAAAAAGACTGTGTTCACCTTTGAAAGGCAGAGCTCGCGTGAATAAACATTTTGACATTTGACAATTGTAGACTGGGCATTCCATCTGTCTTATTTCAACCAGTATCTTACAAATTCTGGGTTACAGACGGAGTTGTTTAATTAAAGTTCAGTTTATGAACATTGAGTACAACATTTCCATAACAGGGGCCAATTAAGGAAGACATCCTCTTCTGCAAACCACTGGAAACCAGGACAACAAGAGAGGATATTTTTTAAGTACTGGACAGCTTTGTGACATCAAATGGACTTTGGTGGTCAAGATGTGTTGGTATCTGTACGGGAATGCCTGCTAGCTTGAAAGACGTTTTGGACACTACAGTGAAAATGGTTAACTTTGTTAAAGCAAGGCCCCTGAACTCTCGTGTATTTTCTGCATTATGCAATGATATAGGCAGCGACCACATAACGCTTTTACAACATACAGAAGTGCGCTGGTTATCAAGGGGCAAAGTAATGACACATTTCTTTTTATTGAGAGACGAGCTTAAAGTTTTCTTTACTGACCATCATTTTCACTTGTCTGACCGCTTGCATGATGACGAGTTTCTCACACGACTGGCCTATCTGGGTGATGTTTTTTCTCTCCTGAATGATCTGAATCTAGAATTACAGGGACTCTCCGCAACTATATTCAATGTGCGGGACAAAATTGAGGCTATGATTAAGAAGTTGGAGCTCTTCTCTGTCTGCATTAACAAGGACAACAGATATTTCCATCATTGTATGATTTTAGAGTGTGCAAATGAACTCAAGCTTACGGACAATGTCAAATGTGATATAGCGAAGAACATGAGTGAGCTGGATGCGCAATTATGCAGGTACTTTCCCGAAACGGACGACACAAACAACTGGATTCATTATCCCTTTCAGGCCCTGCCTCCAGTCCGCTTACCAATATCTGAACAAGAGAGCCTCAACAAAATTGTAACAAGCGGTTCTGTGAAAATGTAATTTAATCAGAAGCCACTGACAGATTTCTGGATAGGGCTGCGCTCAGAGTTTCTTGCCTTGGCAAATCACGCTGTTAAGACACTGATGCCCTTTGCAACCATGTATCTATGTGAGAGTGTGTTCTCGGCCCTCACGAGCATGAAAACTAAATACAGGCATAGAATGTGTGTGGAAAATGATTTAAGACTGATGGCAGGATTGAATTGAATACTCTCTCCAATACAACCCAACATTGCAGAGTTATGTGCATCCTTTCAAGCACACCCTTCTCATTAACCTGTGGTGAGTTATTTACAATTTGTGAGGAACAAATAAGGTTTAATATGTAAGATGGCTAAATAAAGAGCAAAATTATTGATTATTATTATATTATTATTTGTGCCCTGGTCCTATAAGAGCTCTTTGTTACTTACCACGATCCGGGTTGTGACAAAAACTCACACTCATTCTTATGTTTAATAAATGTATCGTATAGTGTGTGGCAGGCAGTGTTTCCACCGCCATTTCTTGCACAATGCATTTAACAGACACTAAAATATCCCACCTTGTCTAGTGTATTTTGTTTTGTCAACATTTGGAAAGTTCACAGACAAATTAGCTGTTTCCATCAGCTAATTTGATGTGCTCGACAGTGCCTTTGTAATTCTGCTGCTGATGTGGGTGCCATCATTCCCTAAATGTTTCCATGGATAACGTTAAATCAAAGATTCTTAGAATACATGAACACACTATAATCCTTGAGTAATTTAGGATCTAGAGCGACTTAAAGGAACAACTGAAGTTAAGAGCCTTGCCCAACTCTCCTACCACTAGGCTACCTACCTTAAAATACAGTGGCTTGCGGAAGTATTCACCCCCCTTGGCATTTGTCCTATTTTGCTGCCTTACAGCCTGGAATTAAAATAGATTTTTGGGGGGGTTTGTATCGTTTGATTTACACAACATGCCTACCACTTTGAAGATGCAAAATATTTTTTCTTGTGAAACAAACAATAAATAAGACAAAAAAACTGAAAAGCGTGCATAACTATTCACCCCCAAAGTCACTACTTTGTAGAGCCACCTTTGCAGCAATTACAGCTGCAAATCTCTTGGGGTATGTCTCTATAAGCTTGGCACATCTAGCCACTGGGATTTTTGCCCAATCTTCAAGGCAGAACTGCTCCAGCTCCTTCAAGTTGGATGGGTTCCGCTTGTGTACAGCAATCTTTCATAGCACAGATTCTCAATTGGATTGAGGTCTGGGCTTTGACTAGGTCATTACAAGACATTTAAATCTTCCCCTTTAAACCACTCTAGTGTTGCTTTAGCAATATGCTTAGGGTCATTGTCCTGCTGGAAGGTGAACCTCTGTCCCAGTCTCAAATCTCTGGAAGACTGAAACAGGTTTCCCTCAATAATTTCCCTGTATTTAGCACCATCCATCAATCCTTCAATTCTGACCAGTTTCCCAGTCCTAGCCGATGAAAAACATCCCCACAGCATGATGCTGCCACCACCATGCTTCCCTGTGGGGATGGTGTTCTTGGGGTGATGAGAGGTGTTGGGTTTGCGCCAGACATAGTGTTTTCCTTTATGGCCAAAAAGCTACATTTTTGTCTCATCTGACCAGAGTACCTTCTTCCATATGTTTAGGGCATCTCCCACATGCCTTTTGGTGAACACCAAGCGTGCTTGTTTATTTCTTTCTTTAAGCAATGGCTTTTTTCTGGCCACTCTTCCGTAAAGCCCAGCTCTGTGGAGTGTACAGCTTAAAGTGGTCCTATGGACAGACACTCCAATCTCTGCTGTGGGGCTTTGCAGCTCCTTCAGGGTTGTCTTTGGTCTCTTTGTTGCCTCTCTGATTAATGCCATCCTTGCCTGGTTTGTGAGTTTTGGTGGGCTCCCTGTCTTGGCAGGGTTTTTGTGGTGCCATATTCTTTAAAACATTTTATAATGCATTTAATGGTGCTCCGTGGGATGTTCAAAGTTTCTTATATTTTTTTATAACCCAACCCTGATCTGTACTTCTCCACAACTTTGTCCCTGACCTGTTTGGAGAGCTGCTTGGTGGTGCCCCTTGCTTAGTGGTGTTGCAGACTCTGGGGCATTTCAGAACAGGTGTATGTATATTTGCTGAGATCATGTGACACTTAGATTGCACACAGGTGGACATTATTTAACTAATTTTGTGACTTCTGAAGGTAATTGGTTGCAACAGATCTTATTTAAGGGCTTCGTAGGCAAAGGGGGTGAATTTTGTAAAGTATTTTTTTTTTATTTCAATTCACCAATTATTCGATTCCATGAAATCCAAATAAAAATCTATTTAAATTACAAGTTGTAATGCAACAAAATAGGAAAATCGCCAAGGGGGATTAATACTTTTGCAAGGCACTGAATATGTTTTATTCACATGAAACACATTACAGCATGTTTCATAAATGAATATAAACGATATATAATGTATAATATATTGAATAATTCATTTGTTTAGATTAAATATTCATAAATTAAGTAAATAACTCAACCCTGTTACAATGAAACATGTGACGGGGTTGAGTTTTTTGGCTCAAAATGTCCTCTGCTCCTCATGTGGTGAAGGACAGGAGACCACATGGTGTGCATGAAATGAATAGATTGTATATTTTTATGGGTTAAAGCATAATTTTGATAAGTACTAGTTTTCCATCTTTATTTCATGTAACAGGGTTGAGCTGTTCACCTCAACTATCCACATCTGACTTAAAAATAAAAATACAGATATAAAAGAATGTGATTACTTGCATGTTTCTGTACCATGCAGTTGAAAATTGTTGAACGATGTCACTTCCTTTTAATGATGGAACAAGGGTGGACTGACCATTTTTATTGGCGGAGTTTGGTTGGCGTGACAGGGTTGAGTGTAGACTGAGGGACAGAGCTAAATTGTGTGATTTTAATCAATAATCATGCTGTCACGCCCTGATCTGTTTCACCTGTCCTTTTGGAGATCAAGTTTATAAATTGCTTGGTGGATTGCGCAGTCAGATGGAACAGATTAAATAGGCATTTTAACATCATAGATTTAGCCTGTGATAACTCGGTAACTTGCGGTGTTAACTAATCAGCATTCAGGATTATACCCAACCGTTGTATAATTATGTGATAATGCCCTCGAAGCTGGTGTTTGATGATATATTGGCACGGTTTGCCAATGCCAACACCCGTGCCAATATATCCTCCAAACACCGGCTTCGAGGGCATTATCACTTTTATACAACGGGTTACCAACATATTCAAATGATGATTGACATATTTTCATAAAAACAAACGTTATTTTGATGAATTTATTCACACTATTTCATCATTCCACAATATATAGTCCCAAAACAAATCTAGGGTTGCTTCTATCGGTTTGGTTGCCAGAGACGCGACCCAGTCGTTCAGTCTTTTTGTTCAGTCGTTCATTCTAAATGTTCCATTGCCATACTTGCTGGCAATGTTCTTATCCCTTACTTGCTAGCTAGCCAACTACAGCTAACTTACAGTCAGGTCAAAAAGTGCAGCCAGAATAACAGCAAAGTAGCTGCATTTGCGAAGCTGTTTTCTAGTGACATTTATTTGGATACATCCATAACAATGAGCTAATGATACGCGATTTCACCTGACATAGAAGATGTACTCTCTCTTCGGGACATTGTTGTTCAGAGGAACTAGCCAACACAGCTAACAAAATCACTTCAAACTGAAGCTGGAAAGACTGCAAACTAGCTGCACTTCTACCTTTTTTCAATTAAAATTTCTTTGTATATATCCATAAAAATTATGCCAGCTGATTCAGGATTTAGACTGTTTGAGAAGCACTGCCTGCCTGCCTGTCTGTCTCCTCCCGACCCCTGCCACATTCATTACTATGGGACAGCTGGAGATCGAATTTGAATATTGAAACAATGTTGCAAATGTTGGAGACAGACAGCAAGGTTTATACAAAACTCTGCTATTGAAAACTAAATGTTAGTTTAAAAGACGTGAGATAATGTCTATATGCTTTTTATAGTGGAGATCAAGTTTATA
Source organism: Brachymystax lenok tsinlingensis (assembly GCA_030435695.1). Classification (NCBI taxonomy): domain Eukaryota; kingdom Metazoa; phylum Chordata; class Actinopteri; order Salmoniformes; family Salmonidae; genus Brachymystax; species Brachymystax lenok. The sequence continues at coordinate 22,299,074 of CM059793.1, read as the reverse complement.
AAGTGCCTGGCTAGGCTGATGAGACAGTGGATTGAGCAGTCAGATGGAACAGAGTAAAGAGACATTTTAACTTCATAGATTTAGCCGGTGGTAACTTGTGGAATCGGCTGGAATGCGGTTTTAATCAATCAGCATTCAGGATTAGACCCACCCAGAACGTTCCCATGATACTTGTCTAGGCTTCTTAGGGGAGCAGCAGCAGAGGTGACGGTTTTGGAGAGTCTGGCGTGCCCAAAGTTAAATGCCTGCCACTCAGGCCCAGAAAATAGGATATGCACATAATTAGTACTATTGGATAGGAAACACTCTGAAATTTCTAAAACTGTTAAAATAATGTATGTGAGTATAACAGAACTGATATAGCAGGCAAAAACCAGAGGAAAATCCATCCGGATTTTCAGGGTTTTTTTTACGTGACCTTCTTCTCCAGGGTGCCTATTCATTTGTATTTTACCTAGGACTGAGACTGCAGTACCTATGGCTTCCACTAGATGTCAACAGTCTTTATACAGAGTTTGGAAGCTGTAGCCCTGAGCAGAACGGATAGGAACAGGAAATAGTCGAGGTAGCTCAGATGTCAACAAGATTTTACGGGCGCGAGACCGTACGCGCGCCCCACTGTATTTTCCTTTCATAACGTTTAGGTTACCATCCGAGTGAAATATTATCGCTAATATTCATAAAAGGATAGCTAAGGATGCATTATAAATGATCTAGGATTTGTTTAGGAAAAGTTGATAGGTATATTTGAACGCGTTCTCTTCACGGTACAATGGGCGATTCGACGTTGGATTTTCTGATCCTAACGCGCCAACCAAACGGAGAGTTATGGATATAATAAATGACTTTTTCTAACAAAAGAACCATTGGATGTCTTCATTGGACACTTGGGAAGCCCTCAGCAGAAGTTCTTTGAAAGGTAAGAGATTTATTTTAGCTGTGATATGGGTTTTGTGTGACCCGCGCTGGATATGAATTTATGCTAATGTGGAAAATATGTGGGGTGCTATCCTCAAACAATCAAATGTTGTGCTTTTGCCGTAAAGCCTTTTTGAAATTTGACAATGCTGTGATATTTCCAAGAATCAGAGCTTTCGATGACTATGGAACACTTGTATATTGATGAATGTTTAATAATTCAACTTTTGGATTTTGAATTTGGCGCCTTACATTTCACCGGGTAGTGTCGGGAGTGGCTAGCGCGCGCCACTACTCCCTAAGTAGCTAGCCTCTTAAGGATAAGACTCTTTTTTTCAATTTTCACCTAAAATGACAAACACAAATCTAACTGCCTGTAGCTCAGGACCTGAAGCAAGGATATGCATATTCTTGATACCATTTGAAAGGAAACACTTTGAAGTTTGTGGAAATGTGAAATGAATGTAGGAGAATATAACACATTAGATCTGGTAAAAGATAATACAAAGAAAAAACGTGTTTTTTTTGTATTTTTTTTGTACCATCAACTTTGAAAATGGAAGAGAAAGGCCATTATGTATTATTATAGCCCATGCACAATTTAGATTTTGCACACTAGATGGCAGCAGTGTATGTTCAAAGTTTTAGATTGATCCAATAAACCTTTGCATTTCTGTTAAAAATTTTGTATCAAGACTGCCTAATTGGTTTATTAATACAGGTTCAAGTTCATAACTGTGCACTCTACTCAACCAATAGAATGGTATTCTTTCACTGTAATAGCTACTGTAAATTGGACAGTGCAGTTAGATTAACAAGAATTTAAGCTTTCTGCAAATATCAGACATGTCTATGTCCTGGGAAATGTTCTTGTTACTTACAACCTCATGCTAATTGCTTTAGCCTACGTTAGCTCAACTGTCCCACAGGGGACCCACCGATCCTGTAGAGGATAGGACATTAACATTTTATGTTCTGAAAACATGGCAACCACGTTCTTGGTAAGTTCAATTTGACATTAAGGAAATGGTCTCTTGGAAACATTCCTTCCACATCATGGGAACATTCCTATGAAAACATTAGTTAATGACCAAAATGTTCTCTCAAGTTGTGGGAACGTTTGTTGTTAGCTGGGTAGCTAGCTAGCGTTGCTAATGTTAGCACCAAAGATACAGTCTGGGAGACTAGGATTCCTTAATGATTTGCCTGTAAATTTGATAATAAATGCTGTGTTCTTCTAACAGGGCTTCTTGTTGTATAATCCCTATCATTATTTCAGAGGGCACAGAAGCTAAAAAGCAAAGGAGGGGTTGCCAAGGGGGAAGGGTGAGGTAGGCTCAGGTTATCAGGGGGAGAGCTGAAGAACAGAGGGTGCCTGTTCCGTTGGGAGTGAAGTCTCAGCCACACACACACACACACACACTTTTGACCTATACTGAACAAAAATATAAATACAACATGTCAAATGTTGGTCCCATGTTTCATGAGCTGAAATATAAGATTCCAGAAATCTTCTAGATGCACAAAAAGCATATTTCTTTCAAATTTTGTGCACAAATTTGTTTACATCCCTGTTATTGAGCATGTCTCCTTTGCCAAGATAATCCATTCACCTGACAGACATGATCATTACACAGGTGCACCTTGTGCCGGGGACAATAAAAGACCACTCTAAAATGTGCAGTTTTGTCACACAACACAAATGTCTCAAGCTTTGAGGGAGCGTGCAGACTGCAGGAAATTGGCATGCAGACTGCAGGAATGTCCACCAGAGCTGTTGCCAGAGAATTTAATGTTAATTTCTCTACCGCCTTCGTTTTAGAGAATTTGGCAGTACATCCAACCGACCTCACAACTGCAGACCATGTGTAACCACGCCAGCCAGGACCTCCACATCCGGCTTCTTCACCTGTGGGATAGTCTGAGACCAGCCATCCGGACAGCTGATGAATCTGAGGAGTATTTCTGTCTGTAATAACGCCATTTGTAATAACGCCACACACTTTTGACCTATACTGAACAAAAATATAAATACAACATGTCAAATGTTGGTCCCATGTTTCATGAGCTGAAATATAAGATTCCAGAAATCTTCTAGATGCACAAAAAGCATATTTCTTTCAAATTTTGTGCACAAATTTGTTTACATCCCTGTTATTGAGCATGTCTCCTTTGCCAAGATAATCCATTCACCTGACAGACATGATCATTACACAGGTGCACCTTGTGCCGGGGACAATAAAAGACCACTCTAAAATGTGCAGTTTTGTCACACAACACAAATGTCTCAAGCTTTGAGGGAGCGTGCAGACTGCAGGAAATTGGCATGCAGACTGCAGGAATGTCCACCAGAGCTGTTGCCAGAGAATTTAATGTTAATTTCTCTACCGCCTTCGTTTTAGAGAATTTGGCAGTACATCCAACCGACCTCACAACTGCAGACCATGTGTAACCACGCCAGCCAGGACCTCCACATCCGGCTTCTTCACCTGTGGGATAGTCTGAGACCAGCCATCCGGACAGCTGATGAATCTGAGGAGTATTTCTGTCTGTAATAACGCCATTTTGTGGGGAAAAACTCATTATGATTGGCTGGGCTTGGCTCCCAAATGGGTGGGCCTATGCCCTCCCAGGCCCACCCATGGCTGCGCCCCTGGCCAGTCCTGTGAAATCCATTGATTCACAGGAGGTTGGTGGCACCTTAATTGGGTAGGACGGGCTCATAGTAATGGCTGTAATGAAAGGGTATCGAACTCATCAAACACATGGTTTCCATGTGGTTTCCATGATACCATTACACATGGTTTCCATGATACCATTACACTTACTCCTTCCCAGTCATTATTATGAGCTGTCCTCCCCTGTGCATAGATTAGGCCCGTAGAAATTGTAGAAATTATTGCATGTTGTCTTTATATTTTTGTTCAGTATATTATCAAATCATATGCAGGAAATAAACCCCCTCTTAAATGTATTTATAGAATATGTTTGACACTTTACACAGACTATGTACACCACGTTATCTACAAATCAAACAGAATTAATGGTCAAGAACAGAATATTATGAAATTATAATATCATGCAGACAGTTGTCTGTTCTTCCCTACCAGGGAGACGATTACCGTAATAAGAGACCTGAAAAGATATATACAGCCGTCAATCTCAAGTTCCGGGGATTTAACACACCAATGTGATGAGGGGCAGCCTCACCGTTTCTTATATGTAGATGGAGGTGAGGGGATGAGTGCATTGAAATAGGGGGCACAGAAGGTTTTGCATATTGCCGGGTTTTCACATGACAAAGGAACTGGCCAGATTGAATTTTTTAAGTCCTGCCTCTGTTACCTTGCTTTTGATGTGTCCTGAGATTTTCTGGTCGCTCCATGTTTGTAGCCTTTAGCAGTGACATCTAGTGGCTGATCTGACACAGTATACCAGCTGATAGCTGAAACAGGAGATAGTTGACATTCATGCCTCAGTGTACAGTAGATCAGTGTTGGGGAGATGTGAACTACATGCAGTTTAACTAGTAATTTAACTACATTTTACAGTAGCTTGGTGCTAGTTGAACTAAATTCAAATCTTGGTAGTGTTTTCAGTAGTTTATTACTTTTTGTGCCATTTGGCGGTGTACCTAACTACTGGAACTACACATAACTTTTAAAAAAAGAAATGAATATATGGGTGAAGTAGGTAATACTTTCCTTTCTTTTTCAGTATCAGACCTGCCTAATTCTCACTTGAAACTAGTGGAGGCTACTGAGGGGAGAACAGCTCATAATAATGGCCGGAACGCAGCAAATGGAATGGCATCAAACACCTGGAAACCATGTATTTGATGTACACTACCGGACAAAAGTTTTAGAACACCTACTAATTCCAGGGTTGTTGTTTATTTTTACTATTTTCTACTATGTAGAATAATAGTGAAGACATCAAAACTATAAAATAACACACATGGAATCATGTCAACACGGAAAACACAAGTTTCTTCAAGTGCAGTCGCAAAAACCATCACGGGCTATGATGAAACTGGCTCTCATGAGGACCGCCATAGGAATGGAAGACACAGAGTTTCCTCTGCTGCAGAGGATAAGTTCATTAGAGTTACTGTACTAGCCTCAGAAATTGCAGCCCAAATAAATGCTTCACAGAGTTGAAGTAACAGACACATCTCAACATCAACTGTTCAGAGGAGACGGTGTGAATCAGCCTTCATATTATTATTATTATTTTTTTAACCTATATTTAACTAGGCAAGTCAGTTATGAACAAATTCTTATTTACAATGACAGCCTACACTGGCCAATTCCAGACGAAGCTGGGCCAATTGTGCACCACCCTATGGGACTCCCAATCACAGCCGGTTGTGATACAGCCTGGAATCGAACCAGGGTGTCTGTTGTGACGCCTCAAGCACCGAGATGCAGTGCCTAAGGCCGCTGCGCCACTCGGGTCGAATTGCTGCAAAGAAACCACTACAAAAGGACACCAATAATAAGAAGAGACTTGCTTGGGCCAAGAAACACGAGCAATGGACATTAGACTGGTGAAAATTTGTCCTTTGGTCTTAAGAGTCCAAATTTGAGATTTTCGGTTCCAACCGCCGTGTCTTTGTGAGATGCGGTGTGGGTGAACGGATGATCTCCGCATGTGTGTATTTCCCACCGTAAAGCATGGAGGAGTATGTGTTATGGTGTGGGGGTGCTTTGCTGGTGACACTGTCTGTGATTTATTTAGAATTCAGGGCACACTTATACATCATGGTTACCACAGCATTCTGCAGCGATGCGCCATCCCATCTGGTTTGGGCTTGGACATTAGACCGGTGGAAATTTGTGGGACTATCATTTGTTTTTCAACAGGACAATGACCCAACACACCTCCAGGCCATGTAAGGGCTATTTTACCAAGAAGGAGAGTGATGGAATGCTGCATCAGATGACCTGGCCTCCACAATCCCCCGACCTCAACCAAATTGATATGGTTTGGGATGAGTCGGGACGCAGAGTGATGGAAAAGCAGCCAACAAGTGCTCAGCATATGTGGGAACTCCTTCAAGACCATTTTAAAAGCATTCCAGGTGAAGCTGGTTGAGAGAATTTCAAGAGTGTGCAAAGCTGTCATCAAGGCAAAGGGTATCTCAAATATAAAATATATTTTGATTTGTTTAAAGATTTTTTGGTTACTCATATCAAATCCAATTTTATTGGTCAGATACACATGGTTAGCAGATGTTATTGCAAGTGTAGCGAAATACTTGTGTTTCTAGTTCCAGCAGTGCAGCAATATCTAACAGGTAATCTAACTATTCCAGATCAACTACCTAATACACACACATCTAAGTAAGGGGATGGAATAAGAATATGTACATATAAATATATGGATGAGCAATGACCGACCGGCATAGGCAAGATGCAATAGATGGTATAAAATACAGTATATACATATGGGATGAGTAATGCAAGATATGTAAATATCATTAACAAAGTGGCATTAATAAAGTGTCTAGTGATCCATTTGTTAGAGTGGCCAATGATTTCAAGTATGTATGTAGGCAGCAGCCTCTGTGTTAGTGATGGCTGTTGAAAAGTCTGATGGCTTTGAGAAGCTAAGCTATTTTTCAGCCTCTCGGTCCAAGCTTTGATGCACCTGCACTGACCTCGTCTTCTGGATGGTAGCGGGGTGAACAGGCAGTAGCTCGGGCGGTTGTTGTCCTTGATGATCTTTTTGGCCTTTCTGTGACATCGGGTGCTGTAGGTGTCCTGGAGGTCAGATCATTTTCCCCCGGTGATGCGTTGTGCAGACGGCACCACCCTCTGGAGAGCCCTGCGGTTGTGGGTGGTGCAGTTGCCGTATCAGGCGATGATACAGGCAGTGGATGCTCTTGACTGTACATCTGTAGAGGTTTAAGAGGGCTTTAGGTGAAAAGCCCAATTTCTTCAGCCTCCTGAGGTTGAAGAGGTGCTGTTGCGCCTTCTTCACCACACTGTCTGTGTGAGTGGACCATTTCAGTTCGTCCGTGATGTGTACGCCAAGGAACTTAAAACTTTCCACTTTCTCCACTGCTGTCCCGTCGATGTGGATAGGGGGGTGCTCCCTCTGCTGTTTCCTGAAGTCCACGATCATCACCTTTGTTTTGTTGACGTTGAGTGAGAGGTTGTTTTCCTGACACCACACTCTTAGTGCCCTCACCTCCCCCCTGTAGGCTGTCTCGTCATTGTTGGTGATCAAGCCTACTACTGTTGTGTCGTCTGCAAACTTGATGATCAAGTTGGAGGCATGCATGGCCACGCAGTCATGGGTGAACAGGGAGTACAGGAGGGGGCTGAACACGGACCCTTGTGGGGCCCCAGTGTTGAGGATCAGCGAAGTGGATACATTGTTTCCTACCTTTATCACCTGGGGGCGGCACGTCAGGAAGTCCAGGACCCAATCGCACAAGGCGGGGTTGAGACCCAGGGCCTCAAGCTTAATGATGAGCTTGGAGGGTACTATGGTGTTGATTGCTGAGCTCTAGTCAATGAACAGCATGCTCACATAGGTATTCCTCTTGTCCTGATGGGATAGGGCAGTGTGCAGTGTGATGGCGATTGCATCGTCTGTGGACCTATTGGGGCGTTGTTCGCGCTTTCAGTTTTGCCCGAATGCCGCCATCTATCCACGGTAGGTATTAATAGTCACAGGGGGTACAACATCTCCTATGCACTTCCTTATCAGCGTATAAATCTATATTATTCTCTGAGGCTACTCGGAACATGTCCCAGTCTGCGTGATCAAAACAATCTTGAAGCATGGATTCCGATTGATCAGACCAGCATTGAACGGTCCCTGTCACAGGTACAGCCTGTTTGAGTTTAGCGAGTAAAAGACTCGGAAGCGGTGGGTGGTGTGCGCACCTCCTAAGTCCGACCAGAAGGCCGCTCCGTCTACCTCTCCTGCGGCGACGTTGTTTTGCGTCAGCCTCTGGAATCAGTTTGAATGCCTTAGGTGGTTCGAACATAGGATCCGCTTCGGGAAAGTCCTATTCCTGGTCATGGTGCTGGTAAGTTGACGTTGCTCTGATATCCAATAGTTCTTCCCGGCTGTATGTAATAACACTTAAGATTTTCTGGGCTAACAATGTCAGAAATAATACATATAAAAACAAAATACTGCAAAGTTTCCTAAGGACTAGAAGCGAGGCAACCCTCTCTGTCGGCGCCATCTTGCCTGTACTACATGATTCCATATGTATTATTTCATCGTTTTGATGTCTTCACTATTATTCTGCAATGTAGAAAATAGTAAAAATAAAGAAAAGCCCTTGAATGAGTAGGTGTTCTAAAACTTTCGACATCTGACTTCAGAATGATCTGTACTTGCCGTTTGTAATCTATGACATTTCAGATTTAGATATAATAATTTATCACAAAGTAGTCTGGATATAGTAAACTACTTTTTCAAAGTAACTTTAGTTAAGTAAACTTTATTTTTCTTAAGGGTAGCTTTAGTGTAGCTTAACTTCTTCCAGTGTTAAGTAATTGGTTACTTGGTAAACTATATTTTCAGAGCAGCTTCCCCAACACTGATGTACACATAGACAGATGTCATGTGCTGTGTGCCAGACAATACCCTTAGGCTGAGAAAAGATTAGGACAGTTAGAAAGGGCACATAAGGTGAAATGGGGTGACAGATGACAAATAGGGTGAAGATTGAAGGACAAGTGTTGCGTAATGAGACAGTGACTGAGGGGGGTAAAACAACAGTATTCCCACCTGCTCCACAGGGTGAGACTCTGCCCTGGCCTGGCTGTTGACCGTGCTCCGTCTGTGCCTGGCTGTGAGCAAACTCCAGGCTGGACTGCAGGAGCTCTGGAGCCTGCACTGTGAAGCCAGCAGGCAGGGCTGTCACGACAGAACACCTGGAGAAACACAGAGGAACCAATCACTTCTAGTTGTACTCAAATTTATTTAACAGTGGGGGTCACTAATCACGTTCTGTTACTCTACTCTGTCTCTCACACACAATCAAACAGAAACACACATAATGTGACACACACAAATATGTATGCTCATATTTTTGATGTTTTATTTCGTTTGCTATTTTATGGGGCCATCCCTTGTATCATTTTCTAGGACTATTTGCATTTAAAGTAATGTATATGATTACTGGCGCTAGGGGAAGCTGTGGCGTCAATGGGGAGCGTTAGTGAGATTGTGAGGTCTTGGAGTTTTCTTGGAGAAAGCCTACTAATGAACACTACTAATGTTTCTCCGTCTCATCATTTTACCCTGTTAATTCAGGTATGTAATGTGTAAAAGTGCAATATGACTCTCAAAATATTGAAGCAACTTGGTTAACTACATAGTCCATGAGTTTGGTGATGTTTAAAGACAATTGAAAGGAGTTTAAAACCGAGTGAAAAACTGGTTGGTGTTTTTCCCCACTGTAAGTAATGGAGGTTGGCTAGGTTGTTATGGTTTACATGTAAGAGAAGAAAATAAAAAAATAAAAAAACAAGTCAGTTAAGTCAGTTATACAACATTTTCGATCCTATTTGCTCAGTTTAGTTCAGGTAATATATGTAAATATGTGATGTCACTATAAAATGTGCTAAAGTTTTAATATTTGTACGAAAACAGTGTTTAACAGTTCGCTAGCTTGATGCTAAACAAATGTAGCTTGGCTACGCGCTAGCTAGCTCTAGAGTAGATAGTTTAAGTCAATGTTAGCTTACACGTTAATTGGTTTATAATGTAATGGTTGTAGCAATGTTTAGCACAGGCCTCCAGTAATTTATAGTTTTTTAGAAATTGACACTGATAGTCCAGTGAGTTATATATAATGTGAATGTGTAGATGTATGGTGATCATTTTTGAACCTGAGAACTTAAATTTTTTTGATGCTGGAATAGAAATGTGAAGATTTAATACTACAGTAGAATTGTAATGGATTATTGATTTTGACAACAAAAAAAGATGCCCAAAAGAGAACAAAATTTTAATAAATCTTGGAGAGTGCCAACTCTTGAACCCTACTAACGTTTCTCTGTCTCTTCATTTTACCCTGTTAATTCAGGTTTATTATCTGCTGACCACGTCTCAGTCCAAGGCGTGTAACAATAGCAACACAAAAATGGGACATACAGAGGCATAAGCAACATAAGCAGTCGCTTAGGGCCCCCGGTTGCTAAGGGCCCCCAACCCTGTGGGGGGGGGGGGGGTACTCTCAGTCGGGGTCTCAACTTACAATTGAGAGTAAGAATAGTAAAATACACCAGGTGCAATTTTACTTTTGTTATGTCACTCACTCAATTAGCTGATAATTAGCCATGTTAATTTTCAGATTGGTAGTTAGTCTAGCCAGCTATCTAAACTTGTAGTAATCATGTCCGAATACCGACCGGCCACGCAGGGCACGTGCCCAGGGGCTCTGATCTCCAGGGGGCCCACATTGATTTTGTTAGTCACTCTCACTCAGATATCATATTAACATAGCATACATAAGTCATGGCAAAATGTGTTGAAATGTAGGAATTTCGCTTTAAAGGCCCACACCAGAGGGCAATGGCCCCTATTTCGATGTAATTCCTGTCCAATAGCGGAATTTCTCATTAAGGTTCCACTTCTGAAGAATGACGCAGGCTGCTTATACATATTCACGAATTAGCTAGCTAATGTTATATGTTGTTTCTACACTGTTTTCAAAAGATTAGCCAGCTGGCTAGGCTACTGTATGGCTGGTTCTGGAGTTCTCTTTGTCATAAGAATTTAGGGAAAACTTTGCCACAGATGGATAGAAGAACCAGTATCTTTGACTTTGCCATTTATTGTTATCTCCAAAGTTTTGGTATGTTCCATAAATAACAGCCGCGAATCCGCCATAGAGATAGAAAGAATAAGTATAAGATGAAGCTCCGGTAATATGGATTGGTGTAACGATGTACGCTGAGAGTCGGGAAGCAAGTTCAGGGAGTGAATACATTTAATAAATAAATGAACAAAACAAGAAACACAAACAGCGCACCGACATGAAACAGGAACAGAAACAATGACGACTGGGAAAGAAACCAAATGGAGTGACATATAAAGGGCAGGTAATCAAGGAGGTGATGGAGTCCAGGTGAATGTCATTATGCGCAGATGCACGTAACGATGGTGACAAGTGTGCGCCATAACGAGCAGCCTGGTGACCTAGAGGCCGGAGAGGGAGCACACGTGACAGTACCCACTCCCAGACGCGCTGCTCCAGCCGCAGAAAGCTGACCAACAGACAATCCCGGGGATCAGGAGCGGACCGGTAGAGACGCAGGAAACCTGACGAACCGGCTGAAGCATGAGAGCTATGGGCTCTGCTCCTTCATAGTTCACCAGGGCTTACTGTACAATAGGATTGTGAGCAGCCATATTGCATGATGAGCCACCAGATGATCATCAACTAAAACCACAGAGCTGGCGGTTCACACAAACATCACATGCAAGCTGAGAGGCCGATCTACCTCACTCCAAACCCCTCCAGTCGCTCCACCTTTCCCATATGTAGTAGCTCACCTGGTGATCAGGGTGCTCTGTATGGCCTGATGGCTGTATGGATATCTCCCCAACACTATTGCACTGAAGTAGACTGACCCCTGCAGGTCAAAATCAAAAAAAAAAAATGTCAGATACGCAACAACAGATGTAGACCTTACAGTGAAATGCTTACTTACAAGTCCTTAACCAACAATGCAGTTTCAAGAAGAATACCTCCCAAAATAAATAAAGTCACAAATAGAGCAGCAGTAAAATAACATTAGCGAGGCTATATACAGGGGGTACCGGTAGAGTCAATGTGCTGGGGCACCGGTTAGTCAAGGTAGTTGAGGTAATATAAATGTGGGTAGAGTTATTAAAGTGTCTTATGCATAAAAAACAACAGAGAGTAGCAGCAGCGTAAAGGGGAGGGGGGCAATGCAAGTAGTCTGGGTAGCCATTTGATTAGATGTTCAGTAGTCTTATGGCTTGGGGGTAGAAGCTGTTTAGAAGCCTCTTGGACCTAGACTTGGCGCTCCGGTTACGCTTGCCATGCGGTAGCTAAGAGAACAGTAATGCCTAGGGTGGCTGGAGTCTTTGACAATTTTTAGGGCCATCTTCTGACACCGCCTGGTATAGAGGTCCTAGATGGCAGGAAGCTTGGCCCCAGTGAAGTACTGGGCCGTACGCACTACCCTCTGTAGTGCCTTGCGGTCGGAGGCCGAGCAGTTGCCACACCAGGTAGTGACGCAACCTGTCAGGATGCTCTCGATTGTGCAGCTGTAGAACCTTTTGAGGATCTGAGGACCCATGCCAAATCTTTTCAGTTTCCTGAGGGGGCAAAAGATTTTGTTGTGCCCTCTTCACGACTATCTTGGTATGTTTGGACCATGATAGTTTGTTGGTGATGTGGACACCAAGGAACTTGAAGCTCTCAGCCTGCTCCACTACAGCCCCATCGATGAGAATGGGGGCGTGCTCTGTCCTCCTTTTCCTGTAGTCCACAATCATCTCCGTTGTCTTGATCACGTTGAGGGAGAGGTTGTTGTCCTGGCACCACCCGGCCAGGTCTCTGACCTCCTCCCTATATGCTGTCTAGTCGTTGTTGGTGATCAGGCCTACCACTGTCGTGTCGTCTGCAAACTTAATGATGGTGTTGGAGTCGTGCCTGGCCATGCAGTCATGAGTGAACAGAGAGTCCAGGAGGGGACTGAGCACGCACCACTGAGGGGCACCGTGTTGAGGATCAGCGTGGCGGATGTGTTGTTACCTACCCTTACCACTTGGGGGCGGCCCGTCAGGAAGTCCAGAATCCAGTTGCAGCGGGAGGTGTTTAGTCCCAGGGTCCTTAGCTTAGTGATGAGCTATGAGGGAACTATGATGTTGAACGCTGAGCTGTAGTCAATGAATAGCATTCTCACATAGGTGTTCCTTTTGTCCAGGTGTGAAAGGGCAGTGTGGAGTGCAATAGAGATTGCATCATCTGTGGATCTGTTGGGGTGGTATGCAAATTGGAGTGGGTCTTGGGTTTCTGGGATGATGGTGTTGATATGATGCATGACCAGCCTTTCAAAGCATTTCATGGCTACAGACATGAGTGCTATGGGTCAGTTGTCATTTAGGCAGGCTACCTTAGCGTTCTTGGGCACAGGGACTATGGTCCTCTGCTTGAAACATGTTGGTATTACAGACAGGGAGAGGTTGAAAATGTCAGTGAAGACACTTGCCAGTTGATCAGTGCATGCTCAGAGTACACGTCCTGGTAATCTGTCTGGCCCTGCGTCCTTGTGAATGTTGACCTGTTTAAAGGTCTTACTCACATCAGCTGCAGAGAGCGTGATCACACAGTCGTCCGGAACAGCTGATGCTTGCATGTTTCAGTGTTACTTGCCTCGAAGTGAGCATAGAAGTAATTTAGCTCATCTGGTAGGCGCGTGTCTCGGCTGTGCTTCCCTTTGTAGTCTGTAACAATTTGCAAGCCCTGATACATCCGATGAGCGTCGGAGCCAGTGTAATATGATTCGATCTGCGTCCTGTATTGACGCTTTGCCTGCTTGATGGTTCGTCAGAGGGCATAGCGGGATTTCTTATAAGCTTCCGGGTTAGAGTCCCGCTCCTTGAAAGCGGCAGCTCTACCCTTTAGCTCAGTGCAGATGTTGCCTGTAATCCATGGTTTCTGGTTGGGGTATGTACGTACAGTCACTATGGGGACGACGTCATCGATATACATATTGATGGAGCCAGTGATTGATGTGGTGTACTCATCAATGCCATCTGCTTCATCTGACCACTTTTTTATTGACCGAGTCACTGGTGCTTCCTGCTTTAATTTTTGCTTGTAAGCAGGAATCAGGAGGATAGAATTATGGTCAGATTTAGAGGGCGAGGGAGAGCTTTGTACGTGTCTCTGTGTGTGGAGTAAAGGTGGTCTAGAGTTTTTTTCCTTCTGGTTGCACATTTAACATGCTGATAGAAACGAGGTAAAACAGATTTAAGTTTTCCTGCATTAAAGTCCATGGCCATTTGAGCGCCACCTCTGTATGAGGGTTTTCCTGTTTGCTTATGGCGGTATACAGCTCATTGAGTGCGGTCTTAGTGTCAGCATCGGTCTGTGGTGCTTTGTAGACAGCTACGAAAAATACAGATGAAAACTCTCTAGGTAGATAGTGTGGTCTACAGCTTATCATGAGATACTCTACCTCAGGCGAGCAAAATCTCATGACTTCCTTAGATATCATGCACCAGCTGTTGTTTACAATTATACCCCTTGTCTTTCCAGAGGCTGCTGTTCTATCCTGCCGATGCAGTGTGTAACCCGCCAGCTGTAGTTGAAAAGTTGCTAATTAGGTAAAGTTGTCCGTGATGATATTCAAACTCGCAACCTTTGGGCTGCTAAACATTCACATTATACGCCCACCCATCCACCTCGACCAACCAACCATCCTACTTCTGTTTTTGCCATCTGTCTTATGTAACCATACCAAACGTAACATATCGTACTAATTTGAGTGTCCCAGATTGACAATTACTATGTTACCTCTAGTCTATGAGACCAGGTTGGACACGTTCTCACCTAATGCAGCCCCTCCTGGCAATGACTTCTGCATGGCGGTCATTAAGCACATCTCCTGATGAGACGAGAAGGCGAGTGAGCCACTACGTATCTATGCTTCGTATGTGTGTGTGTTTTTGTGTGAGAGGGTGAGAGCGTGTGTGAGAAAAAGTGTGTGTGTATGTGTAAGTGTGAGCTGTGCAGGTATACCAACCCTTTGAGCTCATGGCTAAGCTCCAAATACACTTGGTGACAGCTCCCAAAGACACCACGTCCTCAACAGTGGAGATAAAACAAAGTCTTTATTGTACTGACATTCACTCTTATAGAAAATCAAGTACAATTTGCTTGTGTTTCCTACATGTTTAGTTATTTCTCTGATATTTGTATTATGAACTGAAGGGGAAGAAACAACGTCGACAAGATGCATTTATATTTGACCTTTCTTTTGATTCAGGGGCGCAAACTTTTACTACCGTGGCCAACAGCGTCCACTCTCTGTCCGGCTTGGGCTTTCCTCTCTTGGGCAACTCGCTGAAGCACTCGCAGCACAGCTGGGAAATCAGTAGCCTACATACTACAGCAGTAGCAGTGAGTTTTAAACCAACTAGCTAACTACAGTGGCAGGAGCACCCTGCTGTGGTTGTTAGTTAATTTAATAAAAAACTATGGTCTTTTATTATAGTTGTATCTCACCGATACATTCATTGCATTGCACATTTTTCATACCGCTTCTCTCTGTAATATTTACATACGTCCAGAGAGGATATATGAAAGAAGAAAACATATACATTGTTATGTCAAGATGACAACTGATTTATCTCATGATCACAACATTTTGTCGAGATCACGAGATATTAAATCAAAGTACCATGCATCACCCGTTCATTTGTTCAGAAGCCCCATGCACAATAATAACCTCATCAAGGTGCCCTGTGGCTGCCGCTGCATTGATCGCAATGTGCTCGTGGGGCATTTAAGCCCTGAAAGCAAAATGGCACTTGGCACATCATCATGAGGATGTTTTTGCATCATATGATGTATTTTGCATTGTCATGATGATGTCGCAAGTAACAATTAGATTTTTTAAAGTCCTATATCTTGGAAAGTTTATTGCTGACATGGAAAAAATGTGGGACTGTATCAACAGTGGACTAATGAAAAAATACCAAAATATAGTTTTTGAGTGGATTATTCCTTTAACCTATGCAAGACATGAACGGATGATGTTATTCTAGTATTCATACACACTACATAATAAACTTAATCTTCTAGAAAGTATTTCGTTTGGAGGTCTCTAAAACACATCAATCAAATACAAGTCAAACAACAACATGATACAATGTTTCTGGAAATGATGGAACCACAAATGATTTATCAACCAATTGCTGTTCACTGTCACCATGGCCCTTAGAGGCTGTACAGAGGTTTGTTTGCCAATTGTTTGCCTCACATTTTGTCTTGAGTGTAGGCTGTACTGTTCATTATTCACATATGATTTGATATGTGTGCAACTTTGGTTTTAGAAGTGGGGGGACATATTTTTTTTTAAATCAAGTCGGATGATCACTCCAAACAGCCAACCTGACCGCTCGGAGGCGTCTGCATGGTCCTAAAGCACAACGTTGCCTCGTTTTGCATCACATTCCAATGATAAAACTGGGGGGGACAAAAATGGAATTTCAGAATTCTCCCCGTTTCCAGTGAAAGTTGCACCTCTGATTTGATATAACATAAACCATTATGTCTAATCCAGAAATTATTGCGCAATATTTAAGCAAATTCTTGACTCCTTTTGGCTAAAGAGCACCCCCAGAGGCAAAAGTTCTGTATTGCCTCCAAATTGTGTGTTCGTGCTCCTCACATGCCCATTGACAATGCAAAAGTTCATGGCTGATTAGATATTTTTCTATCGTAACACTGAGCCGACAAGGATTTATGAAAACGAGCACACCATTTGTCAAAATTGTATGGCAAATCATCACTCTGCATCGATGTAGGCCTACTCTACACTCAAGTTTACGTAGCTGTAGGCCTACTCTGGTACTTTGGCCTAGGCTTATTTCAAGGTTCATGAAACATAATAGGAATGGTGACAGTTATATGTGCAAATATTGCAGTCATTTGCTTGCAGTTCATTCTGGTATGTTCATTTTTACATAGAAATTTAACATTTTGGTCATTTAGTAGACACTCTTATCCAGAGTGATTTAGTCAGTGCATTCAACTAAGGTAGATAAACAACATATCACAGTCATAGCAAGTAAAACATTTCTGTAACAGTTACTGAGAATGTTGTTGCTGTTCGGGCCAGCTACTTGCAAATGTATCTCTGTATTTTACAGTACAATACAAGTATTCTGTAGTTTATTTTGATACATTGGTCTTTATGGTATTTTGTAATAGTATTTTGTAATTTTTGCCCATCCCCGGGTGTGTGCTTCCAGACACTGCCCAAGGCATCTCGATCTCAGCATAGACCCAAGCGTTGCAATGTTTGGACCTTCATTGATGTTTTACCATTGTTGCACTACTGTGCATACATTTTGAGATGCATTAATCCATGTAAATATTAGTGTCAAAATTGAATGTCAACTTATTTCAGCAGCACAAGTCTTATTTTATCATGAAATGCTTGATGTGCCCAAAATCTGCAACTATGTATTATTACTTGCTTACATTGTCATTGTCTCCTGTCAGTATCCGCAGTTGAAGTTTATGTTTGAAACAGTGTTTCGACACAGTGTTTCATAGAAATACTGTTAGCAGACTAACATGGCTGGATAACCAAATCAGTGTTCTAGCAATAGAATGACATTCTAACCAAAACCAGATTCAGGTAAAACATTTCTAACCAAGGCGTTAAGAAAATTGGTTCCTTGTACCATCACAATCAACCCACTTCAAGATTTGAGTCATTTATTTTAGCTATGTACAGGTAATAATGAATTTCACAATGAACAGAAAAGAAAATCACATCTCACCAATCTATCCTCTTAACAGAAGTCACTAATTATAACCTCTCTCTCTCCCATTCACACACACTCTCTCTCATTTTCAAATGATAATTTCTCTAGATATGATATACTGGCTGTAGCTGTGCGGTTGTTGCGATTTGCAGTTGATATAATTATTTGAAGACATTATCCTGTTTTATGCTTCTGGTGTGCTCTAGATCTAGTGGCGGGTGTCTTCGGGCAGGACAGAGGGTTTAGGGTCATATATCATAACACTAAACTTTCTGGACCATCCCTCAGCTCACACACCTGTTCCCTACTCTGACCCTGGTTCCCTTGTACCCACAGCCTAGTGTGAGGATAGGTACAGGTGGGCACCCACAGTCCTATGGTTATATATGGTCTCCCAACCACACATGATCTGGAAGTGGGGGCTAGATGATCGGAGAGTTCATATGCCTGTGATTAACAACAAAAAACTACTTGAATGAATGACTCTTCCTTCTCTATCCAACATCCCTCACTCATTATGTGATTATTTTTCTTTTTCCCTTATTCCTGCCCAAATCCTTCAGTCTCCTCGATGGCAAACATAAGTTTCTCTCGCAGTTGCTCCAGACTCTTGTAGGGTGGCAAGTCCAGGCGATTGAAGCTGTGTGAGTGATTGAGATGGAGAGAAAAGAAAGAGTGAGGGATCAGTTTGTGTTCAGCAGGGGTACATACATAGACACAAAATTAATTGATGTTATTATAGGACCGATAATCAACAATAAATCAACTATGGCAAAGGAATTCAGGAAAACGTCAGTCTCACCAGGTGTGGCTTCTTGGAAGCCAAGTCTCCTTCCCCACCTTGTCTATACAGAATTTTTGTGGGCCATTACTCCCTAAGTGTAAAAGAGACTATGTTAGATTCTTAGGCAAAAGACATTTGACAGTGAAAAAGGTGGTTATTGAATGGCGGCTGCACCTATGAGTTCTGCAAAGCCTCCGACTGGCAGACGGCATGTTCCTGTGACAAACTGGAGAAGGCGGATCCGCTTCTCATTGTCCATCTCCTTTACCACCTACACAATACACAGGTAATACTCATGACACGGGCAATACGTACACATAGCGAGACATAGACAGTCACACACAGCAGTAAAGAGAGGCCACTGTACTGTACCTGCCAGAACCAATGTATCTGCTTGCTGTTCTTGGTATAGTGCCGGTAGATGGTGTTCTTCTGCCAGTCACTGAGGTCTATCTCCTGCATCCCACATAGCATCAGCTGGAGGGAGGAATGAGAACATTAACCCACAGTCACAGAAAGGGAATCTGCAACAAATAGTCCCCTCTACCAACTTAAGTCATTGTGAAAGCTCCATAACCTATAACTCTGCCTATCTAACAGAGCACACTTCCTGCATTTTCTTCCAGCCTCATTACGTACCTCCAGCTCTTTCTCGTCAAAGTAGCGAAGCCACTCAAGAGGCACGACTTCATTGAAGCCATCCAAGAAGGCTTTGGTCTGCTCCTCCACCCCACGTGTGAACCGCCAGTCTGTCAGCAGACTGTAAAGAGACAGGGATGATAAAATAGCATTTTCTAGGCAACAAGGAAGGATATTCATTGACGTAAGTGTCAAGATGAAACAAGATGAATGCTAGTCTGTGGCGCACCAGTGATGGATATCACAGTGACTGACAGAGACACAGACTAGAGGGACAAAGTAGTGATGGAGATGGCTGACCTGATGTACTCCTCCTTGTTCTCTGTGGTGACCAGCTCGTCCTCTCCGTCATCCTTCAGCTGGTGGGTGGACACCTTCCCCAGAATCTCCATATCCTGAGCAAAGTACAGCTCCACCCCACCCTCTTCCAGACTGTTATCTCTGTAGACCGATCACAGATGCACCATAAACTTATTGAAGCTTTAAGCTGCACAATTATGTGAAATGCTTCCATCACACTCTTCACATACTTTTCGGATTCACACAATTTGCCAATAGGGTGCACACATTCAAACAGACATAATGAAGGGGCGGAGTACTTACTTCACCCACATGATGGAGTTGTAAAACTCAGGGTCAATAGACTCCAAGTCTTTCAGAGTGGGTTTCTTGTTGAGCATACGCTTGTAGAACGGCAGAGTGAAGCCAGTATCGATGAACTTGCCATGGTACAGGGCCTAGAGGGAGAGGGGAGGAGAGAGTGGATGTGATAAGTACTACACCAAAACATGTCATAAGCTTCATCTCTCTCCTGTGCTGATACACATACAGTGAGGGAAAAAAGTATTTGATCCCCTGCTGATTTTGTACGTTTGCCCACTGACAAAGAAATGATCAGTCTATAATTTTAATGGTAGGTTTATTTGAACAGTGAGAGACAGAATAACAACAAAAATCCAGAAAAACAAGTGAAAAATGTTATAAATTGATTTGCATTTTAAATGAGGGAAATAAGTATTTGACCCCCTCTCAATCAGAAAGATTTCTGGCTCCCAGGTGTCTTTTATGCAGGTAACGAGCTGAGATTAGGAGCACACTCTAAAAGGGAGTGCTCCAAATCTCAGCTTGTTACCTGTATAAAAGACACCTGTCCACAGAAGCAATCAATCAATCGGATTCCAAACTCTCCACCATGGACTGGACTGAAGGACTGAAATCCTGCAGCGCCCGCAAGGTCCCCCTGCTCAAGAAAGCACATATACATGCCCGTCTGAAGTTTGCCAATGAACATCTGAATGATTCAGAGGACAACTGGGTGAAAATGATGTGGTCAGATGAGACCAAAATGGAGCTCTTTGGCATCAACTCAACTCGCCGTGTTTGGAGGAGGAGGAATGCTGCCTATGACCCCAAGAACACCATCCCCACCGTCAAACATGGAGGTGGAAACATTATGCTTTGGCTGTGTTTTTTTGCTAAGGGGACAGGACAACTTCAACGCATCAAAGGGACGATGGACGGGCCGTGTACCGTCAAATCTTGGGTGAGAACCTCCTTCCCTCAGCCAGGGCATTGAAAATGGGTCGGCCAAGGCAACAAAGGAGTAGCTCAAGAAGAAGCACATTAAGGTCCTGGAGTGGCCTAGCCAGTCTGTGGAGGGAGCTGAAGGTTTGAGTTGCCAAACGTCAGCCTCGAAACCTTAATGACTTGGAGAAGATCTGCAAAGAGGAGTGGGACAAAATCCCTCCTGAGATGTGTGCAAACCTGGTGGCCAACTACAAGAAACGTCTGACCTCTGTGATTGGGTTTTGCCACCAAGTATTAAGTCATGTTTTGCAGAGGGGTCAAATACTTATTTCCCTCATTAAAATGCAAATCAATTCATAACATTTTTCACATGGGTTTTTCTGGATTTTGTTGTTGTTATTCTGTCTCTCACTGTTCAAATAAACCTACAGTTAAAATTATAGACTGATCATTTCTTTGTCAGTGGGCAAACGTACAAAATCAGCAGGGGATCAAATACTTTTTTCCCTCACTGTAGATGAAGACATATTTAGCCTAACCACAGCAAAGTGATATATCACACACACACGCACCGTTTCACTACTAACAGAATGCACACACAAAAACGCATAGAGTAAGTTACAAGTCCGTCGCTGTGTGGGGAAGATTGATTCAGTTAGCAGTGAAACAGGGGATAAGAGGTGTGGTCTGCATCTGGTAGTGAGGTCATGGGGGGGTATTGTCCCAGAGAGCGTTGGGTTTGGACAGATGGGCGGTGGGGGTGGGGAGGGTTCTATACTTGGTTTAGGAACACGGCTTTAAAATGATTTAGAGATTAAGGAACACACACACACAGACCGTCATACACTGTGCTCACCTCTCCTGTTCCTAAAAGTCCTTCTGTGCAACACATCCTCATCGTATGTTAAATTCTAACCCATAACTATTGCTGTAGTTTACTTTTGTTGTTGCATATCTGCACCAAATTTGCCAATTAAGCATAGCTCACCATGGCGATGAATCGCCCTATGAAACGGAAGTATGTGAGGTGGTCAGGGTTGATGGAGGAAGCGGGGTTGATCTGCAGGCAGTAGTTGTTCTTCCCAGCGTACTCAAACAGACAGTACATGGGGTTCAGCACCTCGTGAGACAACAGGAAGAACCACTCTCTGTGTGGAGGAGAGGCAGGGCATTACACATCTATATCTATCAGAGGGACAGGGAATCTACCTAATCTGGCTATGTGTGAGGGGTACAGACTGCTTTTTTGTATTGTCTAGAGTAGTACAGCATAAAAACATCTCATACATTACAAAACCACACATTTGACAATAACAAACAGAGACATTCTGACAGCACAAAAAAAGTGTCACAGTGGCTATAATTTCAAAACAATTCATCAAAATTGGGTCAGGTTTCTGCACACACTTGCTAATTAATAAACAAATGTAACTCAAAAGTAAATAATAAACTAATGAATAAAAGCACAATGTCAAATTCACAAATAATTCAGTTCGTATACCAAATTTATAACATGGAGGTCATTAGCTGTATGGCAGTTTCAACAAAAATGTGTTGTTTAATTATCAGGTATTTGTGATATCGGTTTTATTCTGGTAATGACTTTTCCATTTATTACCATAGTAAAGTGCTGTAATTTATGCTAACATTTTAAAATGTCACCGCTATAACCAAATTCCAAAATGGCTTCCAAATGTTCCCTTTCTATCTGCAAAACATGAAAGAGAAACTGCCATACTGAGGAATGGTCCAACCAACCAGGGTTTCTGGACATTTTACCGGCAACATTTAAATTTACCGGACCCATATGCATTGGGTGTGTAACCTGACTAGGTCGTCCACCCATGGTGCTCAGAATGACAGAAATCTCATTTCAATTATGGTAATTCATATTAACAGAACATGCAAGTCGAGGATGTAAAGATGTGCAGCCCTTCTTACCGAATTCTGACGTGCACTTTGAACATGTTAGAATAACTGTCCACATGTACCCTTATCCAACACGAACAGCTAAATCACTAGCCTATGTCAATCTACTATCCTCCATAGTACAAAAGTTGACCTATTCAATTGCTCAGCTTGTCAAGGGAGAAATAGCCTATTCCAAACAGACTCTGGGACAGTTGTGGGACAACAGATCCCAAATTCATACAACCAGTAGGCCCATCATATATATTTTTTAAAGCAAATGGTGATGCAACAGACCAGAACATTTAGCTTAAAATGTTGATAAACTATTATTTCTTCACATTAGAAGCACAGTAATGCACACAAGGCAGTAGGCTACACGTGTATGTTCCTTCCATAATACAATTAGCAGAAAAACACCATTGTCAAAAGGGCACCGTACATGCAAGCGGTTTCATGTGACAGAGATGAAAATATCCATAAAAACTGTTAAAAGAGAGGAGATCTAATAGGCTCATTTGAAGCAAGGTAAGACTCATAATATGTATTAAAACGTTCAGGTTTCAAACAATTAAGTACGTTTTCAAACTGCATACTGCCTCCAACTCATTGCAAAGTGGTGTGTGATGCGCTGTTGAAGCCTGCCTTCCGTTGCTGTTTGAGATGCTACAGCAGCAGCAGCTCTCCAACTGTCTGACAGATTTTCAGCTCAAAGGCTCTGTATGCTGTACGCGTGAGACAAATAAGATACATAACGTATATACTGTACACGAGGCAATTTCATTCCAAGAAATTATCAAATTAACCTACGGACTGATAAGCATGACCAGTCAAATGTATTTCCATCGACTGGTATTTCCATCAATGAATAGGCTAAAAAAACATTTTTCGCAATGGGATTTTTCCTTCTTCTCTCGGACAATTGGCCAGTGCCAATTTTATTTATCGGATTTTCAATATTTATTGGCCAAAAGCCGGCTATTACTGGCTAATGGTAACCCTGCAACCAACACAGAGACATCACTGAATTGTTGTTCATTACCTTTACACAGTCAGCACATGGACATACAAATATACATACTCACTAACACACACACAACACCATAAAGCACAACGAAGACAAGCAGTATAATGTAGAACATGAATGCATGTAGAGAATGAAGCCCCGGCCACCACCAAGCCCCCACGGCCGGCCAGCCAGTCCCGGAGGTCGTACCGGGGCTGTGCAGACACATCCAAACATCCCGTCCGTGGTTCTACCCTGTGGTAGAACAGCATGACGTAACCTACCATAGGGTAAAACCACTGGCGCGACACCGGAGACAGAGACACACGCAAACACAGACCACGTGGAGGAGCAGGAGGAACAAAGCCCGGGATCCCACCGCTGACACCAACCAGTGGTGGACACACTGTCACAAGTCCACAAGTCCACAAACACCAAAACACACACAGACAACAGATGACAGTGCAAGAGACAGGGAGTTGATAAACGATGGATGATGAATATTTAAGTGAGGAACACAGGGTAGACAAAGAATACTTATAGCTGAGGTAGGAGAAAGAAAGACAACTTATGTAAGAGGCAGAAGGCCAGGCATGCAGGCAGTAGACGGCCACCTTACCTAGCTATGCCTCCATAATCAAGACCTTCCTCTCCCCTCATGATGATGTAGAGTCTTCTACGCAAGTCATATGGTTTCACATTCATGATCTGAGGAAAGAGAACAAAACACAAGCACATATATCACAACAAAGATACTGCCACCTTACGATCCTATATTAGTTGTTAAAATACAAATAGTGGTACCAATGAAGAGATAAACAATAGCAACCCTCATGCATGTTTAATTACATAACATTTAGAATAGAATATCCTCAGCAGGGGACTCCACGCCATCCTTACCTGCTGAAATGAGTCCTCAAATAGAGTCTGTCTGGACACTGAGATTTTCACATGGCTGGGTAAGGCATTGGACTGGAGAGGCAGATAGAAGTGTAAAAATCAATGCTAGACATTAGGCAAAGAGATCTCGAGTCGGAACAGTAGAAGAAAACTTGGCTCGAGATAAGAGCCTGTTCTCATAACAGAGGTCTGAGAAACGAGAGTCAGCACTTACATGGCACAGGAAGCGGAACTGGTGGTACTTCCACCTGAAGCTGCGATCATAGGCCCCGGGAGAACTACCCGTTCTCGACCTACAGAGAAATAAAAGGAGGATCTTTTTTGCTGTTCCAGTAAGAAATAAAGACCGGCTTCAAATTTGTGCATGTCAGGGAGGGATACTGTAGCTGTACTGGGCAAGGACAGGCCTGTCATGGCTGTCCCGTGCACAAATGCTTTAGAGACTGGAAAAAAGGCCCAGCTGTGGAGCTGCACAGTGAGGACTTTGGGCAGTATTCTAAGGTGGTCAGATCTGCTGGTGTGCAGCTGTGTTAGTACAAGCTACACCACTTCACTACAGACATACTGGATAAGTGCCTCGTCAGCAGAGAAGAAACTGAGGGCAAGAGAGAGCAAGGAAGGGGAAATATGGAGGTCGAACAAAAGAGAGAGAGTGAGGCCTCGAATACTCGCTGATTCGCTTTGTCGAACGCTGCCAGGCCCAACTTGGTTTTGGTTAGGAAGTTTCAGACCACAGAGGCAACACTTTGGCTACAGATATGGACTGCAGCAGTATCAAATGTAAAACATTTTAGACAGTTTAAGAACCCTCTATGACCTCTCATCAAAAAATATAACACCAAGACCTTCATATGTTTCAACATCAGCATGAACACGTGCTCTCTCTCAATCACACACATCCATACGTACACACAGACAGAGTCAGATAGCAGAGCCGGCTGCTTTGGATTTGATTTGTTGGCCCACATCTGTTCATTTTCCCGACTGTCTTTTTTGGAAGATTTCAAAATTAGGGCCATGCTTCAAGGCAAAACACGTGTTTATATTAGTGTGTGCTTGCTTGCATGTGTATGTGTACGTATATATATATATATATATATATATATATATATATATATATATATATATATATATATATATATATATATACTCCCCTTTCTTGTATCTAGGCTAGCTATCTATGCCCTAAATTCTCTTGGGTTCAAAGAAACAGAAAAAAAAGATGACAAAAGCAGGCTGAGAGAACCCTACATACATCATCCCTGACAGAAATGAGTCGTACAGTGCTTTTATCAGGAGCTTTTATAAGGAAATGTAACTGCCCTTATCTGCAGATTAATATTTACCCTGACTCAAACCCGGGACGAGGGTCTTTAAAGCTGGTGGTGCGAGAGTTGTGATCCACAAAATATCGGACTCCCTCCGCGGTGTACTTCATTTCCCAGCCAGGGGGCAGGGGGGGTTCCTGGATCATCCTGTAAGAGGGAGAGGGCAGTGAGCAGAGCCTAAACGGGAGGCTCCCCAAACTAGGCACACCGGTCCCCCCCGGCCCCAGCTCTGGCCCCGGCCCTTTCCCTGTCCCACTAGAAGCTCTCCCTGCCCAGGACTCAGAACCTCGAAGCTCAGTGGTGATGAAAATAAGACCACACGGATGTTATACAACATGAAAATATAAATACGAGGGAAAATATAACTCAAGTTCACTGAGGGAGTGAATGAACTAAATGATGAATGAATAAAATCTTATGACAATGTAAAATGATCTAAAAATCCCTAAAACAATTAAGATAAAGCAACCATCCACCCTGTAGTTTTGTTGTTAAATTTGATGCGAGGGGACAGCAATGCCATCCACACTAGTTCAGGGGTAGAGATGCCCTAGGCTCCTCTTTGACCAATTAGCTTACAATACTAATCTAAACCCCTCCCACACAGTTTAGAGGACAGCCCTAGTGAGGTGACATGGCTTACTATGGGGTTAATACAGGACACTGTCCTATTCACAAATTATTGCAAAATATGAAGGATCTGTAAATTACATCTATGATTATGATAACATGGTTGTGCTGCATACTGTTGGGCCCTCGAGCTACCAGCCCCTATCTTACACTAGTTCATGTAATATCAGTGAAAATGTGGTCGCAATGTATGGTGACATTTCTCTGAGACACCTGTGTGTACAAACATGAACACGCACACACACAATGATACAGAACAAACACACACTCAAGCATGATCACTCACACTTTCACAGTGGAGCAGACAGATTGGCTTACCCTTGGGTTCTTGGGTCCTCCCACTGTGTGGTCCGTGTGTTGTGGTTGACAAAATACACCCTCCCATTGTCCTGTCGTTTCTCTACAGGGACCAAGACAAGTGGCTACAGTTAAAAACAGGATGGATCAACAACAGTGTATTCTTTTGTTACCTGACAGAGTGGCTGTACTATGTGGGGAATTGGGACATGTGAATAGTGAGTGAGAATCAGAGAGAAGAGGAGGAAAGAGAAAAAAAGGGTGGCTGAATTTCACAAACTGATTGAAAACTGATGCGTCTGAGTGGCATTTCTCTCAAGTTTGTTCCAAAATACCTTTCTACAATCCACCTCAGCCTTTCTGACTTGGCTCCGGTGGAGACAGATGGGGCCATGGGGCTCAGAGAGGATGTTACAGAGGTGTAAAGGGCAAGAGCTAAACTGTGAGGGAAATATTTAACTAGGCCAGTCAGTTATTTACATTGACGGCCTACCAAAAGGCCTCATGCGGAGACGAGGGCTGGGATTAAAAATAAAAATAAATTAAATAAAAAGTATAGGACAAAACAGGAGAGTAACAATTTGCTGACTAATTTATATTTCTAGCAGTCGAGGAGCACTACAATGACAACATGGAAGATAATAACATGGTAACCATGTCAACTTCCTCCACCAAGAATGTGTGTTGTGTGAGCTAATATGTTAAAGTTTGTATCTCTGTGTTTCTTTAGTTTCCTGACCATAGTTGGTGCCCCCACCCTTCTCTCTACACCGCCTCCCCTCTCTCGGTCCCTCCACCTAATCCCTCTCTCAATCTCTCCACCCCAACTCTCCTCGCTCTCCATCCCCACTCCCCTCTCTCTCCAACCCCACTCCCCTCGCTCTCTCCACTCCCCTCGCTCTCCCACCCCCACACGCCCTCCACCCCCACTCACCTCGCTCCACTCCCTCTCTCTCCACCCCCACTCCCTCTCTCTCCACCCCCACTCCCTCTCTCTCCACCCCACTCCCTCTCTCTCCACCCCCACTCCCTCTCTCTCCACCCCCACTCCCCTCTCTCTCCACCCCACTCACCTCGCTCCATTCCCTCTCTCTCCACCCCCACTCCCTCTCTCTCCACCCCCACTCCCTCTCTCTCCACCCCCACTCCCTCTCTCTCCACCCCCACTCCCTCTCTCTCCACCCCCACTCCCCTCTCTCTCCACCCCCACTCCCCTCTCTCTCCACCCCCACTCCCTCTCTCTCCAACCCCACTCCCTCGCTCTCTCCACTCCCTCGCTCTCCCACCCCACACGCCCTCCACCCCCACTCACCTCGCTCCATTCCCTCTCTCTCCACCCCCACTCCCCTCTCTCTCCACCCCCACTCCCCTCTCTCTCCACCCCCACTCCCCTCTCTCTGACATCTTGATCTCATTAGCAGACGTGTGTGGAGCGTGCAGGAACAGTAGCGCTAATATTGCAACTCTTACTAGCCTGTTCATTTCCCCCCTCTCCTTCACTTTCCCTCCTGTATTCATCCCCTTTATTTTACTGTTCCCGCGCTCGGTAAAGTCATTCTCTCCTTTTTCTTTCTCCTGTTAAGAGTTTCTTTCAATCGACCCCCTCTTCTACGCCTCACAAATGACACACAGAAATACATTACAGGAAATCCATAAAATGTAAGTCCAAGGTATAATTGAGGCTTTTGCCTGCGATGCCGCAACATGTTGAAAACTAATCATGGTTAGAAAATAAGAGTGAGTGTGTATGTAAGTGATAAGTATGTTAAAATGGGAGGTGGAGAGAAAAATTCCAATGACCATTACTTTTTAGTGTTTTGTGTATGCACTGTATAATTGTGTGGGTGGGAATATGTTGGTAAAATATGTGCTTTTGAGAATATGAATGAATGACTGTTTGAGAGTAGAGAGCTATAGGAATATATAAGTAGAGAATATTACAACCAATTCCTTGAGATTACACTTGAACCAACAACTAATCAATAATAGCAGGGAAAAAACTGAAATCTCCCACATTTCAATCAAATCACATGTTGTTGACCAATAACTAACTGTAAGGAGAGTTATGCTGAATGGCAGAATAAAGGGATCTTCAGCATGAGCTTCTTTGATTAAGGACAAGGCTATATATCACAGTGTATACAAGATAGTGAACAATCTGGGCCCACAGCGGTGTGTATCTGTAGGTGTGTGTGTGTGTGTGTGTGTGTGTGTGTGTGAGTGAGTGAGAAAGACAAACAAACCAACTCTCCCCCTTCAACACAAAAACAAAGTCCTGTGCCCTTGAAAGGCATACAGACATCAGAACCCATTCTCATAACAAGTAGTGCAGGTGTCGATGTAGCCAATGCCACTCTCCAGCATCACTGGACCCAGTAGTATTTCCCCTCACTCATCCCACTGGTCTCAGGTCCTGGGACCACTGAGGGCTAGAGCTGGGACAATACCAGTATTGAGATACTCGTTAG
This sequence comes from Brachymystax lenok tsinlingensis, assembly GCA_030435695.1. Classification (NCBI taxonomy): domain Eukaryota; kingdom Metazoa; phylum Chordata; class Actinopteri; order Salmoniformes; family Salmonidae; genus Brachymystax; species Brachymystax lenok. The sequence continues at coordinate 22,270,154 of CM059793.1, read as the reverse complement.
TATCGTGGTAAGGAAACAAAACACGAAGCAGATTTAACTTCTTTAGGAAAACAGCCCTGATGTTGGAAACAAACATTATGTTGTCATCCAGAGTCACTTGTATATATTTCCAAGCTATAGCACACTATATTTTATTATACCAAAGAGTTTGGTCTGCTTTGTGTTTAAATTTTTGCCATGGAAAAAACTTTGCGATACTGGTATCGTCACAGCCTTACCGAGGGCCACTGACTACAGAGCCTAGTATGAGTATGGTGAGAGGTGTAGATGAAGGTGTACTTACCCCATCCTGAAGGGAGCGCACCAAGAGGGTCATTTTCCACAGCAGGAGCACCAGACGACTGATGGATAAAGAGAGAGAATACGTTTCCAGTTAGGAATCTTTCCTCTCCTTCTTCCACCTTTCGGTCTTCTTCTCGCACTCTCTTCACTGCAGCAGCTCTGTGTGAAATTCTTCTGTCCTTACACAAAGCTCTCAACCGTTCTCACACTGGTGTGAGGTAGAAAAAAAACTCAGAAAACCAAACATACAGGAAAAAAAGTAATAATAAATGCAGCAAATGCCTCAAAATGCCACAGAAACCACACCGTTTAACACCTCAAGTCTAGTGGAGCAGGAGCGAACAGAGTGGAGAGCGGGGTGTCACAGGGAAGTCCAGTCTTTTTTGAGGGGTGCTAAGGTGTACCCCAGAAGGCTGAGGTGACCTCTCTCATGCAGCTGGAACAGGAGACTGACAGAGAGGCTCAGACGCAGCTCGTATGCCTTCCAAAAACTACACGCTCAGGAGGAGAAAAAACAAACTGTTCCAATGAGCTCACTGGCTGGCCTCAAGCCCCACCCCGTCTCCTACCCCCGGCACCCCTCCCCACCCCACCCATCTGCAGAGGTCCTCCTCTTCTAGATATGCTGTGAAAGTAAGCAGGGAGGCGCGATGTCTGAGCGAACTGAGGGAACATTCATCCTTGTTCCAGACTGCCCACCCCCTCCTGACAAAAGCACCTTTATTCACCCTGCCCTGGAACCAGTGTGGTTTACTCAGCCTGTGCATACAGAGAGAAAGAGAGAGTGTGTGTGCCACTGTACGGAAAATGTGTATATAGCAAATACTGATTGAATGTGTAAGAGATTGCGTTTGAATCTGTATGTGTGTGTGTGTGAGCGCATTTGCCACCGAGTGGAAAGATGTTTGTGAGGAGTTACTGCACAGACTATTGGTTCCATGACTGAGTATGAAAGCTGTACCATTGGATGAAATTCTAATTCCTGCATTAATTCTCCTAACCTCAGGTCTGCAAAACTGTCCTCACAGGAGTCCATGTGTCACTGAAGGTAACGACACACAACTTCCCTCAGCATTTCCCCAGAATAATCACTGTGCCCATTTATGAGAATTCATATGGAAACTTTGAGAAGAACGGAAGGAATAAGATAGTAAAGAGTGCAAAGAGGAGGATGATGCATGTGGGGTTAAAGGGGAATGTGTGTGTGTCACTATCTACAGCCAATCCATGTATGAGACCCACCCTTCTGTGTTTCTGTGACTTAAAAAATGTTAAAAGAAAGAAGGAAATAAAGACATGACATCATCTGCTATGCCCTGACCATTCAGTTCCTCGCCAATTCCAAGAGGATGTGAAAGAGAGCTAGAGAGAGAAAGAAGGAGGAAAAGACAGGGAAAACAAGAGCGAAAAAATAAAAGAAGCAGCGGGGGTGGTAAAAAGCGGGATAGTAAAGAGAAAGACGTACTAAGATACTAAATGTGGTGGTTGAGTGGTAAGTGGATGATGTGAGTTGAGACATTCTTGATAAAAGTATTTAAAATTGCAACAGACTCCTATCACGCTTCAGGATGCTGAGAATTACAACAAAAAGGCCAGTTAGTCTCTAAACACTGAAAACCTTGCCAGAACCATTTGAATGACCGGCACTATGAGTGGGAAAAGTCACATACATTGCAGTGTCCACTGATTTAGTACCTCTAATGTTAGGGCTGGGAAAAAGCCTTAAAAGAAGTTCACCGAAAGGGGCAAAACAATGATAGTTGTGGTAGTAGGACCCCTGATAAGATTCTCAACAGTGACTAAAATACTCAAATTAGCTTTAACCAGGTTGTATAAGAATGTGATATCTTAGAAAGGTGTACAGAAGGTCCAATGCAGCCGTGTTTATCTCAATATCAAATCCTTTCTGGGTAATAAAAACAAGTAAGTACTTTAATGTGATAGCTTTCAATTAAAATGGTCAAAAAGAAACCAAAATAGCTTCTTAGCAAAGGGCAATTTCTCAAGCAATAATTTTGCTAGGACTGTCTGGGAGTGGTCTGAGTGGGGAGGGGAAAACTGAACATTAGCTGTTATTGGCAGAGAGGTTTGGAACTCTCTTTCTTATTGGTCTATTAACTATACTGAACAGAAAAATAAACGCAACATGTAAAGTGTTGGTCCCATGTTTCATGACCTGAAATAAAATATCCCAGAAATGTTCCATACACACAAAAAGTGATATTTCTCTTAAATAGTGTGCACACATTTGTTTACATCCCTGTTAGTGAGCATTTCTCCTTTGCCAATATAATCCATCCACCTGACCGGTGTGGCATATCAAGAAGCTGATTAAACAGGATGATCATTACACAGGTGCACCATGTGCTAGGGACAATAAAAGGCCACTCTAAAATGTGCAGTTTTGTCAAACAACTCTAGAGCCCTGTCAGAGTGACCATCCGGTTGTTGGTCACCTCCCTGACCAAAGCCCTTCTCCCCTGATTGCTCAGTTAGGCCGGGCAGCCAGCTCTAGGAAGAGTGTTGGTTGTCCAAACTTCTTCCATTTAATAATGATGGATGCCACTGTGTTCGTGGGGACCTTCAATGCTGGAGGCATTTTTTGGAAACAGGATGCAAGATGGAAACAGGATGCACCTGAGCTCAATTTCGAGTCTCGTAGCAAAGAGTCTGAATACCTAAGTAAATTAAGTATTTCTGTTTTTTTATTACTTGCTAAAAATGTCTAAAAACCAGTTTTCGCTTTGTCATTATGCGGTATTGTGTGTAGATTGATGAGGAAATTGTTTCAGTTAGAATAAGGCTGTAACGTAACGAAATGTGAAAAAAGTCAAGGGAGATACTTTCCGAAGGCACTGTATATCCATTATTTAGCTAGAATGGAATGTTTGTATACCGTATATTTGACTGTGATACGTGGGTGTCTCACCTAGCTATCTTAAGATTATTGCACTAAGTGTAAGTCGCTTTGGATAAAAGCATCTGCTATATGTCTAAAATGTAAAATGTAAATGTTTTACACACAGATCTCATATTACTGTATTAAAGAACATTTATTTTTTTATATCAATATTGATGTCACAAATGTATTATTTGTACAGTAATTTAAAATTTATTTTAGTTATTTGTTACATTTGACTGTGTAAAACCTAGCAGTACTACTTAATTCTCTGAGAGTGAGCCGGATATATAACTTTTTGCAAAAGAACATGATTATTTGTCTCTCAAAAATTATAGATTTCAAACAAATACATATCTGACATGGAAAAGCCCCATGCCATGATTAGAAAGTGAAAAAACACCAATCTCTTTCATAAGTCCATTAAACAATACAAGCTAATTTACCAACATTTCTCAAAGAGGATGCATAGCGTTTTGGAAAGAAACTTCCTATATAAGCAGCATACCACCCTGCATCCCACTGCTGGCATGCTTCAGAAGCTAAGCAGGGTCGGCCCTGGTCGGTCCCTGGATGGGAGACCAGATTCTGCTGGAAATGTGGGAGGGCCAGTAGAGTTCACTTTTCCCTCTGGTCTAAGGAGATCCCAATGCCCCAGTGAAGGGGACATTGCCCTGCGTAGAGTGCAGACCTTCAGATGGGACATTAAACGGGTGCCCTGACTCTCTGTGGTAATTAAATATCCCATAGAACTTATTGTAGGCCTCCAGAGTGGCGCAGTGGTCTAAGGCTGTGCCACTGGAGATTCTGGTTCTAAGGCAGTGCTAGCTGTGCCACTAGAGATTCTGGTTCCAAGGCAGTGCTAGCTGTGCCACTAGAGATTCTGGTTCCAATCCAGTGGTCTAAGGCAGTGCTAGCTGTGCCACTAGAGATTCTGGTTCCAAACCAGTGGTATAAGGCAGTGCTAGCTGTGCCACTAGAGATTCTGGGTTCGAGTCCAGGCTCTGTCGCGACCGGGAGACCCATGGGGCGGCGCACAATTGGCCCAGCGTTGTCCGGGTTAGGGGAGGCCGGCAGGGATGTCTTTGTCCCACCGCGCACGCTGACACGGTCGCCAGGTGTACGGTGTTTCCTCCCACACAATGGTGGGCTGGCAAGGGTTAAGTGGGCATTGTGTCAAGAAGCAGTGCAGCTTGGTTGGGTTGTGTTCGGAGGACGCACGGCTCTTGGCCTTCGCCTCTCCCGAGTCCGTACGGGAGTTGCAGCGATGAGACAAGACTGTAACTAGCAATTGGATATCACGAAATTGGGGAGAAAAAGGGGTTTAAAAAAATAAATATGAACTTATTGTAAGAGTAAGGGTGTTTGAATACCTCAGTTGGTAGAAAAGCACTATATAAATACAAATCAATTATTACATATTAAACAGGTAAAATCACATTTTGACTGCCTTGGGCCTTTAAGTAGGTAGCTGAGTATTGAGACAATGGTCCAGTTCCAGTGGTGTTGCTGCATGAGCCCCTCTTTCAGTGAGAATAGACATAGCGAATAAGAAGCAGGAGGTAGAAAACGTGGAATTTGGGAAGCAGAAACAGCAGTAATGACTCTGACTGCTCTTTCAGGAGTTCCTAACGAGCTGCAATTACTGGCCAAATGTGCACAGGCCCACTCACACAAAAACCCACTGTGTATGTGTGGTATGTACTTAATCTATACCTTGGTGTGTATTGTGTGCTGTTTCACATAATCCTTTGTGTGTGTGTGTAAGCGATGAGCGAGCAAGCGTGTGTGCTCACACTCTTCACCTGCCCGCCCGCCCGTCCAGCATCACTACTCTGGACGGTTCTGACTTAGAATATGTGGACAACTACAAATACCTAGGTGTCTGGTTAGACTGTAAACTCTCCTTCCAGACTCACATTAAGCATCTCCAATCCAAAATTAAATCTAGAATCGGCTTCCTATTTCGCAACAAAGCATCCTTCACTCATGCTGCCAAACATACCCTCGTAAAACTGACCATCCTACCGATCCTCGACTTTGGCGATGTCATTTACAAAGTAGCCTCCAACACTCTACTCAACAAATTGGATGCAGTCTATCACAGTGCCATCCGTTTTGTCACCAAAGCCCCATATACTACCCACCACTGCGACCTGTACGCTCTCGTTGGCTGGCCCTCACTACATATTTGTCGCCAAACCCACTGGCTCCAGGTCATCTACAAGTCTTTGCTAGGTAAAGCCCGCCTTATCTTAGCTCACTGGTCACCATAGCAGCACCCACCCATAGCACGCGCTCCAGCAGGTATATCTCACTGGTCACCCCCAAAGCCAATTCCTCCTTTGGCCGCCTTTCCTTCCAGTTCTCTGCTGCCAGTGACTGGAACGAAATGTAAAAATCACTGAAGCTGGAGACTCATATCTCCCTCACTAGCTTTAAGTACCAGCTGTCTGAGCAGCTCACAGATCACTGCACCTGTACATAGCCCATCTGTAAATAGCCCATCCATCTGTAAATACCTCATCCCCATACTGTATTTATTTATTTATCTTGCTCCTTTGCACCCCAGTATCTCTACTTGCACATTCATCTTCTGCACATCTACCATACCAGTGTTTAATTGCTATATTGTAATTACCTCGCCACCATGGCCTATTTATTGCCCTACCTCCCTTATCTTACCTCATTTGCACACATTGTATATAGACTTTTCTTTCTACTGTATTATTGACTGTATGTTTGTTTATTCCATGTGTAACTCTGTGTTGTTGTATGTGTCGAACTGCTTTGCTTTATCTTGGCCAGGTGGCAGTTGTAAATGCGAACTTGTTCTCAACTAGCCTACCTGGTTAAATATAAAAAATAATTAAAAAATAAACAAACAGAGCTGTAATGTTGGAGTCAAGTGTGATAGTTCTCCCTTAGCACATGACAATGAGTAGGGTCAGGGGTCAGTCTACTTTAAATCGACCATGACATTATAATGGTCTCAGCTCACAAACGCACCAGCACATATAGGCAACATTCTTGAACCTGGTAACATTTGATACAAAGTAACAGAATGCAAGTGAATGATCTCTCTCAAATGACATGCAAAGCTAAAAGTATAGAAATGGCCAGGTGCCCTAAAATGGGGGACTAAACCTGCTCTTATCTGGCCATGGGGGGGAAGGGAGTGACGTCAGAGTCCCAAGCAGCCAGCTGAACCCCCTCCACCCCCAACTAATTTTTACACAGACCGGCCTAAAAATAAGCAAGCTAACAGCAAAGCGGGCATTCCAAAACAGAACCCGCCTATCAGCAGCAGCAGACCTGCCAGCTAGTTCTCAGGGACTCCTGGTTACTCATAATCAATGAGGAGGTGGATGTTATTTTGAAAAGAGGCTCAGAATTAGCTGGGTGGGTGGGAGCAGGGAGGTTTTAATAGAAACCAATGAGAGTTGCAGGTCATATCAGTAATTTGCTGTACCCATTTCAGATTCAGAATGCTTTATTATTTTTACCTCAACGAACGCCCTTCTGTACCCTTGCGTTTTACCCAGAATTCTATGCTAAGGGGAAGCTTTTAGAGGGCCAAACCTAAAGGGGCTAAATAAGTAGTACAGACAGTACAGTAGCTCTATGTTGACTTGGAGTTACCTGGTAGAGAAACCTCTGGCTGAACTGGTGCATGGCCCCTTGGAGTTGGTTGCGCTGGGACTGCCACTGCTCATAGTTCCGGACTGATTCTTCTGTGGGCCGCTGCCACGTGGTGGTTCTGGTGTTGTGGTCAACATAGTAGAACCTGCCTCGCTGGTCCACACGCTTCTCCCAACTGTACAGGGACAGAGAGAGAGGAGTGAGACTCATTCAAATGTACAAACAGACATACACAGACAGACATATATAATTATGGACATAGACAAGCTAGAATATGCAAACACAAGATTAAGATATGCATTATCCCACAGACACACGTAAACCAACACATGAGGACATTCCCAGTTCAGTACAGTAGTGTTTTATTATGTGTGGAGGCTGCTGCTGCTGCTATTCTTATATCTCTGACTAAACCAGAACAGCATTTGGAAGACAAAACAGCAAATACTTCTGTATGCTAACACACACAGCTCAGAAATTCCTCAAAAAGGAGCTTTGAGAGACGCAACGTAAGAGTACTGTGGTTCCTATATCCTATAGAGCAGTACTGTGGCTCCTATATCCTATAGAGCAGTACTGTGGCTCCTATATCCTACAGAGCAGTACTGTGGCTCCTATATCCTACAGAGCAGTACTGTGGCTCCTATATACTATAGAGCAGTACTGTGGCTCCTATATACTATAGAGCAGTACTGTGGCTCCTATATCCTACAGAGCAGTACTGTGGCTCCTATATCCTACAGAGCAGTACTGTGGCTCCTATATCCTACAGAGCAGTACTGTGGCTCCTATATCCTACAGAGCAGTACTGTGGCTCCTATATCCTACAGAGCAGTACTGTGGCTCCTATATCCTACAGAGCAGTACTGTGGCTCCTATATACTATAGAGCAGTACTGTGGCTCCTATATACTATAGAGCAGTACTGTGGCTCCTATATACTATAGAGCAGTACTGTGGCTCCTATATCCTATAGCGCAGTACTGTGGCTCCTATATACTATAGAGCAGTACTGTGGTTCCTATATCCTATAGAGCAGTACTGTGGCTCCTATATCCTATAGAGCAGTACTGTGGCTCCTATATCCTACAGAGCAGTACTGTGGCTCCTATATCCTACAGAGCAGTACTGTGGCTCCTATATACTATAGAGCAGTACTGTGGCTCCTATATACTATAGAGCAGTACTGTGGCTCCTATATCCTACAGAGCAGTACTGTGGCTCCTATATCCTACAGAGCAGTACTGTGGCTCCTATATCCTACAGAGCAGTACTGTGGCTCCTATATCCTACAGAGCAGTACTGTGGCTCCTATATCCTACAGAGCAGTACTGTGGCTCCCATACTGTTTGGAACATGAGAGCAGTTAAACCCCTACGCTGCTAGAAAAAGAGCTCAGCTCAAAACCCATTAATGCAGGCCCACACTACGCCTTCATCTGAGCTGCACTACGGTTGGCGGTTGGGTGGGCGGCAGCGCCATGCTAACTCAGACCAGGTACGCGTACCAAGCACTAAGCACCAAACCCAGCAGCTGTAGTCAGAACCAGCTCAGCCTCCGAGAGGCGAGACGCTAATTGAGCCTCATATGGGTCCAGAATAGCGCTGCATACATGTGCTCTTTCTAAGAAAGGACTTTTGTTCTCCAGACCGTTCCCTCCTGTGGAAAAAGTGAGACAGGGCAGGAGTGAGCTTTACCTCAAACAGGCTTCTCACACAGCGCAAATGAAAATCAATAAATATGCACTGAAATAAAATGGCTCCGGTACCACCACAAGAGAGAGCTGGGGTTCCGCAGCACACAGTGAGAAACATCACTGGAAATCAACAGAGACTCAAACAATCAGTGCTGGTGATTCACAGCCAGTAAAAGAGATGAGAGACCAAATGGCCAAACACATAAAACACACACTAACAGACCTGACACACTACAACTGTAAGAAAAGGACTCCTCTAAATGGATAGGATAGTCCAAGTTGGGGTGGGGAGTGGCGCTAACCAATTATTCAGTAATTCATCAAACTTAATGGAGTCAGCTTCTTCCAGCCAGAGAAAATAAGACTACTCTCAGTTCACTTGACTGTCCAGAGTCAGACCCCCAGGAACGTTACTGTGCTGTGAATGAGTCTGCTACTCCCTAACTGTGGGCCCACTTCACACCCCAACACCACCCTGCTAGGATCCTCCAGCTCTGTATGTCTATATAGGCAGCAGTCTGAGCTAAGGAGAGACATGCAGGGAATGTTCACGAGTGGGCAAGATCTCCCCTTCACAGAGAGAGATATTGGCAATTGGCAGCAATGTTAACATGTGTTTCCCATGCCAATAAAGCCCAAAAATGTAATTGAAATAGATATTCCCATCATAACTGTCAGAACTCTCCTCTGGTGGTAGGAAGTGTGAGATAAAGAGAGGAAGAGGAGGAGTAGAGGTCAAAGTGTGTAGGCTGACTGACCCAGGTGGAAGTGGTCTTTCCCAAGTGGTGGTCTTTGTGTTGTGGTCCACATAGTACACCCTGCCATGGGGCAGAACCCGTTGCTCCCAGCTGAGAGAGAGAGAGATAGAGAGGCAGAGAGGCAGAGAGAGAGAGAGAGACATATTAGGTCAATCTAGTTAGATGTGAGGAGATTGATCCCAATCAGACACGCACAAGCACCTACACGCAAACTCTTACCCAGTGGGTAGTAACTCTGGAACAGGCTCTGTAGCAGTGGTTGGGTTGACGAGGTCTGGGTTAGCTCCAGCAGGGGGTGCCTCTGTGGGAGGAGGGAGGGTTGTGTTGTCTAGCCCAGGAGAGGGGCTGCTGCTGGGGGCTGGGGACCGGGCCGGCGGGGAGGATGGTGGGGGTGTATGACGAGCCAGGCTGCTACGGCCATTCTCCAGCCCGTTGGCAGTCAGCTCAACTTTACCTGTGGGGTAGGGCAGGTAAAGGAGTTGATTGATCTACACTGGGAAAAATGTATCAATTATAGTGTTAAGTGAATGGAGAGTGACAGAAAAATAGTTTCATGTCTCCAAGGTATAGTACCTGCACTCCCAGGGCTGCCGTGGGAGTTCTTGGCCGAGTAGTTGCGACCAGAAGCCCCAGGACTCTGCTCCTCACTCAGCTCTCCATTAGCCAGAGAGCCCCCCAGGGAACCCCCTTGCGAACCCTCTGCAGAGTGTCTGTGAGTCCTGACCCGAACACATACACAGACACAGGGGAGGGGTCAGGATCAATCACACCACATAAAATTACCCTTTACCTCTCTTCAACTCCTACAATGGACAGAATGTAGATTTGTGATGTAAAGCTAAGCTACTGACGTAAATGTTAATCATATAGAATATGTTTGTGGTTGATACTTTGGAGTAGAATAAAGAAAATGTTGAAAAAGCAGCTCAACACATCTCACACACAGGCGGCAGGGCATGCATTCACACGAACAAAAAAGTGTCAGTGTGAGAACTTTCCCTCTCAAAATTTACTCATATTTTCCTAAAGCTAAATATAGGTTATTTCCTACAAGTGCTTTTATACAATGAAAACATGTTGGTTTTTACCCCCCAGACATCAGAATCCTGAGTACAAAGTTGGATCATTATCAATGGAAACTTTAGTAAGGTTCTGAAAAGTTGTCTCTTCACAGTGAGTTTTTTCCCCCACCAACTACCTATACTAAAAACGGAACAGAAGAACTGCCATTTGGAAAAGGACAGGAGAACATATAAACCTTTCGTCTTTTTCCCCCTTGGGAAAGGGGGGGGGTACATGCTTCTCGTCATGGGAGAATACAGAAGCACCAAAAACCTTAGCATAGAACTCTCTGCACTTCTCTCTTTCTGCCTCTCTCTACACCTCCCTTTCTTCTACTCTCTTTAGGGACAGATGGATGGAGCCGTTGAATGGTGTTCCAAACAAAAAGGTCCACAGCAATGCCCTCTAATGTTTTCAGGGAAATACCATACCATACAATACCATATATCTGTGTCTTGAAGTATAGCAGTGTCTCATGCTTGGCATACTCATTATCTGTAACTTATCATTGGTCTGATTAAGGCATCTCTGTGTTGGATCACTGCATTGACCATTTCCCTCAAAAGGAGTATATTTTCTTGTTTTAAGTAAGACTTCAGAGAGGTTGTGTGTGTGCTCAGGCGTATGGGGACGAGGGACTAGAGAAACATTCAGTAAATCTCTATACATACAAACTGTGAAATTAGTGAATCTATGTGTGAAATAGTTTGTTCATACAACCTGTATTCTGTAGGGGTATGAATCCAACTGAGTATAAATAGCTCAGGTCAGTAAAAATAAGTATTTGTATGTATGTTTGTTCGTTCTCACCTGCCGTGGGGGCTGCAGGCTGTACTGGGGGTTTCCTCACTCTGGGTCCTGCGTAGGTTTGATCTGTCCGCCTGCAGCATCTCTGTACAAACAGGACAGACAAAGGACACACCAATACACCAAACTTCACTATAACCATTAGTAAGAAAATAATATATACCATCCAATCTCTATAGAGAATAACAAAAATCACAGAACACTTGACGGTTACTGTTTCACAGCTATAGAATGTGGTCTGTGACTGAATGAGTGTATGTTCATTCCCTCCCCTGACTGAAACCACAGCCCAATAACATGCTTTTCATTATAAAACAGGGACACATAATAGGAGTGGGCCACGAGCTGTAGTAACTAACCACCAAGAAATCAGTATATGTGACAAAACAAGTATAGGTTGTAGAGAATCCCTGTACCATATAAAACGCTGTGAAATATATTTTCCATACCCCCCTAATATAGTATTTTCAGCTGGTGTACAAAAAAAGAAAGTAAGAGACACAAAAAACTAAACTGAAGGACAGGAAACATAGAAATGGCGCACATAGAACAGATCTACCGCTTCTTAGACTTGCTTTCGATGCAAAAGACAGATCTATAACTAACATTTCTATGTGAATTTGGTTGCGTCGGCCAAAAAGTTACATATTGCGGCTTTAATGTGTTAATAAATAACTCAGATCCTGCCTGTAAACAGGTAGTTATTGAGAAAAACAAGCCTGTGCGCCTGTTTCAGCCGTATGAAAGGGCCTCTTGTGAGACTCCACTGGACACGTAACATAAACGGTCTAGTTAAGGAGAAACCACTGTCTCATTCTGCCCTGAATGCATCATCCAATGACATAGCTAAGTCTACCGTTGCCCCCCATATACCTCCTGAGAGACATGAGACAGATCTGTTTGTGTTGCCTTAGCTAAACTTTCCGGAGATGGAGAAACAGTAAGTCGGAAAGTGGTTAAAGGGGGCAACCATCTGCTGGTGAACACTGCTACTTGAAATCCTCCCAAAAGTCAATGTTTCAACGAGTTGAGCCAAAGCGGCTTGGATTTCATGCCTAAGACAGCGCTACAGAGAGACAAGACGGACAGCTGATCGTCCTCGCAGTGGCAGACCACGTGTAACAACACCTGCACAGGATCGGTACATCCGAACATCACACCTGCGGGGAAGGTACAGGATGAAACAACAACTGCCCGAGTTACACCAGGAACGCACAATCCCTCCATCAGTGCTCAGACTGTCCGCAAAAGCCTGAGAGAGGCTGGACTGAGGGCTTGTAGGCCTGTTGTAAGGCAGGTCCTCACCAGACATCACCGGCAACAATGTCGCCTATGGGCACAAACCCACTGTCGCTGGACCAGACAGGACTGGCAAAAAGTGCTCTTCACTGACGAGTCGCGGTTTTGTCTCACTAGGGCTGATGGTCGGATTCACGTTTATCGTCGAAGGAATGAGCGTTACACCGAGGCCTGTACTCTGGAGCGGGATTGATTTGGAGGTGGAGGGTCCGTCATAGTCTGGGGCGGTGTGTCAGCATCATCGGACTGAGCTTGTTGTCATTGCAGGCAATCTCAACGCTGTGCGTTACAGGGAAGACATCCTCCTCTCTCATGTGGTACCCTTCCTGCAGGCTCATCCTGACATGACCCTCCAGCATGACAATGCCACCAGCCATACTGCTCGTTCTGTGCGTGATTTCCTGCAAGACAGGAATGTCAGTGTTCTGCCATGGCCAGCAAAGAGCCCGTATCTCAATCTCATTGAGCACGTCTGGGAACTGTTGGATCTAGGGCCATTCTCCCCAGAAATGTCTGGGAACTTGCAAGTGCCTTGGTGGAAGAGTGGGGTAACATCTCACAGCAAGAACTGGCAAATCTGGTGCAGTCCATGAGGAGATGCACTGCAGTACTTAATGCAGCTGGTGGCCACACCAGACACACACTGTTACTTTTGATTTTGACCCCCCCTTTGTTCAGGGACACATTATTCCATTTATGTTAGTCACATGTCTGTGGAACTTGTTAAGTTTATGTCTCAGTTGTTGAATCTTGTCATGTTCATACAAATATTTACACGTTAAATTTGCTGAAAATAAACGCAGTTGACAGTGAAAGTACATTTCTTTTTTTGCAGTCAGTTGATTTTATTTTATTTGCATGCATGTATAAGAGTGTGTGCAATGCACATGTATAAGAGTGCATGTGTTTGTCCGTTTAGGCCTGTATATACGTAAAGGTGAGTTCTGTCTGGCCTGGATGTGTTTTCACTGGCTGCAGCACAAAGGTCTGTTTATGGTAGCAGTGTGTGTCAGCGTGTCAGAAAAACTGCCAGGGGAAATGAGGAAAAACACTAAACTAACAGAACTGCCTTCAGAAAGAACACAGAGGGCCTTAACACACCTTCCCCCTGCAACACGGCACACACTTGAACCTTTATACACCCCGCGCCAGAAAGCACACACTCCAGACCTTCATACACGTAGCCCCTTAAAACCTGCCCTCAGAGCACACACCCCAGACCTCTATTCACTAACACTCCCCCGGCAACACACACACACTAAGACCTCAGAAAGCACATATTCATTCCCTTAATACACTTCTCCCCCTCCCTTCCCCCTGTCCCACAATGAGCCCCTACCCAGCCAGGCAGAGAGGAAACCCCCCCGGATCACAGGAGCCGATTGTCCTGCACAACTCACAGAAACGAGAGTCAATTACGCAATTCTGAGAAACAAATTCCACATAAGCACTCCCAAGCGTGTGCATGGCTATGCGTGATGACGGCGTGCAGGTGTGAAAGAGTGCTTGGGGAACACCAAAGAAACAAATCTGAATGGAACAGGGGTTGTAAAGCCTATTCATCGATTTCAGAACAGTATTAACCTTCATGCACAGGCATAAACACACACACAATATACAGTACCAGTCAAAAGTGTGGACACACTTACTCATTCAAGGGTTTTTCTTTATTTTTATTTAGTAACCACCCTTTGCCTTGATGACAGCTTTGCACACTCTTGGCATTCTCTCAAACAGCTTCACCTGAAATGCTTTTCGAACAGTCTTGAAGGAGTTCCCACATATGCTGAGCACTTGTTGGCTGCTTTTCCTTCACTCTGTAGTCCAACTCATCCAAAACCATCTCAATTGGGTTGAGGTCGGGTGATTGTGGAGGCCAGATCATCTGATGCAGCACTCCATCACTCTCCTTCTTGATTAAATAGCCCTTACACAGCCTGGAGGTGTGTTGGGTCATTGTCCTGTTGAAAAACGAATGATAGTTTAAGTGCAAACCAGATGGGATGGCGTATCGCTGCAGAATGCTGTGGTAGCCATGCTGGTTAAGTATGCCTTGAATTCTAAATAAAATCACTGGCAGTGTCACCAGCAAAGCACCCCCACACCATCACACCTCCTCCTCCATGCTTCACGGTGGGAACCAAAAATCTCATATTTGGACTCATCACACAAAAGGACCGACTTCCACCGGTCTAATGTCCATTGATCGTGTTTCTTGGCCCAAGCAAGTCTCTTCTTCTTATTGGTGTCATTTAGTAGTGGTTTCTTTGCAGAAATTCGACCATGAAGGCCTGATTCACACAGTCTCCTCTGAACAGTTGATGTTGAGATCTGTTACTTGTCTGTTACTTGAACTCTATGAAGCATTTATTTGGGCTGCAATTTCTGAGGCTGGTAGCTATAATGAACTTTTCCTCTGCAGCAGAGGTAACGATTGGTCTTCCTCTCCTGTGGCGGTCCTCATGAGAGCCAGTTTCATCATAGCACTTGATGGTTTTCGCAACTGCACTTGAAGAAACTTGAAAAGTTATTGAAATGTTCCGCATTGACAGACCATAATTTCTTAAAGTAATGATGGACGATCGTTTCTCTTTGCTTATTTGAGATGTATTGCCATAATATGGACTTGGTCTTATACCAAATAGGGCCATCTTCTGTATACCACCTGTACCTTGTCACAACACAACTGATTGGCTCCAACGCATTAAGGAAAGAAATTCCACAAATTAACTTTTAACAAGGCACACCTGTTAATTGAAATGAAATCCAGGTGACTACCTCATGAAGCTGGTTGAGAGAATGCCAAGAGTGTGCAAAGCTGTCATCAAGGCAAACGGTAGCTACTTTGAAGAATCTTAAATATAAAATGTATTTTGATTTGTTTAACACTTATTTGGTTACTACATGATTCCATATGTGTTATTTTATAGTTTGTGTCTTCACTATTATTCTACAATGTAGAAAATAGTAAAAATAAAGAAAAACCCTTGAATGAGTAGTGTGTCCAAACTTTTGACTGGTACTGTTTAAACACACAAAGATAAACATTTATGAACCATATGCTCAGAAACCCAACCCTGACTTGTGCTGTGTTCATTCACTAGGAAACACTCTGGCTCTGTGATTCGGAATGAAAAGGCTTGTGTGTTATTTCATACACAGATGAGAGATGCATGAACTGAGAAATTCAAGCCACCTCTATAAGTCAGTTTAATGTGTTGTTATTCATTAAAAACACCACGTTTAACAAACTCAAAAGGCAAGTCCAATCTTTGTCTAACAAAAGTACATTTGTCTGCTGTTTGTAAACAGAAGACGCTGTTGAAGTGTTTGGATTTGCTTTTTCACCACTCATTTGTTTACGTGCAGTAAAGTATTGACAACACAAAAGACCTGTCACTGTCGTTAACCCTATCTGTCCCGAAACCACAGCAAAAATCTGCTTCTCAAAATTGGACTTTCATTTGTGTGCATGTCCAGCCCTTACATTTAGCCTCACAATGAAGTGTTTGACCATTTTATTTTCAGGACAACCAGGACTACAAGTATAAACAAAATAATTTCACATAAACAGTCACAATAAGAAAAATAAGGTCAGACAAAGAACAAACGTGATAAAAATGAATTTATAACAATGCTGAAAGTACAGAAATGGTTCGCTCAGTGGGAAATTATCCAACTAATCCGTGACAATTGTGTTGTGTTTGTGACAGAAACAACGTGAGCTTATTACAGTATTACAGACACTACGTCCTGGGATTTCCTATGATCTTCTATGTAGAAGAACCCCTTACCTTCTAATGACTCTTGTGTAGCTTTAGAGCAAAACATGTTACATGTGCGTGTTTGTGAGAGATCTCAGCTTTGAGATACCTTTTAATAGTTTGCAGCTCACACCATTGGGACTCTACAAAGGTTTCTGTAAAAAAAGATCCAGCACGGGCCCCTTCAGGATCCGCCCTTGTCTCACAAACAGCGCTCTAGCTCAGCCCCCATTAATCACACATACTAATTGTTGGTCTAGACTAATTCAATAGTACAACCCAGAAGTCTGTAGCTCAAACACAATGTTTTAAAGGGGTTACAAGTCCAAAACGCGCCGGTGTCACGGTGAGACTAAAGAGTTAACAGCGAATTATGTTACTGTGTCCACAAGTTATAGTGGACGTTTAGCAATAATATCAACTAGGCCTACATGCAAATTTGGAAAGTCGTAATTGTCAAATAGCCACATAAACTCCTTGGTCTTCTTCTCAACATGTGAAAGACTTTGCCAAAACCTGTGAAAGATTGTGTGCAAACTTGCACACTAGTAACATGATGGCTCAAAATACCACTATTACATTAAAAACACACCGCAACATCACAAAATACACTCTTTGCTGTTTTCCAAATGAGCCCCGAACTTTTTGCTTGGGTGGAGTCTGAAAAGCATAAGTCACTAACTGTAAAGTGTGTGAATATATACCAGAGAGCAAGAGAGAGAATGCGAGGGAAGATTTTGTTTGCATAAAAAAAAAAAGAGTGTGTACTCTTTTGTAAGTATTAATGTGTGTGTGTGTGTGTTGCAAGGCGGGACTCACTGTCTGTTGCTGTGCTGCCATTGGGCAAAGATCCCAGATCAACAACCAGGCCGTCCAGACAGACGTTCAGCTCGCCTCCAGCTACAAGTGAGCCTTTGTTCTCTGTCTGCAACACCAGACTGAGCTGCAGATTCTCCACTGGAGGGAAACGGGGAAGTGTGGGATGGAGGGAAAGCGAAAGAGAAAGAAAATGAAGGATTTGGGAAAAGTAAGATAGATGATAAGAGATAGGTTATTGAAGAGCAGTGATCTATCATCTGCGTATAGAAAACCAAAGTTCTTTCTCTTCTTCTGACATGTTTGCAAAATTTCTTCTTCTTTCTTAAGACTTTCACAATTGTAAACTTGATCTTGCAGTTCGGTAGAGGGTAACCCCAAATTTTTAGATAGTAGATAGATTACTATAGTAGCATGACTGGGAGTCCTGCTAACTATCCATGGACAATAGCCTACATATAAATTGTATTTTATTGTCTTACTCTTGCCATCATGTGTACGCAGAGTGTCTAGCAGGTCAATGGTGGCAGTCCCCAGTAACTCCTTCCTCAAAGTGTGGCAGCTCCACAACTTAAGATCTAACCGGCTCTGAGGCGTCACATTCCTACACAAGTCAAAATCAGATACACAGTCGAATAGGCCTACATTACACACACACACACACACACACACACACACACACACAACATACAAGCTTCAACAACAGAGTAAGTGAGGTTGAGATAAGGGGGGCTCACAGGGTGAGGTCCTCGTTCCACTGTAGCTCAAGGTGTCCAGTACGTTTGCCCGTTTTCTTGGTTTCACTAGTCAGGCCATCTGCAGTCACCTCCACAAAAGAGCTGAGTCTGGAGCGGGTGGGCAGCTTGGGTGACTGAGGCTTTGCTGAGACGACTTGGTGAAGAAGAAAAAAAGAAACAATTGTTGAACATATAGCAAAATACAAAAAATTACTACTGTGGTACACCAACTCCAGCCAATCCCTAACATACAGTTTGTAATACAAATACTTATTACAGCTACTCTGGATTTGTAACTGTATGACAAGCAAACACTAAAATGCAAATGCCGCCCTCTAGCTGTCACAGGCAAACAGGGTGGTAGTTTAAGCACAGTGTACTTCTGTTCATAAATGTGTTGTTGATTGTTCCATATTACAGTGATGCTCACTTGGCCAGCGAAATGTCAAACCTTTCTGGCTACCGTGGCTATCCATGTCAGAATTAACATTGAACTGAATTACATATCCTGATCTTATACGAGTGGGGGAGCGAGTGACGGGTGACAGCATAGTAGTGCATGCAATATTAAATGAGGAAAAGAGAGAGGAAAGGGAGTAATAAAGTGCAGGGAGAACAAATGGAGAAGTGGAATAACAATGGAGGCTGAAAAATGAAAGTGGGACAATAATAGCTTGGTGTGGTTCAGGTTGTCATGGGTTTAAGAGAAATGTGCACAGACACAGGGAAGAGGGTGAGTATGTAGGTGATAAATGAGAGGAATTAAAAGCTGCTTATACCTTTCAAAGTCAACTGTGATTTCTCTGTGGTCTGGCCATTGCCGGGTCTTGTCACACTGGCTGCTGCCATGGCATCACAGCCCTGAGAAACACACAGGCCCAATCTGAGAACACACATAACTGACATGACACATCAAACTCTAAAGTAAATCACACACAGCAATACAAAAAAATTCTGTAGGGTAGCACCATGGTGTAGCCGGAGGACAGCTAGCTTCCGTACTCCTCTTGGTATATTGACTTCAATACAAAACCTAGGAGGCTCTTGGTTCTCACGGCCTTCCATAAACTTAAACAGTAATTATGACAACTTCCGGAGGATGTACACTCCAACATATCAGAGCTCTTGCAGCATGAACTGACATGTTGTCCACCCAATCAAAGGATCAGAGGATTTCGAGGAGATACAGTTACCCGCTGCCTCTCTTTCGAGGATTTCACCCACCGCTTCCAGGCAGTCTTCGACCACCCGCCTGAGGGTAGAACGGCAGGTGAACATCTCGTACACCTGAGGCAGGGGACAAGGAGCGCACAGGAGTTCGCCTTGGACTTCCGGACGCAGGCGCAGGGTGGAACGACAGGGCCCTGATCGATCACTACCGTTGTAGTATGTGTGAGGACGTCCGTCGGGAGTTGGCCTGCAGGGACACAACTCTGACCTTCGACCAGCTGGTGGACCTGTCCATCCGGTTGGATAATCTGCTGGCCGGGGACGAGGAGCGCACAGGAGTTCGCCTTGGGAATTTTATTGACTGTTTTTTTGCCCATAGTTTAGGGATCCCCATTGTTCCTGTTGATATGCCCTGCCCTGTGCACGCTCTAGATAGTCGACCATTAGGATCAGGGCTGATTAGAGAGGCCACCGCTCCACTAGACATGGTTACGCAGGAGGGTCACAAGGAAAGAATCAGTCTCTTTTTTATTGATTCTCCTGCGTTTCCCGTGGTGCTGGGCCTACCCTGGTTGGCCTGTCCAGACCAGGTCTCCACCGTGCGCATCCTCTCAGAATATGTCGATTTGGCTCTCGCCTTCTGTAAGAAGAGAGCGACTAAATTACCCCCCCATCGACGAGGGGACTGTGCAATAAATCTCCTGGTAGACGCAGCACCTCTGTCCGAATCCCTGGGGCAGGGATACATTCAGCCCTCCACTTCACCAGCCTCCTCGAGTTTATTTTTGTGAAGAAGGATGGAGGTCTGCGCCCGTGTATTGACTATCGGGGTATCAATCAGATCACTGTGAGATACAGTTACCCGCTGCCTCTCTTAGCCAGTGCTATCGAGTCAATGCACGGGGCGTGCTTCTTTACAAAATTGGATCTCAGGAGCGCTTACAACCTGGTGCGTATCGGGAAGGGGACGAGTGGAAGACGGCATTTAGTACCACCTCAGGGCACCATGAATACCGTGTCATGCCGTACGGGTTGATGAATGCTCTATCAGTCTTTCAGGCCTTTGTTGACAAGATTTTCCGGGACCTGCACGGGCAGGGTGTAGTGGTGTATATCGACGACATTCTGATATACTCCGCTACACGCACTGAGCATGTGTCCCTGGCGTGCAAGGTGCTTGGTCGACTGTTGGAGCATGACCTGCACGTCAAGGCTGAGAAATATCTGTTCTTCCAACAGTCCAACTCCTTCCTAGGGTACCACATTTCCACGTCAGGGGTGGAGATGGAGTGACCGCATTTCGGAGGTTTATCCGGGGCTTTGATCAGGTAGCGACTACCATTACCTCACTGCTGAAGGGGGGACCGGTGCGACTGCAGTGGTCAGCTGAGGCGGACAGTGCGCTGTCTTAGTGGGAAGTACTGGTGGCCCACTTTAGCTAAGGATGTGAGGGTTTATGTTTCCTCCTGCTCTGTGTGCGTCCAGTGCAAGGCTACTAGACACCTGCCTAGAGGGAAGTTACAACCCCTACCCGTTCCACAGCGCCCGTGGTCGCACCTGTCGGTGGACTTCCTGACTGATCTTCCTCCCTCACAGGGTAACACCACGATCCTGGTCGTTGTGGATCGGTTTTCTAAGTCCTGCCGTCTCCTTCCTTTGCCCGGTCTCCCTACGGCCCTACAGACTGAGGAGGCTCTGTTCACCCACGTCTTCCGGCACTACGGGGTGCCTGAGGACATAGTCTCTGATCGGGGTCCCCAGTTCACGTCCAGGGTCTGGAAGGCGTTCATGAAATGTCTGGGGGTCTCGGTCAGCCTCACCTCAGGTTTTCACCCCGAGAGTAACGGGCAGGTGGAGAGATTAAACCAGGATGTGGGTAGGTTTCTGCGGTCATATTGCCAGGACCGTCTGGGGGAGTGGGCGGCGTTCATCCCCTGGGCAGAGATGGCCCAAAACTCACTCCGCCACTAACCTCTCTCCCTTCCAGTGCCTACTGGGTTATCAGCCAGTTCTGCCACCGTGGCATCAGAGCCAGATCGAGGCTCCTGCGGTGGACGAATGGTTTAAGCGCTCGGAGGAGACCTGGGACGCCGCCCATGTGCACCTGCAACGGGCCGTGAGGCGGCAGAAGGCGAGCACCGACCGCCACTGCAGTGAGGCCCCGGTGTTTGCACCGGGGGACAGGGTCTGGCTCTCGACCTGAAACCTGCCCCTCCGCCTGCCCTGCCGGAAGCTGGGCCCGCGGTTTGTGGAGTCCATTTAAAGTCCTGAGGAGACTGAACGAGGTTTGTTACAGGTTACAGCTCCCCCTCGATTACCGTATTAACCCCTCGTTCCATGTGTCTCTTCTCAGGCCGGTGGTGGCTGGTCCACTCCATGAGTCTGAGGTGCGGGAGGTTCCTCCACCCCCTCTGGACATTGAGGGGGCCCCGGCGTATGCAGTTCGAGCCCTACTGGACTCGAGGCGTCGGGCAAGGGGCCTTCAGTACCTTGTGGAGTGGGAGGGGTACAGTCCGGAGGAGAGATGCTGGGTGCCGGTGGAGGACGTATTGGACCCTTTGATGCTGCGGGAGTTCCACCGTCTTCATCCGGATCGCCCTGCGCCTCGTCCCTGAGGTCGGTGTCGGCTCACTGCTGGAGCCGCGCGTCAAGGGGGGAGGGAGGTACTGTCACGACTTCCGCCGAAGTCGGCCCCTCTCCTTGTTCGGGCGGCGTTCGACGTCACCAGTCTTCTAGCCATCGCCGATCCACTTTTCACGTTCCCATTTGTTTTGTCTTGGTTTTCTACACACCTGGTTTCAATTCCCCAATTACATGTTCATTATTTAACCCTCTGTTTCCCCCATGTTTGTGTGCGTGTTTATTATGTCTATTGTTCCTTGTCGGTATAGTTCTGGCTGGTAATTTCTCACGTGTGTTTTGGGCACGTTGTATATTGTTTACTTTGTGCCGTATTGAGCAAACACACACTCACTCTTATCTGCTCTCCTGCGCCTGACTTTGTGCACCAGCTACACACCAGATCTTGACACAGAGAATGAATCTAGTACTGAAAGCATAAGCTACAGCTAGCTATCACTGCAGTGTATAAAATGTGATGAATAGTTGACTCAAAGAGATTAAGACAATAGTTGAACAGTTTTCAACAAATATTTTTTTTTTAAATGAAGGAGAAGCAAGAGACAGAGAGTCATTATTTTTCACTTTCAGTTTCCGAGAACGTGAACGCGCCCAGCTTTCTTTTCCTTTTATAACGTTTCAGTTACCATCCGTGTAAAATATGATCGCTATTATTCATAAAAGAATACATAAGGATGCATTATTAATGATATTTGATTTGTTTGTGAAAGGTTGAGAGGTATAACTTGAACGCGATCCCTTCACTGTAAAACGGGCGAGTAGACTGACAATGCTTGGTGGAGTAGCTGAACATAACGTGCCAACAAAACTGAGATTTAATGGATATAATGAATTACTTTTTCTAACAAAAGAACCATGGATTCTCTTGTTTGGACACTTGGGAAGCCATCAGCAAAAGTTATTTGAAAGGTAAGCGATTTATATTAGCTGTGATATGGACATTTTGAGAACCGAGCCGGATATGAATTTATGCTAATGAGGAAAATATGTGAGGTACTAGCCTCAAACAATCAAATGTGGTGCTTTCACCGTAAAGCCTTTTTAAAATCTGACAACGCAGTGATATTGCCAAGAAGCAGAGCTTTTGATGGCTATGCAACACTTGTATATCGAAGGATGTTAAATATTACGAATTTTTATTTTGAATTTGCCGCGTTATGTTTGCTCTGAAACGATCCCACTAGCGGGATCCGTGCGCAGAGAGGTTAATGACTATACACTTAATGTTACTGCATGACTGTAGCAGGTTTACTAACACATTAGTTCTATTAGCTATGTTGACTAAAACATTACTTTAGCGAATATGGGGACAACGATGTAGGCTGTGTGTAGCAGTTATGACATGGTTTGGCTTGGAAAGGTTTTTTCGCCTGGTCACATACAGCGGATGTGTTGTTCATTAAGGTCCACAAACGAAGGGAAAAGGTGAGAGGAGGAGAGTGCATAGAGGCGAGAAGGAATACAACGTGGCTGCTATGTGTTTATGAGTGCTCAGGGGGGTATTCATTCCACCGATTCTGTTGAAAAACATTTCTTAAACGGAAGCAAACAAAACAGGGATAAAAATACCAGAATTTGTTTCATTTGCAACTGTTGGACTAATGATTACACCCTATATTAGCTAGATGCAGGCAAGAGTGTACAAGGCAGTATTGAATGTATTTATTTAAGGTGTTTAAATCATTTCTAATTTGTTAACAATTTCTGCTTGTTAGTTTTTGCTACCATGTGGGTTTTAGTTTGCTTGAGCCTGCTAACTGAGTGTTAATTCACCCGTTTCCATACATGTTTAATTTTAAAACATTTATCTTACAAAGGAGTTGTTTAATCTAACTGCTTAACTATTTATCTGTACATGGAATTGTATGTGTATTTTTTACACATTTTTTCCTAATCTTTACAGGAAAACGCCACGGGCACTATCTGATGTGTGGAGACATTTCACTGCAGCTAATGTAGAAGGAAAAGCTTTGTACATTTGCAAATACTGTGCCAATTCATATGTAAAGAATGCAACAAAAATGAAGAATCATCTGGCCAAGTGCATAAAGTTCCCTCGGTGCTCACAACAAGCAAGCTCTGACAAAAGTTCCTCTACTTCTATTCAAGGTGAAAATTATGAATCAGACACCTTATCGATAGCAACAACTCATGGTCCTCCTGGAATCAGAAGTCTTTTTGACTCAATGGTGGAACATAGTCAGAGAAATGCTGATGAATGTCTTGCTAAAGCTGTGTATGCAACTGGTTCACCTCTGATGCTCACAGGCAATGTGTATTGGAAGAGATTTCTGAATGTTCTTCGCCCAGCATACACCCCTCCAACCAGGCATGCTTTATCTACTAATTTGCTGGATGCAGAGTTCAACAGAGTTCAAGTGAAGGTCAAGCAAATCATAGAGAAAGCACTGTATTGCAATCATCTCTGATGGGTGGTCGAATGTTCGTGGGCAAGGAATAATTAACTACATCACGGCCAACCCTCAACGAGACATCCTCAACAAGGTTGGAAAGTGACAGTGAAGATGAGGCCTCAGAGTCTGATGTTCAAGAAGTGGATATTGAGGAGGTCCAGGGAGAAGACATGGAAGCCTGAGAAGACAACCAAAGCTTTAGTTTCTAGACTATCATTTTACAGGCGTATATTGAAAATGTTTTTGGGAGATGCGATGGATTATTGGGGATCATTCAATATTCCCTTTCTCTCGTTGTTCAGTGAAATCATCCCATGTGAAGAGTCAACTCATTTAATTAAATTTCAATTTGTAACTAAATTGTTTTTTATATTTCTATTGGAAGGATTTACTCATTTGCAATTATGTCTACTTATGAATTTTTTTATTTAACCTTAATTTACAGTTGAAGTCGGAGGTTTACATACACCTTAGCCAAATATATTTAAACTCAGATTTACACAATTCCTGACAATTAATCCTAGTAAAAATTCTCTGTCTTAAGTCAGTTAGAATCACCACTTTATTTTAAGAATGTGAAATGTCAGAATAATAGGACAGAATTATTTATTTCAGCTTTTATGTCATTCATCATATTCCCAGTGGGTCAGAAGTTTACATATACTCAATTAGTATTTGGTAGCATTGCCTTTAATTTGTTTAACTTGGCTAAAGCGTTTTGGGAAGCCTTCCACAAGCTTCCCACAATAAGTTGGGTGAATTTTGGCCCATTCCTCCTGACAGAGCTGGTGTAACTGAGTCAGGTTTGTAGGCCTCCTTGCTGAACACGCTTTTTCAGTTCTGCCAACAAATTTTCTATAGGATTGAAATCAGGGCTTTGTGATGGCTACTCCAATACTTTGACTTTGTTGTCCTTAAGCCATTTTGCCACTTTGGAAGTATGCTTGGGGTCATTGTCCATTTGGAAGACCCATTTGCGACCAAGCTGATGTCTTGAGATGTTGCTTCAATATATCCACATAATTTTCCTTTCTCATGATGCCATCTATTTTGTGAAGTGCACCAGTCCCTCTTGCAGCAAAGCACCCCCACAACATGATGCTGCCACCCCCGTGCTTCACGGTTGGGATGGTGTTCTTTGGCTTGCAAGCCTCCCCCTTTTCCCTCCAAACATAATAACGGTCATTATGGCCAAACAGTTCTATTTTTGTTTCATCAGACCAGAGGACATTTCTCCAAAAAGTACAATCTTTGTCCCCATGTGCAGTGGCAAACCGTAGTCTGGCTTTTTAATGGCGGTTTTGGAGCAGTGGCTTCTTCCTTGCTGAGCGGCCTTTCAGGTTATGTCGATATAGGACTCGTTTAACTGTGGAGGTCTAAAAAAAAAAAGTCTGAGGTCTTTGCTGATTTCTTTAGATGTTCCTATGATATCAAGCAAAGAGGCAGTGAGTTTGAAGGTAGGCCTTGAAATACCTCCACAGGTACACCTCTAATTGACTTAAATTATGTCAATTAGCCTATCAGAAGTTTATAGAGCCAGGACATCATTTTCTGGAATTTTTCTGGAAGCTGTTTAACCTCTCTGCGCTAGGGGGGACGGTCACGTCCCACATCGACAACATCCAGTGAAATGCAGAGCTCAAATTCAAATGACAAAAATACTAATTTCAAACATTCATGAAAATACAAGTGATACACACCCTTCAAAAACTTAGACTCTTGTTAATCTAACAGCGTTGTCAGATTTCAAAAAGGCTTTACGGAGAAAGCAGAACATTTGATTGTCTGAGGACAGTGCGACGCTCAAAATTTTATTAGCATAATAACATAACCAGCTTAGCTGTCACAAAACTCAAAAATAGCATAAAATAAATCGCTTACCTTTGATGATCTTCATATGATGGCATACACAAGCGCCCAGGTTACACAATAAAAGGTTATTTTGTTCGATAAAGTTCCTCTTTATATCCATATAGCTCCGTTTGGTTGGTACGTAAAGTTCGTTGAAAAAAAGTCAAACAGCATATCAGTTCTGTTATACTCACAGACATTATTTTAACAGATTTTGAAACTTCAGAGTGTTTTCTATCCAAAGCTACTAATTATATAGCTTTTGGGCCTGCAGTTTATTTTGGGCACGTTTTTCATCAGAACTTCAAAATACTGCCCCCTAGCCCTAAGAAGTTAAGAACAAATTCTTATTTACAATGACGGCCTAGGAACAGTGTGTTAACTGCCTTGTTCAGGGGCAGAACGACATACTTTTACCTTGTCAGGCCTACCACGGTTGTGTCATCGGCAAACTTAATGATGGTGTTGGAGTTGTGCCTGGCCTTGCAGTCATGAGTGAACAGGGAGTACAGGAGGGGACTGAGCACGCACCCCTGAGGGGCCCCCGTGTTGATGATCAGCGTGGCGGATGTGTTGTTACCTACCCTTACCACCTGGGGGCGGCCCATCAAGAAGTCCAGGATCCAGTTGCAAAGGGAGGTTTTTAGTCCCAGGGTCTTTAGCTTAGTGATGAGCTTTGAGGGCACTACAGTGTTTAACGCTGAGCTGTAGTCAATGAATAGCATTCTCACATAGAAATTCCTTTTGTTCAGGGGGGGGAAAGGGCAGTGTTGAGTGCAATAGAGATTGCATCATCTGTGGATCTGTTAGGGCGGTATGCAAATTGGAGTGGGTATATGGTTTCTGGGATAATGGTGTTTATGTGAGGCCTGACCAGCCTTTCAAAGCACTTCATGGCTACCGACGTGAGTGCTACAGGACAGTAGTCATTTAGGCAGGTTACCTTAGTGTTCTTGGGCACAGGCACTATGGTGGTCTGCTTAAAACATGTTGGTATTACAGACTCGGACAGGGAGAGGTTGAAAATGTCAATGAAGACACTTGCCAGTTGGTCAGCGCATGCTCTCAGTACACGTCCTGGTAATCCGTCTGGCCCTGCGGCCTTGTGAATGTTGACCTGTTTAAAGGTCTTACATCGGCTGCGGAGAGCGTGATCACACAGTTGTCCGGAACAGCTGGTGCATAGCGGGATTTTAAAGAGGCAGCTCTACCCTTTAGCTCAGTGAGGATGTTGCCTGTAATCCATGACTTCTGCTTGGTGTAAGTACTTACAGTCACTGTGGGGACGACGTCTTTGATGCACTTATTGATGTAGCCAGTGACTGATGTGGTGTACTCCTCAATGCCATCAGAAGAACCCCGGAACATATTCCAGTCTGTGCTAGCAAAACAGTTCTCTAGTTTAGCATCTCCATCTGATCACTGTTTTATTGACCGAGTCACAGGTGCTTCCTGCTTTAATTTTAGCTTGTAAGCAGGAATAAGGAGGATAGAATTATGGTCAGATTTGCCAAATGGAGGGAGAGCTTTGTACGTCTGTGTGTGTGGAGTAAAGGTGGTCTAGAATTTTTTCCCCTCTGGTTGCATATTTAACATGCTGGTGGAAATTTGGTAAAACGGATTTAAGTTTCCCTGCATTAAAGTCCTTGGCGACTAGGAGCGCCGCCTCTGGATGAGACTTTTCCTGTTTGCCCATGGCAGTATACAGCTCATTGAGTGCAGTCTTAGTGCCAGCATTGGTCTGTGGTGCTATGTAGACAGCTACGAAAAATACAGATGAAAATTCTCTAGGTAGATAGTATGGTCTACAGCTTATTATGAGATACTCTACCTCAGGCGAGTAAAACCTTGAAACTTCCTTAGATATCGTTCACAAGCTGTTGTTTACAAATATACATAGATGGCCACCTCTTGTCTTACCAGAGGCTGCTGTTGTATCCTGCTGATACAGTGTAAAACCCGCCAGCTGTATGTTGTTCAGCCACGACTCGGTGAAACATAAGATATTACTGAAATTTAATGTCCCGGTAGTATAATCTTGCTCGTAGGTCATCGGTTTTATTTTCAAATGATTGCATGTTTGCCAATAGAACGGATGGCAGTTGGGGTTTACTCACTCGCCTATGGATTCTCAGAAGGCATCCCGACCTCTGCCCCCTTTTTCTCAGTCTTCTCTTCACGCAAATGATGGGGATTTGGGCCTGTTCCCGAGAAAGCAGTATGTCCACGTCGGACTATTTAAAGGAAAAAGCTTATGCCAGTTTGTGGTGAGCAATCACTGTTCTGATGTCCAGAAGTTATTTTCAGTCATAAGAGATGTTAGCAGCAACAAAATGTACAAAAATGAATACACATTCGACATGGAAAATGTATCGAATTGCAATAAAATTCTCTTTAAAACAGCAAAATTTCTATGACAAAATGCGCAGAATTGCAGGATACAACCTTTAAACCTGCAACATTTTCTCTCTGCCAACAAGAGGGATGTGAACAGTTTGTGTCATGAGCAGTGCTTGTGCCCATAGAAATTGCCAAGGCACACGCATGGGGCATGAGTGAAAATGTTTGGGAAACCCTGTACTATGAGATAGTCCTAGGAGACAGTAGTAGCTTGAATAGTTTAGTCATATCTGGGAGTTATCACGTCCTAAAATACACCTTTTAAGTCCAGCATTAACGTTACCCCAAAAACATGACTGTAGCTAGCTTAATCTAGCTAACAAAACCGTTAACTAGCCATCAGATCCGACCCACTTGCTCCTCAGCGTACACATCACTGACAAACTGAAATAGTCCACCCACAGACAGTGTGGTGAAGAAGGCTGAAGAAAATTGGCTTGGCACCTAAAACCCTCACAAACTTTTACAGATGCACTATTGAGAGCATCCTGACGGGCTGTATCACCACCTGGTACAGCAACTGCATCGACCGCAACCGCATGGCTCTTCAGACGGTGGCGGCAAACTACCTGCCCTACAGGACATCTACAGCACCCAATGTCACAAGAAAGGCCAGAAAGATCATCAAGGACAACAATCACCCGAGCCACTGCCTGTTCACCAAGCTATCATCCAGAAGGCGAGGTCAGTACAGATGCATCAACGCTGGGACCGAGAGACTGAAAAAGCTTCTATCTCAAGGCCATCAGACTGTTAAATAGCCATCACTAGCGCCTTAGAGGCTGCTGCCCTATATACATAGACTTGAAATCACTGGCCACTTCAATAATAGAACACTAGTCACATTAACAATGTTTGCATTACTAATCTCATATGTACATACTGTATTCTATTCTACTGTATTTTAGTCTATGCAGCTTCAACATTGCTCGTCCAAATATTTATATATTCTTAATTCCATTCCTTTACATTAGATTTGTGTGTATTGTTGTGAAATTGTTAGATATTACTGCACTGTTGGAGCTAGAAACACAAGCATTTCCCTCTGCCCGCAATAACATCTGCTAAACACGTATTTGTGACCAATGAAATTTGATTTAACAATTTTTTTCTATGGTAAACGAACGGCGTGAACTATCTTCATTTATCCACCATCTTTGGTGTGATACCAACAAAAGGGAACCTAAACATTTACTGCGTGTAAGGTGAACAGGGTGAGACATCGCATTTGCTGCTAACTAACGTACTAGCTTAATGTACATCGACTAACTGTACACATCAACAACTCAAATTGGCTCATTGCCTCCATATTTAAATAGCCTGCGCACAAAAACAAAACACGGAAGATGGTGAGCTAACATTATAGCTCCTAGCTAGCCAACAGCTTTGTGTGGGCATAAGGACATGACAGACACCTTTTATCGTAAACGTAGTTAGATAAATGTGTACTATTGAAGAAATGTTTTCAACAACCCTATTTTACTTGACATTGCTGGCAACGTATTTCGTTTATGTTCTCATAAATACCTTTTTCAGCTGTGGTCCTCTGGTACCGCTAGCTGGTTAACTTTCATTTCCGCCTGCCTCAATGACGGGGTCACGTGATTCACAATAAAAGGCTAGCGCAATGAGTTGTGGTCACAACATGCAAACACAGGTACAGTAATTTGACCGCTGTAATAAACCAAAGATAACAATGCATGTTTATTTAAAAGTACATTTGCCCCCCTTTATCGGCAAACCTATATGTGACAAAAATGAGAACAAGTACTGGAAAGATAATCACAAATACACAAACTATCTGAAATAAAGTAAAAAAATATATATACATACAATAGAAATTATCTTCATAAAAGATGTTAAATACTTGAATATATTTATTCCTAGAAAGTCCAGACAGTTTATGAAATCTCGGTAAGAGGGCAAGCACATCACAACTATCAAATTTCTTATAGCTTTATAAGCTTGCCAAAGTATCAAGAACAATTCAGCTATATACTGTATTTCACTCCGTTCACACTGTGTGTGAATTCAACATGGTGTGGTTGCCCAGTAAAGAATTAACAGCACAATTCAATTGGAAGCTATACTGTATATTTCATTCTGTGCTTGAACTCAACATGGTGTGGTTTTCTTATAGTTTTCACCAGGCAGTTAGTTACCAGTAGTCTGAAGAAAGTTGGCTATGATCCATAAGCTTACAGTAAACGTTGGGTGACTTGTGAACAGTGAATAAGCAGCCCTATCTTTCATTTGTGATTGAGTCACATAATGACAGGACATAGGCTCCAAAGATTCAAATTCAAAATAATTATGAATAGCTGTGGTGTAGATTTATTTGGTCTTTCAACAAAAATTTGAAAAGAATTAAGGCTGTGATGACTCCCTACAAATGAACGAATGCTAAACTGGACGGTAGTCTTTCAAAGATATCAAAAAGTGCTGGAGCCTATCCAAAGTCAGTATAAGGGAGTGATCATGACAAACAGTCAGCAGTGGACAGTCCAGGAGGACGTTGGCCATGGTGACTCATGTAGTGGTCATGGAAATAGGTCATCACAGCCAGAGAAGAACCCAGTAGCAAGCACAGCCACACCAGCCCACTGCCATAGTTACCCCTGAAATAGTGTCCAAGGTATACAGCTACCAGGAGCTGGGGCAGGGAAAGAGAAGGGGGCGTTAACATGCATGTTCACACACACACTGCATGAACACATATAGACCTATACTGTATGGTAGCATCATGATGAAGATCCCTAGATGACAGTTGTGCAAGGGCAGAGCAATGACATACTGGCACAACAAAACAAACAAAATGTTAATACAGAAATCAAATAAAATTCTATTGGTCGCATACACATACTTAGCAGATGTTATTGCGGTTGTAGCAAAATGCTTGTGTTCCTAGCTCCAGCAGTTCAGTAATATCTAACAATTCATAATAATACACACAGATCTAAAAGTAAAAGAATGGAGTTAAGAAATATATAAATATTAGGACGAGCAATGTCGGAGTCCGGAGTATATATATATATATATGTGTGTGTAATGGAATTTATAGACATTAAAGACATTATGGACAGTATGTGGATAGAATATGTAGTATATCTGTAGAATACATAGGATAGTATAGTATATACAGCAATAGCTAAATAGGATGACATTGACTAGAATACAGTATACATATGAAATGAGTAAAACAATATGTAAACATTATTAGTGACCACTGACCAGTGTTCCATTATTAAAGTGACCACTGACCAGTGTTCCATTATTAAAGTGACCAGTGATTATATGTCTATGTACATAGGGCAGCAGCTTTAAGGTGCAGGGTTGAGTAACCGGGTGGTAACCGGCTAGTGACAGTGTTTAAGTCCAGGGCAGGGTACTGGGTGGAGGCCGGCTAGTGATGACTATTTAACAGTCTGATGGCCTTGAGATAGAAGCTGTTTTTCAGTCTCTTGGTCCCAGCTTTGATGCACCTGTACTGACCTCGCCTTAGCGGGGTGAACAGGCCATGCCTCGGGTGGTTGATGTCCTTGATTATATTTTTGTCCTTCCTGTGACATTGGGTGCTGTAGGTGTCCTGGAGAGCAGGCAGTGTGCCGCCGGTGATGTGTTGGGCAGACCACACCACCCTCTGGAGAGCCCTGCGATTGCGGGTGGTGCAGTTGCCGTATCAGGCGGTGATACAGCCTGATAGGATGCTCTTCATGGTGCATCTGTAAAAGTTTGTGAGTCTTAGGGGCCAAGCTGAATTTCTTCAGCCTCCTGAGGTTGAAGAGGCGCTGTTGCGCCTTCTTCACTACACTATCTGTGTGGATGGCCCATTTCAGATTGTCAGTGATGTGTACGCAGAGGAACTTGAATTTTCACCTTCTCCACTGTCGATGTGGATGGGGGCTGCTCCCTCTGCTGTTTCCTGAAGTCTACGATCAACTCCTTAATTTATTGATGTTGAGGGACATGTTATTTTCCTGGCACCACTCCGCCAGGGCCCTCACCTTCTCCCTGTATGCTGTCTCGTCATTGTTGGTAATCAGGCCTACTACCGTTGTGTTGTCTGCAAACTTGATAATTGAGTTGGAGGTGTGCGTGGCCACGTAGTTATGGGTGAACAGGGAGTTCAAGAGGGGGCTGAGCACGCATACTTGTGGGGCCCCTGTGTTGAGGATCACAGTTATTCAATCCCAGTACAAACACATGCATTTAATACATAAACATATCACCTGCTGCACAATTCCCACCATAATTTGAGTAAGGACCACCTGAAAGAAGAGGCAAAAATTAAGAGGGTGGATAATAGTGTGGCCCTCATCTCACCATTTTATCTGCCCTTTATCTCACCATTTCTACCAGCCTCTCACAAAGGACGTTGATGTGGACCCTGGGGGTCAAGGGGAAGTCTCACTGGTAGCATAGAGTCGGTGCCAGGAGGAAGAAGTAAAGGATTTTCTCATGGCTTCTGGAAGGAAATGCTGTAGCAATGCTCAACCGGTGTCGCTCATTCAGCCGACAGAAACTTTCCACCGGTTCTCCCCATTAAGCTGCGGGTCGGAGTCAGAGGCCGAGCCTTCTCTGGTCTCTACTCCTCCCGTTACGGGGTCTGAGACGCCAAGGCCTCCCAACATTAGCTCTGACAAATTGAAAACTCTAGTCATTGGCGACTCCATTACTCGCAGTATTAGACTTAAAACGAATCATCCAGCGATCATACACTGTTTACCAGGGGGCAGGGCTACCGACGTTAAGGCTAATCTGAAGATGGTGCTGGCTAAAGCTAAATCTGGCGAGTGTAGAGAGTATAGAGATATTGTTATCCACGTCGGCACCAACGATGTTAGGATGAAACAGTCAGAGGTCACCAAGCGCAACATAGGTTCAGTGTGTAAATCAGCTAGAAAGATGTGTCGGCATCGAGTAATTGTCTCTGGCCCCCTCCCAGTTAGGGGAGTGATGAGCTCTACAGCAGAGTCTCACAACTCAATCGCTGGTTGAAAACTGTTTTCTGCCCCACACAAAAGATAGACTTTGTAGATAACTGGCCCTCTTTCTGGTACTCACCCACAAACAGGACCAAGCCTGGCCTGTTGAGGAGTGACGGACTCCATCCTAGCTGGAGTGGTGCTCTCATCTTATCTACGAACATAGACAGGGCTCTAACTCCTCTAGCTTCACAATGAGATAGGGTGCAGGCCAGGCAGCAGGCTGTTAGCCAGCCTGCCATCTTAGTGGAGTCTGCCACTAGCACAGTCAGTGTAGTCAGCTCAGCTAACCCTATTGAGACTGTGTCTGTGCCTCGACCTAGGTTGGGCAAAACTAAACATGGCGGTGTTAGCCTTAGCAATCTCACTAGAATAAAGACCTCCTCCATTCCTGCCATTACATCTCACATCTCAAAATGGGGCTACTTAATGTTAGATCCCTCACTTCCAAGGCAGTTCTAGTCAATGAACTAATCACTGATCATAATCTTATTGTGATTGGCCTGACTGAAACATGGCTTAAGCCTGATGAATTTACTGTGTTAAATGAGGCCTCACCTCCTGGTTACACTAGTGACCCAATCCCCCTCGCATCCCGCAAAGGCGGAGGTGTTGCTAACATTTACGATAGCAAATTTCTATTTACAAAAAACAAAAAAACGACGTTTTCGTCTTTTGAGCTTCTAGTCATGAAATCTTTGCAGCCTACTCAATCACTTTTTATAGCTACTGTTTACAGGCCTCCTGGGCCATATACAACGTTCCTCACTGAGTTCCCTGAATTCCTATCGGACCTTGTAGTCATGGCAGACTATATTAACATTTTTGGTGACTTTAATATTCACATGGAAAAGTCCACAGACCCACTCCAAAAGGCTTTTGGAGCCATCATCGACTCTGTCGGTTTTGTACAACATGTCTCCGGACCTACTCACTGCCACAGTCATACTCTGGACCTAGTTTTGTCCCGTGGAATAAATGTTGTGGATCTTAATGTTTTTCCTCCTAATCCTGGACTATCGGACCACCATTTTATTACGTTTGAAATCACAACAAATAATCTGCTCAGACCCCAACCAAGGATCATCAAAAGTCGTGCTATAAATTCTCGGACAACCCAAAGATTCCTAGATGCCCTTCCAGAATCCTTCCACCTGCCCAAGGACGTCAGAGTACAAAAATCAGTTAACCACCTAACTGAGGAACTCAATGTAACCTTGCGCAATACCCTAGATGCAGTCGCACCCCTAAAAACAAAAAACATTTGCCATAAAAACTAGCTCCCTGGTATACAGAAAATACCCGAGCTCTGAAGCAAGCTTCCAGAAAATTGGAACGGAAATGGCGCCACACCAAACTGGAAGTCTTCCGACTAGCTTGGAAAGACAGTACCGTGCAGTATCGAAGAGCCTTCACTGCTGCTCGATCATCCTATTTTTCCAAGTTAATTGAGGAAAATAAGAACAATCCAAAATTTCTTTTTGATACTGTCGCAAAGCTAACTAAAAAGCAGCATTCCCCAAGAGAGGATGGCTTTCACTTTAGCAGTGATACATTCATGAACTTCTTTGAGGAAAAGATCATGATCATTAGAAAGCAAATTACGGACTCCTCTTTAAATCTGCATATTCTTCTGAAGCTCAGTTGTCCTGAGTCCACACAACTTTGCCAGGACATAAAATCAAGAGAGACACTCAAGTTTTTTAGTACCATATCTCTTGACACATTGATAAAAATAATCATGGCCTCTAAACCTTCAAGCTGCATACTGGACCCTATTCCAACTAAGCTACTGAATGAGCTGCTTCCTGTGCTTGGCCCTCCTATGTTGAACATAATAAACAGCTCTCTATCCACCGGATGTGTACCAAACTCACTAAAAGCGGCAGTAATAAAGCCTCTCTTGAAAAAGCCAAACCTTGACCCAGAAAATATAAAAAACTATCGGCCTATATTGAATCTTCCATTCCTCTCAAAAAATGTAGAAAAAGCTGTTGCGCAGCAACTCACTGCCTTCCTGAAGACAAACAATGTATACGAAACACTTCAGTCTGGTTTTAGACCCCATCATAGCACTGAGACTCCACTTGTGAAGGTGGTAAATGACCTTTTAATGGCGTCAGACCGAGGCTCTGCAACTGTCCTCGTGCTCCTAGACCTTAGTGCTGCTTTTGATACCATCGATCACCACATTCTTTTGGAGAGATTGGAAACCCAAATTGGTCTACATGGACAAGTTCTGGCCTGGTTTAGATCTTATCTGTCGGAAAGATATCAGTTTGTCTCTGTGGATGGTTTGTCCTCTGACAAATCAACTGTAAACTTCGGTGTTCCTCAAGGCTCTGTTTTGGGACCACTATTGTTTTCACAATATATTTTACTACTTGGTGATGTCATTCGGAAACATAATGTTAACTTTCACTGCTATGCGGATGACACACAGCTGTACATTTCGATGAAACATGGTGAAGCCCCAAAATTGCCCTCCCTGGAAGCCTGTGTTTCAGACATAAGGAAGTGGATGGCGGAAAATGTTCTACTTTTAAACTCTGACAAAACAGAGATGCTAGTTCTAGGTCCCAAGAAACAAAGATATCTTCTGTTGAATCTGACAATTAATCTTGATGGTTGTACAGTCGTCTCAAATAAAGCTGTTTAGGACCTCGGCGTTACTCTGGACCCTGATCTCTCTTTTGACGAACATATCAAGACTGTTTCAAGGACAGCTTTTTTCCATCTACGTAACATTGTAAAAATCAGAAACTTTCTGTCCAAAAATTATGCAGAAAAGTTAATCCATGCGTTTGTAACTTCTAGGTTAGACTACTGCAATGCTTTACTTTCCGGCTACCCGGATAAAGCACTAAATAAACTTCAGTTAGTGCTAAACACGGCTGCTAGAATCTTGACTAGAACCCCAAAATTTGATCATATTACTCCAGTACTAGCCTCTCTACACTGGCTTCCTGTTAAGGCAAGGGCTGATTTCAAGGTTTTACTGCTAACCTACAAAGCATTACATGGGCTTGCTCCTACCTATCTTTCCGATTTGGTCCTGCCGTACATACCTGCACGCAGGACTTTTTCCTATAGAGCTCCATTTTTATGGAATAGTCTGCCTATCCATGTGAGAGACGCAGACTCGGTCTCAACCTTTAAGTCTTTATTGAAGACTCATCTCTTCAGTAGGTCCTATGATTGAGTGTAGTCTGGCCCAGGAGTGTGAAGGTGAACGGAAAGGCACTGGAGCAACGAACCACCCTTGCTGTCTTTGCCTGGCCGGTTCCCCTCCACAGGGATTCTCTGCCTCTAACCCTATTACAGGGGCTGAGTCACTGGCTTACTGGTGCCGTGGCGGAGATCTTGTGGGCTATACTCGGCCTTGTCTCAGGATGGTAAGTTGGTGGTTGAAGATATCCCTCTAGTGGTGTGGGGGCTGTCTAGGGAGTTTTTCCTAGCCACCGTGCTTTTACACCTGCATTGCTTGCTGTTTGGGGTTTTAGGCTGGGTTTCTGTACAGCACTCTGTGACATCAGCTGATGTAAGAAGGGCTTTATGAATAAATTTGATTCGATTTTGATATTGGGCTCATTTAACTGTGGATATAGATAGTTTTGTACCGGTTTCCTCCAGCATCTTCACAAGGTCCTTTGCTGTTGTTCTGGCATTGATTTGCACTTTTCGCACCAAAGTAGGTTCATTTCTAGGACACGGAATGCGTTTCCTTGTTGAGCGGTATGACGGCTGCATGGTCCCATGGTGTTTATACATGCGTACTATTGTTTGTACAGATGAATGTGGTACCTTCATGCGTTTGGAAATTGCTCCCAAGGATGAACCAGACTTGTGGAGGTCTACAATTTTTTTCTGAGGTCTTGCCTGATTTCTTTTGATTTTCCCATGATGTCAAGCAAAGAGGCACTGAGTTTGAAGGTAGGCCTTGAAATACATCCACAGGTGAACATCCAATTGACTCAAATTATGTCAATTAGCCTATCAGAACCTTCTAAAGCCATGACATAATTTTCTGGAATTTTCCAAGCTCTTTTAAAGGCACAGTCAACTTACTGTATGTAAACTTCAACTGTAAGTGTTAATTTGTTTCATGTAATATACACTTGTCAGTCCCTGGAAAATGTATATATATTTTTTTAACTAGGCAAGTCAGTTAAGAACAAATTCTTATTTACAATGACGGCCTTCCCCAGTCAAACCCTAACCCGGACAACACTGGGCCAATTGTGCGCCGCCCTATGGGACTTGCAATCACGGCTGGTTGTGATACAGCCTGGAATCAAACCAGGGTCTGTAGTGATGCCTCTAGCACAGATTTAAAATAAAAAATGTTATGCAGTGCAGTGCCTTATACCGCTGCACCACTTGGGAGCCGAATACAGATGTTTACCACAACAAGAATCCAAACTTTGCGGTATTTCGTTTTTGATGTGTTATTTATTACATTATTAGCGCAGAAACGTTTTTGTGTTATTACATACAGACGGAAATAACTTTTGGATATCAGAGCGGCGGTAACTCACCGGCATTACCACTTTCCCGAATTGGATCCTTTGTTCAAACCCCCCAGGGCAATTGAACTGATTCCAGAGGCTTCCGACAGAGAAGAGGTATTCGAAGTGGACATTACTCATCTCATATGTATATACTGTACTCTATTCTACTGTATTTTGATCTATGCTGCACCGACAAGCCCATGAATAGCAAACTCACATTTTGTGAGTGTTTTTTATAGGACAGGGCAGCTCTAACCAACATCTCCAATCTCTTCTCATTGATCGGACTCCAGGTTAGCTGACTCCTGACTCCTAGCTTTTGGAATATCGCGTAACGTTTGGAAAGGTCACGCAATATGCAACTTTTCAGGGAAGTCAGGAACCAACATACACAGGCAGTT
Organism: Brachymystax lenok tsinlingensis; assembly: GCA_030435695.1. NCBI lineage: Eukaryota > Metazoa > Chordata > Actinopteri > Salmoniformes > Salmonidae > Brachymystax > Brachymystax lenok. The sequence goes on along the minus strand of CM059793.1, from coordinate 22,232,021 downwards.
AGGAAAGCTAAGGATAGCTTTTTCAAGCAGACATTTTGCATCCTGTAGCACAAACTCAAAAAAGTTCTGGGACACTGTAAAGTCCATAGAGAATAAGAGCACCTCCTCCCAGCTGCCCACTGAACTGAGGCTAGGAAATACTGTCACCACAAATCCACTATAATTGAGAACTTCAAAAAGCATTTTTCTACGGCTGGCCATGCTTTCCACCTGGCTACCCTTACCCCGGTCAACAGCCCAAAACCCAAACAAAACACATTATTGGTCTCTTCTCTTTCCCTGCATAGCTCATTTAGTATCCAGAGAGAATGTCTCACCAGAAGGATAATGATCCAGTTGAACATCTCTCTATAGTTTAAGTCAACATGTTATTGTGACAAAATGAAGCCTACATGTTATTCGGTCAATAACATTAGGATCATGGGAAGATCTGGAGACTTATATGTACATTTTTAATATTAATGTGTACCAGAACATGTCAATGTCTGGATGTGGTTCAGTGGGAGGATCCGAGCCAGAACTGCCATAGTACTGGCATGTCTCTTCCTCTTCAAGTGAAGAATAGGAGTAGACACAGGCCTCACTTTCTGCTGCTGCCATCTCAGCCTCTGTGTTGATTGTGTCACAGCACATGAGACAAATTTCAAATCAAGATAGCCACATCAACTTCTATCTGGAAAAAAAGCAGTTTGTCCTGTTGCAACTTGCATGCATTGATATAATCTTCAAAAATGTTAAAATTACTTGACAAAAGTAGTGGATTTCACTGTCTGTGAAGCAATTTGCATAGTAATTATTAGGCTACTGTAGATGATTTGCCCTTGAGACACCACTACCCTGTCGATTACATGAGGCATTAAATGAACGCAATATTGTTCCTCACCGTCTTTGTCGCAACATTGTTGCTGTATTCATGAGTGATATCATGAAAATAACCATGTGCATGTAATAGGGTCTTGACCTGACATCAATTTCCTCGAATTGATTATCTTTCTGCAAATCATTTGAACATGAATAGCATTTGAACGTGAATATCACGTCTCCATTTTTCTGCATGTTCACAATGCAGTTTTTCGTTCGCGTGCAAGGGAGAAACTCAATTGAATACTTCTCGCTTTCACTCTCCTCCCCTGCTTCTCAAACCCCATTGGATGAGAAAGGCAGAGCGCCCTCCCCTCTGACCTTCTCCTCCAATGGGTTTTCAGAAAGAATCAAGGAGAAAGGACGCAAGGAGTACGCAATTGAGATTATCCCCAAAATATCAACGCCCCGTTTTGCAGGCGTGACTAGATTGAGCTCGAGCAGCACTGAAAATGTACATGATAATAAATAATTTGGTGGGTGCTAATATGTATCTTATTTCACACATGTACAAGTGTGTAATAATACGCATCTGTGAATTAGTCATGTGTTTTTTGCATATCCCAACTCTCCTGGAGACCTTCCGAGAGTGGTGTCATGGCCAGGGTCTGCCATTATCAACTCTGACCCTGGAACAATTAGGGTTAAGTGCCTTGCTCAAGAGCAGATTGTTCACCTTTTCAGCTCGGGGATTCGAACTAGCGACCTTTCGGTTACTGGCCCATCGCTCTAACAGCTAGGCTACAGGCCGTCATAACGGCACTTCATTTGTCAGGAGGACAGGTTGTAGGCTACACTTCCGCTTTGGCGGAGTACTGAAAAGCTGGGACCCTGTAATGCTAACAAATCAACCCAACTTCATTTCCTTAGTGGTAGCTACAATAATGAAATCTGATCACTTGCTCAGCAAAAACAGGCCAGTGATGCAAGAGTTGGATACAGTCCAAATATCAAGTAATGATCTTCTATCTTCTAACATTGATGTGGTGACACCTTGGGACCATTAGTAGGCTACATATACCCAAGTCACAGTGACTGCTCACCTATGCTCTAATTCACCACCTTTTTAGATTAAAAGGCAATCACTTTCAAGCTGGATGAAAATTGGGGTTTATTGTAAAAAAAAAAAAAAGGTTCAGTACACAACATAAAACTATACAAAAAAATAATTCTGCAAAAAACTGCTACAAAGCAGAGATGTAGACAAAACATAATGGTGGATGATGTAGAAACAACAGATGATATCAGTAGGTGAGCTGATATGGTTGGATCAACTTTTCTCCTGCCAATATCACAAATTTGCCACCATCAAATAAGTTCATTTGGAACTGGGTCTGCTTCAGATCTCTGAGCGGTGTAGAACTGGCTAAAACTGCAGGACTCAGTTGATCGTGAGGACATCACTCTGGATTTCGTGGCTCAGCTGGGTCTGTAAATCACTCAGTTTCTTTTTCAACACTGCCAGAGCAGACATAACGATGGTCTCTGGTCGCAGTGAGCCACGTCTCCACGTTGTAATAGAACCTGCAAAACTTTGTGCCACAACACAAATTAACAGTGACGTCTCTACCATATTTCCTACTGATCATTATTCACCATCTTTTGTCATCACATACTGCTTTAACACCATCAAAACCTGTATCACAGTTATTGTCATCATTGGAATGGACACTGAAGGACACAAATGCTCCATAAAGAACATGTAATTCAATACATTGGTACTGACTGGTAAAGAACCATTTAGACTCCAATTAACTGATACTCACCTCTCAGGTTTGCCATTGGGGTCAAAGGGTGCTTGCACCTCATCCTCCTCAATCTCTGAGTATTCACTCTTTGGCCTGAGTCAGAGAATAACAGGGTCAATTCGCAGTAACTCTCTCCCTCACCGAATACAGTTATGGGTCTCCCTTAAGAACATTAGAATGTAACCCACCATTCCTCTGGCCGTGGATAAACAGTGTGCCTCAGTGCATTGTCTGGGTCATACTCAAAGGACACCCCTGCTGTAGGGTTCCACTTGGCATGCTCCTTGCCGAAACCTTTTTTGGCATAAGCTCTGAGACGCAGCTCCTGACCCTTCCTAAGCTTCACCAGCAAAATGTCTGACGAGAGGAAAGAGGCAGAGCCAAGATGGGGAAGAGGGTAGAATGATAATGCGAGAGCGGCAAAGAATGTAAGAGACCAAATATTTTGAATAAAATAGTTCGATAGAAAACCATTGGAAAGAGCAGCCTACCATCCTGTTCAACATAGTCATTGGGATCATTGTCTCGACTCTTGGAGGTCACCTGAAGATCACATAAGATAAGTCAACTCGCTTCTGAACAAAATAATAAGGAGAGGAAAATCTGTATGTGAATTACTGTTGAATGGAAGCGCACTTACAGGAATGACTCGAGGGTGGTTGGACAGCAGGTCTCGTGAGGTCACATGGCGGGTCTGGTCTTCTGTGCAGCGAACGTCCAGCGTCAGTTCAACAGAGCATTCTGGGCAGAAATCGTCACATGTACAGTCCTGCGGTAGATGGGAATAGAGGAGCAAAAAATCTGTGGTTTTATCTTCAAGTGAGCATGGCTGGCAACGTAACTTTCAGCCATTGTCTGGTCTTCATCGGATGTCCAAATGCTTACTCTGGAGTACTGCATCTTGTCCACAACATCATCACTGGTAAGGGGGATAAGACCTGAAAATGTGACCATAGACTAAATGAGTTAGTGATCAGTACAATAATGGTATGAAGGAGAAAACACAATAAACGTAGAATCATATAATACACTAACTACATACCCACTCTGTGAGCAATAAACTCGTCGTGGATCACAGAAGAATTTGCATCAATTTGAATCCAATCAATAGCTGAAATTAAACAATGACATGAACACTTCCGCAAATATTAATCATTGTGGGGACTGGGGAGGACATGACTAGCACAGGTGATGCTGTATCTTATCTAGTCTGATTAATCAGGCTGTAACACACAACTAATAGGTATATACACAGCCTGACACAAATGCCTGCAAAATCATCTAAAATGTTCCTTACAAGCCAGAATGATGAATAAAATTACATTTAAAAACTTACTCTACCGGTTGTCTGTGCTGTTTGTCCTTCAGCTGCTCGTAATTTGAGATAAAATATATACGGGAAAGTATTGTTTACCTGACTTTTTATGCCTCTCTAAAAAGTTGAGTAAAGAATACTTTCCTGTGGATACTTTGTCTCAAATTTTGAGAAGAGTAATTGCACACTGCAATTAGGGGCATTTCTGATATCAGTGTTTGATGTGAAGTTACACCCATTGATGCTCGCCATTGGTCTGTGGACAATTCTTCTGTTTCAGTGACATCAGTTGTTGACTGTAGAAATGCAGCTATGCCTAACCCCAACCTTTTTCCTAACCTCATTCTCCTAAGGCTGCCACGCCAGTAATTATCACACAGTAATTATCCTAACATGCCACGTTAATGATCCTAATCTCAATTCAAATTGTATTGATCACATGCGCAGAATACAATGAAATGCTTACTTACAAGCCCTTAACCAACAATGCAGTTAAGAAAATAATTTACTAAATAAAATAAGATCAACAATAAAATAACAACGAGGATATATACAGGGGGTACCGATACCGAGTCAATGTGCAGGGGTACAGGTTAGTTGAGGTAATATGTACATGTACACTACCGGTCAAAAGTTGTAGAACACCTACTCATTCAAAGATTTTTATTTGTACTATTTTCTACATTGCCAGTTTCATCATAGCGCTTGATGGTTTTTGCAACTGCACTTGAAGAAAGATTCAAAGTTCTTGAAAGGTTCCGTATTGACTGACCTTCATGTCTTAAACTGTTCTTAAGAGAACCAAAAAATGTGATCATATTACTCCAGTGCTAACCTCTCGACACTGGCTTCCTGTTAAGGTAAGGGCTGATTTCAAGGTTTTACTGTTAACCTACAAAGCATTACATGGGCTTGCTCCTACCCATCTTTCCGATTTGGTCCTGCCGTACATACCTACACGTACGCTACGGTCACAAGATGCAGGCCTCCTTACTGTCCCTAGAATTTCTAAGCAAACAGCTGGAGGCAGGGCTTTCGCCTATAGAGCTACATTTTTATGGAATGGTCTGCCTATCCATGTGAGAGACGCAGACTCGGTCTCGACCTTGAAGTCTTTACTGAAGACTCATCTCTTCAGTAGGTCCTATGATTGAGTGTAGTCTGGCTCATGAGTGTGAAGGTGAACGGAAAGGCACTGGAGCAACGATCCGCCCTTGCTGTCTCTGCCTGGTCGGTTCCCCTCTCTCCACTGGGATTCTCTGCCTCTAACCCTATTACAGGGGCTGAGTCACTGGCTTACTGGTGCTCCTCCATGCCATCCCTAGGAGGGGTAAGTCACTTGAGTGGGTTGAGCTACTGACGTGATCTTCCTGTCCGGGTTGGCTCCCCCCTTGGGTTGTGCCGTGGCGGAGATCTTTGTGGGCTATACTCGGCCTTGTCTCAGGATGGTAAGTTGGTGGTTGAAGATATTCCTCTAGTGGTGGGGTGGGCTGTGCTTTGGCAAAGTGGGTGGGGTTATATCCTGCCTGTTTGGCCCTGTTTCGGGGGTATCGTCGGACGGGGCCCCAGTGTCTCCCGACCCCTCCTGTCTCAGCCTCCAGTATTTATGCTGCAATAGTTTATGTGCCAGTGGGCTAGGGTCAGTCTGTTATATCTGGAGTATTTCTCCTGTCTTATCCGGTGTCCTGTGTGAATTTAAGTATGCTCTCTCTAATTCTCACTTTTTCTCCCTTTCCTTCCTTCTCTTAGGACCTGAGCCCTAGGACCATGCCTTAGGACTACCTGGCCTGATGACTCCTTGCTGTCCCCAGTCCACCTGGTCGTGCTGCTGCTCCAGTTTCAACTGTTCTGCCTGCGGCTATGGAACCCTGACCTGTTCACCGGACGTGTTACCTGTTCCAGACCTGCTGTTTTCAACTCTCTAGAGACAGCAGGAGCGTGCTCGGAGTACACGTCCTGGTAATCCGTCTGGTCCTGCGGCCTTGTGAATTTTGACCTGTTTAAAAGGTCTTACTCACGTCGGCTATGGCGAGCATGATCACACAGTCATCCGGAACAGTTGGTGCGCTCATGCATGCTTCAGTGTTGCTTGCTTCGAAGAGCTAAATTACTTCTATGTGCGCGTCTGGTAGGCTGGGCTTCCCTTTGTAGTCCGTAATAGGTTTGCAAGCCCTGCCACATCTGACAAGCATCGGAGCCTGTGTAGTAGGATTCAATCTCAGTCCTGTATTTACACTTTGCCTGTTTGATGGTTTGTCTGAGGGCATAGCGGGACTTCTTAAAAGTGTCTAGGTTAGAGTCCTGCTCCTTGAAAGCGGCAGCTCTACCTTTCAGCTCAGTGCCTGTAATCCATGGCTTCTGGTTGGGGTTTGTACGTACGGTCACTGTGGGGACAATGTCATCGATGTGCTTTGATGAAGCTGGTGTCTGATTTGGTATACTCCTCAATGCCATCAGATGAGACCCGGAACACATTCCAGTCTGTGCTAGCAAAACAGTCCTGTAGCTGAGCATCTGCGTCATCTGACCACTTCCTTATTGAGCGAGTCCCTGGTACTTCCTGGTACTTCTGCCTTGTGAGGAACATTTATTTACACGATTTAGCAGATATTCGTTTCAGGCTGTATATACACTAGTACCAATTAACTGTGTACAGCCTGATTTTAAATCAGACTCTTACCTATTGTTGCAACCTCTGACATAAAGACACGTCGGATGGAATTCGCAACCCTGTATAAATAATACAACATGTGAAAAAATGAATGTGGAATTTCAGACAATAGCAGTCTCTTGTAATAAGTATATAATCTATTAGCAAGCCCTCCATGATGTCGAGCACCACGACCCCAGATAAGAGCCAGGAGAGTCGCTGGTTTAAGCCCCCCTGCGCCATCCTTGCAAGCCAACTAACGTTAGCTAGTTAGTCACACGTCTCAGTTTCAATTGCTACTTATTAATTCACGTACATCTACTTACAACGATTTAAAACATTAACAGCTGTGGTTATCAAATTTATCGCAGGCGCGCTAACGTTCGCTACCTTCGTTGGCTACCCTCTCGCAAGCTAGCTAATAACTTTTTGATAATCAGTTTAATGGTTACTCACGACAGGTCGGTGTTCTCAATGACAAATTTAACATTCTCATCCGTCAGTTCTGTGATCTTCACTATTGGCTGGTTAGCATACGGCATGTTTAAGGTATAAGAAACGCAATATACAGTAAAGTTTACACGTCCTGTCGGTCTAAAACAACGCCACCGGGAAAGCTTCAAATTGCTTACCACTTATGGCCAAAATAAATCAATAAAGTCTGATTGGTCAAAGTCGTGGTGGGCGTTTTTTTTTTTAACATCCGGGTCACCCCCGTGACGTCTAGAAATATGTTCTAAATAAAATAAAAAAAATTGTGTCGTTAACTCCTTGTAGGAACTCCTAGGTCTAGGTGTTAATACACACAGGATATATCTAATATAGATATGTTGACACATTCCGATTATGCTTTGTCCTCATCCAAAATCAATTTGGGAGAAAAAAAAGAAGTTTGTTCTGTTGTAATTAATCTGTATTTTATTTAGGAACTCTCAATGGAGCTGAACAAAAATGTTTAAAATACAATCAAATTTTTGTGTCCTTTATACAAAAGGAATAGGAGTGGGCGTGAGGGAAACCGTTTTAAACACAAACTCCTGACTGGCAGAGATCAGAGGGGATGGTGGAACAGAAATAGCCATCTTGTTTCACCGTCTCTGGTTAATTCCGGTTAGATTTTTCAGCTGAAAAATAGAGAAGTCTCCAGTCACTACTAAACACACAAAATACAATTGGAACTAAACAAATACAGTACCTGGTATTATCATTTAAACAATGCAGACTTTTGGGGGGAAAAGCCACCTAAGGTTATAAGCAATGAGGCTGTGCATGTGCAAGACACAGATACAACATATCTTCACAATGCCTAGAGAAGCGTTTAAGATGTCAATTTGTTATAATAATCCTTTATTCTGTGCATCTCAAACAATGTATTTTCTCACTAGCATCCTCACCGTAACAGCAGCTCCCATAAGCCCCTGCACCACTGCTTCTCCTGTGGATGCCACCTACAGGACACAATAGCAAAAGAGATGTCAATGACACTTTTTTAGTGCCTTTAATATAGGTTGTATACTAGTGAGGTCTTGCTAATGATTTAAACATTTTATATTTCATTACTGGTGACCATTTACCTACACTACCGTTCAAAAGTTTGGGGTCACTTAGAAATTCTTGTTTTGAAAGAAAAGCACTTTTGTCCATTTAAAATATCAAATTGATCATAAATACAGTGTAAACGTTAATGTTGTAAATGACTATTGTAGCTGGAAATAGCTGGTTTTCTTTAATGGAATATCTACATAGGCCCATTATCAGAAACCATCACTCCTGTGTTCCAATGGCACGTTGTGTTAGCTAATCCAAGTTTATCATTTTAAAAGGCTAATTGATCATTAGAACACAATTTTGCAATCATGTTAGCACAGCTGAAAACTGTTGTGTTGATTTAAAGAAGCAATAAAACTTGCCTTCTTTAGACTAGTTGAGTATCTGGAGCATCAGCATTTGTGGGTTCAATTACAGGCTCAAAATGGAGAGAGACAAAGACTTTCTTCTGAAACTTTCTTCTGAAATGTTGAATGTTTATTTTTATTTAAAATCAACCGTTTCCAGCTACAATAGTCATTTACAACATTAACAATGTCTACACTGTATTTCTAAACAGTTTGAAGTTATTTTAATGGACAAAAAAAAGTGATTTTCTTTAAAAAACAAGGACATTTATAAGTGACTACAAACTTTTGAACGGTAGTGTATATTAAGAGACTATACACCGACTGAGGAAATGGTACCTGTTTGGCGGCGGTGGCCATGTTGACAATATCCTGGATGCGGTTGTCAAGGAAGTTCCAGGTGTCCTGGAAGTCTTGTGAGGTGTCCTGTACCATCACTAGCTCTGTGGTGTTATAGATCCCTGTCAGTGCAGCCCGTTTTGTATACCAGTTCAACTGAGATGGGAACAGAGGGAAAACTGATTTTGATAAACACACAGCATAGTGACTGTTGACAGACTATACTATAACCTTAGTCAAGATGGAAATATAAGTATTTGGATTAGACAAATTATGTCAGTAGCACCCACATGTAAAAGAGGGATATTATAGAGCATGGATTAAAGGAGATGGATTAAAGGAGTAAACTGTGTTAAAAGTGAGAGGGAGAGTGCAGTGAGGAGAGGTGGTGAGTAGTAACCTTTGCAGAGGCAGGCCAGATAGTATGAGGTGATGATGAAAGGGGGTGAGGAAGACATGGGGAGAGGGGTACTTAGGCTGAGGGGATCGACTCACATCTGTGGAGCGGTCTCCAGCATAGTACCAGATATCATCCACCAGGGTGGAGAGGTGCTTCAGACTGTTTGGTATGTTGTGTGGCAGAAACAGAATACTCATAGCCTGGAGAAAGGAAGATATACTTTAAATCGGCAGAAAAAACTGATATTTGTTAAAGAGTGTAATTAAAACATTTATATAATTGGGAGACTAAGAATGTGGACGGCAGTGATACATTTCTTCTAAGTAAGCTGTATGGTACATTTGTGCACAGCACAGAAGGCTGCTGAGGGGAGGACAGCTCATAATAATGGCTGGAACTGAGAAAATGGAATGGCATCAAACACATGGAAACTATTTGTTTGATACCACTCCAACTATTCCGCTCCAACCATTACCACAAGCCAGTTCTCCCCAATTAAGGTGCCACCAACCTCCTGTGGTGTACAGATTTAATAAATGGTTGCCTCTTTCTATTAGTGTGTCAAGAAGACGTTACAAGATTAGGCTACCTTATATCAAGGAGTAGCTTGAACTGGTTGAACAAGGTGAGGGGATTAACTGTCAGTTGTCAAGGTCTAGGGCACATAGGGCCCAATTGTTATCCTGTGTTGTGTGCAAGATACCTGTGGCCAATTATTTATGTATGGGGTCAACATCCTCAATCTGGTTTCCACTGCATCCCTTAGAAACTCAGCAGTTTTCTTTGGTCTGCAAGACATTTTGCAGTTAACACATGCTCACATACACACCAAGAACAAATCACATACATGTTTAAATCCTAACTGCACAATAAAGGTGCAATATCATTCTTCCACCTGCTAATTTGAGAGTGAGGGAACTTACTCTGCCTGACCAAGTTGGACCTGATTGTGATGCTCTGCCAGTTGCTCTGTTAGCTGGGTATTGGACTGAGCGATGAAGTGCAGCACCAGGTCCCCTGCCCCATTCTGGAACATTCCACTGGAGGCTGCTGAGAGGCCCAGGGTCTGCTCAGAGGAAAACCGTAATAGGAAAGCAACAATTATATTTAGTCACATTACCTTAAACTCCATCTACTGCAGTGAATCCAACTAACCTAAACTCACTAACCTCAGCTCCTGCTGAAATTGCTTCAACAGTCCAACCATGTAGTGGGACAAAGTCCAGCGCAGCGTTAAGGATGCGCGCTTGCAGTTGCTCCTCTGTTTCATAATCTTCTCCTTGTTCTCCACTCTGGTCTACATAACTGCACCATCACAGAGAGAACACAGCATAGACTGTTGGCATACACACGTCAGAAGTAACTTAAGATCAAAATGTTGTTGCAATGTAATCTCTCGTGGACAGATGCACGTAACAAATAGTAGCATCTGTCAATTGGAACTTTGTTCTGGTACTCAGATTTCAGGTGTGGCCAATAGACTGGCTGAATCTGGCTTAGAGTTACGGTTTAGACGGGTGGAGATTTCGCTAATCTCGTTAGTACATTTTCTAACGTCTCCCCCCAGAACTTATTTGAGCATCTGACACACCTAAGATGTTAGTTCTGGGTGTCCAAGATTAGCAGCAATGCCACAACGTAGTATGGTAATGTTATGCATTGGTAAGGTGTGTAAGCCAGTTCTCCCCAATTCTCCCAGGTAGCCTAGTGGTTAGAGCGTTGGACTTGTAACCGGAGGGTTGCAAGTTCGAATCCCCGAGCGGACAAGGAAAAAATCTGTCGTTCTGCCCCTGAACAAGGCAGTTAACCCACTGTTCCCGGGCGCCGAAGGCGTGGATGTCGATTAAGGCAGCCCCCCGCACCTCTCTGATTCAGAGGGGTTGGGTTAAATGCGGAAGACACATTTCGGTTGAAGGCATTCGGTTGTACAACTGACTAATAATGGTGACTTTGACTTAAGTGTCAGTTTGCAGTATCATCCTAACCTGGTGTTGGGCTGGGGAGCCTCCTCAGCCTGCGTTGATGTGGCTGTGTCATGTTCAGATGGGTGACCTTGATAATCCTTGTGGAAGGTTGTAGTCGAGGATGCAGTAGAGGTGGAGGATGGAGGGACTGGAATGGACTTGTCCTTGTCCTCCTGAAGCCGAAGTGCAGCACAGTGCAAGCCTCGTCTCAGGCCATTACACTGGGGACTGGATGTTTTTGGAACTACCACTATAAGAAATAATCAGAGAATGATGCTGTAATGATGTTCATACTGAAACTTTGCATCCTGTGTCCTGAGCACATGTATTAGCCTAACTTATACTGAACAAAACTATAAATGCAACAATTTCAAATATTTTACTGAGTTACAGTTCATATAAGTCAATTTAAATAAATAAGGCCCTAATCTATGGATTTCACATGACTGGGAATACAGATATGCATCTGTTGGTCCCAGATACCTAAAAAAAAAAAAAGGTAGGGGCCAGTCAGTATCTGGTGTGACCATTTCCCTCAAGAAGCGCAACATCTCCTTCGCATAGAGTTGATCAGGCTGTTGATTGGGGCCTGTGGAATGTTGTCCCACTCCTTTTCAATGGCTGTGCAAAGTTGATGGATATTGTTGGGAACACGCTGTCGTACACGTCAATCCAGAGCATCCCAAACATGCTCAATGGGTTACATGTATGGTGCGTATGCAGGCCGTGGAAGAACTGGGACATTTTCAGCTTCCAGGAATTGTGTACAGATCCTTGCGACATGGGGCCGTGCATTATCATGCTGAAACATTGATGGCGGCGGATGAATGGCACAATGGGCCTCATGATCTCGTCACGGTATCATTCAAATTGCCATAGATAAAATACAATTGTGTTCGTTGTCTGTAACTTATGCCTGCCCATACCATAACCCCACTGCCACCATGGGGCACTCTGTTCACAACGTTGACATCAGCAAACCGTTCGCCTACACAACACCATACATGTGGTCTGCGGTTGGACGTACTGCCAAATTCTCTAAAGCAACATTGGAGGTGGCTCATCGTAGAAAAATGAATATTAAATTATCTGGAAACAGCTTTGGTGGATATTCCTGCAGTCAAGCATGCCAATTGCACCCTCCCTCAAAAATTTTGACATCTGTGGCATTGTGTTGTGACAACTGCATATTTGAGTGGCCTTTTGTTCCCATGCACAAGGTGCACCTGTGTATTGATCATGCCATTTAATCAGCTTCTTATTTACAATGATGGCCTACCCCGGGTCAAACCCTAACCCGGACAATGCTGGGCCAAATGTGCGCCACCCTATGGGACTCCCAATCACGGCCGGTTGTGATACAGCCTGGAATCGAACCAGGGTCTGTAGTGACGTCTCTAGCACTGAGATGCAGTGCCTTAGACTGCTTGGCAAAGGAGAAATGCTCAATAACAGGGACGTAAACAAATTCGTTCACAACATTTTAGAGAAAAGCTTTTTGTGCGAAATACTTTTTAAGTGTTGATGGGGGGAGTCCCTATGTAGCTAGGTAGTTTGTGAAAACAAGCAGGCTGACTGGACTCACCACCGTCTCACAATTTAAGAGGTTAATTATTGCATATTACCTAACTATGTTTATTGCAATGAAGAGCTTAATACTTGCAGTTGTGATAACTAAGTTAAATGTTTTCTTGCGTTGAGATGTAGCTTGCAAGGAGTAGCTAGCCAAAATTATGTAACCTAATTCTGTCCTTCATGATCACCTTCTCCGATAAGTGACATCATTGTTTGGCTAGCTAGCTAGCTAGCTAGTTAGCAAGCTCTCTTGCGATTTAGACCTAAATCAATCTACACGATTTTCAGAAACAAGTTATTGAGATAATGTCTAGACTAAGACCAACTAGCAAGTCTTGGCTCACCGCTGCCAAGACATCGAAGGGCTCTTCCAACTCGTAGTCCTTGTAGCAGTGCCGCCATATCTAGCTGCTAACTGTTTTCTGTAGCTATCAGACGCGTCATTTTTACGCGACTCTCTTTTAGCAGCACGTAAATCGATAATTTCCCTGTTGTTTTTGAACGAGGCAATTGTTTTGACCGGAGAGGTAAGTTAGCAAGCAGGTGATCTAACGTTGACCGAAACCATTTTTGCCTTATTTAATGTTCAGTGAAAGTGGAATTACTACACATGTTTTGTGAGTTTGCTTAGCGAAAACATACATTTTGATTTGAACGTTTTACCGTATACTAGCTAGCGTTAATGAACTTCTGTGTCACGCCGTTACTAGTTGGCTGGTTGTCACAAAGACAATTACACGAGGCGATAAGACCAATATCATTTATAGAACACAAGTTGGTTAAATATGCTAGATGATGTATGTTTGACTGGTAGTAGCTACGTTTGCCAGAAACGTTTTTGGTTTCTAGTCGGTTCTAGAATATTCCACATTTCATGTGTGTTTATTATGAGGTTGGACCCTGAACTACAGAGAAACTAACAATCCCGATGTATGTGTAACTGATGCAAGGTGCTGGTTGTAACTAGTCCTGAAATGTGAAATCCTAACATAAGTCAGTAAAGCATTGTGTATTATTTCTGTTTCGCAATCACTCAGGTCATGTGACTGCTGCTATCAGGGCGGTTTAGTCAAAGGTTATCTATTATATTGACAAGATAGTCGAGGTACCGCTCTGACAATGGGAATACATGTCCTCAAAGATGGTAGGCAGGCGAGATCAGTGATAGGGCAGATACGCGTGTGAATAACAGGCGCACAACTCCAATATAAAGTTGCCGAAATTCCACACGCGTCAACTTCTATCACTGCATTCATAACAACCTTGCCATTACGAAATATATTTTCGATCAAATAAGTTTCACGTATCAAATTAGCAATACATTTTTTAAATCGACCTGCATAAAAACAATACTAAAGGGAAAGGGGGATACCTAGTCAGTTGTACAACTGAATGCCTTCAACTGAAATGTGTCTTCCGCATTTAACCCAACCCCTCTGAATCAGAGAGGTGCAGGGGGCTGCCTTAATCGACATCCACGTCTTCGGCGCCCAGGGATCAGTGTAAGTGGACAGATGTCTTCTAGTAAAACTCCTGTCTCCCTATCAGCAGGATGGTCACCCACTCAGATAAGTCAAGTCTGGAAGGAGTCCGATAGGAGAAGCTGTCCTGTGGTGGTTTCTTTAGGTCGATTTTAAATTACATTGAATTAATTGATTGCTGCTCTGCAGGAGGACATGGCAGACCTTGGTGTGAAAGCAGGAGATAAGGTGCTTTTGGTGTGGAGCCAGCCTTCGTCCCCAACAACGCTGAAGGAGCTGGCAGAGAGTCTAGGGGCCATGGTTGGCACCGATGGCCGAGTGTCACTGGAGAATATGGAAAGACTTCTAATGTGTAAGTTTATCTATGCATAGTCACCTGTCATTAAGAACAAATTCTTATTTACAATGGCGGCCTACACTGGCCAAACCCGGACGATGCTTGACCTACATACATGTACAGATGACCCGGTACCCCCTGTATATAGCCTCGTTAATGTTTTATTGTGTTACTTTTTATAATTTTTTACTTTCGTTTATTTGGTAAATATTTTTTTAACTGTTCTTGAACTGCTTGTAAGTAAGCATTTCACGGTCTACACATGTTGTATTCAGCGCATGTGACAAAAAAGTTTGATTTGAAGTGACACTCATTCACCTGAGGATCTGTTACAACCCTTGGCCTATGCTTGGTGATGTGGAGGTAAACCCAGGCCTTGCATGTCCCCAGGCATTCTCATTTGTTGACTTCTGTAATCGAAAAAGCCTTGGTTTCATGCATGTTAACATCAGAAGCCTCCTCCCTAAGTTTCTTCTACTCACTGCTTTAGCACACTCTGCCAACCCTGATGTCCTTGCCGTGTCTGAGATTTCCATACCCAACTACAACATTTTCCACCAAGATAGAACTGCCAAAGGAGGAGGAGTTAGCCTGCAAAGTTCTGTCATACTTTCCAGGTCTATGCCCAAACAGTTCGAACTTCTAATTCTAACAATTAATCTCTCCAGAAATAAGTCTCTCACTGTTGCCACCTGTTATAGACCCCCTCAGCTCCCAGCTGTGCCCTGGACACCATATGTGAATTGATTGCCCCCCCATCTATCTTCAGAGTTTGTTCTGTTAGGTGACCTAAACTGGGATATGCTTAACACCCCGGCAGTCCTACAATCTAAGCTAGATGCCACCTAAATCTGTAAACATGGGCACCCTCATAGATATTATCCTGACCAACTTGCCCTCCAAATACACCTCTGCTGTTTTCAATCAGGATCTCAGTGATCACTTCCTCTTTGCCTGCGTCCGTAATTGGTCCGCGGTCAAACGACCACCCCTCATCACTGTCAAACGCTCCCTAAAACACTTTAGCAAGCATGGCTTTCTAATCGACCTAGCCCGGGAATCCTGGCAGGATATTGACCTCATCCCGTCAGTCGAGGATGCCTGGTCGTTCTTTAAAAGCAACTTCCTCACCATTTTAAATAAGCATGCCCCTTTAAAAAAAATGTAGAACTAAGAACAGATACAGCCCTTGGTTCACTCCAGACCTGACTGCACTTGACCAGCACAAAAACATCCTGTGGCGGACTGCTATAGCATCGAATTGTCCCGCGATATGCAACTGTTCAGGGAAGTCAGGAACCAATACATGCAGTCAGTTAGGAAAGCAAAGGCTAGCTTTTTCAAACAGAAATTTGCATCCTGTAGCTCTCACTCCAAAAAGTTTTGGGACACTGTCAAGTCCATGGAGAACAATAGCACCTCCTCCCAGCTGCCCACTGCACTGAGGCTAGGTAACACGGTCACCACCGATAAATCCACGATAATCAAAAATTTCAACAAGCATTTCTCTACGGCTGGCCATGCTTTCCTCCTGGCTACCACAACCCCGGCCAACAGCTCCGGAGAAATAAAAAAATAATAAATGTGGGTCTTTCCACCTCAAAAAGCACAAGGAAGAGGATTTTGACACCCGCCACCTCAGATTGTTACAAAATCGTTTCTGTAGTTAGAAACAGATAAGATGATCTTTCCTGCAACATTATTTTGTTGAAATATAATCTATAAGAAATTAAGCTAGTTGATTGCACCCAAATTGCCCCCAAAAATTATTATAGGATTCCTGTAATGTTCAATAAATATATTAATAACATCTGATTTGGACCCCTCAAAAAAATCAAACAAAGAAATGGTCAAAAGCCACCCACGGACCCCCACGCCAATCCCACCCCAACAACCAGTAAACAGTATCAGTTCTCTGTCTAACAAGTAGTAAGGGGCTGCAGCTCTGAGTATTGTTTCTTCATCTTATGTAAGGTATGTCCCATCCTACATCTGGATATTACCAGGTTCTGACCACTAGATGAGGATGTTCTGTATTTTTTTGTTTGTTGGTATGACAGCAATCCATGCTTCAGTTTTGTTGTCCACGGTTTCAAAAGCTAACTTTTGAGCATTTGTGGCACAAATCCAATGCAAGTTAATAGGTAGGTTTCCAACCAATTTAGCGACAGATTTCCATGAAAATATTTTAGAATCTGCATCAAGAAAATATGCGCATTTTCCCAACAGTGGTGTATCCACCAAACTGACTTGTTGTGGATAAAAATCAGTGTGTGACGACGTTGTGCACACAATATGTACTTTTGCGTTAAGGTTACATTCCCGACTAAAAATCAAAAGTTAAATGTGTTTCTAAAACTCTACCGATAGTTTTAACACAAACTGTTGCATTAAATAGCAAATGTGTTTACTACTCTGGTCTTGGCATGTGCGCTCTAGTCATCAGTTTGCAGATAACCTACTGTAGGGTATTCTACATGATGAGATTATTAATTTGTCAAATGGCAGTCAAGCATCAATCATCATGTCACCAGACATTTAAAATCGCCTACTAGCAGGAACAGCACCATCTAGTGGTCAGAATATCAGGATGTAGGATAGGCCATAACCCAAACAGCTCCATACTACATACAGTACATGTCAGACATAGATAACTGACACGGTATACATGTTGTTGGGGTGGGTTTGGCGTGGGGGGTCCGTGGGTGGCTTTTGACAATATTATTTGGATTCCTCATGTCTTATTATTAGAATAAGATGTTGGGTATATCAACAAAATAAAGTTGCAGGAATGCAAATCTTATCTGTTTGTAACTACAGAAATGATTTGAACAAATCTGAGCTGGTGGGTGTCATGGGTGTGAATGACCCATGTCTGAAATGTCTAGCTATATATACACTTGTTGTAAGGGCATCGGATTGTACAGTTTTATGAACTACTTGCTCAGTTCTCTCCTTTCCTCAGCTTCACATGCAGCATCAAGCTACGACTGGGTCCTCTCAAGTATACTCTCTGACAGCTCTTCTGTCCACACCTCAGAGACACTAGCAGAGATGGCCAGAGTGATCAAACCTGATGGAAAACTAGTGCTTGAAGAACCTGTTACGGGTGAGAAGGTGGAGAGCGCAAAGTGTTTAGTGAGTGTCCTGGTCATGATTGAGGACACATAGTAAAGGACTCAGATTCTTGACACCTGTCCTTGTTCTTAGGAACTGATGACAAAAAAGTGAGGACTGCTGAGAAGCTTATGTCAGCCTTGAAGTTGTCTGGCCTGGTGTCTGTGACTGAGGTGAGTAAACCAGCACTGGAATGTCATAGATTCACTCCCCCCAGGCACTGTGTAATTTTGTTGTTTACCAACATTGACAGGTCAGTAAAGAACCCCTGACCCCAGAGGCTGTGTCTGCCCTGAAGACATCCACAGGCTTCCAGGGTAACACTCTATCCAGGGTGCGCATGTCTGCTTCTAAACCCAACTTTGAAGTGGGCTCTTCAAGCCAGCTGAAGCTTTCCTTTGGGAAAAAGACCTCAAAACCAGGTATGTGGAGTTCTCCTTCCTTCTGTTAACATTTAATACTATTCCTTCTGGCCCTAGATACCTTTAAAAATGTAATTGATTTTCTTGTTTCAGTAGACAAACCTGCACTTGACCCCAATGCTGCCAAGGCGTGGACCCTGTCAGCCAATGACATGGATGACGATGATGTGGTGAGTGATTGATTTGTGTATGTTTTGGTTTTTATATTTCTCTGACGGTGATTCTCAATATGTCACTCCCCTCTTTCCTCCTCAGGACCTGGTAGATTCAGATGCTCTGTTGGATGCAGATGACTTTAAGAAGCCAGATGCAGCCTCCCTCAAAGCCTCCTGTGGTGACGGAACCACCAAGAAAAAGAAGGCTTGCAAGAACTGGTAAGAAACACCCCTCACTCTTTCTTTGGTACAGAAAAGAGGGCTCACCCATACACCAACAAGTTAGCTGGCATCATCACCAAGAGACACAAGTGATGAAGTTCAACTGATTATTGAATATCTCTAATGCAAATATGGAGATAATCACACATGATATCATAACTGCTCTCTTGTAAATGTCCCCCACTAGATGAAATTGGGGAGGCGACTGTGGATCTGTCTCCAGATTGAAAATGTGAACTTTGAAAGGTCGCACCCCTCACCCCGTTTGACCTTAAGTCATGAAATTCAGTACATAGGGCCCTCTCCCCACAAGGAACACATTTGCCTCAGGGACCCATAGTCAAATTTTCCACCATTTTGTGAAAAAAACACTACTCTACTGGCACCAAATGAGTGGTATATGGAATCTATGGACAAAGGTCTCTCAATGTAATATTTTCCTGACTAGTACTTGCCCGCTATTGACCAACAAACATGGGCGTGGTCTGGCACAAATGCATATAAATCAGTCAAGGATATTTGTATTGTAACACGATTTTGTATCTACATATGCGAGAACATTCATATCAACCACACGGTGGCGCTATACCAAGCCATGCACATGTCTGTTTGACTCCGTGCTGAATTATGAGTCTAGCAAACCCACGTTGTTATCTGACACAACTGGCCTGATTTTGACAACTTAGGTGAATGATGCTTCTTGGCATAGAGATCTGGCATTTACAAAATGACACTTAGCCCAAGGGGGTCGGCATGCTTACTGTTGCCTTGTTTGTCATTACTCCTATGTAGCTCTTGTGGTCTTGCTGAGGAGTTGGAACTAGAGAGCAAGGGTGCCAAGACAATCAGCCAGCCCAAGTCCGCCTGTGGAAGTGTGAGTGTCACTCTTTGCCCATATGCAACCACCATGGCTCTGTGTCAACACCAGCATCTTTGAAGCCAGTTTTTGTTTACCTGACATTTTGACCTGTATTTCAGTGTTACCTAGGTGATGCCTTCCGATGTGCCAGCTGTCCGTACATTGGGATGCCTGCCTTCAAACCTGGGGAGAAGATTGTACTAGCCAACACAGGGCTAAATGATGCCTAGGAACAACCACAATATATACTTTCTGGAATATCGCATTATTTACATTCCTTACATCATTCTAACCTCTCACACCCTGGAGTCCATGACCAATGCCAGGTTCTCACTGAGATGGTCAGGATGGCTCTTCTACATCATGTATAAGAGAAAAAAAGCAGGTCAAGTTTGAGAAATTTAAGTTTATGTATTGGGAGTAGCATTTGAAGTATCCAAAAATTACTGAATCGATCCAGGTTACAGGCTTATTTGACCATGTGAAAACTGCTCCTGGACATATCATACAATGAAGATTTCACAGGGCACTCACCATACAGGTGTCCATATTAAATGTCAGTTCAATTAACTGTGTGTATTGTTTTCTTCAAAAATAAGTAGTCTATTTTCAGGATTTCCCATTTAATAAGTCATTTACAGATTCAATGGCATTCCTTCACAAGCCATTTTTCAATCTCATGGCCTATATATTCACTTTCACACTTAAAAGCACAAATACCGTATAAAACAAACACCATCCATCAGTATTTGGTTTTACTAGAATAATTTGGAGCTGTATTTGATAGGTCTGTCCTCTTTAGAGAAACCAACCCAGAGATGTCCAGTTTCATGTGTACCACTACAGATCACTGTGAGGCAACTGTGAAGTCCATTTTGATATCCCCGATGCTGGGTTCAAAGGTGAAACTATAAGACACTGAGGCCCTTCCATCCCCTGAGCTCTCCCAGGGGGACCTGAAGAAGTACACGCCTTGTTTCCGATGGAGACTCCATTCACAGGCACCCTACAGGGGAACAAGAGGGGTTCATTTATTATTCAACTGTAGAAAAATGTATTGAACCATTTTGAATCAGTTCATTTATTTAACCTTTATCAGGGATTCATACTGAACTACAGAAAAATACAAAATTGCAATGTGTTAGTACCTCTTCACTGACTGGTCTCGTCAGGCCCATGCTAACTTTGATGTCATCATTCAGTTGGTACTCCATCCACAGGGCCACACCATGGCAACGTCCCCTCCTGTACAGAAACACAAATGGTGTTAGGGACCATTTGGAATGCCATTATCAGAGCATATTTGAGAATTTACTTTCCTGTGCTCTGGCTAGGAGACAATGACAATTTACTTACTGGTATGAGAAATAAAATTCTGATACACAAATAAGAGTCCATACCTCATAAATGGTAGTGATCCCTGACATCTGATTGGCTGTTCAGGAACACACTGTAGGAAGTCAAAGGTCATGACAGCTCTGGGCTGGGTCAGGGCCCGACACGGGTACTCCCACAGAGGCTGTGGCTCGGCCTCATGGGACTCACGGAAATCCAGAGACTGCTGCGTGGGGAGCGTTAAAAAGGTGCACTGCTGTGAGTGACAGCTAATGAATAGACTAGAGCAGTGCCCATTGCCATCTTTGGTCACATTGATAGTCTAATTTCATTTGGAGAAAAATACACTATCAGCAATGTGATTATGTCCATTCACTTAATGGTAGTTTAAGTACATATTGAAAGATGTGGATTCTAACCTGAACCATCTCATCCATAGGTCCAACGTCAAAGCCTTCACATGTACCACAAGGAGCTCTTATCCTCCACAGATCCTGAGAGAGGTTGAGTGAATGAGAGAGGCACACACGTTCAAAAGTTTACTTTTCATTTTACTACAGATGCCAATATTTCTTACCTGAAACTCCACAGCGACCATGCACAGAGTGGCAGAGCAAGGCAAGATGGTGGCATTGGGTGTCAGTAGACGGACCAGGGCAGTACGACAGTACCAGAAGTACAGGGAGTGCCAGGGCAGAAGACTGGTGCTGAAGTAGGGCTCACCTATCAACACTGATATCTAGGGGACACATGAAACAATATAAATACATGACTCAAATAGTAAGCAGTAGAAAAGAGTAACAAAAACTGTTAAAAGTATAAAGTAGTTTTTGTAGACACTGTTCAGGGGAATCTAATACTGCATATCCTATACAGATCACCCCCAGTGTTACTGTTAATACCTGTTCCCCCGCCAGGTCAGTACTGGACAGCTGGTCAGGACGAATCCCCAGAATCTGAACTCCTCCTCTTATGGAGTTGGCATTCAGCACCTAGAGAGAGATAAATGTTTTAGCAACTAGCAACCCTGCGTTCATTGACTTTTACTAATAGATTTGAACAAAGTAAAAGCTTTTGTTATGGGGACTCACTTGTTCAATGACCTGCTTCAACATTCCAGAGTTTTCCAAACTGAACACCTGGATGGATACAGACAAACCTTATTGTGTGGCCTTGTTGGAATAATACCCAATAGGTGAGTAAACATATACAAGTAAGAGCATGACAAAGTCAAAATAGTAATACCTTCTTAGCTCCAAGCATGTGAGCGAAGACAGGTAACAGACTCCCATCACTGACCCCTACACACACGCTGTCTGGTTTTACAACCTAAAATTGACAAACACCCATATTCATTATTTGTATCGAATAGTAGCTACACCATATCCATTATGGCAAAGCCGCACACACCCTGCTCTATACCTGACCGTCATCACTCACACTGCGTAGAGCTCTGACATAGCTCTGTGTGCGCTGGCGGTCGTTGAGCTCCCCGGAGCGTGTGCGTGTCCACACCAGGTGAGCCTGACAGACGCAACATGGCCGACAAGGTGGTGCCTCACTCAACGTGCCGTGTTGACTGAGAGGACACATAATATAAACACACAGCTCTGATCAGACAACCTTTACTCAGCCTTCTTTCTTTGTGCAACATCAGGTAACTACAGTTTTGTACATCTAAGTAGTCTAAAGTGTGTGTAGGAGTTAGTTACCCATCTGGCTGTAGGCTGTACCACAGGCTGTAGTCGTCATGGGAGACAGTAAGGCTCAGTTCCTCTCCCTCTACCACCCTCCTCTCCACAGGAAGGAAGTAGACACTCTGCATCCAGTGATCCCGCCACTAAAAAGACAGACAAACACACAAACATGACTTCCTCAAACTGTATCACACATGTACATCCATGACATACCCACTGCACTTACAGGAGCGGACTGAGGGTCTGGGTAGGTCCAGCTGGGAGCCATGGAACACACGATGGAGCCGCTGGGGTCCATGTCTATGTCCCACCAGGACAGGACCACCTGCGCCCGGCCACTGGACTGAGCTGGGAAGCTGGAGGAGTGGGACTGAGGGGCACTGCTCACTGGCTTACTGAAGTCCACACTGAGAGGGGGAGAAGAAAAGAGAGAGAAAGGCATAAACTACCACTGAATGGAGAAGATTCATTGGGAATATATGAATAATACATGTTTGTTCAACAATGTGCATCTCACCTGAACATGGTGCAAAGAGGCCCTAGTGGTGTGAAGCTGTGAGGGGGCACCTGGCTGAGCTGGATGTCACAGACAGAGTGGGCTCCAGCACAGTGGCTTACAGCGGGAGGAGGCAGCAGTTTGCGACCATCCACCTCCATGGGTTGTAACTGTGCCCAACTCCACAACTGCTCTGACTCCACAAGCTGGGCATACACTGTGGCACGGTGGGGCACAGCCTCACAGCCCTCCTACAGGGGAAATACACATCTGCTTCACACGTCTGATTATTTCTCACAACACACACGTGCACGCAAGAACCCACAGACACCTACCTGGACCAGGTTGAGATGAGCGTGTTCATAGCTGGGTAAGGCTCCCTCTCCAATTAGTTCAGTGTCAAACAGCTCTGTGATGAGGACGTTGGCACGAGTCTGCATGTCTCCATCTGGAGTGAAAACACATGTAGCAATCTTATGATAACATACAGTTGAGGTTAAAAAGTTTCCCTGCACAGTTAAAGAAAAGTGCTCCAAAGTGGATGTAACTGCACTGTATGAGGCATATTTCAGAAATATTTCAGGTCACAGTTCATTAAATGGGTTATTGTTAAGATGATTCAAAAACAAACTTCGCACTTGCTGTCAAACTTGGAGTTTGTCACACACAGAAGGAGATACTGTTGCTGCAGCACAGGCAATTTGAAAAGGAATTTTTGAATCAGAACAACCGTACATCACATGGCTGTGTGTATGATACGTGTGACTTACCTAGTCCAACTGTCACTTCTGTAGAGTGTTTATTGATGATCTTGATCTTGTCTGAGAAGCCATTTTTCTTCACTATTCGGAAAGCAGCGTCTGCCATGGGCTTGAAAACCTATTGGATGAGACAAACAAATCACAATCAAATGGTGTTTAAAAATCTATTCTTCATTAGAACACATTTTCTTATATTCCATTTCCACTATCCCATCATTAATGGTGAATTATAAATGATGTTTGATTGATTTGCCAATGGTGTGTGGGTTTGAGCAAACTCATGCTCACCTCTACTGCATAGCAGTAGTCAGCCCCAGCTGTGACAGCCATCATGGACAGCAGTCCTGTTCCAGTGCCAATGTCCAGAACGATGACTTTCTCACCCCGTGCCTTCACTCTGCTCACAGCAGCCCTGATGCCCTGGTAGTACTTCTCATTCTGGAGGGCAGACAGACAAGAGGTTTAGATACATCAGTGGTTCCCAACCAGGGGTACTTGCCCTATTGGTAAAATGCACGAGGGGTACTTCAGGGGTACTCCGGGCAGAGAACCACAGAAACATACAGGGGAAGTACAAACGATATGCTGTAAGTGTTATTTCCTGTCAAAGGAAGCATGGACACACACTCACCCTGTCGTGGTCGTGCAGCATATCAGCATAGCAGGACCTGAGAAACAAACCGGTGATCAGAATTTGATGAGATACTGACGTGGGAACTCTGCCTAAACGCCCCGGACTCTAAATCGAACTCACCTCATAGTTAAAAAGGTGATTTGACAAAAAGACAGAAAACAGTGCTTTGTATAGCTAGTGCAATAAATTCATATTCAATTATATACAAACGAAATGTTGCATTGGCGGAATCTTTTAATTGAACAGATGTGGTTGGCTTGCTAGCATAACGTTAACTACCTGGCAATCTCTTGATGGTAGTCATACTCCTCACTCTCCTCGACCCAATCCAACGCGCCTGTGGCCGGGTTGGCACGTCCGCAAAAAGTCTTCATTACGATAGCTAATAATCGATTCCGATGCCGCGTTTTTGATTCAATATAATATATTGTATTCTAGAATAATAGTTTTCACACTAATCCCTACCAAATTGGATTATGGCAGCATTGCTTTAACGGGGGCAGACATGTTCTTTCTCCCACGGAATGTCAATTGAGGTGTATTCATTCCGTGAATTCTGTTGGAAAACGTTTCTCAAACGGGACAAAATGGGCGGAAACTACGTGAATGTGTCCAATAGAAACTCAAGTTGTACTCCGTTGGCTTCTGTTTTGTTCTTAAACGGTCAACGGTTTCCGTAATGAATACCCACCTGACGCCACCCTCCAAGTCACATGACTAGTGTCAAATTAACCCCTTGTAATCTGAGTGCTTCTGCTCTTTTTTTTCTGGCAGTGAACACTTGTCATTGTAACAATCAGATTCATCAACTATTTTTCCAAGTAAAAAGTAACGAATTCCACAGATTTTCATTTAGAATGTATTGTTCATCTGAATATACATACAATGAATTATACAGTAAAATTCATCACATTACAGGTGTCCCAGATTTTCTGTAGGTACAGTCTCTGGTGGTAACAATCAATTCAGAACATCAAACTGATTGATTGAAATTACATTGGAATTGTAATGTATTCATTAAGACCATCTCACCAGACAATATCCATAGTACCACCCTGTGAAGCTGGACAAGCATTTCACTGCATCTGCAATAACACCTGCTAAACTGTGTACAAGACCAATAAACATAGATTTGAACTCTGCAGACCATCAAGCTTGATATACA
Organism: Brachymystax lenok tsinlingensis; assembly: GCA_030435695.1. Lineage (NCBI taxonomy): Eukaryota > Metazoa > Chordata > Actinopteri > Salmoniformes > Salmonidae > Brachymystax > Brachymystax lenok. The sequence continues at coordinate 22,206,593 of CM059793.1, read as the reverse complement.
ATCCACTGTGCGGTAGATGGATGTATTATAAAGTTGATATAACTTATGAATCACAAGCTGTGTGTGTTGTGTGGATTTAAAGGGTGCAACATTGTAGTCAGGCACACTTGGCAGTAGGCAGACAGAATGGCATGCTAGGAGTAGGGACCAGGATGTCAGAGAAGATGGGTCGGTAGCCAGCAGGAAGAGGAGGAGTGCTCTGCTCCAGGAGGTCCAGAACTGTACCCCTCACATCCCTGGAGACATCCCCCCTAACATCCAGCAACACTGACACATGCTCATCACTGAGGGGCACAGACAGAAGAGAGAAGACCAACACAGAAGATCAACACCTGACCAATGAAGAGACAGCTGTACAAGTGTCCCTGATATAATTATGTCTATCACTTAGGAGTGAGGTCATTAAGGCAAATGTTAGATGTGTAAAAAAAACATGAATTGATTTACAGGAAATTGATATGGTAAGGATTGTGTGTATACCTGATATCAGGGTACTTGGCCACCAGTCCAGACACCTCGAGCGTAAGCATGCTAGGGTCTTTAAGGCGGATGAAATCAGCCAGAACAGGCAGTAAAGCCATTGGGTTCACCTCACTCACTGATCCCTCCGAGTCCTGAACAGACACAGTGCATGCATGAACATGGAATACTGTAAATAAAATGGTGTAGTTAAAATGAAGGAAGAGGTGGGTATATGTTGAGTATGGTGTGGTGTGGGTTGGGTTTGTAGTCTGTGGATCGTGGGATAGAGGACAGAGCAGAGCTGGGCCGAGTGTCCCACTAAACTGGGTGTCACTGGGTGTGGCTAAACTCAAGGCTATCCTCACCACCAGGCCCTGGAAGAGATCCCTCAGATGCTGGGCATCCAGTGCCATTCTCTGGGCCAGCTGGCGCCGCTCCTCTGCATTCCGACACACCAGCCTCTTCTGCATCAACACCCTCACATACTCCACCACCGTCAGCCACTGGCACTCCTCCTGCAAACGCTACAGAAGAGGGAGGGGTCAACAATACCATACAGGAGACTAGTATAAGTCAGCTACAGACTAATTTGATTGTCAAAGAGCCTGACCTGCCGGCAGGGTGGGCGAACACGACTATACAGCTCAAATTGGCGCTCCAAGACTCCACATAACTTCAGGGTAACAGTGACGTCTCCCTGGGCCAGCCAGGAGCGAGACAGTAGTCCCTGCAGGAAGGGCTGGAGCTCTAGCAGCAGCTGGTCCATCACCAGGCGGCAGGCCCTCCTCACTGCCCGGTCCAGAGCAGCCAGGGGGCCGGGGGGAGTCCGGGAGAACCGGCTGGCTGAACGGGACGAGAGTTGCTGCTGCAAACTCTCTGTGGAGGTCCTGAGGAGAGGATAGGATAGGAAAGGGGGAGAAACAGAGGAGGGGAGGGGAAGAAGAGGAAAGGAGTTGAGAGGAGAGGCAAGGACAGTCATGAACAAACTGTAAAATATACTGCATGTATGTGTGTACACAGACTCACATTGATGAACGTCCAGATAAACAGAAACAGATAGCACTGACAAAAATAAAACAATGTACAGAAGCTCACTTGAGGATGATGCAGTTGCTTATAGAGGCCAGTAGATAATGGAGGTAGAACTTGTTTTGATTTGTGCTCTGATCCCTGCGGTGCTCCTTCCCAAATTCCACAAGAGCCTCCCGAAACCTGGAAACAGAGGGAGATGGAATGAGAGACTTACATGATGGAAAGAGAACGAGGACCCCGTAATTTAATTGCAGTTACAATAAAATATCATAGGTTGTATTAGACCTTAATGTGTGAAAAATACCAGTGATTCTATGCCACATTCTCGAACATACTGACATAAGAACACTGACCCACCTATTGAGGAGGTTCTCCATCTCATAGAGCCCCATCTGTATGGTCTGATCCCGAAGTGATTCACTAACCATCAGAGCCACCCGTGCATTCTCCTCCAGCATCTAACACAACCACAACACAAACACAATATCAGCCCAACTCAATCACCGGCCTCAAAACACTCAACATGTCGCCTCAAAACAAACACAACATTGCCACAACTCATGTATCTGCATAGAAATATAATTTAACCACATTTTAAACCAATATTAATGTAGAGGTATGTATGCTTACCTGTGTGATGATGGTTGGCAGGCTGGTGAGGTAAAAGCCTTCATGGTCAGTGTCTGGTTCCTGGTCTCTCTGCCAGTCTGTCAGCTCCACCTCCAGGGCCTTATGCATCCACTCAGACACACTTTTCTACAGCACAATACATAATCCACTCAACCACACTTTTCTACAGTACAATACACACTCCACCACACTTTTCTACAGCACAATAAAACAAACTCCACGGGGGCCTCCTGAGTGGCGCAGCGGTCTAAGCCACGGCATCACAGTGCTAGAGGCGTTACTACAGACCCGGGTTCATTTCCGGGCTGTGGCCGGTGGCGCACAATTGGCCCAGCGACGTCCGGGTTAGGGGAGGGTTTGGCCAGTGGGGCTTTACTTGGCTCATCGTACTCTAGCGACTCCTTGTGGTGGGCCGGGTGCCTGCAGGCTGACCCCGGTCGCCAGTTGAACAGTGTTTTCTCCGACACATTGGTGCAGCTGGCTTCCGGGTTAAGCTGGCGGGTTAAGGAGCACGGTTAGGGTCATGTTTCGGAGCATGTGCCTCTCCCGAGCCCGTTGGGGAGTTGCAGCGATGAGACAAGATCGAAAAAGGGGGTAAAATACAACAAAAAAACACAAACTCCACTGAAACAGACAGAGATATCCCACACCACTGTGCACGTGCACACAAAACATCCCATCCACAGAGACATTAGTACACAGACATACAGGCACACTGACAAACAAAGAAATAGACAGACCTAGTTAGAAACACAGATAGATAGGCAGACAGACAACTCGGAGACCCAGAAGTCTCACCCACCCGCACACTGTGTACATATTTGTTCTGCAGCTGTTCCAGACTCTCCTGGGAGATCAGGGGTCCCAGCTCTTCTGTCTCCATCTCCACCGTTAGGTCTGGATGCCCCATCATATCTGAGCTGCACACATACAGTACACACTGATCACACCAAAACAACTCTACACTCATTAACAACTAGGGTTGCAAAGGCAAAGCTACCGTAATTTATCAAAGTTACCGGAGTCTTCAATAATTTTGGTAATCAACAGAAAATCGATTGCAATCTATGGTAACTTTGGTCATTTCTACTTGAATAACTTAAATGATATATAGCATTAATTTGTCCATATTGTCAACGAGTTTCTAGTAGATAGATCATATGGTTCAAGAGAAAATAGCCTAATTAATGAAAAAGCATTTAATCAACAACAGCATTATTTTCAATTACCTCTGCAACTCCTCAAACTATTGACTTTTTTCACAACTGCCACCAGTTTGACACAAAAACACTGACAACAAATACATAGACAATGGCATAGTCAAATAAATACAAATATAAAGGATATTTCATTCTCAAACCCCCGTATTGAACACAAATGGTATTATGGTTTATATTTAAGATCATTCTTTACAGCTTTGTCATTCAATTTTTTATTTTGAAATCCTCTTATGTAATTATTTTATATAATAATGTGATAAGGCCACACAGAGGGCCAGAGATAATTACAGACACCTGTGATAACCTGAAGTACCCAAAAGGGCCACTAAATGTCTTGTGATAGATTACATACAATCCTTGAAAGATACCAACATTCTGTAAGTTTCCAGTAATATACCCTCCTTTTGCAACCCTATTAACACAAAAAAAATATATTTTGGCTCAAATTGTTTGGTCACCTGTTGTAGATGTGTAGGACCCAGTTAAGAACAGCAAATATCTCCCCACTCTCCAGCTCCCATCCGCTGACCTGGCCCAGGTGTGACTGTAGACAGCGGTGGCAGGCGCGGAGGTAGGCCCTGGTCAGGTTATAGTGGGGCGGAACGCAGTGGTCCAGCAGGTGGCGCACCGTGGCCAGGTCTCCCATGATTCCGTGCTGTAGGGCAGACAGGTGGCCTGCAAGGCCAGGGCCACGGGTGTGCAGGTAAGAGACGCTACGGAAACGTGCAGACACCGCCTCTTCCAACACCTAACAGAGTACAACATCACTGTAAAGCACCTGTGCAATGCTACTGTCAAAACATAAGGAAAACAATCCCTGTTACCCATTACATAGGACCTAGGCCTATTGCATCATGCTCTATTCCAGTCATGTATTGTGTTGTACAATTCTATTTGCATAGCAATGTGGGCTCTTGAATGATGCTCAACCCTATCATTGAATCTCACTGTATTCAACTAGTGTACATACAAGTCTAGACATACTTGGAAGAAGCGCTCCCTCCAGCAGCGTGGCCGTCCAGGGGGAAGAGGCCTGCTGTGCCCCCCTGCACCTCCTCTCTCCTCCAGCATGGCCTGATCCAGCGCCTCCTCTCGCTCCACAATCCTCACAGCAGACACAAACGGCGTAGGGTTCTGCCGGGCTAAAGCCAGTCCACTCCCCACCACTGCCCACAGCTCCTTTCCCAGAGCCTCCACCAGCTTTCCAACGCCTGAGAAGTAGTTCCTGACCAGCTCCTCATCCTGGGCACTGAGGGCTGTCCCTGCTGTCCCAGGAGCCCCTGCTCCATGGAGCTGCCACAAGACGTCATCCTGCCAGCACTCCAGCTCCATCAGACGGGCGTGGGCCTCCAGGAGCCGGCGAGACTCCACCAGCCTCTCTGTCTCCGATACCATGCTCTGTACTGACAGGTAACAAGGGAGACACTAGTTTTAGCCAAGTTACAGATTGACATAGTTATTGAAGTGTAGGCTGAAAGGGAGTCTTCAATTATTCCTTAAGGAACAGGATATGTGCATTTATGTGAGTCTCTCTGAAGATTCAATTAAGTTTTATTTGAACAGATTCATGAAATGTTTTCCCAGTTGTGAAGCTACAGAACCAAGGAAGCTGTTGGGGCAGTCTCACCAGAGTAGAGGCGTGGCAGGTTGCTAACGGCAGCAAGGAGTTGACAGTGATTGACAGAGACCTCTCGCATCCTCTCCAGAGCCTTGACTCCCTCTGCGTTTCTGCTGGACTCCACCCCTGCCTTCCCCAGGGCATGGGACACCTCTTTCAGCTCCGCCCGGGCCTCACGAAGCTGCTCCAGACCCCAGCCCACCCCCTCTAGGTAGGACTGGACCACTGACTGGAGGAAAGGCAAAACATATGTAGGATCTCACAATCAGAAAATCAATCAATGCAAAGTGGAAGTGATATATAAATATACTTTTGTGGGTGTTTATATTTGTCTTATTCCACACATGTACAAGTGTGTATTACACAAATGTGTTTTTTGCATATACCAACTCCCCCTGAGACACCCTCGGAGAGTGGTGGTACGGCCAGGGTCTGCCATTATCAACGGCGACCCTGGAGCTATTAGACCAGGGCTGCCCAACCCTCTTCCTGGAGATCTACTGTCCTGTAGGTTTTCAGTCCAACCCTAATTTAGCTTATCTGATTCAGCTTGTCAAGGTCTTGTTGAGTAGCTAATAAGTAGAACCAGGTGTGTTAAATTAGGGTTGGAACCCACAGGACCGTAGATCTCCAGGAAGAGGTTTGGGCAGCCCTGTATTAGGCCATCGACAGATTTTTCACCTTAACATATATTATGTTAGCATCAACACAGATTAATAACCTGCCATCACATAAACATTTTGAAAAATCTATTTCTCCCTCAAGTTTTTATAATTTCATTAGGGAAGTGACAATAGCCTCTAGTGAGAGCAGGTGTGTTTGCAGTTACAGAATACCTTGAGTCTTGACTGGATGGACGAGGTCCTCTGGCTTTCCCTTTTGCGGTACTGTCCTAATCTCTCCAGATGCTCAGGGCGACAGAACACACCCGATGCCCACTTCAGAGCCGCGCCCCGGGCCAAGCTCTCTGCCCTCTCCGCCTCTGGCCATACCTCTGGGAGCGCTGCCGCATCTGTCAATCACACGTAAACAAGCTCAAATCACCAGACATTATGTGACAGGAGGATCCATGTGTCTTTATAGAAGAATATCCCTGTTTTGTTCAGCTTGTATGTGTGTGGAGATGAGCGATTATGAGCCAATGGAGGACAGGACGGTGTGTTAATCTGTGTGTGTGCAATTTAAACAAACAGCTTCAGAGCTGTTTACTACAAGCATTAAATGTGACATCAGCATTTCTGCCGCACAATAAACCTATGGAGAATGAGACTAATGCATTCGTTAACAGCACCATCATGCTTGAAATACAGGCATGGTAGAGAAGAATAAGCTTCCTCTATCTTAAACACAGAAACAACTCAATTTGGAGAGGATGAGAGATATACATGCAAATGTATTACAATCTATTCTTTCCTCTGTTATGAGAAGTGGGTGTTGGTTAGAGTCAGTGGGTAGTCTGTTTTGGTTGTTAGCAGTGTGTAGAGTAGACGTCTGTACCTTCAGGTTTGTCACCACCATTCTTGTCTCCGTCTGACATTTAATTTCAGTTCAGCGGTCCGCCTGTCCACCACCAACAGTGGCCTACCCAGAGGGCCAGAACACCACTGAACGAGGGGGATGAGAGAGAGAAGGGGGGGATGAAAGAGAGAGAAGGGGTGGAGGAACGAAGGCACATATCCATTGTACTGGCGGCCTTCCTCTCACACTCCCAGACACATCCTCTACGCAGAGGCCGGCAGGAAGGGAGGGAGGGGGCAAAGAAGGGGAGGGCAAGAGGGAGGGGACTCCAGCCAAAAGACAAAATCCAGATGGATGGGGGAAAAGGGGGAGAGCTAGGGGGTTATGGTCTTGTGTCGAAGAGTGCCGCTCTGTGTCTGAAATTATTATTTCCCTTTACGGGCGAATGAATTTTATACATTATTGTTGATAGAAAAATGCATACATACAGTACTTGCCATTAGAAATCCATATTTGTAAGACATTGTAGTTTGTAAAGCAGCTCAATACAATGAGTGAATTATCTACTGCCCTTATGCTGTACATTGGTCTCTTTGAGGAGCGAAGTCCCAGTAAAGTCCTGATCCTCCACAGCTGTTGAGATCTGGGACAAACTAGGGACGTTTCACAACTGCTACCTCTAAAGGGAGTTCGTTTATTTGTGTATCAGTCAAGGGCTCTGACATCTCCCCACGTCTGTGTTTACATCTCCTCATTTCCTGGACCTCTTCAAAACACACCGAACTATGCCAAGTGGCCCAGACACTAGCCAACAACAGCCTCAGTGGGGTATTATTACAGCCTTGGTATTTGTGATAGGATTTCTTACAACTATTTTCCTTTCCAGTTTGTAACGCAATCCAGTTGATGCAGCTTCCACAAATCAGTGAGGCAGTCAGAGTTAATTTGATGTAAAGGCTCCTGTACCATGTCTTTAGTGGTTCATATGCCAAGTACCATAATGGGTTGAGGCCAGGTATCTGAGAAACTTCCCAAATATGACAGCAACAGATTGGGGAGAGGATGTTATATTGTCTCCTTTCAGGGTGGGACTGTTGTACTTTCAAGGCCAGTACCCCATTGTTCTTACTGTATCTTACTGACCACCCGGATCACTAAAGTCACTGGATGTCTCTCATTACTTCCCCCACAACATTGGCCTTGTGTGCACTGGGCATCTCACCACTCATGTCAAAGTTATGCTAGCTGTAGGCCCAGTATGCATACCAAATTGCATCATATTGCCTATAAAGTGCACTACTTTCGACCAGGTCCCACATAGTACACTACATTTTAGAATAAGGTGCCATTTGGGACCCCAGTTTGCTGGCTGAACACAACAGTTTGAGGCGTGGTCTGTACAGATGTGTATCCTTGCGCCACTCCTCCATTGTCATCACCTTGAGCTGAGAACAGCCCCACCTCCACCCAGAGGGGCTCAAGGGAACAGGAAGTCTATTTCTATAGTAGTAAACCAAACACAGGGAGACTTCCTGTCTGACATTCCTGACCTGGGCTGAGTTCCTGCTCCACTCCAACCCCATTCACTTAAAGGCCCAGTGCAGTCATAAATGTAATTATCCTGTTTTATATACACATTTCCACACTATGAGGTTGGAATAATACTGTGAAATAGCGAAAATTATTTTAATGCCCTTTTAGTGTAGGTGAAATTTCAGCCCGTTTTGGTGGGACGGGTTTGTCTGCCTGGTGACATCATCAGGTGTCAAATCAGTTTATGTAAACTGGGTGGTTCGAGCTCTGAATGCCGATTGGCTGACAGCCATGGTATATCAGACCGTATACCACGGGTATGACAAAACATTTATTTTTGCTGCTCTAATTACATTGGTAACCAGTTTATAATAGCAATAAGGCACCTTGGGGGTTTGTGATATATGGCAAATATACCACGGGTAAGGGCTGTGTCCAGGCAGCCCTTAGCCGTGGTATATTGGCCATATACCACATCCCCTCGGGCCTTATTGCTTAAAATAGACCAATAAGAGTTTCAAACCTTTTTTACCACTCCCATAGTCCTAGCCAATGACTAACTCTTTCATATTGTAATATTGCCATCACTATATTAAAATGGCAAAATATTGGTCATTAGGGTCACACTGCATTGTGTGTGTCAGCTTTAAAGACTTTGAGGACAATAAATGCTATATTTGAGCCCATGGGGCTTTGAACCATACAGGGTAAAAAAAAATTGACAAGAAAATGCTACGCAAACTGCAGGGACTTAAAACAAATTCATCAGATAATGTACACCATTTTTATTATTTACTTGTAGTACCTTCATCAAATCAAGTGCATATAAGAATGTTGACATGTAGCTGATAACAAACACATACAAAAAGAGAATTGGGGGGGGAATAGGTTAACTACAGTCTACAGACAGCAGCTACATTCATCATGTCCCTTTAGGGTCCTACTAGGATTTATCATAAGATGAGGCATTAACATTATACTGAGCATCTCCTTTGGCTATACATCCTTCTATACTCTCCTTTGCCTTGCCTGGGTAGCTGCCATCTTTGTGGTCTGGCCCCTGTTGTGTTTTGCACAACACAGCACAAGATTTTGACTGAAGGAACAAAGAATTTAACTCATGGTCAGTATTTTCAACCTCGTAGCGGATACCTCAGTTTGTCAAGTACAATACTATAACTCAACTTGCACTGCAATTCTACTTAAATCACTAAATTAATGAGTTTTTAGATTAGGTATTTATTTGTATCTTTTAGGTAGACTATATTATTTCTGAGAGACATATTTCTACACTTTAGAGGGTATTACAGCATAGCTGTAGTACTGAAATAATGTTGTCCAGTAGCCATGTCAGGCTTTGTAGTGTTTGGCTTATCAGAATTATAACTACACTATTGGACTAAACATCCGTTTAGTGTTAGGGCTCTTCTGCACTAGCTTTGATACTTATTCAGTAGTGTTTCTAGATTACATGGATGTAGTTAACTATCCACTTCAAGCTCAGTTAAATAGCATATAATGCTAATAGGCCACAAGATGGAGCTCTATTTCAAAGAGTTATTCAAAGTGACAAATCCAAGGCAAAAATATCACCACGTATAAAATAACCTCCCAATGGTAATCATAAGAATCCATTAAGATATATATAAAGATATAGCATAGCATTATATAATAGTGTGTTACAGAGTGCTCTCCCTTATGTTCCCACTGCTGGCCTGAGTGTTGGGCTGTGCTCCAGCATGGTTCAGGGCCCGGTGAGTCCAGGTATGCAGGTCCAGGAGAACCTGGTTAAGCTTCTCCATCCAGTCCCCTCGATCCTCCCGCGTATCTGCTGAGAACCAGCACCTGAAGAACAGAGAGATCATGGAACAGAGATTGGATTCAACACTTAATGAGAATACTGAAATGTCATGTAAGATCTATGAAGATACACCACCGTCTATGGGATACAGATAGGCTTACTTTAGCAGTATCCGTCATTCACAAAACATTCATATTGAAGACATTCATGACCCCTTGTTGTCAAGGAATGGTAATTTGCTTGTATCATAGGTGAGTAGTTGTTACTTTACAGTTCATGCTAGACAACTATGAAACATCATCTTACTTGGCCAGAGCGCGCTGGTCATCCTGTAGCGCAGTCTGGATGCCACTGACCAGTTCAAAAGTATAAGGGCGAGCACAGGAGTCCCTCTTCACTGGCTTCACACTTTGACTAGAGGAACTAAATAAAGAGATGCTGCCTTCTGCTGCCTGCAAGCACAACAGACAGAACAGTAGAGGGAATAACAGAATGTTAAGAGTTCAATGACCCTAAGAAATATAAAGTCAGGGTGTAACTTGGTCTACGAGAAATAGAACCAAGAGCTCCAGTCATCTGTCAATTCAATGCCCACCTTGCTGCTCTGGTCATTGGGGTGATTCCAATAGGACATGTGGTTTCCCTCCAGGACAAAGAAGCGTCGATGCCAAGCTCCAAATCCATTCACCACCTCAAACATTGTCTGAATGGAAGGAAAAGGGAGAAAGAAGGGGTGGGTGGAAGATGAAACACCGTAAAGAAAGTATAGAGGACAGGAGCAGGATAATATTCACTGGAGAGATCCCAATGATTTGGGTTTAAACAAAACAGTAACTCACAAGGAAGCCCTGGTGCTGGACGTTAGAGTGGCTCTCGCTGTCCAGTCGCAGGTAGAGGTTTCCCTCTAGCGGAGATAGGAAGGGCACCTGTGCAGAGAGGAGGGGGAACTATCAGGACATGGATGCCAGGGTTGTGCTGCTTGTAATAGTTCATCTAGCTAGGGAACAAAACATGCAGTGGAAAGCAATATGCAATGATAGATCAAAACAAAGTCATAGGAACATACATTTATTTCTACACACATTTTCATCTACCTATAGAGTACGCCATCACTGATATTGAAGCCAGTGTAGCTAAGACTAATTATTGGTTGTTGATACCAGTGTTGCTGGCCACACACTCAGAGGCATGAAAGGAGTCAAATGGAGAAGCAAAGAGAAAAAGTGAGAGAGCTAAACCTTTTCCTGAAACTCATCTCCCAGGAGTCTCCTGATTTTGCCTTCAAACTTTATCTGTGCACAAGTGGAGAGAGACAGCACAGGGAGAGGTAAAGGTTACGTCACCAGAGATCCCCACCCAGACTCTGGAAAGCTTTACACCAAAAACAAACAAAAGTCGTGAGGAAATGACAAACATTCCGATCTGTATATCGCAACTGAAAGAATTACAACGGGTGGAAAAATCTGAGATGTGACATGACATAGATTCAATCAAATGGTCACCCACATCCTCAAGTGACAGTGAGTGAAACAAGCTGGCAATCAGGTGGTTCCAAATCAAAAAGGACAAGATAAAACCATGGAATGGAGTGACAAAAACATAAATCCCCACATCTTCCCATACTGCAGGTACAGTAAAAATATCTGATACACAATCATCCAGGCTGGAGCACTGCAGCAGGTGTGACGTGCAGCCAGGTGAGGTGAGTCTACCTTGTCCAGGGGGAACTTGCTCTGGCCCAGGGAGGCCAGGGAGATCTTGTGAGAACCAACCAGAGAGAAGTGGCTGGTGCGCCGGGTGTTCAGGGCTGGCATGGTCGAAGCTGTGGGCGGTTGATTCGATCCAAATCAAAAACTGACACAACTCAGGATGAATGTTATCTTCAGATAATATGCAACCAGGACAATAACTTACATGCCACACTGTGGTTGGATCTCTGTTGAAAAGCAACATGAAAACGTTTTCAGATGAGAAATGTGTAACAGGTAAGGAAAAACATTTGGTGCCTATCCATCTCTGTTCCACATGAAATGCATGTGTGCCTTTCTGCATTCTTACTGATCAAATATGTATTTCGCTGATATCCCAGATCAATAGTGTCCTAACATATACAGCATTTCATTGAAAAGGGTCATGCAGATACATACACAGTGAGTAGGACATTTCAAGTACTAGACAGATAAAGCCCATCACTCACCTTGATGTTGCTTAGAAGCTTCCTTGGGGTGACCTTAAAGAAGAAGTAGTAAGATCAGAAATGAGCTTTTGTGCAGAACACTCGCATGTATACTTTGTTGTAATCTATAGAACATTGGACAGCATTTCTTAAATCAGAAGATTAGCTCACTCACCCTTGACCTGGAGGAGCTGCGGAGATCCAGATTACAGGCGTTTCCTGAAGTGTGGGACTGCATAATAGAAGACAGTTTGGAAAAAATACATACAACCTATTAACACCTTTCTCATCATTGACCCTCTACTGTAAAGATATTTACTAATACACCTGTTTTAGGTGACACATTCAGTAATACGTTCCATCTCACCAGGCTGTAGACCTCCACATCAATCTCAAAGTTGGAGTGAATGTCCTGCCTGAAAGGACACAGTACAGAATCATAAAGACTTGGACAGACGAGGGGTGACAGCCATTTCAGAAGTAATATAGTAGACATTACATAAGCATCTCCTTCAAGGCAAGGGCAGACCAGTAGGATGGCCGGCCCAGAGTACTTGGCACCTCTGAACAGTTCCGGACGTAATTTGCAAATGGCAAAAATGATGGCCGTCAGTCGCCTACCGGCAGGTGGTCTCTATAACACATGCGCCGACAGCAAGCGAATGACAAACAAACAGCCCCCTACTGTATAGACCGACAATCAAGTTGTCACCTTTACTCCTAACTTCATCCACATGTGGAACCAGTGGTGGGACTCACAGGGTGATGGAGGTGGGGAAGGAGATGGTGTCTCCATTCTGGGCGTCCGCTGCAGTGGCCAATGGGGTCGCAACAATGTTGCAGGGTCCATAGCGAATCAGGACAAAGAAATAGTGAGTTGGGCGACCTTTAGGGAGGAGAGAAATAGTCAGGAGAGTTGTTCATTAATCATCTGGTATGGTGTCTTGAGCTGACCATGAATTGGACTATACGGTTTTGTGCATTTAACCTAAATGAAGAGGCAAACAACTAACCTCTGCAGCTGGCAGATTCAAAATAAACTTTATCATGTAAAGGTAACAACATGCCTAACCTATCGGATGGTAGGTACCTGTTTGTGTGCGGGCTGAGCAGACAAACTCCACCTTGAGAGGGAGCTGGACACTGTTGATGCTGACGGTGCCCCTGCAGGGCTGCTGGGACATGCTGGAGTCCCCCTCTAACTCCTCTGAGACTGAGCCCCCCCTCTCCCTCAGCCTGGTCACCTCAGCCAGCAGGGCTGCCCGCTTCTCACCTGACACAGAGAGAGAGAGGGGACAGTCAGATGATAATACAATGGTGACTAATCAAGAGGTTCTTAATTCACTCCAGAATAGAAGGATTTGGGAGGGAAAGGAGAAGAATAACCAAAGGACAGGGATAGAGATGAGTTTGTGTAGAAACTAACTGAGCAGATGGAAAAACTGGAATGGTGGTGCTAGAAGGTGGATATGACCAGCGGAGACTCACAGGAGAGGAGCAGTAGTTTCTCAGCCTCGGCCTCCTCCAGGGAACCCCTGCCGTGGTCCTCGTCAGTGCAGCAGCTCAGGGCCTGCAACGTCTGATTGATGACCGTCTGCAGCTTGGCAGCCTCCTCATTCAAAACCTGACCAATCACAGGAGGGCAGGATATTCACTCCATCCAGCCATAATCATTTAAATACTCTTTCTTTACAGTGTCAGAGGCATAGTTATGTTATCCATGTGGTACATTTGTCAATGCCTTCACATAAAGGAAAGTTTTGGATGATATGCTACACATGTAGTCACGCTCCATGACACAGAAGACACACTAGACTCAACCGCTCCAAGCTGTACTACAGACCATGATCCTGTCCTTGGTGTTGACAGTTTGCTGGTGGCGGGACTTCTCAGCGGCACGCCTCTGCAACCCTGTGGTTGCACTCTGAATAGCTGGCTTGGTGCTCTGCCTCTGGAGTGTACGGTAGGCATCGATGCTGTCAATCAATCAATGACAAAACACATTGGAGTCATCAAATCACAGCTAGAAATCACAAGCCAATCATTTTTGTTGTACTTTTTAACCCAATTTCGTGATAGTCACAGTCTTGTCCCATCACTGCAACTCCCATACGGACTCAGGAGAGGTGAAGGTTGAGACCCGTGCGTCCTCCAAAACACGACACCGCCAAGCCGCACTGCTTCTTGACACACTGCTTGCTTAACCAGGAAGCCAGCCGCGCCAATGCGTCGGAGGAAACACTGTATAACTGCCGACAGTGTCAGCGTGCAGGCGCCCGGCTTTCCACAGGAATCGCTAGAGTGCGATGGGACAAGGACTTCCCGGCCGGCCAAACCCTCCCCTAACCCGGACAACGCTGGGACAATTGTTCACCGCCTCATTGGTGTCCCTGTCACAGCCCGGTGTACGGAACCCGGAACTGTGGTGACTTAGACTGCTGCACTACTCGGGAGGCTGCCAATCATATCTTCTGAAAGATCTTCATAGTCAATACATTTTTCCAATTTCACTCATGTTAGCCGATTCTCCTCTCTCGTGCACGTTTTGGTTTTTAACGCCTAATAACCAACTCACCATCAAACTTAGATTATTTAAAATCAGCTGTGTAGTGCTAAGGCAAAAACCAAAACGTGCACCCGGGGGAGGGCAAGGACTGAGTTTGGGAAACCCTGGTGTAGAGGACATGATGACTCACCTGTAGAGAGAGGCACTATCGGCAGGGGGAGTAGTCAGCTCTTCAGGAGTCAGAGGTAGGGATGGTGGGATGGCTGGCTGACTAGCTGCAAGTCTCTGCAGGGATATTAAAACACTGATGTCAATTTGGATGTGTAAAACACTCAAAGCTTTGAAACCACAGGGCAACACTTTCAGAATCACATTGAACAAGGTGACCCTGGCGCCCTCTGTCTGTCTGCAGAGCCTTACCATAGGAGTGACCACAGCTTCCACAGACCTGCTGAGAGGAGAGATGTTGCAGCTGGGTGGGAAGGTCAGAAGCTCATCTGCACTGGAATCCAGTTCCCTGGTTTCTTCCAGGTCTTCAAACTCCTCAGCTTTCTCCTTTTCCAACTCTGTGTCTGTTTTCTCCTTTCTGGGCATCACTGTGGCTATGCCACTGTCGTAATCCTCAGAGCCCTCCTCCTTCTCCATCCTTCCCTGGGCAGCAGCCTCCAGCACATCCCTAAACATCAGGTCAATCATCTCAGCAGTGTTGGTTTTATCTTGAGAGCTCGACTCAGCCTCTGTGGATAAATCCCCATATGCAGTAAGTTAACATTCAAACAAATAGTATGTTTGGGACCTGGTTTTCCAACTTCTAACAAATATTTCAAATGGCTCATCATTTGGCTGTTCAGTGTAAAAAATAATGATAGGGGTGTGAGGTGGTGGCAGTGACCCATTGAACCGATTGTTTAGAATGGAGTGCACTGCGGACAGTAAGATATGACCAGTATCTTTATATCCCAGGTGTGTAAGCGACTGCATGTACCGTGCCTTCAGACAGTATTCACGCCGATAGACCTTTTCCACATGATGTTGTTACAGGCAGCTTGAAATAAAAATTTATTCAATTGAGATTCTGTGTCACTGGCCTACTCACAATACCCCTTAATCTCAAAGCGGAATTATGATTAATCAAAATGTTAACAAATTTAAAGCAAATTCAAATGTCTTGAGTCAATAGGTACTCAACCCCTTTTATGGCAAGCCTAAAAATGTGCTTAACAAGTTTGCGATAGTGTTTAACATGATTTTTAAATGACTACCTCATCTCTGTACCCCACACATACAGTCGTGACCAAAAGTTGAGAATGACTCAAATATTAATTTCCACAAAGTTTGCTGCTTCAGTGTCTTTAGATATTTTTGTCAGATACTATTACTATGGAATACTGAAGTATAATTACAAGCATCTCACCTTGTCTCCAGACAAGCTTTTTTCCAGATGCTCCAAACAATGGGAAAGGGGATTCATCAGAGAAAATTACTTTACCCCAGTCCTCAGCAGTCCAATCCCTGTACCTTTTGCAGAATATCAGTCTGTCCCTGATGTTTTTCCTGGAGAGAAGTGGCTTCTTTGCTGCCCTTCTTGACACCAGGCCATCCTCCAAAAGTCTTCACCTCACTGTGCGTGCAGATGCACTCACACCTGCCTGCTGCCATTCCTGAGCAAGCTCTGTACTGGTGGTGCCCTGATCCCGCAGCTGAATCAACTTTAGGAGACGGTCCTGGTGCTTGCTGGACTTTCTTGGGCGGCCCTGAAGCCTTCACAACAATTGAACCGCTCTCCTTGGAGTTCTTGATGATCCGATAAATGGTTGATTTAGGTGCAATCTTACTGGCAGCAATATCCTTGCCTGTGAAGCCCTTTTTGTGCAAAGCAATGATGACGGCACATGTTTCCTTGCAGGCAACCATGGTTGACAGAGGAAGAACAATGATTCCAAGCACCACCCTCCTTTTGAAGCTTCCAGTCTGTTATTCAAACTCAATCAGCATGACAGAGTGATCTCCAGCCTTGTCCTCGTCAACACTCACACCTGTGTTAACGAGAGAATCACTGACATGATGTCAGCTGGTACTTTTGTGGCAGGGCTGAAATGCAGTGGAAATGTTTTTTGGGGATTCAGTTCATTTGCATGGCAAAGAGGGACTTTGCAATTAATTGCTATTCATCTTCATGACATTCTGTAGTATATGCAAATTGCCATCATACAAACTGAGGCAGCAGACTGAAAATTTATATTTGTGTCATTCTCAAAACTGTTGGCCACGACTGTACAGATAATTGCATGGTCCCTCAGTCGAGAAATTAATTTCAAACACAGATTCAACCACAGACCTGGGAGGTTTTCCAATGCCTCGCAAAGGGCACCTAATGGTAGATGGGTAAAAATAAAAAAAGCAGACATTGAATATCCCTTTGAGCATGGTTAAGTTATTAATTACACTTTGGATGGTGTATCAATACACACAGGCATACTTCCTAACTCAGTTGCTGGAGAGGAAGGAAACTGCTCAGATTTCACCATGAGACCAATGGTGACTAAAACAGTTAGAGTTTAATGGCTGTGATAGGAGAAAACTGAGGATGGATCAACAACATTGTAGTTACGCCACAATACTAACCTAATTGACAGAGTGAAAAAGAAGCCTGTACAGAATACAAATATTCCAAAAACATGCACCTGTTTGCAACAAGGCACTAAAGTAATACTGCACAAAATGTGGCAAAGCAATTACATTTGTCCTGAATACAACATGTTTTGTTTGAGGCAAATCCAATACAAGCCATTACTAAGTACCCCCACACACACACACACACACACACACACACACACACACACACAGGTGGTGCATCATGTAATTGGTATGCTTGTAATCGTTAAGGACTGGGGAGTTTTTCAGGATAAAAAAAATTAACTGAATCGAATGGCAAAATCATAGAGGAAATCCTGTCTTCGTCTGCTTTCCAACAGACACTGGGAGATACCCTAAAACAGAAAGCCAAATCTACACTGGAGTTGCTTACTACTAAGACAGTGAATGTTCCTGAGTGGCTGAGTTACAGTTCGGACTTAAATCTACTTAAAAATCTATGGCAAGACCTGAAAATGATTGTCTAGCAATGATTAAAAACCAATTTGACAGAGCATGAAGAATTCTGAAGATAATAATGTGCGAATGTTACACAATCCAGGTGTGGAAAGCTCTTAGACTTGCCCAGCAACTCACAGTTGTAATCGCTGCCAAAGGTGCTTCTACAAAGTATTGATTCAGGGGTGTGAATACTTACATAAATTATATATTTCTGTATTCATTTTTCAATAATGTGCAAAAATGACTAAACATATTTTCACTTTGTCATTATAGAGTATTGTGTGTGTAGATGGGTTTGAGGAAAAAATCTATTTAATCCATTTTGAATTCAGGCTGTAACAACATCATGTGGAATAAGTCAAGGGGTATGAATACTTATATCACTATATCACTAAGAAACCCAAATTGTTTATTTATCACCTCACCAACTTGTGCCAACAGCCCTAGACCACATTTGTCTCACCTGACATACTCTCTCTTCTCCAGCTAGATGAGGAGTCCCACTCACACAGGGCCTAGTCATTGATCATTTCTGGCTCCAGGGTAAAGGTGACTTTCTTTAGCTCTCTTTCCTCTGACTGCAGTTCACAAGTCTGTTCCTCATCTGTATGCAGCTCAGTCTTCCTGTTCCCTGTCTGATGGAGCTGATAAGTTTGTGGTCAACCCCTGCTTATGACCCCAAACAGAATCCCCCTCCCCTGGTCTTCACCTTCAGCAGACACCACACCCTGGACCTCATCTACAAGACTTTCTGGCTTCCCTTGTTCTTCAACTCCAGAAGATTCCATCTCCTTTTGACATAATGGGAACCCAACCTTCTCCTCTAGTGGGGACCCCACTTCCATCTGCTCCTCGCCTACAAAGTACCCCACCTCTTCAACTACCGAACACCTAATTTCCTTCTTCTCCTCCTCTAGTGGGACCTCATCTTCCTCTATCGTGGACCCTACCTCCTCCTGACTCAATTGCCACTTGCTTATCTAAAAGGGAATGGGACTCATCATCCAACTGTTCACCTATATAGAACTTCACGTCCCTCTGCTTCTCACGAAGGACTGAAACTCTTTCCTCCTGCTTGTTACTAGCAGAGGACTCTGCCTTGCCCTGCTCTTTCACTACAGGACCATCTGCTGCCTCATGTCGTTTATCTGGCAGAGCATTTCCCTGACAAATGTCCAGAGTGCACTCTGCCTCCTCTGTCATGCGTCTCCTCCACCTCTTGTGGTGGGACATCCATGTTGTAAACTGAGGCTCTCATCACCTGTTGTATAGTCAATCTCACAAGCCCCTATTCTACACTGACATTTGCACAAAACTCATACTGACTAACAGGAACAGTTTGATTTTTCTTAACATTTACCGTTTAAGTGTCTACCTTCAAGCTCTTTATTTGTAATACAGTGACTTCTCTTGCAGTGTCTTACCAGTGTCTTGGATCGGAGGCTTCACTCCGAGAGGCTCATCACCAGTCACATTGAAGTCTGCCTGCTGGACAAAGACCTTTTTTTTTTATAGCTCAGGCCAAAATACAAGCAAGCACCGCTGCTCCTCTCATGCACACATCTATGCAGCCTCTTATAAGGTACTATGCCACTATGTGAAGGACCAGGTGAACCCTAAGCCTGATTACCATTCGCATGACTTTGAAGAGGACAATGATGATCAGTGACACCTGTGACATTGAGACACCCCGGTTTCTCTGCAGAACCAGTTACACCCAGTCCAATGTCCATATAGGTAAACTCACATTCCCTGGTTGGAAAGGTGGCCACTGCAGTCTCCTGCTATATCCAACCATCATCCGAGGGGAGGATGAGGAGACGGATGGGGGTCGCCCTCTAATGATCTCACAACAAATACCATTGTTCTATCAGGAACCGAGTACTTGAGCTCAACCAAAGTGCCACAAACATAACCCTTAAGAACAATATTCCATTACCAGACAAGGGGAGGGTAACACCAAACTTACCTCAGTCAGTGAGGAATCAGAGAATCTTTGCTTTAGAAAGACGTTCTCTGCGATTGGCTGGTTCCTTAAGAGATGCAGCTCCTCCTCCCTTTCCTGATTGGTCAGACAAATAGAAGCCTTTAGACAGACACTTCACAGGAATCGTAAGAATTGTGTAATATCAACATTTCAGCATTGCATACCTCTAGATAAGCTCCTGCTGTTCTCAAGAGAGTTGGTGAGCACACAAACAACGTTGAAAACCTTACTTCACTGCCTGGAGTGTGTGTGTTTGTGGCACAGACCTGGCGTATGCGGGAGGCTTGCTTGGAGCTGGGTGTTTTACTGTCCTCAAGTTTAATCTGTAAGTTGGTAACGGTGTTGGAGAGGGTACGGAGGCACCAGTTGTGTGGCAAAGAGCTGGCCGTAGGGGTGGTGGGGGCGTTAAACCGCTCCACCCGTGAGCTGAATTCTGCCTCACCTGAAAAACAGACCAGATGCTCCTATCATACCACAACCTCAGAGCAGACAAGTGTTCTCACTACAGGACCATCTGCTGCCTCATGTCGTTTATCTGGCATGATAATGACTGATAATGATGCAGTCTTTACATCGGCAAGTGAGTGTGGCACCTTGTGTAAAGGAGCTTTTACAGGTGAATGTGTAAGATTACTCACCAATAAGATGGTGCTCTTTGAACCCTTCCTGGATTATAATGGATGGTACCCCAGACCCTGGATCAGAGAGGCATCTCTGAGCCAGTAGAGGCACTCCTGCAAACAAAACAACCACCGTTGGTCACTGTTTCTCAATGACAACAGATTTAAGTATTGCAAGCAGGTTATTTTAGGAGGGAGAGTTATCAAATCAAACTTGGTCACATGCTCCAAATACAACAGGTGTAGACTTTACTGATAAATGCTTACTTAACTAGCCCTTTCCCAGTAATGCAGAGTTAAAAAGTACGAAGAATGTTCTAAATAAAAATAGAAACACAATAAATATCAATAGAGAGGCTATAATACAAGGATAGCCCTTGATCATGATGACTCTGTTCAATTACATAAGTCATTGGAAGAAGGCGTTTTCTGTACAGGGAAGTTTTATAAGACTCCCAATGCTCGGTCTGAACATTAACATGCATTGCTTGCGGTACGGTTTTTGAAGCACAAGGACCTTTTCTTTCATACCGGCGAAAAATAATCTTCAAAGATACACCTTTATAGGGTCAGGGCTCCCACACAGCCCTTTTTTTCATGTTACAGCGCTACAGGAAAACAGACAGAAAACAGAGTGAACTACCTGTGCAAATTAGCTATGTGCATCTCCGAACACCTGTGTGTAAACCTGAAGTCGGACGACACAAACATGTTGTCACTGAAAAATACTGCAGCTATTAAAACACTGTACAGTAACTGTGTACTTTGCATTTGTGAAATTTTGAAGTGATATTAAAATAGAGGGATTTGTGTTTTCAGAACCATACCGCATTTGAGAATTGATTCACGTTTAGATGGAGTGTTTGGCCATTTTGGCTGCCAGAGCCAGTTCGCCTTTAAACAGAACATGTAAGGTCCTTGGGCTTTAAGGAGTAAGGCTTCTTTAGTTCATTATTGGGCTATATAAACTCAACAAAAAAAGAAACGTCCCTTTTTCAGGACCCTGTCTTTCAAAGATAATTCGTAAAAATCCAAATAACTTCAAAGATCTTCATTGTAAAGGGTTTAAACAATGTTTCCCATGCTTGATCAATTAACCATAAACAATTAATGAACATGCACTTGTGAAACGGTCGTTAAGACACTAACAGCTTACAAGCGGTAGGCAATTAAGGTCACAGTTATAAAAACTTGGGACACTAAAGAGGCCTTTCTACTGACTCTGGAAAACACCAAAAGAAAGATGCCCAGGGTCCCTTCTCATCTGCGTGAACGTGCCTTAGGCACGCTGCAAGGAGGCAAGAGCACTGCAGATGTGGCCAGGGCAATAAATTGCAATGTCCGTAATGTGAGAATCCTAAGACAGCGCTACAGGGAGACAGGACGGACAGCTGATCGTCCTCGCAGTAGCAGACCACGTGTAACAACACCTGCACAGGATCGGTACATCCGAACATCACTCCTGCAGGACGGGTATAGGATGGCAACAACAACTGCCCGAGTTACACCAGGAACGCACAATCCCTCCATCAGTGCGGACTGTCCGCAATAGGCCGACAGAGGCTGGACTGAAGGCTTGTAGGCCTGTTGTAAGGCAGGTCATCACCAGACATCACCGACAACAATTGCCTATGGGCACAAACCTACCATCACTGGACCAGACAGAATTGGCAAAAAGTGCTCTCCACTGACGAGTCGCGGTTTTGTCTCACCAGGGGTGATGGTCAGATTTGCGTTTATTTTCAAAGGAATGAGAGTTACACCAAGGCCTGTACTCTGGAGCGGGATCGATTTGGAGGTGGAGGGTCTGTCATGGTCTGGGGCAGTGTGTCACAGCATCATCGGACTGAGCTTGTTGTCATTGCAGGCAATCTCAACGCTGTGCGTTACAGGGAAGACATCCTCCTCTCTCATGTGGTACCCTTCCTGCAGGCTCATCCTGACATGACCCTCCAGCATGGCAATGCCACCAGCCATACTGCTCATTCTGTGCGTGATTTCCTGCAAGACAGGAATGTCAGTGTTCTGCCATGGCCAGCAAAGAGCCCCGGATCTCAATCCCATTGAGCACGCCTGGGACCTGTTGGATCAGAGGGTGAGGGCTAGGGCCATTCCCCCCAGAAATGTCTGGGAACTTGCAGGTGCCTTGGTGGAAGAGTGGTGTAACATCTCACAGCAAGAACTGGCAAATCTGGTGCAGTCCAAGAGGAAGAGATGCATTGCAGTACTTAATGCAGCTGGTGGCCACACCGGACACTGACTGTTTATTTTGACCCCCCATTTGTTCAGGGACACAATTTTTCCATTTCTGTTAGTCACATGTCTGTGGAACTTGTTCAGTTTATGTACCAGTTGTTGAATCTTGCTATGTTCATACAAATGTTTAGACATGTTAAGTTTGCAGAAAATAAACATAGTTGACAGTGAGAGGACATTTCTTTTGCTGAGTTTACAAGGAGATAGTTGAGGTAGTATGTACATGTAGGTAGGGGGTAAAAGTGACTAGGCAATCAGGATAGATAATGTAAAGAGAGTAGCAGCAGCGTATCTTATCTTACCCTCACGTCTCTGGGTTAGTTGCTGTACTCTGGAGCGGACAGAGCAAAGAGCAGGGGTGTCTGGCTTCACCTCCAGCTCTGCACAACGGAGGTGGTCTCTTGATGAAGACCTCTTGTTAGGGCTGACGTTCTCCTCGCCCAACAACTTCAGGCGACGCCACTTCTGAACATCATTGACCTCTAACACAGGGTAAGGAAGTTCATAATAACGGGTATGCCCCAACACTGCACGGTTAGTTAGGTGTTTGTTAGTTACACATTGACAGCACACTCACCTGACGAGGAGGGGACATTATCCTCTGTGTCAGACAGAGGGTCTCTCTGTCTCTTCAAAGCTGTCGACAACCCACTTCGATATTTCCTATCCATGCTCCTATAAAATAAACACCAAATGAAGTGCAGTGCCTAGCTAGCTATCGATTATGCAAATGAGCTAAATATCTGATTTACCCAGCAGCAGGTTCAGCTACGAGAACTGCTGCTAGCTAGCTAGATAGGGTTAGCTAACGTAGCTGGCTGAAACGACTTAGCCAAAATGTGTAGGATATAACATCCTCTTACCTTAACAGAAGTGTCAGTGTGGGGCAAACAAGTCACGACTGGGCATAAACTGCAGTGAAGATTCAAACGACTTTGTTTATTAGCCGCCTTTCCTACTTCAAACTTTGAATTTCAGCGGGTCTTTGGACGTACGTCTGTTTGCGTGAAAACTTCACCATAAGACTACCGTAACGCCAAGCTTCAGTGCGCAAAACTGTTCGTATTGTATTTATGGTAGGTAGACGATTAACTTCCAGATCGGAAGAGGCAAGGAACTTCAATCTAACTAACTTCATTAGATCCTTGAAGTCTCCCAAACCCTCGATGTGTCAAATTGTCACATACAACCAAAATCAAATACAAGGCAACAGTAAACATGTTGGCCCCCACGAATGATGCAGTGCCCCCATTTGGGCCAATTCCTAGGCCGTCATTGAAAATAAGAATTTGTTCTTAACTGACTTGCCTAGTAAAATAAATAAATAAAATTAGTGAAAACAATTAAAGCACCAACGGGACAGGAGATATGCTCGTTCAAAGTTTGGAATTTCAGTTGATTACTGTAGCGCCCCCCTTGGGCCTATCAGTGTAGTTTTTTAAATGTCGGATCTCAAGTTTTGGCTAAATTGGACTAGAGGTGTCTGATATATTACATGTGACTAACGTACGAACGGAGGTAGTCAGATCCATAGTCCCGTGTGGACAATAAAGACGTTTTAGCTCTCCACTGTCAAAATATAAATAATAAATAAATAGATTTAAAAAAATAACAACGCTCCCCACACGACTTCTCCAATGCATCTTGAGAGAATTTGGTGACAGTTTGGTAAATAACTTCTGTCGCGCATGACAGCTGGGTGTATTACTAACTAGGTTGCCAGGTATTTATAACAATTATAGTACAATAACTACTGAAAACCCGCCCACAAGATCTGAAAACAAATGTTTCACAGCAAGACAGGAGTTGCCACATTTATCCAATAAACCATTTCCCATAATGTTATCATGTGAATTAAATAAATAAAAAAGTTTTACATTTAACCTTTATTTAACTAGGCAAGTCAGTTAAGAACACATTCTTATTTACAATCACAGCCTATCCTGGCCAAACCTCCAATTGTGCTCTGGGACTCCCAATCACGTCTGGAAGTGATACAGCCTGGATTCGAACCAGGGACTATAGTGTAACCTCTTGCACGGAGATGAGACCGCTACGCCACTCGGGAGGAAGGAATAATGACTTCAATTGTAATGATGTAGGCTAAAAAGTTAAAATCATTAAAATCATTGTATGAGGGACAAATCATTTACTAAACCCTAAACTGCAACTAAATTTTGTAATAAATCATGTGGAAATTGAGCAAGTTGAGGTGACTAAACTGCTTGGAGTTACTCTGGATTGTAAACTGTCATGGTCAAAACATAATGATAAAACAGTAGCTAAGATGGGGAGAAGTATGTCCATGGTAAGGCGCTGCTCTGCCTTCTTGACAATACTGTCAGCAAGGCAGGTCCTACAGGCCCTAGTTTTGTCGCAGCTGGACTACTGTTCAGTCGTGTGGTCAGGTGCCACAAAAAATAACTTAGGAAAATTGTAATTGGTTCAGAACAGGGCAGCACGACTGGCCCTTAGATGTACACAGAGAGCTAATATTAATAATATGCATGTCAATCTCTCCTGGCTCAAAGCGGAGGAGAAATTGACTTCATCACTGCTTGTATTTATGAGAGGTATTGACATGTTGAATGCACCGAGCTGTCTGTTTGAACTACTGGGGCACAGCTCAGACACCCATGTATACTCCACAAGACATGCCAGAAGATCTCTTCACAGTCCCCAAGTCCAGAACAGACTATGGAAGGATGGTCACTCAACGCTCTAACCACTAGGCTACCTGCCGCCCCTATACACACACATACACGTACGCATAGATTTTGTACTATATATGTGGTAGTGGTGCAGTAGGGGCCGGAGGGCACACAGTGTGTTGTGAATGTATTGTATAGTTTTAAAAATTGTATAAACTGCCTTAATTTTGCTGGACCCCAGGAAGAGTAGCTGCTGCATTGGCAGCAGCTAATGGGGATCCATAATAAATACAAGATACAAATCAAGATATAAACATGTGCCCGTTAAAGTCCACCGTGTGGTCGATATGAATGTTCTTGCATATGTTGAGTCTTGACAGTATTTGCAACGTGTAAAAATTGTGTTACAATACGAATATCCTTGACTGGTTCATACTTTAGGTCTGGGTGAGGGGTGTGACCTTTCAAAGTTAGCTTTTTCAATCTCTTGTGATACCTCCACCATCTGGCCAATCAGTGTATTTTAGTAAATGCCGGATCTCTATGGCAAGACACATCTTTCACACAAGTGTCGTCAAAATCGGGCCAGTGCTGGTTGAGACATCGCATTTGACTAAAATAAGAATGAGAACGTGTATGGACGGAGACAGATCCACAGTTCCCTCCCTGATTTAATTGTGGGGGACAACAAAACACAAACACATTCTACATTAATTTAACATTGATTGAACATACATGTGAAGTCTGAAGTAATCTCATTAGCATTATTGCAGAATATCAATGATTAACTGTCTGTGGAAATTGGTGAGGGTTGAAAATGAGGTTTTACAAGTGTGTGGGAGTCAGCCTGATATGAATATGCTACTGTATGTATGTGTGAAAAATATCTGATAAGATCTGTTGTCTGTACCATCTCCACTTGTCACAGACAGCTCCACCCCACAGACTTCTGCAACAGCATCCAACACTGACATTTTCACAGTGTTGGGGTGTAGTGAACTATGTGTAGTTCAACTAATAATTTAACAGCATTTTGCAGTAGCTTGGTGGTAGTTAAACTAAATTCAAATCTTGGTAGTGTTTTCAGTAGTTAATTACTTTTTGCCATGTAGTGGTGTAGCTAACTACTGGAACTACACACTACATTAGAAGTTAAGCTACACTTAAGCTAGCCCTACAAAAAATATAGTTTACACAACTAAAGTTACTTTGAAAAAGTAGTTCACTACCCCAAACTACTTTGTGAAAAAATTATCATATGTAAAAAGGACACTTTAGGGTCATATGTTAACATCATGTGTCATTTATCCTATTAAACACAAAAACAATGTTTCAATTGATAATTAGAAGTCCTAATTATCACTTGAAACATTCTTTTTGTGTTTAATAGGATAAATTACACATGATGTTAACATATGACCCCAAAGTGTCCTTTTTACATATGATAATTTTTTCACAAAGTAGTTTGGAGGTAGTGAACTACTTTTTCAAAGTAACTTTAGTTGAGTAAACTATGTTTTGTAGGGCTAGCCTAAGTGTAGCTTAACTTCTTCCTGTGAAGTAATTGGTAGCTATATATACAGTGCATTCAGAAAGTTCCACTCAGTACTTTGTTGAAGCACCTTTGGCAGTGATTACAGCCTCGTGCCTTCTTGGGTATGACGCTACAAGCTCGGCACACCTGTAGTTTCTCCCATTCTTCTCTACAGATCCTTTAAGCTCGGTCAGGTTAGATGGGATGCGTCGGTGCACAGCTATTTTCAGCTCTCTCCAGAGATGTTCGATTGGGTTCAAGTCCGGGCTCCGGCTGGGCCACTCAAAGACATTTGGAGACTTGTCCCAAAGCCACTCCTTTGTTGTCCTGTTGGGGGGTGAACCTTCGCCCCAGTCCGAGCGCCTGGAGCAGGTTTTCATCAAGGATCTCTCTGTACTTTGCTCTGGTCATCTTACCTTCAACCATGACTAGTCGCACAGTCCCTGCCATTGAAAAGAATCCCCACAGCATCATGCTGCCACAACCATGCTTCACCGTAGGGATGGTGCCAGGTTTCCTCCAAAAGTGACGCTTGGCATTCAGGCCAAAGTCTTGGCTTCATCAGACCAGAGAATCTTGTTTCTCATGGTCTGAGAGTCTTTATGTGCCTTTTGGAAAACTCCAAGTGGGCTGAGATGTGCCTTTTACTGAGGAGTGGCTTCTGTCTGGCCACTCTACCATAAAGGCCTGATTAGTGGAGTGCTGCATGAGATGTTTGTCCTTCTGGAAGGTTCTCTCATCTCCACAGAGGAACTCTGGAGCTCTGTCAGAGTGACCATCCGGATCTTGGTCACCTCCCTGACCAAGGCCCTTCTCCCCCGATTGCTCAGTTTGGCCTGGTGGCCAGCTCTAGGAAGAGTCTTGGTGGTTCCAAACTTATTCCATTTAAGAATGATGGAGGCCACTGTGTTCATGGGGACCTTTAATGCTGCAGATTTGTTTTTGGTACCCTTCCCCAGATCTGTGCCTCGACACAATCCTGTCCCTGAGCTCTATGGACAATTGCTTCGACCTCATTGCGTGGTTTTTGGTCTGACATGCACTGTCAACTGTGTGACCTTATATAGACAGGCGTGTGCCTTTCCAAATCATATCCAATCAATTGAATTTACCACAGATGGTCTTCAATCAAGTTGTAGAAACATCTCAAGGATGATCAATGGAAACAGAATACACCTGAGCTCAATTTTGAATAAGTCTGAATACTTATGTAAATAAGGTATTTCAGTTTTTTTTTTTTACATTTGCAAACATTTCTAAAAACCTGTTTTCCCTTTGTCATTATGGTGTATTGTGTGTATACGGATGAGAAAAAAATATTATTTAATACATTTTAGGAAAAGGCTGAAACATAAAATGATAGGGGTCATAGTACTTTCCGAATGCACTGTATTTAACTATATTTTCAGAGTAGCTTCCCCAACACTTCCTTTTCACACCCATTTGAAAAAAATGACATTAAATAGAAAATACTTGGGGGTTTCCTGATGTCATGGGTATCATTTGACCAAATGAAAATGGTCATACAGTAGACCTAGCATGCATATATACAGTGCATTCGGAAAGTATTCAGACCCCTTTACTTTTTCCACATTTTGTTACGTTACAGACTTATTCTAAAATAGATTAAATATATTTTTCCTCATCAATCTACACACAATACCCCATAATGATGAAGCAAAAACAGGGTTGTAGATTTTTGTTGCACTTTATTACAAATAAAAAACAGAAATACCTTATTTACATAAGTATTCAGACCCTTTGCTTTGAGACTCAAAATTGAGCTCAGGTGCTCAGGTGATCCTCTTTCCATTGATAATCCTTGAAATGTTTCTCCAACTTGATTGGAGTCCACCTGTGGTAAATTCAATTGATTGGAAATGATTTGGAAAGGCACACACCTGGCTATATAAGGTCACACAGTTGACAGTGCACGTCAGACCAAACACCAAGCCATGAGGTCGAAGGAATTGTCCGTAGAGCTCCCGAGACAGGATTGTGTCGAGGCACAGATCTGGGGAAGTGTACCAAAATATTTCTGCAGCATTGAAGGTCCCCAAGAACACAGTGGCCTTTATCCTACTTAAATGGAATAAGTTTGGAACCACCAATACTCTTCTTAGAGCTGGCCGCCCGGCCAAACTGAGCAATAGGGGGAGAAGGGCCTTGGTCAGGGAGGTGACCAAGAACCGGATGGTCACTCTGACAGAGCTCCAGAGTTCCTCTGTGGAGATGGGAGAACCTTCCAGGAGGACAACCATCTCTGCAGCACTCCACCAATTAGGCCTTTATGGTAGTGTGGCCAGACGGAAGACACTCTTCAGTAAAAGGCACATGACAGCCCGCTTAGAGTTTGCCAAAAGGCACCTAAAGGACTCTCAGACCATGAGAAACAAGATTCTCTGGTCTGATGAAACCAAGACTTTGGCCTGAATGCCAAGCGTCACTTCTGGAGGAAACCTGGCACCATCCCTACGGTGAAGCATGGTGGTGGCAGCGTCATGCTGTGGGGATGTTTTTCAGCAGCAGGGAATGGGAGACTAGTCAGGATCGAGGGAAAGATGAACGGAGCAAAGTACAGAGACATCCTTGATGAAAAACTGCTCCTGAGCACTCAGGACCTTAGACTGGGGCAAAGGTTCACCTTCCAACAGGACAACGACCCTAAGCACACAGCCAAGACAACACAGGAGTGGCTTCGACAAGTATCTGAATGTCCTTGAGTGGCCCAGCCAGAACCCGGACATGAACCCGATCGAACATCTCTGGAGAGACCTGAAAATTGCTGTGCAGCAACACTCCCCATCCAACCTGACAGAGCTTGAGAGGATCTACAGAGAAGAATGGGAGAAACTCCCCAAATACAGGTGTGCCAAGCTTGTAGCGTCATACCCGTGAAGACGAGGCTGTAATTGCTGCCAAAGGTGCTTCAACAAAGTACCGAGTAAAGGGTCTGAATACTTATGTAAATGTGATATTTCAGTCATATTTTTGGTATGTTGCAAAAATGTCTAAAAAAACTGCTTCTGCTTTGTCATTATGGGGTATTGTGTGTAGATTGATGAGGGGGAAAAAAATTATTGAATCCATTTTAGAATAAGGCTGTAACGTAACAAAATGTGGAAAAAGTCGAGGGATCTAAATACTTTCCGAATGCACTGTACATCTCAATATTGTTTGTAATTAAGGCTTGTGGTGATCGTAATTGTATAGTCCTTTTTTATCTATTACAACTAAATAATGCAAGAGGACAACAGAATGTTCAGCTTATTTGAAGACTGTTAATTGAACGTTGTTTGATGGCATGGCTTCAAATAGCTGATACAGTGTCACTCCTTACTGCTTCATCCACTTTTTGTGATGATTCATCATCCGCTTTCCGCTGACAAAGGGTTGCTAGAGATAATTTGCAAGCACTGTGGTGGCACTGCATTTAATCTTATCTTCACAACCTCATGTTGTCAGTCCCCTGCCTCTCAAAAAGGAAGTGACAAGGCCGTAGAATATAAAGATAGATATTGTAGTGGTTGGCAGCCTATGCGGGTGTATGGAAATTGGACATCGTAATGGCATTCTTTTCTATGAAATATTAATATAACTCTGGAAGTTCCAACATACATCTTGACAGTATTTATATGGGGAGATGTAACCCTTATGGACTCAGACTACAGAGGAACCAAGACAAAGACAGGTCAAAAGCCAGACTTTCGACACATCTCAAACCATCATGAAGACTACCTGCTTGGCTCTTGGGTTATTGCTACTGACAGTAGCCCACTCCTATGCTATCCGTAAGTTCATTAAGTTTTCATTAGGATTGTGCAGAAGTATGTAACCAATGTGTGCTTATATGCTATTTATAACTTGGCTAGGCGACTCCTTTCATGATTTTGATTATATACCTGTAAAGATCTTGTCATACTTATCTTGGGTCGGTTGCCTTATTGCCTATGCTAGGAAATAGTAATCAAAGGATGTTCTAAATTGACACATCTTATTCCCCCACAGCTCTTGGACTGGAATCATCACCTGACAGCTGCTGTTTCAGCTTCTCCGAAATGAGAGTGCCCTTCAATAAGATCGACTCCATTCAGAAGACTCACAGTGGTTGCCCCAAACCAGCCTTTGTGTAAGTGTTTGTTCCTCTTCCTCTGATGCTACAGTCCAACATGACAACTGCTTAGTTTGAGGCCCTAGCATTGTCTCAGTTATGGAAGACTGAAGAACTGGTGACTTTCACTGACTTGCAACAGTCATACAAGCAATAGAACCCGCCTGATGTTTCTCCTTTGTACCATTATCTCTCTACAACAGGGTAAAAACTGTTAAGGGCAGAATGATTTGCATCCATTCAAGTAAGATGTGGGTACAGACAGCCTTCAACCGGGTCAAGCAGCCAGCAGCTGTGGCAACAAGTAGCGGCATTGAGGGTTCCAGTCATCCTTGATAGCCTCATCACGACTTAAGCCTCACAAGACTACTCCGTCACCAACATGCAAGCAAAGGCAAAGCGTTTTAATGTAGCTCACTGGATGGCACCACATTTTTGGTTATTATATTTCCTCATGTTTTACTGTATATGTCCACTTTTTTACTATGAAAACCTTCAGGACTATTTATTATAAACACGTTTTAAGAGTAAGAGACTGATTGACATGTTTATCACTTAGAATGCAGCAATTACTATTTTGAAATTTATGGAATTGGGAAATGAGTGTTATGTATGTGAATACTGTGAGATTCCACTACTTAAATAAAATGAGAACATTTGACTTAAACATAACCGTCTTATCTTTAATATAATAATGTACAGTTAGATAGAGAACAGATAACAAAAGAACCGAATAAAGCTGAAAACAGTGTACATATATAAAAAATACAAAAAAAAACTACTCCTAAAGTTATTACTACCTTTTAACAGGGGTTTCTAGGATAAGGGATTGGTTAAAGTACTATTTAGGAAAACGTTCGTTTCAGAACTTTGCTCAACTGAGCCTTTTACTGACCAGTGTAGGTTGGGTCAAAGGTTGTCTTCTGTTAATTCACAGGGATTTTGAGTTTGTGTTCAGTTGTTAATTATATAACAATTTACAGTCATTTCCATTATGAATGTGAACCAGAGAATAAGTACAGGGGTTAGATATTAGATGTGTGTGGTACGCGTCTCTCCCTTTTGCATGTCTTTGATGCATCTGTTAAGATTCTTCAGGTTTGTAAAATCAAGACTAGGCTAAAATATTGCCTTATGAACCACTTACTGTAATGATCCTACTGGGTTTAAGAAATCTTAGTTCTCCAACCATACATTATATATTAAAATAAAACTTGACGATCCTCAGAGGTGTAAGGGTTGAGGTGTCACACAGTGTGGCTCAGTGTTTGGGACAAACCCATGCATACAGAGCTTTCGGCACAGTCTTTAGAACAGAGGACGAGACCGGGAGAGAGGACGAGACCGGGAGAGAGGACGAGACCGGGAGAGAGGACGAGACCGGGAGAGAGGACGAGACCGGGAGAGATAGGGCTTTAGGTTCAGGGCTTCCACAAAATCCATCACTTCACATATAAAACATCATCACGGTTATCATTGTTTTAGACACCCATGCGATTTGTGTAATATCTATATAATAGGGACATTATTATCTACTGCAGGATCCAGATAATGTTGCTATGACACTGACAATGTTCCTGTTAACGTTACATGTGTTCTATTAGTAGAAATCGGAGGCATGGTTCTGATTGCATTATCAGGCATTATCTAGGACCTCAAAACACAGTTTACAGTTATACACACACACACACACACACACACACACGCACACAGGCAGACGCACACAGGCACACACATTTGAGATAGGTCATCCCTTTTCCTGAACCTTTCATCTTGACTTGGCTTTTGACTCATCATTCCACACAATTATTTTCCTTTTTTCCTTGTACTCTCCGACCTGACTCAAACCCTTAATGACCACCTACATTGTCCCCCCCCCCTGTACACACACTCCCACGTGTGGTGTTTAACATGCACATGTACCAGGTGTTCGGGGAATTCCAGACTGTATATGATTGTGTTCACACGTCACAATGGAGTGTGCTTGTGAATAGTCTAAGACTTGAGCTGCCTCTGCTGGAAGAAACAGGCGAGTTAAGTGGCCAGAGCAGCATCTAGAAAACAGTCTGTAGTACACTTGTGTAAAGGATGACTATGCATGGTGCCTGCCATGTGTAA
The DNA here is from genome assembly GCA_030435695.1 of Brachymystax lenok tsinlingensis. Taxonomy (NCBI): domain Eukaryota; kingdom Metazoa; phylum Chordata; class Actinopteri; order Salmoniformes; family Salmonidae; genus Brachymystax; species Brachymystax lenok. Next base: position 22,173,784 of record CM059793.1, on the reverse strand, counting down.
AACTCCAAAAGATCAGAGGGACATAATTTCCTCCATGTCAAGAATAGGAATTGACGTTCACATTTCACATGCATTCCCACATACAAGGTTAAGGTTTTGGCAGAGACTCCAAGAGAGTGACGTGGCAGTGTGTGTGTGTGTGTAGTGGTGTATGTACTGTATGAGAGTGAGTGAGTGATATGTGAGGTCCATGTCTCACATGTACTGCAAGAGAAACTTACATTTGGAATGTTGGTATGGAATGTCCACTATAGTACAATATGTGTGTGTGTGTGTGTGTGTGTGTGTGTGTGTGTGTGTGTGTGTGTGTGTGTGTGTGTGTGCGTGTGTGGGGTTTGCGGGTTACAGATCGTGTGACAATCTAAAAGGATGTAAAAACAAGTTTGTAATATTTCATTGGAGGAATAGCTTCAACTCTTAAAAGATTTTTCCTTTCTTTTTGTTCTTTTCCATGGTCCTGTAAAAAAAGACGAAGAGAAAGAGAGATTATTTCATATTTCAGCATTGCATTACATTGAGAGAAATAGATAAAACATACTACATGTTTGTCTGAGACAGAAAAAGAGCAAGGATGAGTAAATATGTCAGCCACTCACTTAGAGGCATCAAGTTTCTGCTGCTCCAGTATACGTTGCTGTGCCTCCCAGTTGGACTTCTCCTCCTCATGGTGGCGCTTCTTCTCCTCCAGTTCCTTATACTGAGCCTCCAAGTTCTTTTTCATCTGCTCGTGGCGTCGCTCCAGCTGAGAAGGAAAGGGTGGCAAAAACTTCCTAAGACACAAATACACCCCCACATGGACATACACTCTCTCTACCTCTCCTGTCCCCATTGGTTCACACACACACACACACCTCTGCCTCAGAGTCCTTCAGTTTCTGTTTCTTCTCCTTGACCTTCATCTCGAACACCTGCTCCATCTCAGTCTCCATCTTCTTCATCTTCATGACATGTTCCCTCCGCTCCTCCTCCATCTGGGCCAGGGGGCTCCTACAGGTCAAAGGTGAGGGACCAGACAACAAGCATCACTAACAGTGACCAGTGATTCATGAATAACATCTAATATAGTCTTGTCAACTGTCACTTAATGACAGTATGACAATACCTTACTTAAAGTATCAAACCAAAGGTTCATCTATGAAATAAGCTTCATAGCAAATTAATGATCCTGCCATTTTTTCTCTTAACATCATTTTGATTATTACTGTCTGAATACTATATCAACATATCAGCTCTGTGGTATTTCCTCTGATAATTCATGTCTCTCTCTTACCTGGTCATTTGGTTCTTGGTCTTGCTGGTGTCCACTCCTCCATTGCAGGTGACGGCAGCAAGCTTCCTGCTGCGGTAGTTCTCATAGTGGACGTTGTTGGTCACATCCTTCAGATCTTGCATATGGGTCCTACAGGAGGAAATTGGTAATGTTGTCTCAAATAACGACATCGCTGTAATTATGACATCACTGTAATTATAACGACATCACTGTAATTATAACGATATAACTAACAATATCACTGTACATACTGTAAATGCTGCGGTATAAATCACTTTGACATGCATCCTCTGTCTCACCTGATCAGCATGTTCCGTAAGACAGTAAAGTCGCAGTGCTCCCCGTTCTCCACTGAAACAGGAAGAGAGAGATGCCATACAGTCCCTCTGCTCAAACACAGTTAGAAGATCACATGGGATTCTGGAAAAGGACTGCAGAGACGCTATGCTGCTGCTGAGGATGTGGATTCCTCCTCTTTCTTGATCAAAACAAAGCTCCTTTATAACATACCTCTCCCCAGGCCCCATCTCCTCTAGGGCTAAACCTAACCCTGATGAGGTGCATGCATAAGGCCCCGCCTGCCAACCAATCCCCTGATGTCACCTACCTGAGTGACTTCTGACGGAGGGAGTAGAGGGCACACAGGAGCCCAGGTCCTGCCCAGGTGACCCCAATAACCCGTGTCTGTCCACCCTGACTGTCTACTGAACCAGGGTTTACATGAGGGGGTATGATGGCTGACAGGGAAGGCCAGCCTCAGTGATGGGACAGGAGTGGAGAAGGGTTCACAGGGTGATAGTGACACAACAAAGCAAGGTTGTAGCTCTGAGGGAAAGATACACCCTCGGCCAATTGGCTGAAAACTCCTGATGTATGCTGGACTGAATGGTTGTTGCCTCCTCACTGTTTTCAGTGCTAAACAAGTCAAACAACAAATATCGCAAGCAAGAGGTCAGCTGCCCATCTGGAGTTTTAAGCCAGAGTGCTTTAGCTACTAATGGTTGTTGGGTTATGACACATGCATGGATTGAATGAGCCAAGAGCAGTGAAAAATGTATTCGCCCATGACCAGGTACTTATTGTAAAATGCTCTGAATCAATATGCAATGTATACTGAACAAAAATATGAACGCAACATGTAAAGTGTTGGTCTCATGTTTCATGAGCTGTTTCATACACACAAAAAGCTTATTTCGCTCAAATTTAACACACACATTTGTTTACATCCATGTTAGTGAGCATTTCTCCTTTGCCAAGATGTTCCATCCACCTGAAAGGTGTGGCATATCAAGACTCTGATTAAACACCATGATCATTACATAGGTGCACCTTGTGCCGGGAACAATAAAATGCCACTAAAATCTGCAGTTTTGTCACACAACGCCACAGATGTCTCAAGTTGAGGGAGCGTGCAATTGGCATGCTGACTGCAGGAATGTCCACCAGAGCAGTTGCCAGAGAATTTAAAATGTTAATTTCTCTACCATAAGCCACCCACAACGTCGTTTTAGAGAATTTGGCAGTACATCCAACCCGGCCTCACACTGCAAACCACTTGTAACCACTCCAGCACAGGACCTCCACATCCGGCATCTTTTTATTTATTTTTTGTATTTTTATTTAACTAGGCAAGTCAGTTAAGAACAAATTCATATTTACAATGACGGCCTACCCCCGCCAAATTCGGACGACGCTGGGCCAAATTGTGCGCCGCCCCCTATGGGACTCCCAATTACGTCCGGATGTGAAACAGCCTGGATTCGAACCAGGGACTGTAGTGACGCCTCTTGCAGTGCCTTAGACCGCTGCGCCACTCGGGAGTCATCTTCACCTGCAGGATCGTCTGAGGAGGGGGAGGGAGCTGAGTAGTATTTCTGTCTGTAATAAAGCCCTTGTGGGGAAAAACTAATTCTGATTGGCTCCCAAGCGGGCAGGCCTATGCCCTCCCAGGCCCACCCATGGCTGCTCCCCTGCCCAGTCATGTGAAATGCATAGATTAGGGCCAAATTAATTTATTTCAGTTGACTGATTTCCTTCTATGAACTGTAACTCAGTAAAATCTTTGAAATTGTTGCAAGTTGAGTTTATATTTGTGTTCAGTATACTAGTGTGATCGACCCCCTGTGGACACAGAGTGCAACTACAGGCAGGGAGTGCCAGCAAACAGTATCATGGCGCCAGGATTTAGAGCAAGAGTGTGTAGCTATTTACGTAAGTGAATGTTTATAGAGCATGCATGCAAAATGTGTATACATTGACATTATGTGTACAGTATGTTTGTGCAAATGCGCCTTTACCTCTTAACATGTCTATAATTGTATAGTGTGTTCATGAGTGGCCAAATTGTGACAAACATAAAGGTGCATCATGCAGTTGTGGAAAATGTCAGACTTTTTATATTAAGATAATTAGGCACCTATAAACATAAGTTAGAGGGTGATTTTGCTTTATTCTAGGAGTAGCGTCAGCACTGAACAGCCTTTCATTTTCTCCATGACCACTTTGACCATCAACCTAATGTCACAGCAACATAAAGGCAAAGAGGGGAGGAAGGCCTGAGGGAGAGTAGTAGAAAAAGTGATGGTTTTGTTTACCAAAAATGCCCTCTGTCAGTCATGGAAAAGAATAGATGGAAAGGAAAAAGAAAAGAATGAAAAAGTGAAAGACTGAAACAGTCAACCACAGAGAAACACTTGAAAATGAAAAAGATTGTCTTTCAGGGGACTAAAACAAAAGAAAAATCAAGTGGAGAACAACAACGATCCATTGTGGCCAATGATGAAAAAAACGGTGAGTCTTTCTCTATGATGTCAGTGGGTGGTGCAGTACAGTGTTTACTGTCAGGGGGACCATGATACCCTATTAGACTCCTGCACCCCTTTTCCAGAATCCCTGTCAGACACACTATCTAGGGGGTCCTGGAAGACCATGCAGCTTCCCTATACTCCTGTACTCCATCCTCAAGCATGGCACAGTGAGTGACATCAATAAAGAGCATTCATCAGTACAACCCTGAACAACCCACAGTCAACATCATGCCAATATCTCGTCTCGTCTCATCTGAGCCAGAGAACAGAGAACCCAGCCCGGAACATGCTGAACCTACCTTCTGCCACACCCCAGGGGTACTGACGACCTCTGACCTTTTTGCCGTTTACTTCGATCACCACATTGCTGCCAACCACTGCCAGAGGCATCCGCTCCTGCCACACAGGGACCAGCGTCAGTTAATCAGTGAGCCTGTACAGCATCGACAATATATTAGATAACCAAACTGACCGGGATAAACAACGGCAGATCAGGACTAGTGTGGACTGATACAGATTGACTATCCGCCTCTCGCACTCTCTTTGTACACTACCTTGATCTTCCGGATGAGCTTGCTGTCCTCATCGTCCTCTGTGTCAGGAAACTCGTAGATTTGGATCTTGTGTTCTTGGATTTCCTTCATGATCTGAGGATGAGTTGAAGGTAAAAATTACATGAGTTATTGCCACACATACCGGTACACACAATGTGTTTGTGCTAACACAAATAATTACTACACACCCACACCACACACCCACACCTGTTTCTTGAATAGCTGGCATTCCTCAGGTGTCAGGGTGTCTGCCTTGGCGATGAGAGGGATCACGTTGACCTTGTCATGGAGACGCTTCATAAACTCTATGTCCAGGGGCTTCAGCCTAAAGGGGAATTCACACATTGAAAAAAGATATATTCTGAGTTTGTTGTTGCACAATCATACAAACCCAGGCAGGCAGGGAAGGCTGATCTATGCTTTGATGTGACATAGTCCTGAATAATGTTCTGTAGTTATGCCGCATTCACGCCATGTCGGAGACTCAGGACCTCAGAGTTAAAGTGAACGCAAGTTATTTGCGTAGAGCTTCATTTTGGTTGATTCGGATACCTCCCAATTGGGAAACTCAGGATCCGACGCTTCCGCCTAGGTTAGCAAGTCGGAAATGTCCGAGTTTCCCCACCTATCACGAACACCATAAGTACACTTTATGCTCAAACTGATGCCGTTCATTATGTCACCGGTAGAGGGTCACTGGCATGAAAACACAGTGGGGGTACAAAGGAATCAAAGAAACAGTGACTGACCTATTTATTTTACTGTCTTGTCTTTTTTACAGTTAGCGACCACTAATAATTATGTCATGGTGGGCTCATGAGGGATTCTCTTTGTTCTCACTCTGGCTGTTGAGGGAGTAGGTGGACAAAGGGGCTATTCTTCTCTGTGGCCTGAGAGAGTGAGTTCTGTCCAGGAACCGGAGGGGAGGGCTGGAGGAGGCAGAGCAGTAAGGGTGGGTGGGGGGGTGCTGAGTATTCCATGAATGTAGAGATACAGAGCAACAGACCAGATGTTTACAGGAGTAAATGAGGCTTATGACGTGTGGGGAGAGAGACAGAGACAGACCTGACAGAGACGAAATGTCATGAATTTGTCACCACATTATCAGGAGCAGGGGGTCAGAGGCAAGGGCTGACATGACCTCTGATCTCTTAATACATCACCTTGAGTGGGTCTAACAACTGACATTGTCTCTAAGAATTTCAGAATCTTATATAATGTCACAACCATGTGTCCCTACTCCTTATGGCTGCATATAATTACAGCAACCATGTGTCCCTACTCCTTATGGCTGCATATGATTACAGCAACCATGTGTCCCTACTCCTTATGGCTGCATATGATTACAGCAACCATGTGTCCCTACTCCTTATGGCTGCATATGATTACAGCAACCATGTGTCCCTACTCCTTATGGCTGCATATGATTACAGCAACCATGGTTTGTTAAAAAGTGGGAGGTTGGATAGGGTGTGCTACGATACAAATTGTAGGCCTAGCGGAGTTGCTATTGAGGCGTTTTTTTAGGCTGAAACTAAAGCCTCCCATTCCCAGGGATTCTGAGCTTAGGGGCTCCTCAGCGAGCTGCTGCCTCCTGATTGGCTGGCTCAGTGATGGTGAGAACGCTCCCATCATATCTTCCACAGAGCACGCTCAGTCTAGTGGGTGTTATGCAACCTTGTGGGTCACAACGTTGGCAGCCTACATCTCTCTCTCGCTTCCCACTCACATATGTGAACTCATGGATACGCCTACACTCCAATCCACTCATGTTCACGTTCAGCCTCACATATAGGCAGGCGGAGATGCATAGATAAAGGCACACGATCAAAAGCATATAGAAGCAATAACGTCATGGCTTATATAACAATGAGTGTAATACACATACAAATACGTGGGTACTCTAACTCAGAAGCAGCACAGGGAAGTGGTCCTCTGTAGCTCAGTTGGTAGAGCATGGCTTTGGCGCTTACAATGCCAGGATAGTGGGTTTGATTCCCAGGACAGTCCATACGTAAAATGTATGCTCCCATGACTAAGTCACTTCGGATAAAAGCGTCTGTTAAATGGCATATTTAATTATATAGAGGGAATGTTTTTAAATATATAATTTCTATGAATAATGTGGTCCAGTACACATATTGAATAACAAGTGTGCTTCAGCTCATACGAGTCTCTTTATGAGACAAGGGAAGTGGATCAGGTGGGTAGCATAGGCATCATACATACTGAATGTTCTACGGCATCATTGTAGTACTGGTCCATGACAAAGGGCCTGTCCCTACGAGGCGTGTCAGTACTCACCCATGGCCAGAGGGGGCGATGAAGTACAGGCAGCAGTGAACCCTGTTGTCTGGCATCAGTCTTCGGTTCACCCTGGACTCCGCATTCAGGAAGTCCTCACACTTACTATCAATGTAGTTAATGACAGGCTGCCAGCTGAGAGGGGGATGATTAAGGACAGAGAGAAAATAGGAAATGTTTTGTTTACTCTACATGTAGGCTCTCATTGACGCAGAGAGCATATTGCATATATTCACACTCCTACATAACATACAAACTATGTAATTCATACATGCTTACAATTACTCCCAATACTCACCAGTTACTATTATCCACTGCATCTCCAAACCCTGGTGTATCGACGATGGTGAGAGTGAGCTGGACACCCCCTTCCTTCACCAGAACCTTGGACTGCTCCACCTGTAAAACAGCAACTCAGTTTCTCTACAACAGCACTCCATAGTTCCCATGTTATCCCTCAGCGCCTCCACACACTACAGTTCATCAATAGCGTCATCACGTTGTCCCCAGGGGGCTGGTTCTGGATCAGAGTGGCAGCTGGGACTCAGTGATATGGTGTTGGTTGATTTTCTCTCTCTCAGTTTAGGAGACTAATATATCATTCTCTTCCTGCTGCTGTTAGTTTCATTTCTCAAGGGTAGTTATTTTGGGTTGATCCCTTTCAGTCTCTCTAAACACTCAAAAACACATACCATTTTTTTTTCAAGCTGGGCATATATCAAGCACTCAAAGCACTTTTGTATGTGTTTGACTGTGTGTGTGTGTGTGTGTGTGTGTGTGTGTGTGTGTGTGTACATCTGCGATTCTAATTCAGGAGAATGTGACTTTTATTTTCCACCTTTATTTAACCAGGTAGGCAAGTTGAGAACAAGTTCTCATTTACAACTGCGACCTGGCCAAGATAAAGCAAAGCAGTTCGACACAAACAACACACAGTTACACATGGGATAAACAAACATACAGTCAATAATACAGTAGAAAAATATTTAAAAAAGTAAATATACAGGGAGTGCAAATGAGGTAAGGGAGGTAGGGCAATAAATAGGCCATGGTGGCGAGGTAATTACAATATAGCAATTAAACACTGGAATGGTAGATGTGCAGAAGATTAATTACTAGCTGGCTGGCCGGCTAGTGGCTTGTGTGGATATTTTAGTGTATGGTGGATAGCTAGAGTCTAGACTAGCTGTGTTGCTGCTGCCCTGACACACACACACGTGCAACTCCTGACTGAAGAAGGGATGGAGTTGGGTCGGAGGGTCGTTGATGCAGTTGCTCCTCTCTAGGTCTTTCTGCCTCTCTCTACTGTGGGTAGGCTATCAGCCAAGCAGGCCCAATACTGCTGATCATGTAAATGAAGTGTTATCAAGTGTTAATAAAATGTTATGCTGCAGCAGTTGTGGCAGTACTGTTGATATTTAAACTAGGTAGCTAACACACACTCGACCGGTGACTGCAACTCAAGCCATGCGTGTTTGGATACCGGGGCGCGTGCGAGCTCCGTACAGGGCCGACCAACAGGCGCAACCAACCAACGTCCGGGGGGTGGCGAACTTGACAACGTCAAGGCGACTAGCGGGCAATGGGTTCAGAACAACAAAAGAAATGTCACCACCCACAATGGGCACTTGGCAAGTGGCAGGTGCTCTGAACAGGTAGACCCCAATCTGAGCACATGCCTGTCATAGTTACTAACTCCAACACATCAGTGCTCTCAGTATGAACCCAAATATCAAGCACCACCCCTGTGTGTGTGTGTGTGTGTGTGTGTGTGTGTGTGTGTGTCTGCACCTTTGCATATGCATCATAAAGACAGGAGGTTATTACAGGATGGCCATCTAGTGTTTGGTGGGAAAGTCACCACTGGGTGTTGAGTTTCATGGGAACATTCCTAACTTCCTACTGACCCCTTCAGGCACCAAGAGGAACCAGCACACCTGAGTCCAAATTCTCCCCCCTCCTTGTCCCCATTCTAAATTGAGGCCACACAAACCTCCTCAAACACTCATAACTAGCCTACACACCTCCCTCCCCTCCCCCTGGTCCATCTCCTTTTTTATCAAGGCCATATTTTTATTTTAAATAATATTTCACCTTTATTTAACCAGGTAGGCCAGTTGAGAACAAGTTCTCATTTACAACTGCGACCTGGCCAAGATAAAGCAAAGCAGTGCGACACAAACAGTTACACATGGAATAAACAAAAGTACAGTCAATAACACAATAGAAAAGTCTATATACAGTGTGTGCAAATGAAGTAAGATTAGGGAGGTAAGGCAATAAATAGGCCGTAGTGGCGAAATAATTACAATTTAGCAAATAAACACTTGAGTGATAGATGTGCAGAAGATGAATGTGCAAGTAGAGATACTGGGGTGCAAAGGAGAAAAAATATATATAAATAAAATAAATAATATGGGGATGAGGTAGTTGGATGGGCTATGTACAGGTGCAATGATCTGTAAGCTGCTCTGATAGCTGATGCTTATAGTTAGTGAGGGAGATAGGAGTCTCCAGCTTCAGTTATTTTTGCAATTTGTTCCAGTCACTGGCAGCAGAGAACTGGAAGGAAAGGCGGCCAAAGGTGGAATTGGCTTTGGGGGTGACCAGTGAAATATACCTGCTACAGGTGGGTGCTGCTAAGTGACCAGTGAGCTGAGATGAGGTGGGGATTTACCTAGCAAAGACTTATAGATGACTTGGAGCCAGTGGGTTTGGCGATGAATGTGAAGCGAGGGCCAGCCAACGAGAGCATACAGGTCACAGCAGTAGGTAGTATATGGGGTTTTGGTGATAAAACAGATGGCACTGTGATAGACTGCATCCAATTTGCTGAGTAGAGTATTGGAGGCTGTTTTGTAAATGACATCACCGAAGTCAAGGATCGGTAGGATAGTCAGTATGTTTGGCAGCATGAGTGAAGGATGCTTTGTTGAGAAATAGGAAGCCGATTCTAGATTTAATTTAGGATTGGCTGCTGAATTTGCTGACCAACCCAATAGAAGGCTGCTGGTTCTCTGGGTGTGTTGCCTCTGGCCTGGCCACCGTGACCATCCAGTGGTAATTGGGTTTGTTTGCTGTGTGATCTCTGGCCTTTGCTTGTGTTGAATTTCCACATGTGTTTGGAGATGGGGGATGGTTAGAGAGGTGAGGGGAGGATTGAGGCCAGGGGGAGTTGGAACCAGCTAGAGAGAGAATGGAGGGTTAGTCCTAGTCCTGAAGAGAGACAAACATGGATGAGAGGTAGGTCAGGGGTGAGAGGTCAAGGAGGGAGGGGTGTGGGCTACCTGCACAGTCTTCTTGATCCGTAGGGATGGCCCTGGGTAATCCTTGGAGTACAGGTCAGTCAGGAAGAGGGAGTTGATGAGCGTGGATTTCCCCAATCCAGACTCACCTACGGGAGGAGTTAAGGAGATCAAACATCAGTTACATTGTCAATCCATGTAATCCACTAACACCATTGCTAAAATAAATATAGTTAGGTATTTGCATAGGCAAATGAAGGCTCAACACACTTACTAACATCATACAGACCCTGTAGTCTGTACCAAGGAATTGCAGCACAGGATATACAAAGATGATTCCGTGTCTCACTGGGAAAGGTCAAAAGTGCATCTGCCATAGAGTAGGCTTGTAGTCCGAGGGAATAAAACATATCCTCTCTCCTTTTGTCTCTTCCCAATGATCCTTCCCCTTTCTTCCCACCCTGACATTAGAATAATTCAGCATGTTGTCGGTTTGACTATATGACCCGTTAGTTTACAGATGAACACACACGTTACAGTGATTAATGAGTGGGCATCTGCAAACTGTCCTGGGGAGTGACTGCTCCGGTGCTCAGGGGGTAGGGGAGGTTAAAGGGATGGTTGCCTGGCATGCTCCAGCAGGACCAACCCACTAGCAGCTGAGCAACAGCAGCGCTACCACCATGGTCCCAGCAGGGGGCACCCCACCACTCCCCATCACACATCAACCCATACTACTTCTCAAAGACATGTTCTTGGGGTTAAGGGGATCACTTATTGGAAATCGTAACAGCACAACATAAAACAAACTTGAGGGGAGGTTCATGGGGCTTCTTCCATCAATACTGCCTTATAATAACTGACTGTTTAGATGAGTGGGGTTGTACCAAATGATCTGCCATCACAAATTATGATGACTGAATCCCGGATAATTGTCAGGTTGTCCTGAACAGTTGTGAAATCCTCAGATTCCAGTGGTTCTCTTAACCTTCACACAGACCCGCTCTGAGGTGCAGACGCTGGGCGGTTCCTCCACACCAAGACACTGCTCAGCTCACCGCTGGCTGACAAACAGCACTAGGTTACAGGATCCCTGGCTCTTTAAACACACTTTTTAACCAGGAGATAACAGACATACCCACGGTCACTGCTGGGTAAATTGACACATCCCAGCACCTGGCCCGTGCTGGTGGTCACCCTACCAAACCAGAAAGTGGGTGGGATGTAAGTGCATCTCCTACGTCTCTCTGAGAGGAATGGAGGGGGACCACAGAGGGTCAGGAGTGTGTAGCTAAAGCAGAGAAGACAGAGTGCCTGCAGATGCCCTGGAGCCTGATAGCAGTTACAAAGGCATTCTAATGGAAGCCAGTCACACACAGCCAGTCACCCTCCCCTCTCTGCAGCCTTGAAATCTGGTATTGGGATCATATGTTTCTCTCTGGCTCTAATGCATGCAGCATGAATCTATAAAACCCAGATAGAGAGAGACCCTGTTCTGAGTCTGGGTCCTGGGACATTCATCTGCGTTTTGAGAACAGAATTAGGATCAGAGTTCACCGGATTAGAAAAAAATAAATACAGGATACTTCAAAACAAACTATCTATAAAATATCAACTCTATTGGAATCCTGGCATAAAAATGCAGCTGAAGAGCGTTCAGCTCTGGTCACTAGCCTAGAGCCTCCTCGTCCTTTGTTAGTTTTAAGGTGAGTGTGACCGCTTGCTGATGTTGGCTAGAAAAGCAAATGAATAACCAAACACTGATCCGTGGAGAAATAATATATCTATTATCCATTATACAGTGGCAAGAAAAAAGTATGTGAAATTGGAAATACCTGTATTTCTGCATAAATTGGTCATAGAATTTGATCTGATCTTCAACTAGGTCACAACAATAGACAGTCTGCTTAAACTAATAATACACAAACAATTATACGTTTTCATGTCTTTATTGAACACACACCGTGTAAACATTCACAGTGCAGGGTGGGAAAAGTATGTGAACCCTTGGATTTAATAACTGGTTGACCCTCTGGCAGCAATAACCTCAACCAAAAGTTGGACCATTTCTCCTTACAAAACTGTTTCAGTTCAGCAATATTCTTGGGATGTCTGCTGTGAACTGCTCTCGAGGTCATGCCACAGCATCTCAATCAGGTTGAGGTCAGGACTCTGACTGGGCCACTCCAGAAGGCGTATTTTCTTCTGTTGAAGCCATTCTGCTGTTGATTTACTTCGGTGTTTTGGGTTGTTGCCCTGTTGCGTCACCCAACTGCTGTTGAGCTTCAATTGGAGGACAGACAGCCTAACACTCTCCTGCAAAATGTCTTGATAAACTACATTTTTCCGTCGACGATAGCAAGCTGTCCAGGCCCTGAGGCAGCAAAGCAGCCCCAAACCATGATGCTCCCTCCACCATACTTTACTGTTGGGATGAGGTTTTAATGTTGGTGTGCTGTGCTTTTTTTTCTCCACACATTGTTATGTGTTCCTTCCAAACAACTCAACTGTAGTTTCAACTGTCCACATAATATTTTGCCAGTAGCACTGTGGAACACCCAGGTGCTCTTTTACAAACTTCAGACTTGCAGCAATGTTCTTTTTGGACAGCAGTGGCTTCTTCCGTTGTCTCCTCCCATGAACACCATTCTTGTTTAGTGTTTTACGTATCGTAGACTCATCAATATAGATGTTAGCATGTTCCAGAGATGTCTGTAAGTCTTTAGCTGACACTCTAGGATTCTTTTTAACCTCGTTGAGCATTCTGTGCTGTGCTCTTGCAGTCATCTCTGCAGCACGGCCACTCATAGGGAGAGTAGCAACAGTGCTGAACTTTCTCAATTTATAGACAATTTGTCTTACTGTGGACTGATGAACATCAAGGCTTTTAGAGATACTTTTGTAACCCTTTCAAGCTTTATGCAAGTCAACAATTCTTAATCTTAAGTCTTCTGAGATCTCTTTTGTTCGAGGCATGGTTCACATCAGGCAATGCTTCTTGTGAATAGCAAACTCAAATGTTGTGTTTTTTATAGGGCAGGGCAGCTCTAACCAACATCTCCAATCTCTTCTCATTGATTGGACTCCAGGTTAGCTGACTCCTGACTCCAATTAGCTTTTGGAGAAGTCATTAGCCTAGGGGTTCACATACAGTGTAGGTTGTAAAAAGTGAATGTTTAAATGATGTATTCAATATAGACAATATAAGAAAAATACAATACATTTGTGTGTTATTAGTTTAAGCACACTGTTTGTCTATTGTTGTGACTTAGATGAAGATCAGATCAAAATTTATGCAGAAATCCAGGTATTTCCAAAGGGTTCGCATACCTTTTCTTGCCTCTGTAGGTCCATTATTACCAAAAAGAACATGAACCATTTCCTACCATCTAAAAACCAACCCCCACTTAATGTTCCCTCCACCCCCCTGCTGCTGTCCCAGATCAATTACACCCCCCTGACCCCCATCTCCCCCACCTCAGCTGTATGGAAGTGCCTCATTTAAAATGGTGCATTTCCATTCAGGATTTACCATGGTGTTTTACCCAAAAGGCTCAGACTTTTCTGTTTCTATATTGCAGGCCAGTACCAGTGTCTCTCTGGGCCATGGCTCCGGCGAACCTGCTCTCAGTTCGGGCCAAAGCCAGGCCACTGGTACTTTTCAGCTTCAATTAACATAACAATGGCTAACTGTGAACACCTCACAAAGCAACTGTTTTGATTATGCAGAAGTTGTTGATTCTGCTCACTGTCAGCCCTAGCTATGGAAACAACTTCCCTAGTACAACATAATGGTGTATACACTAGTGTAACACTGTTTCAGTGGAAAAGCAGCAAGAGAGCCACAACAGCCCAGCCACAACACAGGGCACTAACCAAACACCGAATAGAACTGCTCTAAAGAGGATGCATGCCAAATTACAACCAATGTCCTCTGCAGTGTACTCCACTCTACTCTACTCCACAGGCTTCCGCAACAGTTTGGTAGAATTTGTGCATATATTATGACGACATTTTGTGCCGTTTTGTACTTCGGGGAGTTTGTTTTTTGGCTGTTCGGGCACACAACATTTTTCTCTGGAGGCAAGCCGTAGTTCGGGGCCGAAGTCTACACCTCTTCGTCGGTGATTGGTCAACAGTAGGGATTCTTCAATAAGGTCTGTTGTCATTGAACAAGAAACGACTTGTTTCATGCAAATTTGAAAAATACTGCACCAAACATTTTAGTTAGATGTAAAATTGTACAACTAAAATCTGCTCGGCAAAAAGTCAAAATTAATGACAGATTTATCTTAGATTAATTCTGACTATTTAGAGGTAGTGTATACTGGCTATGGTGTCATTTTTTCTCGAGAGGGAGAGTAAGAGTCAGGTGAAGAGAAAATGCAGACAGGAAGGATGTAGAGAACGCTAACAGCAGTTAGAGAGCGACTGATTGACAGGGCTATGGGGACAGACATACAGGGTACGTCTCCCAGGAAATTATTAACATTCCTGGCTTATCTCTACTTTCTTCCTGTCAACATACTAATTGCCAACCAAAAATTACCCATGGGGCAGCAGCTGGCCCTAGACATCCTGACAGGCCCCTTTACTCAGCGCCCCTCCCATGCCCGACCAGACCCCTCGCTCTTCTCATCACCTGCCCCACATAAAGGGGCTCCTGGCGCTTATAGTTGGTATGCCTGTAGCTCTTTACCACTGACAAACACAGAGCTCTCCTCCCCTAACTAACAGACATGTGGGCTTGAATCAGAGTCAAATGAGACATCTGGCCGACACACACTAAAAAGAGAAGAGAGAAAGAGGGGGGAGGGAGAGGAAAGAAAGGGGAAGAGGGGGAGGGAAGAGAGAATGTGAGTAGGGATGTTTCAGTGGGACTGACTTCAGTAGTGATAAGCTCTATTGTTCAGGAGAAAAGGGATGGCTGCAGTAGGGTCAAAGGTCATCTCTATTGTGATAAAGATCTGCAACTCACAAGGACAGACACAGGACAATCTATATAACCTCACTGTTATAAATGATGAGCAAGGGTATTGGGTCCAATAGGAAATACAGGTAGATTGGCTACACTCCACTGACTATAAAGACCTGAACTTAAAAATAGACAATGTGAGCCAGTTTCCAGAGATTTAAGAGAGAGTGAGTAATGTATAAAAAGTTAAAAACTTTGAACCTCTGAGTCTAAACAGAAACATACAGGACATGTGCCCACTCCGCAGCAGCAGCGCCTCCCACACACAGTCACTCACACACCCAGCAGCAGTCCAACTGATCACACACACACTATCCTGCTGTGTCTTACCACCAAGGGCCATAATAAATCATTGAGAAATACATTTCTCAATGATTTTCTTAGTGGCTCTGTCATCTTGTAATGTGATGAGATTTCCTTTACGATTTACCAGTAAAATCGATTTCTGAAAACATCCTTTCTTTTCATGGTTCTATGCTTCTAAGGTAATGCTATCCTTTTGGCCAGTGAATAGTAAACAAGGGTTAGCAGATGACATTAAAGATGAGTTGGATTAAACCAATAGGTGAAAATAGACTGGCATAGAATATGGGATGGTGGAGGACTGTGGTATAGGCTATGGGAAGATCAATGGGTAGTAAAGGAGATGTGGGCCAAGCCAAGGCCTCAGTACAAACACTGGTGAGTGAACTACACAAAGAAAACTACAGTTAATCCCATAGACTACTCAGCCAAAGCCTGGGTCCCCTGCCAGGTCAGCAAGCAAGCCAGTCAGAGCTAAGCCTGTCAGACCGTCTTATCAGAACACACAGAGAGCTTACACACAACCAGGAGACAGACAGACAGGCAGGCAGGGAAGTAGACACAGACCTCATGGATGACAGGAGATAACACAGACTAGGATCCACTGCTAGGCACTGACTGAGTAAAGAGAAGCTCAACTTCCAAGTGTTGTGCAGGGTTGTAAATTCTTAGGTCTTGTGAGGTGAGTTGTTATAGTAGGCTGTTTAGACTCCACTTTGTTCCTACAGTATATCATGGATTTGGACAACCTGCTTTGTACAGCAGCACGGATCTCTCCAATCTTTCCAAAGTTCGCTACAGAAACTGCCAGCTGGCCAAAAAGGAAACAGTTTTATTCCGTCCCAGATTTTTGGATGGAATTTTTTTTTGTCCTGAGCCAAAGTCCTGTGGGATCAGTCTCACAGAGTGACAGCGGAACAGTGGAGACACTTCCAAGTGACCCGGGCTCTAACAAGCGAGTGGATTCACTTTCAATCAAGACCCAAACAGAGCCCCAGCCTGTCAAAACAGTGAACCCAGCTGGCTTCCATTACAGCCAATCTTCACACAGCTACAGCTCACTCTCCTTGCCTGAAAGTGCACTCTAACACTCTCACAGTGAGAGAGGTAGTTTCGCAATCGTGTGTGTCTAAATGTGTTAGATTGAGTTGCACCCCTTTTGGCCTCAGAACAGCCTCAATTCGTTAGGACATGGACTCCACAAGGTGTCAAAAACATTCCACAGGGATGCTGGCCCATGTTCACTCCAATGCTTCACACAGCTGTGTCAAGTTGGCTGCATGTCCTTTGGGTGGTGGACCATTCTTACAGAGTTACATACATGGAGTAAAACATGTAACAGAGTACGACATTGATCTACAAGTCAGATAACAACTGTGTGCACATTGCAGGAGACGCAGCTGCTCGCACCAACGAGAGGTAGGCCTACCTCTATCAGATATTTGTAAAATGGCTTTCGCAAAATATTAAATCACAGGCTTCATTAATTGAGGGACAACCAATGTAATTTGCTGGGCCATTGTTACCAAATGCGTATTTACCGGAAGAGCTGTGTAGGATACAGGAGGGGTCACTATTCACATCTTGCTGACTGCACATTAACTACTGATTTTGGACTGATTGATTGTTCACCGTAGTAAATGACAACTGTCAGTGCTTTTGGTCATTTTTACATGAACAGGGCAAAGGTGTAATTTAATAACAAGGACAGCAATTTTGCGAGCCCCACTGGTCGGGAGAAGAGAGCAGCTCTCCTCTGTAACGCCTCGATCACACCAATGGAACTCTGTGCTTGCATTGCAGAGGCTGTTATGCCTCGATCACAGACAGTGTCATTGTGTTTTGGTACACCAGAAGTAAACTCAGCAAAAAAAGAAACGTCCTCTCACGGTCAACTGTGTTTGTCTGAGCACTGATGGAGGGATTGTGCGTTCCTGGTGTAACTCGGGCAGTTTTTGCCACCCTGTACCTGTCCCACAGGTGTGATGCTCGGCTGTACTGATCCTGTGCAGGTGTTGTTACATGTGGTCTGCTACTGCGAGGACGATCAGCTGTCCGTCCGGTCTCCCTGTAGCACTGTCTTAGGCGTCTCACAGTACGGACATTGCAATTTATTGCCCTGGCCACATCTGCAGTCCTCATGCCTCCTTGCAGAATGCCTAAGGCACGTTCACGCAGATGAGCAGGGACCCTGGACATCTTTCTTTTGGTGCTTTTCCAGAGTCAGTAGAAAGGCCTCTTTAGTGTCCTAAGTTTTCAAAGCTGTGACCTTAATTGCTTACCGCCTGTAAGCTGTTCGTGTCTTAACGACCGTTCCACAGGTGCATGTTAATTAATTGTTTATGGTTCATTGAACAAGCATGGGAAACAGTGTTTAAACCCTTTACAATGGATTTTTACGAAATATCTTTGAAAGACAGGGTCCTGAAAAAGGGACGTTTCTTTTTTGTGTGCTGAGTTTACATTCATTTCAAACACAGGCAGTTGCAGTGCGTTCTGTGTGGTTCATACAATGGATTTATCGAACGCATACGTCAAACTGTATGCGTAGACGGCTTGACGGAAATGGTAGCAGAATGTGAATGTTGAACTTTTGTTGCACACATATCCAGATGACGCTGCGTAGCATTTGTGCAATAACACGGTCGGTGTGATCATGGCGTGAAGATCCAAACGGTCAAAACCTTTAGCTTTTGACATTGAGTGAAAAAGCAAATGTCATAGCTCATTTCTAAAGGCAAGTATTGCTATTACTACCTCTAAATATTTTCATCTGCTATATGAGAAGTTAATTCATGGGTGATTAGGATTTCAGATAAAAAGTGGGGCACAAAAACATACATTTCCCCTGTAATCTGATATTGGTAGATGCTCAGTCTGCCCAATGGCTCAACTGACACACTACAACACACACAAGCTCAGCTCCTGAGCACCATAAGTATCAGATATTAATTGAGAATGTAAAAATTAAAGTGTTCATACAACAATTGTTAGTGAATCGAATCATATAGAAGCGAATTGTATCAATTCGCACCAAATCGTTTCAAACTAAAAGTATCATGCCTGTATCATATCGGAGTCCGTATACAGCACCAGTCCAAAGTTTGGACTTACTCATTCCAGGGTTCCTTAATTTGAACTATTTTCTACATTGTAGAATCTCAAACTTTTGACTGGTACTGTATCACCTCCATCCTGCCAGATACCCTGGACCCACTCCAATTTGCTTACCGTCCCAATAGGTCCACATATGACTCAATCGCAATCACACTGCATACTGCCCTAACCCATCTGGACAAGAGGAATACTTATGTAAGAATGCTGTTCATCGACTACAGCTCAGCATTTAACACCATAGTTCCCTCCAAGCTCGTCATTAAGCTCGAGACCCTAGGTCTCGACCCAGCCCTGTGCAACTGGGTCCTGGACTTCCTGACGGGCCGGCCCCAGGTGGGGAGGGTAGGAAACAACACCTCCACCCGCTGATCCTCAACACTGGGTCCCCACAAGGGTGCGTTCAGCCCTCTCCTGTACTCCCTGTTTACCCAAGACTGCGTGGCCAAGCACGCATCCAACTAAATCATCAAGTTTGCTGACGACACTACAGTGGTAGGCTTGATTACCAACAACGACGAGACGGCCTACAGGGAGGAGGTGAGGGCCCTCGGAGTGTGGTGTCAGGAAAATAACCTCTCACTCAATGTCAACAAAACAAAGGAGATGATCGTGGACTTCAGGAAACAGGAGATGGAGCACCCCCCTATCCACATCGACGGGACAGTAGTGGAGAAGGTGGAAAGTTTTAAGTTCCTCTGCATTCACATCACGGACAAACTGAAATGGTCCACCTACACAGACGGCGTGGTGAAGAAGGCGCTCTTCAACCTCAGGAGGCTGAAGAAATTCGGCTTGTCAGCAAAATCACTTACAAACTTCTACAGATGCACAATCGAGAGCATCCTGTCGGGCTGTATCACCGCCTGGTACGGCAACTGCTCCGCCCACAACCGTAAGGCTCTCCAGAGGGTAGTGAGGACTGCACAACGCATCACCGGGGGTAAACTACCTGCCCTCCAGGACACCTACACCACCCGATGTCACAGGAAGGCCAAAAAGATCATCAAGGACAACAATCACCCGAGCCACTGCCTGTTCACCCCGCTATCATCCAGAAGGCGAGGTCAGTACAGGTGCATCAAAGCTGGGACCGAGAGACTGAAAAACAGCTTCTACCTCAAGGCCATCAGACTGTTAAACAGCCATCACTAACATTGAGTGGCTGCTGCCAACATACTGACTTAAATCTCTAGCCACTTTAAACATAGGAATTGGATGTAATAAATGTATCACTAGCCACTTTAAACAATTTTGTATATAATGTTTACATCCGACATTACTCATATCAAATGTATACACTGTACTCTAAACCATCTACTGAATCTTGCCTATGCCATTCGGCCATCGACTCAAATCTCTAGCCACTTTAATAATTAGATGAAATAAATGTATCACTAGCCACTTTAAACGATGCATTTATATAATGTTTACATATCCTACATTACTCATCTCATATGTATATACACTGTACTCTATACCATCTACTGCATCTTTCCTATGTCGGTGAGCCATCACTCATCCACATATTTATATGTACATACTCGTATTCATTCATTTACACTTGTGTGTATAAGGTAGTTGTTGTGAATTTGTTAGATTACTTGTTAGATACTACTGCATGGTCGGAACTAGAAGCACAAGCATTTCGCTACACTCGCATTAACATCTGCTAACCATGTGTATGTGACAAATAAAATTTGATTTACATGCATATCGATTTGTGCTTGTAAGGAGAGATGCACATCCCTAGCTGAAATCCAATCCTGTTATTGAATGCTGCCACTCTCCCTCTTGCACACGCAGCCCTTTTCCAGTGTCACTTTACCAAACAGGAAACCAAAACCAGAGGGAGATATATCTGGGACATGTCATGCTGGTTGGCCGTGAGAGAGAATGAGACAGAATGAATGAGAGAGAGACACTGTGTCTTGTTAGGAAGAGAGAGTGTGTACAGTTGGCATATATGAAAAACACAACAACCAACATACCCAGTCTTGATTCACTTGGAAAGCAGTCCTTACATCAGAGAAGTATGATCAGCCCCCTCATGTACTTGCTATTAACCCATGACTGCGTGGCCACGCACACCTCCAACTCAATCATGTTTGCAGACGACAACACTAGTAGGCCTGATTACCAACAATGACGAGACAGCCTACAGGGAGGTGAACGCCCTGGGAGAGTGGTGCCAGGAAAATAACCTCTCCCTCAACGTCAACAAAACAAAGGATCTGATTGTGGACATCCGGAAAGAGCAGAGGGAGCGCACCCCCATCCACAGGACCGCAGTGGAGAAGGTGGAAAGATTCAATTTCCTCTGCGTACACGTCACTAACGATATGAAATGGTCCACCCACACAGACAGTGTGGTAAAGGTGCAACAGCGCCTCTTCAAACTCAGGAGGCTGAACAAATTTGTCTTGGCCCGTAAGACCCTCACAAACTTTTCCAGAACATCCGGTCGGGCTGTATTACCACCTTGTACAGCAACTGCACCACCCGCAACCGCAGGGCTCTCCAGAGGGTGTTGCGGTCTCACACTGCCTGCCCTCCAGGACACCTTCAGCACCCGATGTCACAGGAAGGCCAAAAAAATAAATCAAGGACATCAACTACCCGTTCACAGAAGGCGAGGTTAGTACAGGTGCATCAAAGCTGGGACCGTGAGACTGAAAAACAGCTTCTACCTCAAGGCCAACAGACTGTTAAACAGCCATCACTAGCCGGCTTCCACCCGGTTACCCAACCCTGCACCTTAGCAGCTGTTGCCCTGTATACATAGACATGGAATCACTGGCCACTTTAATAATGTTTACATACTGCTTTACTCATCTCATATGTATATAGTGTATTCTATTCTACTGTATTTTAGTCAATGCCACTCCAACTTTGCTCGATCTAATATTTATACATTTCTTAATTCCATTATTTTAGATTTGTGTGTATTGTTGTGAATCGTTTTTAGATACTACTGAACTGTTGGAGCTAGGAATACAAGCATTTCACTACACCAGCAATAACATTTGCTAAATATGTGTATGTGACCAATAACATTTGATTTGAATACTGTATATCCTGACATCAGCTGCCTCATGCAGAGTGATGGTTCAATAAACATGTGATTGTGTATAACCCATCAAGCCTACATTCTCTACCCATCTTATCTTCTTAGACACCAGATTCCAAGTTCATTCATACATTCTGTGGTTTGCTAATTCTTCAATCCACAAGTTTACCAGTATAGAGATCTACAAATAATTAACACATTCAGTCATAACTCAAATGTCCAATGACATTTCAACTTCAATTCCATGCAGAGACATAGGAAAAACACACCGATCCACACAATCCAATCAAACTAAATATTAAACCTCAAACGGCATGGTTTACATTCCTTTTTCACAGACAGACATAAAAAAAAGAAGCAGACAAAGTGACTCACCAACAACCATTAGTGTGAACTCAAAGCCCCTCTTCACGGACTTCCTGTACACCTGGTTTGGGAGGTTGGCGAACCCCACATACCCCTCCAGATTCCTCTGCTGGAAGAAAACACAGAGTTACTCTGGAATTTTCCGGGGGGACAAACACCTTGAGATTGTGTACACGGCATGTGCGTACACACTCACAGAGACAAAAAGTTGGTTTTAGATTCAAATCTCTCTGGCCGGGAGTGACAAAGCACCATTGAAGGAGAAGGGTAAAACTGGAACAGGGTTTTGGGTGTGAGGTGAGTAAAATGGGTAAGGTAGTCTAACTGCTCCCCCTGTTCATTTACCAGTTGTATTATCCATCATCTGAGAGACATCGTCATGGAGACCATGGATCTCGCACCAGATGACAGCCAAGGCGTTCCCATGTTGTGTGTTCTCCTTCTCTCTAGTACTGCATTTCTGCATTTCTCCATTCCTCCCTCTGCCTGCTGTAATCTCATCCTCTCCCAGCGCGTTGTCATGCATGCTACACAAGGCAAATACAATTGATTGCTGCTCACCCCTGCTAACGGCCCTCGTGTGTCCCAATGGAAAACTCAGGGGTAGAGAGAGAGGGGCCACACTAGTCACTACTACACAGCAGCCCAGTGGGCCACTGTCTACCACCCTGAAAACATGTGTCCTCTCACTTATCCAATAGAATCAGGAAACAATAGGGCTGCGAAGAGAGCGAACACTTTATTGTGGTATGTCCAGCCACCAAAGTCTGTTCGCTCTACTACCGCATGGCAAGCGGTGCAATACACCAAGTCTGGAACCAACAGGACCCTGAATAGCTTCTACCCCCAAGCCATATCCGCGGACTATCTGCATTGACCCGGTTTGCACTTACTCTTTTGACTCATCACATACGCTGCTGTTAAAGTCTATTATCTATAATGTTGCCTACTTTAATGTTGCCTCACTTTATTCCTAGTTATATGTACAGTAACAGTCAAACGTTTGGACACACTTACTCATTTCAGGGTTTTTCTTCATTTTTACTATTTTCTACATTGTAGAATAATAGTGAAGACATCAAAACTATGAAATAACACAAGGAATCATGTAGTAACCAAAATAAAAAAAGTGTTCAACAAATCCAAATATATTTTATATTTCAGATTCGACAAAGTAGCCACCCTTTGCACACTCATTCCATTCTCTCAACCAGCTTCACCTGGAATGCTTTTCCAGCAAGCATGCTTTTCCTTCACTCTGAGGTCCAACTCATGCCAAACCATCTCAATTGGGTTGAGGTCGAGGGATCGGGGAGGCCCGGTCATCTAATGCAGCACTCCATCACTCTCCTTCTTGGTCAAATAGCCCTTACACAGCCTGGAGATATGTTGGGTCATTGTCCTGTTGGAAAACAAATGATAGTCCCACGAAGCACAAACCAGATGGGATGGCATATTGCTGCAAAATGCTGTGGTAGCCATGCTGGTTAAGTGTGCCTTGAATTCTAAATAAATCACAGACAGTGTCACCAGCAAAGCACCCACACACCTCCTACTCCATGCTTCACGGTGGGAACCACACATGCGGAGATCATCCATTCACCTACTCTGCGTCTTACAAAGACACGGGGGTTGGAACCAAAAATCTCACATTTGGACTCATCAGACCAAAAGGACAGATTTCCAGCGGTCTAATGTCCATTGCTTGTGTTTCTTGGCCAAAGCACGTCTCTTCTTCTTATTGGTGTCCTTTAGTAGCGCTGTTGGCTGGTCGTCATTGACCTTGCGTAGGCTTAAACACTGTTCTATAAGGCCATATTGGGTAAAATGCCATTTTATCTCAACTTTTTTGTCAGGGCGGTAAATAACTCAATTACAGTCCCATTCACATTTGTTTCTAATATTATCAAAAATTAGAACAGGTCATAGTAGATATAGTTTTAGTAACTTAGTTCTGTGGTCCTAGAATTCTCTCCTGAAATTTAAACATTTGATGATCTAGTTTCTTTGGTGGAGTTTAAACACTTGATCGATGTGTGTGTGTATATATATAATATATATAATTATATTTATATAAATAAAAGGTAAAATAAACAATTTAAGTAGTGGTTTCTTTGCAGCAATTCGACCATGGAGGCCTGATTCACGCAGTCTCCTCTGAACAGTTGATGTTGAGAAGTGTCTGTTACTTGAACTCTGAAGCATTTATTTGGGCTGCAATTTCTGAGGCTGGTAATTCGAAAGAACTTATCCTCTGCAGCAGAGGTAACTCTGGGTCTTCCTTTCCTGTGGTGGTCCTCATGAGAGCCAGTTTCATCATAGCGCTTGATGGTATTTGCAACTGCACTTGACTGACCTTCATGTAATGATAGACTGTCGTTTCTCTTTGCTTATTTGAGCTGTACTTGCCACAATATGGACTTGGTCTTTTACCAAATAGGGCTATCTTCTGCATACCACCCCTACCTTGTCACAAAAACAACTGATTGGCTCAAACACCTCAAGAAGGAAATAAATTCCATAAATTAACTTTTACAAGGCACACCTGTTAATTGAAATGCATTCCAGGTGACTACCCCATGAAGCTGGTTGAGAGAATGCCAAGATTGTGCAAAGCTGTTATCAAGGCAAAGGGTGGCTACTTTGAAGAATCTAAAATATAAAACATATTTTGATTTGTTTAACACTTTTTTGGCTACTACATGATTCCATGTGTTATTTCATATTTTTCATGTCTTCACTATTATTCTACAATGTAGAAAATAGTAAAAATAAAGAAAAACCCCGGAATGAGTAGGTGTCCAAACTTTTGACTGGTACTGTACATATCTACCTCAATTACCTAATTTCCCTGCACATAAACCCAGTACTGGTACCCTGTGTATATAGCCATGTTATCATTACTCATAGTGTATTTATTCAATGTTATTTTTTTTAAACGTTTCTACTATTTCTCTTGTTTTCTGCATTGTTGGGAAAGGCCTGTAAGTAAGCATTTCACTGTTAGTCCACACCTGTTATTTACAAAGCATGTGACAAATACAATTGTATTTGATTTTATTTGTCTGATGTGTCTGAGTACAGGTAATTTCCCTTTGAGGAAAGGAGTTAGTGGAGTTTTAAGCTCTATTATACACTGGGTGTGTGCTGAATTTGCCTTAATCTGTGTGTGTATCATTAACCTGTTTGTGTATCATATTCCGTATGTTACCCTTCATTAACCCAGCACAGTGTTTTGTAGATTTGAGGGGATTTAGGCCTAAACGAATATGTAGTAACTAATTGACAACAAAACCAAGGGGCAGATTGGAAATATTTCCAATCTGTTTCTGAACTGGCACTCAGTGCAAGTAACTGACTGCTACAAACATTATCAATGGAGAAAAATCTGGGCACATCATGTCAAAGAGAAATGGCACATAAAACCAGATAAGCAGTAGTAACAGGGACAAAAACACCTAGGCTATTCTGTCCATCACATAGGCCCTATAGCAAAGCCCATATCTATCTCTGCCCATCTATAGTACCGGTATGCGTTGTTCAGTTTCCCTGATTGGTCAAATGTGACATTCATGTTATCAGGTCTGTGCATCAGCATGTGACACAGTGGCGTAATCACCCACAGCCCTCAACTGATCGGTTTCAATCAAGAGTTCTGTAATTTACTCACGTCATTGGTGGAAAATAACAGGCCTAAGCAAAAGGGCACATATTCACACAAATGTTTTATGTCTCTCCGAAATTGATATCTTGCTGTTGTTTACAAGTCAGTATGCGTACAGGCGGCGGGCAAGTAAGTGATTTTAAATGGCCCTAAAGCAATTTCCATACTCTCTCCCTGCCCATGTTGGGTTACATAACGTTGTTGTGATGCCATTAAGCGTTCTCATCACCTGGGGGTAACACGTAAGTTCTAGGGCTGGCACAATTCCTGTATAAATCATGTAATTGACGATTATGGAGGAAGACAGTCATGAAAATAAAACAATCGTCATAACCGTTTTTTGTTGTTGTGTGGAACGAGCAGCTCACTGAAGCACTGAGGTATATAATAACTGGAGATGGTCAGCCATCTTGGATGCTGTTGTCGTCAACGTAATCTACTCCCGTCCGCATAGACCGTTTCATGGCGGTTGCCATCTGCTTTACAGAGCCAATAACTCTACTTGAATAATTCAATGGGGGGAGTCAAATTGGACTTCTCTACGAGGCAGTCTATGGGAATTGTCTTTTTGGGCTCGCCGTCAACTAAACTGCAATACCGAGAGTGTCCTCTGACCACAGTGAGCGTGCTTCTAGACCGGAACCCTGCATTGAAGACGGGACAGCTAGGTATTTGTGCGGTTGAGTCCATGTCTGCGGTAACATGGACTCTGAACAACTCCCGGTTCACTCATGACTGCACGGCCAGGCACGACTCCAACATCATCATTACATTTGCCGATGACACAACAGTGGTAGGCCTGATCCCTGACAACAACGAGACAGCCTATAAGGAGGTGGTCAGAGACCTGGCCGCGTGGGGCCAGGACAACAACCTCTCCCTCAACGTGATCAAGACAAAGAAGATGATTGTGGACTACAGGAAAAAGAGGGCCGAGCACACCCTCATCAATGGGGCTGCAGTGGAGCGGGTTGAGATCTTCAAGTTCCTTGGTGTCCACATCACCAACAAGGTCCAAGCACACCATGACAGTCGTGAAGCAGGCGCGACAAAAACTATTCCCCCTCAGGAGACTCAAAAGATTTGGCATTGGTCCTCAGATCCTCAAAAGGTTCTACAGCTGCAACATCAAAAGCATCATGACTGGTTAGTGCAAACAGCCCAGTACATCACTGGGGCCAAGCGTCCTGCCATCCAGGACCTCGATACCAGGCGGTGTCAGAGGAAGGCCCTAAAAATTGTCAAAGACTCCAGCCACTGTAGTCAGACGGTTCTCACTGCAACCACACAGCAAGCGGTACTGGAGTGCCAAGTCTAGGTCCAAGAGGCTTCTAAACAGCTTCTACCCCCAAGCCATAAGACTCCTGAACATTTAGTCAAATGGCTACCCAGACTATTTGCATTTGCCCCCTGTTATCATCTATGCATAGTGACTTTAATTAACTCTACCTACATGTACATACTAACTCAACTACCGGTGCCCCCGCACATTGACTCTGTACCGGCACCCCCTTGTATATATTGTTATTTTTTACTGCTGCTCTTTAATTACTTGTTACTTTTATCGCTTATTCTTATATGTATTTTTTTAAACTGCACCGTTGGTTAGTGTCTCGTAAGTAAGCATTTCGCTGTAAGGTCTACACCTGTTGTATTCAGCGCATGTGACGAATAACATTTGATTTGACGTGATGCGATTTTGGTGCTCCTTGCAAGCAAGGTGATGTAGCTTTAGGTTTTATTTATTCACTCCAAAGAAAAGATAAAACAGTACAGTTTTTTTTTTTTAAATGCTAAAAACGGCGTGCAGGTGAGGATGGAAGCCCAAAAGGGCATATACGAAAACCACACCACAAATAATAAAAAAAAGTTTGTTGAATCAGTTAAACAAAACATATGAATTATATATCAAACAAGTCTTTGGTTGCCTAGGCAATGCCCCCTTCCCTGGAGTCAGGAGAGGAGAAAACATGCAGTCAGGAGAGGAGAAAACATGCAGTCAGGAGAGGAGAAAACATGCAGTCTGGAGAGGAGAAAACATGCAGTCTGGAGAGGAGAAAACATGCAGTCTGGAGAGGAGAAAACATGCAGTCTGGAGAGGAGAAAACATGCAGTCTGGAGAGGAGAAAACATGCAGTCTGGAGAGGAGAAAACATGCAGTCAGGAGAGGAGAAAATGTGAGTATTAAAAAATATATAATTTTTTTTGCTATTCAAATGGTTACCACGGTCATTTGGCTGACAAATAACTGTCATCCATGACCGTCACAGACTTTCACATACCAGATGGGTAGGAGCTAGAATTATTGGGGATCTTTTGAAGAGGGAGAGATAGAGATTCGAGGCCTGTGAATAAAGCGGTGTCTGTGGTTCAGAATAAGAGGCAGTCCAAGTCCATGTGTTGCTCTTTAACCCCCTCCGGCACACAAGGGTTAGCTGGATGACATCTGCATTTGATTCTCTGTTGTTTGCCAATGCAAATTTGTCATATTATGTTTTTCAGCATATTTAACTGAACATAGGCCTAGTCAAATTTTGATTGAACAAGACCCACTTACAGCCTATAGGTCTACAGAGAGCAATAGTAATGGCGTCTTTTTGTAGGCACTAACTAACTACGCACGCCATGGTTCGTTGGACAAATCCCATAGGAAAATAAATTTTGTAGGGTTTTTGTATAAATGCCAAAACTAAGGTTTGTGGTAAACACAGGCTTAGATCTTATATGGTTTTGTTTCATGAGATAAATTCACAAAAAGTGATGTTCACTGATGAAGATTATGTCATTAAAAAAAACACAAAGCACATAAAGGCTTCATATTTCATAAAGGTCATGTTAACGGATCTCAGAACAAAACGTATAAGATCTCCTAAGCCTGTGTTAACCTCAGACCTTATTTTCGGCGTTTATCTCAATACCCTATTCTTTCCCCATTAGGAATGGCTAAATGAACCAGAGGTAACTCATTTCCGTTTGTTGGTGAGCTCAATAGAATGAAATCATCAAAGACTCAACTACATCCAATAACCTTCATCACGTGCACAAATACAAAATTGCCCTATTCATATAGCCTATGGATGTTTTGGGTTATCTGCATTGGAAACATAAGCCTTTTCTCAGAAATGCCATAGTGTAGTCGCAATGTTAGTCTCTCCAAAGCGCACATTATTATGCATGAATGTCCATTCCTTTCCACGACTGGACGTGGGATGTCATTGGCACTATTCAATTTGATCGGTCGGTGCGTGAGCCGGTTTTAAAGCGATGGGTGCACTTGGAAAGAGCAGGTTACAATTGTTACCTTTATAATAAAGACAATATCTATACAATGTATGCTGCGTAATACAATGATACAACGCGTAATA
Organism: Brachymystax lenok tsinlingensis; assembly: GCA_030435695.1. Classification (NCBI taxonomy): domain Eukaryota; kingdom Metazoa; phylum Chordata; class Actinopteri; order Salmoniformes; family Salmonidae; genus Brachymystax; species Brachymystax lenok. Next base: position 22,144,747 of record CM059793.1, on the reverse strand, counting down.
ACACAACGTAAATGGGTACAACAAAGCGGAGTAGCAGTCGAGATGCTCCACACTAAGGCAAGGCCTATAATAGAACGTTCATGCGTAGTCTTCCGTTGCCAGAGCCTGGTTTTCTAGTGAATTATAAGGGAGCATGGAGTCGAATAAATCTACCCAGGCCAAGAGATATGAAAGAAATCCTCATTTCGGCTACATTCCTCTTGCCTCGGACGATCATGGGGTTTTAACGTTGGATAAGACAACATGGGATGCATTCATAGTATTGGTTTCATGAAAATGTGTGTGTCCAGTTCACACGAGAGAAAATATCATTGATTTGATGTGATAAGAATAACACTTACTGCAATGCTGGCAACTGCAGATTCTGGTCGTTCGATCATTGTAGTACTACTGTGACACCACCCACCCTAGAGACGAATATACCAGACATAAAAATGTTTAAAGAAAACACGGAACAAAAGCGTTAAGAGACGCTGCTTTAAAAAAGAGCCGTCCTCTTCCTGCAACGCAACGTTTGTATGTAGCCTACTAGTAGCAACAGAACCCTTGTGCCTCTCAACGGGCCCAAATGAATGAAATTGGGTTGGTGGTAGACTATCAACATAGGTTACGACGACCAGTAGAATAAATCGTTTACAAACCGCACAAGTCGGGAAATGTTAGTGTTGCAATCTCGAAAAGCGACTGTCTCCTCCTTTGGAACTACTGTACATGCCTATTGGCTAGAGACAGCTGAAATTGTGATGTCACATCAGATTCGACGGGCTACCGAATTCTATTGGTTCTAAATACGAACTGCATTCTTATTCGATAAGGTTTAACGGCGGTTGGCATCCAATATATGTTGCATTACTGCCACCAACTAAACTGGAGTACAACTCCCTTATACTTTGCTTGAAAAAATAAATAAGTAAATCAACAAATACCCTACCATCTAACACTACACTCACATTATTATTTTTTTTATAATAAAAAATAACACCACCCTACTCCACTATTTAGTCCTACAACCTGAAAGGATGGGACACCACCACTTAATACACCCTGTAACTCTTCTGATGTCAAGTCTCACACACCCAAATACTTCTCTGCAGCTGCCACCACAACCTCAATTTCCGGAGACTTACGTTCCATCCCTGCAGTACAGTTGATAACCACTGCTATAAATGCTAAAAATCCAATCTTACTGAAACATATATCACTTGTTGGCCTATCCCTCTGTACTGGTACAGATCTACTACTCACACCACTCCTCTCAGGATCCCTCCCCCTTGACCCATCTTCCTCTACGTTCTTCACTGCCTCAGTATATGACAACTTCTGCACTACTCTAACCCTGGAAACCTCTACCTGCCTCTCTAGCATGGGACATTTCTGATCCGCAGCCCCATGGGCACCCCTACAATTAACACATACCACTACTTTCCCCAATATTACACATTCCATCGTCTCATGCCCTTCTGCACACCTCTCACACCTAGGAACCTCCCTCCTACACACTACTGCCACATGCCCATAAGCTTGATACCTGTAACAATGTAATGTATTCGACACAAAAGCTCATACGGGATAACTTATATATACTAACATCACTTTGTCAGGCAAAGACTCAACATCAATGTTATTACATTTCCCTACACCCGCAAAATATCTGCTAAACATGTGTATGTGACCAATAAAATTAGATTTGATTTGATCAAAACTCAAAAGAACAGACAATGACTCTTCTTTTTCACCATTCACGCCCCCCTGTCTGTGTCGCAACAAATCACAAATACCGGGAATCTTCTCTTTCAGCTGGTCTACGAACTGCATTGTGGTGAGCCGAGCCTTTTATCTTTAATCTTTTACGACTCTTTCATGAAGGTCTTGGACGGACAATCCATCATCTCATAAACGTGCCGTTGGATTTGCATTGATCACAGGTCCCCTGGCATCCTGCATTCATATTCTCAACAGGATAATCCAGAAACAACCATGAGTTCATTCCACACGGTCATTCGAGAACACCAGTATGTCTAGTTGCGCTCTTTTGTGAGAGCATTAGAATCAAATCAAAATGTATTTGTCACATACGCCGAATACAACAGGTGTAGACCTTACCGTGAAAGAATTACTTACAAATCCTTAACCAACAATAATAGTAAAGAAAAATAAGAGTTAAGAAAAGATTAAGTTAATAAACTAAAGCAAAATAATAAAATAAATGAGCAACAATAAAATAACAGTAACGAGGCTATATACAGGGTACCGTCAATATACAGGGGGTACCGTCAATGGGGGTCAATGCAAATAGTTCAGGTAACCATTTGATTAGCTGTTCAGCAGTCTTATGGCTTGGGGGTAGAAGCTGTTAAGAGGCCTTTTGGACCTAGACTTGGCGCTCCAGTACGCTTGCCGTGCAGATGAGGCAATGACACACACACTATGAGCCCATGACTGATACAATAGTTAGAAATCCACCACTAGAGTTCATTTACAGGTCATATATCAGCTCCAGAATGAGCTGGCCAGTGAAACTGTCATGTTCTTCACTCGAGACGGTTAGACACACTTTCACAATTGAGTGCATCTGAATATTCAGTGTGGTTTAGAGATATTTTACAGTCCTGTTTAATCAGGTAAGCATTAAAACAGAGAGCGAGGCATTGAAACCAACAAATGATTTGTCTACATGCATTTTAATGAATTGAAGGCAATAAAACAGAATATATCCCTATATCCTGCAATTCAGTAATCAAGAATATTTAAATGTAACATAACCTAGGTCATTCTATGGAGCTACACTCTAATTTAATCTAATCATCACATTCTACACAATTATGTGTGTATCTAATTTAATTTAAAAAATAAATATTGACAATCGTTTTCTGTAAAATCATTCTCTGTCTTTTGATCACAGGCTTCAAATGCTAAAGAGAATGGTATACAGGCTGCTCACAGTGTTACAGGTATATAGAGATCTAGCTTATCTATTTCCCCAGACCTAGGTGGTGTTTTGGCTCAGGAGGACCATGACTGCTCTCTGAGGCAGATCTCTGGCCATGTCCTTGTGAAATGCAGGTACAAAAGAGGTTCTGAAGGATTTGCTTTGATGTTGACACAGCTGAGGGTCTGATCACCATGGTTACAGGAGTGGTGTCTGCTCCCCAGACTTCTTGCTGTCCAGGAAGTTGATGTAGTCCTTCACCCATCTGTCTGAGGACCTGGCACACACCTGTCGCCCCACCTGAGTCTTAAACCTGGACATAGAAAAACAGGGTTATTAGCACAGTATAACAGCCGCAACACTGCATAGGGACAATCACATTCAAGATATCCAAGGCTCACTCATGACTTATGACATCCTGTTTTAGATATGTTAGATCTTTAACCAAGTTTTAGATGATGATGTCAGAGGACTTTTGTTCTCATTTTTAAAGGAAAATACACGACGATGTGAAAGTGAGGTAGTGAAAGTTGATCACAGGAAAGAGGAAAACATTCTGGGTTATACAACAGAGGGAAAGTCACCAAAAAGAAGAAGAAGCTCTCTCTCTTTGTGGAGCAGTCTCTTACACTGATTTCTTTGAGGATTTGGACCACGAATCCCAATCATTCCCTGTCAGTCCTATAACTATCCAAGTCACAGCATGATTGAACCAATGGCTCTCTGTCTGTCTGACACCTGTAATTTTACAACGTAACACTTTTCTTTGACATCATAACCACAAATACTTATTTGTGGTACCTTGAGTATTTGGATCACACTAACTTAGAAATCACTCTCAAGCACTAATCGTCACATATCCACTCTCACACAGTAACAGCTAAATAACAGTAAGGTTACTCACAGAATGGCTGGGTTGGAGCACTGCTGGCTGGTCTTGGTGTAACCCACCACTCTACCTCTGGGTATCTGACGATCAGCAAAGGTAAAACAACATTTCTTCGGTCCGCTTGCCATACGCAGGCCTAGACAACACACACAACACACACTTATAGGTCAGTTTGGGACACACACACATTCAAAAATACAAACAAAAATACGAACATTACAGTTGTCTCTTACCTTCGGTAAATGTGATGGCACTGAGTACCAGAACAAGGGCAGACAGCATAGCAAGACGAGGGGTGAACATGCTGGCTTAGAGTTGGTCCAGGTGGGGTGGAGAGTGAATGAGGAGTAAAGTGTTGTGACTTCAGGTGTCAAGCTTTATTCTCTGCGTTGTTGTGGTGTACAGAGAACCAGGCTTTATACTATAAAGGTAGAGTTAGGGGGAGACCCGGACAAGGGTCTGCCCCTAACAATAGTCTCGGTCAGTTTTTTCCCCATCTAATTGTTAAACATTTAAGTTGTCTACATTTGAATGGGTTTCGTCCCATGCATCAGACAGTGTCATGTTTTTTCTATGACGTGGCTGTATTTCACTTCTCTTTTTCAGCATTGGGTTTTACATCAGAAGTATACATAGAATTGTGAATTCATAATGAAGAAAAGCCCATGTGGGATTTTTAGGTTCTATAGCATATTCATCTGTTCATCAACAAAAATATTATTAGAGTTATTGAAACTTAGAGAAGGAGAGTTTGTATATTCATACTTAGTGACTTAGAACATAAGATTGATATACTGGACGTAGTCTATAATATACTGTACATATAGCTGTGTGACGTACAATAGCTCAGTATTTTATTATTTATTTTATACAGTAATTTTTGTTAATCTTTATCAAGGGTGTCAATAATTTTGGGCCCAACTGTACATACAGTGCATTCAGAAAGTATTCAGACCCTTTGACTTTTTCCACATTATGTTTCATTACGGCCTTATTCTAAAATTGATTTAATTGTTTTTTCCCCCTAAATCTAAACACAACATCCCATAATGACAAAGCAAAACAGGTTTAGAATTTTTAGCAAATTTATAAAAATGAATAAATGGAAATATCATATTTACAGAAGTATTCAGACCCTTTGCTCTGTACTTTGTTGAAGCACCTTTGGGAGCGATTTCAGCCTAGAGTCTTCTTGGGTATGACGATACAAGCTTGGCACACATATATTTGGGGATTGTCTCCCATTCTTCTCTACAGATGCTCTCAAGCTCTGTTAGGTTGGATGGGGAGCGTCGCTGCACAGCTATTTTCAGGTCTCTCCAGAGATGCTCGATCGGGTTCAAGTCCAGGCTCTGGTTTGTCCACTCAAGGACATTCAGAGACTTGTCCCGAAGCCACTCCTGCGTTGTCCTGTCTGTGTGCTTAGGGTTGTTGTCCTGTTGGAAAGTGAACCTTCGTCCCAGTCTGAGGTTGTGAGCGCTCTTGAGCAGGTTTTCATCAAGGATCTCTCTGTAATTTGAGAGTCCTTTAGGTGCCTTTTGGCAAACTCGGAGCGGGCTATCATGTGCCTTTTACTGAGCTCTGTCAGAGTGACCATCAGCTTCCTGGTCACCTCCCTGACCAAGGCCCTTCTCCACCGACTGCTCAGTTTGGCCTGGTGGCCAGCTCTAGGAAGAGTCTTCGGTGGTTCCAAACTTCTTCCATTTGACAATGATGGAGGCCACTGTGTTCTTGGGGACCTTCAATGCTGCAGAATTTATTTGGTACCCAATGGAAACAGGATGCACCTGAGCATCATTTTGAATCTCACAGCAGAGGGTCTGAATACTTATGTAAATAAGGTATTACTGTTTTTTGCTCTTAATAAATTTGCAAAAAACAGTTTTTGCTTTGTCATAATGTGGTATTGTGTGTATATGGATCAATTTTAGTATAAGGCTGTAACGTAGCTCTGTGACATACAGTATATTCTGGTATGTAAAGTTTTACCCAAGCTGGTGATTTCCCATCTTTATTAAAAGTCATACTATTAGTGTTTTTTTTAACTTTCTAGTCATGCATGTCAACGTCTTTAGTATAGAATGCATCATGGCCGTTGGCACAAATTCGCTGTATTTGTGATCGAATACTGCCATAAAAAATGAGAGTTTCTGTTTATGGTTGACAAGACAAGCAATCTGCTTAACTCATCAGCGTATCAGGCAAATCACCAACCTCAAATAAACAATCTAGACCTCAAAATTAGATACAAATTACAAGGCATGTGTAATTGACTAGTTTGGAGGAATGTCATTTGGGGATGTTGACCCTTGGTTGGTAAAAGAGGCCAAAATAAAAAGATGCCAAAATGTTTATCTCACATTTGGTCTTGTCTTTATGTTTATATTCTTTCGCTTTATGTTTATAGGGAGTCCCCTCTGAGTTTTCAAAAAAGCTCATACAATGTGGTGCTCTACCACTGAAGAGTTATTTGTGGTTCTTCAAGTGTAACATTGAACTCCCCTCTCCCCTGATATTAAAAAGCAGAAGTGTATGTCATACGAGGAAATACCCACAAGGTTTAACTTCCTTGTCACTTTTCTTTCTTTGGTACACAAGTTGTTTCTTTCCTTTCTAAGTCCTATATACTGTGTAACTAACCACAATTACCTCATGTAACGCCAAGCTTTCATAGAAAGTGAAGCTAATTAAATATAATCCAATATACAGTAACAGTCAAATGTTTGGACACACCTACTCATTCCATGGTTTTTCTTAATTTTTACTATTTTATACATTGTAAAATAATAGTGGACATCAAAACTATGAAATAACACATATGGAATCATGTAGTAATTCATTTTTTAAAATATATAATATATTTTATATTTGAGATTCTTCAAAGTAGCCACACTTTGTCTTGGTGACAGCTTTGCACAATCTTGGCATTCTCTCAACCAGCTTCATGAGGTAGTCACCTGGAATGCATTTCAATTAACAGGTGTGCCTTAAAAGTTAATTTGTGGAATTTCTTTCCTTCTTATTGCGCTTGAGCCAATCAGTTGTGTTGTGAAAAGGTAGAGGTGCTATACAGAAGATAGCCCTATTTGGTAAAAGACCAAGTCCATATTATGGCGAGAACAGCTCAAATAAGCAAAGAGAAATGACAGTCCATCATTACTTTAAGACATGAAGAACAGTAAATGCAGAAAATGTCAAGAACTTTTAACGTTTCAGTCGCAAAAACCATCAAGCACTTTAATGAAACTAGCTCTCATGAGGACCTCCACAGGAAAGAAATACCAAGAGTTACCTCTGATTCAGATGATAAGTTCATTAGAGTTACCAGCCTCAGAAATTGCAGCCCAAGTAAATGCTTCACATAGTTCAAGTAACAGACACATCTCAACTGTTCAGATTAGACTGCGTGAATCAGGGCTTCGTGGTCAAATTGCTTCAAAAGAAACCACTTCTAAGGACACCAATAATAAGAAGAGACTTGCTTGGGCCAAGAAACACGAGCAATGAACATTAGACCGGTGGAAATCTGTAATTTTGTCTGATGAGTCCAAATGATAGATTTTTGGTTCCAACCGCTGTGTCTTTGTGAGAAGCAGAGTAGGTGAATGGATGATCTCCGCTTGTGTGGTTCCCACGGTGAAGCATGGAGAAGGAGGTGTGGGGGTGCTTTGCTGGTGACACTGTACAGTGTGTTATTTATTTAGAAATCAAGGCATACTTAACCAGCATGGCTACCACAGCATTCTGCAGCGATACACCATCCCACCCGGTTTGCGCTTAGTGGAACTATCATTTGTTTTTCAACAGGACAATGACCCAACACACCTCCAAGCTGTGTAAGAGCTATTTGACCAAGAAGGAGAGTGATGGAGTGCTGCATCAGATGACCGGGCCTCCACAATCCCCCGACCTCAACCCAATTGAGATGGTTTGGGATGAGTTGGACGGCAGAGTGAAGGAAAACCAGCCAACAAGTGCTCAGTGTAGAAAATAGTAAATGTAGAAAATAGTAAAAATAAAGAAAAACCCTTGAATAAGTAGGTGTGTCCAAACTTTTGACTGGTACTGTATACCTGCATATCCCAACTCTGGTACTGTATACCTGCATATCCCCCTGAGACACCCTCGGAGAGTGGGGTCACTGCCAGGGTCAGCCATTATCAACGGTGACCCTGGCGCAATTAGGGTTAACTGCCTCGTTGAAGGGCACATCGACAGATTCTTCACCTTGTCTGCTTTGAACTAGCAACCTTTCCGTTACTAACCGCTAGGCTACCTGCCGCCCAGGTGAATATCCTGGTACTGAGTAAGGTTCATGATAGTCCTACATAGTCCTATATACTGTAGAGCTAACCACAATTTCCCTTTGTAATGCCAAGCTTTCAAAGACAGTGAAGCTCATTAAATATCATTGAATATACTCTGAGTGTAAGAAACATTAGGAATATATTGAGTTGCACCCATTTTTCCCCTCAGAACAGCCTACATTTTTTGGGGCATGGACTTCACAAGGTGTCAAAAGCGTTCAACAGGGATGCTGGCCCATGTTGACTCCAATGCTTTTCACAGTTGTGTCAAGTTGTCTGGATGTCCTTTGGGTGGTGGACCATTCTTGATACACATGGGAAACTGTTGAGCATGAAAACCCCAGCAGTGGTGCAGTTCTCAAACTGGTGTGCCTGGCACCTACTACCATACCCCATTCAAAGGCACTTAAATATTTTGTCTTTCCCATTCACCCTCTGAATGAAACACATACACAACCCATGTCTAAATTTTTTGTACACTCAGTGTATATCCACACATTCATAGAAATGACTTGAATCCGCAGTCAGCCATTTTGTTTCCATCCTGGCTCTGAGAGAAAGATTGATTGGTGGAAGTTCCATGTAATGTCTAGGTCTGTGGTATGCTGAGCTGTGGTATGCTGTGGTATGCTGGATTACCCAATGTGATACTGCCATGCATTTTCTATAAGAGTGTATTGTTTGTTATTCAGAGATATTTACACAACTTGGGGTAGTGAAAATAAATAAACACACATCACACACGCACACACACACACACACACACACACACACACACACACACACACACACACACACACACACACACACACACCCTAAGTCCCAGGGGACGCAGAGCGAGACAGACAGTTTCTCTGGTGTTTTCCACTGGAGGTTTGGCAGAGAATGACAGTTGGTGAATGAGACTACTTTAGTCATATACTCCACACTCAAATAAACACACAAAGAGCCAGCGATTCAAAGAGGGAAAATAATTTCTTAAAAGCAGAAGAAAATAAGCTGTTTGTCGAAGAAGCTTAAAAAGAGAAATACAATTCCCCGCCACATCACTCAGAAAACAAGGCTACACCAAAGCAGAATTCCCAGTAAAATGAAATAAAACCCATCAGTAACAGTAATTATAGAAAACAAAATCAAAACAATAGTAAGGTGATGCATTTTCTGTGGAGAGACTAGAAGCCATTACACACTGCATGCAGCTACAGCAGTCCCCCCTGCTTGCCATTTGACCCCAGTCCCTGACTCACACAGACCCAACCCCAGAGAGGCACTGGAGAGTCAGACAAGCACAACAGGGATTTTATCTCTATGAGTTTGTGTACTAAACCAGGGAACTGCAGCATTCTAAATAAGAAACAAGCAGATCGATAAAAAATAGAAACCTTACTACTACTACTACTAATAATAATGATAATAATAAAGAGGCTTTAGAGAGTATAAAAGCAACCAGGTGATAACGTTAGTAGATGAGTAGAAACGCCAGGTGGGTATACGTACAGTACACATAGTACCAGCCAAAAGTTTGGACACACCTACTCATTCAAGTATTTTATTTTATATATATATTTTTTTTACCATTTTCTACAATGTAGAATAATAGTGAAGACATCAAAACTATAAAATAACAAATATGGAATACAAGTAGTAACCAAGAAAGTGTTTGCCTTGATGACAGCTTTGCACACTCTTGGCATTCTCTCAAACAGCTTCACCTGGAATGCTTTCCAACAGTTGAAGGAGTACGCACATACGCTGAGAACTTGTTGGCTGGTTTTCCTTCACTCTGCGGTCCAAGTCATCCCAAACCATCTTAATTGGGTTGAGGTTGGGGGATTGTGGAGTCCCGGTTATCTGATGCAGTACTCCATCACTCTCCTTCTTGGTCAAATAGCTCTTACACAGCCTGGAGGTGTGTTGGGTCATTGTCCTGTTGGAAAACAAATGATAGTCCCACTAAGTACGAACCAGATAGGATGGCGTATCGCTGCAGAATGCTGTGGTAGCCATGCTGGTTAAGTGTGCCTTGAATTCTAAATAAATCCCTGACAGTGTCACCAGCAAAGCACCCCCACACCATCACACCTCCTCCTCCATGCTTCACTGTGGGAACCACACATGCGGAGATCTTCCGTTCACCTACTCTGCGTCTCACAAAGACACAGCGTTTGGAACCAAAAATCTCAAATTTGGACTCCAGACCAAAGGACAGAATACCACTAGTCTAATGTCCATTGCTCATGTTTCTTTGTCCAAGCAAGTCTCTTCTTATTATTGGTGTCCTTTAGTAGTGGTTTCTTTGCAGCAATTCGACCATGAAGGCCTGATTCATGCAGGCTCATCTGAACAGTTGATGTTGAGATGTGTCTGTTACTTGAACTCTGTGAAGCATTTATTTGGGCTGCAATCTGAGGTGCAGTTAACTCTAATAAATGTATTCTCTGCAGCAGAGGTAACTCTGGGTCTTCCTTTCCTGTGGCGGTCCTCATGAGAGCCAGCTTCATCATAGAACTTGATGGTTTTTGCGACTGAAATGTTTCGGATTGACTGACCTTTGTGTCTTAAAGTAATGATTGACTGTCGTTTCTCTTTGCTTATTTGAGCTGTTCTTGCCATAATATGAACTTGGTCTTTAAACGAACAGGGATGTCTTCTGTATACCACCCCTACCTTGTCACAACACAACTGATTGGCTCAAATGCATTAAGAAGGAAAGAAATTCCACAAATTAACTTTAGCAACGCACATACAGTGAGGGAAAAAAGTTATCCCCTGCTGATTTTGTACGTTTGCCCACTGACAAAGAAATGATCAGTCTATAATTTTAATGGTAGGTTTATTTTGAACAAAAAAATCCAGAAAAACGCATGTGAAAAATGTTATAAATTGATTTGCATTTTAATGAGGGAAATAAGTATTTGACCCCTCTGCAAAACATGACTTAGTACTTGGTGGCAAAACCCTTGTTGGCAATCACAGAGGTCAGACGTTTCTTGTAGTTAAGACTTAGTACTTGGGATTAAGGTCTGGTGACTGGCTAGGCCACTCCAGGACCTTAATGTGCTTCTTCTTGAGCCACTCCTTTGTTGCCTTGGCCGTGTGTTTTGGGTCATTGTCATGCTGGAATACCCATCCACGACCCATTTTCAATGCCCTGGCTGAGGGAAGGAGGTTCTCACCCAAGATGTGATGGTACATGGCCCCGTCCATCGTCCCTTTGATGTGGTGAAGTTGTCCTGTCCCCTTAGCAGAAAAACACCCCCAAAGCATAATGTTTCCACCTCCATGTTTGACGGTGAGGATGGTGTTCTTGGGGTCATAGGCAGCATTCCTCCTCCTCCAAACATGGCGAGTTGAGTTGATGCCAAAGAGCTCTATTTTGGTCTCATCTGACCACATCACTTTCACCCAGTTGTCATCTGAATCATTCAGATGTTCATTGGCAAACTTCAGACGGGCATGTATATGTGCTTTCTTGAGCAGGGGGACCTTGCAGGCGCTGCAGGATTTCAGTCCTTCATGGCGTAGTGTGTTACCAATTGTTTTCTTGGTGACTATGGTCCCAGCTGCCTTGAGATCATTGACAAGATCCTCCTGTGTAGTTCTGGGCTGATTCCTCACCCTTCTCATGATCATTGCAACTCCACAAGGTGAGATCTTGCATGGAGCCCCAGGCCGAGGGAGATTGACAATTATTTTGTGTTTCTTCCATTTGCAAATAATCGCACCAACTGTTGTCACCATTCCAGCCTTGTGTAGGTCTACAATCTTGTCCCGGACATCCTTGGAGAGCTCTTTGGTCTTGGCCATGGTGGAGAGTTTGGAAGCTGATTGATTGATTGCTTCTGTGGACAGGTGTCTTTTATACAGGTAACAAACTGAGATTAGGAGCACTCCCTTTAAGAGTGTGCTCCTAATCTCAGCTCGTTACCTGTATAAAAGACACCTGGGAGGCAGACATCTTTCTGATTGAGAGGGGGGTCAAATACTTATTTCCCTCATTAAAATGCTAATCAATTTATAACAATTTTCACAAGCGTTTTTCTGGATTTTTTTGTTGTTGTTCTGTCTCTCACTGTTCAAATAAACCTACCATTAAAATTATAGACTGATCATTTCTTTGTCAGTGGGCAAATGTACAAAATCAGCAGGGGATCAAATACTTTTTTCCCTCACTGTATGTCAGTTGAAATGCATTCCAGGTGACTGCCTCATGAAGCTGGTTGAGAGAATGCCAAGATTGTGCAAAGCTGTCATCAAGGGAAAAGATGGCTACTTTGAAGAATCTCAAATATTAAATATATTCTGATTTGTTTAACACTTTTTTGGTTACTACATGATTTCATATGTGTTATTTTATAGTTTTGATGTCTTCACTATTATTCTACAATGTAGAAAATAGTAAAAATAAAGAAAAACCCTTGAATGGGTAGGTATGTCTTTTGACTGGTACTGTACTTACATAGCTAGTAAAGTACAGAGATATTCTGACTGACCAGGCTTACTCACTGACCTGAAATGAAAAATCAGGTGTGTAAACATTCGCCTCTGCTGGAATTAGCTTTACAAATACTGCACCATGCTAAAGGGGGACATAGGGTCGACACATATCCCAAAGCCAGCCCTGCACACATAGGCACATCCCTTATCGTCCTGTGATACAGCCAGCAATAGCAACAGAGTCAATACTATACTGCTAGAACAGGTGAGAGAGTAAAAAGGTGTGATCACAAACGAGGCAGGCAGGAGTGCCGTCTGTGTCTGTGTTTATAATGCGTGTTTGTGGGTATTGGCAGGGTGGCATTTCATGCAGAAACATTGCATTGGCAGTATTTGAGGTTGTATCGTCAAGGGAACATGCTTATCACCCTGGAGACCAGGCTTCCAACCTAAACAGTCTCTTATCGAGGGATTGAATTATGAAATCCAAATTCCCCCCTCCATGCAGAAACCCACCACTTCCCCACCCAGGCCCTCCTAACTATGTTCCTCTTATCTAATCACATCAGGTGTTCCTCACTGCTCAGCTCTGCCAAAACAACCTACCAACCAAAACAGGAGATGCCTGTAAGTGGTGGCCCCAAAAACATCCCTTTTCAGTCAAAGATGTTGGTTTTCATACAACTCCTCCATTATAAATGTAAAGTATTAAATGCAGGTGTTTAAACTCCCTACAAAGATGGTGCATTGACCTTAGAAACCTTTAGAAAGAGTTAGAAAAAAATACATTTTTGCTGATGTTCCTTCAATTGAAAGGAACAAACACCAACAGAGAGACACAGAGGGCCATGAAAGGCAGGCTACACTCTATATTCCATGAGTCAAGAGAAGTCTCATGTTGCCATTTTTTATCATAGAAATAAAGATCAAAGATTTGACACTTCCGAGCCAAAAAGTAAAAACATAAAAAGATCAGACATAAATAAGGCCTAAAAACAAAATAGTCTCTTAATACAGGACATTATTTATACTAAATCAATCAATGGGACTCCATCATCAGGGAGCTGATAGTCCATGAGGACCAGAGGTGATACAGTACGGTGGCCTGTAGGTGCGTGAGTCAAACTAAAACTGTCTGTGTGTGCAAGTCTTTGGCTCAGTCTCTGAGGTCCACATTAGGCCTAGTCCAGACCTCTGACACACACAACAACCACTCCTTTCTCTCTCCACCAGGTTCCATCTGGATCACATGATTCCCCTGCATCTGCTCTTCTCTTTCTTCCTCTTTACATCCATCCATTTATTTTCTTTGTCAAGCTCTGTATTTCTCAGGTCTGAATCCCTTTTGTTTTCTCTCTCTTCCCTCCCCATTCTTTGTCTTCCTCCATAACAGTAGAAAGGGAGTGGGCCTAAGGTTCCTCCTCTCCCGTGGACACAGCCAGACGCATGGCCACAGACAGGTGGTCAGTGAGGCCGGCTAGCTGGGTGATGAAACTGAACTCTTCAATGTCCTGCAGGTGGCGACAGAGAGAAGGTTTATGACATCACCATAATAATTTCATGATAAAACATTATGGGATTACAGATTAATTATATAAAGTCAGCATAATACTAGATTACAACAAAGTGCATTTTAAATCATAATATTCTGCACCACCGTGTGTATCTGAAAATGTATGTCGACCAGAATTCCTGCCATAGCCAAGCTTAATCACAAGGGGGCAGTTCAGTGCAACGATTGATAATGAGAAAAACTACAGCAATAGTACGAGATGTTGTCCTGCACAGATTTGCAATCTATGCAAATAAAGTCATTTGGTTTTCTAATCCTCTTTGATGAAAACATTGCCCTAACCCTAACTCTCCTTTCCCAGTTTGTTTGATCTGGTCTTGATGCTCAGTCTCCTCTCTTTGCATGTTTCTACGTCACAACCTCCTTGGTATCTAGAAGGTCTTTAGCCAGGGTTTACGTACCACTTTCCAGTCCTGCTGCACCTCCTCTCTGTAAAGGATGTAGTCGATCCTCCTGCCATTGCCTTTCAGGGGGATTTTTCTGCCCTTCTGATTAGGACATTGGTTTTTATTGGTGGGGAACACCAAGTACTCCTTCCTTCCCTCCTCATTCTCCATCACTCTGTCAACAAAAACAACCAATAAACAACTTAAAAATACCATACAATTTCAACAGATATGAATATGTGTATATGTATTGTCTGCCTGTGTGTGTGTTGATATTCGTTGTTTTACTTACTTTTGTAAACTCTCTGGTGAGCTGACGTCCTCGTCATAAAGCCCGCTGGTGTCCAGTAGTGTACCTGTTAACACACACACACACACACACACACACACACACACACACACACACACACACACACGGGTTAGAGGACAGCTGACAGGGAGGCATGAGTTCACCTGACCAATTGCGTAATCTGACAATGATTGGCAGCTCATAAGAATCTATAGTTCTGAAGCTTGCTTTCTCTATAATTTCTTGAAAATTCAACAATGAAATATCCAGTATCTTCCTCCTCTGTGACATAACAGATAACCTTAACCTAATAACCTTAAATCCCCAGACCTCTACAATTTTCATTTAGAGAATGGTCCTCGGGCCAGCAATCAAATGTGCAGCATCGGTAATGAGGAGCTCTAAGAAACTAGTCTTAGGCTAATGGAGTCTTCCACATGGAGGAGTCTGGGTGAGACAACATTAAAATGAGCAGTAGAAGAGAAGGAGAACATGGTGACTCACAGTGATTTATATAAAGTGCCTTCAGAAAGCATTCATACCCCTTGACTTATTTCACGTTGTTATGTTACAGCCTGAATTCAAAATGGATTAAATTGATTTTTTCTATCACCCATCTATGCACAATACCCCATAATGACAAAGTGAAAACATGTTTTTAAACCTTTTTGCAAGTTTGTTGAAAATTAAATACAGAAATATTCAATTTCTCTGACACTCCAAATTGAGATCAGGTGCATCCAATGTCCTTTGATCATCATTGAGATGTCACTACAACTTGAGTCCACCTGTGGCCAATTTAATTGTCTGGACATGATTTAGAAAGAAATACACATGTCTATAGTGCCTTCAGAAAGAATTCACATCCCTTCACTTTTGCAAAATGTTATTGTGTTACAGCCTGAAATAAAAATTGATTAAATTTAGATTTTGTGTCACTGATTTACACAGAATTTACACACAATTTCGCTACACCCGCAAAAACATCTGACAAATAAAATGTGATTTGATAATGTCAAAGTGGAATTTTGTTTGTAGAAAATCTTAGAAATTAATTAAAAATGAAAAGCTGAAATATCTTGAGTCAATAAGTATTCAACCCCTTTGTTATGGCAAGCCTAAATATGTTCAGGAGTAAAAATGTGCTTAACAAATTGCATAATAAGTTGCATTGACTAATTCCGTGTTCAGTAATAGTGGTTAACATGAATTTTGAATGACAACCCTATATCTGTACCCCACACATACAGAAAAATTTTCTGTAAGGTCCCTCAATCGAGTAGTGAATTTCAAGCACAGATTAAACCACAAAGACAAGGGAGGTTTTTCAATGCCTCGCAAAGAAGAAAACGGATTGGTAGATGTGTAAAAAGGAAAAAAGTCGATGCTGAATATCCCTTTGAGCAAGGTAAAGTTATTAATTAGGCTTTGGATGGTGTATCAATAAACCCAGTCACTACAAAGATACAGGTATCCTTCCCAACTCAGTTGCTGGAGAGGAAGGAAATTTAGGAGTGGGAGGCCCCGGTACACAACTGAGTAAGAGGACAAGTACATTAGAGTGTCTAGTTTGAGAAACAGATGCCTCACAAGTCCTCAACTGTCAGCTTCATTAAATAGTACCTGCAAAACACCAGTCTCAACGTCAACAGTGAAGAGGCAACCCGGGGTTGCTGGCCTTCTAGGCAGAGTTGCAAAGAAAAAGCCATATCTCAGACTGGCCAATAAAAAGAAAAGATTAAGAAGGGCATAAGAACACAGACACTGGAAAGAGGAACTCTGCCTAGAAGGCCAGCATCCCGGAGTTGCCTCTTCACTGTTGACGTTGAGACTGGTGTTTTGCAGGTACTATTTAATGAAGCTGCCAGTTGAGGACTTGTGAGGCGTCTGATTCTCAAACTAGACACTCTAATGTACTTGTCCTCTTGCTCAGTTGTGCACCGGGGCATCCCACTCCTCTTTCTATTCTGGTTAGAGCCAGTTTGCGCTGTTCTGTGAAGGGAGTAGTACCCAGCGTTGAACAAGATCTTCAGTTTCTTGGCAATTTCTCGCAATGGAATAGCCTTCATTTCTCAGAACAAGAATAGACTGACGAGTTTCAGAAGAAAGTGCTTCTGGCCATTTTGAGCCTGTAATCGAACCCACAAATGCTGATGCTCCAGATACACAACTAGTCTTAAGAAGGCCAGTTTTATTGCTTCTTTAATCAGGACAACAGTTTTCAGCTGTGCTAACATAATTGCAAAAGGGTTTTCTAATGATCAATTAGCCTTTTAAAATGATCAACTTGGATTAGCGAACACAACGTGCTATTGGAACACAGGAGTGATGGTTGCTGATAATGGGCCTCTGTACGCCTATGTAGATATTCCATAAAAAATCAGCCGTTTCCAGCTACAATAATCATTTACAACATTAACAATGTCTACACTGTTTTTCTGATCAATTTGATGTTATTTTAATGGACAAAAAATGTGCGTTTCTTTAAAAAACAAGGATAATCACTGATAAATAAAACAAATATGGAACTACCCAAACTTTGCCTAGAGCTGGATGTCCAACCAAACTGAGCAACTGGGAAAGAAAGACCTTTGCCGGTCAGCCATCGCTCATCCATATATTTATATGTACATACTCGTATTCATTCCTTTACACTTGTGTGTATAAGGTAGTTTTTGTGAAATTGTTATATTACTTGTTAGATACTACTGCATGGTCGGAACTAGAAGCACAAGCATTTCGCTACACTCGCATTAACATCTGCTAACCATGTGTATGTGACAAATAAAATTGGATTTGATTTGAACCCAATGACCACTCTGACAGACCTATATAGTTCCTTGACTGAGATTGGAGAGCCTGCCAAAAGGACAACAGTCTCTACATCACTTCACCAATCTGGGCTTTATGGGAGAGTGGCTAGACCGAAGCTACTCCTGAGAGAAAGGCACATGAAAACACGCCTGGAGTTCGCAAGACTCTGATGAGACTCTGATGAGACAAAAATGTAACTCATTGGGCTGAATGCAATAAGGTATGTCTGGAGGGAACCAGGCACAGCATCATGCTATTGGGATGCTTTTCAGCAGCAGGGACTGGGAGACTGATAAGAATAGAGGGAACAATGAATGGAGCCAAACACAGACAAATCCTTGATGAGAACCTGCTTCAGGGTGCAAACAACCTTAGACTGGGGTCGAAGATTTACGTTCCAACAGGACCCCAAGCATACAGCCAAAGCCATGCTGGAAAGGCTTCAGAACAAGAATGTGAAAGTCCTTTAGTGGCCCAGCCAAAGCATTTCGGTATTTCATTTTAAATAAATATGCTAAATTGGCAAAAACATGTTTTTACTTTGTCATTAGGTGGTATTGTGTGTGTAGATGGGTAAGAAAAAACATAGCTTTAATCAATTTTGAATTCAGGCTGTAACACTGCAAAATGTGGAATAAGTCAAGGGGTAGGAATACTTTCTGAAGGCACTGTAACTATATAGAGTTGAAGTCAGAGGTTTACATACACCTCTGCCAAATACATTTAAACTCAGTTTTTCACAATTCCTGACATTTAATCCTAGTAAAAATTCCCTGTCTTTGGTCAGTTAGGATCACCACTTTATTTTAAGAATGTGAAATGTCAGAATAATAGTAGAGACAATTATTTATTTCAGCTTTTATTTCTTTCATCACATTCCCACTGGGTCAGAAGTTTACATACACTCAATTAGTATTTGGTAGCATTGCCTTTAAATAGTTTAACTTGGGTCAAACGTTTCTGGTAGCCTTCCACAAGCTTCCCACAATAAATTGGGTGAATTTTGGCCCATTCCTCCTTACAGAGCTGGTGTAACTGAGTCAGGTTTGTAGGCCTCATTGTTCGCACACGCTTTTTCAGTTCTTCCCACAAATCTTGTGGGATTGAGGTCAGGGCTTTGTGGTGGCCACTCCAATACCTTGACTTTGTTGTCCTTAAGCCATTTTGCCACAACTTTGGAAGTATGCTTGGGATCATTGTCCATTTGGAAGACCCATTTGCGACCAAGCTTTAACTTCCTGACTGATGTCTTGAGATGTTGCTTCAATATATCCACATAATTGTCCTTCCTCATGATGCCATCTATTTTGTGAAGTGCACCAGTCCCTCCTGCAGCAAAGCACCTACATGATGCTGCCACCCCCGTGCTTCACGGTTGGGATGGTGTTCTTTGGCTTGCAAGCGTCCCCCTTTTTCCTCCAAACATAACGATGGTCATTATGGCCAAACAATTCTATTTTTGTTTCATCAGACCAGAGGACATTTCTCCAAAAAGTACGATCTTTGTCCCCATGTGCTGTTGCAAACCGTAGTCTGGCTTTTTTATGGCGGTTTTGGAGTAGTGGCTTCTTCATTGCTGAGCGGCCTTTCAGGTTATGTCGATATAGGACTCGTTTTACTGTGGATATAGATACTTTTGTACCTTTTTCTTCCAGCATCTTCACAAGGTCCTTTGCTGTTGTTCTGGGATTGATTTGCACTTTTAGTACCAAATTACGTTCATCTCTAGGAGACAGAACGCGTCTCCTTCCTGAGCGGTATGATGGCTGCGTGGTCCCATGGTGTTTATACTTGCGTACTATTGTTTGTACAGATGAATGTGGTTCCTTCAGGCATTTGGAAATTGCTCCCAAGGATGAACCAGACTTGTGGAGGTCTTCAATAGAGGTCTTGGCTGATTTCTTTTGATTTACCCATGAAGTCAAGCAAAGAGGCACTGAGTTTGAAGGTAGGCCTTGAAATACATCCCCAGTTACACCCCCAATTGTCTCAAATTATGTCAATTAGCCTATCAGAAGCTTCTAAAGCCATGCCATCATTTTATGGAATTTTCCAAGCTGTTCAAAGGCACAGTAAACTTAGTGTATGTAAACTTCTGACCCACTGGAATTGTGATACAATGAATTATAAGTGAAATAATCTGTCTGTAAACAATTGCTGGAAAAATTACTTGTGTCATGCACAAAGTAGATGTCCTAACCTACTTGCCAAAACTATAGTTTTTTAACAAGAAATTTGTGGAGTGGTTGAAAAATGTATTTTCATGACTCCAACCTAAGTGTATGTAAACTTCCGTCTTCAACTGTATCTACACATTGGCTCTAGTGCACAATAAACTTGGCTTGGTTGAATGTACGCCAACATCCATCCTACCATCTCTCACAGCACATAGCACTTGCCAAAAATCACAGTGTCCTAGATAATGTTCCCTCTCCTTTAGATTCGGTTCCAGACCATAATTCTCCAGGTTTATGCCAGCCTCTATTGTAATTATTTTTGGTCTGCACAGTGTGTGCCGAGATTGGCTGCTATAGGAAATCAAGCTTTTTCTAAAGAGACAAAGCCTAGTTCGCTGACACGAGCACACCCACTCCCTCCAGTACCAGTCCAAACTTCTATCCACTCACCCAGAGCCCAAGGCTTGTCCTCCCCTGGCCCCAGGCGACATGGGTCCTTGTACTGGGTGAAGACGGCATGCTGCTGCTCCAGTTTATCCTCTGAAATGGAGGGGTACAATGAGAAACAAAGAGGTGCTTGTCTGTCCAGATCCACCAGACATTGGTCTAGATACATGGAATGATATGTACAACACCCACAAGTACAATTGCAGGATGTCAGAGAACAGAATATTTTCACACAGTCATACAGCTAGCCACCTGAGGAGCAGTTGTCGAAATTAAGGTCGCCGAGGACAACATCAAAGGCCACCTGGTCCTCCAATCCCTTCTCCTCCGAGGGGCGGGACGTCGTCTTGCGGAACTCCGCCCCCCACGCCAAGATCAGATTCAACTGCTCACAACGCACAGCTGCATCTCCTGAGAGACGGAGAGAGAGAGAGAGAGAGAGAGAGAGAGAGAGGAGGGTGATGGGGGGATGGAAATAAAACAATTGAGTGGCTTAACTTTGGATGAGATTTCTGCTGCAACAAGGAAAGAGGGAGAAAAAATACAGTGAGTGTACTCAAACAGCATTTACAGTAGTACAGTAGTACACAGAACAAGCAGTAAGAGGGGAAAAATGGGCCATGAAAAACAAGCAGCAATAAAAATGTGCCCCGTTGCAAAGACGGAGTGTGCAGCATCACCCAGAACATAATAAGGCCTTTCTTGTACTCTCTCCCATATGTTTCATTTGTCTTTAGAAATAGCCGTAGTTCTATAATTAGCCGAGTGAGCAGACTCTCAGAGGCATGAGGCATGGGAGGCTCCAGAAATAGCAGGGAGATCTGTCTTGGTAAAAAATTTGGCCCAGAGACCAGAGGCTTTAAATAGGCCTGACACTTAAAACAGCTTGAACCTGTCGCCATGGGAACAGAGGATGTGTGCGGGTTTGATGCATCCATTTATCTTATACACCGAGGTAGAATGCTGAGTAGTCTACTACACACTAACCACCTTAAACCATCTGTCTACGACTGCTGTGTTCACACACTTACCTGTACAGCTACAATCACTTTCAAACCCTTTTTTTATTCCATAAAATGTGTCCTATTTCTCTCTGCTATTCACATAAGACCACAGAGCCAGAATAGACCCATTCAGACACCAGGGAGAAGAAGTGTTATGGCTGGTATCCAATTACAAAAAGCAGCAAAAAAATTATTGCTTTGTGAATGTGTATTGTTCTATCTCAACGTACCTTCAATGGCATGCAGATGAGTGCAGGTGAGATATCCTACAACTCTCTGCTCCTGATGGGAGGTGCCTACCTGCACCTGTAGAGAATAGGGAGAGACAAAGAGGAAGTTAAATATCTCTGTCAACAAGTTGATCGAACATTGAATTAGAAAACATTTAATACCGCATTTACACCACCTTCTCTGTCATTGGCCCAATCCCAAAACTCTCATTCTCCATCTGTTTCCTCTCCCTCCCTCTCGTCTCCCCTCTCCAATACTCTTTTCTCTGACATTGTCCCTCTTTGAAATCCCCTCAGTGGAGACAGTCTGTCCGTCACTGTCTTGCAGCCCTGAATTGGCTATGATGAGCCTGGAATGAATGGAGAGGCTTTTACTGCAGATTACACTGGGTCTGTGAGACTGGGCCAAAAATGGATACTGAATGGATGGACTGATGCTCTTGAGTGTAAGGGATGGGTGGACTACACAGAGGGGTGTAGGGTATAGGGGTAGATTAGAGTATTTGATTGTGTGGGTTGGAAACGTGCAGTGTTCTGAAGTCTTGCGCAGAATCAGAAAAGGTCTCTTTAAAGACCTTTATGAGGAGATCTCTGAATAGGTCTCCTCTGTGATCAGGGCAATTGTAAATTGGATTAGATTTGATTACAGTGTATTCAAGTTCTCTGTTCAGTCACTGTGCAGTCATCCAATCACTGAATTGCAGTCTTGGCTTGGTCTCACCATCAAGGCCCTCACAGTAAATGCTGAGGACCAATAATGCATTAACCCACTTAGCTAGACTTTACATTTTAGACCTCAAACATAATAAATTCAGTGACATTTCCACCCCACAGAGGTTTGCAGCATTAACTCAATTAAGAAGCAGTAAACTCTATGTCCAGCCATAACCTGACACACTGTACTGTCCCTGACCCGTCTGTAGAGCTGGAGCTGCTGCCTCCCCAACTCTCTCACCCGTGTTCCTGTTCCCCATTCTTCTCTCTCTCTCTCTCTCTCTCTCTCTCTCTCTCTCTCTCTCTCTCTCTCTCTTTCATCTTCTCTCTCTTTCCCTGACTGTATCCCTGTGTATTAATATTTCAGAGGCTTATCCATGCTTGGGTAAGTGTGTGCTCTGAAACTGACAACAGGCCTGAAGGGAATTAGGGGTATGTGTCTCGGGCCGCTTGTGTGTGTGTGTGTCGCTGTGTGTTTGTGTTTTATGTAGGCTGTGTGAGAAAATAAATAAATGATAATGATGATTATGATAATTGGAACTGTCTAAACTAGTAGCAGGGTAAATTCTCCTGCACCCAGACCTTTTTCTCTCTCATTATGGAGGCTAAAAAGAGGAGCCAATACCTCTACAGTACATCATTACTGTGTTCAGTGCTTAAATAGACTTTCACATTGACACATGCAGAGTAAAAGCAAAGCCCTTTATCCACCAGGAGGGAAGGTGATTTAAATCAACAAATGGAGTCGACCTCAGCACTGAGAGGAGAAGCTATGGGTTATTTATTTAATTGATTTCCATTTGATGTGTACTTTGAGTGGGCCTGGCCCTGTTTTGAGGTTTTCTCTGTAATTCAAACACGCACGCACGCACACGCGCACACACGTGCACACACGCACACACACACACACACACACACACACACACACACACACACACACACACACACACACACACACACACACACACACACACACACACACACACACACACTCCTTCTTCACCCTTGTGCTTTGTGGTTTTAAATAATAAATAGAGGGCTAATTGTTAAGACTCTAATTATTTAATTACTGGGTTGCTCACTCTTCAGGGAGACATTTTTAATACTTTTTTTATCTCTACACACTCTCCTCCCATATCCCTCCCTCCCTCCTTCCTTTTGCCTCCAGAGCTCATGTCTTTGTAATGTTTGAGTCTGTCACTTTGTATTGGAAGTGAAATCTGCCACTTTCACTTCATGTAGGTCTGCTTACACCGTAGACTGTTGGAGGAAATTACCATGTAATATTGATTTGGTCACAAGACTCCCAAGCTTAGAGAAAAAGATAATTATACATAATTATTTCTTAAGCTTATTTCTTAATTGTCACAGCACCCCTCTGTCTCAGTATGTGTAGTCCATGTATCTGATGCTGTCTGGACCAAAAGAGTATGACATGTTGCGGCCGTAGCATGTGATTGATTGATGCCAGCAAGCATTTGGGCTTGGTTGATAAAAAAAATATGAACTAATTAGCCAATCAGTGTTGAGCTGAGCTCAACTGTGGGTTGTCCTGGTGCAGCAAAACGCCCCCAAGGGAGGCCAGTATGGATTTGGCTTCATAACAATCAAATCACATCCTAAGCAAAACGTAATTTTAGTTTATGGCCTGCTTGTGTTGATGTCCTGCAGTAGCTAGCTTGCTAAATCGGCCCTTTCCTAAACCATGGATGGAGATGGGGAATTGGATGTGTTTTTGACTTAATCCTCTGTACAGGCCAATGATTATGATGACGATTATGATCTAATCATAAATTTAATGTTGTGCCACTGGCCTGAGACGATTGAAGTTCAATATACAGCCTATCCCTTTTAGGCTCATTTTAACTAGCTAGCTAACTTAGCTGGTTCATTGTTGCCCACGTGAGAAAGTTAGGTTAGCAAGCATTTTAGCTAGGTAGCCAATGGCAACAAAAACTAAAAGTGTGCTGTATGACAGAGCCATAGAGAGTGGAGGATGCTATTGGCGCTTAACTAGTCTACAAGTAGTTGGACAGATATCTTCAATCAGATATCTTCAACTAGTCTACAAATGTATGTGTAGTTGAATATATTCCGCCACTGTGTGACTGTTGCCTTTTTTGTTGTCACAGCCTTATTGTATATCCCGGTGGTGTATGAACGAATGGGTTATAGAGCAAACAACGCAATTATCACAACATAGGTTGTAATATGGCTTTTCTACTGGCTTGGCTTGGCTTCCTCAGTTATTTTACCCACACACTGCTCCTGCTGAAGCCTACTAGTCTGTGGAGTCAAGTTGTATTAGAACCATGCAGCTAGGGGTCAATACTACAGCTCAGGAGACAGTGAGCTGGTGACCCAGAATGACCCAGGGGAGGAGGGAGGGAGGCACTTAGAGGCAAAACCATGTGAGCTTGTTATCTGAAGCAATAGCTAGCAGGGGCAGGTATCAAACATGGTTGTCAGAGTGGTAGAACTTCTTGGTGCCTACAGTATTTAGCAGGCCTGTCAGCCTCCTAGCGTCTTTCAGATCCATCATCACCTTCAGGCTGAGCTGTCCCAGCAGGACCTGAAGCCCAGCCAGAACTAGGGATGCATCCCAAATGGCACCCTATTCCCTACATAGCCATCGCTACAGCCACAGCCCCATTCTCAGGCACACAGCCTCAGCCACACAGCCCCAGAGCCTCAGCCCCAGCCACAGCCACACAGCCACACAGCCTCAGCCCCAGCCACACAGCCACACAGCCTCAGCCACACAGCCACACAGCCCCAGCCCCAGCCCCAGCCACACAGCCCGAGCCACGCAGGTTAGTGATCACTGAAACAAAGCTCTGCTCCGATCTGCCTTTCATCACTCTCCCCAATGAAGTCAACACACAGTGCCTCGTCAGTCACCCACAGCACAGCACAGACTACCATAGCTCACTGCTGGGAATGGGAGTTTTTTATTTTACCTTTATTTAACTAGGCAAGTCAGTTAAGAACAAATTCTTATTTTCAATGATGGCCTAGGAACAGCGTTTTTCAGGGACAGAACGATTTTTACCTTGTCAGCTCGGGGATTCAATCTTGCAACCTTTCGGTTACTAGTCCAACACTCTAACCACTAGCCTACCTGCCGCCCCAAGTGACTAACATTCTAGCTAATTTTATGTTTTAATGTATGTTTTAGGAAAAGTTGTGGTCTGTAGTTTTGGAGCAACTCGAAAGCCCAAAGACAGCTGAATAGAAGATTATCCTTAAAAAGGAAGAACAAACAGGCTACAATAAGCTCCTGTTGCCCTGTGCTAATTAAAATGTTGTTCTTGAAACTGTTTTAGTGTCACTACAACATACAAAAAGAGACCTCGCTTGTTTTAGAACTTCAGAAATACTGTCATGGTATAAAAGACAATTATAATCAAACACGTAAATATGGGAATAGCAAAAACTGCTGAAATGACACCACCCTTTGAACAGAGGGTAGACACATATCTGCAACCCTCAAATTAAAACTAAGGCCTACAGTTTTATTTGAGACCGAATAAAAGTACATTCATTTTTGTCCTGGCGTCTGCCAGGATTTCAAGAGAGATGTTCAATTTCAAAATCCCGCCCAAGCCAAGGGTACAGGGAACTATGCCTAAATAATTCAACTTCATTTTGTTCACAGAGTTTCTGCGACAGTTAGATTGAAGATATCTGTCCAACAACAGAGGAAACAGATCCAACCTCAAAAAGGAGCCAGAAGTGAGGATGCAGCATGGAGGACATTTAAGTCCTTCACCAAAAGTCTGGCCCAATAAGAGGCAGTAACACATTGGTAAAACTCACTGGATTGAAAAGTACTAGCCTAATTATTATCATTCCTTCAGCCTTTTACACATTGACAGAGATGTATTTATCATTAAGATAGACAGAGAAAAAACATCTCACCTTCACAAAGAGGACTCCTTTGGCTGCGAGGGCATCTTCCCCTCGCCCATTGGGGTAGCACTCGTAGTGGGCGTCCAGTATGGGATAGCGGCTGGCCAGCATGACGCCACTGTTCAGGAACTTGAAGCGGGAGCAGCAGCCCTTCCAGGCGTAGCGGCCCACATCACTCAGGATGTAGGGGAAGTAGTGGTGCAGCTGCTGCCTCAGCCTGGACAGGGCCCGGTGGTCAAACACTTCCTGCAGACACAGGAAGTCCAGGTTGGCAGGGAAGAAGGCAGAGATCTCATGGTCGAATCCGTCGTCGCCTTGGCGCCGCTTGCGACCGGTGTGCTTCTTGAACATGGAGGTGCGGTGGGACAGGGTGTTGTTAGAAGGCACCCCCCCTGTCAGGCTCTCTGCATCACCTTCCCCTTGGTGGTTCCCTGTCCCGGCTTCTGGGGGGTCTGGCTCTGGGGCACTGATACTGATCTGGACCCCCGAGGCATGCATGGGGCATTCTGGGGAGTTCTGGACCCCTGTGGTGTGCAGTGGACAGTCAGAGTTGTTCTGGGCACCAGCAGTGTGAAGGGGGCACTCTGGTGTGTTCTCTCCACCAGCTACATGGACGGGACAATCTGAGGAGCCCAGGTCCCCTGTTGAGTGTATGGGGCAGTCAGCACCTGCAGTGTGTATGGGGCAGTTTGGACCTGTGGTGTGTATTGGGAAGTCTGAACCTGCAGTGTGTATTGGGCAGTCGGTTAGGGGTTCGGTCTCTGCCTCGGCTGTGTTGTCGGGTCGCTGGCCCAGTGAGGATGTCCGTCGGAACCCTGTGACCAGGCTGCTGAAGGAGGTGGCGCTGATGGAGGTGTTGGTGGGGGAGTCAATGTATATCTTGATCTGCGGTCGGCTGGCCCCGTTACGGATGCGCTTGCCTACCTCGCGGGCGCGGGTCTGGGTCTCAGACAGGTTGTTGAAGCGTGCCAGGGAGTCTGGCAGTAGGCACACGTTGGAACTGCCGAAGCAGAAGCTGCGGCCCTGCGGCCTCCAGTCGGCCAGTGACGCCACACCCCCCTGCTCGGCCTGGTGCTTGTCTGGGTGGCGGTGGGTATAGAGATAGGGATGGCGGGCCGCCTGCAGGGGAGCCCACAGCAGGAAGCCCAGCAGAGCGAAGGGCAGCGAGGCCAGGAGTAGCAGCAGGTAGAGCGGGGTGGACACCACCACATACAGCGTCACGAAGGAGCAGGGGTCCTGGGAGCGCCGGCGCTTCTCCAGAGAGGTTGCCACGCAGGAGGCCAGCAGGCGGTCCAGCAGCCAGTAGCAGGGGAAGATGAGGCCCCATGACAGACTGCTGAGGCACCGCAGGAAGGCACTAGAGTAGGGAGAGGTGTGGAGGACCATCTCTTCTCTGGCTCACATAAAACACTTTTACACTAAAATCAATGGGGAAAAAACTAAACTCAAATCTACCCTCCCCCCTGAGTGGAGAAAAAGACACTACATGGTTCCCTTCGCTTTCACCAGCAGGCTCTGAAGCTCTTTCTCTAACGACAGGAGGCTCCTTCACCCTCCCCCTCCCCTCTTAACAGTGGCCCTCCAATGGAGGAAGGATGAACTATAATCTCTGGGTGGAGATCATCTTGACGACGTGGAACTAAATGCTGTGGTCACAAAGGTTACATGGACATCAGGGAGGCGGATCTATGAAGAAGTAGATCTCACTACCATCTCAGCTTCAGAACCTGCAGATAGAAGATGGAGGAAAGAAGGATAGAGGGATAGATAGAGAGAGAGAAAGTAGAAGAGAAATAGGGAGATAAAACATGGAAAGGGAATTAGCTGTGCAATGACTCACTTTGATGAAAATGTGTGGTCAGCAAAATGGGCCTTGTTAATTTCACTAATGTCCCCCAGTGGTTAGAAATACTGCTTCACAGATACATTGTTTCTGATAGGCTTGTGTGCATGCCAGAATATGTACTACAGCAAAACAGAGATTCATGGGTGTGTCTCCATGTGTTGAAACAGTCAAAATGAGACATGTTTTTATTATAACACAACAAAAACTCCAAATGGTTTTAGGGACAAAACATGGTTTATAAAATCAGCAGAATTCATAGCAAATAACACTCCTGTAACTGATCTTTAGACACAGGAGGCAATCAGTAGGGTAACCTTATATGAATAGAGGTTGAGTGAAAAAGGGAAGCAATCCACACAGCATAAATAAATCAGGAATTGTTAATTCATTCATTGAAACAGTTGGGGGTTTAACAACACTGGAGGGCCACTGACATCAGCCTAACCCCAGAGCCACCAAACCATATTCAGCACAACCTGGACTGTGTGCAGCAGAGGCCCTGGAGCTGTATAAATGATCATGTTTATTGATTTTTATTTAACCTTTATTTAACTAGGCAAGTCAGTTAAGAACAAATTCTTATTTACAATGACGACCTACAAAAAGTCAAAAGGCCTCCTGCGGGGACAAATCAAATCAAGGTGTAGACCTTACAGTGAAATGCTTACTTACGAGCCCCTAACCAACAATGGAGTTTAAAAAAAATACGGATAAGAATAAGAGATAAAAGTAACAAGTAATTAAAGAGCTGCAGTAAAATAAGAATAGTGAGACAGACTATATACAGGGGGGTACCGATACAGAGTCAATGTGCGGGGGCACCGGTTAGTTGAGGTAGTATGTGCATGTAGGTAGAGTTATTAAAGTGACTATGCATAGATGACAACAGAAAGTAGCAGTGGTGTAAAGAGAGGGGGATACAAATAGTCTGGGTAGCCATTTGACTAGATGTTCAGGAGTCTTATGGCTTGGGGGTAGAAGCTGTTTAGAAGCCTCTTGGACCTAGACTTGGCACTCCGGTACCACATGCTGTGTGGTAGCAGAGAAAACAGTCTATGACTAGGGTGGCTGGAGTCTTTGACAATTTTTAGGGCCTTCCTCTGACACCACCTGGTATAGAGGTCCTGGATGGCAGGAAGCTTGGCCCCAGTGATGTACTGGGCCGTTCACACTACCCTCTGTAGTGCGTTGCGGTTGGAGCATGATCACACAATCTTCCCGGAACAGCTGGTGCTCTCATGCATGTTTCAGTGTTATTTGCCTCGAAGCGAGCATAGAAGTAGTTTAGCTCGTCTGGTAGGCTCGTGCCACTGGGCAGCTCTCGGCTGTGCTTTCCTTTGTAGTCTGTAATGGTTTGCAAGCCCTGCCACATCCGACGAGTGTCAGAGCTGGAGTAATACTATTAGATCTTAGTCCTGTATTGACGCTTTGCCTGTTTGATAGCTTGTCGGAGGGCATAGCGGGATTTCTTATAAGCTTCCAGGTTAGTCCTGTAGCTTAGCATCTGCTTCCTCTGACCACTTTTTTATTGATGGAGGGCGAGGGAGAGCTTTGGATGCATCTCTGTGTGTGGAGTATATTTGGTAAAACGGATTTAAGTTTCCCTGCATTAAAGTCCTAGACTACTAGGAGCGCCGCCTCTGGGTGAGCGTTTTCTTGTTTGCTTATGGCAGAATACAGCTCATTCAATGCTGTCTTAGTGCCAGCCTCTGACTGTGGTGGTATGTAAACAGCCACAAAGAATACAGATGAAAACTTTCTCAGTAGGTAGTGTGGTCTACAGCTTATCATGAGATACTTCACCTCAGGCAAGCAATATAATGTCCCGTTGGTAGTTTAATCTTCCGTGTAACTCATCGATTTTATTATCCAAGGATTACACGTTTGTTAGCAGAATGGAGGGAAGTGGGGGGATTATTCGATCGCCTACGAATTCTCAGAAGGCAGCCCGCCCTTTGGCCCCTCTTTCTCCGCCTCCTCTTCACGCAGGTCACAGGGATCGGGGCCTGTTCCTGAGGAAGCAGTATATCCTTCGCGTCAGGCTCGTCAGAGTCGTGAAAGGAAAAAAAGGATTCTGCTAGACCGTGGTGAGTAATCGCAGTCTTGATGTCTAGAAGTTATTTTCTGTCATAAGAGACGGTAGAGGCAACATTATGTACAAAATAAGTTAAAAAAATAAGTTACAAACAACGCAAATAAACAATAAAAAAAAACAATTGGCTGGGGGCATGTAAAACGTCTGGCTTCTCTGGCGCCAACAGGCTGAGATAAAAAAAATAAAAAATACATAGATAATGGACAAAACACACATCACGACAAGAGAGACACCACAACACTACACAAAGAGAGACCTAAGACAACAACATAGCAAGGCAGCAACACAACATAACAACAACATGGTAGCAACACAACATGGTAGCAGCACAAAACATGGTACAAACCTTATTGGGCACAGACAACAGCACAAAGGGCAAGAAGGTAGAGACAACAATACATCACACAAAGAAGCCACAACTGTCAGTAAGAATGTCCATGATTGAGTCCTTGAATGAAGAGATTGAGATAAAACTGTCCAGTTTCAGAGTTTGTTGCAGCTCATTCCAGTCGCTAGTTGCAGCGAACTGAAAAGAGAAGCGACCCAGGGATATGTGTGCTTTGGGGACCTTTAACAGAATGTGACTGTCAAAACGGATGTTGTATATGGAGGATGAGGGCTGCAGTAGAGGGTTTTATAAATAAACCTAAGAGGGTTTTATAAATAAGCATCAACCAGCGGGTCTTGCGACGGGTGTACAGAGATGACCAGTTTACAGAGCCATACTCCCAAGTACTTGTATGATGTGACTACCTCAAGCTCTAAACCCTCAGAGGAAGTAATAACACCTGTGGGAAGAGGGGCATTCTTCTTACCAAACCACATGACCTTTGTTTTGGAGATGTTCAGAACAAGGTTAAGTGTAGAGAAAGCTTGTTGGACACTAAGAAAGCTTTGTTGTAGAGAATTTAACACAAAATCCCAGGAGGGGCCAGCTGAGTATAAGACTGTATCATCTGCATAGAAGTGGATGAGGCTTTTACGAGAGCAGTGAAGCAGATATCAGAGCACAAGTCAGAATTGGGGCTAGCAACAGTAGATGGGCCAGGGTGTACATGCACATTTTCAGATATCATCAGCAGTAATACAATCAGGGCACAACAATTTCATCAGGTAACATCATTACAAAGCCGGGCTGAATCTGTTTTTAATTCTCATTTGCATTATGGGGCGTGTTTGTTAACAATACCACTAAAAATATCAAAAAATAAGGTCTAAGCGTCTTCGACAGAGGGGATCAAGCTGATTCTATACAATTTTACAGAGGCCAGGTCATGAAGGAAGGCTTGCTCATTAAATTTTTTTAGCAAGCGTCTATGAAAAATCCGGACAGATCATTTCACTGAGATGCCATTATGAACACAGGATGTAAAACAGTGATCACTAAAGTCATTACAGAAAAAAACAGACGAATACCTATCAGGATTATTTGTGATAATAACATCAAGGAGAGTAGCCTTTTCTCTGTGTTTGGAGTCATACCTTGTGGGATTGGTAATAATCTGAGAAAGATTTAGGGAGTCCCATTGCTTCAGGACTTGGTCAGGTGGTTTAAACATGTCCCAGTTTAGGTCACCTAGCAGGACAAATTCAGACTTAGTGTAAGTGGCCAGGAGAGAGCTTAGGGCAGGTACGGTACAGGCCGGTGCTGATGGAGGACGTTAACAACCAGCAACAGTCAACAAAGAGCTATTTGAAAGTTTAATGCTTAAAACCAGCAAATCAAATTGTTTGGGGACAGACTTGGTGGAGACAACCGAGCACTGAAGGTGATCCTTGGTAAAGATTGACACTCCACCACCTTTGGAAGATATATCTTGCCGAAAAAAGTTATAACCAGAAAGGTTAACAATTGAAGTGTCCTGGCTGCATGTCAGTTCAAAATAGAGATGAATTCAGGGGGTGCTGTATGGTAATGATCTCTGCACAGATGGAGGGGCTTCAAAGGCCTCTGCATTTGGGAGGCTTTGACACCTATCACTTCACACCTGAGTGCTAATTGATCTGATCTGGTCTGTCCTAGGAAGCTTGGCAGCCTCAACTTAGCATTCAGTCCTTATAAAGTAAAATATATAATTGTAATGCATTTTTCTTATTGGCTTTAAAAGTAGCTTCAGACTAAATATTACTCACTCAGTTCCAGGTTGGATGGTGTTTTCATGTTTCTTGTGCTTCTTTTGCTGGTCATTGGTTTGCCAGAGCATTTCTGTATAGACCTTGGAAATAAGAATCTTTGGTAGTAGGAATCCTTCCAGGTAATTTTGTCCAAAACCAGGTTGTAGGTTTGGAGTTTTGATTTCGAGTGAAGGTTATGTTGTGGAGGGTAGAATATTGTATATGTCCTTGCGAAAAATATATTTTTGTAAAAACATACTGAAAAATGCAGAAGCCCATCTCTGAATCGATCAGGATCATGTAAAAATGTCATTGTGTAAAGAAACAGAAAGCACTATGCAGATCCTGCCAATGAATTATGCAGCCCCTGTCAATGAATTTTTTAGGAAAACAACTCTAACATCCAAAGCAGATAGTGAGTACCTTTAGGACTGATGCCAAGAAAAACTGTCAATAGATCAGAAATTGATATATTGATGCTATTAGCTCTCTTAATTAGGTCATCTAGGTTGCATCAAAGCCTGTTACAAGATTATAAACCATCTCTGGTTACATGATGTCTCATTATGTGTAAGGTCACTGTTTGTGTCATCATGTGTGCCCTCACAGTTTGTCACTATAGGTAATGCCATACTTTCTGCCATGTTGTGTAACGTCATGCATTAGGTCATCAAGGACAGGTTGATCTGGTTTCCGGCGCCGACAGAGATGGCAGCCTCGCTTCACATTCTCAGAAAACCATGCAGTATTTTTTTTTTTTATGTATTACTTCTTACATTGTTACCCCGGGAAATATTAAGTTTTATTACATACAACCGGGAGGAACTATTGGATATAAGAGCAACGTCAACTTACCAACATTACGACCAGGAATACGACTTTCCCGAAGAGGATTCTCTGTTTGTTACCCCAGCCAGGACAATAGAATGGATAGCACCGGCGACTCAAAACAACGGCGCCGGAGAAGAGGGAAGCGTGCGGTCTTTTGGTCAAGCTACGCCGACGGGCGATCGTGCACCTCTCCCGAGTATTTTAATCGCCAATGTACAGTCTCTTGACAACAAAGTAGACGAAATCCGATCAAGGGTTGCCTTTCAGAGAGACATCCGAGACTGCAACGTTCTTTGCTTCACGGAAACATGGCTCACTCAGGACACGTTATCGGAGTTGGTACAGCCACCTGGTTTCTCCACGTATCGCGCGGACAGAAACAAACTTCTATCTGGTAAGAAGAAGGGTGGGGGTGTGTGTCTTATGATTAACGAGACGTGGTGTGATCATAACAACATAGAGGAACTCAAGTCCTTTTGTTCACCTGACATAGAATTCCTTACAATCAAATGCAGACAACATTATCTACCAAGAGAATTCTCCTCGATTATAATCACAGCCGTGTACATCCCCCCTCAAGCTGACACATCGACGGCACTGAAATAAATTCATCGGACTCTATGTAAACTGGAAACCACATATCCTGAGGCTGCATTTATTGTGGCTGGGGATTTTAATAAGGCCAATTTAAGAACAAGGCTCCAGCATATCTTTTACCAGCATATCGAATGTGCCACCCGGGCTGGTAAAATCCTGGATCACTGTTATTCCAACTTCCGTGATGCATACAAGGCCATTCTCCGCCCTCCTTTCGGCAAGTCTGACCATGACTCCATTTTGTTCCTCCCAGCCTACAAACAGAAACTAAAACAGGAAACGCCCGTTCTCAGGTCTGTTCAACGCTGGTCCGACCAATCTGATTCCATGCTGCAAGATTGCTTCGAGCACGTGGACTGGGATATGTTCCGGATAGAATCGGACAACAACATTGATGTATATGCTGATTCGGTGAGCGAGTTTATTAGCAAGTGCATTGGTGATGTTGTACCCATAGCAAATATTAAAACCTTCCCCAACCAGAAACCATGGATTGATGGCAGCATTCGCGCAAAACTGAAAGCGCGAACCACTGCTTTTAACCAGGGTAAGGCTACCGGAAACATGACGGAATACAAACAGTGTAGCTATTCCCTCCGCAAGGCAATCAAACAAGCTAAGCGTCAATATAGAGACAAAGTAGAGTCACAATTCAACGGCTCAGACACAAGAGGAATGTGGCAGGGTCTACAATCAATCACGGACTACAAAAAGAAAACCAGCCCCGTTGCGGACCATGACGTCCTGCTCCCAGACAAACTAAACAACTTCTTTGCTCGCTTTGAGGACAATACAGTGCCACCGACACGGCCCGCTACCAAAACCTGCGGGCTCACCTTCACCGCAGCCAATGTGAGAAAAACATTTAAATGTGTTAACCCTCGCAAGGCTGCCGGGCCCACATGGCATCCCTGGCCGTGTCCTCAGAGCATGCGCAGACCAGCTGGCTGGTGTGTTTACGGACATATTCAACTCAGCCCAGGCCTGAGATGACAGGCTGGAGTGTTTTGGTTTCGTTTTGGTGTAGGATTTGTCAGTTCTAGGTGTTGTGGATCTATGTTGGGGTATGGTTCCCAATTAGAGGCAGCTGTGTGTCGTTGTCTCTAATGGGGAACCATATATATGTTTGTAGGTTTCACTTTAGGTGGGTGGGTTATTGTTTGAGCATAGCTTGTCTTTGTGTTTTAGTTACGTTCACTTTCACTATCTTCGTTACTTTCTGTTTGTTGTTTTCCCGGTACGTTCATATTAAATATGTATACTGGAAGCATCGCTGCGTCTTGGTCTGTCTATTATGAAGATCGTGACAGAATAACCCAACCAACCTAAAGACTAAGCAGCGAGAGACCCGGGAGTACTGGACCAGGGAACAGCTCATTGGAACTCGCCTGGCACGGAGGCCCGAAAGACAAAACTTTTTTTTGGGGGCACACGAGGAGGTTGGCCGGTTCA
This sequence comes from Brachymystax lenok tsinlingensis, assembly GCA_030435695.1. Lineage (NCBI taxonomy): Eukaryota > Metazoa > Chordata > Actinopteri > Salmoniformes > Salmonidae > Brachymystax > Brachymystax lenok. The sequence goes on along the minus strand of CM059793.1, from coordinate 22,109,703 downwards.
GGAGGGACTCCTGAGCCAACTCCTCGTGCTTTGTGGACAGAGCGTTGGGGAGAGCGTCGCACGGAGAGGTCACCATGCTATGCAGTTTTGCGCACGGTTTCTCCTGTGCGAATTCAGAGGCCGGTGCGAAAGATTCCAGCTCCAATCATCAGTCGGGCTAGACTGAGTGTGCAGCCAGTAAGAGTGGTGCCAGCTCTGCGCGCCAGATCTCCAGTGCGCCTCCTGGGACCTGGATATCCTGCACCGGTTCTGCGTGCAGTGTCTCCGGTACGTGTTCACAGCCCAGTGCGAGAGATCCCAGCGCCACTCATCGGTCAGGCCAAGGTCAGTGTGCTACCTGGAAGAGTGGTGCCAGCTCTGCGCGCCAGGTCTCCAGTGCGCCTTTTGGGACCAAGTTATCCTGCGGTCCTACGGGCAGAATCTCCGGTGCGAATCCACAGCCCAGTCCGAGAGATTCCAGCTCCACTCATCGGTCAGGTCAAGGTCAGTGTGCTACCTGGAAGATTGGTGCCTGCTCTCCGCATCAGGTCCCCTGTCCGTGTTGTGGATTCAACATGTCCAGTCCCCGTTCCACGTTCCAAGATCCCAGTTTGTGTTGTGGAGTCAACACGTCCAGTCCCTGTTCCACGTTCCAAGATCCCAGTTTGTGTTGTGGAGTCAACACGTCCAGTCCCTGTTCCACGTTCCAAGATCCCAGTTTGTGTTGTGGAGTCAACACGTCCAGTCCCTGTTCCACGTTCCAAGATCCCAGTTCGTGTTGTGGAGTCAACACGTCCAGTCCCTGTTCCACGTTCCAAGATCCCAGTACGTGTTGTGGATTCAACACGCCCTGTACCTGTTCCATGTTCCACGATCCATGTCCGTGTTGTGGATTCAACACGTCCTGTCCCTGCTCCACGCATCAGGCCCCCTGTGCGCCTTCAGAGCCCGGCATGTCCTGTCCCTGCTCCACGCATCAGGCCCCCAGTGCGCCTTCAGAGCCCGCCACGTCCTGTCCCTGCTCCACGCATCAGGCCCCCCGTGCGCCTTCAGAGCCCGCCACGTCCTGTCCCTGCTCCACGCATCAAGCCCCCCGTGCGCTTAGAGAGTCCAGCACGTCCGGTTCGGCTCCGCGCGCAGGCCCCCTGTGCGCTTAGAGAGTCCAGCACGTCCTGTTCGGCCCGCGCACCAGGCTCCCGTGCGCTTAGAGAGTCCAGCACGCCCCAGCCCGCCCGCGCACCAGGCTCCCCGTGGCGCTAGAGAGTCCAGCACGTCCTGTTCGGCTCCGCCGCACCAGGCTCCCGTGCGCTTAGAGAGTCCAGCACGTCCTGTTCGGCTCCGCGCACCAGGCTCCCGTGCGCTAGAGAGTCCAGCACGCCCTGTTCGGCTCCGCGCACCAGGCTCCCGTGCGCTTAGAGAGTCCAGCACGTCCTGTTCGGCCCGCGCACCAGGCTCCCGTGCGCTAGAGAGTCCAGCACGTCCTGTTCGGCTCCGCGCACCAGGCTCCCGTGCGCTTAGAGAGTCCAGCACGTCCTGTTCGGCTCCGCGCACCAGGCTCCCCGTGCGCTTAGAGAGTCCAGCACGTCCTGTTCGGCCCGCGCACCAGGCTCCCGTGCGCTTAGAGAGTCCAGCACGTCCTGTTCGGCTCCGCCGCACCAGGCTCCCGTGCGCTTAGCGAGCCCAGTACGGCCGGTTCCCGCTCCCGCACCAGAGTGCGCGCGTCACGAGCCCAGTGCGGCCTGTTCCCGCTCCCGCACCAGAGTGCGCGTCACGAGCCCAGTACGGCCGGTTCCCGCTCCCCGCACCAGAGTGCGCGTCACGAGCCCAGTACGACCGGTTCCTGCTCCACGCACCAGAGTTCCAGTGAGCATCACGAGTCCAGTACGACCAGTTCCTGCTCCACGCACCAGAGTTCCAGTGAGCATCACGAGTCCAGTACGACCGGTTCCTGCTCCACGCACCAGAGTTCCAGTGAGCATCACGAGTCCAGTACGACCGGTTCCTGCTCCACGCACCAGAGTTCCAGTGAGCATCACGAGTCCAGTACGACCAGTTCCTGCTCCACGCACCAGAGTTCCAGTGAGCATCACGAGTCCAGTACGACCAGTTCCAGCTCCACGCACCAGAATTCCCGTGAGCATCGTGGGTCCGGTACGGCCAGGTCCTGCTCCCCGCACCAGAGCGCCAGTGAGGGTCCCCAGCCCTGAGCCGCCAGTGAGGGTCCCCAGCCCTGAGCCGCCAGTGAGGGTCCCCAGCCCTGAGCCGCCAGTGAGGGTCCCCAGCCCTGAGCCGCCAGTGAGGGTCCCCAGCCCGGGTCCGCCAGTGAGGGTCCCCAGCCCGGGGCCGCCAGAGAGGGTCCTCAGTCCAGCAAATGGTCCAGGGCCTCCGGTGCGTGACTTCAGACCAGCACGGCCAGCACCGGAGCCGCCACCTGGGACAAAAGAAAACCCACCCGAAGACCCCCCCATGGACTTTTGGGTGGCGCGGTCGGAGTCCGCGCCTTTGGGGGGTACTGTAACGCCCAGGCCTGAGATGACAGGCTGGAGTGTTTTGGTTTCGTTTTGGTGTAGGGTTTGTCAGTTCTAGGTGTTGTGGATCTATGTTGAGGTATGGTTCCCAATTAGAGGCAGCTGTGTGTCGTTGTCTCTAATTGGGAACCATATATATGTTTGTAGGTTTCACTTTAGGTGGGTGGGTTATTGTTTGAGCATAGCTTGTCTTTGTGTTTTAGTTACGTTCACTTTCACTATCTTGTCACTTTCTGTTTGTTGTTTTCCCGGTACGTTCATATTAAATATGTATACTGGAAGCATCGCTGCGTCTTGGTCTGTCTATTATGAAGATCGTGACAGTAACAATGTATCACTAGCCACTTTAAACAATTTTGTATATAATGTTTACGTATCCGACATACTCATATCAAATGTATACACTGTACTCTAAACCATCTACTGTATCTTGCCTATGCCGTTCGGCCATCGACCCAAATCTCTAGCCACTTTAATAATTATAATTGGATGAAATAATGTATCACTAGCCACTTTAAACAATGCCATTTATATAATGTTTACATATCCTACATTACTCATCTCATATATATATATGTGTATATACTGTACTCCATACCATCTACTGCATCTTGCCTATGCCGGTCAGCCATCGCTCATCCATATATTTATATGTACATACTCGTATTCATTCCTTTACTCTTGTGTGTATAAGGTAGTTGTTGTGAATTTGTTAGATTACTTGTTAGATACTACTGCATGGTCGGAACTAGAAGCACAAGCATTTCGCTACACTCGCATTAACATCTGCTAACCATGTGTATGTGACAAATAAAATTGGATTTGATTTGACAGGTGGACTGCATTTAGACAGGCAGCCCAATTCTGATCTTTTTTCTCACTAATTGGTCTTTTGACCAATCAGATCAGCTCTGAAAAAGATCTGATGTGATTGGTCAAAAGATCAATTAGTGACCAGCTATAGTGACCAGAATAGACCCTGGCTGAGTATCAAACTCAAAGTAGACAGCCCTCGGCCCTAAACCGTCAACCCTTGAATTACGTTTTACATCGTCACATCCAAGTGCCTTAAATGTCCCTTGCCCAAGCGACGGAGAGTTATGATCGGAGAGGCAGCGTCCTTGGTGAAAATCTTGAAATTGAGCTTAAAAACAACCAACCTAAAGCTATTAATGTACCTAGTAAGATAACATATGTCACAACTTCTGCCGAAGTCTGTCCCTGACCTTGTTCCAAATTTCTGTTTGTTTTGTCTTCATTATACACACCTGGTTTCTATTCCCATAATTACATGTTCCTTATTTAAACCCTCTGTTTCCCCCATGGTTTTGTGCATGTTTGTTTTATGTAAGAAGGTATGTTTGTGAGCGTGTATTTTACTACTATTTGGTAGTTAGATTTTTGTGTAAAATGTATTACGTGATTACTCATCTCTGTTGTCCTGCGCCTGACTCTGCTTACCTGCTACACTGAGACCCTTGACAGTATATGGCTAGCACTCCTGTCAGGTAGCTAGCTACAGTTACCCATAGCTGGCTAGCTAGTTTTATAGTTTGGTCATTTATTCCAATAAATGTCAGAATTCCCCAAAAATATGTTTATGAATCTAGCTACGTTTTATAGGCTCCTCACTAAGACTAAGCCAATTTGCCAATTCTAAAATCAATGTCTATATATATATATTTTTGCATACTTTTTTCTGACATGCCAAAAATTCAGCCTTGTTGATTACATTTGACACTTTGCAGCCACCAGATTTTGACATGTGACTACAGTTTGCATTGAATTGTGGGCCATATCAACCCCGAAAGTGACCAAAGTTGTTCACTCGCTCCCTTGAGCTAAATCAAGGGCAGACGGGGCAACGTTAGTGAATAGAACTTCCACTTAAGATCAAACTGCATCCGGTTACGATGTTGATTCCCCTGAGGGAAAGTGGCTACCGCAAGGGTTGAGGGGGTAAAAATAACACGTTTGGACTGTCTGCGTCTCAAATGGCCCATAGGGCTCTGGTCAAAAATAGTGCACTATACAGGGAATAGCATTCCATTTTGGATGCAGACCCTGTGTCTGTCTGCTAGACAAGGAGTATGCCCTATGATGAGGCTGGCTGAACACTAACTGCATCTGTCTCTGGACCTATGACCATGACCATGTTGGAGTGGAGTGCAGGCAGCAGCAGCAGCTCCCACCAGGGGCTGTTTGTGACCTTCTCCTCGGGGCTGAAATGGCAGTGGGGATGACTGGGAATATGTTTTGGTCCGATGACGAACCATTTCAATGTGAACTCTTCTTAGCTGTCTTGACAGGGGCATCACGACAGGGGGTTGGAGAATGTAGCATTTTTCAAAAACCTGAAACAGCCGTTTCCTGCAATCTTGAGCCATAATCATTATGCTTAATTCTATGTAAGGTGTCTGCATATCTAAGCATACCTCTTGAGTTGTCTGTGTCCTCCTGACTAGAGGTTCTTTAAAAAAAAAATATTCTACAACTATTCTGTTCGCCACTTTGTTAAGAGGATAATGATGTATATGCATATTATACAACAATCTGAGGAATTTCTCATCAATGATAAAGATTTGGTTGGCTACATTCCCTCTGCATAGCACTCATATCGATTATCTTGGTATCTTGATGCCTGAATGACACAGAGAAAGCTCTCAATTCTGTTACCCTATGTGCTTACACAGAATACAATGCAGCATCACACCTGTAATTACTACTATTCATACTGAGGCCACATACTTGGCTTCCAAAAATCCCTTGTACAGTGCCTTCAGAAAGTATTCACACCCCTTGACTTTTTCCACATTTTGTTGTGTTACAGCACGAATTTAAAATGGATTACATTTTGATTTTTGTCGCTGACCTACACACAATTACCCATAATGTGAAAATAGTTTTTTTTCCAAAAAACTTTTACAAATTAATCAAAAATAAAAATCATTTGTTATGGCAATCCTAAATAAGTTCAGGAGTAAAAATATGCTTAGGTCACATATTAAGTTGCATGGACTATGTGTGCAATAATAGTGTTTAACACACTTTTTGAATGACTACCTCGTCTCTGTACCCCACACATACAATTACAGTCTCTGTAAGATCCCTCAGTTTCAAACAAAGATTCAACCACAAAGACCAGGAACGTTTTCCAATGCCTCACAAAGAAGGGCACCTATTGGTAGATGGGTAAAACAAACAAAAAGCAGACATTGAATATCCCTTTGAGCCTGGTGAAGTTATTAATTATGGATGGTGTATCGATGCACCCAGTCACTACAAAGATACAGGCATCCTTCCTAACTCAGTTGCTGGAGATTAAGGAAACCACTCAGAGATTTCACCATGAGGCCAATGATGACTTTAAAACAGTTACATAGTTTTTTGGCTGTGATAGGAGAAAAGCTGAGGATGGATTAACAACACTGTTACTCCACAATACTAACCTAATTGACAGAGTGAAAAGAAGGAAGACTGTACAGAATACAAATATTCCAAAACATGCACCCTATTTGCAACAAGGCACTAAAGTAATACTGCAAAGAATTTGGCAAGCAATATAATTTTTGGCCTGAATACAAAGTGTTATGTTTGGGGCAAATCCAATAAAAATTTCTGAATACCACTCTTCATATTTTCAAGCATAGTGGTGGCTGCATCTTGTTATGGGTATGCTTTTAATCGTTAAGGACTGGGAGTTTTTCAGGATAAAAAGTAAAAGGAAGTGAGCTAAGCACAGGCACAATCCTAGAAGAAAACCAGGTTCAATCTGCTTACCACCAGACACTGGGAGATTAATTAATCTTTCAGCAGCACAATAACCTACATCACAAGGCCAAATCTACACTGGAGTTGCTTACCACTAAGACAGTGAATGTTCCTGAGTGGCAGAGTTACCGTTTTGATTTAAATCTACTTAAAAATCTATGGCAAGACATGAAAATGGTTGTCTAGCAATGATCAATAACCAATTTGACAGAACTTGAAGAATTCTGAAAATAATAGTGGACAAATGTTGCACAATCCAGGTGTGGAAAGCTCTTAGAGACTTAACCTGTAAGACTCTGTTATCACTGCCTAAGGTGTTTCTACAAGGGATTGACTCAGGGGTGGAAATGAGATATTTCTGTATTTTATTTTCAATAATTTTGCAAAAATGTCTAAGAACATGCTTTCACTTCGTCATTTTGGGGTATTTTGTGTAGATGTGTGAGAAAAATATATTTAATCAATTTTGAATTCAGGCTATAACACGACAACATTTGGAATACGTATGAATACTTTCTGAAGGCATTGTTTTAGCAATGATCATTTTGATTGTGCTTTAGCTACCAGCATTGAATCAGCTTGCGCAATATATTTTAATCATATCTAATATGCTTAATCCAATTCACTGTTTAGGGTGATGTGTTAATGCTGTGTCATGATGATCAAAACAGAGTACAGTACAACAACAACACTGGACCTTTTTATGAAATTAGACCAAGCAAATCTGTACGCACAAGCAGAAGCAGGAGAGACAGAGAGAAGAGCAGAAATAGAGAGAAGAGCAGAGGAGAGAAAGAGAGCAGAGGAGAGGAGAGGAGAGATAGAGATGGAAGGAAAGCAAAGGAGAGATATAGTGAAGAGAAGAGCAGAAGAAGATGGAGGAAGAGCAATTGTCTATCTCCCCCAGCCCATTCTAGGTTGATGATGACAAAGGTTAAGACAACAGGAACTTTTTGCAAAAATGGGACCAGCGTTGCAAGTTAGCAATGGTGCTAGTAGTTATCAACAGCACTGGTCCAATGAATTTGTTTATTTTCTAATGCTGCCACATGGAATTACAGTATTACGTTGTCTTAACCTTGTCATCTTCAACCTAGAGCCCATTCCCCACAGCAGCAGATTGACTCTTGACCTCTGCATCAGAGGGGTGGGTGACAGATGGCAGGGTCAAGTGGAGAGTGAAACACCAGTTGTTTTATCAAATAGTAACCCTGTGTCTTATCCAGACTCAACTAATCATAATCCTCAACAGTGTGAATGGTGGAAAAAATATCACTGCATTGGGCAAGAGCTGACACATACTATCATCCTCTCTATCTCTGTATCTAACCAACAAATACACGTGGCACACAGACAATCAAACCACAGTGCCACATCGCATAAACTGTATGAACCAGAGGAGGAAGGAGAGGACCATCATACTCAGTGAATTTCATAAACATTCAAATAGTGAAACATTACAAAAGTTGATACGAGAATAAATTATACAACGAGCAAAGTGACGATGCTGTATGTGGCTGCTATGAAAGTGAACTGTGTGTGCGGGTGATCATGGGTGTATTCATTCCGCTGATTCTGTTTTCCTTAAATGGAAGCAAACGGAATGAAACGGGGATGGACCTACCTGAATTTGACCAATAGAAACTTTTGTTTTAGAACAGAACGTTTTGCCACTGTTTGTACTAATGATTACATCCCAGATCAGCTAGATGCAGGTAAGAGTGTGCAAGGCGGTATTGAATGTGTCACTGTCACCTTGATTAATCCAATTTGTCTCTCGACCTGTGCACCTATGCTATAAAGTTTAATTTGTAGGATAGGTTGTAGCAACCCCATGATGGGTATAGGGCAAATGTTTGTATCATGTAGTAGCCTAAACCTATCGATGTTGAGCTGGGTGAATGGAATATGAATGACAGTCATCCAATTTGCTGTAATAGAAAAAAGGCCATGCTCATAAAAAATTGCCCCTCCCTAATCTTAAACAGCACCAACAGCCACTGGTATGAAAGGTAGAGTATCCTATCCCGTGCATACTTTTAGTTTCACAGACATATTTGCACATACACAAACATAAAGCATGCATACACAAACACTACAGATGTAGGAAATGCAAACTTCTAGTGTATTTGAGTTTTAAAAAGGCTTCTAAAGTTTGTAATTTCCACGTGGAAATTTGAGACTTGATTTGCCTTAACGAAAAATGTACATTTATTGTAATCCGCATAAACAATTCACAATTCCTATTGCTGCAGGATTATTTTCCTACTGTAGCAAACTGGCTCAAATGAAGATCCTACATCTGTAGGTTTCTAGGAGATATAAATTCACAGTGACACAACCAAACACAGAAGAACACTCACAGAAAGGAGTCAGAAACAATCTTGTCTTTTATTGATGTGTTTGCTCTGCTGGGTCTACTGCTGCTGATGACAGGGAAGACAGAGCACCACTGTAGCCCGCTGTGCCCATCCCTGGTGGTACATGGCAGGACGCTGCACCTACAGTACCTACAGTATGACCAGACCAGGACTGAATGTGATGACCTCTGCCTGAACACACTACTTGTGCTCGGCAGAACACAATGTGAAGTATGCTATAGTCAGAGAGATTGAGCACAGTACGAGATGGAAATCTTTACCCGACCCTGCAGTTTACAGTAATGCTTACAGTAATACTTCTCAAGCCAGTAATGCTTCTGCAGCCACTAAGACCACACACCAAGACACACCCACATGAAAAAATACTGTAGTATTACGATATTTATATAGTATAGTATTCACTGTAGTGTTTTTGCAGACATGACTGTAGTATACTGTAGTATTTCTCTGTCGTGTTTTTGTTTTATTATCTTTGACATGAAAGTGGGGTCTTCTTCCTTGAGGAAACCTATTGAACAAATACTAAAAGAGCTAATTATCCATAACCTGTCGGTAGGTAGGATTGGAGTCTGAGTGAAACATTCAGCGCTTCTGCTCTTTTCTATAACCCATAGGGAACATAATACATGATCTATACTTGGCATGTAGGTTTGTCACTTATGGGTGGCACAAGTTGGGATAAGGAGGAGGGGAATAGGCAAGGTATATGCAAATTAAATACTGTAATATTACTTTAGTTAAAAAGCTGTAGTGTTTTTGCTGTAGTATTTACTGCACAGAGTTTTGGTGGATAATGCTGTACTATTTACTATAGTATTCTACTCTACACTACACAATTCTATAGTAAGAACAAAACATGATTGAGGAATACTACAGTGTGGAGTATAATATTCTACGGTATACTACAGTTTACTACAGAATTTTATAGAATTCTATAGTAAGTACTCCAGTATTATATAGTAAACTGTAGTATTTTTTCATGTGGGCATACGCACATTCATGCACATGCGCACATGTACAAACACAGACAGAGATGTGCCCTCAAGCCTGGAGGGAAGCTAAAGCCCCCTTTGCTGGCTCAAATAGCCAACCAGACAATCAGTTAACAACCCTTAGTAAACTTCTGTAAAATATTGTGTTTGACCAGATACAATGCTATTTTACAGTAAACAAATTGACAACAGAATTTCAGCATGCTTATAGGGAAGGACACTCAACAAGCACAGCACAAATGACTGATGATTGGCTAAGAGAAATGCAACACTCAACAAAGAGCTGCAGTTAGTTTCAGAGTGGGTGGCAAGGAATAAGTTAGTCCTTAAATATTTCTAAAACTAAAAGCCTTGTATTTGTAACAAAACACTCACTAAACACTAAACCTCTTGTAATAAATAATGTGGAAATTGAGCAAGTTGAGATGACTGAACTGCTTGGAGTAACACTAGATCGTAAACTGTCAAAACATTGATGCAGTAGTAGCTAAAATGGTGTGAAGTCTGTCTATAAGAAAGCGATGCTCTGCCTTCTTAACAACACTATCAACAAGGCAGGTCCTACAGGCCCCAGTTTTGTCGCACCTTGACTACTGTTCAGTCGTGTGGTCAGGTGCCACAAAAAATTGGCTCAGAACAGGGCAGCACGGCTGGCCCTTGGATGTACACAGAGAGCTAATATTAATAATATGCATGTCAATCTCTCCTGGTTGAAAGTGGAGGAGATATTGACTTCATCACTACTTGTATTTATCAGAGGTATTCACATGTTGACAACGGACAGCCATGCATACCCCACAAGACATGCCACAAGAGGTCTCTTCACAGTACCCAAGTCCAGAACAGACTATGGGAGGCACACAGTACTACATAGAGCCATGACTACATGGAACTCTATTCCACATTAAGTAATAATTACAAATACACACACACACACACACACAGCTCTGCTCTTTACATGACTAACAACTCTTATCTGTTGTTTACTGGAGGGAATCTAGGAATATACTATATCTTTCCATTTTGCAGGAGGCTCCGGCGATGTTGTGTAAGATGTATCCCCCGCTGAGAAGGGTGGTATCTGTTTCATCTAGCTAGCCAACCATGTTTCATAAAGGACCCAAGGGGCCTTCCTGCCTGAGCAAAACCAATCTCAGAGAGATTCACCAGTTTGCTTCCCAGACAATGGGGATGAACATGACAAACGACTGGGGCGCCTGCCTCAACCACTCCCCATGGATCTGTTTCCCAAATGTCCCCCTCCATCGGATGAATACTGATAATGTCAAAGCACCTGCTACCATGAGTGGGTGAATGTGTCTGTGTGTATCTGTATGTGTGTCTGTGCGTGTGTCTGTGTGTGCGTGCATGTGTGTGTGCGTGGCTGTTTGTGTCCATATGTGATAGAGTGGACAAATGAGTGATGTACTGCTAAGTATCCAGTGACCACAGAGATCGATGTAGCCCATCCAGCTGGCTGTGGTGGATTCTTTCTGTTTCATTATTAATGGTGCGAATAGTGGAAAGTGTATGAGTGTATGCTGCTGCTACATTGTGAGTAATGACCAGAGACAACGGCAGCACTGTATATGCTGAACAAATGTCTGTGTTCAGGGCATAGAACTAAAATAGACCAGTAGGATCTGAGAGAGATGCTGTTTCCCTCTTCTCTTAGCAAAGGAACTTCTCTGGATCTCTTTCTCTTTCCTGTAAGCTTTGAAAGTTGCCTCCCGTTCTTCCTCCACTGCAGAGCCAAACCAGGAGTGTCTGCCAGAGCCAGCCAGTGACGCCACTCCGAGCATGTTCAAGGGATTTGGGTTGTCATGGTGACCTACCTCCAATTCTCCTACCACACACGTTTGTGTTAAATCTTTACACAACACAACTGCACTGTGGATCACACACACACACACACACACACACACACACACACACACACACACACACACACACACACACACACACACACACACACACACACACACACTGCTGTAAATATACATAACGCTCAATAAATATTGTACACACACTGGCAAACACACACACCTGGTCACAGATACAGGTACCTTTTACAATGAGAACAAACAAACAATCTAATAACCCTGAGCCTGAGGCACAGCTGTAGAGCATGCAAGTGTAATTCAAATCCACACACCAACAGACATACTGTAACAGACCCCTGTCTAGTCTGTCCTCATGTGTGGTATAAATAACCATTTCTTATTCTTAAATGTCATAAGATTGGCTACTACTATTAACTAAGTCCCTATGTGAAAAGCGGACTGAAAACAATAACTCCCAGTTATTTGAAAGCCTCATTAGACAACCCATCATTGTGCCTTTCCAAAGCCATAAAGCATATTGGCCAGATAAGAATATTTTGCCAAATGCTCTGAATATTGTATTATATGAGGGTCAGTCTATTAGTGTTTTGTTACTGCTGGATTTTCCATTGGCAGATTAAGTTGTGTCTGGACAAATAGTCTCAAGGGTTTTACCCAGCATGGTAGAAGACTGGGTCAGAATGGGTCATTTGTTAAATTTTTTCAGTTTCTCCACCCTCTCTCCACCTCTTTCATTCATCACCCTTTCTATTACAGACAGGACTGTGTGCTCTGGGCTGGGTGTAATTTGGGATCTAATACTGTTAGAGGAAATGGATAATGCCATCACTATTACCACAATGAAATCATCACTATAACTCAATCAGCCCGTCCTGCCACCTGCTTTTTAGGAACAATCATTCCTCATGTTTTTCTTGGTCTATGTTTGTGTATGTTTGTGTTATTGCAAGTGAGAAAGACAAACAATCCTAAATAAACCAGAATCACTAAATTTGTATGCAACAATTTGTTAACTAATGTTAGTGTTACTGAGTAGGTAGACAGTAGAAATTTACCATACAAAGGGTTACCAAGGAGATAAGGGATGCGTGAGAGAAAGCGAGGAAAAGAGAGAGTGAATCCAGGAATACCCTCACTACATATTTGTCGCCAGACCCACTGGCTATAAGTTAACGCTAGGTAAAGCTCCGCCTTATCTCAGCTCACTGATCACAATAACAACACCCACCCGTAGCACGCGCTCCAGCAGGTATATCTCACTGGTCATCCCCAAAGCCAACACCTCCTTTGGCCCGCCTTTCCTTCCAGTTCTCTGCTGCAAGTGACTGGAACGAATTGCAAAAATCATGAAGCTGGAGACTTATATCTCCCTCACTAACTTTAAACATCAGCTATCTGAGCAGCTAACCGATCGCTGCAGCTGTACATAGCCCATCTGTAAATAGCCCATCCAATCTACATACCTCATCCCCATATTGTTTTTATTTACTTTTCTGCTCTTTTGCACACCAGTATTTCTATCTGCACATCATCATCTGCTCATCTATCACTCCAGTGTTAATTTGCCAAATTGTAATTACTTCGCTACTATGGCCTATTTATTGCCTTACCTCCTCACGCCATTTACACACACTGTATATAGACTTTCTTTCTTTTTTTTCTCTATTGTGTTATTGACTGTACGCTTGTTTATTCCATGTGTAACTCTGTGTTGTTGTTTGTTCCGCACTGCTTTGCTTTATCTTGGCCAGGTCGCAGTTGTAAATGAGAACGTGTTCTCAACTGGCTTACCTGGTTAAATAAAGGTGAAATAAAATAAAATACCATACAGTAGGGCTGTGGAGTATTACAGCTGGCCTATGTATAAAGAGGCCTCTTTGGCTTGGCATATACTCACATGGGGGATTACAATGATGATTCAGAATTACCCAGCATGCCTCTGGGCTGTGGCCCATATGGGCTCATACTGCTACAGGGAAGCTGCCCTAAATATCCTTCCAAATCTAGATCATGCTGGATCAATAAGAAGGAGCTGATGTGCCATCATACACTACGCTACATGCTACGTAGCCCTTCTGCTGTGCCTCTACTGCACACTGACCTCCCCTCTCTCCTTGTCCCGACTCATGACCTTTGACCCCTCCCCCAGCCACACAGCTGGACCCCACCCCGAGCCTACACACACACTCACTCACACATAACACGTAGACACAGGCACACTGTCGCCACACACACACACTGCTGCTACTGTATATTATCTATCCTTTTGCCTAGTCACTTTACCTTTACGTATATGTACAAACGAGGTGGTTCGAGCCATAAATGCTGATTGGCTGACAGTATGGTACATCAGACCGTTTACCACGGGTATGACAAAACATGTATTTTTACTGCTTATGTTGGTAACCAGTCTATAATAGCAATAAGGCAGCCTCGGGGTTATGGTATATGGCCAATATACCACGGCTAAGGGCTGTATCCAGCTACTCCGTGTTGCGTTGTGCATAAGAACAGCCCTGGTATATTGGCCATTTACCACACCCCTTGGGCCTTATTGCTTAAATCTACCTCAATTTCCTCATACACCTGCACATCAACTTGGTAGTGCTACCCCATGTATATAGCCAAGCTATCATTGCTCAATGTGTATTGATTCCTTGTGTTACCATATTTTTAAATAATACTATTATTACATTTTTTATTTAATTCTGCATTGTTGTGAAGGGCCCGTAAGTAAGCATTTCACTGTTAGTCTACACCTACAAGCATGCGACAATTAACATTTGATTTGATCATTCTCATTCTTTAACCCCCACACCCAAACTGTACCACGAAAAATACTCCAGCTTCCTCTTTCTGTAAACATGTAGCCTACTCCTCTGCCCTTGAAATACTTTCACAGGCAGACATACGGGCAGACATCATGCATTCTCACATTCGTTACAGTAACATAGCAAATCCGCACACAACACACACAAACAAATAGAGAGTGATCCCATCGCTAGTTCAAACCCTGCCCTGGTTTTCTACAAACATATCGATTGGTTGTCGCATTGATTTGTTCCATATTTGTCATTTACAAAGAAACAGCTGATCTGAAATGTCAAAACTGTTTGTTTCTGTCTGAGAACTTGCATACAGTGAAAACAAATACATTTGTATTCATAATACCGATAGGGCAAATTTGTATTTGTGTGGAAAGCAAGCCAGTGTTGGACTAAAAGCCAGCCATGCCTCGAAAAAGAAAGCCAGCCTTGGACTAGAAATATTGTGGCGGTTGCACCATTCCTGCAGGTTTGAAGGCAATACAGTTAAAATGCCCCATGGCATATACAGTAGGTGTGGAACTTGAGAGAGAGTGTGATATTTTCTGGGGTTGTTCAACCCGTGCATTGTAGATGTACTGTAAGTCATTGTAAAGAACTTTTACAAAAAAGCTGCACACAGAGACCGTCTTTCCATTTCTATGATCTTTCCAAACTAAACCAACTGCCACTCAAAGGAACTACCATTTTTTGAAAGATCCCATTAGCAGTGGGATATAGCCATATCAGCACATCATAGTTACTCATAACAGTGATATAGAGAGGAGTGACAAAAGGTGAAAAACAGAGCAAGAGAAGAACTCAGGAGAAAACACAGGGGGAAAAAGAACAGACAGAGATCTCAGGTTCACTTAATCACTGAAGTGTGAAGTGAAGGTTGCCACGTAAACTGCCCAAAGTTCAGGCAACAGCAAACACAGGTGAGTAGACCCCCTAGGAGAGGAGAGAGAGACAGGATAGAAGAGGGAGATAGATGGAGAGAGAGAGACATTTAGTGTCTGTGCCTTTGCCACTATGGTACATCAAGCAGCACGTAAAAACATTAAAGGGCCGCGTAAACACACTCCAAAGAGAGCACTACTATGTCCTACATGCAATACAACAGCCCTCCTACAGCCGGTCTCTAGGCCTGCGTGTATCTGAGACAGCAGGCAGTCTGCTACGTGTCCCACCGCCCCAGTCAACCCCATCTCTAATCACAGTACATGCCAACAGAGTGTAGTAGGCTAATTAAACCAACACCCCACCGCTCCACACACACACATGTACAGAACATGGAAGCCATGCCTACCCTGCTTTTTGAGGTCAGAGCGTGGCCTCTAGGTAATGAAAGACAATCTGATAGGTTAGGCAGGGTGGAGGTGTGTTGGGATGGATGGAGCCCCATCCAGACCCAGGTCCCACAATGACTTCTCCCCCTGTGATCAGGCTGTAGCCAGGACCTAGAAGAGGAAACCTCTCCCCTCCAAAGCTGGCCCACCAGACCATCTGGGGGCCTCCCAAGCCCACAGCACCACCCAGAGAAACCATACAGCACCATAACTACACACTCACACAGACCAGCAGCTGGCAGCATACTGTACCTAATGACACAGCTCTGTTCTGGCTTTGTAGAAGAGACGATGGATGAGGATGGCATGGGTCAAGCCTGGCAGTGTGGGTGGCTGAGTGCATGGATGAGTGGACGGCAAAGTCAGACAGGACTAGTTGAGGGCTGGTGGACACACTCACATGTGCACATAGCTGAAACACACAAAAGATGAAGTGAACAAAACCCAAATCCTCCCCCTCTTGTGTCAGTCATATTTTCCCCTCTACTGGCGGAGGACACATAATCTATCCATGTTCACACAGTCTGTTCACACAACACTGCCAACACCAGACAAGTCTCACCCCTCCCTCCCACATACTATGAACACACATTCTTTGAACTGGATTAAACACGTCAGTGCTAGAGGTCAATTAGTATAAGTAAACCTGAGTATATCACTGCTGAGTAAATCCCACCATGCTACTGCTATTTTTTTTAAAATCCTTCTGAATACAGTAAGAAACAAGTTATACAGAAACTGACACCTAACATCACCAAGTCCAAAACCCCTAAATGTTTCTGAATGGATGGCTTAGTCCTTACCGACATGACAGGATATTTTCCACACATACACTACACTTCTTCCCAATGTTCCGACTCTCTAAGCTCAGGCCTTACATTTCAAATCCCTATAAGCCTTTAGCTATGAACAATTGTTTTTGACTTAATCTGACGAAATGCAATTTTAGAGCACACATATCAAATCTTATATACTGTCTGTGATCATCAATTGAACTCCAGTGTGCTAGCTGTTGTTCCTTCCCTGTGTGTTCACTCTGAATGACGTCTGAGATGTCTGTAATCTTCTCTAAATGCCATAGAATCAGAGGGGTCATGTGCATCTAATAGAGTAACTTCAGTAAATCCTGTTTTTTTTGTTAGGCCTAAGTGTTTAAAGTGAGGTTTGGAGATTGTGTAACTGCCTGGATCTATGAAGAATTCTACCTCAGTACTCAATCAAATATTTTTGCATTAGCTTGTCCGAGCCAACATGTCCTATGCTGAAAAGTGGAGGCAATGAGAGGAGTATTTCTTCCAGGCATTCTTACATTATCTATTTATGTGATTTAGTTTGCTATGTCAATACTGTGACATGGGTTAGACTAAATTGAGCCAGCTTTGCTGGGTTTTGGACCACCACACTTTGTATAATAACACACCCACAGGACCACCAGGCTACACACCACTGGCCATGCTGGCAGACAACCTATGAGAGAGGAGAAGGGAGAAAGTGATGGAGAGATTATGTAAAAAAAATAGACAGATGTTCAGAATGGACTAGATGAAAGATAGAAGGTAGAAAGTAGGCCTACAGATAGAAAAAGGGAGAGAGAATCTTGTCAACTTGCTCAGTGTCATAAAAAGTGAAAGCAGTGTAGGTCTAGAATGACAGAGAGCCCCACCCTCTCATTGTGTTCAGTCACAACCTTTTGGTGCCATGACTGTAGAGGTTCACTTTTGGACCAATGTCATATTGCTGCTCTTTTGCTAAAAGCATTCGTTAGACAATGCCTTTGATTACTGAGTGGAGCCTCTTGCTGAGAAAATCGAATGCTTGGCAGCATACACAATTCTCTATGAACCTTATTTCTCACTCCCAAAGACAGAGCATTTCGTTATACCAAATTGTGACAATGTATTCAGCCTCACACTTGATAGCACTTAAGGGCTCCATGCACCCCATCCAGAGCAGCACAGACAAAAAACTGGCAAAAATACCTATGTATTGAAGACTATATGACAGTGATATTGAACATTCATGTTTTTCTGTCATCACCGAACCCACTCAGCTTGATCAATTTATACTTTTAATATTGAATAGATATGGGCCTGTATTTTCTTTTACACATATATCACATTTGGCCATCTGTGCTGTAATAATGCCTCTGTAGGACTAATACATAAGCACATCATAGACAAATCCGGCCCTATACCCAGCCAACATGTCCAGGTGGGCCCCACTTGGGTTTTATATGGACTTCATGGGTTTCAACTGGGCAAGGGCGAAATGGTTATCTTAGATGGTACCCAGATGGGGTTATAGTGTGGGTCCTAAATGGGCCTTGAATCATTTTTTATGGGTTGAAAGTGAGCAATCTAGTGTTATTTGTTATTAATAACCATTTGGTTCACAAACAGGTAAACCCGTAGGTACAAAATGGGCACTGAATATATTTTAAATGGGTTGTAAAGTGGGCTTTCTGGGGTAGATATTGTCAGGGACTGTCTATGGGACACAGTTGGGCATACCAACTGGGTCAGGCATGAGAAAAACATATTATATTATGCTTGAGAAATTCCTCAGCAAATATGCTGAGTGACCTGGAATATTCAAATCCATTCAAGAACCAATTTTTTACCTAAACAGCCAATATGCTGAGTGAACTAGCAGATTCAAATCTATTCAACATCATTTTTGCCTAAACGGACACGAGTGGGTAGCCTGGGTACTAGTCTTTTAGTTAATCCACTCCCTGTTCTCCATGTCATGTGCCAAAGAAATTTGGCCATTACAAGGAGTGGCAAGGAGTGGAATGTTAGCTAAAGAGACTGGTACTCAGACTAGCTAATGGGTGCTGTCACACATATTTTGAAGGGCGCATGCGCATTCAATATTTTGAGGAGTGAGGGGCACATGGCGGAATTTCAAATTCAGGCGCTAAACGTTAGAATTGTATACAGTGCCTACAGAAAGTATTCACACCCCTTGACTTTGTTGTGTTACAGCCTGAATTTAAAATTGATTAAATTTAGATTTTTGTGGAAGTGAAATTATGTTTTTCGAAATTTCTCCAAATTAATAAAAAATGAAAAGCTGAAATGTCTTCAGTCAATAATTAGTCAACCTCTGTTATGGCAAGCCTAAATAAATTCAGGAGTAAAAATGTGCTTAACAAGTCACATAATAAGTTGCATGGATTCACTCTGTGTGCAATAATAGTGTTTAACATGAATTATGTATGACTACCTCATCTTTGTACCCCACACATACAATTATTTTTAAGGTTCCTCAGTCGAGTAGTGAATTTCAAACACAGATTCAACCATAAAGACCAGGGAGGTTTTCCATTTGCCTTGCAAAGATGGGCACCTATTGGTAGACAGGTAAAAAATTAAAAAGCAGACATTGAATATCCCTTTGAGCATGGTGAAGTTTTTAATTACACTTTGGATGGTGTATCAATACACCCAGTTACTACAAAGATACAGGCGTCCTGTGATAGGAGAAAACTGAGGATGGATCTACAACATTGTAGTTACTCCACAATATTAACCTAATTGAAAGACTGAAAAGAAGGAAGCCTGTACAGAACACAAATATTCCAAAACATGCATCCTGTTTGCAACAAGGCACTAAAGTAATACTGTCCTGAATACAAAGTGTTACGTTTGGGGCAAATCCAATACAACACATTACAGAATACCACTCTCCATATTTTCAAGCATAGTGGTGGCTGCATCATGTTATGGGTATGCTTGTAATTATTAAAGACTAGGGAGTTTTTCAGGATAAAAAGAAACGGAGCTAAGCACAAGCAAAATTCTAGAGGAAAACCAGGTTCAGTCTGCTTTCCATCAGACACTGGGAGATGAATTCACCTTTCAGCAGGACAATAACCTAAAACACAAGGACACATCTACACTGCTACTTACCAAGAAGACCGTGAATGTTCCTGAGTGGCCGAGTTACAGTTTTGACTTAAATGTACTTGAAAATCTATAGCAAGACCTGAAAATAGTTGTCAAGCAATGATCAACAACCAATTTGACCGTGCTTGAAGAATTTTGAAAATAATAATGTGCAAATGTTGCACAATCCAGGTGTGGAAAGGAAAGCTGTTAGAGACTTACCCAGAAAGACTCACAGCTGTAATCAATGCTAAAGGTGCTTCTACAAAGTATTGAATCAGGGGTGTGAATACTTATGTAAATTAGATATTTCTGTGTTTCATTTTCAATAAATGTGCAACAATTTCTAAAAACATGTTTTCACTTTGCCATTATGGGGTATTGTGTGTAGATGAATGAGTAAAACATCTATTTAATCCATTTTTAATTCAGGACATAACACAACAAAATATTGAATAAATCAAGGAGCATGAATACTTTCTGAAGGAACTTTATGTCCAGGCAAGACAACAGGATCTGGAAATCGAGCTGGAAATCTACAGAGTGATTCGACCGGTAAGTGGTACTGACTAAAGTTAATATTTGCTTGTGTTGTTAGCTAATCGGTTTTGGTATTTTCTGTTGCTGTCTGGCTGCAGAGTCATTATGGCTAATGTTAACTAGCTAGCTAGACTGACAAAGTCCTGCAATAAGAAAACTGCATAGTTGTGTTGTGTGGTTGTCACGACTTCAGCCAAAGTTGGTCCCTCTCCTTGTTCGGGTAGCTTTCGGCGGTTGACGTCACCGGTTTTCTAGCTACCGCCGATCTACTTTTCATTTTCTATGTTTTGTCTTCTTTTACACACCTGGTTTCTATCCCATAATTATATGTTCCTTATTTAAACCTTCTGTTTCCCTCATGGTTTTATGCGTGTTTGTTTATTGTCAGATGTTCTTTCATGTTTGTGAGCATGTAATTTTTACTACCGTTTTTGGTAGTTTGTTTATGAGTAAATATAATTGTATACTCATCTCCGTTGTCCTGCGCCTGACTCTGCCTACATGCTACACTGAGACACCTGACAGTGGTTGTGTGGGTGTCACATAAACTCAGCAAAAAAAGAAACGTCCTCTCACTGTCAACTGCGTTTATTTTCAGCTTAACTTGTGTAAATATTTGTATGAACATAACAAGATTCAACAACTGAGACATAAACTGAACAAGTTCCACAGACGTGTGACTAACAGAAATGTAATAATGTGTCCCTGAACAAAGGGGGGGGGGTCAAAATCAAAAGTAAGTCAGTATCTGGTGTGGCCACCAGCTGCATTAAGTACTGCAGTGCATGTCCTCCTCATGGACTGCACCAGATTAGCCACTGCTGTGAGATGTTACCCCACTCTTCCACCAAGGCACCTGCAAATTCCCGGACATTTCTGGGGGGAACGGCCCTAGCCCTTGCCCTCCGATCCAACAGGTCCCAGACGTGCTCAATGGGATTGAGATCCGGGCTCTTCGCTGGCCATGGCAGAACACTGACATTCCTGTCTTGCAGGAAATCCCGCACAGAACCAACAGTATGGCTGGTGGCATTGTCATGCTGGAGGGTCATGTCAGGATGAGCCTGCAGGAAGGGTACCACATGAGGGAGAAGGATGTCTTCCCTGTAACGCACAGCGTTGAGATTGCCTGCAATGACAACAAGCTCAGCCAGATGATGCTGTGACACACCACCCCAGACCATGACGGAACCTCCACCTCCAAATCAATCCCACCCCAGAGTACTGGCCTCAGTGTAAAGCTCATTCCTTCGACGATAAACACGAATCCGACCATCATCCTTGGTGAGACAAAACCGCGACTCGTGGGTGAAGAGCACTTTTTGCCAGAACTTTTTGTCCTGTCTGGTCCAGCGACGGTGGGTTTGTGCCCATAGGCGACGTTGTTGCTGGTGATGTCTGGTGAGGACCTGCCTTAAAATAGGCCTCAAGCCCTCAGTCCAGCCTCTCTCAGCCTATTGGGGACAGTCTGAGCACTGATGAAGGGATTATGCGTTCCTGGTGTAACTCGGGCAGTTGTTGTTTCATCCTGTACCTGTCCCGCAGGTGTGAGGTTCGGATGTACCGATCCTGTGCAGGTGTTGTTACACGTGGTCTGCCACTGCGAGGACGATCAGCTGTCCGTCCTGTCTCGCTGTAGAGCTGTCTTAGGCGTATCACAGTACGGACATTGAAATGTATTGCCCTGGCCACATCTGCAGTCCTCATGCCTCCTTACACAATGCCTAAGGCACATTCACGCAGATGAGCAGGGATCCTGGGCATCTTTTTTTGGTGTTTTTCAGAATCAGTAGAAAGGCATCTTTAGTGTCCTAAGTTTTCATAACTGTGATCTTAATTGCCTACCGTCTGTAAGCTGTTAGTGTCTTAACGAACGTTCCACAGGTGCATGTTCATTAATTGTTTATGGTTCATTGAACAAACATTTACAATGAAGATCTGTGTTTTTTGATGAGTTTATAAGTATGGCTCAAATGCAATTCTGAATTCAAATCCACAGTGCGATTTCAACAGATTTTGTTTGTTGTTGGTCAAATTAACTAATAATTGTATTTTGTTGAATTTATATAACATTATATATAGCATTCCAACCTTGTTTTTGTCTTCCGTCTATCTTCTGTAACATGGAGATATGGCCGTGTGGGAACACTAACCATATAAATGTGTGTAGTAATTTACATTTTTGCATTTTTTTTATTTCTCGTTGGTATGAAAATTACATTCTTTATGTTTCCAAAACAGTACATCAAGCAATGAGAGTACATTTTTAGAGCATGCGTCGGGGCTCTAACAAAACTCCCCCGGTCAGAAGATAATATTGTCTATAGATGCTAAAGTGGTTAGCGTATCTTCATAATGCCTATCTTCATAAAGTACTGTCTTTGCTGAAACTAACACAAAACTAAACTGAAATGAGAAAAGTTGCCTCCTACACTAACTGAAATAAAATACACTACACTACCGTTGAAAAGTTTGGGGTCACTTAGAAATGTCCTTGTTTTTGAAAGAAAAGCAAATTTTTTGCCCATTAAAATAACATCAAATTGATCCGAAATACAGTGTAGACATTGTTAACGTTGTAAATAAACGGCTGATTTATGGAATATCTACATAGGCGTACAGAGGCCCTTTTTCAGCACCATCACTCCTGTGTTCCAAAGGCACGTTGTGTTAGCTAATCCAAGTTTATCATTTTAAAAGGCTAATTGATCATTAGAAAACCCTTTTCCAATTATGTTAGCACAGCTGAAAAGTGTTGTTCTGATTAAAGAAGCAATAAAACTGGCCTTCTTTAGACTAGTTGAGTATCTGGAGCATCAGCATTTGTGGGTTCGATTACAGGCTCAAAATGGCCAGAAACAAAGCACTTTCTTCTGAAACTCGTCAGTCTATTCTTGTTCTGAGAAATAAAGGCTATTCCATGTGAGAAATTGCCAAGAAACTGAAGATCTCGTACAACGCTGGGTACTACTCCCTTCACAGAACAGTGCAAACTGGCTCTAACGAGAATAGAAAGAGGAGTGAGAGGCCCCGGTGCACAACTGAGCAAGAGGACAAGTACATTAGAGTGTCTACTTTGAGCTTCATTAAACAGTACCTGCAAAACACCAGTCTCAACGTCAACAGTGAAGAGGCGACCCCCGGAATGCTGGCCTTCTAGGCAGAGTTGCAAAGAAAAAGCCATATCTCTGTCCAGTGTCTGTGTTCTTTGGCCCATCTTAATCTTTTCTTTTTATTGGGCAGTCTGAGATACGGCTTTTTCAAAAGACCAATTGGTGGAAAGAATAATCAGACTTGGGTTGCCTGTGTAAATGCAGACATAGGGACCCATGTTGTAGATCACATGGGTTTGTCCATGTTTGGCCCAAAAGGTTAACCCAACTGGGTACAAGTGAAGATTAACATTTAGTCCTTGGATAAAGACCGAAATGTTGCACTAGATCAGTAGCCTAAATGCTTAACTATGTTTTCTTTTCACAGCGTCCTATGAACAGGCCCGAATCAAACTTAAAAGGGCAGAGGAGATTGCTGATGTGCAGATGGACTCAGAAATGGATGAAGAAGAGTCAGGACCTGACAGTGGAAACACAGTGACAGCAGAACTGCTTGAGGGGGCTGATTTTACTATGAATACTGTCCAGGATGTGGAGGCGATGGAGTACAAGTAACTCAACACAGCTGTCCTGAATGGAGTGGTAGGTGCTCTGAAAGGGATGTTTTACAAAAGCAAAGAATTGTAGTATTTTCTTCATTAGTCCACTGTTAATACAATCCCAGAAACTGTGCATTTTAGCAATCAAGTTTTCAAGATAGAGCATTTTCTGTACAGAGCAAAAAGTGTGATGATGATGATGATGATGCTAATGAGCAAAATGATAATTGCATATAATTTGCATCATCATCACACTTTTTGCTCTGTACTGCAGTGTTTCCCAATCCTGGTCCTGGGGACTCAAAGTTGTCCACTTGTTTTGTTTTTTCCTAATGCTCACACACTTGATTCCACTAAGCAACTCATCATCAAGGCTTTGAATTGAATAAGGTATGTGAGTGCTAGGACAAAAACAAAAATCTGCACCCCTTTGGGACCAGGCGTGGAGAACACTGCTGTACTGAAAGTCCTCTATCTTGAGAACTTCACTGCTGGCATGCACATTTTTTAAATTGTTTACAGTGTGTGGAAACCATGTCTACATTTGTAATTTGAGCAAACTATCCTTTTAATCAGAGTTCCTGCATTACATTTGATCTGACCATGTGATATAAATAAACACTTATTTATTGTATAAAGAAAACCGTTTTTGTCATCTCTTAAGAAAGCTTGCTTTGGCAGCAGCAGGGCCTGCATGGAGACTGAGAACAAACTCAGGTTTGTTTCAGGTGGTCAGCCCAACTGAAAATCACTTATTGTCCTTATAGATCTCACTACACACCCATCCTTTACACAGATGTAACCCATTTAGGTAAACCATTAGGGCAACGTATGAAGCCAAACCTTAAACCACATAAAGCCCAACATGAAAACCACATGTGGGGCAAATGTGGATGCTGAGGGCAAAACCTTGTGTGCCCCTTGTGGTTATCCTACATGTGGGCCCAAGTGTTAATCATTCTTTAACACACCTGGGCTAAAACCTAGGGCCCATATGGGTTTTAACTAGGGTTGCACAATTTGGGAAATATTCAGAGGTGGAATCTTTCTGTGGGAATTAACAGGAATATATGGGAATTAACGGGAATATATGGGAACTAACGGAAATATGCAAATTAATATTCATACCATTTAAATGTAGATGTTTTTTGCATTAGATATATTTACCATATCATATGGAGCCAGAAACATAAACCTTTAACCTTATCATGAGTAGACATAATTGCAAATGATTAAATCAAAAAACAATTTAGTTACGAATTTAACTTTAATTAAATGAGTTGACTCTTCACATGGGATGATTTCACTGAACAACAAAAGAAAGGGAATATTGAATGATCCATCGCATCTCCAAAAAACGTTTTCAACATACATCTGTAAAATGATCCACAAAGTCCCTTCCACCAGGTAGCTGATGAGATATGTTGGCACGACTGCCATATTGTATCTCCATCCCAAAGCCCTTGCTTGGAAGTGTACTTAGCCAGACTGCCAAGAACCTTGCCCTCATCCAGGCCAAGGTGGCGAGACACGGTAGTGATGACACCATAGGCCTTGTTGATCTTTGCACCAGACAGGATGCTCTTGAGAGCATACTTGGGGTCCAACATGTACACTGCATGTTGGACACTGCATGGACTTCAGGCAGAAGTCTTAATATTTTTCAGAACTGCAGTTGGGAGCAACAGTGAAGTGGGAAGGGCAGTAAGGATTTCTTCTCTTACATCTGCAAGCAGAGTCTGAACATCAGACAGGATGGCATTGTCTCCCTCAATCTGTGCAATGGCTGCTGCAATAGGTTTCAGGAGTTTCAGGTTGCTTACCACTCTCTCCCAAAATACATCATCCAGGAGGATCCTCTTGATGGGGCTGTCCATATCGGCAGACTGTGATATGGCCATTTCTTGGAGAGACTCCTTCCCCTCCAGGAGACTGTCAAACATGATGACAACACCACCCCAACTAGTGTTGCTGGGCATCTTCAATGTGGTGCTCTTATTTTTCTCACTTTGCTTGGTGAGGTAGATTGCTGCTATAACTTGATGACCCTTCACATACCTAACCATTTCATTGGCTCTCTTGTAGAGTGTATCCATTGTTTTTTAGTGCCTTGATGTCCTTGAGGAGCAGATTCAATGCATGAGCTATACAGCCAATGGGTGTGATGTGAGAGTAGGACTTCTCCACTTTAGACCAAGCAGCCTTCATGTTCGCAGGATTGTCTGTAACCAGTGCAAATACCTTCTGTGGTCCAAGGCTGTTGATGACTGCCTTCAGCTCATCTGCAATGTAGAGACCGGTGTGTCTGTTGTCCCTTGTGGCTGTGCTCTTGTAGAATACTGGTTGAGGGGTGGAGATGATGTAGTTAATTATTCCTTGCCCACAAACATTTGACCACCCATCAGAGATGATTGCAATACAGTCTGCTTTCTCTATGATTTGCTTGACCTTCACTTGAACTCTGTTGAACTCTGCATCCAGCAAATGAGTAGATAAAGCATGTCTGGTTGGAGGGGTGTATGCTGGGCGAAGAACATTCATAAATCTCTTCCAATACACATTGCCTGTGAGCATCAGAGGTAAACCAGTTGCATACACAGCTCGGGCAAGACATTCATCAGCATTTCTCTGACTGCGTTCCTCCATTGAGTCAAAAAAACTTCTGATTCCAGGAGGACCATGAGCTGTTGCTATCGATAAGGTGTCTGATTCATCATTTTCACCTCGAATAGAAGTAGAGGGACTTTTGTCAGAGGTTACTTGTTGTGAGCGCTGAGGGAACTTCTTGCACTTGGCCAGATGATTATGCATCTTTGTTGCATTCTTCACATATGATTTGGCACAGTATTTACAAATGTACACAGGTTTTCCTTCTACATAGCTGCAGTGAAATGTCTCCACACATCAGATAGTGCCCGTGTCATTTTCCCTTTAAAGATTAGAAAACAAAAATGGTAAAAAAAAAGGCCAATACAATACCATGTATAGATAAATAGTTAAGCCGTTAGATTAAACAACTCCTTTGTAAGATAAATGTTTTAAAATGAAACGTATGGAAAAAGGTGAATTAACACTCCTCAGTTAGCAGGCTCAAGCAAGCTAAACCCCACATGGTAGCAAGAACTAACAAGCATAAATTGTTAACAAGTTAGAAATGGTTTAAATACACTTTGCTGTAGGCTACAATTTACTAGTTAACAAAAAACAATGTATGTCATATAAAATATATTCACCCCACCCGGTATTGTAATCAAAACTTACCAGAAAGCATGTAGTCCTTGGCTCAGACGGTGTATTAATGTGGGCTCAAAGGCATTTCATTAGTGTGCAAGATCTTGAGAATCAGCTGTACATGTGATGGAACAGTGCACTGCACATGTGATGGAAGAATGCACTTTGCATGCAGAGGGTTGCAATTCCATGTAATTGTGGATAGTTTAACCAAAATATGCCACAAGACCTAGAATTGCCTTGTAATAAATACGTGTATGCTACAAAAAAGGTTCACTGATATAAGCTAACTTTTTTGATGAATTTAAATGAAATTCCCCAAATTCCAGGGCTTAACTTCCCATGGAAAATTTCTGGGGATATTCTGAAAATTTACCAGAAGGTTTCCGACTCTTTGCAACCCTATGTCACGACTTCCGCCGAAGTCGGTTCCTCTCCTTGTTCGGGCGGCGTTCGGCAGGCGACGTCACCGGTCTTCTAGCCATCGCCGATCCACCTTTCATTTTCCATTTGTTTTGTCTTGTTTTCCCCATGTCTGTGTGGGGAATTGTTTATTTGGCATGCTGGTACGCCGGGTTGTTGTTTTTTTTTCACCCGTGCTTTGTGGCAGCCGGTATTGTGCGGTTATTTTGTACTTTGTGCTGCCTTACTTGTTTTTTTGGGCATTTGTTTTGTGACGCAGTTACGTTCTGTATTTGACGTTGCCTAAGTAAAGTTTAGTCCACTCATCTCTGCTCTCCTGCGCCTGACTTAATTACACCAGCTACACCCACCGCATGACACCCTAGTTATAACACATTTGCCCACTGAGGTCCCTTAATAAGCCCAACATGAACCCACATGTGGGGCCAACATGGACACTGAGGACAAAAGGTTGTGGTTATCCTATTTGGGGCCCACATCTTAAAACCATTCTTTAACCCATGTAGGATTAAAACTTGGGGCCCCTGTGGCTAAGAGCACATGTTGGCTGGGTACAGCCTGTCTACCTTTTTAGGGTTAGGTGCTTGTGTAAGCCTATTTCTGAGGCACTTTCACCTTGCACAAGGAGAATAGGCTACGCTAAACACACACTTATGACAGTCAGCACACAACCTCTTCCTATTGTAGCCAAGCATTTTCGAGTTGCGGGTTGTCTTTTAATAACAGGACACACTTGTCAGCTACCAGCATCATCATGCTCCCTCCCTTGTCACGTCAGCTTTGACTCAGCTTTGAGCGTCTATCCTCAAGAAGGGAGGCAGAGAAAGAAAGAGCGAGAGAGCAAGAGTTTTATTGCCTGACTCTTTTTTCAACCTGGCCTCAGAGCCATACGAAACATACTTTACATATTTCTGAACACCTCCAAGTCGCATGATACCTACTAATGGTCTAGTTACTTTCCGTAGAGTCTAGGAATCCAAAGGTTGCGTGTTTAAGTTGCATCGGGGACAACTGTTGCATTTTAGCTAACCCTTCCCCTAAACCTTATTCTAAACTTAACCCATTTCACCTAACTACATAAATTATCGTAACCTTTGTCATTTTAGTTCCCCTAACCTTTTACATAAATTATCGTAACCTTTGTCATTTTAGTTCCCCTAACCTTTTACATCAATTATCCTAACCTTTGTAATTTTAGTTCCCCTAACCTTTTACATAAATTATCCTAACCTTTGTCATTAGTTCTTATAACCTCCAACATACATTCTCCACATAATTCCCCTTTGTTGTTATGTGCAACAAGCAACCTGGTCTCTGAGAAAGACGTATAGATTTATGATAAGGTACATCATCCAGTTTGTATGCTATTGTACGACCATGCTGAAACTATACGTGCTATAATTCGTATGATATTGTATGACTGCTTTTTCATTCATAAGGTATCCTAACGTAATATATCACACTAAATGGCGTGTCACAGCTTTATGTATGACAAAAAAAGCACTCGCTGCTGTAAGTCGCTCTGGATAAGAGCATCTGCTAAATGACTAAAATTGTAAATGTAAATAAATTTACAGAATAATACGAATTGCCCTGAGACCACGTTGCTTTTTCACCAGGTCAGCCGCTGACCAAGAGAGCAGCCTGTGCACAGCAGCTGTGCCACGCCTATCATTGGAATAAAATCACCATCCGAAATCTAAGATTGTGTTTCTACTGAATCTGCAACAGTAGTCATGTCCAGTCAACAAAACTAGGCTATTTCAATAGGCTGCTATTCTGTGCAAACAGTGGTGATATCTAGGCCTAATAATTCCGTACAAGCTGTTATTACGACGTCTTATTATGGGGTACATTTTTCAAACTCGGTCCAAGTGACTTTTCCTATCCGCCTGAAACAAAACGCGTCTGAAAGAGTATTTTGCCATGTTGAGGCAGCCCTCCCCTAAACCATGTAGAAGAGAGAGGTTTAAGCTAGGCTATACGAAACGGTGCGCGCATAAAACAGATTTGTTTCCATGGGTTTGATTTACTAGACTAGCCTATGTAAAATAACAACCTCTCTCTCTCACTCACTTACTCACACGCACACAAAAATCTGCCTTCACACACACACACACACACACACACACACACACACACACACACACACACACACACACACACACACACACACACACACACACACACACACACACACACACACACACACACACACACACACACACAATCTGATTGAACAAGATTGAACATTCGATCTTTGGGTCTCATGCAAATACCAGTCAAATCATCCCATGTTTTAGGCATTGTGGTGAAAGACGTGGTATAATAAATATGCTACAAAAATCACTCATAAAGCTATTACAGGCTGGAGGTAACCTAACCAATCAGGACCGTTTGTGAACGGTTGATAATTCATATGAGCAACGTTCTCAGGGTGTTAAAAAAACGCAATTTCTTCATTAAACCCAACCCTTTAATGCTCCCTTGCAAACCATGCGATCTAGCATAGCTACTCACTTCTTTCAGATCCCGCAGATTTATTCAAACAGGTGTAACCCTATTTCTCTTCGGTATTCTTCCCATGTGAACCGTGGTAATAACCTCCGATGCTCTGAAATCCACCGTACAGTCCACTTCTTGCCCGCAGAAGCTGTTGGACTATGTGAGGTTCCTTCCAGCACCACCACTCAATGAACAGCTCAATTGACGTCATCGCTCACAGGCTCGATGCCACACCCTTTTCATAACGACCACAGCCAATCGCAAGGCAAAGAGACAAACCTTGTTACTTCTCATAACGACCGCCGTGGTGCTTGTTGGGGAAATTTGGTTGTGTGATATGGTGCTTTCAAGAAAACTAGGAACTCGAAAAAAATAGGTCGGTGATCGTCTGGTCGGAAAGTCGGCGTTCTAGAAAGAAGGTAGGATTAGGCAGCCGCCTATGGCGGCAGATTGACGAGGGTGGCATTTTCCAACACATACAACTTTACATGATTCTGCCCAAAAACTATGTAAATTTCTCTCAACAACTGGAATATGGGCTTTTTAGGTGAGCATTAATGCTGCCGTGTGACAAGCAGTGCCCACTTTGTCAAAGGAAGGGGCACAAAATAGATCCACCAACCTTCCGTAAAAAAATGATCTAACATGAACCATGCCTATGGTAAAAAGAGTATGTGGCCTTTTCTGTAGCCTAAATGTATGACAATGTAATGAGACTGACACTTTTTACCTCCTGCACATTTCTCCAACCAAATAGCCTAACCTGGCGCCCGATCAAATAAAAAATGTGTTGACAAGTTAACAAACACCTTATCCTAAAAACAGGACAGGTCAAAGTAAAATGGAAAATATGGAATGGAGCATCAGGCTACTCAACTACTGCAGTCCTGGAGTTTCAACCCGTAGGCTAAAATGTAATGATCTGTGGTATGAAGTTTGTAAAAAATTAAATACTTCTACATTTTTCACTGTGTAAACACATTGATTCTTATTGCAAATAGGCTCAGGATAACTCCTGTAAAGTTGGGTAGCTGATATTCAGAGATTAAATAGCCCAAGTCATTGATCACAGGAATCAGGACTAAAAAAGCCAATGCAAGTGCCAGTTTTACAAAGCATTCATAAGATTCCATTGCGGCTGACACTGTAGGCTCTACTCCAGTAAGCACAACACTGTAGGCTATACCCCAGTAAGCACGACACTGTAGGCTATACCCCAGTAAGCACGACACTGTAGGCTATACCCCAGTAAGCACGACACTGTAGGCTATACCCCAGTAAACACGACACTGTAGGCTATACCCCAGTAAGCACGACACTGTAGGCTATACCCCAGTAAACACAACACTGTAGGCTATACCCCAGTAAGCACTGACCTTTTTGGCAGTCTTTTTTGTTGTTTTTTGTTGTTGGTGTTTTACAAACGTTAGGCCTACCACATAGATGGACATTCAGAAAATTCATTTTCGTCCGACACTGTAGGCTACACCCCAGTTTTTTTGGTCCTGTCTGGACCGTTCCTGGACCAAATCTGAACCAGTCATAGATGTCTATGTTTACTTCAGATTTGGTCCGGTCTGGACCAGTCTTGATTTGGCCCAAACATTAGACGTCTGTGTATGGTTCAGATTTGTTGCGGTCCGGACCAGCCTTGATTTGGTCCAAACATAGACGTCTATAAATTACATATTTTCAACTTTCATTCAGAACTGAAAATGAACCTGATTTAAACATCCAGAAATTACGTATTTTCAACGTCCAGAAAAATATTTATTTTCAAAGTCCAGAAAATACGTATTTTCAACTTTCAATCAGAACCGAAAATTAACCTGATTTTAACATCTGGAAAATATGTATTTTAATGGTGGTAATTGGTTAGAATGGAGAGGGTCTATGTCCGGGGGATTGGGTGACTGGGAGAGCATCAGACACTGTGCGTGGGGTCTCCACTCATCCATTTCAGTCTATCGGAGGACCCACTAAACCCAAGTACACCCCCACAAGCCACTATACTTTAATTTATAAGGTAGACAAACAAACCAGTTTTTTTTCAAATGTATGTACAGTTGGTGTATGTATCCACAGTTTTGGTACATTAGGAGAGGAGTTGGCCCTAAAAAGGCATCGCTCCTCAAGTACAAAGACCTACTTTTCTTAGATTTTTTTGTTGTTGTGTTTTTTGTTAAAATGTCTGCTCACATGCCCACACACTCTATATATGTAATGTGTATTAATACTATGATCCTCCCATTTTATGGAATGCCCACCGCCCTCTCATGTAATGTATGCTAAAATGTTTTACTTGGTTCTTCAATGATAGACAGAAATCCAACTTATCACATGGAATGTGCACTGTCTCCATGATGGGAGAAAAAGTATATGGTTCTCGAACACTTAAAGAGATTGTCAGCAGATGTGGTTTTCTTGCAAGAGTTATATAAAAATAAAATAAGAGAAATTGAACATTTAAAGAGGAGCTGGGTTGGAGAGGCCTATGCTGCCACTTAATGTAGAAGGAGCAGAGGTGTAGGCATCCTGATAAATAACAAAACCCAATTTTCCCTTATCCCAGCACATGGACCAACAAGGCTGTTTTCTAATGTTGAATTGTACCTTACATGGTGAAAAATACACATTGGTTTCATTGTATATCACACCAGGGGGGCAAATCTGATGTTTTCAAATAGATTAATCTACTTTAGAACAAATCCAGACAGGGACTATTATTTTAGCAGGTGACCTAAATTATACATCCAATAAGATTTACATATGCAGTAATAAAAAAGGCACATTTATTTCCAAAAATGCACTCAACAATTTACTGGATTCAAAAATCCATTTACTGGATTCATTCTCCGGTATCATCTTTAATTACACCAATAGAAAATA
Source organism: Brachymystax lenok tsinlingensis (assembly GCA_030435695.1). Lineage (NCBI taxonomy): Eukaryota > Metazoa > Chordata > Actinopteri > Salmoniformes > Salmonidae > Brachymystax > Brachymystax lenok. The sequence continues at coordinate 22,076,922 of CM059793.1, read as the reverse complement.
CACTTAGGGACAGAATTTGGAGAATGAACGTGCATCTTCTGGACCCGAAATGGATTAAACAAAACAATTTAAGAGGGAGAATTTACATAAGTATTCAGACCCTTTACTCAGTACTTTGGTGAAGCACCTTTGGCAGCGCTTACAGCCTTGAGTCTTCTTGGGTATGACGCTACAAGCTTGGCACACAGTCTAAGGTCCTGAGTGCTCTGGAGAAGGTTTTCATCAAGGATCTCTCTGTACTTTTGCTTCGTTCATCTTTCCCTCGATCCTGACTAGACTCCCTGTCCTTGCTATTGAAAAACATCCCCACAACAAGATGCTGCCATCACAATGCTTCACCGTAGGGATGGTGCCAGTACCAGGTTTCCTCCAGACGTGACACTTGGCATTCAGGCCAAATAGGTCAATCTTGGTTTTATCAGACCAGAGAATCTTGTTTCTCATGGTCTGAGAGTCTTTAGGTGCCTTTTGGCAAACTCCAAACGGAGTAGATTATTGGAAGCTATTTTGTAGATGACATCCCCGAAGTCGAGGATCGGTAGGATAGTCAGTTTTACTAGGGTAAGTTTGGCGGCGTGAGTGAAGGAGGCTTTGTTGTGAAATAGAAAGTGTTATAAGTATAATAACAGAACATGGCCAAGATTTTAAAATGTTCATAGATGACCAGCAGGGTCAAATAATAATAATCACAGTGGTTGTCAAGGGTGCAACAGGTCAGCACCTCAGGAGTAAATGTCAGTTGGCTTTTCATAGCCGATCATTCAGAGTATCTCTACCGCTCCTGCTATCTCTAGAGAGTTGAAAACAGCAGGTCTGGGACAGGTAGCATGTCTGGTGAACAGGTCAGGGTTCCATAGCCGCAGGCAGAACAGTTGAAACTAGAGCAGCAGCACGGCCATGTGGACTGGGGACAGCAAGGAGTCATCAGGCCAGCTAGTCCTGAGGAATGGTCCTAAGGCTCAGGTCCTCCGAGAGAGAGAAAGAAAGAAAGAAAGAGAGGAAAAGAGAGAGAGAATGAGAGAGAGCATGCTTAAATTCACACAGGACACCGGATAAGAGAGGAGAAATACTCCAGATATAACAGACTGACCCTAGCCCCTGACACATAAACTACTGCAGCATAAATACTGGAGGCTGAGACAGGAGGGGTCGGGAGACACCCCCGGACAGGGCCAAACAGGCAGGATATAACCCCACCCACTCTGCCGAAGCACAGCCCCCACACCACTAGAGAGATATCTCCAACCACCAACTTACCATCCTGAGACAAGGCCGAGTATAGCCCACAAAGATCTCCGGCACGGCACAACCCAAGACAGTTGCCTTTACAAATCATGTCCAATCAATTGAATTTACCACAAGTGGACCAATCAAGTTGTAGAAATCTCAAGGATGATCAATGGAAACATGATTCACCTGAGCTCAATTTTGAGTCTCATAGCAAAGGGTCTGAATATTTATGAAAATAAGGTTTTTCTATTAATTTGCAAAAATTTCTAAAACCTGTTTTCGCTTTGTCATAATGGGGTATTGTATGTAGATTGATGAGGGATTTAAAAAAAAATCAATTTTAGAATAAGGCTAACGTAGCAAAATGAGTGAATACTTTCCAAATGGACTGTACTTCAGTTTTCATCATGATATTTTTCTTTCTATAGGTAGATAATACGGATATCCAGTGTTCAGTGGTTGCTGTTTGATGTGTCTCTCCCTGATGTTGGCCCTCGAGACGTCCATGACACTGTACGCAGCCATTATCCTGCTCAGGTAACAGTCAGGTATACTTGATTTTCTACAGTATGGTTATTATTCACACAGTTAAAGTGGCCTTCTTTGGATATAGACATCAGAATTCTCTGTTCTATTAATGTCCTGCTCCATTTCTCTGTCTCACCAACTCTCTCTCCCCCTGCTCCACTCTCTCTCTCTATGTCACGATCTTCAAAAGGAACAAACCAAAGTGCAGCGCCGACTGAGTTCCACATCTTTTAATTAATGAATGCAATGTGAAAACTCAACAAAATACAGAGAAAACAAAAATCAGATCGGCCCTAAAGCAGTGTGTAACACAACATCACCTACTCACAAACAATAACCCACAATGCAGGTGGGAAAAGGAACAACCTAAATAGGATTCCCAATTAGAGGCAACGACAACCAGCTGCCTCTAATTGGGAACCAACTAAAAAAAACACCATGAAGTCTGTGAGACAACCCTAGTCACGCCCTGGCCTAACCCCCATAGAGAAACTCAGAGGGTTCTCCATGGCCAGGACGTGACACTCTACCCCTACTCCCCTTCATCTCTCTCCCCCTGCTTCCCTCTCGCTCTCTACCCCTGCTCCCCTCTCTCCCCCTGCTCCTCTCTAAATTTCAATTCAATTCAAAGGGCTTTATTGGCATGGGAAACATATGTTAACATTGCCAAAGCAAGTGAAGAAGATAATAAACAAAAGTGAAATAAACAATAAAAATGAACAGTAAACATTACCCTCACAGAAGTTCCAAAAGGTAAAGACATCATATTATGTATATATACAGTGTTATAACAATGTGAAAATGGTTAAAGTACAAAAGGGAAAATAAATCAACGTAAATATGGGTTGTATTTACAATGGTGTTTGTTCTTCACTAGTTGCCCTTTTCTTGTGGCAACAGGTCACAAATCTTGCTGCTGTGATTGCACACTGTGGTATTTCACCCAGTAGATATGGGGTTTATCAAAATTGGGTTTATTTTCTAATTCTTTGTGGATCTGTGTAATCTGAGGGAAATATGTGTCTCAAATAGGGTCATACATTTGGCAGGTGGTTAAGAAGTGCAGCTCAGTTTCCACCTCATTTTGTGGGCAGTGTGCACATAGCCTGTCTTCTCTTGAGAGCCAGGTCTGCCTACGGCGGCCTTTCTCAATAGCAAGGCTATGCTCAATGAGTCTGTACATAGTCAAAGCTTTCCTTAAGTTTGGGTCAGTCACAGTGGTTAGTCACAGCCAATTTGACACAGCCAATTTCACCATAGTGAATGCGTAGACTCAGGTTTTCTGGGTCTCTATGTTTTTGGTTGGACAGGTTGCTCAATTTCTTTCTTAGGTTTTTGCATTCTTCATCAAACCATTTGTCTTGTCATTGTTGTTCCTTTTCTTCGGTTGTCTGTTTGAAGTTTTTAGATTTGATAGGGAAGCTGAGAGGTCAAATATACTGTTTAGATTTTCTACTGACAAGTTTACACCTTCACTATTACAGTGGAACGTTTTGTCCAGGAAGTTGTCTAAAAGTGATTGAATTTGTTGTTGCCTAATTGATTTTTTTGGTAGGTTTCCACACTACAGTCGTGGCCAAAAGTTTTGAGAATGATACAAATATATATTTTCACAGTCTGCTGCCTCAGTTTGTATGATGGCAATTCGAATATACTCCAGAATGTCATGAAGAGTGATCAGATGAATTGCAATTAATTGCAAAGTCCCTCTTTGCCATGCAAATGAACTGAATCCCCCAAAAACATTTCCACTGCATTTCAGCCCTGCCACAAAAGGACCAGCTGACATCGTGTCAGTGATTCTCTCGTTAACACAGGTGTGAGTGTTGACGAGGACAAGGCTGGAGATCACTCTGTCATGCTGATTGAGTTTGAATAGCAGACTGGAAGCTTCAAAAGGAGGGTGGTGCTTGGAATCATTGTTCTTCCTCTGTCAACCATGGTTGCCTGCAAGGAAACACGTGCCGTCATCATTGCTTTGCACAAAAAGGGCTTCACAGGCAAGGATATTGCTGCCAGTAAGATTGCGCCTAAATCAATCATCAAGAACTTCAAGGAGAGCGGTTCAATTGTTGTGAAGAAGGCTTCAGGGCACCCAAGAAAGTCCAGCAAGCGCCAGGACCGTCTCCTAAAGTTGATTCAGCTAAGGATCAGGGCACCACCAGTACAGAGCTTGCTCAGGAATGGCAGCAGGCAGGTGTGAGTGCATCTGCATGCACAGTGAGGCGAAGACTTTTGGAGGATGGCCTGGTGTCAAGAAGGGCAGCAAAGAAGCCACTTCTCTCCAGGAAAATCAGGGACAGACTGATATTCTGCAAAAGGTACAGGGATTGGACTGCTGAGGACTGGGGTAAAGTAATTTTCTCTGATGAATCCCCTTTCCAATTGTTTGGGGCATCCAGAAAAAAGCTTGTCTGGAGAAGACAAGGTGAGCGCTACCATCAGTTCTGTATCAACAGTAAGGCATCCTGAGACCATTCATGTGTGGGGTTGCTACTCAGCCAAGGGAGTGGGCTCACTCACAATTTTGCCTAAGAACACAGCCATGAATAAAGAATGGTACCAACACATCCTCCGAGAGCAACTTCTCCCAACCATCCAGGAACAGTTTGGTGACGAACAATGCCTTTTCCAGCATGATGGAGCATCTTGCCATAAGGCAAAAGTGATAACTAAGTGGCTCGGGGAACAAAACATCAATATTTTGGGTCCATGGCCAGGGAACTCCACAGACCTTAATCCCATTGAGAACTTGTGGCCAATCCTCAAGAGGCGGGTGGACAAACAAAACCCCACAAATTCTGACAAACTCCAAGCATTGATTATGCAAGAATGGGCTGCCATCAGTCAGGATGTGGCCCAGAAGTTAATTGACAGCATACCAGGGCGGACTGCAGAGGTCTTGAAAAAGAAGGGTCAACACTGCAAATATTGACTCTCTATTGCATCAACTTCATTTAATTGTCAAAAAAAGCCTTTGACACTGATGAAATGCTTGTAATTATACTTCAGTATTCCATAGTAACATCTGACAAAAATATCTAAAGACACTGAAGCAGCAAACCTTGTGGAAATTAATATTTGTGTCATTCTCAAAACATTTGGCCACGACTGTACATTCTTTCCATCTTAATATTACTCAGTTCCTTTGGCTCTGATGCCTCATGGTTGAGTATTGCTCTGTTCAAGTAGACTGTGATTTTGCTGTGATCTGATAGGGGTGTCAGTGGGCTGACTGTGAACGCTCTGGGAGACTCTGGGTTTAGGTCAGTGATAAAGTAGTCTACAGTACTACTGCCAAGAGATGAGCTAAAGGTGTACCTACCATAAGAGTCCCCTCGAAGCCTACCATTGACTATGTACATACCCAGCGTGCGACAGAGCTGCAGGAGTTGTGACCCGTTTTTGTTGGTTATGTTGTCATAGTTGTGCCTAGGGGGGCATATGGGGGAGGAAATGCTGTCACCTCCAGGCAGGTGTTTGTCCCCCTGTGTGCTGAGGGTGTCAGGTTCTGTCTGGTTCTGGCATTTAGGTTGCCTCAGACTAGTACTGTACATGTCCCTGGGCCTGGAAATTATTGATTTCCCCCTCCAGGATGGAGAAGCTGTCTTCATTAAAATATGGGGATTCTAGTTGGGGGATATAGGTAGCACACAGGAGGAAATTTTTCTCTGTTGAGATCATTTGCTTATTAATTTCTAGCCAGATGTAAAATGTTCCTGTTTTGATTAATTTAATAGAGTGAGATAGGTCTGCTCTATACCAAATTAGCATACCCCCTGAGTCCCCTCCCTGTTTCACACCTGGTAGTTTGGTGGATGGGACTACCATCTCTCTGTAACCTGTGGGGCAACCAGTGGGTCCGTCTCCTCTATACCATGTTTCTTGTAGGATGACAATGTCTGTATTTCCGATTTCTTTGGTGAAGTCCAGGTTCCTGCTCTTTAGACCATAGGTAGATGACCTCAGGCCTTGGATATTCCAGGATGAGATAGTGATAGCTTTGTGTTCCATAAAGTGTCCAATGTTGTCGGTCGTGTGGTTAGGTCTGATCTGAGGGGGCCTAAATGGGGTGTGGGCATGGTTGACTTGGGGGAGGGGTTGATTGATTGGGGTGGATGTGGCTGTTGGTGTTGTGGTCTAGATGTAGGTCCAGACCACAATCCTGTCGCGGAGCTCACAATCCTGTCTCGGAGCTCTATGGACAATTCCTTCAACCTCATGGCTTATTTTTTGCACTGACATGCACTGTCAACTATGGGACCTTATATAGACAGGTGCCTTTACAAATCCTGTCCAATCAATTGAATTTACTACAGGTGTACTCCAATCAAGTTGTAGAAACATCTCAAGGATGATCAATGGAAACAGGATGCACTTGAGCTCAATTTTCGAGTCTCATAGTAAAGGGTCTGAACTTGTGAAATCTTTTTTTTAAATTAATTTGCAAACATTTCTAAAAACCTGTTTTTGCTTTGTCATTATGGGGTATTGTGTGTAGATTGTGTGTAGATATTTTATCAATAATAATAGAATAAGGCTGTAACGTAACAAAATGAGTCTGAATACTTTCCAAATGTACTGTACTTCAGTTTTCATTATGATATTCCATATTTTCTCTCCTTTGTCTTTTCCGCAGATATTTTACATATTTGTCATATCATCGTCAGTAATATTCCTCCTGCCTCTGGCCTCTGGTCTCAGAACTTCTTAATGGTCCTTTATGTGTTGGTCCGGGGTCTATTGATGTTGGTGCTGTGTGAAGTGTTGGGGCTGCGTTTGAGAGCGATGTCCTTTAGGGTCCAGGCAAAGGTGGGCACTGCTGCCTTGTATAGGTGGACCTGGTCATAAAGGCTGTTCAAGTCCAGGGTGGAGTGGTGGGCCACGTAAACATTTGGTATTGAGGCACAGTCACGGGAAGTAATTGTGTTTACCCGCTGTATGGTAGCAGGGTGGAAGTCTTTTTGTGGTAGCAGGGTGGAGATAACCACTTGTGCGTTGGGGAAAGTAGAAGAAGCTTTTTCTATCACTCCCTTGAATGCTGTGGCCACCCTTTCCTGCTGGGCTCTCAGGTCATTTGTGCCTGTGTGTATTATTATGTGGCTGGGTGACCCTAGTTGGTCCTCAGACAGAAGGTCTAGGGTGCGCTGGGTGTTTGGACACCAGAGTTTAGACACTCTGTGTTTGGGAAAAAGTTATTTATCTTGTATATATTTCCCATTTGAGTCCTTAAGGAGTACAATCTATCTCTGTCTCTCCCCCTGCTCCCCTCCCTCTTTCCCCTGCTCCTCTCTCTCTCTCTCTCTTGCTCTCTCTCTCTCTCTTTATCCCTGTTCCCCTCTCTCTCCCCCTGCTCCTCTCTCTCTCCCCCTGCCCCTCTCTCTCTCCCCTTGCCCCTCTCTCTTTCTCCCCATGCTCGTCTCTCTCTAGATGTTTTAGGAGAGTACAGAAGCAGAACACCGCCCAGTTTTAGAGGGGAACCTGTGAGCTCCCCTGTCCCTGCAGTGGTACATGGGCATAGAGAATCAGAGGGGCGATACCTCCAAGTGTTCAGTGAATCACAGGACAATTCAGACAGCTCTGATGAGCATGAAGAAGGCAAGGAGGGCACAGAGCCCAGGTACAATACTACAGTAGCTCATGCATCACATTGCACTGCTGCTGACCCACTGTTACATTGGCTTATAGTACTGTAGCACTGCTGAATTCTCAAAGCCCTTCTTGGTATTGGCAGATGTACTGCTCTTTCACTGATGCTGATCCATGAGAGCACACTAATACATGATGAATCCATGTAGCACTGACTTAGAATGCCAGTCTCACTAACGTCAGTCTCACTAATCCAGCGTTTCCTAAACTCGGTCCTCGGGACCACCACAGTTTTGGTTTTTGCCGTAACACTACACAGTTTATTAAAATGATCAAAGCTTGATGATTATTTGATTATTTGAATCAGCTGTGTAATGCTAGGGCAAAAACCAAAACGTGCCCCACTTGGAGTCACGAGGACCGAGTTTGGGAAACGCCGCACTAATCCATTAACAATTCAAGCATTTAAGACAAATTAATGAATTAATGAAATAAAGGATTTACTCAAATTGCAGTCATTTACAAATGCATTTATTCAGTGAGTACCATGGCAATTATATTTATTGGTCTCAATACAGGGTTGAAGTGACCACCAAGTCTATTAATAAATAATGCTCTGTGGCATCAATTTCCAAACAATTCAATTAGTTCATCAGTCCCACAGATACCGTATAAAGGTGGATCCTCAGGGGAACCATGAAGCTAAGAGGATGGAGATGGTGCCTAGATGGGATGATGCCTTAGATGGGATGGGCTGAAAGACACTTACAAACAGAAGTGGACCCCTGCTCTGGAATAGCAGGGCATGGCAGACATACCCTTTTGGTTTAAAGATAGTAATTTAAATGTGTTTAGATGTTTTCTAATGATCAATTAGCCTTTTAAAATGATAAACTTGGATTAGCTAACACAACGTGCCATTGAAACACAGGAGCGATGGTTGCTGATAATGGGCCTCGGTACGCCTATGTAGATATTCCATATACAATCAGCCGTTTCCAGCTACAATAGCCATTTACAACATTAACAATGTCTATACTGTATTTCGGATCAATTTGATGTTATTTTATTGGACAAAAAATGTGCTTTTCTTTCAAAAACAAGGACATTTCTAAGTGACTCCAAACTTTTGAACGATAGTGTAGGTGTGTAGGTGTGTGTGTGTGAGAGTGCATGTGTGAGTGTGTTGGTAGCTGTAAGGTTGTGTCACTGCCTTTTGATGTGATTCTAATTGACATGAATGACAAATTAGGGCAAAGCAAACCCAAGGCTAGACCTGGCTAACAGGAGCTACTCTATTAAAGATAATGAGATTACGGGGCTGTGAGGACACTGCTGTCAGCCAAGTGCTCTCATTTGTCTGCCTAGAACTTAGCCCACCCCTACAGTAGAGCAGACCAGAACCTACTACCAAAGACAGTACAGTATGAAGATAGAAATCCCCGATCACACTTGTAGGCGATGTCATGACGACATTGGCTAGCTAGGCTCATCTACATCTACATTTCTCTCCCCAAATCTGTTTTCTGTTATTTATCCTTTTACAGTCTTATGTCAACATCGTAGCAATTCCAGAGAACCTGTCTCTGTTTTTACACATTAAAAAAACCATTTACATCAGGGTACTATATAAAAAAAAAATCAACATTCTATTTGAACCCACATTTTTATGACTCAGGCAGGACATACAGTGAGGGAAAAAAGTATTTGATCCCCTGCTGATTTTGTACGTTTGCCCACTGACAAAGAAATGATCAGTCTATAATTTTAATGGTAGGTTTATTTGAACAGTGAGAGAAAGAATAACAACATAAAAATCCAGAAAAATGCATGTGAAAAATGTTTTTGCATTTTAATGAGGGAAATAAGTATTTGACCCCCTCTCAATCAGAAAGATTTCTGGCTCCCCAGGTGTCTTTTATACAGGTAACGAGCTGAGATTAGGAGCACACTCTTAAAGGGAGTGCTCCTAATCTCAGTTTGTTACCTGTATAAAAGACACCTGTCCACAGAAGCAATCAATCAGATTCCAAACTCTCCACCATGGCCAAGACCAAAGAGCTCTCCAAGGATGTCAGGGACAAGATTGTAGATCTACACAAGGCTGGAATGGGCTACAAGACCATCGCCAAGCAGCTTGGTGAGAAGGTGACAACAGTTGGTGCGATTATTCGCAAATGGAAGAAACACAAAAGAACTGTCAATCTCCTCGGCCTGGGGCTCCATGCAAGATCTCACCTCGTGGAGTTGCAATGATCATGAGAACGGTGAGGAATCAGCCCAGAACTACACAGGAGGATCTTGTCAATGATCTCAAGGCAGCTGGGACCATAGTCACCAAGAAAACAATTGGTAACACACTACGCCGTGAAGGACTGAAATCCTGCAGTGCCCGCAAGGTCCCCCTGCTCAAGAAAGCACATATACATGCCCGTCTGAAGTTTGCCAATGAACATCTGAATGATTCAGAGGACAACTGGGTGAAAGTGCTGTGGTCAGATGAGACCAAAATGGAGCTCTTTGGCATCAACTCAACTCGCCATGTTTGGAGGAGGAGGAATGCTGCCTATGACCCCAAGAACACCATCCTCACCGTCAAACATGGAGGTGGAAACATTATGCTTTGGGGGTGTTTTTCTGCTAAGGGGACAGGACAACTTCACCGCATCAAAGGGACGATGGACGGGGCCATGTACAGTCAAATCTTGGGTGAGAACCTCCTTCCCTCAGCCAGGGCATTGAAAATGAGTCGTGGATGGGTATTCCAGCATGACAATGACCCAAAACACAAGGCCAAGGCAACAAAGGAGTGGCTCAAGAAGAAGCACATTAAGGTCCTGGAGTGGCCTAGCCAGTCTCCAGACCTTAATCCCATAGAAAATCTGTGGAGGGAGCTGAAGGTTCGAGTTGCCAAACGTCAGCCTCAAAACCTTAATGACTTGGAGAAGATCTGCAAAGAGGAGTGGGACAAAATCCCTCCTGAGATGTGTGCAAACCTGGTGGCCAACTACAAGAAACGTCTGACCTCTGTGATTGCCAACAAGGGTTTTGCCACCAAGTACTAAGTCATGTTTTGCAGAGGGGTCAAATACTTATTTCCCTCATTAAAATGCAAATCAATTTATAAAAAATTTCACATGCGTTCTTCTGGATTTTTTAAATTTTCATTCTGTCTCTCACTGTTCAAATAAACCTACCATTAAAATTATAGACTGATCATTTATTTGTCAGTGGTACAAAACCAGCAGGGGATCAAATACATTTTTCCCCTCACTGTATTAAACTGAATGTTTTCGCCTCAGGGCCATACGGGAAATGCCCTTAAACACAATTACCCAGTTAGGCTAGGGAACAGACTGGGTACAGTGTCTAGCTAGCAGGCATTCACATTTCCATCCATCCTCTCCTCTTGGACTGAGTGGATTCCCTCCAGGTTTTTTTAAATAGTTTTTTTATTTATATCTTCAAAATGAAAGAGGCCTTGTTATTATAAGTCCCCTTCTGTAAATCAGGTCTGGGTCCCACCCTTTGTGGCCTGCATCCCTCCCACACCCTCTCTCAGCTCGCCTGTGTCTATTTCCAGAGGATGGCTGAACTGAATGCTGCGCTGTGAGGGAGGTAGTGTGTAATTACCTCCCAATGAGAGAGCAGCAGCAGCAGTGGCACACTGCTTCCCTTTCCACTGCTGCCCCCACCCTCCCATCTTATCTCCGTGCCAATGGCTTCACCTCCCCCCTCTGCCATTCTCCCAGCCTCCACACGTTCACAGTTTGTCCAGTAAAGTGAATGCTGAGGACAGAGAGAAAAAGAGAGTTTGCAGCTTAGGAGGGGTTCAGCTCTGCTGCTTTAGCTCCTCACCAGTCTATTGCATGTAGAAACTAAAATAGAAACAGTAATATTAATCCAATGTAGAAGTATTAAGCTTTTAACCTGGTATTACCCCAGTGGTTACTTATGGACATAACAATCAGTGTTAACCGAGACATTAATGGCCATAAAGAGAGTGATCAACTTAGGCATAGATGCTAGCTAGCTAATGACCATAACTGGTGGGTGTCATCACTAATGCATACGATGCAGGAGAATAAGAGTATTACTGGTAATGGGGATGATAGTAGTGGTCATCATGTGCATTACCGCTATTAGTAATGGCTATTGGCAGAAATAGGGACATGAGTCAGGAAGACAACATTGAGTGAAAGCAACAAATAACACTAACTGAAAAACAAAAAACTACTAACCTCCTTTAGGAGAAAAGGTGCTACAGTTATCTCTAATGGCTACCAGGAAACGCTATCGGAACTGTGGAGTGGGTCGCCACATCATAGAGGTAGGGTGGGGCTGGGGCATGTGCTTCTCAGCTCAGTGGGATATATCGTTTCCCAGTAGCTATGTAAACTCTGCTTTAGTGAGAACCTGAAATTAGAATAAATGATCTCTGTAATGTTGGGCTATGCTGGTTTGAAAAATAGGAAGGAGCAAGATGAAAGAATAGTAGGCAAATTCAGTTAAAAATAATATTACTAATTGGAAGTGATACATAATGAAAGGTCAGTTTACTGTAACCATAGGGAGTGAACTATACAGAATGTACATTTTCTTTAACTATGGACCAGCAGTCTGTTATTATGTCAGGAGCTAGGGTGTGTCAGCCAAATCAGGGCAGCACACTGGCTGCTGCCACAGTCCCTCAGCATCTCTCTCTGGTCTCCTCTGTCTCCTTGTGTGGTTAGAGCTCCCCTGCTGGCCATTAGAGGGCTTACAGCTTTTCACACTGCAATATTTCACATGGTTGTAAGTGTCAATCCCAGTTCTACCATCGACATCTGTTTGTGATGATGGAGCAGTATTTCAAAAGCGTATCTTTGTTCTCTGTGTCCCTCTGTGGTGGTTAGCTACTGAAGACCCAGTCTGTGTGTGGGGCCTACGACGCGTTCCTCCCTCACGCTGACACAGACGCTGTGGACTTCTTGTCATGCTGTGGACTCACTGACGATGCTCTGCTCAACGACAAGTTCCGGTACTAAAACACATCACCACCACCAGTCCCTGGTGTTGCAGGTGTGGTTTACATCTACCTCTTTCTGTCTTTCATCAGAGAAGTGAGGGGATGAATGGACCAACACCACGCTAATGAATTACCTACCTCCCTCCACCACCGGTGAACCACCTCACAGGGAGCTCAGTACAGGCCATATCAATGAAGCCTTAACATGTCCTCTCTCCTCTCGTTCTTCAGTCAGAGAGCTGGAACCCAGGGTTTTCCTTGATGCTGCCAGAGCTCTAGCTGGAGGTGGAGCTGGAGGTGGAGATGGCGTGAGTTGGCGTGAGTTGAGCACACAGCATGGTGCTCTCCCACTGTGCTCATACAGACCACCCCTGGTTAACATTGTTTATTAGAGCAGAGAGTATATAAAGTAACACATAGGTTACACAGAAATGTCTCAGTATTATTACTGGCTTTTCTTTTTGCCTCTTGCCAGGCCGTAGTTTGTTCTTAATTGACCTGAATCGTAAAATAAAAATAAAAAGTAAAATAAAAAATAATAAATGTTCTCTACGTACAATGAGAGAGTGTCGTCATAACATAAGACCACACATTACGATGTGCCTTGCTTGTCAGGGTTGTGCCATGTCAGATGCTAATTGTTGTGTCTTTATCTCTGTCAGGAGGACCAAAGTGTGTGACAAGGCTGGACAGAGAGGTCAAGACCCTTAGAGAACAGGTGAGACTAACCAGCCATAAGAGGATATTTTATGGAATATAAAGCCCTGCTAGATAACTGTACATTCAATACATTTGTGTTACACATTCAGTTGGAGCTACAGAGGAGAGAAGTGGACAACCTAACAATGAGTTGGACAAGGAGAGAGAGCGACGGCACAGAGTAGGTCTGTTTCACATCGGTTTCTTGGCCACAGTAGTGTGTGTCTGTCAGCACCCTCTGCTGACCATACTTGGTTACTGATATCGGTTACTGATAAGCAGTTTTTATACATTACTGTATAACTATGTTTGAATGTGACATAAAACAGTATTACTTTGCTATAAGGGTGTTCTGTTTTCAGATGATTCCGACCAGAATGACCCAGAATCTCCTAGTGAACCTATCAGCTCACCACCCAGTCGTTTGGGCCTGTCATTGGATGCAGATTTGTTTTTGAAATACACGTCGCAAGCTACTATTTTTTTTTATAGCTTTCAAATATGCAGAGAAAAGCATGTTATTCTATTTACATACACCCAAATAAAAACATCTACATCAACAAAAAACACTATCAATCCTTTAGAAATAAACATAACCATAAGAACAATTGAGATTTGCTTAAGTAACAATGAACATAAACCTGTGGAAGTTTAAAAAATTTATTAGATGAGATGGGAAACATACAACAGTAGACAGGCAGTGTGGACAAAGAGTAGAACTCACAGTGGATGTCAGGAGTAACAGGACCAAGAACATGGTCAGCATTAGAGTACCCATGGCTCACTGAAATTAAAAGGAACAACATTGTATTTTAAGCACACCCACATTCACAGATGCACAAAGCCACAGATGTTACTACTTTTGCCGTAGAAGGCAGTTCCGTCTATGTAAATCCAGAGTTTATGAAACCGTCAAACTAAAATATGGACATGTGCTGGGTTTGTGGTGGAAGCAGTTAAGGGAACAATGTTTCATATTTTTACCTCTGTGCAATTCACATTTCCCTTACTGCACAACCCACTTTGCTGAGGTCCACATTTCACAAAAAATTGGTTATGAAACATGTTGTGCATTGTGGATACATTTACACACCAGCATATCTACACTGATTCTGAGCTGGAGGCAGAGTTTGAGGAAACATTCTCAAATAATGCAATCACCCAAGCATTGTGTCTTGTGTAGTGGGAATGCCTTAGCCCCAGATGGTTTCCAGATAAGCTAACCCCACAATCCCACTACTACCTCATAAGTGGTACTCCTTTAAACACTAAAATGGCTCGTATGGCCTCACATCTCTACTGAACATAGACATAAAGCTGCTCACTAAAGTGTATAGCTAGAATCTGTCATCTCCATAGATCAGATGAGATTGATAAAGAACAGGCATTCTTTCTTTTATGAAATGCAAAGTATGTGGACACCCCATTGCTGACAGGTGCATGCAATCGAGCACACAGCCATCCAATCTCCACAGACAAACACTGGCAGTAGAACAGCCCGCACAGAAGAGCCCATAACCAAGTGTGGCAAACAGTGGAACTGAGAGTAGATTATGTTAATCTCTTGAGTAATCAGGTATAGGTTATCCTCCCTCCTGTCGCCTTCTTGAACAGAAGTAGTTGCCATGTCACACAAACATGTTTAGTTTCTGTTCCTGATTTCTTCCCTACCACACACAAGACATACTCCAAAAATGAAATTCTCATCATTTTTTCTTCCCTATTTTTATTCTCTTATCGTTATTCTCATCAGCACCACCCACCACATGCTTTCTGGCTTATTTCACAAGAGAGAGTTACAGATCCCCTTTCATATTTACATGGTTCTTAGAGCAACTGGTCTCACATCCACACTGTCCTCTGACCAAACATGAAGTCCTCTCTGGTGTTCACGTTGATGTTCACTGGGCTTGTCTCCATCCTCCCTCAGGTAAGGACACTGTCCTGCTCAGCCCAGAATACGTGTTTTCTATATGACATGTAGGAACAATAGAGCAACAGCAAAATCTTTAAAAAATAAATGTCAATAATGTTCTGCAGGTGTGTTCTATAATATTGTTTGCTCTCTCATTTCTCCCAGTCTTCGCCCAGTGACTGTGTCTGTGACCTGAAGAACTCTGAGCACCCCTTCCCTCATGACAAGCTGCAGACTGTAGAGAACAGTGCCTCAAAGTGCACTAAAAACATCACTCCACAGCAGGTAAGAGACATGCTTCAGAAATCCTATTTCTAAATTCCCACTTTCTCTAAAACAATTACTACAAATAGTGAGAAACAGAGCTCTGATATTTCACATAATTTCATTGTGAATCAAATAAGAAGAAGCAGATATTTCACATTTCATTGTGTATAAATGTAAATAAAGTAATAGCGGATGTTCCCTATAAAAGGGTTGTTCTGCTATCCCCAAAGGAGAACCCTTTTTGGTTCCAGGTAAAACCATTTTTGGTTCCAGGTAGAACTTTTTTTGGTTACAGGTAGAACCATTGTGGGTTCCATGCTGTGGAAAGGATTCTACATGGAACCCAAAACAGTATAATTCTACTATCTGGAACTAACAAGGGTTCTTCAAAGGATTCTCTTGTGGGGACAGCCGAAGAACCCTTTTAGATTCTACATAGTACCTTTTTTTCCAAAGAGTGTATCTCTTGTTCACCTGTAGACTATGGAGGTGGAGGGTTTGTTGCTGGGTCTAAAGAGGCGTCTACCCCAGCTGGAGGCTGAAGTGTCAGTGCTGGAGCAAGAGGACGATGGGGATCTGTATGGGACGGTGTCTCTTCAGGTCATAGAGAATGAACTGTCTGAGATCCAGTACCTCATCGCCAAACTCAACAGTACCACTCACAGCCACCAACGCCTCAACACAGACACTGCTGAACAGGTAAGGAGCCTTACTGGATATCAAACTAAATTTTACTCAAGAAGTTGCCTAAAATACTTTACCTTAGCAATGGTCATGCCACATCGGATTAAAAATGCATTATAGTTACATTATATACTGTATGAACATGTATGACTACCATATACAGTATGAGTTTAGAGGTGTTGTAGAGAAGCGTCGATGCTCAGTTTGATTATATGTGTTGAGGAATGATCAGGTGCTCTTCTTCCCAGCTGCAGAAGCTCAAAGAAGAGATGGGAAAGCTGGAGAAATTTGACAACATGCAGGTGATCAGGGTAAACGAGGTTAACAAACGCCTGAGGAAGGGCTTGGACCAGTGCCAGAACGGCCACCATCCTACTGCCCCACCCCCTGAACCTGCACCTGGTTCGTCTTCTCATGCCTTCTCCCACAGCAACGCCTGTATTGAAATCTGAAACTTTCTGCATTTGAAGAGTTTTTTGATACTCTGGTGTCACTGTCATCATGTTCATTCTGTGTCTCATGTAGGAAACTGTCCCCTGGGACGCCTCCGGAGTGTGACCGGTCCAAACACATATTCAGTCACTGAGTTTGGCGCCTCATATGCTTATGGCTCCTGGGGTCGCGACCCCAAACCTGCTGCAGGGAAGGAGAGCTGGTTTTGGATAGTGCCTTTGACTTCAAGCAATGTCTTCTCTAACTTTGTGAGACTTTATAGCAGCCTGAGTTCTCTGATTGTGGGGGTCAGTGTTCCAGGCAGTGTGGCGATTCAACCATCCAACCCCACCACCAACACCATCCAGGGGCCTAACGTTGTAATGTATGGGGACGCCCTCTACTACAACTGCTACAACAAGGACTCTGTCTGCCGCTTCAACATCACAGCCAAAACAGTCACCACCATGGACCTGCCCAAAGGTACTGGGTTCAACAGCAAGTTCAACTTCTGCCATCTGGATGCTTGTTATGGTTACACTGACATGGACCTGGCTACTGATGAGTCTGGTGTCTGGGTGATCTACACCACCCCTGATAACTTTGGTAACCTGGTCCTCGCTGAGGTGATCCCTGACAGTCCTCCCACCCTGGGCCGGACCTGGACCACTTCAGCTCACAAGCGTGCTGTGACCAACACCTTTATGGCGTGCGGTGTGCTCTACGCCACGCGGTACCTGAATAAGGAAGCAGAGGAGATCTTCTACTCCTTTGATACTGTGAGCGGCCGGGAGCGCTATGACATCGGTATGGAGATCAAGAAAATGTCCACCAACATCCAGTCCCTTAACTATAGCCCCGTTGACCACATGCTGTATGCCTACAGTGATTCGATGGTTGTTTCCTATAAAGTTAATTTTGGGTAAACCATATACAACTTGACAGTGTGTATTTTGTTGTGTGCAGATCTTTACCACATCCAGCATCAGTGGAAGCAAGAGAAAAACACATTGTCAATTTTGACATTTTTATAAAACCAGTGTTGCAAAGAAATGCATTGATTAAACATGTGACTCTATGCTGACAGTCTTTATTTGTTTTTCATTACATGTTCAACACATGGACAGAGACAACTTACAGTACATATATTTCAACTTTACATTTCACATTTTATGACGAAGCAGGTAAGATTCAAATCTACTATCTCTGAATAGAAACAATGCTGGGGAGACTCCTGTGAAACCAAACAGTCAGAAAACTACTTTTTCCTCAATATAAATCAATCAATAATAATGATAATACACAAGGACCAATAATACCACAGATAACTCCATTCTATTGTTATATAAAAAGAGGAACTCAAGGAAAGAGGAACCAAAATGCGGAATGTGTCACAATACAATAGTGTTGGAGTGCTCTTTCAGTTAACCTGCTCTAAAAACAGTGAGTATCTACAGTGCAAGGAAGACCTGGAAAGATTTGGGGTGTAGGGTGGTCAGGATAGCAGGTACAAGCCCTGGGGGTAATGGGGGGTGGGTGGGTGGAAGGGGGCACTTTGACTATAAGGTACAGCACTTCAATGGGACAAATTACATTCAGGGCTGAGGGTTTGAGACTGAGGAAGGGGGCAAAATCAGGTCCGCTCAGAGCTGACTGCAACAGTAGTCTTACGGAGAGAACATTCATGACAGCAACGTTGAATATCACACTCCGGTGCATGCAAACAGATTGGAGGAGTAGAAAGGAGTGTTTTTTGTTCTGACTAGTCCCAATATCCTCTCACATGTTTTATCACCCCCCCCTATTATTCCCCTTTCAGAACATTTTGTAGACCCGTCGCTCTCACACTCTGCATCTTCACAAATGAAAATGCCTCATTCATCCAGATAGAATCTCTTCAAATCCCTTGCTCTTTCCTACAATCTTCGCTGAAGCCCCCTTGGGGTCCCTTGCACATTGGTACACTGTTGCTAGGCAGCACTATGAACAGAAAAGTGACCTCAGCTGATAGCCCTTTTGGGGCGACTGGATGTGTCTGTGAGGGGTGGGGCACCTTGTGGTTTTGGTTGGAGGTGGTTGGGGGTGGGTGTTGCCCTACATTCCGAGCTTGGAGCAATGGGCTCCAAAAAAGCCCTGCCCCTTACAGACAGTCCCAAGAAGCACCCCTGCGGTAGTAGTTATCCCACTTCACCCCTGTTGGGGGAAACAGAGAGATTGACATTCAAATAGATGACAGGGAGCAGTTGTTACTGAAAATAAGGAATGCAAATAAAATGTAGAAAATTATTCATGTGAAAATTGTCAGGGACCCCAATTCCTCGAAGGACTAGCCTGTCTCAATGGGTAGTCCATCTCAGCAGCCAGCAGCACACACCTAGCCTCTCCAGTCACAACGACCAGTATTCCAGCTCAATATCATGGGGAAAAAAAGAGGTCTGTGGGATGTCAGGATATTGATTCGCTATGTATGTTATGCATGGGTATGGATGCCATTACAATAACATTTGCTCTGTGATGACACATTGACAGTGCGTTTGCGTTTGTGTGGGCACGCGTGTGTTTTGTGCTACTGTGTCAACAAGTGCCGATATACCTTGGCTCGGTTCCCTTACAGAGCCCAGCCCTCATAGGTAAGTGTGTGTGTAGCTTTGGTATATTCTTTGTGTGGGGCTGAGTGCTGTAGAAGGAGAGGCCAGCTGTAGTCCCGTCCTGTGGTGCTGACATGAGAGAAGAACATCTCAGATCTAACGGGTTCTGCCTTGGCTCCTAGGTCTGGTTTGGGTCAAAATATGATTGTCATTTGGGAGACCACTAAGAACCGATCCTCAGCAGAACCACTTCCATGTTGGGGAGGTGGAGATGACCGTGGCCACACTAACTATATAGGAATGGATGCTCCTACTAGTGGCTATATGGGTATATAGAATCACACTACGTTAATTTATGCTTCTGTATGACAATCCATAGGAAAACCAAATGGCATGGGATGTGGAGTGGGAATACTAGTGCCTGTGACACAGATATATCCTTCAGGTAGAGAGGCATATCCACTGTGTGATGTAAAACTCTCTCAAATATGACAGGTTGTGTGCTGCTTTCTGTCAAATCTGGGATCTCCCAGACAAAGGCCCATAATCTCTGCTGTCCTATCGTTCAAGACAAATAGCAAGAATAGTACCAACTACAACAAAATGTCCTCTTGCTAGTCTTTTCTCCAATGACCAACTACCGCCACTGACTACATACAACCCACTTAACTACCATCATTGATCACCTCACAGAGATTGTCAGCAGACAAGTGGATGAGTGTGGGAGGGGTCTGAGTGGAGGGGTGCCAGGGGGCAGATGGGGCTCAGGGTCTGAGTGGAGAGAGGAGGGGGGCAGTGGGCAGATGGGGCTCAGGGTCTGAGTGGAAGGAGGAGGGGGGCAGTGGGCAGATGGGGCTCAGGGTCTGAGTGGAGAGAGGAGGGGGGCAGTGGGCAGATGGGGCTCAGGGTCTGAGTGGAGAGAGGAGGGGGGCAGTGGGCAGATGGGGCTCAGGGTCTGAGTGGAAGGAGGAGGGGGGCAGTGGGCAGATGGGGCTCAGGGTCTGAGTGGAGAGAGGAGGGGGGAAGGTGTAGGGCAAGAGGAGCAGGGAAAAGGCAAAGGGGGGAGGAGACACTGAGCAAAATACAAATGACACACAAAAGCAAAACCTGCTTACAAAGTTTAAAGGTGTCAATTTTTACAATGAGGGGAGGAGGTGACAGAAGTTGTGAAATACTGAGTGATTTTGGGTAATACTACGACAAAGACATAGAGAGATAGATAGAGAAGACATCCTCCACCAACCATTTCATAGTAGAAACTCCTCTCTCTCTCTCTCTCTCTCTCTCTCTCTCTCTCTCTCTCTCTCTCTCCATCCCTAGCTCCAATCCACATCTGTCTGTGTGTGTGTGTGTGTGGGGGTTCAGCAAGACACCTCCATGGTGTGGCTGACCTGGCCCTCATTGCTGTCAGAGTGTGTAAAACCCCGGATACGAGAGCTCTCAATGGAGCTGCCACTGGTCAGGGAGGCCGTCCGGGAGCGGGCCAGACGAGTCATACTGGCAGAGGGCACTGAGAGAGAGAGAGAGAGATATAGGGGGCAAAGAAAGAACAAAAGAGGGGAAGACAATATTTGCATTTAAACAATGGCAAAGCTAAGTCAATATGAGCTAACCACTGGGAGAAATGGGACAACATGCCAATGTGTGAACTGAAAAGTAACACCCAAGCCGCTAGTGCGGCAAGGCAGCTAGCTGTAACAAACATTCCTGCTAGCTATGGATGCTTGAGAGTTTCTGTAAAGCCATCAACATGTGCCTGCAACACATTCACCCTGCTACAGTACAGCAGGACCATGCAGTGGGACTGTGAGGAAAGTCTGAACGCTGCAAAGGACTTGATCTCCGTCAGCTCCCCCTCCTGCAAGCATTATCCTGCTCCTGAACTTATCTGGGAGATGATCCTGCTCCTGAACTTATCTGGGAGATTATCCTGCTCCTGAACTTATCTGGGAGATGATCCTGCTCCTGAACTTATCTGGGAGATTATCCTGCTCCTGAATTTATCTGGGAGATGATCCTGCTCCTGAATTTATCTGGGAGATTATCCTGCTCCTGAATTTATCTGGGAGATTATCCTGCTCCTGAATTTATCTGGGAGATTATCCTGCTCCTGAATTTATCTGGGAGATTTTGAAATTGTCTTAGAGTAGAGCTACGACCATTTTATTGCATGGAAACATGAACCTTGTCTAACAATTACCAAAAATCTTCAACTTGGGAAGTAGCACTTCTAACACTTTGGGAGCTCAGTCTGAAGGTATGTTTTCCATTGAGGCACATAATCCCAGTGCACATGCTCATCCATTTAGCTGCAGTAAAGGCAGGTACTTAGAAACATGCCTATTGGCTATAATTCTCCATTTAAAATATGACAAGTTCTATCCTAGTCGTTTCCATGCAAACATTTCTCAAAAAGTTGCTTCACTTGGACACTACAATGTGCCAATGAGTGTTCAACACGGGATCATAATTAACTGTATGCCATGCAAAGAGCAAGATAGGGAATGCAATGGCAGGGATGGGAAAAAAAGTAGCAATAGCATATTTTTCCTTAGGCTGAGGAAAAACGCATTTAGAAAATAAATACACAATGTAATAAAATCTTTAAGATTGCCAAAGACCAGAAATCAAGTTCTAAAACAAAGAACATTTTCTAATAAGTCAAAAGGCAGATATGTGATCAGAGCATCATCACTGCACATGTAGGGGGAAGAAGAGAGGAGGTCAGAGGTCAGCGGTGAACAGCAAACAGGAAGTACCTGGCCCTCCACTCAACCTCCGATCCTTCACATACGCAACTGAGAGAAGGCAGGAAAACAGAGGGCAAGATTAACACAACAGGTCCCTGCAATAGACATCACACTAAATTAAACAACATGTATTCACAACACAGTCAGAACATGATTTCACATTCAGAACAACGCAACGTACAGACAGTGTCTAAACAGAGGATTAAAACACACAAGGGGGGAAGAACAATGTATTCTAAGATGCAGTATGGAGAGATAAACTCAATCAAGGTAGTGATGCCTAGTTTCTGAGAGACCACAAACCCACACACACACAATCTCATACACTCACTCATATGTCACAAATGATTGTAATCTGGTTCTAGATACTTACTGTAGCCCATCCCCTGGAGGAAGTACTTGAATGCTTCGGACAGTTTTCCAGGCTATAAAACAACAAGGAGAATATGTTAAGAAACTTGACCTCCTTACACTCTGTGTAACCCTGACCCCAGATGAGGTCAATGACCTCTGTGGAGTGCTGTGGTAAGTCCTATAGAGACAACCCTCTCATTGTGGCTGAATGTTTTATAAAAAAGGAATTTGAGGGTTGGTAGGAGGTTAAAGGGAGGCACCATGTAGAGAGGTTGAGAGGCATTTTAAAGAGGAAGTTAGGGGTCATCTGAGAGTTGTGTCAGAAGAGAAACTGGAGGAAGTAAAGGGGAAATGGAGGTGGGCAGAGAGGAAGAAGTATTTGAATGTTTAATGAGAGGATGCAGAGAGCCATCTGAAGGCAGTGTTCTGACCTGTGTGAGCTGAGGGAGTCCACCAGAGTCAGCCATCTGACGGGGAGAACAGGAACAGAGCCATTGTTAGTAATATACAATATCTTTATTTCAAATGGTTTAACCAACTACAGCATGTAAAATCTAATTAATGAAATAATTATTTGAATCAATAAAGACAATCCAATAAAGATGAATAATCTTCAACATTACTTTGCACTCATACCTTTAAGAAGGTGGTGTTGGTTGGGTCAAGTTTGGAATTGCATTCGACCTTGAGAAAAACAACAACATATTAAATTATGAGGGCCAAGTTGCTTGGATATTAATATTCTCAGATAAAAAAACTTGAAATCAATAGGATTTCAGGGATGTGGATGTTATGAATGGAAGAGATACTTGGAGGGAGGTGGGGGAGTGGGGAGGGAGGGATGACCCAGATAATGCAGTCTGCTGCAGGGATGAGTCATACCAACACACATTTGAGGCTGCAAAGTCACAGCCAGAAGAGTGTACAGATGTGCGCTGGCACACACCCATCTCTCAGAACAATAACAAAGAAATGGAGGGATGGCTTTCTAGGTCAAAACAGGTCCCTGACCCTCTATCCTCTTTCTCTCTCTCCCTCTCTCTCTCTCTCCCTCTCTCTCTCTCTCTCCTTCTCTCCCTCTCTCGCTCTCTCTCTCTCTCAAGATGAAATGAGCAGCAGGGTTCTTCACATCAAATAGCATTAAATATTAAAGTGACCTCCATCTGTTTTTAATCTCTCTCTCTCTCTCTCTCTCTCTCTCTCTCTCTCTCTCTCTCTCTCTCTCTCTCTCTCAAGATGAAATGAGCAGCAGGGTTCTTCACATCAAATAGCATTAAAGATTAAAGTGACCTCCATCTGTCATATCTCTGCTTTTCATCTCTGTCTTCATATCTCTCTCTCACTCTCCCTCACCCCAACTCCTCCTTCTGTTTTTGATATCCCTCCCTCCCGCCCTCCCTCCCTAACAAGGTTGTATAACCTCTCATTCTACTCCTCTCCCCTTCCCATCCCCTCCTCCCATCATTAAATCTTTCCTCAATTTAATGACCTACTTCTGTTTCTCTCAGTGAGGGCAAAGATTTACCTCTCAGTCATGCCAAGTGCTGCACAGAGCCACAATAGAGGGAGGGGATGGAGGGGAGGCAGGCAGGGAGGGATATCAAAAACAGGAGGGGGAGGGTGCGGGGGGGCAGGTAGGCAGGGAGGGAGGTGAGACAGGGAGTGAGGGAGGTGAGACAGGGAGTAAGGGAGGCGAGACAGGGAGTGAGGGAGGCGAGAGGGAGGGAGTAGGTGGTAGAGAAGGAAGAGATAGAAATGGAGAGAAGGTGTAGAAGGAAAAGGACTCACCACTCCCTCCTCAGCTGGAGCGTTGTCACCAACAACCAGCATGACAGGACACCTAGAAACACAGAGCACAGATCAGCAAACAACACAAACACATGTACACAAACAGTAAACATGTCAAATCCCAGTAACCTGTTATGAATGATAAGGGTACTTAACACTATTAGCCAATGACATGAAGGACCATGGAGAATTGTCTAGTGTATTAGAGAGACTCACTTCAGGGTCTTGGCATTGATGATGGTCCCGGTGCGGTTCATCTCCAGATCCCTACGGCTGAGATGGAGAAGAAAAGTGTGAGACACACTGCTTACATTCTCTCACAGAATATAGAACTCTCCCCATCTGTCACACACACACACCGTCTGAAGTTTGTGTTTGTGTGTTACCTGTTGTACATGTTCCAGAAGAGCTGCAGGTTGACCTGGTTGACAGTGTTGTTGATCTGTTGGCGGTAGCTCTGGACCAGCTCTGTGTTGTTCATCAGCTCCTCCTGTACAACAATCAACTATTAACACAGGTAGACTGAGAGACTGGTGTCTCTGAAAGGTTTATGAGCATAAAAACCCTGTAGGCTAGTGTTGTTGTTGTATGTAGTACCATGTGTTGCCACAAACTGTTGTAGGTGGGTAGCGATTTATCTGGACTGAGAGCTCACCTGGCTAAAGAGGTGTGGCAGCACAGTGTCTGGAAGAGCACTGGTGAGACCAGACAGCTGAAGGAGAGAGAGAGAGAGAGAGAGAGAGAGAGAGAGAGTGAGGTGAGAGGGAGAAAGAGAGGGAGAAAGAGATAGAGAGAGAGGATAGGGAGGATGAAATAGAGATATTATTTCCTTGCACCCATTGCAACAAGAGCAGCCATTTTGATAGTTGGGATAAAATGGCTGCTAACTATGTTCACGTGTTTGTCACAGAGGTGCAGTATCTGCTACCTTGCCGGTGGCCCAGTCGATCCAGCCCTTCCCATTGGGGTCGATGTTGAGCAGCACCAGGCCCTCCACAAGATCAGGGAAGATCAGCTGAGGACAGAGCAGTGCAGAGCAGATCAGGGGTCTGTTATGTTAGATACACCTGGGATCATCAGGCAACAAAAATATGACTTACAGCAAATTTGGCCAGGATGTAGGCGCCAGCTCCAACTCCAATGCCCAAAATGGTCTTGAATCTGGAAAATTAGAATGGTTTGAATTACTTTAAAGGTTTATCAGTTGTATTAATTCATTCAAAGTTCAACAATAAACTCTTAGAAAATAAGGTGAAATCTAGAACCTAAAAGGGTTCTTCGGCTGTCCCAATAGGAGAACCCTTTGAATAACACTTTTTTTGGTTCCAGGTGGAACCCTTTTGGTACCAGGTAAAAACCCTTTTGAGTTCCATGTAGAACCCTCTGTGTAAAGGGTTCTACCTGGAACCAAAAAGAGTTCTCCCATGGGGACAGCAGAATAACCCTTTTGGAAACCTTTTTTCTAAGAGTGTATGGATGATGAATGTACTGTTTACTAGGAGAGAAAGGAAGGGGAGGCCCACTCACCCAAAGTGCTGCACTACGCTGGGCAGCATGCCTGCCAGCTGGTCCATGGTGGGGTACTGGTACCTGTGGAGAGGTGAATACCTTTAGTTAAATAGTGACATGGCAGAGAGAGAATTCTTGTCTATATGCATATTCCAGTCAATACAATACAACAACAGAGGTGTAAGGAAACATGCATACTTGCGCATACGTGTGTGTGTGCAAGAATTCTCATGAGTGTGTGTGCACGCTTGTGTGTGTGTCTGTGTGTCTAACGTGCATGCATGTGAATTTGGTGCTATATATTACCCTTGTGGCATCTGAGAGGCTCCAATCTGCTGTCCAGGAGCATCCACATGACACACCACAAAGTGCTTGGTGATCTCCTGCATGTCCTCGTTGTGGAAGAAGCTGTTGAAGCACAGCTTGTCTGTGGAAGGCAGAGACAGAGGGAGAGACAGAGAGACGAAACACATGACATATGCATTAAAGAGAGAGAACCTTGAAGGTGGCCATCTGTGCCATTGCTACCCTGCCAGCAGGGAGAATAGATGTGACAGGTATGAGAGAATGGGCAATCAGGTTTCACTGGGAGTTATTCCATCAGCATCATCTGGATGCTTGAGCAGTCTTCCAGTAAGTCAGAGTAAATATAAACCAATCTATTTTGATATACTGCACTTAAACTGAGACATTTAACATTTATATAGTACCTCTTAAAATCTGCAACCGTATCAACAACTCTTACATCAACAACTCTGATATCAACAACTCTTGTATCAACAACTCTTGTATCAACAACTGATATCAACAACTCTGATATCAACAACTCTTATATCAACAACTCTGATATCAACAACTCTGAAATCAACAACTCTGAAATCAACAACTATTAAATCAACAACTATTAAATCAACAACTCTTAATTCAACAACTATTAAATCAACAACTCTGATACTAACAACTCTTATATCAACAACTCTGCAGCGCAGGCGCCCTGAAGAGCGTGTCACCAGTCCGGTGCAACCTGTGCCGGCTCCACGCACCAGGCCTCCAGTGCGCCTTCCCAGCCTAGTACGTCCAGTGCCGGCTCCCCGCACTCGCCCTGAAGAGCGTGTCACCAGTCCGGTGAAACCTGTGCCGGCTCCACGCAACAGGCCTCCAGTGCGCCTTCCCAGCCCAGTGCCAGGGCCGGAGCCTTCCTCTGTGCCGGTGCCCAGTCCAGGCACAGCGTCCAGTCCCGCTATAAGGCCGGAGCTTTCCTTGGCGCCGGTGCCCAGTCCAGGCACGGCGTCCAGTCCTACTCCAAGGCTGGAGCCTTCCTCTGCACCAGTGCCCATTCCAGGCACGGCGTCCAGTCCCGCTCTAAGGCCGGAGCTTCTGATACCAACAACTCTGATACCAACAACTCTGATACCAACAACTCTGATACCAACAACTCTGATACCAACAACTCTGATACCAACAACTCTGATATCAACAACTCTGATATCAACAACTCTGCTACTAACAACTTTTATATCAACAACTCTGATTCCACACTGCTGATGTCCTTCTTGTCTTCTGTTTGCGGTGAGTCAGTCAACAACAACACGGTTCTACTCCATGGAGCTAAGAAGGTGATAAAAACACTGAGACGTTAATTTAATCTCATAAAAAACCAACAAACATCATTACACAGGCTAATTAACCAATAACCGGGCAGAAATTAAAAAGCTGAAATGCGAAGAATCTGATGTGTTCTGTGCTATTTCATTTATCTGGCAGCACACAATGGCAGCGAGGTGATTCTGATTCACCCACACACAGTCAGCCATAGGGCAATAGAAGATTTTCATCCTCTACAGGCGTATTGTCTCCCTATGGAAACTTGACCCATCTCTTCCCCAGCACAGCACAAGGACACAGTACAGGAGCAACAGAGCCATAAATAGGCCAATGTCTCCTCTATTCTGTCTGCTTCTATCCCCTGTTCTCTCCCCTCTCCTCTCCCTCCCTCCATCCTGTGTCTGTGTAGACTGAGTCAGGCTGCAGCACTGTGGTTCCTGGCAGTGCATACTAATACCCCCAGCTGCAGAGGGAAGGAGGGAGTCAGGCAGTAGAGCAGCTGATCTACAGCGCCGCAATGCTGACCATCCCCCAACAACAACCCCACCCTGCCTGCCCTCCCTCCCTCCCCTCGCTTTAACACTGCATGATAGGGATGGTTTTCTGACCTACATTTCTCCCCCTCCCTCCCTTTCTGTTGCTCTTTCTTTTTCTCTCTCCATCATTTAATTATCCACTCCTTTATTGAATTATTGACCACTCTGACAGACATGTTATCTTGTGGAATGCAGGTTGTGTTGGCAATTTCAATGGACACACTGGATCTTTTGTGGGAACGTATTTCAAATGGCAGTTAACAGCTACTGGTAATGTAATTTTGTTGTAACGTAGAATAAATATTGTGTCATTCTGACCCCAGACAAGACACCTTGCAAACTGCAGCAACATTGAAAAGCTGTCCCCATCCACAAATTAGAGGAGCCAACGAGCAGGCTCTGTGGGGAGAAGGTAACAGACATTCTGGGTAAAGCGTAAGTCATAGTCCACAGACGCTAGGACGCGATAGTCTGGCATCGCATTGTAACATACTGTAGCCACACGGCTCTGAGACCACCATCTGCGGAAGAAGTACAGCACGAACATGCACCTCCCTACAATTCCAAACCAACGCTTCTCTGGTACATGTCCTCTATTTATGTGAATGTGTTGACTGTTGTGTTGACTGTGTGTGAATGTGTTGACTGTTGGAGAAATTGCTTGAGCTTTTCAATTTGAAAGAATGCCAACGGTCCAATATTCTAAGACACTGATGTGCGTACGCATACTCGTTTGGTACAGTACTCTGATAGACCCTTTAAAGGTAGAGAGAGATTCATACTGTCTGTCTGCACTCTGCAGTGGGCTGGCCTGATGGCTGTTAGGGAATGATATAGCTCCCAGTATGGAGTCCAATTATCACCTCAGATAACAGGCTGACAGCTCCACGGATATCTCTGCCAGGTCACACCATCAACAACACTCTGAGGAAGTGTGGAGAGATGCTTCCTGGAACCAGCTGCAGGTCACTGTTGCGTGACTGATGGTGGTGCAACACAGACATGATCACACACACATGGAGCAGACACACACACACACACACACATACACAGGTAGAGGGACAATGTGTACTCACGGTTAAGCCCAACATCGTGGTAGGTGAGGATGGCAGGCTTGTTTCCTTTGGGTGCACCACGAATCACCACATGAAGCATCCCATAAGGAGTCTCAATGTCATGTTCCTGAAACATACAAATGCTTATTTATAATGGGAATGCATAGATTTACACTCACAGAGACATACTGTACCTTCAGACAGACAATCTTGGTGGGGTTCAATAGGGTTCACTGATGAGCATGGAGAGTTACTATCACCCAATAACTATGACTGATATAATAGGCTGCATACTCAACTGTCTGCCTCTGATCAACATAAAACTTTTACGGATTCACATGGGAATGCTGATAGAGATGACTGACAACACTGTGCATATAGAGTATTGCAAATACATGTCTGGCACACAGTATGTGTATGATATTCTGCTCTAGTGAGGGGGAAAAAAACATTCTGTGCAGCATACTCCCACACACACACACTCACTCAAACAAAACACACACACACACACCTCATACACGCGCAGACTCCTGTACTCGCATATACAGTCACACACCCATATGCCCATATTCACAAACACACACACATACTGTACAAACAAACTCACACAGCCAATGCTCCTGTCCCATGTATATAGAGACATTAAACACTGGACACTTGTGTTTCTTTTATACTGTTTTTCACACTGGATTTATATACTGGATTCTCCACATACGTAGCTCATTCTAATGTCTACTTTACATTGCATTTTTGTTCCACTGTTTATAGACACTGCGTATTTATATACTGGATTCTTGACATAGTGAATATATCTACTGCTGTACATATCCTTCTTAGTACATATTTTCAGTGTATATACTCATAGACTGCGTGTGGATGACTGATACAGTGTTATTCGGGGTGTTAACTGCATTCGTTCTGACATTTCTTGAGAGCAGTGCAGTGCAGTGAAACGTCCAAAATGGCATCCTATTCCCTATATACTTTTGACAAGAGCTCTATGGGGCCTGGTCAGAAGTAGTGCACTAAATAAGGAATAGGGTGCCATTAAGGATTCAGCCATAGTCTGTCACGGAAAGTGCTCCCTAACCACGCAACATTCTGGCACCCAATATATCTGACAGTATTCTGCATGCACTCAGTGAAGCAATACATTTGCAGGTACTGCAGTAGAGTTAATCACCTGTAATACCTTTTGTCTTTGTGTGACATGAATTTCTTGCGTGAATGATTGACAGATACAATGTAGGTCAACAAGGTCATTTCGGGCGCTAAAGATTATGCGATACACGACTGCAGTATGATAGGGGTTGATAGAATGGGTAAAACATTTTTTTTTATATAGGACTGCCTGTCTGAAATATCATAGACAAAGACCACCTCCGTGGAGCACAATAGACTGCTGGTAAACACAGCGCCTGTATCACATACTGCAAACACTCCCTTCATCCCTTCCTCTCTCAGTCCCTTTCCTCTTCCCTTTCTCTCTCTCATTTTCCTCTCTCGCTCACTTCTTCTCTCAGTCCCTCCCTCTCATCTTACTCTCTCACTCCCTTCCTTCTGGCTCCCAAGGTCAGAGAGACGTTTGTCCTAGTACGGAATAATTGGGCGACTTACAGGCATCTAACATACACACTCACTCTCAAGTCTATTTCACTGTGTAGACATGCATGTGTGGCGGATTGTTGTGTGTCGCAGCATTAGTGTGTCAGCTTGTCTCCACGCAGACTCATACATTACATGACTGATCATTAGAGGAACACAATAACAGTACAACAACCATTTCAGTATGCATGATTAACCCATACATTAAATGAGTTAATAAAACATAAGCACAACTAGAGAACTAATATTTCAACATGAATCTTTCACAGATGAGCTTATCCAATGCACATTTATTCCAGAGTATTACAACAGCACGGTACATCATAGATAGCTAATCAATTATTCCAGAGTATTACAACAGCACGGTACATCATAGATAACTAATCAATTATTCCAGAGTATTACAACAGCACGGTACATCATAGATAACTAATCAATTATTCCAGAGTATTACAACAGCACGGTACATCATAGATAACTAATCAATTATTCCAGAGTATTACAACCGCACGGTACATCATAGATAGCTAATAAATTATTCCAGAATATTACAACAGCACGGTACATCATAGATAGCTAATCATTTATTCAGAGTATTACAACAGCACGGTACATCATAGATAGCTAGTCATTTTGATAAGGTATAAACATGATATAAGAACATGCGTGAATAAGGTAAGACGTGGGAGTGTATGTGCATGCCAAATAAACCTATGCAAAATGTGCATGTCATACATATCCATGAACAAACGTGTTTATTTATGAAGACATACTGTAGTAGTGGATTCACTTCCACTTCATCAAAATATCCTCACTCTATCAACCAAAATGTGCCGAGTCATCCACGCACCGGAAGAAACACTGAACACACTCAAACAGTCACTCAGTATAAACCTGGAGACACATTATACTGTCACTCACCCCGTCCCAGCATTCAGGCATGGTGCCTCAGTAAGCGTGCTCAGTGGAGGAGGAGAAAAAGGAGGAAGAGCGGCAAGAGGAGGAGCAGCCAGTGGAGACGAGACAGACAGACAGACAGAGCCAGTCCTCTCCTGTAGTGGGACTAGGTCCTGGCTTTAGAGCAGAGCCTGCTGGGGGATGCTGCTGGTGGTTTCTTTGTCTCGTCTAGCCTCGTCCTGCTCTGGGGCTGAGCGCTGCAGTGCTGTGCCCCCTCTCTTCCCCCGACACCTTATAAACCCCACTATGAGGGTGTGCCGAACTCAAGCCTATTTGCTGCCGCTCTGCTCATGATTGGTTGGCTGCTCTGTCAGTCACAGCAGCAGTTCTCTGCTGTGCTCTTGTTTTGCTCTCTCATCAGCACCACTGCTCTGTTTCAGGAGAAGATGGCTTATCTCCCTCTCTCTTTCTCTCCCTCTCTCTCTCATTGACCCTGTCCTACCTGTCTCCTTTCCTTTCCCATCCCTCTTGTTGCTCCTTAACAGTCATGGACGGTGATGCATAAACAAATGCTTAGCATGCAGTGAGATTTATTTTTACAAATAAAAATTCAACAGAGAACAGGGACGTCTCTCTCTGTCTCTGTGCAGCAGTAGCAGCATCAGCCAGTAGGCTCCTCCATGCCTCTGTGTAATGGGACATTGATGGGACAGTAAGTGGCCATAGGTCACCAGTAGAGCAGAGCAGAGTACTGTATGTGCGTGTGTCTACTCAGAGAGCAGGGGATGATGGAACAGTGCTGACTACAGATCAGTATGGCAGCAGTGTCTCTCTCTGCTGTAGGTTACATTAATTCACACCAGCAGCCATTGTCCATATTCTCCACAACATCAATTTTTTCTTTCTCTTGTCAGTATCCGCCTTTACTGTGTACAGAGAACTTAGCAAGCTGACTCAACTGTAAACTCTTCATGTCTCTTTCTCTCTCTAGCTCGGTCCCCCTTTTCTGCGGAAGAGAGGGATTAACCCACTCCCCGGCTGACTCAACATTTCCAGTCTTCATTAAATACACAACCTCGTTCTCTCACCCATAATCATATGCACTGTCATCACACACACATGCAAGGACACCCTCAGAAAAACACACACAAACATTTACATTGTAACTCTTATCCAGAGCGACTTACAATAGTGAGTGCATACATTTTCATAATGTATGCACTCCAGTGGGAATCGAACCCACAACCCTTGTGTTACAAGCGCAACACTCTATCAACTGAGTTACATGGCACCATACACTCAACCACTGTGTGATACAACTTGATGCCTGCTGATTTGTGCAAAGCATTTAACAGATAAGGGGAGGGGGGAGGGGGGAGAGAGGGCCTACAACAGCACCTAGATCTTCTGCACAGATTTCAGACTTGGGCCCTGACAGGAAATGGTGTTCCAAAAAAGGTCCAGTTGCCAGGAACACGAATTCAAATTCCATCTAGACACCGTTGCCCTAAAGCACACAAAAAACTATACATACCTCGGTCTGAACATCAGCACCACAGGTAACTTCCACAAACCTGTGAATGATCTGAGAGGCAAGGCAAGAAGGGCCCTCTATGCCATTAAAAGGAACAAAAATTCAACATCCCAATTAGGATCTAGCTAAAAATACTTGAATCAGTTGTAGAACCCATTGCCCTTTATGGCTGTGGCCGCTCACCAACCTATAATTTAGAAAATGGTCCAAACACCAAATTGAGACTGCATGCAGAATTCTGCAAAAACATCTTACGTGTACAATGTAAAACACCCAATAATGCATGCAGAGCAGAATTAGGACAATACCCGCTAATTATCAAAATCCAGAAAAGAGCAGTTATATTCTACAACCACGTAAAAGGAAGCGATTTCTAAACCTTCCATAACAAAGCTATCACCTACAGAGAGATTAACCTGGAGAAGAATCTCCTCAGCAAGCTGGTCCTGGGGCTCTGTTCACAAACACACCCCACAGAGCGCCAGGACAGCAACACAACTAGACCCAACCAAATCATGAGAAAACTAAAAGGTAACTACTTGACACATTGGAAAGAATTAACAAAAAAAAACAGAACAAACTGGAATGCTGTTTGGCCCTAAACAGAGAGTACACAGTGGCAGAATACCTGACCACCGTGACTGAGCCAAACTTAAGGAAAGCTTTGACTATGTACAGTGAGCAAATCCTTGTTATTGAGAGAGGCCGCTGTAGGCAGACCTGGCTCTCAAAAGAAGACAGGCTTTGTGCACACTGCCCACATAATTAGGTGGAAACTGAGCTGCACTTCCTAACCTTCTGCCAAATGTATAACCATGTTAGAGACACATATTTCCCTCAGATTACACAGACCCACAAAGATTATTTTTTTTTAAATCTACATTTGAAAAACTCTCATATCTATTAGGTGAAATACCACAGTGTGCCATCACAGCAGCAATATTTGTGACCTGTTGCCACACGAAAACGGCAACCGGTGAAGAACAAACCACAAGAAAAGGGCACCCATTGAAGAACAAACACATTCATGTTTATTTATTTTCCCTTTTGTACTTTAACTATTTCCACATCTTTACAAAACGGTACATAGACATAATATGACATTTGAAATGTCTTTATTCCTTTGAAACTGTAATGAGTGTAATGTTAACTGTTCATTTTCAATTGTTTATTTCACTTTTGTTTATCGATTTCACTTGCTTTGGCAATGCAAACATATGTTTCCCATGCCAATAAATTCATTTCAATTGAATTGAATTGAATTGAGAGGGTGAGAGAGGGGGGAAGGGGGAGGTGAGAGAGGGGGGAGGTGACACTGGATGTATCAGACAGAGGGGAGAAAGGAGGTGTCTAGACAATTAGTCATATCTCTGATCTCATCGCTACGTGGATTCATGCTAAAATAGACTCTGAACATCACGGTACAGAAATCAACTTCTAAGGACTTCAAAACTACTGTGGTTCTGCACTGTGTGAGAGCTGCTGTGTGATAGTGAATGATTCCATCAGTACGTAGTGGTCCCAACTCATATTAGGCTGTGCCATGACCAAACAGGCACCATGGGTACGTGGGTGAGTGTACAGCATAGGAGGTTGGTGGCACCTTAATTTGGGAGGACGGGCTAGTGGTAAGGAGCGGAAGATGTGCAATGGTATCAAATAGGTCAAACACATGGTTTCCAGGTGTTTGATGCCATTTCATTTGCTCGGTTCTGGCCATTATTATGAGCCGTTTTCCCCTCAGCAGCCCCTTGTGATGTAGAGTAATAACAACAACCAGAGACAGATAGAGAGAGAAAGAGAGTACGGTACATTGAACATTTTGAAAACAGTTCCAGTACCTTCCAGTCTCCAATGGGCATCAGGGTCTCACAGTTCTCCTAGAGAGAGAGAGAGAGTTAGAGAGAGAACAGAAACACAATGTCAACTGACGCTCATTATAACACAGTCACTTTGGTTAAACCTATGAGACGTCACAGGGCTGAGAAGGCTGTTCGAGTTGAAGGGACGGATCTAGAATGTAACATAGATGCTGTGTGGGTCCAAACAAACAGACAATAGTTAGAGGACAGGAAATAGAAGGCTCAGGGAAAGGGGAGACAGAAAGATGCCTTTCCCTGCCCTAAGAGTCAAACCAGAACCCAAGGTTAGATCTATAGAGGTTAGATCTATAGAGGTTAGGTCTATAGAGGTTAGATCTATAGAGGTTAGGTCTATAGAGGTTAGGTCTATAGAGGTTATATCTATAGAGGTTATGTATATAGAGATCATACCTTTAGAGGTTATATCCATAGAGGTAATATATATATATATATAGAGGTTATATATACAGTTGAAGTTTACATACACCTTAGCCAAATACATTTAAATCCGTTTTTCACAATTCCCTATTTTAGGCCAGTTAGGATCACCACTTTACTGTAAGATTGTGAAATGTCAGAATAATAGTAGAAAATTATTTATTTCAGCTTTTATTTCTTTCATCACATTCCCAGTGGGTCAGAAGTTAACATACACTCAATTAGTATTTGGTTGCATTGCCTTTAAATTGTTTAACGTTTACCTCCACTGTATTCACATCCTACCATACCTTTGTCTGTACATTATGCCTTGAATCTATTTTATCGCCCCCAGAAACCTGCTCCTTTTACTCTCTGTTCCAGACGTCCTAGACGACCAGTCATTATAGCCTTTAGCCGTACCCTTATCCTACTCCTCCTCTGTTCCTCTGGTGATATAGAGGTTAACCCAGGCCCTGCAGTGCCTAGCTCCACTCCTATTCCCCAGGCGCTCTCATTTGTTGACTTCTGTAACCGTAGAAGCCTTGGTTTCATGCATGTTAACATTAGAAGCCTCCTCCCTAAGTTTGTTTTATTCACTGCCCTAGCACACTCTACCAACCCGGATGTGCTAGCCGTGTCTGAATCCTAGCTTAGGAAGACCACCAAAAACTCTGAAATCTCCATCCCTAACTACAACATTTTCAGACAAGATAGAACGGCCAAAGGGGGCGGTGTTGCAATCTACTGCAGAGATAGACAGAACTCTGCAGGCTTACTATCCAGGTCTGTACTCAAACAATTCGAGCTTCTACTCTTAAAAATCCACCTTTCCAGAAACAAGTCTCTCACCGTTGCCGCTTGCTATAGACCACCCTCTGCCCCCATCTGTGCCCTTGACACCATATGTGAACTGATTGCCCCCCATCGATCTTCAGAGCTTGTGCTGCTAGGTGACCTAAACTGGGACATGCTTAACACCCCGGCCATCCTACAATCTAAGCTTGATGCCCTTAACCTCACACAAATGATCAATGAACCTACCAGGTACCACCCCAAAGCCATAAACACGGGCACCCTCATAGATATCATCCTAACCAACTTGCCCTCCAAATACACCTCTGCTGTTTTCAACCAAGATCTCAGCGATCACTGCCTCATTGCCTGCATCCGTAATGGGTCTGCAGTCAAACCTTCCCTCATCACTGTCAAACGCTCCCTAAAACACTTCAGCGAGCAGGCCTTTCTTATCGACCTGGCCCGGGTATCCTGGAAGGATATTGACCTCATCCCGTCAGTAGAGGATGCCTGATTATTCTTTAAAAGTGCCTTCCTCACCATCTTAAATAAGCATGCTTCATTCAAGAAATGTAGAACCAGGAACAAATATAGCCCTTGGTTCTCTCCAGACCTGACTGCCCTTGACCAACACAAAAACATCCTGTGGCATTCTGCATTAGCATCGAACAGCCCCCGTGATATGCAACTTTTCAGGGAAGTTAGGAACCAATATACACAGGCAGTTAGGAAAACCAAGGCTAGCTTTTTTTCAAGCAGAAATTTGCTTCCTGTAACACAAAGTTCTGGGACACTGTAATCCATGGAGAATAAGAGCACCTCCTCCCAGCTGCCCACTGCACTGAGGATACTCTGTCACCACCGATAAATCCACTATAATTGAGAATTTCAAGAAGCATTTTTCCACGACTGGCCGTGCTTTCCACCTGGCTACCTCTACCCCGGTCAACAGCCCTGCACCCCCCACAGCAACTCGCCCAAGCCTCCCCCATTTCTCCTTCTCCCAAATCCAGTTAGCTGATGTTCTGAAAGAGCTTCAAAATCTGGACCCCTACAAATCAGCCGGGCTAGACAATCTGGACCCTTTCTTTCTAAAAGTATCTGCCGAAATTGTTGCAACCCCTATTACTAGCCTGTTAAACCTCTTTTGTGTCGTCTGAGATTCCCAAAGACTGGAAAGCAGCTGCGGTCATCCCCCTCTTCAAAGAAGGAGACACTCTTGACCCTGCTACAGACCTATATCTATCCTACCCTGCCTTTCTAAGGTCATCAAAAGCCAAGTTAACAAACAGATTACCGACCATTTCGAATCACACCGTACCTTCTCCGCTATGCGATCTGGTTTCAGAGCTGGTCATGGGTGCACCTCAGCCACGCTCAAGGTCCTAAACGATATCATAACCACCATCAATAAGAGACATTACTGTGCAGCCATATTCATTTACCTGGCCAAGGCTTTCGACTCTGTCAATCACCACATCCTTATCGGCAGACTCAACAGCCTTGGTTTCTCCAATGATTGCCTCGCCTGGTTCACCAACTACTTCTCCGATAGAGTTCAGTGTGTCAAATCGGAGGGCCTGTTGTCCGGGCCTCTGGCAGTCTCTATGGGGGTGCCACAGGGTTCAATTCTTGGGCCGACTCTTTTCTCTGTATATATCAATGATGTCGCTCTTGCTGCGGGTGATTCCCTGATCCAGCTCTATGCAGACGACACCATTCTGTATACTTCTGGCCCTTCTTTGGACACTGTGTTAACTACCCTCCAGACGAGCTTCAATGCCATACAACTTTCCTTCCGTGGCCTCCAACTGCTCTTAAATGCAAGTAAAACTAAATGCATGCTCTTCAACCGATCGCTGCCCGCACCGGCCCACCCGTCCAGATGAACGTGGTACCTTCAGGTGTTTGGAAATTGCTCCCAAGGATGAACCAGAATTGTGGAGGACTACAATTTTTTTTCTGAGGTCTTGACTGATTTCTTTTGATTTTCCCATGATGTCAAGCAAAGAGGCACTGAGTTTGAAGGTAGGCCTTGAAATACATCCACAGGTACACCTCCAATTGACTCAGATGTACATGTAAATTAGCCTGTTTAAATGCACAGTCAACTTAGTGTATGTAAACTTCTGACCCACTGGAATTGTGATACAGTGAATTATAAGTGAAATAAGTCTGTAAACAATTGTTGGAAAAATTACTTGTGTCATGCACCTAACCGACTTGCCAAACCTATAGTTTGTTTACAATAAATGTGTGGAGTGGTTGAAAAACAAGTTTTAATGACTCCAAGTGTATGTAAACCTCCGACTTCAACTGTATAGGTTAAATCTATTGAGGTTATATCTATTGAGGTTATATCTATCGAGGTTATATAGAGGTGTTTTTTCTATAGAGGTTATATATAGAAAGGGTAAATCTATAGAGGTTATATCTAAGGAGGCTATGTGTATATATAGAGGTTATATCTATAAATGTTATATCTATAGAGAATGCATATAGAGAGGTTTTATATATAGAGGTTATATCTATAGAGGTTATACATATAGTGGTTATGTATAAACAGAGGTTATATCTATAATGATTATATATAGAGAGGTTATATATAATGGTTATTGACTTGGAGAAGATCTGCAAAGAGGAGTGGGACAAAATCCCTCTTGAGATGTGTGTAAACCTGGTGGCCAACTACAAGAAACGTCTGAACTCTGATTGCCAGCAAGGGTTTTGCCACCAAGTACTAAGTCATGTTTTGCAGAGGGGTCAAATACTTGTTTCCCTCATTAAAATGCAAATCAATGTATAACATTTTTTGTTGTTATTCTGTCCCTCACTGTTCAAATAAACCTACCATTAAAATTATAGACTGATAATTTCTTCGTCAGTGGGCAAATGTACAAAATCAGCAGGGGATCAAATACTTTTTTCCCTCACTGTATAAAGGCCATATCTATAGAGGTTATATATATAGAGAGAGAGGTTATATATAATGGTTATATATAGAGGTTATAAGCTCATATATAGAGAAGTTATATATATATATATATATGAGGTTATATATAGAGAAGTTATTTATATATATATATATCCTCTCTCTCTCTCTCTCTCTCTCTCTCTCTCTCTCTCTCTCTCTCTATATATATATATATATATATATATACATATAGAGGTTATATATACAGGTTAGAAGGTCATATATATAGAGAGGTTATATCTATAGAGGCTATATATAGAGATTTTATATAGAAGTTATACATAGAGATTTTATATAGAGAAGTTATATATATATATATATATATATATATGAGGTTATACTGACGTTGAATCAGACCAAGCATCATTAGTGGTTTAAGAAACCCAGAGATTTCCTGAAGGTGCAATCCTAGTGCATTCATATACAGTGGTTTCAGGAAACACAAAAGGATTATACATAAAAACACAGATGAGGTGATGAAAAGAAGAAAGTTGCATGGTTTTATCAGAACACATCAGCAGTCCATTGATAGAGGGTGATGCTATTAAGATCAGAGACACAACTAGAGAGCCCGAGTAGCAATGGGTATGTCATGCACTTGTTCTCAGAGGAGAGAATGCAGGTTAGTTGTTTCAGTGGGGCGGTCGGACCAGCAGGTGTCACTCTTGTCCTCTGGAGCCCAGATGTGACTGCAGTAGCACAGCATGGTGGGGGAAGGAGCTGTGGCCCTGTGCTGGTGGTGGCTGGATGCATGTTGTTCTTCAGGAAGTTTAACATTTTTCTATATGAAATGATCCTGTGTGATTATCTGTAAGTATGACACCCTGCTGATTCTATTACTATAGGCTATAGTCAATGATTTCTTCCCCCTGTTGTTTGTGGCCTCCATATTTCTGTGACTCAGCATGTGTTGCAGGTAAGGATAAGCTATGTAAA
Source organism: Brachymystax lenok tsinlingensis (assembly GCA_030435695.1). Classification (NCBI taxonomy): domain Eukaryota; kingdom Metazoa; phylum Chordata; class Actinopteri; order Salmoniformes; family Salmonidae; genus Brachymystax; species Brachymystax lenok. Next base: position 22,037,362 of record CM059793.1, on the reverse strand, counting down.
GGAGCAACCAATAGCACAACCGAAGGAATCCGAGATTTGGTTCCCCCGCAGGGCGAGGGGACTAGTCCCCCTGCAGGGCGTGTTCTGGGTTTGTAATTATCGGGATGCACCCACTGGTCTGATTGCGGGTCTGGCGGAGCCAGTGCAGCGCGATGACATGCCACTGTTGTTGGGGGTGGCTTGAGGAAGAGGGGGCAGTGAGGGGCGCAGGGCTTGCACAGGGGAGTGCGTTCATACACCACCCTTGGTCTCTCTATGTCATAAACACAAACAGAGGTGTGTTACAATGGCTGATCAGTCCACCTCAGAGGTCCAGGCCGGGAGAGACCTGGAGGGGAGGAAGACTACAGATGTAGGATCTTAATTTGAGCCAGTTTGCTACAGCAGGAAAATAATCCTGCAGCAAAAGGAAATGTGGATTATAATTAATTGAATTTTTTTGTAGGGTTTGATACATTTTAAGTTAGGGCAAATCAAGTATGACATTTTAAAGTGGAAAACCTTAAATACTCTACACGTTTGCATTTCCTGTTGTGTAGGAACATTCTCATCAACAAAAGATTGATCAAATTAAGATCCTACATCTGTACCTAACAGACCTGTGAGGCCATGACCCACGTGTAGAGGAGGACAAGAGAGGCAAAGCTGTCTGGATAAGCTGCTGTCATTATGTCATCCTGATCAAATCAAATCAGTCTTTTAATGGAAACAAATTAATCTGGGTTACACATCCACTCCACATAGCGCTTTACTTCAATATGCAAAGTAAGTCCTCATGATTAATTACCACTATGTAATAATCAGCAATAATCAACATTGCATTGATTATTACATTTTTACTTGGCCTCAGTGTTTTAACAGCCACTGTCTTGATATTGTCTTAGTAATCCGTTTCTCCACTCTGTCAATCATTGTCAAGAGTGTCAGTGAAGTGTATAAATGACTGTGACATATCCTCTCAGACAATTGGCATTTTAATCAATGTGATTAGCACTTCTTTTCTCTACTGATGCCACCTTTCTTACGCTCCTCATTTTCAGTCACAGCATTCAAGAGTTTACTGAATGACTTATTATGCCAAGAGAAGTATACTGTTGCAGTCACTGGTTTTTGTAAGACCTCAACGCAGCCTCTCAACTCCCCCCATCCTTTCACACTCCTAAATGTGAATATTAATGCAGTGTATGATGAATCCCTCCTACACAAGTAAACAGATTTTCTGTTTCACAACCAGGACACACACAAATACACTATTATATCAACTACACACACATGCACAAAAATAAATGAGTATTCCAATGCTCGCAACACACAAAATAACTAACAAACAGACACACAGATACGCACGCACGCACGCACACACACACACACACGGGTACGTAAAGAAAATGCTCACCATCTCAGCGTCTTGTCCTCTCTGTTCTTGCAGTAGGGGTTTCTCCTCAGTAAATTGCTGCTCCTTCATCCCAGCCATCCTGGAGAGCAACCTGCAATCACCATAGCAATGCACACCTGAGATTACATAGCCCACTTTGTTACTTTAGTAAAACATCTTAAATCGAACCACCAATTCAAATCCCTGCAGCAAACCCCTATCATAAGGTTTCTTCCCCCAATAATTATCTACAATATATCAACCATGGTTTCTGTGGCTGGGCCTGGGCGTGGGAGATGTTTTCATAGTCCCTTTATGTTGGACATGTAAAGGGAGGTCCACGGATGCACAGTATCTGAATAGAGAATACATTCTGGTGTTGGTCTGTTGGAAAACAGATTTAAAGGTAGTAGCCTGTTCTCTTTGGGTCTCCAGTGGTTTCAGCTCATGGATTGGGTCATAGACTGTTGAATAAAGCAGGTCTGAGGACCCAGCCAGGCAGTCAGACAGTGAGCTTCCCCATTAGGATATAATTAAACTCCAGCAGTGTGGTTGAGGCCAGTGGACACAGAGGGGCTCTATCAATTCTGAGTGATATGTCTACACTGGCCAAACTCGGACGACGCAGGGCCAATTGTGCGCCACCCTATGGGACTCCCAATCACGGCCAGGTGTGATACAGCCTGGAATACAGCCAATGCACACATGGACTCACACACACAAGCACACATATGCGCGTGCACACACACTCACAGTTGCAGGTAGACATTGAGTATACACGTTGTGCATGCACACACAGACACATTCATTTGTTAATTGTCAAGAAAAACAAATGCAACAAGATAAAAGAAAGCTTATCGAATAAAACATTTACAGATGAGCAAGACGTAAAGGTAAAGAAGCAGTAATGGGAGGCTGCCAGCACAATAAGCATGTACAGTATGGGTAATATGGAAACCTATGAGACTAACAACTAGCCCTTCCAGGATTAAGTACTTTACTGGCAGAAATGTAGACTCAGTTAACACCAAAATATTTTCTGTTTGAGTCTCCCTACCAAATTGAGTCAGGTATGGAGGAGCTGTGGCCTCAAAGATTTAGAAATTGTATCTTCACACCGTGACAGGTTGTTTAATGACTGGGATGCAGTAAAAACAACAGCTGGACAGCTCTCTCTCTCGCTCTCTCTGTCAGCAGCAGTTTCCAGACCTGTCTTTGTGTAGCATGAACACCCTTAATTAAACAGACAAAACCCAGATGCAGACAATCCAAAATAAAAGTTGTTTGGAGATACTTGATAACAAAACTATACTCCTGTCTTTGTGACAACACTGTTGCTGTTCTCTGTTTGAAAGTGACCTTTGCATAAGCATGACAATGGGCCCATGACCAGTTTTAATTAGGATCTAACCAGCCACCAGCCTCATCAATCTGCCTGCTTAACAATCTGCCTGCTTAACCTCCCTCCCTCCCTCCTTATATAAGATGGCTCACTGTGAAATCAATTATCATTACACAGTCTATATTTGTCACTGTTGACACTGTTTCAAACCCACTGATTTGGGTTCAGATGACTCATTACTTTTATTTGCTAGCTGCTGCTTTATTTCATATTCCCTAAATCCACAAATAGGATTTAATATTTTCTCTGAGGAACTATTCATCATGCTAATGAAAGTAAATGAGTGGGACTTTATTTACCTAAAATGAGACTGATAGGAAACATCAACTTCACTTTTCAGTGGTGCAGGTGGTGTGTGTGTGGAGTCAAAAGGGTCAAGTGCTACTTCTAAGTCTGTTTTCATCCAGTGTGGGCCGGGGTCTGCTCTCTGAATCTGCTCTCTGAATCTGCTCTCTGAATCTGCTCTCTGAATCTGCTCTCTGAATCTGCTCTCTGAATCTGCTCTCTGCCAGTAAAAAAAAGATGAGGTGAAGTTCATTTTTCTCCACGAGGTTGAAGATCTTCCTTTTACAGTAATTGGTCAAGGAGGGTAAAATAAATCCATCCTCCTTTCTCATCCCCCTCTCTCTCTCCCTCTCCTCTGTTCTTTTATTGGGCCACGGTTCTACCCAGACTTTGTTGCCATGGCAACTCCCAGCAGCGCTGTCGGCCCAGCCCGGCTGGGTTCTAACAGGATCAGGTTAGGCTTCTCCTTTCCTTTTGACATCATCTCATTTCCACCAGCTGCTCCCAACTCCCATCTATTTACCCCCGGCTATCTCTGTCTGGCTGGCCATTTCCACCCCATGTATATCTACTGTAACAACACCGTCCCACTCTCATGGAGTTCATAGGGTGCAGAGCGGGAGGGTTACTGAGAATCTCTCTCACAGGGGGATAAGGTCTGTGTGACTCATATCTGTGTGACTCATATCTGTGATATCTGTGATATGAGTCACACAGAAGAGTGAGGCTGAGTGTGAGGGAGGGAGATAGACAGCCAGTGTCTGAAAGAGGCTATTGGGAGATGACAAGGCTGTGGGAAAAGCATTCTGCTGGACAGGAAATCAATGGGATGTGTATGTGGGGGGAAGCATCAGACCAAATGCACAAATTCAGAATCAATACCTGGAAACTGGGCCAGGTTCAGCTCTGTGCTATGTGTGTGTACAGTACAGTGTGTGTGTACAGTGTGTGTGTGTACAGTGTGTGTGTACAGTGTGTGTGTACAGTGTGTGTGTGTACTGTGTGTGTTTGAACAGTTTGTTTTGCCCATAAATTGAATAACACTGACCCAGCAGCGATTCCAGAAAGGCACTGCGACTTGATTCATGATTTTTCAAGCCTCCTCGCTGTCAGTAACTTAATTAACTCTGGTCCAGCTTATTAATTAGCCATATGGACGATAACATTAGAGAGGATTAAAGGCCAACTCATCCAAAGGAGAAAATGGCCCTTTTGCGCTCTGCAGCAGAGAGCACATACCACACCTTCACGCTTGTGGAATCTAATAACCCAAGAAACTAAATCAATTAAACACACGAACAAATTAATATCGGAGAGGGAAGGGAGCACAAACAAGAACACTGGTCATACCTGAGGCTTTGCGCTCACTGATAGATCCTGCATTAAAACATCTCAGATTGGACCCTATTCCCTATATAGTGCATTACTTATGACCTTCAAAAATACAATATGTGACCGACCGGCTCAAATCGGTCTTATGTAGCAAAATTTGAAATTGTGTTTTTTTTACGCTGGATAAACGTAGAGACTCAGAGCTACAAAATGGTATACCATACACTACAGTTGAGGAACAATTGGAAAGTAATTTTGCTTTGAAAGTTGATAAACTTGTAAACTCACTTTTTAGAAAATGGCCTTTGAATATTTTGGTACAAGTTTTGGAGAGCCCTTCTTTGTCTACACCCATTCAGCATTGTTCACACCCTCTTAAGATTTAGCCCCACCCATCTCTTTAAGGGTGGATCCGAATGTACTAACAGCAGTCAAGCACCCAAGCTAACTTGCTGGCTATTTCCAGACATCTAAGTGAGAGAAAACAGCTCACTGAACATTACTCGCCCTAGCAGAGCTAGCTAGGTAAACAATGAACCATAATCACAACTCATGACGTTGCTACCCTGCATGAATCTGCAGTTGGCTAACCAACCAGGTTCTATGTTAGCTAGCTAACATTAGGCTATAGCTAGCCAAGCAAATGGCTCTTTCTGTCAAAATTAGAAACATGTAATATCTGATAATGTAGCTAGCCAGAGTATCTTACCCGTATACATCATTCATGGTTGGACGCGTCTCCTGTCGGATGCCATGGTTGCCCTTAGTTTGAAGATGTAATTCGGAAGTTATCATACTCGAATTCCACTGATTTCAAAACTCAGTCCTCCAGAAAGTGGAGAGCAACACTTATGCAGTTTTAATACACAATACATTTGAAGAATGTCCAGCCTACTCATTATCTCAGCCAATCATGGCTAGCGGGAAGGTTGCTGTTTTTTCTTTGGCTAAACCAACTAGGCTCGTAATTTAACAATTTATTCGTATTTACAGATGGCATACACGTTTTTTATTAAGGCACATGAAAGTTCACATGTTCGAGAAGGCATTTCTGCCAAAAAAATGCATTTTGATGAAAAAAAAGTTTATGTTCAAATGGCTCTCCTGTGAAGTAGTAACCCGCGACATACGCCTAGTTTCCTGAAACGAGTCACATGTAGGAAAATGTTTTCCCCTATTTCTCTTTGTTCCTAGTGTTGTTTATGAGCTATGTGAACATATTCTTACTGTACACACAGATATTTCCTACAACAACAGAACCAATCAAACTGTTAGCTGTTGAAACATATAATTGAATCCTTCAATTATTAATACAGTGATGCATGTCTGTCTGAAGGCCTTAGACGAAAAGCAAACCATTCATGGGGGGAGCAAGATATCAAATGTGGACTCATGGATAAAAAATTTATCACCAGATATCAGCTCATGGCTGGTATGGCTGGTACCCCTGGCATGGTGCTTCTCATACTTCCAACAGGCTTATGGGCTTTGTCCTGCAGGCCAGCCTACTATATGGCTGTTCTATCAGTACTGAATGGCTGTTCTACCACTATTTTATCAGACTGTCTCTGATGGCAGCTCTGAGAGCAGCACATACATGGAGATAGGCTGCCTCCCAGTACTTTTGACCAGAGTCCTATGGGACATATTCCTACAGGACTGGCCTGTGGTGCACTATAAAGGGAATAGGGTTCCATTTGAGAGGCAGCCAATATCTATCTCCATGTATGTGCTGCTCTCAGAGCTGGCATCAGAGACAGCCTGATAGAACAGTGGCCCCTGAGGAATCCACAGGGCTGTCGCTACAGCCTGCCTGATCTGGCTTGGCCCTGCCTCCTGTCACTAGGTACCCCGTGCTATGGGACAGAGCAAGCTGGACAGAAGTGCACTCTCAATGGGACCTGTGCAAAACAGAGAAGGATGAGGCATGGGAGCTCTTAAACCTTCCCGACCGACCACTACTGTTTCAGAAGACTGCATTTTGTATTGCTGCATTCGTACTTGTATATCGAAAGATGGATCTCTTGATGATTTTAATATTAAATGCAATAGGCCTACTGTAAACAAGCCAATAGAATGTACTATAAGTATTGTAGGTAGATGTGAAAGTATCTGCCCTACATTGACTGCCCTGATCTTGGAAGCTTCTTGGAATCTCTTAGAAATCCATCCCTCTTCTTCCACCTGACTCAGGTTTGTTAAAGGTTACATAGTGGTGGATACCTACACTGGCCCGAAAATCCTGTTTTATCTCATGGTACAGTATGCTGCCAGGCCCTACATTGGCCGTTTCAGATGTCAGCCGTTAGTGACAACAGCCTCGCCCAGTGTAGGCACACTCAATGACCAATATGTCAGCTAGCTACATCATCCCCTTCAACGAAGTCACCCATTCTCTGTCTATTCTAAGCTAAACATCCACAACATTTCGGCCTATAGCACGCAATGTCTCTTTATTGCCCCACAAACTCAGGTTGTTTGATTGAGCCGGACAATTTGTACTTGAGATACTGAAAACTAAAAGTAGTAAGTATGGTGGTTAGTCTCAGGAAACAAATCCAAAAGCCTAAACAGAGAAAATATGCAACAGGTTTCAACCACTTGACACCTAGCTATACCTTATGCCAAAAGACTATCAAGGAGATGAAAATACTGAGTTTGAGACTATACCCACAAACCCTAAAGCGAGGACATGATTAGCATGCAAGATGTGTGGAACATGCAGTTCCGTCCAGACTGAAAACAACACAGTACAGAAACAGCCATGGACGGGGTTGAAGCTGATGGATGGTAATATAACACACACATAGAGAATGTGTGCTGTGATGCTTGGCTACAGCTCTTCTGATGTCTTGGTCCAGTGCTCTGCTGTGATTGGTCCATGGCTCATGAGTCTCTTTCAACTTTGCCAAAAAGTGCTTGATGACTCAAAAGACATGGTCCAACACCGAGCAGCAATCCGATTCATGAGTTGTGGTCCAATGCTCTGCAGTGATTGGCCATTGGCTTGTACTCCAGCACAATAAGTTACGGTCCACAAGCTAGGCCTTGGTGTGGAACACTGCAGTCATCAGCCCATGACTTTAAGAAGGACGGACAGTGAATGGAAGCAGCGATGTACTAGATGCCAAAAACATAAGTTAAGGAAGCTATATACAGTATATGAACTCCATTCCAGATGGCACTACGTACATTGTCTGCAGCAGGCTCTGCGGCACCGTGCAGTTAGCCTTTGAAGAGAAGTTCCAAAACAATCCGGGCCCCATCTATCAGTACAAAATAAAATCATCCATTGGAGATTGAAAGAAAGAGGGGAAAAAAGTGAACAGCAAAGTTTAAGCCATATCATCATGACTCATAGGTCGATTTTTACAGTGATAGGAACAGAGCAGCTTTACATGGAGGAACAAACACACCGGGTATATTGCTCTTTGTATTTTTATTAATACCCAGAAGCAGCAGAGAAACAGACCTGGTCCCATACAGTGGGCTTTGTTGAGCTTACATATGACAAAAAGTGAACCTGAACTGTTATTTTTACACTGTACAGGGTGAGAATACAACCTAATAAACCGTGTGGATAACAGGAACATTGTGTCTAATGTCCAATTGTTAAAGCATTTGATCCTATAATCAAATGTACAGTGTTAGGGTTCTGCACCAGTCTTATATAATACAATGAATTGGGGCTGCACCAATATGATTTCATATTATCTTGTAGACAGAAACTGTACAAATGAACAGGACATATTTTCACACAGGGTGAAAATCATTCATATCAGGATTTACCTTCAGCCCAGACCAGGAGCATGTCATAATTTTGCTGACAGATCACTCACAACATGTCAGGCCTGATATTCAGCTTCAGATCTCTACGTTTTGCCTACAGGTCCCAGTGTGCAACTACCATTCAACAAGGCAGGCGGCCGTGCACACACAGCATGTAAATGAACATCTACAGACACACAGGTATCAAAGGAGAAGCAACAGATATCCAATTTAAATGTCCTCTGATAAACTCTTTATTGAGACTATAAAACTTGGAACACAGTCTATTTGGACCAGAATATCAACTGCCTCTATCTCTAACTCTGCCACAGGCAATGGCCTCAGATATGAAGTGTGGTTCTTTTGTGATTAGTGTGGCTGCTGTTTATTGAAAGGTAGGGTAGAACATAAACCATGTTCTACGGCTGACACACAACTGAACTCAAAGCAGTTCGCTGTTCGCTAGTCTCTTTAACTGGAAGCAGAAGGCCTGCACCTGGTAAGAAAGTTGTCTGCATATTCTCTACATGACTTATTAATACGCAGGCTGCCAGGGATGTCTAAAGGCAGGTATGGTCTATATGACGCACTCCTGTTTCTAGGGTTAATAAATTCAACCTGACGACCTCATACTCGCGCCAATGCAGAGGCTGGCACACTGTCCTACAGCACTGGGACACAGTCAGAGCCTCACTTATACAGCTAGGAGGAGACAGTAGAGGATATTGGGGGCTAATGTCTCTATACTGTATGTGCAGTCAATTCCCTCTTCCATCATCTATGTACTATAACATCCTTATGCACTATAAAAGAGTTAAGTCAAGCTTTGCAAAAATGTGTTCTGTCATTCTATCTCATGTAGGTCTTTCGTTTCTGGTCCAAACTGAGCACAGTGAACATACAGACAGATAAGAACTTACCTGCTGTGGTGGTTTGAGCTGCTAGGGTGGCTGTTGATGCGTCTGGATTTTGCAGTGCGTCTGTTTCTCTCTCTTCTCTCTCTTTCCCCCAGTCTGTTCTGGTCTGTGTGTCTGTGTGTGCTACAGAGAGAGGCTGTCTACTCTATGGGTTCTCTGCTACCCTATTCATCCTCCCTCCTTCTTTCTCTCCAACTCCCTCCCTCCCTGATAATAAACAGAGAGCACGTGTTATCCCCGATGATGCAGCATGAGAGCGCCACCACACTAAAAGATCAGAGGCGAGGGAGGGGGGAGGAGGGGAGAGGGTGATGAAATTAAACAGGGAAGAGTGAAAGTGATGTGAGGTAAATTAAATCGAGGATAGAGATAAGGAGGGATGCTGAGAGCCTGCTTGAGAGAAGGATATGTACATAAAAGTGAGATTTAGAGTGATAGAAGATAAAGGATAGAAACAGATAATTTTGGGGTAACAATTATTGCTCTTGAAAACAGAAGAATGAAGCTTCCACTGCACCAATAAGTTCACAATCATGAGCTTCAGAATACTATTTTTAACAACACCCACAAAATGACACAACAAATATAGTACATCATGGATTTATTATTCCCTTTGACACATTTCAACTCTAGTCAGCCTCTCAGGCTCCCTCACACCCACACAGGCATAAACCAATACAATGGGCTACCAATAAGGCGGCAGGTAGCCTAGTGGTTAGAGCGTTGGACTAGTAACCGAAAGGTTGCCCCTATTGTTCTGCCCCTGAACAAGGCAGTTTAACCCACTGTTCCTAGGCTGTCATTGAAAATAAGATTTTTTTCTTAACTGACTTGCTTGGTAAAATAAATAAAATACAATGGGCTACCAATACAATGGTAGGGGATCTGGGGATCAGCCAGTTTTCTTTTTAACATATATTCTTTTCTCCTTTGATATCAAAACACAGAGGACAATCATGCAGACAACATTGGATCAGTGTTTATTTGCTGAATCCAGAGAGCATACCCCATCACATCTCTCCCTTTTCTCTCCGCACTCTGTTGTCCCTTACGTTTAGATTAACGTCTGTTTTCTTCATTTCACATTGACAAAGTGACCTACTTTAGAACATCACTGAGTGACTGACTAGACACAGAGTATTATCAGACTGACTAGACACAGAGTGTTATCAGACTGACTAGACACAGTGGTATCAGACAATATGGAGCGATTGCCAAAATGTATTTTATACCTTGTTTATCTCAGCTAAGAGGACACTGTTTGTATGCAATACTTAAAAAAGGGTTCAAACAGGGGTGCAACTTTGGTTTTAGAAGTGGGGGGGCATAAGTTTTATTTAATTAATAAATCGGTCGGAGGCTTTCACATGGTCCAAAAGCACACCGTTACCTTGTTTTGTATCACATTCCATTGATAAAACTGCGGAGGAATACAATTTCAGAATGTGGGAGGGACATGTCCCCCTCGTCCCCAGTGAAAGTTGCGCCCCTGGTTTCAAATATGCTTATGTCTAACGTATGAGAATTTAATAATTAAATATAATCATTACTGTAAATTACATTCTATGTGTTTTTCTCCTTGTAAGTGAAGGTAAACTGGTACATTAATTGACAGAAGTCACAAATGGTTTTTGTATGGTATCTCTCTTAAGATATATATCAATCATTAGCTATCTAGAGATTTATTTATTTTACTAGGCAAGTCAGTTAAGAAACAAATTCTTATTTTCAACGACAGCCTAGTGACCTACTTTAGAACATCACTGAGTGACTGACTAGACACAGTGGTTAACTGCCTGTTCAGGGGCAGAATGACAGATTTGTACCTTGTCAGCTCAGGGATTTGAACTTGCAGCCTTTCGGTTACTAGTCCAACACTCTAACCACTAGGCTACACTGCCACCCCAGATAGGTCTGCACAGTTGGAATGGATGTCTGAGGGGCATTTGTTATAATCTTCCCTGGTTAGAGGGAAAAGGAAGAGTTGACTAGATTGACCCCACCCCATTGGCTTAACCTGGGCGATAATTTAGACTGTGGCACAATGACCAGCCTATTGAATCAATGTGTCCTGGTTATTGAGTCATCCCTCTGTGTGCCTGGCAGACATCTTAGCTTGGATGTCGACCCACCACTTCAAGCTCAACCTCGGCAAGACGGAGCTGCTCTTCCTCCTGGGGAAGGCCTGCCAGCTCCAAGACCTCTCCATCACAGTTAACAACTTCACCTTGTCCCCCTCCCAGAGTGCATCAAACCTTGGTGTGACCCTGGATGACACTCTGTCATTCTCTGCTAACACCAAAGCAGTGACACGCTCCTGCAGGTTCATGCTCTACAACATCCATAGAGTACGACCTTTCCTCACACAGGAAGCGGCGCAGGTCCTAATCCAGGCTCTTGTCATCTCCCATCTACTGTAGACTACTGAAACTCTCTGTTGGCCCCTCCCTACCTTCAGGCTATTCTCAAACCCTACACCCCAACCTGAGCACTGTTCTGCCACCTCTGGTCTCTTGGCCGCCACACCCCTATGTGTGGTCAGCTCCCACTCAGCCCAGTCAAAGCTCTTCAAACCAATTGAACAGCTCTCCTGGCACCCCAATGGTGGAATCTGCTTCCCCTGAAGCTAGGACAGCAGAGTCTCTGCCCATCTTCCGAAAACGTCCAAAACTCTACCTTTTCAAAGAGTATTTTCCTACTAGCACTGGCTTTCCTGATAACTACTTTATTGAGGGAAAATGTACTTGCTACCACTGTGGTATGTGGTTGTCTCACCCAGCTACAGTATCTTGACTCTTGAGATGAACGCACTAATTGTAATTCACTCTGGATAAGAGCATTCGGTTAATGACTAAAGGGTACATGTAAAATGTCTGAGAACGGTATTGCGTTGCTATGGCTCTACAGTCTATTGTCTGTGTTGACTGAGGCAGACACCTCAGAAATGTCTCATGCAGCTCCTGATAGACTGTCAGACTCAATCGGTTGCTCACAGATGAGGATGTGCACTTTAAAGAGGTATGCAGGACATGTCTGTACAATTGTCTGTATTTGTGAGAGAGATGGTAGTAGAATAGCGGGTGTGATGTGACTTGAGTAAATGAGGGATACAAAGTATATTGAAAGCAGGTGGTTCCTGAGTTAATTAAGCAATTAACATCCCATCATGCTTACTGTCATGAATAAAAATGCTGGGCTGGCCATTATTTTTTCTACCATGGCTATGCCCCCATAGGTTAACAATGCCCCCATAGGTTAACAATGCCCCCATCCAAAGGGCACGAGTGGAGTGGTCACTGAATGGTTTGTTGAGTATGAAAATGATTTAAACCATATGCCATGGCAGTCTCAGTCACCAGCTCTCAACCCAATTGAACACTTATGGAAGATTCTGGAGCCTGAGACAGCGTTTTCCACCACCATCAACAAAACACCAAATTATGGAATTTCTCGTGGAAGAATTGTGTCGCATCCCTCCAATAGAGTTCCAGACAACATAATATATGCTATGTGCATTGAAGCTGTTTTGGCTTGTGGTGGCCCAATGCCCTATTAAGACACAATGTTGGTGTTCCCTCTGTTTTGGCCGTTACCTGTGTATCTACACTAGCTACACACAGTACCAGAGTTCCAATTTATTTTAGGTTCAGTGAGTTTACTGTTTTGAGCCTCTAGTGCATACAGTTGTACAGATTGTGTACCACCACAGCCTGGTTGTTGACCACCACCATGAGTGAGGAGTGTCATTATAGAGTGACATGTGTCACAAGCTGTAATATCAAAGTCTCATAAATAGTCTATCTAGAATCCTGAGGCTGCCAGGGTGGTCATCTTGGACACAGACCTTCGTCAGAGCCCACTTTACTAGAAAAATATCTCCTTTGGGCCAGAGCTTCGATCAGTTTCATTAACAGCAAGACCAAACATGAGTCAATTTGACAGGAGCCGAAATACAAATAGGGGACCATGCTCTTAAGAAAGAGAACTCACAATACACTGCTGGGACCAGTGCCATGTATGTTTTGGGGCCAGAGAGAGAATGTCCAAGAAAAGCTAATTTAGCAGGGAGAGTCAGTTCTATGCTGACCTGTTCGGTCTGGACAAAAAGCTCAGTCTTCACCAGACAGATTACTATACACAGTGTTCACAAACAGGGAGCAATTGGCCCTAATTTGTCTCTGTGCAAGGATACTGGTGATGATGGTCCGGTACAGTAAACAGGTCAGAGACTTCATTAGGTTGTAGACAGAGTAGACTTGAGTAGAGAACAGCCGTTTGCTGTGTCCAAAATGGCAACCTATTCCCTTTATAGTGCCCAGGGCTCTGGTCAAAAGTAGTTCACTAATAAGGAATAGGGTTCCATTTGAGACACACAGTGGAGTGGTGAACAGCCTTTGTGGGTTAGTTCTGCGTACTTATTGAACTCACTTCGATTCCATTTGTTTGCCCATTCGCTAACACTCCCAATTTCACAATCGATCACACCTGACATCTCCCTAGTGGGTAGCAACATGTCCTCTCATTGTGCTGCACGTTGACAACAACATGCCTAAAATAGTAAATAAACTCCAATACTCCTATCTGCTGTCCATCTGTTCATCCATGGCCCACAGTAAGAGACACTAATTTTCACCACTAATGCTACTATGCCAGTCGAAGGGCTGTGGTGGCGACAGGCCCCCAGAGTGCCAGTGGGCTGAGTAATGACTCATCTGTGTGTTATGCCGAGATTGGGCAGCTCTCAGGCAGCGAGGGTGGCTCTCCTCTGATATATTTATGGAAACCTTTTCTCTTGAGTCGCTCCCCTGTCCATTGACAGAACACCCAGTGCTACATTCAATCCACCAACAGAGAGGTATAGAAAACAGAGAGAACCAGGGATCAAAGCAGAGAGAGTCAATCAAAACAGAAAGAGAGATGGATGAGTGGTAACACTTTACATGTACAGTACCAGTCAAAAGTTTGGACACACCTACTCATTCAAGGGCTTTTCTTTATTTTTACTATTTTCTACATTGTAGAATAATAGTGAAGACATCAATACTATGAAATAACACATATGAAATCATGTAGTAACCAAAACAAAGTGTTAAATAAATTAAAAATATATTTGAGATTTGAAATTCTTCAAAGTAGCCACCTTTTGCCTTGATGACAGCTTTGCACACTCTTGGCATTCTCTCAACCAGCTTCATGAGGTAGTCACCTGGAATGCATTTAAATTAACAGGTGTGCCTTGTTAAAAGTTAATTTGTGGAATTTTTTTTCCTTCTTAATGTGTTTGAGCCAATCAGTTTTTTTGTGACAAGGTAAGGGTGGTATACAAAAGATAGCCCTATTTGGTAAAATACCAAGTCCATATTATGGCAAGAACAGCTCAAATAAGCAAAGAGAAACGACAGCCCATCATTACTTTAAGTCAATGCGGAACATTTCCGGAACTTAAAGTTTCTTCAAGTGCAGTCGCAAAAACCATCAAGCGCTATTATGATACTGGCTTTCATGAGGACCACCACAGGAAAGGAAGACCCAGAGTAACCTCTGCTGCAGAGGATAATGTCACGTCCTGGCCATAGCGAGCCCTCTGTGTTCTCTATGGGATTTTGGGCCAGGACGTGACCAGGGGTGTTTTGTGTTTTCTATGTTGGTGATTGTGTGTGGTTCCCAATTAGAGGCAGCTGATTGTCGTTACCTCTAATTGGGGACCATACTTTGTGTCCTCTTCCCACCTGTGTGGTGGGTTATTGTTTGTTATGTTGTATGTGCTGGTTGCGCTACACATTATATGTTACGATCTGTTATTTCGTTATTGTTTTTTTGTAAGTTTCACTTTTCATAAAAAATATGTGGAACTCAAATCACGCTGCGCCTTGGTCCGTTCATGAAGATCGTCACAGATAAGTTCATTAGAGTTACCAGCCTCAGAAATTGCAGCCAAAATAAATGTTTCACAGAGTTCAAGTAACAGACACATCTCAACATCAACTGTTCAAATAAAATAAAATAAAATTTTATTTGTCACATACACATGGTTAGCAGATAGTTAATTAATGCGAGTGTAGCGAAATGCTTGTGCTTCTAGTTCCGACCATGCAGTAGTATCTAACAAGTAATCTAACAAATTCACAACAACTACTTTATACACACAAGAGTAAAGGAATGAATACGAGTATGTACATATAAATATATGGGTGAGCGATGGCTGACCGGCGTAGGCAAGATGCAGTAGATGGTATGGAGTACAGTATATACATATGAAATGAGTAATGTAGGATATGTAAACATTATATAAATGGCATTGTTTAAAGTGGCTAGTGATACATTTATTTCATCCAATTATAATTATTAAAGTGGCTAGAGATTTGAGTCGATGGCTGAACGGCATAGGCAAGATTCAGTAGATGGTTTAGAGTACAGTGTATACATTTGATATGAGTAATGTCGGATATGTAAACATTATATGCAAAATAGTTTGAAGTGGCTAGTGATACATTTGTTACATCCAATTCCTATTTTTAAAGTGTCTAGAGATTTAAGTCAGTATGTTGGCAGCAGCCACTCAATGTTAGTGATGGCTGTTTAACAGTCTGATGGCCTTGAGGTAGAAGCTGTTTTTCAGTCTCTCGGTCCCAGCTTTGATGCACCTGTACTGACCTCGCCTTCTGGATGATAGCGGGGTGAACAGGCAGTGGCTCAGGTGGTTGTTGTCCTTGATGATCTTTTTGGCCTTCCTGTGACATCGGGTGGTGTAGGTGTCCTGGAGGGCAGGTAGTTTACCCCCGGTGATGCGTTGTGCAGTCCTCACTACCCTCTGGAGAGCCTTACGGTTGTGGGCGGAGCAGTTGCCGTACCAGGCGGTGATACAGCCCGACAGGATGCTCTCGATTGTGCATCTGTAGAAGTTTGTGAGTGATTTTGGTGGCAAGCCAAATTTCTTCAGCCTCCTGAGGTTGAAGAGGCGCTGTTGCGCCTTCTTCACCACGCTGTCTGTGTGGGTGGACCATTTCAGTTTGTCCGTGATGTGTACGCCAAGGAACTTTCCACCTTCTCCACTACTGTCCTGTCGATGTGAATAGGGGGGTGCTCTCTCTCCTGTTTCCTGAAGTCCATGATCATCTCCTTTGTTTTGTTGACATTGAGTGAGAGGTTATTTTCCTGACACCACACTCCGAGGGCCCTCACCTCCTGTACATTAAGGTATACTTTATAGACCGTGTATAGGTAGTTTAGCCATGCTGTGAATCATCACCTACTGTAGGCAACCAATGGTTCTGTATCACAGTTTTTCCATTACCACTACCTAGCTGTTTACAACCTATTACAAAACCAGTGTTTGCCGCATAATATTGGGAAGAATATGTTCCTCTCTCTCTATCCTCCCACCTCCAGCCCATGGAGTGGTTGGGCTGTTGCATCGGTGCCAATGAGTGCGCAGTGGGGGGAGATTATAACCATTTGAAGAGCGTTGTGGGGGTGTTTGCTCAGATATGGCTAATCCTGATACCTCATCACTGTGGCTGCAATGTTCACCTCAGCTCCTCTCCCTCACTATGCCTTCAAGCAGGGGGCCTCTGTTTGCCTCAGCTTCTCGCAGAGCACTCACACAGACATAGAGTCTGAGGAGACAGAGAGGAAGAGGAGAAAGCAGACAGATGCAGCGATAGTTCTATTGATGTAGCTAGGCTACATGCTCCCTGTGGTGAGGATGAGAGGAAAGTGTCATCTCTCACAGAAGTACACCTCAACAAAAGTTGACTTTTAGATGCTTGTGTTAAAGTTTCACCTCACTGAAGTCATGGTACTGATTAAACAAGATACGTTATGCCGCTGGGTAGTGTAGTTCAAAACATGAATAAAGACAGCTGTCAGGTATTGGACTTTTTTTAAATGAATCTTATCATTTATTTGACCAGGACGTTCACATTGCGGTGGGCAACTATTTTACAAGTGAGCCGTATCCAAGAAAGAGGCATAAAGGTTTTATACACAAGATTACAAACACATAACGTACATGAGTACAATTTTACATTATACCTCCTTAAAATTCATGATAATGCCTTCTTATAAAACTCTAGTGTGTAGGGTATTGTTCACCTTTTTGTGCAGTTTCCTATTCAACCACGCTATGCACTGAAAACGCTTCCATAAGTCAGAATGCAGGTAACTGCATAAATTATGGAAACACTTAAGTAAATGAGGAATGCAAAGTTTATTGAAAGCAGGTGCTTCCACACAGGTGTGGTTCTTGAGTTATTGAAGCGATTAACATCCCATCATGCTTAGGGTCATGTATAAAAACGCTGAGCACTGTGGGCAGGTCATTATTTTGGCTACCATGGCTAGGATGACAATGCCCCCATCCACAGTGCACGAGTGATCACTGAATGGTATGAAAATGATGTAAACCATATGTCATGGCCGTCTCAGTCATCAGATCTCAACCCAATTGAACACTTATGGGAGATTCTGGAACGGCACCTGAGACAGCGTTTTCCACCACCATCAACAAAACACCAAATTATGGAATTTCTCTTGGAAGAATGGTAGTTAAGTTCAAGACACATGTAGAATCTATGTTCTGGCTCGTGGTGACCCAAAGCCCTATTAAGATACTTTATGCTGGTGTTACCTTTATTTTGATCTGTGAAGTTATGTGGGTAAGAAGGGCAGACACCCCACAGAAGACAATCAGAACATAATAAAAGCCCAGCTCTACCTGCATAACATCTAAAAAATTTGACGGAAGGTTACTTAATCTCTGCAAGAGTACATAAATAAGTTTGTTTTAAATTCCCCTGCCAGAGACCCTTAAACTAAACAGAAAGCAGAGGCTGCTGTATGGGGTTGTGTGTGTCAGTTCCTGGACTCCATCTGCAACTCTACCCTTTTTGTTTATAATCTTTTGGCCGAGCATAGTCTCTCTAGTTGGCTCCAGGGAGAGCTCTGACAGTTGTCACAGCACTAGACAAGAGCAAACCAGTACATTCTAGAAGTCTGCAAATCAGCCATACATTACAATTGCACACACATTGCAGATATTCAGATATCTAGATGAGCTGTTCCCAAACGTTTACCTTCAGGAGAACACCAATTCACTGCCAAAAGCTCGAGGAACACCATTAAATGGATTCCCAGATTTTGTTTTACATAAAATAACTTGGAGATCAAAATGATTGCTTATAGTAAAATTAATACTCCCAAATGTTAGTTTTGGAATAAAAATACTAAAAGAAAAAAAATATATCAAAAAAGGTGGCCCACTTACAATAACCCAGCAGAACACCAGTGTTGAAAACCAGTGATCTACACCAGGGTTTCCCAAACTCAGTCCTGAGGCCTCCCCTGGGTGCACGTTTTGGTTCTTGTCCTAGCACTACACCGCTGATTCAAATAATCAAAGCTTGATAATGAGTTGGTTATTTAAATCAGCGATGTAGTGCTAGGGAAAGAACCAAAACGTGCACCCAGGGGAGGCCCCAGGACTGAGATTAGGAATCCCTGATAGACAACCCTGGCTCAGTCTGGTGGATCATTTATTGACAGCTACTTAAGCCAAGCCATGATAGTCTCACTCTCACCTCAAGACCATGGAGAAATAGATCCTGTGCTAGAGCTAAGAACATTTCTTCAGCATCAATGACTGGAGCCAGAGGTTTTCCTGGTCAGGTCATGTGGTCAGGAAACACTCTTTGCCCAATCAATGACAACACACTTCTACCATTACCAGGACTGCAGACAAAGATGGTGAATAAAGGAAGATCGCTCACTCAGGCCATTTACCATTGTCTGCTTAAGGGGGTGGCTCTCCCATAGACACCAATGCGATGGCAGTCTGTTTAGTTCATTGACTTTCATCTAAACATAAAAATGAGGGATTGGGATGTCTCGCTTCCTCTTCCATCTATACTGCATTGTCCCTCCAAATGGTCTGGACTGGTAAGTTTCCTGATGGTTGAGCATGGAAAGTTACAGTACATTGTGATGTAGGACCATAACGAGGTAAAGTTTGATCATATTCTTCAACCCCACCCCTCCCCACAGAGGGCAGTCACCCCGGGATCAATAGCTAGACCCCAGAGGGGAACGTCAATAGCGTCTATCACATCACCAGCTCACTAACAGGACAGGACAGCCATCAGCCGACCCACATTTAACACATGAGAGAACAGCTAGGACATTCACTGTACTAAACAAACACACTCTGATTAACTACCACGCCATAGTAATGGCCAGAATGGAGCAAATAGAATGGCTTCAAACACCTGGAAACCATGGAAACCATGTGTTTGATGTATTTGATGCCATTCCACCTATTCCACTCGTCATTACCACAAGCCCGTTCTCCCCAATTAAGGTGCCACCAACCTCCTGTATACCACACATATGGTATGTGCATATCCTCTCAACAGGGATGAAGTTCAATAGTTTGACAACAGAGAATGTGTTACACTCAGTCTCCTTAGAAAACTTCTATAGGCCCTATAAAATTCCTATAGGTCTTTCATTTGAGTGTGTGTGCGGGTGGTTATGAAGTGCTGAGGTTTGCAGACCAAGTCTGAGATTTGCCCTTGTGCATAATGACTTAGATGTAGCTTTTGATTTCTCACACACAGAAATGTGAGGTGTGTGTGAATGTCACCTCTGGGAAACAGGCAGTGCAGATTAACACTAAGGCTAGTGAATGACAGCAGCAGTAAAAGGTCAACACACTCACATTCATGTATCACACATTAACACTAAAACACTTTTCCAAATAAACCATTAAAACTTGACATTGTAACCATGTGCCCTCAGCTGGCTATAACATCCCCTGAGGGCTCCCTGACTGCAGACATGATTTATGACTTTTATTAGGATCCCCATTAGCGACAGCTAGTCTTCCCGGGGTCCAACACGTAACGAAAAAGACATTACAGACCAAAATACTTTACAAATTACATATTTTTAAATCATTAACATAGACATTACAGACATACAGTTGAAGTCGGAAGTTAACATACACTTAGGTTGGAGTCATTAAAACTCGTTTTTCAACCACTCCACAAATTTCATAGAGATCGTAGTTGTCCTTATGTACAGTTGAAATTGGAAGTTTACATACACTTAGGTTGGAGTCATTAACTCGTTTTTCAACCACTCCACAAATTTCTTGTTAACAAACTATAGTTTTGGCAAGTCAGTTAGGACATCTACTTTGTGCATGACACTAGTAATTTTTCCAACAATTGTTTACAGACAGATTATTTCACTTAAAATTCACTGTATCACAATTCCAGTGGGTCAGAAGTTTACATACACTAAGTTGACTATGCCTTTAAACAGGCTAATTTACATTTACATTTTCATCTGAGTCAATTGGAGGTGTACCTGTGGATGTATTTCAAGGCCTACCGTCAAAATCAGTGCCTCTTTTCTTCACATCATGGGAAAATCAAAAGAAATCAGTCAAGACCTCAGAAAAATTTTTTAGACCTCCACAAGTCTGGTTCATTCTTGGGAGCAATTTCCAAATGCCTGAAGGTATCACGTTCATCTGTACAAACAATAGTACGCAAGTATAAACACCATGGGACCACGCAGTTGTCATACCGCTCAGGAAGGAGACGCGTTCTGTCTCCTAGAGTTGAACGTACTTTGGTGCGAAAAGTGCAAATCAATCCCAGAACAACAGCAAACAACCTTCAAATCAAATTTTATTTGTCACATACACATGGTTAGCAGATGTTAATGCGAGTGTAGCGAAATGCTTGTGCTTCTAGTTCAGACCATGCAGTAGTATCTAACAAGTAATCTAACAAATTCACAACAACTACCTTATACACACAAGAGTAAAGGAATGAATACGAGTATGTACATATAAATATATGGATGAGCGATGGCTGATGCAGTAGATGGTATGGAGTACAGTATATACATATGAAATGAGTAATGTAGGATATGTAAACATTATATAAATGGCATTGTTTAAAGTGGCTAGTGATACATTTATTTCATCCAATTATAATTATTAAAGTGGCTAGAGATTTGAGTCGATGGCTGAACGGCATAGGCAAGATTCAGTAGATGGTTTAGAGTACAGTGTATACATTTGATATGAGTAATGTCGGATATGTAAACATTATATGCAAAATAGTTTAAAGTGGCTAGTGATACATTTGTTACATCCAATTCCTATTTTTAAAGTGTCTAGAGATTTAAGTCAGTATGTTGGCAGCAGCCACTCAATGTTAGTGATGGCTGTTTAACAGTCTGATGGCCTTGAGGTAGAAGCTGTTTTTCAGTCTCTCGGTCCCAGCTTTGATGCACCTGTACTGACCTCGCCTTCTGGATGATAGCGGGGTGAACAGGCAGTGGCTCAGGTGGTTGTTATCCTTGATGATCTTTTTGGCCTTCCTGTGACATCGGGTAGTGTAGATGTCCTGGAGGGCAGGTAGTTTACCCCCGGTGATGCGTTGTGCAGTCCTCACTACCCTCTGGAGAGCCTTACGGTTGTGGGCGGAGCAGTTGCCGTACCAGGCGGTGATACAGCCCGACAGGATGCTCTCGATTGTGCATCTGTAGAAGTTTGTGAGTGATTTTGGTGGCAAGCCAAATTTCTTCAGCCTCCTGAGGTTGAAGAGGCGCTGTTGCGCCTTCTTCACCACGCTGTCTGTGTGGGTGGACCATTTCAGTTTGTCCGTGATGTGTACGCCAAGGAACTTTCCACCTTCTCCACTACTGTCCTGTCGATGTGAATAGGGGGGTGCTCTCTCTCCTGTTTCCTGAAGTCCATGATCATCTCCTTTGTTTTGTTGACATTGAGTGAGAGGTTATTTTTCTGACACCACACTCCGAGGGCCCTCACCTCCTCTCTGTAGGCCGTCTCGTCGTTGTTGGTAATCAAGCCTACCACTGTAGTGTCGTCAGCAAACTTGATGATTGAGTTGGATGCGTGCTTGGCCATGCAGTCAAGGGTAAACAGGGAGTACAGGAGAGGGCTGAGAACGCACCCTTGTGGGGCCCCAGTGTTGAGGATCAGCGGGGTGGAGATGTTGTTTCCTACCCTCACCACCTGGGGCCAGCCTGTCTGGAACCCCAGTTGCACAGGGCTGGGTCGAGACCTAGGGTCTCGAGCTTAATGACGAGCTTGGAGGGAACTATGGTGTTAAATGCTGAGCTGTAGTCGATGAACAGCATTCTTACATAGGTATTCCTCTTCTCCAGATGGGTTAGGGCAGTATGCAGTGTGATTGCGATTGCGTTGTCTGTGGACCTATTGGGACGGTAAGCAAGTTGGAGTGGGTCCAGGGTGTCTGGCAGGATGGAGGTGATATGATCCTTGACTAATCTCTCAAAGCACTTCATGATGACGGAAGTGAGTGCTACGGGGCGATGGTCATTTAGCTCAGTTACCTTAGCTTTCTTGGGAACAGGAACAATGGTGGCCCTCTTGAAGCATGTGGGAACAGCAGACTGGGATAGGGACTGATTGAATATGTCCGTAAACACACCAGCCAGCTGGTATGCGCAAGCTCTGAGGACACGGCCAGGGATGCCATATGGGCTAGCAGCCTTGCGAGGGTTAACACATTTAAATGTTTTTCTCACATTGGCTGCGGTGAAGGAGAGCCCGCAGGTTTTGGTAGCAGGCCATGTCGGTGGCACTGTATTGTCCTCAAAGCGAGCAAAGAAGTTGTTTAGTTTGTCTGGGAGCAGGGCGTCATGGTCCGCAACGGGGCTGATTTTATTTTTGTAGTCCGTGATTGACTGTAGACCCTGCCACATTCCTCTTGTGTCTGAGCCGTTGAATTGTGACTCTACTTTGTCTCTATATTGACGCTTAGCTTGTTTGATTGCCTTGCAGAGGGAATAGCTACACTGTTTGTATTCAGTCATGTTTCCGGTAGCCTTACCCTGGTTAAAAGCAGTGGTTGGCTTTCAGTTTCTTGCGAATGCTGCCATCAATCCACGGTTTCTGGTTGGGGAAGGTTTTAATAGTTGCTATGGGTACAACATCACCAATGCACTTGCTAATAAACTCGCTCACCGAATCAGCGTATACATCAATGTTGTTGTCAGATGCTGTCCGGAACATATCCCAGTCCACGTGCTCGAAGCAATCTTGCAGCATGGAATCAGATTGGTCGGACCAGCGTTGAACAGACCTGAGAACAGGCGTTTCCTTTTTTAGTTTCTGTTTGTAAGCTGGGAGCAACAAAATGGAGTCATGGTCAGACTTGCCGAAAGGAGGGCGGAGAATGGCCTTGTATGCATCACGGAAATTAGAATACCAATGATCCAGGATTTTGCCAGCCCTGGTGGGACATTCGATATGCTGGTAAAATTTCGGGAGCCTTGTTTTCAAATTAAAATCCCCAGACACAATAAATGCAGCCTCAGGATATGTGGTTTCCAATTTACCTAGAGTGAAATGAATTTCTTTCAGTGCCGTCGATGTATCAGCTTGAGGGGGGGATATACACGGCTGTGATTATAATCGAGGAGAATTCTCTTGGTAGATAATGCGGTCGGCATTTGATTGTAAGGAATTCTATGTCAGGTGAACAAAAGGACTTGAGTTCCTGTATGTTGTTATGATCACACCACGTCTCGTTAATCATAAGACACACACCCCCGCCCTTCTTACCAGATAGATGTTTGTTTCTGTCGGCGCGATGCGTGGAGAAACCAGGTGGCTGTACCGACTCTGATAACGTGTCCTGAGTGAGCCATGTTTCCGTGAAGCAAAGAACGTTGCAGTTTCGAATGTCTCTCTGAAAGGCAACCCTTGATCGGATTTCGTCTACTTTGTTGTCAAGAGACTGTACATTGGCGATTAAAATACTCGGGAGAGGTGCACGATGCGCCCGTCGACGTAGCTTGACCAAAAGACCGGCGCGTTTCCCTCTTCTCCGGCGCCGCAGTTGTTTTGAGTCGCCGGGTGCTGTCCAGTCTATTGTCCTGGTTGGGGTAACAAACAGAGAATCCTCTTCGGGAAAGTCGTATTCCTGGTCGTAATGTTGGTAAGTTGACGTTGCTCTTATATCCAATAGTTCCTCCCGGTTGTATGTAATAAAACTTAATATTTCCCGGGGTAACAATGTAAGAAGTAATACATAAAAAAAACAAAATACTGCATAGTTTCCTGAGAACGTGAAGCGAGGCTGCCATCTCTGTCGGCGCCGGAAGTAGGCCTTGTGAAGATGCTGGAGGAAACCGGTAGAAAAGTATCTATATTCACAGTAAAACGAGTCCTATATCGACATAACCTGAAAGGCCGCTCAGCAAGGAAGAAGCCACTGCTCCAAAACCGCCATAAAAAACAACAAAAATAGAAATGTTTGGCCATAAAGACCATTGTTATGTTTGGAGGAAAAAGAGGGGGAGGCTTGCAAGCCGAAGAACACCATCCCAACCGTGAAGCACGGCAGCATCATGTTGTGGGGGTGCTTTGCTGCAGAAGGGACTGGTACACTAAATAGATGGCAACATGAGGAAGGAAAATTATGTGGATATATTGAAGCAACATCTCAAGACATCAGTCAGGAAGTTAAAGCTTGGTCACAAATGGGTCTTCCAAATGGACAATGACCCCAAGCATACTTCCAAAGTTGTGGCAAAATGGCTTAAGGACAACAAAATCAAGGTATTGGAGTTGCCATCACAAAGCCCTGACCTCAATCCCATAGAAAAGTTGTGGGCAGAACTGAAAAAGCGTGTGCGAGCAAGGAGGCCTACAAACCTGACTCAGTTACACCAGCTCTGTCAGGAGGAATGGGCCAAAATACACCAAACTTATTGTGGGAAGCTTGTGGAAGGCTACCCGAAATGTTTGACCCAAGTTAAACAATTTAAAGGCAAGGCTACTAAATACTAATTGAGTGTATGTAAACTTCTGACCCACTGGGAATGTGATGAAAGAAAAATATAGCTGAAGTGAATCATTCTCTCTACCATTATTCTGACATTTCACATTCTTAAAATAAAGTGGTGATCTTAACTGACCTAAGACAGGGAATTTTTACTAGGATTAAATGTCAGGAATTGTGAAAAACTGAGTTTAAATGTATTTGGCTAAGGTGTATGTAAACTTCCGACTTCAACTTTATATATATGGAGACACTGCATCTGATGAATATATACTGTAAAGAGAGGATAAAATCAGATGTCGTTATTATTAAATGCCAACATGCAGGTAAACAAATGTGAGGATGAGTTTTTCTTGCACGTGTTTTAGTCAAGAATCATACCCTGTGGTTCATATTTTTCACAGGCTGAAACTTTGATGTACAACTGAGATCTATTCTTATCTAGGCAATACCTTATGGCAGTATCAGTGTAATGAAAAAGCCCCCCCCAACAACCAACAAGGAGCTAATGAAGCAGCATCAACCTCTCTGTGCCGTTCACATTTCTTTGCCAGAGTGACTTACAGGAAAGATTATGGTAAAGTGCCTTGCTCATGGGCAATAGACAGGTTTTCACCTAGCTCGGGATTGGAATCAGCGACCTTTAAGTTACTGGCCCAACGCTCTTAATGGCTAGGCTACCTGCCGCCCTGTTTACTATGTTGACACTATGGACTCGATGGCAGATCCAAGCTCTTCTGCAGACTAATGTTTATGTACTGTAGATGGGGTTCAAATGGACTCATTAGATGTAAATCAGTTATGGCATATTTACATTAAGTTGTTGTAGTAATGACATTTACGGAGAAAGGGTAGGTTATATTCATTACACATGCAGAGCTAGATTATGGTAATAAATACATGTTACACAACCATTTTAAAGTTATTTTGCATATATCATCTCTGATCACATGCAAAGCCACATGCTTTTCAAAATAAGATCTCACAAAACCTTTCCCGTTTTTCCCCAGCATTTATATGTTACATAAGAACAAGGATAACATCCAATTCAAAGACTAACTTACATAACATAAAACAAAGCTTTTGAAAAACACGTGTACAGCATGTGTGTGAAGATCTCAGAAATCAAACACAAGCTTACACCGTAATATAGGCCACGTTTAGACAGGAGCCCCACTAATTGTTATTTTGACCAATCAAATCAGCTATGAAAAAGATTGGTCAAAAATATCAGAATTGGGCTGCCAGTGTAAACGCAGCCTTAGAAAACTGATTCCCACATGAAATGCATATTTTATAACACACTAATCCATTTCTCTACTTCCAACTCGGTCCTTTCTTGCCTATGTTGTGTTGGATTGTGTTCCAGATGGCACCCTACTCCCTTTATAGTGCACTACTTTTTGGTAAAAAAGTAGTGCACTATAAAGGGAGTAGGGTGCCATTCTGGATGCATATTTGAAGATGCCTCTCAGGGCTGCAGATCAGCGATCATCCTCTTGCGGTAGTTGAGCACCAGGCTGGAGGCAGTGAGGGTTGATGCGTAGCCCCCCTCCCAGCTTTGGAAGCTGAGGCCACTCTGCCCGGCCCTAAAAAGCGCTCTCTCCAGGTAGTCCAGGCGTTCCACCAGGGCAGACGTGTCCTCGTTGTAGGCATTCTGGGAAGAATCCACGGTCCGACAGTAAAGACAGATGAATGTCTAGAGGTGACCTAAAACCAAAAACAAATATACACACAACCATACCAACAGCTTAAGGAAATACAAGAGGTGAATAAAGACAGAGCTCCATAAAGAATATAATGGTTTATAATAAACATAACCCCAAAGACAAATACACACAACCATACACTCTCCTATTTATTTATTTGGACAGTGAAGCTAAAACCTTTCATTTGGCTCTGGACTCCAGCATTTTGGATTTTAGATACAAGTGTTTTATATGAGGCGACAGTAAAGAATGTCACCTTTTTTTTAGGGTATTTTCATACATATCTGTTTCACGGTTAAGAAATTAATGCACATTATGTGTCTAGTCTCCCCATTTGAAGGTATTATAAGTATTTGGACAAATTCACTTATCGTATTAAATTGAGTCAAAGTTTAGTATTTGGTCCCATATTCCTAGCACGCAAAGACTACATCAAACTACAAACTTGTTGGATGCATTTGCAGATTGTTTTGGGTGTGTTTCAGATTGTGTTGTGCCCAATATAAATTAATGGTAAGTAATTTTGAGTGAGAACATTACAGAGGCATAACTATCAGGCCCCACCAAAAATGCTAATCTCCTCCGTAATTGGTAATGTTGAGAGGTTAGCATGTTTTGGGGGCATGATCTTTGTGCATCTGTAACTTTCTCACTCATATATATTCATGCTTATCTGTAACCATGCTAGCATCCACATTAATGTAGAAGTGTACAGAAACATATTCTATTTTTTTACAATACAATTTACTCCAAAATACATTATTTACCATTCATTTCTATTGGGCACAACATACTCCGAAAAACACCCAAAGCAAATGGCAAATGCATCTGACGAGTCACAAGCTTGAAGTAATCAATGTGCGGTAGGGATATGGGACCACATATTTATGACATCTTCAAATGGAGGGGTGCTTTCATTACTAAAACGGTAAACAGATATGTATGAAAATAACCTAAAATAAAAGGTGACATTCTGTATTGTCGCCTCAAAAACATTTGATCTCAAATCCAAAATGCAGCAGTATAGAGCCAAATTAAATGTTTCATCTTCACTGTCCTAATAAATACATAGGGGAGTGTACATACCTCAAGAAGAATAGGTTAATAAAAACAGTATGAAACACAAATTCATCTACTAATAATCCTGTTGAATTCACTTGTTTGTTGTTTTTCAAATATGACTGGGATGTCATTTGCCCAGCAAAAATACAACACCACAGTAGCCTACATTAGTCAACAGGCAAGTTCGTTATACATGGCTCGGTGCCCAGGGTGAGTGGAATTTTATATTTTATATATTAAACAATTCCATTGTCCCTTAAATACATCTCCACTTTTCTTGGGTACCGGGCCATGCAAAACAAATTTGCCCAATGAGGAAAACATGATCAGATGGCACCCTCTAGTGGCCCACTATGGGACATAACACTGAATGAGTTGTTCTCCGACATCAAGTTTCAAGTTGTATTAGTTGTATGTACGGGATACGTATGGTAAACATTGCTTACTTGCAGGTTTCGTCTCGACAATGCAACAACAAATGATAAATAATAATAAATAAGATTACGAACATAAAGTAAATGGCAGTAGAATAGAATATAAAGTCAATATGAGGGGTTTGTGCTGAGTCTAGAGACAAAGGCGTCCACTGCGTGGAAGAGATCAAAAAGTACTCGCACAAATAACATAAGTAGAATAGAACAAACATTTTAGCATAAGTATAATACAGGAAGGCACAATTTATAGAACAATATTTACACGTGTACATCAGTGTGTGTCCAACTGTTTGGCCAGGGTGGTGACTCATTCATAAACGTTCTACTGATATTGCACAGCTGAAAGTGTACAAATTATTTAAGCTGGCTATGGTAGAAGCAGTGTTGCTATGGTAGTAACAGCAATGAAGGAAGAGCTACGGTAAGAAAATAGTTTTGTTTCTGCACAGTGCCAGTACGTTTAAATTGTACAGCCTTCCAGAATCAGTTTGAACACTTAACAAAACTATTTTCTTACCGTAGCACTTCCTTCATCTTGTACCAATGATTATGGTACAAGATTGATATGGTATTACCATGTGATTGATATTAAGACCGCAGTTTACAAACCCATAATTTGAACCTATGGTAACGGGGCTAGCGTTATGGATTTGCAAAATGATGGAGATGGACTTAAAGTCAGGGCTATGGTTGGGGTTTTGAAAGGTCAATAGCTGAGTGGTATGAAATCCTGTAGGCTAGTTAATTGATAATGTGCTGCACAAAGCACATTAAGCAGTTCAAGATCAATATAGCCTATATGCAGTAGATTCCAATGGCAGCAAAAAAAAAATCTATAAAATTTGCTGTTTCATATAGATTCATATAGACCTCTACGGCAGACACTTTTGACCCTACATTAATGCCTGAGCCACACACCTTAGTGTGGTGGCAGACAGGGTGCTCTTCAACACAAAAATACTAGCAGGGAGTAGGTGCGTTGTGTGTTTGAGGGCATGCTGTAGGCCTACTTTTATCCTGAAGCACCACCTGTGAAATCTCTGGATTCTCAGGGCTGTCGAAGTGCAGCATCTGGGAGCCTAAAAAAACTCCCTAGTTCTTGCCGATTACAAGCATTGTGTTGGATATGCCCCAAATATAATGCTTTGCATTCAGGGATTTCTTCAAAATTCTTTGGCACATTTTTTGCAGTACTACTCCGGCAACCAAATTAGGAAGGACGCCTGTATCTTTGTAGTGGTTGGGTGTATTGATACACGATCCAAAGCGTAATTGACAACTTCACCTTCTTTGTGAGGCATTGGAAAAGACAAAAGTCTTTGTGGATTTAATCTGTGTTTGAAATTCACTACTCAACTGAGGGACCTTACAGATAACTGTATGTGTGGGGTACAGAGATTGAGTAGTCCTTCATTCATTCATGTTAACCATTATGATTGCACACAGAGTGAATCCATGCAACATATTATGTGACTTGTTAAGCAACATTTTTACTCTTAAACTTATTTAGGCTTGCCATGACAAAAGGGGTTGAATACTTGACTCAACACATTTCAGCTTTTAATTTCTAATTAATTTGTAAACATTTCTAAAAACTAAATTCCACTGTGACATTATGGGGTATTATGTGTAATACAGTGTCACAATATCTCAACTTAATTCATTTTAAATTCAGGCTGTAACACATCAAAATGTGGAAAAAGTCAAGGGGTGTGAATACTTTCAGAAGGCTGTGTGTGTGTGTGCGTGTATGTAGTGTATGCGAATTTGTGTGGGCTTTGTGTCAATGTAGTGTGTGAGTGAGTAGTATATGGTGTGTATACAGTATATACTGTAGTTTAGTGAGTGTGCGTAGGGTCAGTGCAAGGTAGGGTCAGTGCAGATAGTTTAGGTACCATTAATTGACTATTTAGCAGTCTGGCTATTTAGCAATCTGGCTATTTAGCAGTCTCATGGCTTGGGTATAGAAGCGGTAATGTTTACTAGGTGTTTTCCAATGAATATTGACTATTTAACTATTCTGTAACCACTCCCTCTTCAATCAGGATTGATTGGAACATGTTTTGTTAAAAAAAGAAGACGTATCATCGTATCTTTATACTCCCTGAGTTTTAAATTCTTTGTTCCATTGAACTAGCCATACAAATAAAGACATTTGAATGAATGAATGAATATGAAGAGTGCATTGGTCCTTCTTTCTTTTTGATGTCTCGGAGCCTGTTGGTCCTAGAGCCGATGCTGCTGTACCATTTGCCAAACAGTCTATGGCTTGGGAGGCTGCAGTCTTTGGCAATTCTTCGGGCCTTCCTCTGACACCGTCTGATAAAGAGCTCCTGGATGGCAGGGAGCTCGGCCCCAGTGATGTACTGGGCTATCCACACCACCCTCCGTAGCGCTTTGCAGTCGAGGGCCGTGAATTTGCCATACCAAGCGGGGCTGCAGCCAGTCAAGATGCTCTCGATGGTGCAGCTGTAGTACTTTCTGAGGATCCGAGGGCCCATGCCAAATCTTTTCAGCATCCTGAAGGGGACGAGGCACTGCCTTGCCCTCTTCAGGACTGTGCGGGTGTGTGTGGACCATGTTAAGTCCTTAGTGATGTGGATGCCAAGGAACTTGAAGCTTTCGACCTGCTCCACATCAGCCCCATCGATATGGATGGGGCCGTGCTCTCCCCTCTTTCTTCTAAAATCCACGATCAGCTCCTTGGTCCTACTAGCATTGAGGAAGAGGTTGCTGTCCTGGCACCACACTGTTAAGTTGCCATCGGGGATCAGGCCTACCACAGTCATGTGGTCAGCAAACTTGATGATGGTGTTGGAGTCGTGTGTGGCCACGCAGTCGTGGGTGAACAAGAAGTACAGGACTACGCACACACCCCTGAGGGGCCCCTGTGTTGAGGATCAGCGTGGAGGAGGTGTTGTTGCCTACCCTCACCACCTGGGGGTGGCCAGTCAGGAAGATCAGGATCCAGTTGCAGAGGTAGGGATTTTGTCCCAGTGTCCATAGCTTGGTGATGAGCTTGGAGTGGACTATGGTATTGAATGCGGAGCTGTAGTCTATAAACAACATTGTCACTTAGTTATTTCCCCTCTTGTCCAGGTGGGAGAGGGCAGTGTGAAGTGCAATTGATATTGAGTCTCATCTGTAGATCTGTTGAGGCGGTATGCAAATTGGAGCGGCTCTAGGGCGTCTGGGATGATGGTGTTGATGTGTGTCATGACCAGCCTTTCAAAGCACTTCATAATTGCAGATGTGAGTGCTACAGGGTGACAGTAATTTAGGCAGGTTACCTTGGTGCTCTTGGGAACAGGGACAATGGTGGTCAGTTTGAAACATGTTGGGATTACAGACTGAGACAAGGAGAGATTTAAATCCATGAAGACACTTGCCAGCTGGTCTGCGCATGTTTTGAGAATGCCCTGGTATTCCGTGTGATTGTTAACCTGTTTAAAAGTTTTGCTCACATTAGCCACAGAGAGCGAGATCACACAGTCATCCGTAAAAACTGGAGCTTTCATGCAAGGCAGTGTTATATTCCTTGAAGCGAGCATGAAATACATTTATCTCGTTTGGGTGTTCTGCATCGCTGGGCAACTCACGGCTGGGTTTCCCTTTGTAATCCGTTATTGTCTGCAAGCCCTACTACATACGACGAGCATTGGTGCCGGTGTAATAGAGCCCCACAGTGGTGTTATAATACCCATGAAACCTAGCGGTCAGGGTCTAAAATTAACACCCGCCACCTGCCATTTTGGCATAGGTGGGTAAGATGACTATTTCACCAGCCACGGTGGCAGGTTATCAGGGCTCCACAGTGCGAGCATTTCACTCAAATCAAATTTTATTTGTCACATGCACCGGATACAATAGGTGTAGACCTTACCGTGAAATGCTCACTTACAAGCCCTTAACCAACAATGCAGTTCAAGAAAAAGAGTTAAGAAAATATTTACTAAATAAAATAAAGAAAAAATAAAAAGTAACACAGTAGAATTACATAACAATAACGTGGCTATATACAGGGAGCACTGGTACCGAGTAAATGTGCGGGGGTACAGGTTAGTCAAGGTAATTTGTACATATAGGTAGGGTAGAGGTAAAGTGACTATGCATAGATGATAAACAGCGAGTAGCAGCAGTGTAAAAACAAAAGGGGGGGTCAATGTAAATAGTCTGGATGGCCATTTGATTATTTGTTCAGTTGTCTTATAGCTTGGGGGTAGAAGCTGTTAAAGAGCCTTTTGGACCTAGACTTGGCACTCCAGTAGCGGTAGCAGAGAGAATAGTCTATGACTTGGGTGACTGGAGTCTTTGACAATTTTTTGGACCTTCCTCTGGCACCGCCTGGTATATAGGTCCTGGATGGCAGGACGCTTGGCACCAGTGATGTATTGGGCCGTACCCTCTGTAGCACCTTACGGTCAGATGCCGAGCAGTTGCCATACAAGGCGGTGATGCAACCGATCAGGATGCTCTCGATGGTGCAACTGTATAACTTTTGGGGGATCTGGGGACCCATGCCAAATCATTTCAGTCTCCTGTGGGGGAAAAGGTGTTGTAGTGCCCTCTTCACGAGTATCTTGGTGTGTTTGGATCATGACAGTTTGTTGGTGATGTGGACACCAAGGAACTTGAAACTCTCGACCTGCTCCACTACAGCCCTGTTGATGTGAATCTGGCCCTCCTTTTCGGCCCTTTTCCTGTAGTCCACAGTCATCTCCTTTGTCTTGCTCACATTGAGGGAGAGGTTGTTGACATGGCACCACACTGACAAGTCTTTGACCTCCTCCCTATAGGCTGTCATCGTTGTCAGTGATCAGGCTTACCACTGTTGTAGTCACATTTGTTAATAAAAATAGTAAAGTAAGCAGGAGTGGCTTTGGGACAAGTCTTGGAATGTCCTTGAGTGGCCCAGCCAGACCCCGGACTTGAACCTGATCGAACTTCTCTGGAGAGACTTGAAAATAGCTGTGCAGCGACACTCCCCATCCAACCTGACAGAGCTTGAGAGGATCTGCAAATAAGAATGATAGAAACTCCACAAATACAGGTTTGCCAAGCTTGTAGCGTCATACCCAAAAATACTTGAGGCTGTAATCGCTGCCAAAGGTGCTGAATACTTATGTAAATGTGATATTTCACTTTTTGCTTTGTCATTATGGGGTATTGTGTGTAGATTGATGAGGGGAAAAAAACAATTTTATCCATTTTAGAATAAGGCTGTAACGTAAGATAATGTGGAGAAAGTTAAGGGGCCTGAATACTTTCCGAATGCACTGTACATTGTTTCACATTTGCGACCGACCTCTTGAATGTCCCGCAAGTCACTAGATTTCTCCAGGAATCCAAGTCAGGGAAACGTGCATTCTGTCCGGCTAGGCAGCCTCTTGTGAGGAAGCAAAATATCTTCAAGCGAGAAGAGGGAGGCAGGGGAAGGTCTGACTGTCTCCATTAAAAAGTCACTGTAGTTAAAAAGTTGATATCCGCCAAGTATCAAGTAATTAGCTAGCTACTAGCTTCTGCTGTGTGTTTACACTTTGCTTCCCTGGTTTGGCACGAAGCTTCGAAATGGAGCAATAGTCGGCTATTGAGTCAAGCGAGAGCAATCTATTTCCAACAGTCAAAACAATCGGATAAAACAGAGCTTTGTAAACATTTGGCTTGTAATTACGTGGTATTATGAGAAGAGTACATGAGAGACGTGCTTAGCTTAATCCTTCAATAAATATATGTCAGACTTGCTACATTTTCACGGAATAAATAGGCTCACCTGTCTCATTAAACACATTCTCGTTATTAAATTCTGAAGATAAAGTAGACAGCATGTTTATCTTAGGTGACTTGTATTCCTTTGTGATCGGAGGAATGACTTGTCTACTTAGGAGGAACGGCTTGGAGTGTTCACATGCTCGGAATTCCGAAGGAACGCAATAAATATTCTCACCATTGACTGCCAAATTCGCAGCCGTGTTTGTTGTCATTTTCAGTGGTGCATGACAACACAGGAGTGGCTTTGGAGTCTCTGAATGTCGTTGAGTGGCCCAGCCAGAGCCCGGACTTGAACCCGATTGAACATCTCTGGAGAGACCTGAAAATAGCTGAGCAGCGACGCTCCACATTCAACCTGACAGAGCTTGAGAGGATCTGCAGAGAAGAATGGGAGAAACTCCCCAAATACAGGTGTGCCAAGCTTGTAGCGTCATACTCAAGAAGACTCGAGGCTGTAATCGCTGCCAAAGGTGCTTCAACAAAACACTGAGTAAAGGGTCTGAATACTTATGTAAATGTAATATATTTATAGATTTGCAACAATTTATAAAAACCTGTTTTTGCTTTCTCATTATTGGGTATTGGGTGTAGATTTTAGAATAAGGCTTTAACGTAAACAAAATGTGGAAAAGTTCAAGGGGTCTGAATACTTTCCGAATGCACTGTATATACACTGAGAATACAAAATATTAATAACACCTGCTCTTCCATGACATAGACTGACCAGATAAAAGCTATGATCCCTTATTGATGTCACTTGTTAGATCCCTTATTGATGTCAGACATCCTTTTAAGGTATGTACCCCATATGTCCCCCAGGTCATCTATCACAGGCCTTTTAACTATCCCAATGCCTAGGACCAAGAGACATGGAGAGGCAGCCTTTAGTTATTATGCGCCCAGCCTCTGGAATAGCCTGAGAGGGGCTGAAACTGTGGATATAGAGTATTTAAAAGACATCTTAAACACTGCTTTTCCTTAGGGTGCTTTTTAGTTGCTCAGTTTGTGTCATTATTTTATTTTTTATCTTCTGTTTGTTTTGTAGTAAATATTTCAGCTTTTATTTTCATTGTTTTTTATTAGTTTTTTTTCTGTAAATCACATTGCGTTGCATTCCATGTCTGAAATGTGCTGTATAAATAAAGCTTGATTTGATGGTGTATGTGTGCCATTCAGAGGGTGAAAGTGAAAGACAAAATATTTAAGTGCCTTTGAATGGGGTATGGTAATATTTGCCAGGGGCACTGGTTTGTGTTTTTCACGCTCAACATTTTCCAGTGTGTATCAAGAATGGTCCACCACCCAAAGGACATCCAGCCAACTTGATACAACTGTAGGAAGTCTTGGAGTCATGGGCCAGGATCCCTGTGGAACGCTTTCGACACCTTGTAGAGTCCATGTCTCTGACGTATTGAGGCTACTCTGAGGGAAACTCAATATTTGGAAGGTGTTCCTAATGTTTGCTATACTCAGTAAATATACATATACAGTATATATTATAGGCTACAGTAGGCTACAAAATAGACTTTCCAGTGACACTGAGTCACCCAATGATGAAGATGAACCCTAGGCTACTCACCTGTCATGGCCGATGCGCTCATGCCAATCCATAGCCTATCTTAAAATAAGCTACTTTGAAAAAACAGTGCTGTTCGCTCAGAATCACTCAAAAGTTGTGGTTAACTTCTACAGACAGATTAGTAATTTATTTTCAGCAGTAGGCATTTGCTTTCCAAACTGTATGCCTACGATTTTCTCGTGATTGTATTTAGAAATTTGCAAAACGCTAATTGACAGCCACAATCAACCATAGAAATATAATCCATAGATGCAGTTTCCATTCAAATCAAGATTGGCAACCATTTCTAGGGTACACATGAGTTTAACAGTCAAAGTGCCGTGGTTAAAGGTTCTATAATCATTCTAATGGATTATATGTATATGGCCACAATGCAACAAGCTGTTCTATATTTGGCATGCGCTGCCCAAATTGCAGCCTTCATGATAGTAAGTGCTTACTATAAAATGTTATCCACAGCTATTTTTTATAAGCTATTGATCCTCTGTGGCTAAATTATGCTCTCTGGTGTAGTATTTGAAATTATTTTTTTATGTATGTTCAGACAGGACAGTATGCTAGTATAATTTGGTGGGGAAAAAAACAATTGTATTATAATTTTGGCAAGCAAAAAAACTAACAGAATTTGGTCAAAACAACGGATGACCAACAACTTAAAAGGAATAATAGCGCCCTCAGACTCCGATTTTTCACTTTAAAATGTATGTCAAACAAAATTGAAAGGTTAAACAAACCATACAACTCTATGAACAAGGACTACTTTTAACAATTTCCAAAATCACATTTACTTGAAGAACCGTGCAGATTCAAAGATTGGTAACAGAATGATGGGTTGTGCGGTTTGTGCCCTGATTCTGTTAGCAAACTTTGCATCTGCATTTTGACATACATTTTAAAGTGGAAGAATTTGAGTCTCAGCATCATTCTGTTACCATGGAATTGCCCCTTCTTAAAAAGCAGTTGGTAGATTTCCCTAATTGTTTTGATTTATTTTACTCTCATTTTAACAGGTAAGTTGACTGAGAACACATACTCATTTACAGCAACGACCTGGGCAATAGCTACAAGGGAGAGGAGGAGGGATGATTGAATGAGCCAATAGGAAGCTGGGGATGATTAAGTGTCCATGAAGGTATGTTGGCCAGATTGGTGTGTGTGTGTGTGTGTGTGTGTGTGTGCGCTTGTACAGTGTGTGTGTGTGTGTGTTTAATGCAGCAGCAATGACTATACATCAACAATGATGTCCTAAATTGGGTTATTTGGCCTGAGATATTAGAATCTGGGCGTTAGACTGGCTTTATTCTGCAGGAGTGAATGGGAGTGACAGATGTCTGTCACTCCTAACTGTGCTGTCACTCAAACCTGCTCATTAGCCTAAATCCAAGAGATCATTCTCATCATACTGATACATTCCACACACACACACACACAATGTGTTCCTTGTGTATCATTTTGTCTTTCAACTTTGATGCATGCATGATTAATAGTTTTCATTAATAGCAAACAGCGGCAGTAATAATTTACGTACCGTTTATAAAGGGTTTCTTAATGGTTAATAGTGTTTATTGTTTTTTTATTTCTAGTTTAAGAACCAGTAATGAACAGTTGTATGATAATTGCGTGATAAATTCATGCCAATAACAAGTGGGAGAAATACCTCTAGGCTACTAATTGTCATTAGTCAACAATCTCAATAATTCAGCATATGGTAAAAAAAAATATGAATGCTGTGCCATCTGCATGTTAACTTGGTCATGACAGCGTTACTAGTTCATATCAATCTCTGTCCTCTGCTCACACTGCGTTCGTCTGACACGGTAGCCAGGGGCGAGCCAGACAAGAGCCTTCATTGGATTTCTAAAAGATTTAGGACAATTAGGACAATATTTTAATCAATTCCTCGTGATTAAGAATATACATAGACTACTGTATATTCCCTATTCACACGCGTTACATTGTTAATCCGAGTATGCGCACTGAACGCCTCCATTGTCTACCAGCAGCAAGGAGTGAGAGGGAGCGCGCGGATATGAGAATGCAGGGGAGCGGCATACATTGACCCAAATCTCCGGGAACCGGAGAACAAGCGGACCCGGACACACGTACGTCGTTGGAAAGACAGACTGGCAGACAGACAGCAACAGTTGTCATGGCTATGGTTATGATCAGCTGAACCAGTCTTCAAGACAAAAATAATAACATTAAAGGGGGGTAGCCTAGCCTACTGCAGAGAAGCGCGACTGTCGGAACCTTTGTTGCGCTTTGTGCTTGTCATCATCCCTGTTGTGATTTGGAGCAGGCTGTCCTGTCATTCGCTGTGAGGGGAAAACGTTTTGCTTATCTTTATCCGGAGGAGTTATTTTTCTATCATTAATTTGACATCATCCTCTTATAAATTATCGTTTTTCTCGGTTGAGCTGAATCAAAACATTCGAGTCACTCATGTTCCTGTTAGGGAAATGGGCTGTTGCGTCTGTTATACACAGCTGCTTTAGTCAGACTTGACAACCGGGATTTTTTTAAGCTGCCGGTTTGTCCCTGGCAAGGGGCGATCAAGTGCACTGCAGACAGGCGTGTCGGGGGCGATTCCAGTGACGGCTCTCGACTCTCTGCGGAGCCCCGTTTCAACAGCCCCCACCCATTTTTATCGGGCGATTTGGATGGGGGGCAAGCAGAGTACGGCAGGGCGGCCCCGGGGTGCTTTTCACGGTGTCTCGGCGGATGACAGCGCAGTGCCACCCTCGGCCCACTTTGGGCACTACCGACCAAGTGGCACTATGGGGTTACGCAGCCGCTCAGTGAGTTCTGTGGCTGGGATGGGCATAGAACATAGTCCTACGGTGCCCTTTGGGTTTTATACCCCCAGAGGAACAGACTTGGACAGGGCCGGAGGGGGGTCTGGCACTAACGCTGCCCATGGTAATGGCTACCAGGAAACAGGCGGCGGGCATCACACGGATGGTATGCTCTATCTGGGCTCCCGAGGGTCATTGGCAGACACCTTGCCCCTGCACATTGCACCCCGGTGGTTTAGCGCCCACAGTGGTAAGTATCAACACAGCCACCCCATGGCTGGCTGCACACATCACAGTTATCAGGGCTTACAGAGGGATGCAATGACATTAGGCCTCGATGTTATCAGCAAACTTCCCTGCCATCCATGGAACTTCATTCATTAATTATTGTGTGTGTGTGTGCTCGCATGTGTGTGCATCAGGGCAGTTAATCAGGGGTTCATTGAGTGTCTGACCTTATGTATCTTATTGGAGGGGCACAGCTATCATCTGTTTACCTCAGACCACAATATGTCTCACTGACTGGGCTTGTCAGGGCCTGAGCTGCAGAATACTGATCACACTGGCTCCGGTCCCCAGGCACTCATTACTAAAGCCCAAACCAGCAACCCACAGGAGGGAAAGTCAGGCGTCAACATCCAGACTGTTTGCCTTTTATCGCTAGGTGACCCTGCTGTTCCTTTTGATGACTGAGGAGCTCCTATAAAGGATAAGGCTATGGTCCTGCTTAAGGTACATAATTCAGCCCTGTTTTCAAGACATGGAGTCTCTCTCTGTCCTCTCTGTAAAATGGCTATTAATAAGGCTGATCACAGGTGCCTCTGTCAAGTGCCCTTGGGAAGTGGTGGGAGAGTGAGGGGTTAGAAAGAGACGAAAATGAAGAAGAGAACAGTTTGTGACAAGGGCCTAACAAAGAAAAAGAAAAGTATGTCTTTGAGAATGTATTCAGGTTTCGTATTGATGGACTATAGATGAGGATGGAAAAGTGACATCTTTGCTACAGTATGTAGGCTAATGCCTATACTGCCTTACACTGGTCCATTCTAGACAAACACTGTTACAGATCTCCAATTACGCCCTTCTGAGCTCCATGTCCTGTCTCTGATGAAGCAAGTTTTCAGACAGAGACACCAGATCTTCAATTTGACCAATTTCAAACTCTCTAGTCAGGTGTGGTCACACTCCTATCATAGTATGGATTTGACTGTGGAATTGCAGAATTGATTGAAAGAACCATTAAAAATATATATTTTCTGGATATTTCTTGGAGCCTTTCTCTTATCTCAGTGGAGCATTGGTCAGACATCTTGTTGCCTTCAATTGATTAGTCAAACTAGAAACAGTATTCACGGTCTGCAAAGCATGAAAGACTTTGGTGAGGTGCCACCATGGCAGGTAGACAGTAGATAGTTCTGCAGCATAATAAACAATGTAATTCATACTTTAAAACCCAAAGTCTGACACAAGGTCACATCAGAAATCCCCTATGACAATGGTATACACGCCGAGAGAGACACACACACACACACACACACTTCTTAGGCTTGAAGCATTACAAATATTACAGAACTTTCTGATATTTACCAACTGGACTGTTTTGGCCTGCCCTTTTCCATGCAGCCTCATTGATACTGCATTAATACTCTTATTAATATTGTATGACTGCTGATTAGTCTGATCCTGGCAGGAAACCTCATTCTGATAGCCAACTGTTTGATCCAGCAGCAAACAGTTTCACTCATGCAGTTCCTGAACAGAGTCCCGTCTACATTGTCACTTAGTAAATTGCTCACCTACTGTTGTTGTTATGCACTCTCAGATTAGAGACCCCTTAGCAGTGGTCTGTGTAATCTCTCCTCCTGTGATAGACCCATGGTGCTCACTCACCCATCACAGAGCTAAGTAATCACTCACTGATTTGACTGTGTACAGCCTGACTGAACTCTCTTTGAGCAGAAGCCAATGTAATTGTTCTAAGATTAAAGCCATAAGCAATCATTCACTTGTGTACACCGCCATTTTAATTTAAATGTAAATAATGATGAT
Organism: Brachymystax lenok tsinlingensis; assembly: GCA_030435695.1. Lineage (NCBI taxonomy): Eukaryota > Metazoa > Chordata > Actinopteri > Salmoniformes > Salmonidae > Brachymystax > Brachymystax lenok. Next base: position 21,997,041 of record CM059793.1, on the reverse strand, counting down.
AACACACATGAACACATACACATGCATATTACTGTAGACACACCGTGTTGTGGCTGGGTTTTAGTGGCAAGTATTTTAGGAATGATGGGATGTGCTGAACTGAACATCTGAAGATCTGTGCTGAACTGTCTGGCAGTGGAATTCAACAACATAGGTCATTCTCAATTTATTTATGTTTTCCCTTCCCCTCACACACACTCTTTCTCTGTCTCTCTCTTCTCCCAATGTCTCAGCACAGTGTACACAGACTCCGAGACACACACACTACACTGGATGGCTAAGTGAGGAGTTTCTGTTGCTGCGTCTGTGACAAACATGTTTCTTGTCACTGCTATTTTCAAGATGAACACTTGCTTGCTCCGTACCACCCTCACAATATCCTATCACACTTGTTTCATCAAGACGCAGAGGACGAGAGAGGCGGGAGAGAGAGGCTTGACATGTTCCTCTGACAGACTTCCTGTCACCAGTGTTTCACAGCCAGTCTGTTGTTGAGTGACAGACCTTTCTAATAAAAGGACGCCACAAGTGCAAACGACTGGCCAATTAAAAGGATAGGGGGCCGGGGCAAAGGCAGTGGCAACCGTTGCCATGGTGCAGGGACTAAATCCTGTCATTATACAGCTAAGACTTTCTAAAGATAAACCTTTGACTTCAGTAGCAGGGGCCATTAGCCTCTGTCAATCAAAAACGCAGATGATGCCACTGTATAGCAAGCATCACACTGATCACAGGATGCTTTCTATGTCATTAAGCATCACAAACTTAAATCACATCTATTCCCAATTGCTTCCCATCACAGCAAAGCAGTCTCATTCACTGTGTAATGATACCCAAGTCTCTCCCACACAATACACCCCAATGCCATTACACACCTCCCTCCTACCCACACTCTGCCCCCCATTTCACCTGTATCTAAGGCCACATTACCTCCTGCAATCAAGGAGTTTAGTGAGGAACACAACAATAGGTCAGTATGTCTCTCTCACGGCTCCCTCCTCCCCATTTCCCTCTCCAAGTCTTTACCTCTCTCATTCAGCTGTTTCCATGGAAACTGCTGTTCTTTCCGGTAAGGTAAAGAGTTGTCTGAGTTGCGATTGAGTTGGATGTGATGTAATCAAATGGCTACTGTCCATGTATGGGCATAATGTCCTGTATTCTGGACTAAACAGGTCTCTAGACATGCTCACACACTCCAGCATTTAGTATCATCATTAGAGGGACAACCAGCCCAGACACGTGGAAAGAAGTATGCACACAGGCATACACAAACAAACAAGGTCACTCATTTAATAAGCTTATCCTTGTTGTCTAGTCTAATGACCTGTGATAGACAGTAAACAAGTGATGTCCTTGACATGACAGAAAGAGGGCATGAAACAGCAAGGTGTTTATTCTTCTGAGAGACAGAGGCTTTCTAGACAGCAGGGTATTACAGGGAGCTAGCTGTCACACTGCTTGCCTGCCGTTTGATTGGAGCAGGAGCTAGAGGCAGCCACAGACTTCCCATCTGTACTTTTAATGGTGACTTCTCTCTTCTGAGTGCATCCCAAATGGCACCCTATCCCCCATATAGTGCACTACTTTTGACCGGGGCCAATAGGGCTCTGGTTAAAGTAGTGCACCTAATAAGGAAAACAGTGCCATTTGGGATGAATGCTCTGTCTGTCTGGCTGCCTCTCTGCTCTGTTCATAACGCTACTCCTGAACCTCTCAGTGCTGTGTCACTGAGTTTATGTCTGGCCGTCTACCACCATTCCGCCTCTCCTCTCTTCCCTTCTCCATTACTCCCCTACATGATTCTCTGAGGAAGGACTGATCTGGTGGAATGTCATTTAGAATGCAGAGGAACATTCAGTCAGGACTAGCTGATGATATTTGTGTTTTGTGTATTATAATGTGTTTATAAATGTGACTTGTTACAGGAGGCAAGGCGTATGTTGCATGTCACTACTTCACAGGAGAGGCATTTGAACGTAAATATTAATTTGTTATCAAAATGCGTTTTTTTTGTTGCAGAAATGCTTTCTGGGACATATGAACTTTCATGTGCCTTAATAACAAATGTGTCTGCCATCTGTAAATATGAATAAAATGGTTAATTTACAAGCCTATTTGGTTTAGCCACAGAAAAAGGCAGGAACCTTCCCGTTAGCCATGATTTGGCTGAGATAATGGATGGGTTGGACATGCCGAGAGATGAGTTTGGATTGGTCTGCCATGTAGCATGCTTCGGTCTATAACATGAGCTGCTCAGTATGTGTAGATAATACTTTCTCCTGCAGCTTTTTGAAAGATATCAAGAAAAACTGCAAAAGTGTTGCTACAGTGCTCTCAACATTGTTGCCCTGGATTTGTGTTGTTGTCACGGAAGAACTTGCCTGAGTTTTGAAATCAGTGGAATGCCCGGTGTGAGCAGAATATGATAGCTAAGGAGATGGAGAAAATGATAGCGTTTGATTGCAAGTATGTGGAGGGAGGGATTACATCTACAAACTAAGGCCAACCATGGCATCTGTGACAGAGAGGGAGAAGCATCCATGTATATGGGTAAGAGTCTAGCTAGCTACATTTTCAGATATTATACGTTTCTAATTTTGTCAAAGTCATTTTATTTGAAAGTTAAAGCATACTGTTAGCTAGCTAGCTAACGTTAGCTGGCTGGCTTGCTAGCTAACATTACGTGTATGATCTGTGTAGTCATATTATTCGTATCTCAGAAATCCATTTGCATTGCTAGTTATATCCTAATGTTGGCTAGCTAGCTAACATTGAACCTAGTTGGTTAGCTTTAGCTACCTGCAGATTCATGCGTGGTGTCTTCTATGATAATCGGTTTGTATTACTAGTAGTATGGGTTGGGATTAGGTTTTTGGTGGTCATGAAGTTTTGTAAACTGGTGATTGTCAAGCAAATTAACTTCCGGTCTCATGGTAACTGACTGTTATTTAACATAAACACATTTAGCATCTCCTGGTTTCCACGCATAGCCTACAAGCCAATGATGCAGACATTTGGGACATCTACATTTTAAAAAGTCTAATAAATCCATGTAATATAGCCTACACCATCACAATAAATCCATTATTTATTTTAGACTGGTCTAAAGAAACATGATATTAAGAAAATGTATTTGGATATCTGATTTGCCATATGGCTGTGGGCTACGCTAGTTCATTTAGCAGACAAGATTTGCTTAGAATTCCATTGCATTATTTTATAGTGTGAATAATATAACTGAATAAAATAAAAAGGATATTTTCAACAAACGATTTGAGGGAGTGCACACATGTGGCTAGTCTGTGTTGAACGGCTAACAAAGAAACAGGTACTCCTACAGTGTATGCTTAATTTAGAGTTAGTTATCGAACTTTAGTTGTGATAAAAATGTTGGGCTATATGTTTAGATTTGTAATACATTCTAAGGCTGCATGGTGCGGCTCTAATGATGACATGAAAGGCATGAGCCCTGCTTTGTTTTTTTGCGCAGGCTGTACACACTTCATCAGTCTCTCATTCACAATTTGACAAGGACTTGATAATGCCTCGAATTTCCCAGCTGCATCTCCTTTGTGTGGCCGTAATGCCCCCTATAAAAATCCATGCCTTTTGCGGCCAGTGGCCGTTGTGCCCTTGGGCTGAATCTAATAATTGTAATTCCCTTCTGCCGGCTGCATGCTGAAGCACCTCTCAGTCACATGGCTACAAGTGAAGACGAACACATCAGAGACGCAACTGCGCACATCCTTATCCAATTCCGAGGCGCGTATTGAAGATATTGGAAGAACTGTCCACATTTACTTTTTGTCAGCCAACAAGATGAGTAGGCCTAAAGAACTGCAAAGGTACTAGCCTATGTCAATCTACTATCCCCCATAGTACAAAAGTTTACCTATTCTGTGCGAGAAATAAATATTCCAAACATGGTCTGGGACAGTTGTGGGATGCGATAGATCCCAAATTAATAAAACCACTAGCATCAAAAAACTTGTTTTAAGCAATGAGCCTGACGCTACAGATGAGAACGTTTAGCTTAAAATGTGATAAACTATTTGGCTATTTCTTCACATTATAAGCGCAGCAAAGCGCACACGGCAGTAGGCTATAAGCGTTTACGCCATTCAGTGCGTTCAAGACAACTGGGACCTCAGAAAAACGAGCTCCGACTGGGAAAAATCGATTTGAACTCGGAATTCCAACTCGGGAACTCTGGCCTCTTTCTAGAGTTCCTACTTTCCGACCTGAAAATCACTGATGTCATGATTTGACCTCATATTTTTCCAAGTTCCCAGTTGTTTTGAAAGCACCATTAGGTTAATTGTTTAGCTAGCTAGCTACATGTCTGAACAAAAGACTCCACTTCGCCAGATGTTTACATGCCCCATTAAGTTAGCCAGGTGTATCTGGGGATGATTACGGTCATCTATTGTATTTCATAAACATGTGTATATGTCTTGACAGTAGTGACCCATCCACTCAGCTAGATGACCCAGTGTGTCTGGATAAAAATCACCTAACAATTATAAAATGTTTATACAATATTTATCTGGACACTTTCTATAACCTGTGCATGTGACAAATAAATATGGATTTTATTTGATATAGTGTGTGTTTACCAGAGACGGTAATGTGAAGAACAACATGACCTGCACCAAAGTCAGATTAGGATATACTGTAGGTCAAGGACTAGATGAAGTGTGTTTTTGCTAGCACTTACACCACTTTTAGTCTTGAAATCTTTGGTTGTTTTCTACACTACCTTACTCACTCTGTTTAGCACATGGTTTCACATGTGAATCCTTAAAGAGATGGGTGGGGCTAAGGCTTAAGAGGGTGTGAACGATGCTGAATGGGTGTAGACAAAGAGCTCCACTACGTGTACCAAAACATTCTAGGGCCATTTTCTCAAAAGTGTGGTTGCAAGTTTATCAACTTTCAAAGCAGAATTACTTTCCCATTGTACCTCAACTGCAGTGTGTGATATACAATTTTCTAGCTCTGAGTCTCCACTTTTATCCAAAGTAGAAAACACAATTTCAAAGGTTGCTACATAGGACCGAATCGAGCCGGTTTGTCACAAATTGATACCAATGAGCTAAGTGAGTGATATAAAAATATGTATCTGAATATTGATATTGGGACTTTGAAATCCAATGATCTGCGCCTTAGGGCGTCTTTTTTGTGAAGACTCCCTATAGATGTTTATGTTTATGGAAGGCTTAAGAGAACATGTGGGTAGGCATCCATGGATTTAAAACCCACTGAAACCGACTCCTTTGATCTAATACATGTTATCTTTTTGATATTCTAATCTATATCAACCATCAGATATTATATATCATTTATGCAGAATGCTTGAGGATATAACACAGAATTTCATTAAACTAGAGATGCATGATTCATGAAGTGCACAGATTCATGATTGCTATAAAGTCAATACAAGCTCAAGATAGAAGCAGAACATTTGTCTAAATGAATTGTTACAATTAATGAAAATAGTATTTTGGCATGGAAGCTGAGGATGTGTCATGATGAAGGTCTTTGGGAACATCTGGAAACTAAGGTCTAAAAGTTAGTACTTAATTCATTCGAAAGTAGAAAATGATATCATTGCATTTCCTTCCTTGTTTTCCAGTTGAAGTTTCAGTCCCAGGTTCATCTAGCTAACAATTTTCCTTGAATGAGAAGAGAGATTCACAATTATGGCCTATGAAGTAAATTAGTTGATTAGGCAGTATTTTAATTGTAATTATGCAGTGGTATTTGTGCCACATGAGTGAAAGATTATGTCAGATGCATGACCTTGCCTTACTATCCATTGCCTTACTATCGATTGACTTACCACCTGGATTCGGTCTTATGTAGTAACATTTGAATTTCTTTTTTCATTTTCGTTGTTTTTACATTGGATAAAAGCAGACTCAGAGCTACAAAATGCTATATCACACACTGCATTTGAGAAAACAATGGGAAAGTAATTCTGCTTTGAAAGTTGATCAACTTGTGTCACGACTTCGACTGAAGTCGGTCCCCCTCCTCGTTCAGGCGGCATTCGACGGTCGACGTCACCGGTCTTCTAATCATCACCGATCTACTTTTCATTTTCCATTTGTCTTGTTTTTCACACACCTGGTTTGCATTCCCCATCATTATTTGTTGTGTATTTAACCCTCTGTTTTCCCTCATGTCCTTGTGTGTGATTGTTTATTGTTAAGCTGTTTCTTTCCGGCTGGTACATTTCATTTAGGCCTCGCCTGTTTTGCATTTGGCATGTTTATTTGTATTTACGCGTTTAGCGTTTTGCTTGTATTATGTTTGAGTAAAGTGTTTTTGCTCACTCAGTACTGTTCTCCTGCGCCGGATTTTATGCACCAGCTACACAAGAGCCTGACAGAATCACACACCCGCCATGGAGTCAGCAGGAGCAGGTACCCCGGTCAGAGGAGTCCAGGAACACTCGGCTATGTTACATCATCTCGGGGGCCATGATGGATCGCGTTGTCCAGACCATGGACCGCTGGGAGAGACAGGAAGTCTCTCCAGCGCCTTGACCAACGCAACCGGAGTTACCTCTACCTGTCCCGTCCCGGATCCAGCTCCAGTGGAATGCGTGTCTCCCTTCCCAGGGAGTATGATGGACAGCCGCACAGTGCCAGGGGTTCCTCTTACAACTGGACCTATACCTGGCTACCGTTCACCCAGCTCCCTCACGAAGGGAGAGAGTCTCTGCCCTCGTCTCCTGCCTCTCGGGGAGAGCTCTGGAGTGGGCCAATGCCGTGTGGGGAGAAGACATGGTGTTGGACCACTTTGAGGAGTTCACCCGTCGCTTTCAGGCCGTCTTTGACCATCCGCCCGAAGGTAGAGCGGCGGGGGAACGACTTTTTCATTTGAGGCAGGGGACGAGGAGCGCACAGGAGTTCGCTCTGGAGTTCCGGACTTTGGCCGCCGGAGCCGGTTGGAACGACAGGGCCCTCATTGACCATTATCGATGCAGCCTGCGCGAGGACGTCCGACAGGAGTTGGCCTGCAGGGATGCCACCATTAACTTTGACCAACTAGTAGATCTGTTCATCCGGTTGAATAACCTGCTGGATACCCGTAGATGTCCTGAGGGGGCTCTGTCAGTTCCATCTCCCAGTACTCCCGCTCCGGTGCCCATGGAGTTGGGAGGGGCTGCACGTAAGGAGGCTGGAGGAGGGGCCTTCACGTGCACCATCAGTGGCCGCAGAGGACACACTGCCGGTCGGTGCCGGGTTGGTCCTTCTGGGAAACGAGGCAGCAGGCAGGGCACTCTGGCGTCACCCCAGGTGAGTATGCACCACTCTCATCCAGAGTCCTCTGATATTCACCTGTTTGTACCTGTCTGTTTCCCTGAGTTTTCCCCACATTCTCAGTATAAGGCGCTAGTCGATTCAGGCGGAGCTGGGAATTTTATCGACAGAGCATTAGCCCTTAGTTTAGGGATCCCCATTATACCTGTGGTTAGACCTTTCCCGGTTCACGCTCTGGATAGTCGACCATTAGGGTCAGGGCTAATCAAGGAGGCCACCATCTCCCTGTTCATGGAGACGCAGGGGGGTCACGAGGAGAGAATCAGTCTCTTACTAGGCCTTCCTTGGTTGGCTCGTCATAACCCCACCATTTCCTGGCAACCGAGGGCTCTCACGGGGTGGTCGCAAGAGTGCTCGGGGAGGTGTGTAGGAGTTTCCGTTGGTGCTACCACGGTGGAAAGTCCAGACCAGGTCTCCACCGTGCACATCCCCCCAGCATATGCCAATTTGGCTCTCGCCTTCTGTAAAAGGAAGGCGACTCAATTACCAGCCCATCGACGGGGGGATTGTGCGATACATCTCCTGGTAGGCGCTGCACTTCCCAGGAGTCACATGTATCCCTTGTTGCAAGAGGAGACAGCGGCTATGGAAACATATGTCTCCGAATCCCTGGGACAGGGGTACATTCGTCCCTCCACTTCACCTGCCTCCTCGAGTTTCTTTTTTGTGAAGAAGAAGGATGGAGGTCTGCGCCCGTGCATTGACTATATAGGTCTCAATCAAATCACGGTGAGGTACAGCTACCCACTACCTTTTATTGCCATGGTGATTGAGTCAATGCACGGGGCGCGCTTCTTCACTAAACTGGATCTCAGGAGTGCGTATAACCTGGTGTGTATCTGGGAGGGAGACGAGTGGAAAACAGCATTTAGTACCACCTCACGTCATTATGAATACCTCGTCATGCCGTATGGGTTGATGAATGCTCCATCAGTCTTCCAATCCTTTGTAGACAAGATTTTCAGGGACCTGCACTGGCAGGGTGTAGTGGTGTATATCGATGACATTCTGATATACTCTGCTACACGCGCCGAGCATGTGTCGTTCGTGCGCAAGGTACTTGAACGACTGTTGGAGCATGACCTGTACGTCAAGGCTGAGAAATGCCTGTTCTTTCAGCAGGCCATCTCCTTCCTAGGGTATCGCATTTCCACATCAGGGGTGGAGATGGAGAGTGATCGCATTGCAGCCATGCGTAGTTGGCCGACTCCCACCCCGGTAAAGGAGGTGCAGCGATCTTTAGGGTTTGCCAATTACTACCGGAGATTTATCTGGGGTTTTGGCCAGGTGGCTGCTCCCATAACCTCACTGCTGAAGGGGGGTCCTGTACGTCTGCAGTGGTCGGTTGAGGCGGACAGGGCTTTTGGGCAACTAAGAGCTCTGTTTACCTCGGCTCCCGTGCTGGCCCATCCGGATCCCTCTTTGGCATTCATAGTGGAGGTGGACGCGTCCGAGGCTGGGATCGGAGCCGTTCTATCTCAGCGCTCGGGCACGCCACCGAAGCTCCGCCCCTGTGCTTTCTTCTCGAAGAAGCTCGGCCTGGCGGAGCGGAACTATGATGTGGGGGACCGGGAGTTGTTGGCTGTGGTTAAGGCTTTGAAGGCTTGGAGACATTGGCTTGAGGGGGCTAAACACCCTTTCCTTGGGAGCCGACACTCCCCAGAGAGGTGTTGTCACGACTTGTTGTCACGGTTCCCCTCCTCGTTCGGGCGGCATTCGACGGTCGACGTCACCGGTCTTCTAATCATCACCGATCTACTTTTCATTTTCCATTTGTCTTGTTTTTCACACACCTGGTTTGCATTCCCCATCATTATCTGTTGTGTATTTAACCCTCTGTTTTTCCTCACGTCCTTGTGTGTGATTGTTTATTGTTAAGCCGTTTCTTTCCGGCTAGTGCATTTCATTTATGCCTCGCCTGTTTTGCGTTTGGCATGTTTATTTGTATTTACGCATTTAGCATTATGTTTGAATAAAGTGTTTTTGCTCACTCAGTACTGTTCTCCAGCGCCGGACTTTATGCACCAGCTACACAAGAGCCTGACAACTTGTAAACTCACTTTTGAGAAAACAGTCTTTCAATGTTTTGGTACAATTATTGGAGAGCCCTTCTTTGTCTACATCCATTCAGCATTGTTCACACCCTCTTAAGCCTTAGCCCCACCCATCTCTTTAAGGGTTGATCCAACTGTTCTGTACTAACTTGCCAGCTACTTCCAGACATCTAAGAGAGAGAGAGAACAGTTCACTGAACATTACTAGCCCTATTGCTCTCTGTGGTTTCGTGTTCAGTGCGCACACTGGACACTCTGGCCAATATGTAGGGTTGTTCCGAAAGCCCTGACCTCACAACTACAGTCAAGCACCCAAGCTAACTGGCTAACATTGGCTAGCTACTTCCAGACACATAATGAGAGAACAAATCACTCTGACCATTATACTTGCCCTAGCAGAGCTGGTTAGGCTTTTTTCATGTTATCCAGAGCGTTGGTGACTGTAACTGTGCTGCTGGCAACAATTGAATGACGCTTTGTTGCCGACGTTTACTGACACCGGACATATTCAACAGGTGTTGAGCTCTGGCACACTAAGACGAGAGTCTATTGTTAAGAAATGTAGCTAGATAGCTAGCTAGGTAAACAATGAATCCCAACGCATGACGTAACGTTAGTTAGCGAGCCAGCCAGCTAACGTTAGCTAGCTAGCTAAAATTACACTTTAACTTGAAATAAAAATACTTTGTCAAAATTAGAGTGGAGTCTTTTGTTAAGACATATAGCTAGCTAAACAATTAACCATAATCACAACTCATGACGTTACTACCCTGAATAATTCTGCAGGTAGCTAACCAACCATGTTCTATGTTAGCTAGCTAACATTAGGCTATAGCTAGCCAAGCAAATGGCTCTTTCTGTCAAAATTAGAAACATGTAATATCTGATAATGTAGCTAGCCAGAGTATCTTACTCGTATACATCATTCATGGTTGGACGCGTCTCCTGTCGCGTCTCCTGTCATACCAGTATACATCATGGTTGGATGATGCCATGTCTGATGCCATGCATCGTTGCCCTTAGTTTGACGATGTAATCCAGACTGGTGATTTCTCTATCTCCTTAGCTATCATACTCGAATTCCACTGAGTTCACAATTTACCCTCAAATCACAGTCATTCACATTTTAAGCGCTTCTGAGGAAGGGTAAATGCTGTTTAACATCGCCTAAAAGAGGACATGGCTTTCCCTCTCTACCCTGTCTAACACATGGAGAGGAGTGGGCAAATATTGACAGGGTCATGATCCTAAGGAAGGAAGCTATCATAATGCTGGTGGCCAGTCATGGACATTTTATGAGCTTCCGAGACACAAGTATTTTTGTAAGGTTTTTAATTCTTTATCAATGACCATGGGGAATGGGGCAGGACTGCAGAGGTATCATAAAAAATGCATGGAATAGTGATAGTCAGTCGGCTTGGGTTGAGAAATGTGTCGGCTTTGTGGAGAGGTGCCATGGGACACTTTAACAGAAGCGCAGTGTGACGGCTCTATTTCACTTCTGTAGAAACAGAACATGCTCACTCCATAGTTACTAGGCCTATACCAAATGGCTTGATATCTATACAGTGTGACAACTATACTTTACATTGTTCAGGGTAAGTAAACAGTGACTGTACTATTACAGTGGCTGTACTAGTAAGGTATGATGAATCTGCTGTGGTGGTTAATATCATGTTGGGACATTGTATTGTGTTGATATTTGTGTTCTCTCTGCCAGTATGAAGTAGGTCTTGTTAGTGGTTTGATAAAGGGCCAGCTCTGTGTTCATGAAACACACTGTGTTCACTGTAGGGAATATCTTTGTTTGCTTATGTTTTCATGCAGTCTTGTGATTTACTTTAATTGTCCCTATTTGACCTCACAGTTTCCTAGAATACAATCAATCCCCCATGATTTACTGTAAACTTTAGTTCCCAGCACCACCCTAGAAGTCATACTAAGTTATTCCAAGCAACGAGTGGTATTTCTCAGTTACAGTATGGACTGATTTATTTTCAGTGCTGTCAGTGGATGGATGAGCACACGCACACAAAAAGGTCCACAGTATCGTCATATGAACTCTGAACATTTCTTTGATAATTGAAATGGTTATAGAGCTGTTGCCAAATACTGTCTGCTTGGCCAATTACAAATAGGGCCTCTTTGGCCTCTTGCCTTCTGGGAGGTGATCCATGGGCTGTCTCTGTCCATCACATCCAACCATCTCTCATAGAAAGTCCTCTACCTTTCTTCTGCACCTCTCTTTTTTCTAAAATGTCTTCCATTCCCTCTCTGTCTGTCCCTAAGTAAGGGCTGAAAATAGCAGCCAGGGGAAATGTGGGTCAGCTGTCATGGGGGGGGCTTCGGTTTACTGACTGACTAGGTTTACTTTTATCTTTCTTAGTTCCTCCCTCTATCTATCAATCCCATCCTCATCCCTTTGTCACACTTGCTCTTTCGTTCAAGCTCTCCCTTACTCTCTTTCTCTCATTTATAAAGCTGTCTCATTCACTTCAGCTCTAGGCCTATACGAGATGTTTTCATCTCTCCATCTCTTCTCCTGACTGTGCTGGTCTGTCTGGTTATTTCTTTATGCTGTCTAGGTGAACCCCAGACAGACTCAGACCAACCAGACAAGTCTCAAAGTAAGAGTTTAGACTGATCCCACCGAAGGAATGAATAAATATTGACTTAACATTAACATTAAAACACACATTCTGGTGTGGGAGCGTGGAGCAGCGATAGTGCTGCAGTCTCCCAAGTATACTTGAACAATATGGGTACAAAACCACCAAAGCCTGACACGTTCATGTGGTCTCTCCTCTACCTGTATCCCAACATGTACTTTCAATATTGTCTGAATAAAGAGAAAATACGTAACAAGGAATGAATAGCAACAACCTTTATGACTGCATAGTTGTCATTGGACCAAAAACAAGCTGATTTTGGCACAGCTGAGGTTTTATTTGGCAATGTACACACAGCACAGCGTGGTCCCTGGACTGAGTGGTTTAATGACCAACGTGATAATGGCCTGCTGTTGTGCCCAATAAGACTGGCGAGTCCAGCCCTTTGCTGGGGATCTGGGATGGTAAATGTGTAAATGTATAGGGGTGTGATGCAGCGGCCAGTTAAACACTACTGGGTTGTGTCCCAAATGGCACCCTATTCCATATATAGTGTACTACTTTTGACCAGGGTCGGGGATAGGGTGCCGTTTGGACAGAGCCCTGGTGTCTGTGCTTATGGTAGTTGTGTACATGTAAAGTGTTGGGTGCAGCCATCTGAACACTACTGGTGTCTGTGTTAAAACAGTATTGAGGACTCATGATGCAAAACTCATCTCATGTGGTTGGAGGGAGAGCCACGCCAGGAATTGATGTAATCTCCTTTTATGTGCTTTGCTAATACTGTAATATGCACAAAGCTGAAAACAAACATCGTAAGAGAGATAGCTAAGATAGAGCTTTGCAGTAATTTATGTCTGCTATCTGGAATGGGATATACTCATTGTATGTCCTTTATTTGTATCAACATTTCGTTTTTTATTATTCATGCAAAACAAATATCTTACCAGATTTAGCAACATAGCTCATTTTCATCAGCAGTGTCTTTTCATATGCAGGTTAACATTCATCATTTTTACAGATTACTACATGTTTATTACATAGTGAATAAGAGACAGGTCTGTATTACATGCAAAGGGGACTGACTTGAAAAGACAGACACACACAGAAAGACAGAGAGACACAGACAGACAGAGTGATTCCATTTGAGTCTACATGGTTGATGCCACTTTTTGTGGTTCCCCATTCTAGTTGGGAACACTGGTTTGTAATATTCTAGGATCATTTGGTTCACTTATTCACTGTTGTGAGTTGGATGGTGGCTGTGAGAGCCAGTGTAACATGCATACACTAAAGTCTAACCAATCCTCCCTCTCTTTCTCCACAGGGTTCAAGTGTCCTGTCTGCTCCAAGTCTGTGGCGTCTAATGAGATGGAAGTGCACTTCATCATGTGTCTAAGCAAGCCCCGCCTGTCCTATAACGGTGAGACACCCTTCCTCATACAATATGGCCTCCTCCCTCCTCTTCTCTGCTTCCTTCCCCTCACGTCTGCCACTTTTCCTCCATGTGAATCTCTGAAATCTACTCCTCCTCCCCGTCTCTCTCTTTTCCTACTTCAAATTCTTGCCATCTCTTCATCCCTCCATCTCTCTCTGGTTTATGTAGCCTCTCTTCCCCCTCCTACTCAAATGATGCTGGCTGTGACTGTAGGAATGTAGCTGTGAACTCTTTATGGCCCATCTCTCTAGTACCAGAGCTGGGGTCACGGTGGTGTGTTATTCCCTCCATTGATTCTCTCCATAGCACTACTTAGTCTGTCTGTCTAGGGGCGTGTCTCGATAGGATAGTACTGGAGTTCAGAATTGTCAAATGCAGTAGCTATAGAAATAGAATTAGAATCCTGTATTTCTATATCAATGGCTTGACCTGCTTGTACTTAAGTAATCACGGTATCCAAACAAGAAAATAATGATCTACATGTACCATACAGTAGCCAAATACATAGATAGTGTCTGTATGCCATTAGCGCTATAATAGTTTTTGTGTAATGCCAATAGTGTGCAATGCTGTCGTCAAGGCAAGAGTGGCTACTTAGAATAATCTCAAATATGAAATATCTTTTGATTTGTTTAACACTTTTTTTTGGTTACTACATGGTTCCATATGTGTTATTTCATTGTTTTGATGGCTGTACTATTATTCTACAATGTAGGAAGTAGTACAAATAAAGAAAAACGCTGGAATGAGTAGATGTGTCCAAACTTTTGACTGGTACTGTATATGTGACCGAACGGCTTGATTCATTCTTACAGTATATAGCAACATTTGAAATCGTTTTTTTTTTTTACATTTGATAAAAGTCGAGACTCAGAGCTAGAAAATGGTAGAGGGAAGGCTCCTTTTTTTTCTTTGGGGCTAGCGGGAAGTTTCCTCCCTTTTTCCGTGGCTAAACCAATTAGGCTCGTAATTTAACAATTTTATTCGTATTTACAGATAGCATACAAGTTTGTTATTAAGGCACATAATAACATAATTTGATAAAAAATACATGTTTACGTTCAAATGCTTCTCCTGTGAAGTAGTGACGCGCGTGACATACACCTAGTTTCCTGAAATGAGTCACATGTATACCTGTCTTGACTCCCTGAGCACAGTATGTTCAGAGTCGATTCAGGTATACAATCAGCCTTTCCAGGACATTATGGTTGCCTGTTTGCTGTTCTTTTCCCTGTGTGCCTGCCTGGCTCCAGGTTGTGGATTTGACAGTGTGGCTGGCTGAGATATCTGTCTGCCTGAAGTCTTGGGCAGCCCTGTGTGACTGACTGACTGACTGTCCGGCCCAGCCTGTCTGGTCTGTCTGGGGCTGAATGTGACCCTGTGGGCTATGTGTCACATATGACCAGTCTGCTTTCTGGGGCTCATTTAAGGCCAGGTATGTCTGGACACATAGGGAGAGGGAGACCGATGAGGGGCTGAAAAGGAATGGGGGTAAAAGATTGATTGAGATAGTGAGAAGGAAAAAAAAGATAAACTGACTGGGATTGATGGAAGAGTACGGAGAATGACTGAGAAGGATGGAATAGTACGGAGAGTGATACAGTGATGGCTGATAAAGAGCAAGAGAGGAGAGGAGTAAGAAGATACATCTCTCATTGTTTGTGTGGTTTTCCACTTCCCTTTCACTCTTTCTTACTTTTTCTCTCCCTCTCCCTCTCTCCCTCTGTCTCTCTGTCTCTCTGTCTCTCTGTCTCTGTCTCTCTGTCTCTGTCTCTCTGTCTCTCTCTCCGTCTATCTCTCTCTTCCCCCCTTCCCCCTTTCTGTCCGCAATCCCCTAAATTAGTGACACACAGGGACAGGACTGTGGCTTATCTTATTTCCCAGAATGCTCTGTGGTCTATTGTCAATCAGCTGGGCCCACTGCCTGTCACACATCAGCAGATCTCCTCTCTGCAAGGCCAATGTACACACACACACACACACACCCTGCCTGCAGTGGCTTGTGATAAATGTGTGTGCCTGTCTGTATACTTACTGTGTTTCTGTTTGTGGAGCATTTAGAGAGTTGTGTGTGTGTCTATAGAGAAATTTAGAGAGTTGTGTGTCTATAGAGAAATAATGAGATAGACAATACATACATTGTGTGGGTATCTGGCCAACAAGGTTTACATTGTGATATTGGTTAAGGGTTTGAAATGAAACATTATTGTGTTGTTTACTCTGTGATATTTATTGGTGCTTAGCGCCATGAAATCCTGTCTACCCCAGCGGGTATTCCTCCTGCTTGGGGATGAACATGGGATGACATGCAAGTTACACCCAGATAATACAGAAATAGCAGTGCATTAACAGCAGTCAAAGACAGTAACATCAAAATGATATGAGACAATGTAATATCTTGACTGTATTGAATTATTCATGTAATATTTAACTGATAAACTCCTTCCCCACTCAGTGTCATTTGCATACAGTATATTACCAACAGAGATTTGGCATTCACCCCAAACACATGAAATAGGAGTAAAGTAGTTTACTCGATTACGCGATTTCTCTTTCTCTCCAACTCTATCCTCTCTATTCAAGGGCTATATTTAAGCATACAAAGTCGTAGCCAAAAAAAGACCGTGGTCAGCTCACGTGGACTGGGTATAGCAAGGCCTCACTCTCCAACTCATACTCACATGTTCACTAAAACAGTGTCACATTCATTCACTCAACAACCACTTCACAAACACCCCTAGAATCCTAGAAAACACAAACATAAGACAACCTATCTTAGCAACCACAAGAATTAAGCAATTTAACACAAATAAAAATACATACACACACACACAGTCACATACACACAGTCACAAACATATAATATAATACATAGGCAGTATACAGAGAGCCCTGTAGACATAATTCCCTGTACATTGCAGTGTGAAGACCTAGACCAGGGCTCTCCAACCCTGGTCCTGGAGAGCTACTGTCCTGTAGGTTCTCTCCAACCCTAATCAAGTTCACCTGATTCTAGTAATTAGCTGGTTGATAAGGTGAACCAGTTAGTTACAACTGGGGTTGGATTGAAAACCAACAGGATGGTAGGTCTCCAGGAACAGGGTTGGAGAGCCCTGACCTAGACCTAAAACTATTCATTGTACTGTAGACCATATTGCATGTACACAAACACGCACACTCACAACTAACCTGTCTCCACCCCCCCTTCCCGGCTGGTTGGCGTAATGCAGAGGGAGCTGCTGAAGCCATAGCTCCTTAGAGGATAACAAGCTAAGGAGCAGGAGGGTGGACTGGGGGAGGAGGAGGGGGTGCTTATTGTTCTAACGCAGGGGTGTGGAAGGGGAACAGCTGTGTATAGACTTACTGAGATCCAGTTTTGGAGAATGAGGATGCTGGAGGAGGAAAGGGGGTGGGGGAGAGGGGGAGGCAGCCAGGGGGGTTGATGGGACTGGGCGGCTAAGCTAAGCTGATTTACATTTAGAGCATATGTCTTCTGTCTGTCTCACTCCATTTCACGCTGTCTTCTCCTCCCTTCACCTTAGCTACCCCACATTCCCTCCCTCCTCTCTCATCCATCCTCCTCCCTCTTCTCACGCTTTCCTTTGTTCATATGAGGAGCTCCAATACTTATAGATAGAGTTGCAAAATTCTGGGACGTTCCCGGAATCAGGAGGGAATAAGCAGGAAATCCTGATTCCTCCAAACAGGATTCTGGAAAACCAGGAAATGTATTATTAAAGTTCCAAAAATTTTGCAACCCTACAGTATTTACCCAGGGATCAAAAATGTTTTACGGTCATTCTCAAAGATACACTTCCTTGAATGCTTTGAATAGAGCATCAGAGATTTCGAGCACCCTATCCCCTAGTAGTCTACCCTTTTGTTTTAAAACCACACACTCACTCACACAAAACATTCACCGCAAGAAAGCATGCATGCAGGCACGCACACATTTCCAAGGGAAGAAGTATGGAGTGAAATTTGTTTCTTTACTCTGTAAATATGTTTACCGCAATCCGTGTGTGTATTCAACATAAAGTGTCTTCGGAAAGTATTCAGACCCCTTGACTTTTTCCACATTGATACGTTACAGCCTTATTCTAAATTGATTCATAGTTTTTTCCCCTCATCAATCTACACACAATACCCCATAATGACAAAGCAATAACAGATTTTTAGAAATGTTTGCTAATATCACAGTACAACTTGATTGGAGTCCACCTGTGGTAAATTCAATTGATTGGACATTATTTGGAAAGACACACACCTTTCTATATAAGGTCCCACAGTTGACAGTGCATATCAGAGCAAAAACCAAGCCACGAGATCAAAGGAATTGTCCGTAGAGCTCCAAGACAGGATTGTGTCGAGGCACAGATCTGGAGAAGGGTAGGAAAACATTTCTGCAGCATTGAAGGTCCCCAAAAACACAGCGGCCTCCATCATTCTTAGATGGAAGAAGTTTGGAACCAACAAGACTCTTCCTAGAGCTGGCCGCCCTGCCAAACTGAGCAATCGGGGTAGAAGGGCCTTGGTCAGGGAGGTGACCAAGAACCCGATGGTCACTCAGACAGAGCTCTAGAGTTCCTCTGTGGAGATGGGAGAACTTTCCAGATGGACAACCATCTCTGCAGCACTCCACCAATCAAGCATTTATGGTAGAGTGGCCAGACAGAAGCCACTCCTCAGTAAAAAGTACATGACAGCCTGCTTGGAGTTTGCCAAAAGGCACCTAAAGATTCTCAAACCATGAGAAGCAAGATTCTCTGGTCTGATGAAACCAAGATTGAACTCTTTGGCCTGAATGCCAAGCGTCACGTCTGGAGGAAACCATTCATACAGTGGAGTATGGTGGTGGCAGCATCATGCTGTGGGGATGTTTTTCAGCGGCATTGACTGGGAGACTAGTCAGGCTCAGTAGAGAGATGAACGGAAAAAAGTACGAAGTCCTTGATGAAAACCTGCTCCAGAGGGAAGGTTCACATTCCAACAGGACAACGACCCTAAGAACACAGCCAAGACACCGCAGGAGTGGCTTCGGGACAAGACTCTGAATGTCCTTGAGTGGGCCAGCCAGAGCCCGCACTTGAACCCGGTCTTATTTTTTTTATCTAAAAACCTGTTTTTGCTTTGTCGTTATGGGGTATTGTGTGTAGATTGATAAGGGGGGAAAAAACTATTTCGAATAAGGCTGTAACGTAGTGTAACAAAATGTGGAAAAGGTCAAGGGGTCTGAATACTTTCCGAATGCACTGTATAACGTTATTAGGATGGGCTATGTTGAGAATACAGTATATACATACACAGTGAGTAAACAAAAGTATATAAACAGAATTTGAGGTCAGGGTGTACAACTATAGCACAAAGCATTAGACTTGCATGCAGTGTCTTATAACTGGTACTGATTTTTGAGAACAATACAATGTATGCTGGTTTTCATTCCAACCCCTATTTCCACCCATAGTCTTTTCTTCAGACATTCATGGATAACCGCTTTGGGTCTGATATCAGCAACACTTGCGTCCGGTCCCAAGTCACTCCCCAACTATTTGTTTCTGTAAGGTGTGAGATAAATCATTACACTGCTTATAGACTAGATGTCCTCCATTCGCCTATTAACAATTTGACTCACTCCCACATATGGTGGGAGTCACTGTTGAGAGAAAAGCGGAGGAATCAAGGAGGATTTTTTTTTACACAATTTACAATCTCCCTGTGCCTATCCTAAACAGAGAATCTACTGTATCTGGTCACATGAACTATAAAAGGGGTTGTTTACCCACAAATACCATTTTACAAATATTCCTAAAGTTGGTCACAACATTTTTGTCAATAACAACATTTTCTGAGAGCATTACCATTGGGTCAATAAATACATATGGGAAAGAAGAGGAGGGTCACAGCAGACACAGGAGGTTGTTTGGTAGATTCTGGTTCCTAAACGAACCATGTGTCTGCTATGTTGATAGATGAAATCCAATCTTTACAGAATGTACTGGTGATGGTGCCCTGGTAGGAGGAGGGTCTGGAAGCATGTTGATGCTTTTGGAAGGCTGCCATCAACCACTGTAACCTTCACTGATTGAGTCAGGATCTTCCACCCAACACAGAATTTGAGGAGGATCTTTAGCATGTCTCTTGAGGCTACTAATGAACAAAACAAAATCCTTCCACTACTTTAGTAGTGTGTACTTTTTTATAGTACACACTACTATTATGGCAAAACTGAATGTCTACATAGGTATTGAACTTGATTCCCGCTTTCAACAAACTGCCGGAGGTATCCAGTTGTCAGGCATTTTGCGTATGTTGGGCATTCGTCTACATTCTCATCACTGTCGTAGTCCAGGGTCCAGACTATTTGTGCAAGTACAATTTAATAGAAAGAAATTCAAGCACCTTTTGAGAATAACTAGGACCAAAAAGTGCTAAGCTGATCTCTAGGCTGAGATCCTGACTCTGTGGTATAACACAACCTTAAATATCCAATGCTCCTTTTTTCTCTCTTTCTCATTGGAACTTTAGGCGAGAACTTGCACTCAGATTTCCAGCAATTGCGCTGATTGGTTATCACACAAGTTATTTTCCCCAGGGGGGTTGAGACTTGCTGTTTGAATTTGAAAACAAACAGTTTTCAAAGCAAGGAGGCAGCGCTCAGGGGCTGTGTGTGTGTGTGTTTTGAGTGAGTGTGTGAGTGACAGAGAGATGCAACCAGTGAAAGCACATCCACCACAATTATTGACTCATTGTGCCAACAACATCAAAGATCTGCCCGCAGATGCATAGCCAGGGCCAGGTAAGGGGTATAAATTTACTAAAATGTCTAAATATTATGAAGGGCACTATACCTCTGGGCTTAAGAGAGCGGCTGCCTCTCACCGAAACACCAATGGAACAATGTCTGGTCTCTGTGTCAGGAGGTTCCACACAAGGCCCTTTCTCATTGTTTGTCAGACCACCGAAAATACATGATTGCAATGCACATAAGCCTTTGGTGATGAGGAAGCAGTGCAACCGTTTTAAAAGGTTTTATAAAAATGTTGGCTTCATGCAGTTATATGCTAATTTCCTCAAAACAAAAACAATAACAAATGCGCCTTTCAGCTTTCAACCCCAGCCCCCGTGTGTCGAGACCAAGACACGTTTAAATGTAGAAAAACAAGACCTGACCGAGATTAACCACCTTAAAATGAGATTTTGTTTTACATTATCCATTGCATACTGGCAGGGCATACTCATCTGTCTTACACGTGTACAAAGCAAGGTGCACTGTACTCAGTGGTGTATTTTGTCCTCTTGAGTTGAGAGACTACATAGGCTATTGTCTTATCCCAGACCATGGCTCTTTCTCAACTGTATTTCTTGTTTTCCTCACCTCCTTGAATCCATGACAACAACAAAAAGCACATTTGAGAAAAATGTCAGAGGATACTCAACAAAAATGGAAAGGGAAAAGGAAAAGGGGGATAGCTCGTCAGTTGTACAACTGACTGCTTTCAACTGAAATGTGTGTTCCGCATTTAACCCAACCCAAGACCCAAAACACAAATGATAAGCCAGCCTGCTATCCCAGGCCAGGACGTGACAGTACCACCCCCCCAAAGGCGCGGACCTCGACCGCGACCAAAAGTCAATGGGGAGGGTTTTCGGGTGGGTCTTAGTTTTTGGTGGCGGCTCCAGTGCAGGCCATGCTGGCCCGAGAAGACTCACCGGAGGCTCGGGGCTTGGAGCCGGAACAGAAGTCATCGGACTCTGGAGACGCACAATGGACCTGATGCGTGAAGCAGGAACAGGTCGTGCCGGGCTCTGACGGCGCACAGGGAACCTGGTGCGTGGAGCAGGAACAGGACAAGCTAGGCTTTGAAAGCGCACAGGGGACCTGATGAGTGGAGCAGGGACAGGACGTGCTGGGCTCTGAAGTCGCACGGGAGACCTGATGCATGGAGCAGGAACAGGACGTGCTGGGCTCTGAAGACGCACGGGAGACCTTATGCGTGGAGCAGGGACAGGACGTGCCGGGCTCTGGATGCGCACAGGGGACCTGATGCGTGGAGCAGGAACAGGCCGTGCCGGGCTCTGGATACGCACAGGGAGCCTGATGCGTGGAGCAGGGACAGGACGTGCCGGGCTCTGGATGCGCACAGAGGACCTGATGCGTGGAGCAGGAACAGGCCATACTGGGCTGTGGAGACGCACCGGAGACACAGTGTGCAGAGCTGGTGCAGGATATTGTATTTTTATGAATGTTTTATAATACTACATTTGCATTTTGAATTTGGCGCTAGCGACCCACTGCTCCTTATTTATCCACAAGAGGTTAAAGTCACAAAAAATTTGAATATTATCTGCCATGACTACAAGGTCCGATAGGAATTCAGGGAACAGTGAGGAACGTTGTAAATGGCCCAAGAGGCCTGTAAACAGTATCTATAAAAAGTGTTTGAGTAGGCTGCATAGACTTCATGACTAGAAGCTCAAAATATAAAAACGCAGTAATTTTATTTGTTGTAAATTTAAATTAGCTTTTGTAAATTTTAGCAACATCTCCGCCTTTGCGGGATGTGCGGGGGATAAGGTCACTCGTGTAACCAGGAGGAGAGGCCTCATTTAACACAGTAAATCCTTTAGGCTTAAGCCATGTTTCAGTCAGGCCAATCAAATCAAGATTATGATCAGTGATTAGTTAATTGACTATAACTGCCTTGGAAGTGAGGGATCTATTTTGAGATGTGAAATATCACAATCTCTTTCAATAATGACAGGAATGGAGGTCTTTATTCCAGTGAGATTGCTAAAGTTAACGCCACCATGTTTAGTCCAAACCTAGATCGAGGCACAGTCTCAATGGGGATAGCTAAGCTGACTACACTGACTATTCTAGGGGCAGACTCCACTAAGCTGTCAGGCTGCCTGCTGCCTGGCCTGCACTCTGTCTCATTGTGGAGCTAGAGGAGTTAGAGCCCTGTCTATGTTGATAGAAAAGATGAGAGCACCCCTCCAGCTAGGATGGAGTCCGTCACTCCTCAGCAGGCCAGGCTTGGTCCTGTTTGTGGATGTCCCAGAAAGAGGGCCAATTATCTACAAATTCTATATTTTGGAAAGGGCAGAAAACAGTTTTCAACCAGCGATAGAGTTGTGAGACTCTGCTGTAGAGCTCATCACTCCCCTAACTGGGAGGGGGCCAGAGACAATTACTCGATGCCGACACATCTTTCTAGCTAATTTACACGCTGAAGCTATGTTATGCTTGGTGACTGACTGTTTAATCCGAACATAGTTGGTGCCAACGTGAATAACAATATCCCTATATTCTTTACACTCGCAAGTTTTAGCCTTAGCCAGCACCCTCTTCAGATTAGCCTTGACGTCGGTAGCCCTGCCCCCTGGTTAACAGTGTAGGATCGCTGGATGATTATTTTTAAGTCTAGTACTGCGGGTAATGGAGTCGCCAATGACTGTTTTTCAATTTGTCAGAGCTAATGGTGGGAGGCTTTGGCGGCTCAGACCCTGTAACGGGTGGAGGAGAGACCAGAGAAGGCTCCGCCTCTGACTCCGACTCGTTGCTTAATGGGGAGAACCGGTTGAGCATTCCGACAGCATTTCCTTCCAGAAGCCATGAGTACTGTGCGGGGACTGTGCGAGAGGATTTACAGTGAGGGAAAAAAGTATTTGATCCCCTGCTGATTTTGTATGTTTGCCCACTGACAAAGAAATTATCAGTCTATAATTTTAATGGTAGGTTTATTTGAACAGTGAGAGACCGAACAAGAACAAAAAAATCCAGAAAAACGCATGTGAAAAATTTTATGAATTGATTTGCATTTTAATGAGGGAAATAAGTATTTGACCCCTCTGCAAAACATGACTTAGTTTTGCAGACCTCTGTGATTGTTGGCAATCACAGAGGTCAGACGTTTCTTGTAGTTGGCCACCAGGTTTGCACACATCTCAGGAGGGATTTTGTCCCACTCCTCTTTGCAGATCTTCTCCAAGCCATTAAGGTTTCGAGGCTGACGTTTGGCAATTCGAACCTTCAGCTCCCTCCACAGATTTTCTATGGGATTAAGGTCTGGAGACTGGCTAGGCCACTCCAGGACCTTAATGTGCTTCTTCTTGAGCCACTCCTTTGTTGCCTTGGCCGTGTGTTTTGGGTCATTGTCATGCTGGAATACCCATCCACGACCCATTTTCAATGCCCTGGCTGAGGGAAGGAGGTTCTCACCCAAGATTTGACGGTACATGGCCCTGTCCATCGTCCCTTTGATGTGGTGAAGTTGTCCTGTCCCCTTAGCAGAAAAACACCCCCAAAGCATAATGTTTCCACCTCCATGTTTGACGGTGGGGATGGTGTTCCTGGGGTCATAGGCAGCATTCCTCCTCCTCCAAACACAGCACTTTCACCCAGTTGTCCTCTGAATCATTCAGATGTTCATTGGCAAACTTCAGACGGGCATGTATATGTGCTTTCTTGAGCAGGGGGACCTTGCGGGCGCTGCAGGATTTCAGTCCTTCACGGCGTAGTGTGTTACCAATTGTTTTCTTGGTGACTATGGTCCCAGCTGCCTTGAGATCATTGACAAGATCCTCCTGTGTAGTTCTGGGCTTATTCCTCACCGTTCTCATGATCATTGCAACTCCACGAGGTGAGATCTTGCATAGAGCCCCAGGCCGAGGGAGATTGACAGTTCTTTTGTGTTTCTTCCATTTGCGAATAATCGCACCAACTGCTGTCACCTTCTCACCAAGCTGCTTGGCGATGGCCTTGTAGCCCATTCCAGACTTGTGTAGGTCTGCAATCTTGTCCCTGACATCCTTGGAGAGCTCTTTGGTCTTGGCCATGGTGGAGAGTTTGGAATCTGATTGATTGCTTCTGTGGACAGGTGTCTTTTATAAAGGTAACAAACTGAGATTAGGAGCACACTCTTAACACGTGTTCAACCCACATCTGACTCTTGAAAATTGACACAATACATTTTTCTTCTTTCTTTTTTTATGATCTTTTCATGTGTATTTTTTGTAATGGACAGCACAGCACAACACAGCACAACACAACACAGTCTCCGGGTTCTTCCTGTGCACAGAGACAGTAACTGTGAGCCATGTTGGGTCTACAATCCAAACAATGATGTGGTGGTGGCACTGTGTAAAGGCGCCCCAATACTAGATTCGGTTTGCTTCTAGCAGAACTTGGCTAGGCGAAGTGAACATCTGTGCCTCGCATACTAACGGAGTCCATCCAAATCATCTTGGCTCCTAGTCCCTGTCCATGCATTTCAAGGCTGCGTTGAGACAGTGGCTGTGTTTCAAACTCGTAAAAGACACTCGCTCGTCCACTTACCCTCGCCTTATGCCCTTGGGGGAATCCCCGTCACCATCTTTGTCATCAGTCCAAGTGATTAGCCAAGCAAAGGAAGTTCGCAACGTAAGCCCCTCAAGCCCTCGTTTTTGATCGAGTTTGCGAGTGTACAATTATGTTCACTTCGGGGACTGAAACGCCCCATAGTTAAATTTGCGATGATTGTACATCCGCTAAGCCTTAAAACCTCAACGTCAATATGGAGAAGTCAACATACAAGTGGAAGTAAAAACGAATGTAAAGTTCTAAATTGTGCTACTAAAACATGATGGCACAAACACATCTAGTGAAAGTTTGAGTTTATTTTTATTTTTATTTTTACAGGGACAGTGCACATTAATCAACGTTTCAGTAAAAGTGCTGGTTTTAGCCAGCCGGCTAATTTTCAACCGCAGTCCCTGGGCAGGTTATTAAAAACAATTACAACACAGACAATCAATGAGCACACGCAGAGCAACATAGGACAAGCAAGACAGCATGCAGACAGAGCAACATAGCACAAAAAGCAACAAGACAAAATCCATAAAAGCAACAGTGTTTCCACACCTCACAAGCTACAGACAACAGACAACATGGAAAGCGGCAATACACAGCTAGGGAATATGTTCACAAATCTGATTGGCCTTTAGCCATGTCTTAATATTTTTTGTGATAGTGTGATAGGCGGTGCAGTTATGTGTGTCTGATGGCAGTGCATTCCAGACATGGGAAGCCATCACTGTTACATCCTCAGAATGCACAAACTTGGGAAAAGTTGGGAGTTGGGAAAATCTTGTGCAATACACTGACGCATGTCTTGTATTCAAGATCCTAAATGGCCTGGCTCCCCCTCCACTTAGTACTTTTGTTAATTCTTGGGGCTCCTCCCGACACTACCAGGTAAAATGTAAAGCGCCAAATTCAAAATCCCAAAGTTGAATTATTAAACATCCACCAATATACAAGTGTTCCATACTCATCAAAAGCTCTGTTTCTTGGCAATATCACAGCGTTGTCAGATTTCAAAAAGGCTTTACGGCGAAAGCAGCACATTTCATTGTTTGAGGCTAGCACCTCACATATTTTTCCAATAGCCATGTATCGATTAGCCATCATGGCACACACATAACACCTTTCACAGCGAAAACAAATCAATTACCTGTTGAAGAACTTCTGCTGAGGTCATCCTAAGTGTCCAACGAAGACAATCCATGGTTCTTTTGTTAGAAAAAGTAACGTATTTTATCCATAAATCCTCCATTTGGTTCGCGCGTTATAATCAGAAACGACAGCCTCCACTAGTCCATTGAAACGTGACGCGAACTCGTTCAACTTATACCTATAAACTTGTCCAAGAACATTCAAACATAGTTTTAAATGTATCCTTAGGAACACTTTTACGTATATTTACTATTATAAATTAACCGGAATATAAACTGATCGATAACGACGGTAAAAAAGACACTCCGTGACTTCTCGTGCGCGCGCACTGGGTACTGTTGTCATCAAGGGGGGACTCACTTGTTTGGTCTTTTTCTCTGGTGTTATTCATCCAAAATGGAAGAAATACACTGTCTCGAGGCTGTTGACATCATAAGGAAGCGACGTGTATTGCATTCATATGCCCTTATATGGTCATTTTCATTAGGGGAGGGGTTCCCAAATGAGCAATGTGTCAAAATCACTTTTTCCAGGACAGAAATTCCTCAGGGTTTTGCCTGCCATATGCGTTCTGTTTCACTCACAGACAAATGGTTAACAGTTTTGGAAAATTCAGAGTGTTTCCTATCCAATGGTACTAAATATATGCATATCCTATTTTCTGGGCCTGAATGGGAGGCATTTTACTTTGGGCACGCCAGGCTCTCCAAAACGGTCACCTCATGCACTGCTCCCTAACAAGTTAAACAGAAAACCCAAACATATGGCAGCAGATCCACAAGGAAAAGCACCTTTAGTCAATCTGCTTTCTCTGTGAGAGCTTCCCATGTCTGGAATACACTGCCATCAGACACACATAACTGCACCACCTATCAGCAGAATGACTAAATGTGCTTTTCCTTAAGGGAACTATACAGTCACCTCTCATGGCAGACCTTGATTTTCCCAACTCAGGAGTTCATGCATTCTGAGGATGTAACAGTGATGGCTATTGGGCTTCCTATCAAGCACTTTGAGAGCCTGTTTGTAGACAGAGTGAATGGGTTTTAATGTTGTACAGCAAGCTTGGGCCCAACTAGTCAAGCAGTATGTTAAGTGGGGGAGTATTATAGATTCGAAGTACAGTTTTGCTACCTCTGTAGTCAAACAATTTCTTATAAATCGGAAATTAGCTAGGTTGAATTTGGTTATTTGAATTACCTTTTTCGCCTGCTTTTTAAAAGAGAGGTTGGAATCAAGTATGATGCCAAGGTACTTGAAATCAGATACCACCTGGAGCTTTTCCCCTGACACATAGACATCTGGCTCAGTAGCATCTGTTGTCCTCTTTGTGAAGAACATGCAGACAGTTTTTTTCACATTGAGATGCAAACACGAGTCACTGAGCCACTTTGTAACCTGGACCGTTACAGTAGTGAGTTCTTGTGCAGCTTGTTGTTTGCTCTTTGCATGCACATATATCACTGTGTCATCTCAATACATTTGAACTTCAGACCCAGTACAGACAGAAGGCAGATCATTAATGTACAGGCTGAACAGGAGGGGCCCCAGTATTGACCCTTGGGGCACGCCCAAGGCATCGGGGGAAAAGTTGAACTTGGACAATTTTGTGATGAGAACCTCATGGTTAACAGTATCAAAAGCCTTCCTTAGGTCCAGAAACACAGCCCCAACAACTCCCCCTTTGTCCATCTTGGACTTCACATTTTCCAGAAGAAAGCAGTTGGCCGTTTCTGTGGAGTGTTTCGCTCTGAAGCCAAACTGCATGGAGTGTAATGTGAAGGGGCTGTTGTTGAGGTAGGAAATCAGTTGTTCTGCTACACACTTTTCAACAACTTTTGACACCACAGGTAGTATACTAATGGGCCTGTAGTTACTCACGTCAGCAGGGTCACCGGATTTAAAGATGGCCGTTATTATGGCCGACTTCCAGACCCTTGGAAACACCCCCTGACCAATAGATGTGTTGGTGACCTTAGTAATGGGGCCAATGAGTGACGCTTTGTAGTTTTTAAGAAAGGTAGAGTCCAGCCCAAACACATCTTTGGCTTTAGAGTTCTTTAGTGAGCTAATCACCTTGTTCACCTTTGACTCAGAAATCTCCCTTATGATGAAGACAGGTTGAGCGTCATTCACTAGCACTGAGCCCAATAAACCAGTGGAGGGGTTCTGTGACAGTACCCTGACAGAGTCAATAAAGTAGGAATTGAAGGCTATTGCTATTTCGACTGCATCCTGTGTTAGATTGTTATTCACCATGATTTCTAGTCTTTTGCAGTGTTACTATGGTCTTTCCCTGTTAACTTTTTTAGATTCTCCCAGATCAATTTAGAATTTCCCTTTGCTTCATCAATTATGTTAATAAAAAAGTTTGCCTTGGCCTGTCTGATTTCTTTCATCACCTTATTTCTCAACATGGTAAACCTACGTCTGTCGTGCTCTAATTTGGACTTTAGAGATGTTTTTAGAGCATAATCTCGTTCTTTCATCAGTTTCCAGATTTCTCCATTTAGCCAAGGAAGAGTGCTCTTTTGGCCAGGTTAAGATTTGATTTTCTTTAGGAAGCCATTTATTGTAGTCTGGATTGTGGTTAGAAAAACCTGACTATCAGCATCCACATCTTTATAGGACAAGAGACCATTACAGTTTATTCCCTTAATTGCGTTTTCAAAATAATTTAATTCACTCTTAGGTATTCTTAGTTGATCAGGCTTTCTAACAGTAGAGGTTAAACCTGCTCTTAGAAAGCTTTCTGGCTATAAGTGTCAGATTATGATCAGACAGCCCAGTAACCATATTGAATGATTTAGTCACTCTCTCTGGTTTATTACTGAACACCAAATCAATCTGTGTTTTAGAGCAACAAGTCACCCTGGTTGGCCCTTTAACTAGCTGTGTAAGGTCAAAGGTATTAGTGATCTGTTTGAGGGTTTTCCTACAAGACTTGTCTTCATAATTGTTAAAATCTCCCATTAAGATTACCTCTTTCCCAAAATCACATTCCCTAAGCATGTTATTAAACTGATCAAAAAACTCATTTTTGGTGGATGGTGGTCTATACATTCCAATAAGGGTAAAAGACATTTGGGGAGACAGTGTAACATTCAGGCCAATACATTCTAGTTCATTATCACATGACCACTCAATTTGTTTACATCGGATATGTTCTTTAATGTAAATCATCAGACCCCCTCTTCCTTCAATCCTGTCTCTCCTGAAAACAGTTTAGCCAGGCACAATCAAGGCAGCATATGGAGATTTTTTAGGGAGCCATGTCTCTGAAAGGCAGAGGAAGTCAAGGTTGGAGTCTGTGAGAAGATGTTGAATTTGATCACTTTTTGGAATGACACTACGAATGTTCATGTCCCCCCTAGTAGTCCCTTGGGCTTAGCTCATGGGTCCCAGATGACTCGAGAGTGATTGACACACTGGAAAAAGTTAAATTTTCTGTGTTTTCTGACGGCTGGGTTTAGGTCGTTTTGATTAGGGGCAGTTCGGTAGTGCAATGAACTATCCCTCCCGCTTGCACTGGATGCGGGGAACAAAATAAAACAGCTTGCGTACCAGAAGCAGAGTCAGGGATCGCATATAGCGACTTGGATATGTTTAAAGAGTCAAATTCCATCCTGGAGTCGGGTGAGTCGAGAGAAACCATGGGACCATAGCACTCACCCACCTCCTCAGCGGCGACGATCAGTGGACGAGACCGTCCACTGCTTTCCACTCCGGTGAGTATCGCTGGCTCGGTGATGTTAGGCCCAGGATTGAGTTGCACATCCCCGGAGAGTAGGAGGGTAGTGAACAGGTAGTTTAACAGTTTCCGATACATTTTGGACTTGTTTGTTACGCCTAAGCGGTTCAGTGGAATAGGGAGCAAGATAGACTTGGCCATTATGGTATGCTGTGTACTGTCCGCTCCCGTGGAATGGTGAATCAATGTGTTTGGTGTTGATATTCTCCGGCAGTAGATTGATTGTGTCATCCCAGCAAGGACGCACTGAGATTATCAGTAAAGCAGCTACATAACTGACAATCATAACAATGTACTGGAGATAAAACACATAACTGCGCTTTAAATATTTGCATGAGTTACTTAGCTGGGGTCGACGTACACCTGGTATTTTAGATAAAATAACAGAATCTGGAGGAGAAGCGGCACCTGCCACACCACCCTCCCTTCCGTCGGCCATGTTCAATAGTTCTTGTTTGGTTATCTTTTGGAAATTGTAGAAATAAAAAAAAATCCTTCTTCAGAAGTTCCAGCTAGGCAGGCTAACGTTAGTTAGCTAATTAATTTGCTAACTATCATACAGTGGGCGTATATGAATAATTATATAGTTAATATAAGTAGACATGCAATCATAATTGACTGTAGCACATATAAAGCACCCACAAGCTACCGGTGGCTGAAAACACAATCATCGCGGGACGAACGAGTGATGAATTTCCGGGCAAGGGTGGTCCATTTTGTTTGTTACATGTATAAAAGACACCTGTCCACAGAAGCAATCAATCAATCAGATTCCAAACTCTCCACCATGGCTAAGACCAAAGAGCTCTCCAAAGATGTCAGGGACAAGATTGTAGACCTACACAAGGCTGGAATGGGCTACAAGACCATCGCCAAGCAGCTTGGTGAGAAGGTGGCAACAGTTGGTGCAATTATTCACAAATGTAAGAAACACAAAAGAACTGTCAATCTCCCTCGGCCTGGGGCTCCATGCAAGATCTCACCTCGTGGAGTTCCAATGATCACGAGAACGGTGAGGAATCAGCCCAGAACTACACAGGAGGATCTTGTCAATGATCTCAAGGCAGCTGGGACCATAGTCACCAAGAAAACAATTGGTAACACACTACGCCATGAAGGACTGAAATCCTGCAGCGCCCGCAAGGTCCCCCTGCTCAAGAAAGCACATATACATGCCCGTCTGAAGTTTGCCAATGAACATCTGAATGATTCAGAGGACATCTGGGTGAAAGTGTTGTAGTCAGATGAGACCAAAATGGAGCTCTTTGGCATCAACTCAACTCGCCGTGTTTGGAGGAGGAGGAATGCTGCCTATGACCCCAAGAACACCATCCTCACCGTCAAACATGGAGGTGGAAACATTATGCTTTGGGGGTGTTTTTCTGCTAAGGGGACAGGACAACTTCACCGCATCAAAGGGACGATGGACGGGGCCATGTACCGTCAAATCTTGGGTGAGAACCTCCTTCCCTCAGCCAGGGCATTGAAAATGGGTCGTGGATGGGTATTCCAGCATGACAATGACCCAAAACACACGGCCAAGGCAACAAAGGAGTGGCTCAAGAAGAAGCACATTAAGGTCCTGGAGTGGCCTAGCCAGTCTCCAGACCTTAACCCCAAGTACTAAGTCTTAACTACAAGAAACGTCTGACCTCTGTGATTGCCAACAAGGGTTTTGCCACCAAGTACTAAGTCATGTTTTGCAGAGGGGTCAAATACTTATTTCCCTCATTAAAATGCTAATCAATTAATAAAAATGTTCACTTGTGTTTTTCTGGATTTTTTTGTTGTTATTCTGTCTCTCACTGTTCAAATAAACCTACCATTAAAATTATAGACTGATAATTTCTTTGTCAGTGGGCAAACGTACAAAATCAGCTGGGGATCAAATATTTTTTCCCTCACTGTATGCAGCCGCTCCCTAAGAAGTTAAGTTTCCCTGCATTAAAGTCCCCGGCCACTAGGAGTTTTTAATGTCCCATTGGGAGTTCAATCTTGCTCGTAGGTCATCGATTTTATTTTCCAATGATTGCACGTTGGCCAATAGAACGGATGGCAGTGGGGGTTTACTCGCTCGCCTACGAATTCTCAGAAGGCAGCCGACTTCCGCCCCCTTTTTCTCTGTCTTCTCTTCACACAAATGACGTGGATTTGGACCTGTTCCCGGGAAAGCAGT
Source organism: Brachymystax lenok tsinlingensis (assembly GCA_030435695.1). Classification (NCBI taxonomy): domain Eukaryota; kingdom Metazoa; phylum Chordata; class Actinopteri; order Salmoniformes; family Salmonidae; genus Brachymystax; species Brachymystax lenok. The sequence goes on along the minus strand of CM059793.1, from coordinate 21,965,186 downwards.
ATATCCTTCACGTCGGACTCGATAAAGGAAAAAGCTTCTTCCAGTTCGTGGTAAGCAATCGCCGTTCTGATGTCCAGAAGTTATTTTCGGTCATAAGAGACAGTAGCAGCAACAATATGTACAAAATAAGTTTTAAAAAAATTAACAAATTACACGGTTTGTTAGGAGCACGTAAAATGTCATCCATCCTCTCTGGCGTCATTCTTCTAATGACTGATGCAGGGTTTTTACCGGCTTAAGCCTGTCACATGCTTCCCAGTTGAAACAGTTTGCACAGCACGGCCCCATTCTCATCGACGGAGCTGTAGTGGAGCAAGTTGAGAGCTTCAAGTTCCTTGGTGTCCACATCACCAACAAACTAACATGGTCCAAGCACACCAAGACAGTCGTGAAGAGGGCACGACAAAACCTATTCCCCCTCAGGAGACTGAAAAGATTTGGCATGGGTCCTCAGATCCTCAAAAGGTTCTACAGCTGCACCAGTACGTCACTGGGGCCAAGCTTCCTGCCATCCAGGACCTCTATACCAGGCAGTGTCAGAGGAAGGCCCTAAAAATGGTCAAAGACTCCAGCCACCGTAGTCATAGACTGTTCTCTCTGCTACCGCATGGCAAGTGATACCGGAGCGCCAAGTCTAGGTCAAAGAGGCTTCTAAACAGCTTCAATCCCCAAGCCTTAAGACTCCTGAACATCTACCCAGACTATTTGCATTGCCCCCCCTCTCTCTCTCTTTTACGCTGCTGCTACTCTGTTATTATCTATGCACTTTAGTAACTCTACCTACATGTACATATTACCTCAATTACCTTGAGTAGTCACTGCCCCCGCACATTGACTCTGTCCCGCTACCCCCTGTATATAGCCTCACTATTGTTATTTTACTGCTGCTTTTTAATTATTTGTTTATTTTATTTCTTATTCTTATTTTTTGGGGGGCATTTTTTTAATATTTTTTTAAAACTGCATTGTTGGTTAAGGGCTTGTAAGTAAGCATTTCACTGTTGTATTCGGTGCATGTGACTTAAAATGTGATTTGATTTGATTTGGATTTGTTGGTCCAGACTAGACTGTGTTCAAGGCTTCCCCCTGCTGTTTGTTTACACAGCAGCAACCAGACCAGGCCTAGAATTCTTTCTGACGCACCGACTAGATGCTCTTCCATCTGACTAGTCCCCAGCTGTGTGTCTTTTGCTCTGTTCTATTCTGGTATTTCTGTTCTATTGCTGCTGTAGTATTAAAGCCTATAGTAATTTACAGATTTTTTGTTGATCTTGATGTGCCACTGCCTTTGCTATTTCATATTAGGTACAATTTGATGATGTGTCATTGCCACTCACGGTTGTCTTGTGTTTTCTTTTGTGTGTTTGTGTGTGTACCTGATTGCCTGTGTGTGTGTCGGCCTGTGTGTTTGTGTGTGTGTTCCAGATGACGTGCTGGCCAGGGATGCCGGGGAGTGTGTAATCTGTCTGGAGGAGCTGCAGCAAGGAAACACCATCGCCAGACTCCCATGCCTCTGCATCTATCACAAAAGGTGAGACGGCGGGACTACTCAAATGGCAGCCTATCCCTTATATAGTGAACTACTTTTGATTAGAGCCAATTGGGGTCTCTGGTTAAAATGAGGTTGCCATAGGAAATAGTGTGCCATTTTAGGACACACCTTCAGACTGAGCTCAGTTCCTGATCCTGACTGTACAATACGCATGCAGGCTCACAGGATTACACACAGCCTGAAATGTCTCCACTAGATTAATTATACTCAGTGGGGCAATACATTTAGGCCTCAGCAATGTACTGTAGCTAAGGCCAGAGAGATATGTGCATTCATGTGATGATGGTGGGTTTTCTCCTCTTTCTGTTCAGCTGTATAGACTCCTGGTTTGAGATCAATCGTTCCTGCCCTGAGCATCCTTCAGACTGACTGACCTCTGTGCTCCTACTCCTACTGTGTAAGGTGAGAGCATCTTCTCACCTCCATCTCTTCCACACAGGAGACTGGTGATACGGGGTGTTTAAAAGAACATTATGATCCATATAGCTCACTCACTTGCTGCATAATGCATACGCAGTACGCACACATATAACCACCCTCAATAAAACTAACATTCTTAGTCAGTGTGAAGCTAGAGCGTACTGTAAGTGTAAATTATGCATTCAAAATATCCTTCTGAACTGTCTTTGTGTATCCACTTTAATGTATGGTTAACATCTCCACTCCATTTCTTTCTTTATCTATCAGGGAACTTTATGTTCCTACCATGGATATCTGGACACTGAAGTAACCAAAAAACTAAACAATCAAAACAACCTATCTATCAATTGATCTATCAATCCATCAAGAGAATTCCTAGCAAACGGAACCAAAAGAAAAAACATTAAGCTAATACTGTCACTTCCACATACATAAAAGAGTGCCCCTCCTCCCTGCCACCTCTCCCCCAGCCCTGAGACTGCTAACTGCCAGTCCCTATGTTGGCCCAACTAGGCTGACCATCCCTCCAGGCCAACTGCCTCACCAGGCTGCTTGGCCCCCCAGCCAGCCAGTCACCACGCCACATGCCCTGGTCCTTTCTGGGCTCCTCCGGGGGCCCTGCTCTGCTCTGCCTTCCATTTTGCCTCCTGAGTTTGGCCCTGCCTGGCTCCATATCACTCGTCTGGATCCAGCCATCTCATGGCCTTCACCAGGAAGAGACAGAGGAGGAGAATGAAGAGAAAGATGAAGATGAAGGAATAGGGCTGGATGAACCCTGTGTGCCAGGGCAGGGTCGACTCCCAGGTCGTTGTCTGATAATGCAACAAAAGGCTTTCCCCCAATCACCAGTTACAGCACCCGCCCACCCAATCATTAGTTGGAGAGACATGTTCTTATCTTAGTCTTTACTTTGAGGTGGAGCAGCGATGTGTGAAGTGCAGCGTTGGTGTGGCAGGCAGGGTCTGTCTGTGTGGGTTTCTGTTTGGGTTATGTGTGTTTGGGTTGTGTGTGTGTGGGTGTGTGTGTGGAGGGGTGTAGTTAATGCTTCTATATGTGTCGGGGCAGTGAAAATATCAGTTAGACTACACTTGTTCTGTGTGCGTTAGTGTGTGGAGGGGTACGTAGTTTATGCTTGGTGGTGGGTGAATGTGTGTGAGTGTGCATATGTGTTGTGGGGGACAGTTGGGGGTCGTAGTTTATGTTTTTCTATATTCTGGGGCTGTGAGGATGATGTCCGTAAGCATACATGTGGTGTGGTTGAGGTTGGGGTGATGATGCAGCCATATCTGTAGTGTGAGAGCCTGATTTGCTAAAGGGTCAAATAGAAGTCTGAGACAATACTATGTGTTGGTCTGTGTTTTGAAATGTTTACAATTTAGACGTCCATTTTCCCTGTGTGAATGTGGTATTGCTCCCTTTATTTTGCTAATGTTTACAGTTACATAAAATCGACATGACATACACACTCTTTCTCCTTGTTTTTGTCCACCAGGTTTTTGCTGCGATGGGGAAACGCTGAGCAGAATTAGTCATTTCCCTGTAAGGGCCTTGAGTGTGTTCATGTGTGTGTATGTGTGATGCCTCTTGGTCTAAGCTACTGTCTATGCCCCACATGTTTTCTGATGAAATAGGTCAGGTCCTCTCTGGTTGTGTTGGCTGATGAAATAGGTCAGGTCCTCTCTGGTTGTGTTGGCTGATGAAATAGGTCAGGTCCTCTCTGGTTGTGTTGGCTGATGAAATAGGTCAGGTCCTCTCTGGTTGTGTTGGCTGATGAAATAGGTCAGGTCCTCTCTGGTTGTGTTGGCTGATGAAATGGGTCAGGTCCTCTCTGGTTGTGTTGGCTGATGTGACTTAATGTAATGGACGTATTAAAGACCTATCAACCCAAAAATGACAGTCACATCGTGGAGCTATTCCATGGTTACAACTTATTTATTCACATTAACAAGATTTGTTTTTACAAATCTGTCAGAAAACATACATTACTCTTCAGAATGCCTCTAGTGTATAAAGAACAACGGAATGATGATTCTGGAAGAAAAAAACTAACAAAGCTCAACAAATGGGTGAATATCTTTTCAATTTCTGCTAGATGAAAATGTAGAGAATATAGTACCTGTGAGGCCACTATAAACAATTCATTAGCAAGCAGACAACCACCAAGCTTCAACTGAACAAGGAATACAGGGAAGACAGACTACTAGTCAGTTATGATAGAGTATACTATACATCTTCATGTCTCCTGCTAACTGTATCCCTGCCCGACTCCACTAAAGGGCCATATACCTTGATTTCTTTTAATGTTTTGAGATGACTTTTTTTCCAAGGATGTGAATGGGTGCCTGTTTTGGAGGTACCAACTAATTGTTTGATGATTTTGATGTGCAATCTGTGGGATGAGTAATGATATATACACAGTACCAGTCAAAAGTTTGGACACACCTACTCCTTCAAGGGTTTTTCTGTATTTGTACCATTTTCTACATAGTAGTAATAATAATAATAGTGAAGACATAAAAACTATGAACTAACACATATGGAATCATGTAGTAACCAAATAAATCAATATATGTTTTGTATTTTAGATTCTTCAAAATAGCCACCCATTGCCTTGATGACAGCTTTGCACTCCATCACTCTCCTTTTTTGATCAAATAGCCATTACAGGCGGCAGGTGTGTTGGGTCATTGTCCCGTTGAAAAACAAATGATAGTCCCACTAAGCACAAACCAGATGGGATGGCTTATCGCTGCAGATTGCTGTGTTAGCTATGCTGGTTAAGTGTGCCTTGAATTCTAAATAAATCACGGATAGTGTCACCAGCAAAGCACCCCCACACCATCACACCTCCTCCTCCATGCTTCACAGTGGGAACCACACATGCAGAGATCATCTGTTCACCGTCTCTGCGTCTCACACAGACACCGCGGTCGGAACCAAAAATCTGCTGGCCCAAGCAAGTCATCTTCTTATTGATGTCCTTTAGTAGTGGTTTCTTTGCAGCAATTAGACAATGAAGGCCTGATTCACGCAGTCTCTTCTGAACAGTTGATGTTGAGATGTGTCTGTTACTTGAATTCTGTGAAACATTTGATGCTTGATGGTTTTTGCGACTGCACTTGAAGAAACTTTTAAAGTTCTTTAAATGTTCCGGATTGACTGACCTTCATGTCTTAAAGTAATGATGGACTGTCGTTTCTCTTTGCTTATTTGAGCTATTCTTGCTATAATATGAACTTGGTATTTTACCAAATAGGGCTATATTCTGTACACTACCCCTACCAACTGATTGGCTCAAATGCATTAACAAGGAATGAAATTCCACACCTGTTAATTGAAAGGAATTCCAGGTGACTACCTCATGAAGCTCAGGCTCCCGAGTGGCGCAGCGGTCTAAGGCACTGCATTTCAGTGCAAGAGGGGTCACTACAGTCCCTGGTTTGATTCTAGGCTGTATCATATCTGGCCATGATTGGGATTCCCATAGGGCGGCGCACAATTGGCCCAGCGTCGTTTGGGTTTGGCCGGGGTAAGCTGTCATTGTAAATAAGAATTTGTTTGTAACTGACTTGCCTAGTTAAATAAAGGTTACATTTAAAAAAACATATAAAAAAAAGCTGGTTGAGAGAGTGTGCAATACTATCATCAAGGCAAAGGGTGGCTACTTTGAATAATCTAAAATATATTTTGATTTGTTTCTAACACTTTTTTGGTTACTACCATATGTGTTATCTCATAGTTTTGATGTCTTCACTATTATTCTACAAAGTAGAAAATAGTAATATAAAGAAATGCTGGAATGAGTAGGTGTGTCCAAACCTTTGACTGGTACTATATATAAATATATATATATATATATATATAATAAAGAAATGTCAAAATAAACATGCTTTTTCATGTAATTTCCTTAACTAGATTCCGGCTTAAATGTTAAGTTTACCAAATCTCCTCAATAAATAATGGTGTGCTAATTAAGCTACTTTGTTGACCCATCAGCTAATGTTAAAAGGCAAAAGCTGTGTTCTCTTCTGTCCTGGATAGATTGATGGATTCTCTTGAGGAGAAAACTGGGATCACTCCTGTGACCACTTACAGGTGTTATTGCTCTGTTGCATAAAGCCTGGGTTGTTTTTCTCTAGTTTCATTGGCTTGTCTCAACACATGTCACCGCTGAGCAAATAAGATTGGAAGAAGAAATCTTTAGAGACATGAGCAACTTCACCATGGCAATATAAATAAATACTTTAACTCTCTATCAGAAGGGGCCATTTACAGTTTAAGTACAGTATGCACATATCAACGGCACAAAATAGAGCAGAAACAAAATGCAAACCGATGGATTTAGATAATTACAAGTAGTCAATAAATAATTTCAAGCCATACAGTTATGTTGTAGTAAAATCTAAAGAAGCATTTAATTCTGAGAAACTTAGGAGGATAAACAGAGGACAGACAATAATAACACAATTTGCCCTTGGTACTAGTCAGTCACTCACGCTATAAAAGTAGTACATTTCATTCATTTATTCAGTGCTCTGTGATAAGGTGATAACTTCAGTACCTTCAGCTACAGCACCTTCCCAGGATTCATTAGGTTTTTGGGGTCCAGAGTGGCCTTGAGGCCCTGCATGACCTCCATGGCAAGGAGTCCCATCTCCTCACGAAGCAACACTCGTTTCCCCAGGCCAACCCCATGCTTCCCTGTACATGTCCCGTCCAGTGCCACTGCTTTCCTACAGAGTGAGAGAGAAACAGAGAAATATGAAGATAAGAGAGAATGAGTTCCATGGTGAGGGACAATGGGCCGATCAATGACGAGGTATTGGAAAAAACAAGTGAGAAAATATAGAGTAAAGAGAGACCTACAGTACCTGGCCAGTCTCTCAGTGAACTCTAGTGACCTCATCCTGGTCATTTGGGTCCATGACCATTATACCATGGAAGTATCCATCTCCAACATGACCCACGATTAGACCTCGGGAGAGATAGAAGCCGTAAAACACTACTGTGCACACACAAACATGCACATCAGTTCCCGAACTAGCGGCCCGCAGGCAGTTTTATTTGGCCCATCCAGTTTTCTGAGCAAAATATTAATATTATTAAACTTATATATTTTTTTTATGTTCATTGTTGGACATAAAAGACTGTAAAAACACTAGGAAATCAGTACCAAGTGATTTATAGTGCCTTCGGAAAGTATTCAAAATCCTTGACATTTTCCACATTTCCACATCTAAACTTGATTAAAAAAAATATTCTCATCAATCTACACACAATACGCCATGATGACAAATCAAAAACAGGTTTTAAGAAATACAATTTTGAAAAAAAACATTTACATAAGTATTCAGACCCTTTACTCAGTACTTTGCTGATGCACCTTTGGCAGCAATTACAGCCTTGAGTCTTCTTGGGTATGAGGCTACAAGCTTGGCACACTTGTATTTGGGGAGTTTCTCCCATTCTTCTCTGCAGATCATTTCAAGCTTTGTCAGCTTGGATGGGGAGCGTCGCTGCACAGCTATTTTCTGGTCTCGCTAGAGATGTTAGATCGGGTTTAAGTCCGGGCTATGGCTGGGCCATTCAAAGTCATTCAGAGACTTGTCCCGAAGCCACTCCTGCGTTGTCTTGGCTGTGTGCTTTGGGCCGTTGTCCTGTTGGAAGGTGAACTTTCACCCCTGTCTGAGGTCCTGAGCGCTCTGGAGCAGGTTTTCATCAAGGATCTCCCTGTACTTTGCTCTGTTAATCTCTGCTTCGATCCTGACTAGTCTCCCAGTCCCTGCCGCTGAAAAACATCCCCACAGCATGATGCTGCCACCACCATGCTTCCCCGTAGGGATGGTGCCAGGTTTCCTCCAGACATGACGCTTGGTATTCAGGCCAAAGAGTTCAATCTTGGTTTCGTCAAACCAGAGAATCTTGTTTCTAATGGTCTGAGAGTCTTTAGGTGCCTTTTGGCAAACTCCAAGCGGGCTGTCATATTGCCTTTTACTGAGGACTGGCTTCCATCTGGCAACTCTACCACAAAGGCCTCATTGGTGGAGTGCTGCATAGATGGTTGTTCATCTCCACAGATGAACTCTGGAGCTCTGTCAGAGTGACCATTGGGTTCTTAGTCACCTCCCTGACCAAGGCCCTTCTCCCCCAATTGCTCAGTTTGGCTGGGCTGCCAGCTCTAGGAAGAGTCTTGGGGGTTTCAAACTTCTTCCATTTAAGAATGATGGAGGCAACTGTGTTCTTGGAGACCTTCAATGCTGCCTAATTTATTTGGTACCCTTCCCCAGATCTGTGCCTCGACAGCCTGTCTCACAGCTTTACGGACAATTCCTTCGACCTCATGGCTTGTTTTTTTGCTCTGACATGCACAGTCAACTGTGGGACCTTATATAGACAGGTGTGTGCCTTTCCAAATCATATCCAATCAATTGAATTTATCACAGGTGGACTCCAATCAAGTTGTAGAAACATCTCAAGGATGTTCAATGGAAACAGGATACACTTTAGCTTTCGAGTCTCATAGCAAAGGGTCTGAATACTTTTGTAAATAAGGTATTTCTGTTTTTTACTTTTAATCAATTAGCAAAAAAATTAAAAAAACTTTTCGCTTTATCATTATGGGGTATTGTGTGTAGATTGCTGAGGATATTTATTTAATCAATTTTAGAATAAGGCTGTAATGTAACAAAATGTGGAAAAAGTCAAGGGGTCTGAATACTTTCCGAAGGCACTGTACATTTTTTAAAATCTGTTCCCAAGTATTCTCACGCATAATAGAGAGACGTGATTATATACAAATGTAAACAAGTTTAGAAATTATTATGTTTTAGTCAAATATTATATCTGTTTGGGCTTCTTACGGTCAATTTGACGTCTACAAATTATTTGTAAGTATGTTCCGGCCCCCTGACCATCCTCGCAAGAAAGAAATTGTCCCACGGCTGAATCTAATTGATGATCCCTGATGTACAGTAACATGAGTGATGCCCAAAGAGGAAATCTGTGGTGAGTGTTAGCTAGTCGTTACCTGTGAGTCTGTTTAGCATCAGGTCCTCATTTGTTTCCACAATAATCTGAGGGAGACAATAGAGGGGGACACACACCTGTGGAATAGGCCTGCAGGATCAAAATGGAGTCAGCACATTTCTGTTACATCAACACTGGATTAGTCATTTCAAACAATAATGCCAAAGTGATTACAGATTATTTATCAATAATGATCAGAGTCATGGCATTCTTCACCTTGCAGTCCAGTCTCATTGCCAGGGCAGCATACCAGGCATTCAGTCGTGTCTTCCACAGACACCTGCAGGTCTCTGCATCCCGTGCCCAGTTAATGTCTGACCCACCGTTAGCCTGGGTGATCTCCTCTAGACACACCACAACAAGTAGTTTCCCGTCAACAAATTAGAAGAAATCTCACTCTCACACGTCACAATGACAGAAAACATTTACAGTGATGTTCCCTATAACGTACAATTACGTCACACAGTATAGCAACAAAACAACAACACAGACAGACACACATATGCACACACACGCACACACATATGCACACACACGCGACGGTGACCTGCACCTCCAGACTCTTCTCAGTGCTGTGGAACTCCAGGATGAGAGTGGGGGCCACGGAGTAGGACAGGGAGTTGAAGCTGTTACAAGCGTCAATCATCACATCATCAAGGAACTCTGGTAAGGACAGATGGAAGAATTAGACCAGGGCACTCCAACCCTGTTCCAGGAGAGCTACCCTCCTGTAGGTTTTCACTCCAACCCCAGTTGTAACCAACCTGATTCAGCTTTTCAAACAGATAATTATTAGAATCAGGTGTGCTAGATGAGCGTTGGAGTGAAAACCTACTGGATAGTAGCTCTCCGGGAACAGAGTATGACAGCTCTGAATTAGAATAAGGCCCCAGGTCATCTGAGAAGATGGTGGTACAATGGTTGGTATGGGTCAAAAAGAGCATCAAATAGTGTCTGAAGATCTAGGATAATCAGAGTAAGAATTCTTGCTCAGTGTCAGGTTAAGATAGAGAGGCACCTTACAGTAGGAAAACAATGAAATCAGAGGTAAGTTCTGTGTTTGAAACAAGTAATCGGCCACCTCTTCTACTCACCGATGCGTGCGATGGGCACTCCAGTCTGGAGGACCTACACGGTGCTGTCCACTGCTGCCTGGACAGAGGGGAAGGTGCAGATACCATGGCCTCTTGCACCCCATAGAGATGGAGGGTGGTCTTAGTAAGCACCCCCAGAGTGCCCTCTGAACCCACAAACAGGTTGGTCAGGTTGTACCCTGCTGATGTCTTCCTAACGGAGAGGAGGGAAGGTCAAAAGCCATACAGGTCCTCATTACTGGTAGAATTATAGAAAGAAGAATTACAGCACCACCTCCAGGTTGAGTATGTTCTCCCGCACGGTAGTGCACCGCATTAGTGCCTGATGCCATGCCACACAGAGACACATCTGCACCAGGGTCTGTGTGTGGAGGCAGACAGTAGAACACCTCAGTGATTTCATACCTAACACTTCCCAAATATGCTTCACAACTTAGAGTGCAAAATGGCAGCTAGAATGACAATCATGCAATACCATTGTACATTAAAGTAGTTTGTATGATTACTGAAACCAGGGGTTCACAAAATGTTTCACCCAGGGACTCGTATTTAAAAACATTTAACTTAAATTCACAATGATTAACTAAACTCAGGCGTGTATTTAGTGACAGGCCTGTTGGGCCACCATTTGGTGCAGTGACATCATTGCAGGTCAGAGTTGAGGCCCTTGCGTGTCACACCTGGCTCCACACTCACATCAAAGTCCTCCTGATATATGTCCAACACCCTGTCCATGTTCCTCAGACTAAAACACACCCTGCCCTGACACACCCCACACACACACACACACACACACACACACAAAATGAGACACACACACACACACAGTTGAGTACGGGCAGTGCAAGACCCCAGCACTACACAGCACCCTCCACTTACACACCTTTTTGATGGCACAGCAGTCTGTCTTGATCACTCACACACACTCCAACTAACATTGTCTGAGAAACAAAATAGGTCAACATGACTTATTACTGCTTTTACACAAAACAAGCCAACTCTCTCTCTCTCTAGTAGTCTTTTTCTCTCTAAAGTCGTAAAGATTTATCTGTTTCTCTCTGACACAGACTGATTCTTTCCTTACCTTAAGCGCCCATGCCAAAGGGGATGATGGGTAGACGGTGGTGGTTGCAGATATTGGCGAGGGCACTGACCTCCTCCACACTCTTGGCGGCCACACCGCTACATCTGGGAGAGAACATCACCTAGACTTATTGGACACTCCTAGAACCACTCACAGGCACACCCGAATCCCTGTAGCCATCCATCACAAGAAACACATACACAAATTGAGTGTGTGTCTGTATGTGTGTAACACAACTGTTCAAGTGGTGAGAAAGTGGCTATGCTTAAACACACACGTGACGATTTGGGTGTCTCGAATGTTGAGTGGATTTACATTGCTACCAGACTGACTCACCTGTTGAACATGCTCAACAGTGACGACGCGACAGTTAGTGAGTTAGCCAGAGCCTCCCTCTTTCTGGACCGACGGAGGAGGAAGGTCCCACAGGCCACGGATACTGAGGACAACTTCCTGGGCTTCAGGAGGAAGGCCAACGGAAAACTGAACACTCGTGCTGCGGGCTTTGGAGTCTGGTCAGACTGGCCGGACCTCAACAACCTGTGCAACCGGACTGGAGTGGAGCTCAGATGGACACAGACTTACACGCAAACTGAGCCAATGACTGCCTCTGATGCAGTTTTGGCAGACCCCTGTGTTGTGGTGGAGGCTTCTGTCACTCATGATGGAACAACTCATCCTACATCGAGGACAACACTCCTCGGTATCAGACGGATGCAGCTACGGCAGCACTGGAGTGGCCTGAGGCTGCAGGGGAAACTCTCTGCTCTGGACTGTGCTGACCACTCCCATTCCATGTACCTGAATGCTGCCATTGGCGAGGACATTCTCACCTTTACTGCAAGGCAATGCTTCAAGTTCTACCAACAAAAAGATAACATAGCACTCTGGTACCCTGCAAACCATGACCCATTTTGGATTCTATGAGTCAAATGTAATGGAGTAGCCTATGTTGTGAATGGTTGCTGTTCATACAAGGATTTGTACACCACCCTGCAAACCACTCCCTGGATGGGAGACCAGATGCTGCTGGAAGTGGTGTTGGAGGGCCAGTAGAGGGAACTCTTCCCTCTGGTCTGAGGAGATCCCAATGCCCCAGGGCAGTGAAGGGGACATTGCCCTGCGTAGGATGCCGTCTTTCGGAAGGGACTTTAAATGGGTGTCCTGAGTCTCTGTGGTCATTCAAAATCCCATGGCACTTATCGTAAGAGTAAGGATGTTAACCCCAGTGTCATGGCTAAATTCCCAACCTGGCCCCATTCCATCATGGCCACCTAATCATCCCCTTCATTCCTAATTGGCATATATCACTCCTCACCTCTCCACATTACAGCTGATGTGTGGTAAGAGTTCTGGCACAAAAATGGTCACCGTGCATCACCCAGGTGGATGCCACACATTGGCTTTGCTAGACATGACCGTCTTGTTGACCTGATAGCCAGCGAGGTGAGACAGGTAGTCTCACCAACAGCTCACATCAATAAACATTCATGCGTAAGAGGAAGCTGGTTTGATGTTGATAATGATGTGTTTTCCTGTGTGCCAAATACACCAGATGTTGTTGTTGTTGTGGGGGGAGGCCAGAGGGAGGTGCTCCTTTTGGAAGTGGGCTGCTCATTTGATGGCTACATGGAGCAGGCCTTTGCCGCCACAGTCCCTCGTTGCACGCTTGGACAGCCACGGATGTAGGTGCAGGCTGGCGATGCTGATATTTGACAGTCTTGGACACGTACACAGGCTTGCAGTGCGTGGCCTCCAGATTGCTCACGTCTACAGACTCGTCTCTGCCATGTTGCTGCCTGACTTTTCACTCAAGGACACTCCATCTTCACCACCTTCAGTGCGGAATACAGGGATCACCTGCTCCTACTCACCACTCTATTAGGCTAATAATAGCCTAATAATATTTCATCCGTACTTGAACAAAGGGACTATACAAGAACCACATAGGCTTATTGGACTTGTGATGAACTGCACTGAATTGTTCAAGTGTATACCCTGCATCTATAGACATTATAGGCTGAAAAGTGAAAAAACAGCATAGAAAAACATTATATTCATACTATTATAAGCCTTACATAAGTATTCAGACCCTTTTCAATGAGACTCTAGATTGAGCTTAGGTGCATCCTGTTTCCATTATCATCCTTGAGATGTTTCTACAACTTGATTGGAGTCCACCTGTGGTAAATGTAATTGATTGGACATGACTTGGAAAGGCACGCACAGTCTGTATAAGGTCCCACAGTTGACAGTGCATGTCAGAGCAAAAACCAAGCCATTAGTTCGAAGGAATTTTCTGTAGAGCTCCGGCCGGACAAACTGAGTAATCGGGGGGAAGGGACTTGGTCAGGGAGGTGACCAAGAACCCGATGGTCACTCTGACAGAGCTCCAGTTCCTCTGTGGAGATGAGAGAACCTTACAGAAGGAAAACCACCTCTGCAGCACTCCACCAATCAGGCCTTTATGGTAGAGTGGCCAGACGAAAGCCACTCCTCAGTAAAAGGCACATGACAGCCCGCTTGGAGTTTGCCAGAAGGCACTTAAAGACTCTCAGACCACGAGAAACAAGATTCTCTGGCTTTGGCCCGAATGCCAAGTGTTACACTTTGAGGAAACCTGGCACCGCTCATCACCTGGCCAATACCATCCCTACAGTGAAGCATGGAGGTGGCAGCATCATGCTGTGGGGATGCTTTTCAGTGGCAAGGACTGGGAGTCTAGTCAGGGTTGAGGGAAAGATGAATGGAGCAAAGTACAGAGAGATCCTTGATGAAAACCTGCTCCAGAGTGCTCAGGACCTCAGACTGGGGTGAAGGTTCACCTTCCAACAGGACAACAACCCTATGCACACAGCCAAGACACGGCAGGAGTGGCTTCGGGATAAGTCACTGAATTTCCTTGAGTGGCCCAGCCAGAGCCCGAACTTGAACCTGATCGAACATCTCTGGAGAGACCTGAAAATAGCTGTGCAGTGACGCACAGCTATTTCACAAAGTAAAAACAAAGCAAAAACCTGATTTTTTTTCATTATGGGGTATTGTGTGTAGATTTATGAGGGAAAAAACTATTTAATCAATGTTAAAATAAGTCTGTAACCTAACAAAATATGGAAAAAGTCAAGGGGTCTGAATACGTTCCGAATGCACTGTATATGTCCTTTTAAATATACAGTAAACTACATGAAATCTTAAATGTAATCTACGTAATCCCCAAAAGTAATTATTTATCATGAGCAGATCATAAACAATAACTAGTAATGCTGCATACACCAAGAAAGGTTAAAATCTCACCTTTCTGGTAAAATAGTTATAAATTGCTGAGGTGTAGTGACTTTTGAGGACAAGCTCAAGTGCACAGTACAAATATGATGAAAATATGAAATATTTTATGACGTATTTCCTATTCAACAAAACTGTATGAATAAGGCTTGAAATCACTTATATGCTTTCTAAAATTAGTATAATTAAATTATAAAACAACTAACTATAAGATGTCCCCTTCCTTATAACTATAAAATGCATATCTGTATGTTTAATGGTAGAGAAAATGTGCATCTTTTAAAAAGGTCTCTCTTGATCAAAACATCTGGCCCCACCGCTGTGAACATCACACTGAGCTCTAGTTTGGCTTCCTGAACTCCTTTCATCCCATAGTAATCTTGCCCATCTATGACAAACAGAAAGTGTTTTTTGTTCAAAATCTGAGGAGTTGAGGAGGTGTTACATCCACTCCTACATCACTACAGTAACCATGCTAAACGATCGATCACATCAATAGGAGTTATAATGAATAATTATCAAACACGTACTGTATGTTTACTTTTGTAAGTTATTTCCATGTGTCATAGGGTCTTAAACAAAGCCCCAGTTCCAGGGCCCATGGCCTCCTCAGGGAATATGCCTCTGAATAACAGGAAAACAACTTTATATTTACCATATGGCCTTGTCTTATTAGCCAACAGTGTACAGCCTGAGACCCTTCTTACTATTTCTTGTTATGCTTACCTTTTTTGTTGTTGACTAAATAACCATTTCAATTGTTTCCTAATTGCAATCACTGTAGTCCTATGTAAACCAATAAGCCTGGCAATTAGCATGGCAAACATGTTCATATGTAAATATTTCAATTAATCATTGTGATGATGAATTTTGAAAGGGGGCTATCATATAGTTTCATGATAGCCTACATGGAACCATCAACATAACACTGCAGACTGTTGGAAAACTGATTTGATTGCCTTTATTTCTTTAATGTCACGATCAACCATCACACACATATAAGACAAAGACAAAAACATTAGCGAAGCAAAGTAGTACATCCAATCATTGATTGAAGCATGACTACAATTAAGGTCAGGTAGCAGTCTTCACCCCATTCATATAAATAAACATTTGCGAATGAAACAGCCTACAAAGTAGCATCCTGATTTATGAGCTTCAGAGGCTCATAAATCATCTAACCCAATGGATTATATGCATTTGCCTATAAGGCAATTTGACAGCTAATATGCCTGAAAATAGCTTCTTTTTTTAAAAAACAGCATACAAGGCAGCATCCTGACTTATCAGCCTCAGAGGCCGCAACTGAATCTGATGAAGCTCTGAGGCTGAAAGCTAATCTGATCAGCCTGTCAGGAATGGAGCTCTGTAAATGTAAATAATTATCCACAAAACATGAAGTGTCCCTTCTAATTATGCACATATCAGTAATGCAAGCTAACAACCAGCATAGATAACTAGCTAACTAGCTAGCAAGATCACAAGACTAGCTAGCCAAGTGAGCTTGCTAAACAGCCCTGCTAGCAAGATAGCTAACAAACTCAAGAAGATTGCTCATCAACAACAAATCAGTCTGATATAATATAAGTGATATATCAATATAAAGTTGCCTGAATTTTGAAAGATGATAGCTATATTATTTTTTTTCCTCTAGGCTTTAGCTTTCTGGCTCGGTTTGAATACGGCTCAATGGCTCTTGTTCCTTTCATGCAATTGGCTCTGGTCTGGGGGGCAGCACGCATCCTGGGAGACAGAGCTGCCTGTCATCATCTTCTTCTTCGATGAGGTTTGACAGCAGTTGGCATCCAATAAATGTTGCGTTATCGCCACCAACTAGGCTGGAGTATAACTCCCTTATACTTTGCTTGAAAAAAGGTAAATACATCAACAAATACTCTAGCATCTAACCCTACACTCATTAAAAACCCACCACCCTACTCCACTATTTAAACCTATCTAGTCCTACCGCAAGCAGCCTGAACGGATGGGACACCACCACTCAGCACACCATGTAACTCTTCTGACGTCAAATCTCATACACCCAAATACTTCTCTGCACCACAACCTGTATTTTCTGCGACTTACGTTCCATCCCTGCAGTAAAGTTGTTAACCATTGCTATGAATGCTAAAAAGCCAATTTTACTGAAGTATATATATCACTCGTTGGCCTATCCCTCTGTACTGATACAGATGTACTACTCACAAGAATCCTCTCAGGATCCCCCGACCCATCTTACTCAACTTTCTTCACTGTCTCAGCATACGACACCCTCTGCACTACTCTAACCCAGGTAACCTCAACCTTCCTCTCTCGCACCGGACACTTCTGATCCCCAACCCATGGGAACCCCTACAATTAACACATATTGATTATTTCCCCAATGCTACACATTCCTTTGTCTCCTTCTCCACACGTCTCACACCTAGGAATCTCCCTCCTACACACTGCTGCCCCATAAGCTTGACACCTGTAAAAACGTAATGTATCGGAACATAAGCTCGTACGGGATAACTGAAATATCTTAACATCACTTTGTCGGGCAGAGATTCAACATCACAACTCAAAAGAACAGACAATGAATCTTCTGTTTCACCACCATGACTGCGTCGCGCCAAACAACGAGCATCACAAATGCCAGGAATCTTTCCCTTCAGTTGGTCCAGTTTCACATTTACCACTACCCCAGTAATCACTCCTTTCAATGACACCCTTTTGTTGAGATTAAAACTAGGCATGTCTCTTGTTCCAATTACCTTGCTGCAAATCACCTGCTCCCTCTGACCAGCAGAAACAATTATTATTTACCTTTATTTAACTAGGCAAGTCAGTTAAGAACAAATTCTTATTTTCAATGACAGCCTAGGAACAGTGGGTTAACAGCCTTATTCAGGTGCAGAACAACAGATTTTTACCTTGTCAGCTAGGGGATTCAACCTTGCAACCTTCTGGTTACAAGTCCAACACGCTAACCACTAGGATACCTGCCACTTCAAGTTACCTTCACCAATTCCACAGCACACAACTCCTTTTTCAACCACCCAGAGCTGCCTGTCAGGTGCTGTTCAAGGCTTAAATGCCCCACAAGGAGCCAATATCAGAGAGGAAGAAGCAAAGCGAGAGGTTTTACTCTGCCCAAAATCTGTCCACGCTAAGCAGTTTGAGTTTAGTAAATAAAAAATGAACTGCTATTTTGATACGTGAGGCTTATTCGATCTAATAGAAGTTTCATAACGCTTAGATTGTTATGTGTGTACTGATATAAGTGTGATGCACGTGACATCCCGGCAACTTTCTAAAAAAACACTTTATATAGGAGTTGACCCTGCTGAAATTTGAGACAGCCTATACATATTTATGAGGATGGCATAGCATTTCACTCTCCATTGAATACAGGTGGTTGATGTCAACACCCCTCATCAAATAAAAATTATTCAAATAATGAGAAGTATCCACCAATCAAAAGAGAGGAATAGGACAGCCTGCCGTTCTGCTCTGTGGACAACAAATCCCATTGTTAGGCTAGAGACACAAGCATCTAGTGATTATATCCAGTATCTCTGGCAATACCAAGCAAAACCCATCAGGCTACATGTGTTTCAAATGTCAACATCAACCAGGGGGTTCCTTTTGAATAACACATTTTGAATAATTTGTATAATCTAGCTACTTTGCATTCTACTGTAACTGAGGCAGAACCACAACTATGAACAAAATCCTTTGCTATCTATACCTGTTATTATGAGCCTATTAATAAAGCCATATTTGCTTATCAATTAGGCGAAAGTCACAAAGATGACACCTTGGCTGCATTTACACAGGCATCCCAATTCCGATTTTTTTTAAATGCTCTCACGAATTGGTCTTTTGACCAATCAGATCAGTTTGGAAAAATCTGAAGTGAAAGGATCTATGATTGACCAATTATAGGAAAAAATATCAGAATTGGGCTGCCTGTGTAAACAGCAGCCATTGCTGGATTTACAGGACTTTGCGTTTATACATTTTCTAACTGCAAATGTCAGACAGAAAAGAAGCCAAAAGTGATAACATTAATCCACTAGATGGGAGTATGGTACCACAAATCTGCTTTAGGCTATTCCTTATCTAGTAGGCGATAGTCAGATGCAATGTAGTAGGCTTTATGGCAGGCAAACAAATGTGCACTATTTTTGGAATTAAATAAGCTCCCCCTGACTAGTAAGTTAGGAAATATAACATCAAGATTGGCCTATGGCAATTATCTTTTGACTTGTGTATGTAGCTAGCCATTGTATTTAGAAAGTTCTGGTTTTTGAACTTGTGACATGTCCGCAGGTCATGTGAAATACAGCAGATAATTGGACTGATAGTTTCCCTTTTCCCCAGATTAAATCAATCAAAATATCTGGCAACTTTTGAAGACGTTGTCTGTCCTTTTGAGTTTTTAAGTCTTTACCTGATAAAGTAATGTTAGGCTATGTCAGTTATCCAGTGAGAGCTTTTGTGTCGAACCCACTAAGCTGTTTCAGATGCCAAGCTTATGGTCATGTTGCAGCAGTGTGTAGGAGGGAGATTCCAAGATGTGAGAAGTGTGCAGGGGGCATCGGACAAAGGAATGTGTAGTGTGTGGAAAAAACTGTGTCAATTGTGGGGGTGCCCATGTTGCTGGGGATTAGAAGTGCCTAATGCAATAAAGACAGGTTGAGGTTGCCAGGGTCAGAGTAGAACAGAAGGTGACATATGCTGAGGCAGTGAAGAGTGTAGCGGATGATCGGTCATGGGTGAATAGTTAGGTCTAGACCAATACAAAGTGACACAAATGTATGCTTCAGTAAGGTTGGCTTCTTAGCATTCATTGCCATAGTTATCAACTGCACCACAGAAATGGAACATAAATCACATAAAAATAATGTTGTGGTGGAAGCTGCAGAGAAGTACATGGGTATACGAGGTTTTACAGCAGAAGAGCTACAAGGTGTGTTGAACAAAAGGGTCCTGTCCTCCCAGGCTTTCGGCCTCGTGTAGAATCAGTTAGGGTCAATGTAGTGGAATGGGGTGGTGATTTTATTTGAATGAAATAGTGGTGTATAGGTGTAGGGTTAGTTGGTGTTGCAATGTTTTCCTTTTCCCCCGTCCTTTAAAATGTTTGTATCACGAAATGTAACGTAATTGACTACACATTACCGCACAGTAGGTGGCGGCATGCACAAACAAAATGTGCGAACGCCATGCTACCAAAGAAGAAGAAGAAAAATAAAATATGCGTTTTTGATTGGACACCCTATATAAAATTGCTTTTGACTAAAATGAAAACACGAGGTTGGAGTAATAACATGTTCAACTACTTAAGACATTGTATCAAATCTAGTTTGTGCCTTTAGATTTCAAGAAAGTTAATAATTAAGGAATAATCTTTAATTTATCTCATTGATTTCGAAACCCCAAACCCCTGGTTTCCACGAGTTACCACAACTACAAAGTCAAAATTGGCTATATCATAAAAATGTATGAAAACAAAAATATGCATTTTGGTCGTTATTTAATGTTAGGGTTAGGTTTAAAAGCAGTTAAATGTACCTACATGTAATCGAGAATGTAATCTACATAATACCCAAAAGTGATTGTTTTAATTGCTTTATGTAACTTGCCTAGTTAAATAAAGCTACAAAAAAATATATAATTTAATCATGAGATGGCCATGAACAATAACTAGTAATGCTGTATACTCCAAGAAAGGTTAAAATCTCACCTTTATGGTAAAAACGTGTAATAAATTGCTGAGGTGTAGTCACTTTTGAGGACACAAGCTCAAGTTCACAGTAAAAACATGATACAAATATGAAAATTTGAAATATTATGCTGTATATGATTTATTTCCTATTCAACAAGACTGTATGAATAAGGCTTGAAATTACTTACAGTATATGCTATCTAAAAATATAGTCAAATTATAAAATAAATAACTATAAGATTTCACCTTACCTATAACTTTCACCTTACATATAACATATTTGTTTCAGCATGATAATGCATGGCCCCATGTTACAGGATATGTACACACTTCCTGGAAGCTGAAAATGTCCCAGTTCTTCCATTGCCTACACACTCACCCAACATGTCACCCCTTGAGCATGTTTGGGATGCTCTGGATCCAGTTCCCACCAGCATCTTCACATAGTCATTGAAGAGGAATGGGACATAATTCCACAGGCCACAATGAACAGCCTGATCAACTCTATGCGAAGGAGATGTGTTGCGCTGCATGAGGCAAATGGTGGCCACACCAGATACTGACTGATTTTCTGATCCACACCCCTACCTTTTTATAAGGTCTTTGACCAGTCATGTGAACTCCATAGATTATGGCATAATACTTTTTATTAATTGACTGATTTCCTTATATGAACTGTAAAATCTTTGAAACTGTTGCATGTTGGGTTTATATTTCTGTTCAGTGTATTTACTAGGCTATTAGGTCCAATTAAATGAGAGATGCGCATGGTAATTTGTTGTATGCCTCCTTCGGGAATATGAACCCATCACCGCCAGAAAGGAGGAGGAGTATATTCTGCAATGGTTATACAAATAAAAGAGTACAAAGATTCCTATTTCTAATGATACGATTCCGATGTCTAATTATTTTAGATTCTAAAAATAAAACACATAGATTTTCGCTCTTCTCACTAATGGCAAATGGTTGCATTCTTGTTAATATGTTTTCCCGTTTGTAGTTTCTTTTTTATTAATAATCTTTTCATCATATACCCCATTTGCACAAAATATTTACTTGCCAGCTTGCAATACAATTTTTCAAGCACTAGAAAATGTGCGTATGCATGGTCTAAAGTTTGCGAGGAGGTCAGCACATTCTCACGTCAAGTTACATTTTTATAAATGCCAACTTTTGGGGTGTATTTTTAAAAATTAGCACGGGGGAACTCTGTGGCCATACTGACTAAAGAGAATGTGTTTTACTATTTTCCTTCTGTTTTCATTATTTCCCTCCAAAGACATTCTAAAGAATTCACATTTGTAAAAAGCATTGTCTTTGGAGTTGTGAATCATAGCTGACGCTACAGTTAGGCCACTATGCCTCACCCATATATATAAATATGTGAAGAATGTATTCTCCCCATTGTGTTTCTTCATCTCCTCCGCATACTTAATTATAGGCACGCTGGCTGTTCAGTTGCATCGGCCATAATAGTTTTCTGCTCTCTCGACTTCAGAACAGACATTTTCCTCCAGGCCTTTCCACCCGCCTCAGCTCTAACGCGCCATAGGAAAGAACATCCGCCGAATAAGACCGGAGTTAGCTGGAATGCTTTGACGTCAGTAGCAGACCAACCCAGGCCAGCGCTTAGAGCCGACCAGACGGAGGTGAATGCACGAATAGGCTAGCGTACTGCAGAGAAAGACGCACTCACGTCGAGCATCCCGGTTGCCTCGTCCTTTGCGGAGACATCGGGGCACGCAAAAACTACGCACCTGGCACAGTCAACACAACAGGACGAAGGGAAAACATTGTGTAATAGCGTTATTAAGATTTTAACACATCAAGTAGGCTAGTATTATTGGTATAGAAAGAAGTGCGTTGCTGTTTACAGTGGCGGGTCGCTCCACTAGCCTCAAGGATAACGCATTTTCCTAACAATGGTAAGTATTTATTTTTATCTTTAAGCTAACTATATTCTCACTCTTAGCAATTTTAGAATGATCTCCTTTGGCTATAATGTTATTGTCAGACAGCGGTGCCGGATGTGAACGAAAAGTCTATGTTTGTGCATTTCATCGGATGCGTAGGCTAGTCAGATGTGAATTTTACGAACTCGGGACTGCGAACTCAGGACTGATTGCGGAGTGGAAGTTTAAAGTTACCAGTCGAAATTAAAGCACGTGTTTACGAAGGGCTGTTATAGCTTACTGCTGGTATTAATGTCCGTGGGGACATTAGAATGATCATAATTTGTACTTTGATAACTAGATATATGCGCTGGCAGCTTTGACATAAAATTATACCGAATCACTTATTATCCATCCTCTCCAATACCGCTGTCATACAAAACTTTCACAATGCTTTAAAATAAATTTAAAGATATGTTTATGTTCATGCTATATATTTGTATAACAGTTTCGTAAGTGAATCCCGGATATCTTAATTAATTAAAGGTCCAATGCAGTCGTTTTTATTGCAATATTATAACATTTATGGTTAACATTTAAGTACCTTACTGTGATTCTTTTCAATTAAAATGATCGAAAACACACAAAAATAGCTTCTTAGCCAAGAACAATTTCTCAAGCAAGAATTGTGCTTACATTGTCTGGGAGTGGTCTGAGTGGGAAAGGGGAAAACTGAAAACGATCTGTTATTGGCAGAGTGGTTTGGGACTCTCTTTCTTATTGGTCTATTAATTCATTTACCGCCTGGTGATGTCACCTGGATATCCAATTCTCCATCCCAGCAAAACAGACATTTCACAATTTTCACAATTTAACAGTATTATTCCAACCTTGTAGTGTTGAAATATATATATTGTAAAACCCTGGGTTTATGAGCGCGGATATCGATTCTGCCGCTTGAGCATGCTTTTGGGGCACAGTCGATAGCGCACTGGACTTCGGACTAGAAGGTTGAGGGTTCGAGACCTGCTCCCTGCCATTCATTACATTGGTGTCAGAAGTGATCGGATCTTGCATCCACAACAGTGCGTTGCTTGGCCAGTGAGCGCGCTCCTAGACGTAGAGTCGCGAGGGTGCGCTCTTTGAAAGGAGGGAGTAGTGTAACGACCCTGGGTTTATAAGCGCGGATATCGACACTGACGCTTGAGCATGCTTTTGGGGCACAGTCGATAGCGCACTGGACTAGAAGGTTGAGGGTTCGATACCTGCTCCTTGCCCGTTTAATTACAATATATATACAACACACAAAATCACGTTTTTGACTGCACTGGGCCTTGAATGGGACATTATGATAATGATTGTAGTACAGGGGATGATGAGTAAAATGATTGTGAGACTAAGTCTAAGTTTGCCCATTTGTTCTGTGTGTGTTGTCCTTTGTTAGGGAGTAGCAAGTTTGGTGGCATCTCACAGTGCAGTGTGATCACTCCCCATCTCTCATAACTCTGTAGGCTATTGTTCGTTACTGTAACAAGAGAGCTGGTTCCTGGCCTGCACCTTGTCTTTCTATTACCTTGCCATCCCCAGGGAGCACGGGCCAACTTTGAGTCATCACAGGACTGCCAACCAGATAGGGAGATAGAGAGCGAAGAGGAGAGAAGGGGGAGAGAAGGAAAGGGTGAACGGGAATACAGATGGGGTGATTGAATAGCAGAGAAAAGTCAACTAGTGAACTAACAGAGTGTGTGTGTATATAGCCAGCGTGCGTGTGTGAGACAATGCATACGTGTGTACATGTGACTGCTTGTAACTCCCCATACTTTTTTCTGAGCAGGACTGGACAGTGTCCCCTGGGTCAGAGAGGAGAGAGCAGGCAGGTCACAGGAGAAGCATGCAGCTACAGACACAACTCACTCAACCCTGTACTTCTCCAATAGAAATACAAATTATATTTCAATTCCTATTAATATTAACATGCTCTCCCATACAAAGGGAGAGACAGAGGACATGGAGGAGTTAAATATGTGATGAGTTTAAATGCTGTAAATGAAAGTGGAATTGAATTCTCTAGGTGAAAATGACTGAATAAAAAATTAATAAGAGAGAGTGCTCTCTCAAGTCTCTCTGCTCCCCTATTCTCACGGTGACCTCATCATTTTGAATATTGCATGATGGGAACAAGTGAGATGAGATCCTACCTAAGGAAACCCCACTCCATTCGTCCATAACCCCTCCCTCCTCTTTCCCCATCACTATCCTCCCTCCATACCCTCCTCCCTCCCTTTTCCTCCTTCCATCCCGATCTTCTCACCCTCTACTCTCCCCTTTGATAAGAGACAGAATTGTTATTTATTTATTTTATTTTATATATTTTATTTAACCTCCATTTAACTAGGCAAGGCAGTAAAGAACAAATTCTTATTTACAATGACGGCCTACCCCGGCCAAACCCAGACGACGCTGGGCCAATTGTGCGACTCCCAATCACGGCCGGATGTGATTCAGCCTGGAGTCATTTTTTAAAATTGTATTTATTTATTTCACCTTTATTTAACCAGGTAGGCCAGTTGAGAGCAAGTTGTCATTTACAACTGCGACCTGGCCAAGATAAAGCAAAGCAGTGCGACAAAAACAACAACACAGAGTTACACATAAACAAACGTACAGTCAACAACACAATAGAAAAATCTATGTACAGTGTGTGCAAATGTAAAAGAATAGAGAGGTAAGACAATAAATAGGCCATAGAGGTGAAATAATTAAAATTTAGCATGTGATAGATGTGCAGATGATGATGTGCAAGTAGAGATACTGGGGTGCAAAAGAGCAAGAGGATAAGTAACAATATGAGGATGAGGTAGTTAGGTGTGCTATTTACAGATTGGCTGTGTACAGGTACAGTGATCGGTAAGGTGCTCTGACAGCTGATGCTTAAAGTTAGAGAGGGAGATATAAGACTCCAGCTTCAGTGATTTTTGCAATTCGTTCCAGTTATTGGCAGCAGAGAACTGGAAGGAAAGGCGGCCAAAAGAAGTGTTGGCTTTGGGGATGACCAGTGAAATATACATGCTGGAGCGCGTGCT
Organism: Brachymystax lenok tsinlingensis; assembly: GCA_030435695.1. Lineage (NCBI taxonomy): Eukaryota > Metazoa > Chordata > Actinopteri > Salmoniformes > Salmonidae > Brachymystax > Brachymystax lenok. The sequence goes on along the minus strand of CM059793.1, from coordinate 21,940,040 downwards.
ACGGGTGGGTGTTGCTATGGTGACCAGTGAGCTGAGATAAGGCAGGGCTTTACCTAGAAAATACTTATAGATGACCTGGAGCCAGTGTGTTTGGTGACGGATATGTAGTGAGGGCCAGCCAACGAGAGCATACAGGTCGCAGTGGTGGGTAGTATATGTAGCTTTGGTGACAAAACAGATGGCACTGTGATAGACTACATCCTGTTTGGTGAGTGTTGGAGGGTATGTTTGGCAGCATGAGTGAAGGATGCTTTGTTGCGAAATAGGAAGCCGATTCTTGATTTAATTTGGATTGGAGATGCTTCATGTGAGTCTGGAAGGAGAGTTTACAGTCTAACCAGACACCTAGGTATTTGTAGTTGTCCACATATTCTAAGTCAGAATCATCCAGAGTAGTGATGCTAGTCGGGTGGGTGGGTGCGGGCAGCAATCGGTTAAAGAGCATGCACTTAGTTTTACTAGCATTTAAAAGCAGATGGAGGCCACAGAATGAGTGTTGTATGGCATTGAAGCTCGTTTGGAGGTTTGTTAGCACAGTGTCCAAAGAAGGGCCAGATGTATACAGAATGGTGTCATCTGCGTAGAGATGGATCAGAGAATCACCAGCAGCAAGAGCGACATTGATAAATATACAGAAAAAAAGAGTTGGCCCGAGAATTTAACCCCCGTGGCACCCCCATAGAGACTGCCAGAGGTCCGGACAACAGGCCCTCCGATTTGACACACTGAACTCTATCTGAAGTAGTTGGTGAACCAGGAGAGGCAGTCATTTGAGAAGCCAAGGCTATTGAGTCTGCCGATAAGAATGCGGTGATTGACAGAGTCGAAAGCCTTGGCCAGGTCGATGAAGATGGCTGCACAGTACTGTATTTTATCGATGGCGGTTATGATATCGTTTAGGACCTTGAGCGTGGCTGAGGTGCACCCATGACCAGTTCGGAATCCAGATGACATAGTGGAGAAGGTACGGTGGGATTCAAAATGGTCGGTGATCTGTTTGTTAACTTGGCTTTCGAAGATTTTAGAAAGGCAGGGCAGGATGGATATAGGTCTATAACAGTTTGGTTCTATAGTGTCTCCCCCTTTGAAGAGGGGGATGACCGCGGCAGCTTTCCAATCTTTGGGGATCTCATAAGAGGTTGAATAGGCTAGTAATAGGGGTTGCAACAATTTCGGTGGATAATTTTAGAAAGAGAGGGTCCAGATTGTCTAGCCCAGCTGATTTGTAGGGATCCAGATTTTGCAGCTCTTTCAGAACATCAGCTGTCTGGATTTGGGAGAAGAGGGGGCTTGGGCAAGTTTCTGCAGGGGTGCTGAGATGTTGGCTGGGGTAGTTGTAGCCAGGTGGAAAGCATGGCCAGCCGTAGAAAAATGCTTATTGAAATTATTGATTATCGTAGATTTATCGGTGGTGACAGTGTTTCCTATCCTCAGTCCAGTGGGCAGCTGGGAGGAGGTGCTCTTATTCTCCATGGACTTTACAGTGTCCAAAAATGTTTTGGAATTAGTGCTACAGGATGCACATTTCTGTTTGAAAAAGCTATCCTTAGCTTTCCTAACGGGCTGAGTATATTGGTTCCTGACAACCCTGAAAAGTTGCATATTGCGGGGCTATTTGATGCTAATGCAGAATTCCACAGGATGTTTTTGTGCTGGAAAAAGGGCAGTCAAGTCTGGAGTGAACCAAGGGCTATATCTGTTCTTAGTAATTTGACCGCGGACCCATTACACAGGCAGTGATCGCTGAGATCCTGGTTGAAGACAGCAGAGGTGTATATAGAGGGCAGGTTGGTCAGGATGATATCTAAGAGGGTGCCCATGGTTACAGATTTAAGGTTGTACCTGGTAGGTTCCTTGATCATTTGTGTGAGATTGAGGGCATCTAGCTTAGATTGTAGGACAGCCAGGGTGCTAAGCATGTCCCAGTTTATGTCACCTAACAGTACAAACTCTGAAAATAGATGGGGGGCAATCAATTCACATATGGTGTCCAGGGCACAGCTGAGGGCTGATTGGGGTCTCTAATATTTCTTTTACCTTTAATTTAACTAGGCAAGTCAGTTAAGAACAAATTCATATTTTCAATGACAGCCTAAGAACAGTGGGTTAACTGACTTGTACAGGGGCAGAACAACATATTTTTCATCTGGTCAGCTCGGGGATTCAATCATGCAACCTTTCGGTTCCTAGTCCAACTCTCTAACCACTAGGCTACCTCCCGTCCTCAATAACAAGCGACAACTGTGAGAGACTTGTTTCTGGAAAGGTGGATTTTTAAAAGTAGAAGCTCAAATTGTTTGGGCACAGACCTGGATAGTATGACAGAACTCTGCAGGCTTTCTCTCCGCCCCCTTTGGCAGTTCTATCTTGTTGGAAAATGTTATAGTTAGGGATGGAAATTTCTGGATTTTTGGTGGCCTTCCTAAGCCAGGATTCAGACACGGCTAGGACATCCGGGTTGGCGGAGTGTGCTAAAGCAGTGAATAAAACAAACTTAGAGAGTTATGTTAACATGCATGAAACCAAGGCTTCTACGGTTACAGACGTCAACAAATGAGAGCGCCTGGGGAATGTGGTGCTGGGGTGGTGCTGGGGGCTGCAGGCCCTGGGCTAACCTCTACATCACCAGAGGAACAGAGGAGGAGTAGGATAAGGGTACGGCTAAAGGCTATAAGAACTGGTCGTCTAGTACGTTCGGAACAGAGAGTAAAAGGAGCAGATTTCTGGGCGCGGAAGAATAGATTCAAGGCATAATGTACAGACACGGGTATGGTAGGATGTGAGTACAGTGGAGGTAAACCTAGGCATTGAGTGACGATGAGAGATGTTTTGTCTCTAGAGGCACCATTTAAGCCAGGTGAGGTCACTGCATGTGTGGGGGGTGGAACAAAAGGGCTAGTTAAGGCATATTGAGCAGGGCTCTACAGTGGAATAAGACAATAATCACTAACCAAAACAGCAATAGACAAGGTATGTTGACATTAGTGATAGGCATGTGTAGCCGAGTGATCATAGGGTCCAGTGAGTAGCTAGGCAAACTGGAGACACGGCGAATCAGACAGCTAGTGGGCCGGGGCTAGCAGGCTAGCAGATGGGCATCCGGGGTACGTCGCAACGGAAGAGCCTGTTGAAACCCCCTCGGACGGTTATGTCAGCAGACAAGTCGTGATGGACCGGCGGGGCTCCGTGTCGGCAGTGAAGGGTCCAGGCCAATTGGCAAAAGAGGTATTGTAGCCCAAGAATTGGCTGATGGACATCTTCGGCTGGCCGGGAGATGGGCCTAGCTCGAGGCTAGCTCCAGGCTAACTGGTGCATGCTTCGGGACGGAGACATTAGCCAGGAGTAGCCACTCGGATAGCAGCTAGCTAGCTGCAATGATCCGGTGTAGAGGTTCAGATGGCAGGTAGCCTAGTGTTTAGAGCGTTGGACTAGTAACCGCAAGGTTGCTAGATTGAATCCCCAAGCTGACAAGGTAAACATCTTGTTATGCCCCTGAACAAGGCAGTTAACCCACTGTTCCTAGGCCGTCATTGTAAATAAGAATTTGTTCTTAACTGACTTGCCTAGTTAAATAAAGGTTAAATAAAATAAAAATAAAAAAAGAGCTTGTGGTAGGAATCCGGGGATGTGTTAGAGAAAAAGCAGTCCGATATGCTCTGGGTTGATATGGTGCTGTGCAGACTGGCAGGAATTGACCAGGCTGAGGCTGGCTGATGTCTGAGTTAATGGTGATGACCGCTAGCAGTGGCTAACTGACTAGTAGCTAGCTAGATTCTGATGGGTGTTCCGGTTCTATAGTATAAAAAAAATTGCAGATCCGTACCACGTACCATATATAATTAGTAACTATAACTTGGCTATATACACGGGGTACCAGTACTGAGTCAATGTGCAGGGGTACGAGGTAACTGAGGAAGATATGCAAATATAATCAGGAATAAATCACATAAAATTTTATTTGCCATATACACATGGTTAGCAGATGTTAATGCGAGTGTAGCGAAATGCTTGTGCTTCTAGTTCCGACCATGCAATAGTATCTAACTAGTAATCTAACAATTTCACAACAACTACCTTATACACACAAGTGTAAAGGAATGAATAAGAGTATGTACATATAAATATATGGATGAGTGATGGCCAAAAGGCATAGGCAGTAGATGGTATAGAGTACAGTATATACATATGAAATTAGTAATGTAGGATATGTAAACATTATATAAAGTGGCATTGTTTAAAGTGGCTAGTGATACATTTATTACATCCAATTTTTTATTATTAAAGTGGCTAGAGATTTGAGTCGATGGCCGAACGGCATAGGCAAGATGCAGTAGATGGTATAGAGTACAATATATACATATGAGATGAGTAATATAAACATTATATAAAGTGGCATTGTTTAAAGTGGCTAGTGATACATTTATTACATCCAATTTTTAATTATTAAAGTGGCTAGAGATTTGAGTCAGTATGTTGGCAGCAGCCACTCAATGTTATCGATTGCTGTTAAACAGTCTGATGGCCTTGAGATAGAAGTTTTTCAGTCTCTCGGTACCAGCTTTGATGCACCTGTACTGACCTCGCCTTCTGGATGATAGTGGGGTGAACAGGCAGTGGCTCGGGTGGTTGTTGTCCTTAATGATCTTTTTGGCTTTCCTGTGACATCGGATGGTGTAGGTGTCCTGGAGGGCAGGTAGTTTACCCCCGGTGATGTGTTGTGCAGACCTCACTACCCTCTGGAGAGCCTTACGGTTGTGGGCGGAGCAGTTGCCGTACCAGGCGGTGAGTGTTTGTGAGTGTTTTTGGTGACAAGCCAAATTTAAAAGTCAAAGTCACCATTATTAGTCAGTTGTACAATCAAATGCCTTCAACCAAAATGTGTCTTCCGCATTTAACCCAACCCCTCTGAATCAGAGAGGTGCGGGGGGCTGCCTTAATCGACATCCACGTCTTCAGCACCCGGGGAACAGTGGGTTAACTGCCTTGTTCAGGGGCCGGACGACAGATTTTTTACCTTGTCAGCTCGGGGATTTGAACTTGCAACTCGCCGGTTACAAGTCCAACGCTCTAACCACTAGGCTACCTGCCGCCCCTCTTCAGCCTCCTGAGGTTGAAGAGGCGCTGTTGCGCCTTCTTCACCACGCTGTCTGTGTGGGTGGACCATTTCAGTTTGTCCGTGACGTGTATGCCGAGGAACTTAAAACTTTCCACCTTCTCCACTACTGTCCCGTCGATGTGGATAGGGGGGGTGCTCCCTCTGCTGTTTCCTGAAGTCCACGATCATCTCCTTTGTTTTGTTGACGTTGAGTGAGAGGTTATTTTCCTGTCAAAGCACTTCATGATGATGGAAGTGAGTGCTACCGGACAATAGTCATTTAGCTCAGTTACCTTAGCTTTCGTGGGAACAGGAACAATGGTGGCCCTCTTGAAGCATGTGGGAACAGCAGACTGGGATAAGGATTGATTGCTGGTCTGCGCATGCTCTGAGGACGCGGCCAGGGATGCCATCTGGGCCCGCAGGTTTTGGTAGCGGGCCGTGTCGGTGGCACTGTATTGTCCTCAAAGCCAGCAAAGAAGTTGTTTAGTTTGTCTGGGAGCAAGACATCGTGGTCCGCGACGGGTTCTGGTTTTCTTTTTGTAGTCCGTGATTGACTGTAGACCCTGCCACATACCTCTTGTGTCTGAGCTGTTGAATTGCGACTCTATTTTGTCTCTATACTGACGCTTAGCTTGTTTGATTGCCTTGCGGAGGGAATAGCTACACTGTTTGTATTCGATCATGTTTCCGGTCGCCTTACCCCTGATTAAAAGCAGTGGTTAGCGCTTTCAGTTTTGCATGAATGCTGCCATCAATCCACGGTTTCTGGTTGGGGAAGGTTTTAATAGTCGCTGTTGGTACAACATCACCGATACACTTGCTTATAAACTCGCTCGACGAATCAGTGTATTCATCAATGTTATTGTCCGACGCTATGCGGAACATATCCCAGTCCACGTGACTGAAGCAATCTTGAAGCGTGGAATCAGATTGGTCGGACCAGCGTTGAACAGACCTGAGCACGTGCGTTTCCTGTTTTAGTTTCTGTCTATAGGCTGGGAGCAACAAAATGGAGTTGTGGTCAGATTTGCCGAAAGGGGGGCCGGGAATGGCTTTGTATGCGTCGCGGAAGATAGAATAACAATGATCCAGGATTTTGCCAGCCCGGGTCGCACATTCGATATGCTGATAAGATATATTGAATATGTGGTTTCCAGTTTACATAGAGTCCAATGAAGTTCTTTCAGGGCTGTCGATGTGTCAGCTTGGGGGATATACGCGACTGTGATTATAATCGAAGAGAATTCTCTTGGTAGATAATGCGGTCGGCATTTGATTGTAAGGAATTCTAGGTCAGGTGAACAAAAGGACTTGAGTTCCTGTATGTTTTTATGATCACACCATGTCTCGTTAATCATAAGGCATACACCCTTCACCCTTCTTCTTACCAGAGAGATGTTTGTTTCTGTCGACGCGATGCGTGAAGAAACCAGGTGGCTGTACCGTCTCTGATAACGTATCCCGAGTGAGCCATGTTTCCGTGATGTCTCTCTGGAAGGCAACCCTTGATCGGATTTCGTCTACCTTGTTATCAAGAGACTGGACATTGGCGAGTAGTATACTCGGGAGCGGTGCGCGATGTGCCCGTCTACAGAGCCTAACCAGAAGACCGCCCCCGTCTGCCCCTTCTCCTGCGGCGCCGTTGTTTTGGGTCGCCGGCTGGGATCCGATCTATTGTCCTGGTTGGTGGACCAAACAGAGGATCCGTTTTGGGAAAGTCGTATTCCTGATCGTAATGTTAGTATTTTGACATTGCTCTTATATCCAATAGTTCCTCCCGGCTGTAAGTAATAAACCTTAAGATTCCCTGCGGTAACAACGTAAGAAATAATACATAAAAAAAACAAAATAATGCATAGCTTCCTAAGAACGGCGAAGCGAGGCAGCCATCTCTGTCAGCGCCGGTTTGTTTGGTGGATTAGGCAACAGGATAGGTACTAAACAGTAGCATCAGTGTATGTGATGAGTTAGTGCAAAAGGGGTCAATGCAGATAGTCTGGTTAGCTATTTAACAAATGTATGGCTTGGGGGTAGAAGCTGTTCAGGGTCCTGTTGGTTCCAGACTTGGTGCATCAGTACCGCATGCCGTGCGGTAGCAGAGAGAATTTCTATGACTTGGGTGGTTGGGGTCTTTGACAATTTTTTTAGCCTTCCTCTGACACCGCCTGGTATAGAGGTTCTGGATGGCAGGGAGCTTGGCCCTAGTGATGAACTGGTCCGTACACACTTCCGTCTGTGGCGCCTTGCCGTAGGATGCCAAGCAGTTGTCATATGAAGCAGGGATGCAGCCATTCAAGGTGCTCTCAATGGTGCAGCTGCAGGACTTTTTGAGGATCTGAAGGCCCATGCTAAATCTTTTCAGCCTCCTGAGGGGGAAGAGGTGTTGTTGTGCCCTCTTTACGACTGTGTTGGTGTGTGTGGACCATGATAGATCCTTAGTGATGTGGACGCTGAGGAAGCTCTCCACCTGCTCTACTACAGCCCTATTGATGTGAATGGGGCCCTCCATTTCCTGTAGTCCAAGATCAGCTCCTTTGTCTTGCTGATGTTGAGGGAGAGGTTGTTGCACCACACTGCGAGGTCTCTAACCTCCTCCCTATAGGCTGTGTCATCGTCATCAGTGATCAGGCCTACCAGAGTGTCTGTGAATTGGAGTGGGTCCAGAGTGTCTGGGATGATGATGTTGATGTGAACCATGACCAGCCTTTCAAATAATTTTATGGCTACAGATGTGAGTGCCATAGTCATTTAGACAGGTTACCTTGGTGTTCTTGGGCACAGGAACTATGGTGGTCTGCTTGAAACATTTAGGTATTACAGACTGGGTCAGGGACTGGTTGAAAATGTGAGTGAAGACACTTGCCAGCTGGTCAGCACATGCTCTAAATACACGTCCTGGTAATCTGTCTGGCCCTCCGTCTGACACAGTCGTCTGGAACAGCTGGTGCTCATGCATTGTTCAGTGTTGCTTGCCTCGATGCGAGCATAGAATACATTTAGCTCGTCTGGTAAGCTTGCGTCACTGGGCAGCTCGCGGCTAGGTTTCCTTTCGTAATCCATCATAGTTTGCAAGCCACTTCCGACAAGTAGTAAGATTTGATCTTAGTCCTCAATTGACACTTTGCCTGTTTGATGGCTCATCAGAGATCGTAGTGAGACTTCTTATAAACATCTGGCTTAGTGTCCCGCTCCTTGAAAGTGGCAGCTCTAGCCTTTAGCTCAGTGCGGATGCTTTCTGTAATCCATGGCTTCTGTTTGGGATATGTACAAATGGCCACTGTGGGGCCGATGCACTTAATAATGAAGCCAGGAGGTATTTAAATTTGAAGCGCGCTGAAATGGGGCTGAATGGCACCAACAAATCACTAAGGATCATGGTGAAAGTGGCCGTAACTAGCAAAGGATCATGGCTGATGTAGTCGTTTTCATCCTGCCTAAGAGAGTCCACCGGGAGCCTCCTGCCGGCCCATGATTGGTCTGTGTCAGCACGTGGTCCTGTGTGACGACAAATGTAGTCATCAGAATGGATCACTATTTAATAAAATATTTCAATTTGTAGTGAACTTTATATAATTCACCATGGGGATCGAACTTGATCATAATAAACACATTTTAGAGGCCAAAACGGCCTTCAAATTGTTTTTTGTTTGACCGTTTTGGGGATCGTAATTTACATAGGTTTCTGGGTCAGACCAGGGATTTTGGCACCGCTAGGTTGTTACGCAGTAGCCGACCAGCAGAGCTTGTGACTTCACACTCCAGACCTGACACTGGGGGCCTGTGTAAACTGCCATCGGATTAATCCCGGAACATATTCCAGTCTGTGCTAGTGAAACAGTCCTGTAGCTTAGCATCCGCTTGGGCGCATCACTGGTACTTCCTGTTTCAGTTTTTGCTTGTAAGCAGGAATTAGTAAGATAAGAGTTATGGTCAGATTTACCAAATGGAGGGCGTTTCTGTATGTGGAGTGAAGGTGATCAAAAGTTTTTTCGCCTCTAGTTGCACAGGTGACATGCTGGTAGAAATGTTCTAAGACGGATTTCAGTTTCCATATATTAAAATCACTGGCCACTAAGAGCTCCGCCTCTGGATGCACCTCCTTAGCGCTCCCGAGTGGCAGAGCGGTCTAAGGCACACAGTGCTAGAGGCGTCACTACAGACCTGGTTCGACTCCAGGCTGTATCATAACTGGACGTGATTGGGAGTCCCATAGGGTGGCGCGCAATTGGCCCAGCGTCGCCCGGGTTAGGGCTTGACCGGGGTAGGCTGTTGTTGTAAATACAATTTTTTTCTTAACTGACTTGCCTACTTAAATAAAGGTTAAATTAAACCAGCATCGGTTTGTGGTGGTAAATAAACAGCTATGAAAAATATAGATGAAAACTCTCTTTGTAAATTTTTGATGGTCTGAAGTAAATGATCCCAGAAATGTTTCATATGCACAAAAAGCTTATTTCTCTCATATTTATGCACACATTTGTTTACATCCCTGTTAGTGAGCATTTCTCCTTTGCCAAGATAATCCATACACCTGACAGGTGTGGCATATCAAGAATCTGATTAAACAGCATGATCATTACACAGGTGCACCTTGTGCTGGGGACAATAAAAGGTAACTCTAAAATGTGCAGTTATGTCACACAACACAATGCCACAGATGTTTCAAGTTTTGAGGGAGTGTGAAATTGCCATTCTGACTACAGGAATGTCCACCAGAGCTGTTGCCAGAGAATTTTATGTTAATTTCTCTACCATAAGCCGCCTCCAACGTTGTTTTAGAGAATTTGGTAGTACGTCCTACGGCCTCACAACCGCAGACCACATGTAACCATCATATTTTCAAGCATGGTGGTGGCTGCATCACGTTATGGGTATGCTTGTCATCGGCAAGGACTTGGGAGTTTTTATATAATAAAAAGAAAAGGAATAGAACTAAGCACAGGCACAATCCTAGAGGAAAACCTAGTTCCGTCTGCTTTCCAACAGACACTGGGAGACAAATTCACCTTTCAGCAGGACAATAAACTAAAACACAAAGCCAAATATACACTGGAGTTGGTCGGCTTGAAAATCTATGGCAAGACTTGAAAATGTCTGTCTAGCAATGATCAGCCAACTTGAAGAATTTTTTAAGAATAATGTGCAAATATTGTACAATCCACCCATGCAAAGCTCTTAGAGACTTACCCAGAAAGACTCAAAGCTGCAAAGGTGTTTTATTTTTCATGTAATTTTTTTACTCCCACTTTGACATTGCAGTTAATTTTGTGTAGATTGTTGACAAAGAACAATTACATCCATTTCAATCCCACTTTGTAACAAAATGTGAAGAATAAAATTATGGCTGTGAATACTTCCTGAAGGCACTGTATATCATCCATGTCCTTGTTCACGATTCCGATTCCGAGAAACATAGGATATTACAGTTCTTCCAGTCCCCCGTTGACAGGATAGTCTCGAACGGAGCTTGTCCAGTTTATTCTCCAGTGGTTGTATGTCCGCTAATAGAACGGAGGGTAGAGGCGGTTTAGGTACTCACCGACGTAGTTTCCTCAGGGTCTGGTCCGGGGTGAGCAGTATGTCCTGCGCCTCTGACTCATTGAAGTAGAAATCTTCAGCCAAATCAAGGTTAGTGATCGTTGTTATAATGTCCAGAAGCTCTTTTCGGTCATAAGAAATGATGGTGGAAACATTATTAGAAAAATTGTTATGATAATTGCAAAAAGAAACACCCAAAATAGCAGAATTGATCAGGAGCACGTAAAACAACCGCTTTCCAATCCAGCGCCATGTCTCGTGTGTTTGCGTGTGTGTGTGTGGCAGTGGATTTGTCCATATCCACCCTGGTCCTTGTGTTAAGTGCAGTACCTCTATCTGCTTGTTTGTCTGGAATGTTCACATAGGTACTATGTGTTCTCAGCCTTTCTGCTCAGCTAGCACCAAGCACCAGAAGAATAGATATTCTCACCCATTTTCTCAAGATGTTAGCAAACAAACAAGCTAAGTTTGCTGAAATCCTGATGCTTTAGCATTGTTTATTAATGTTTGTGTGCGTGTGCCTGTGCCTGTGAGTGTGTGTATGTGCATGAGAGAAATGTACAGTGTGTTAGTTGTCAGTGTGTGTGTCTGTGTGTTTATAACAGTGAAAGTAATCTCCCCAGCGGAAGCCTGGTCCCTGTTTGAACACTATCAGAAGGAAACAGTGTTGTTTCCTCCCTGCTCCCTATAGGACGCAGCGGTCTCACACTGTGCTGTTTTAGGCCTGTTCTGCTTTGGTAGCTGACAAGAGAGGCAGTGAAAGCCACAGTGAATAGGAGGGTGGCATTCTCTTTCACTCTCTCAGTCTCTGTTCTCTTTCCCTTTCTCATATCGCCCTAATGTCTATCTCTTTCTCACATCTCCCCTCTATTTTACAGTCAACCACAGCACAGCTTGTGCACTGAACTTTGTTTAGCATAACTGCTGCTGTTTCTCTCAAATTGAAACATAAAAGCTCTATCCCAAGGACAGATCCTGAGGAAAGTCCTATCTTGCAAAACACACAAATAATGTGTGTTTGGCTGTGTGCATTTGAATGCACACGGGTGAGTTAGACTTTCTGTGTATATACTACTAGGGTATGTATACATAGTTCAACTAACAATGATTCCCAGAATGTTTCAGGTAGATTGTGTGCATTACATCACCTGAACAACTTCTAAACTGGCTGAGGCCCAAACAGAATAAGTGGACATGAGTTAAAGCACTGTGCTGAACAATTAGCTGGTGTTTTTACAGACATTTTACAATCCTTGCTCGACCAGCAAAACGTGCCAGTATTGTGGAAAAACTCAATAATTATACCCATTACTAAAGCGTCTTATCCCTCTGTGCTGAATGACAACTGCCCTGTAGCCTTGACATCCTTAGTAATGAAAATTGTGAAAAGTCATATTCTCAGTGCCACCCAGAAGCTCCTCGACCTGTTTCAGTTTGCCTATCAGCCCAGCAGAGGAGTTGATGATGCCATTCTTACGGTCCTCAACATGGTCTATAGACATCTAGAGGCCGCTAAATTCCATGTCAGGTTTCTGTTTGTTGACTTTTCTTCTGCCTTCAACATAGAGACTCATAAGGGACTTCTCCTTAGATGAGGGGCTGGTTTTGTGGCTGTTGGACTTCCTGAGCCACAGGTCACAGCGGGTCAAGGTGGGTCCCCACGTGTCGGACATACGCACCACCAACACAGGCTCCCCACAGGGATGTGTTTTGTCCTCACTCCTGTACATCTTGTACACTAATAGTTGTGCCAGTTCCGATCCTGACAGACACCTAGTTAAGTTCGCTGATGACACTGCCTTGATCAGCCTGTTGTATGATGAGGAACACCCTGTCCCGGTCCTAAATTACTTTGTAGAGTGGTGTGAGGAATCACACTTGGTCCTCAAACCCAGCAAGACCAAAGAGATGTGCATAGGTGCGAACAACACCTACCTCTGCAACATCTACGTATCATCTACGTCAGAACATAGAAATTGTAGAGGAATACAAATATCTGGGTGTTCTCTTGGACAATAAGCTTCAGTGGATGTTATAGAAATTTTGTTCTCAATGTTCCCAAACTGAACATCAGTTAAACAAACTCTGTCTGTTACTCAGTATTTGTAAGATACTGGTTGAAATAAGACAGACAGAAGCCCAGAATACAATAGTCAAGTGTAAATGGTTTAATTCAGGAGAGCTCTGGCTCTAAAAGGTGTACACAGTCTTTTATATGGTACAATGTTGAAATACAAAGATACAAAATTCCCACCACTTCCCCCACCCTCTCCAAGAAAATAGTGTCTGCCCACAGTACCCATTCATTCCTTATCACAATCTTTGCAACATAAGTCAAACTTGGGCGGTTCTTTTAACTATCCCTCCTGTCTTCAAGGGCAGGGGCCTCTCGCATGTGTCTGGTAGAATCAAAGAATTCTTTGTTCTCCCAGACACCCCCCTAAATGAAGTCATACCAGCTTGTTGCACTTCTGCACACAAAGTTAATATCTAGACACACACACATCAATTGGACTACCATTTTGTCTTATAACCCTATCTCTATCTCATACATTTTCAGAATGGAATATTCTTAGATGTTCAAACATTTAGTCATCACCATAAAATCTATAACAGTGGAGTACAGACCTGATCTACAAAAAGAGTCAACAGAGACTGCATTTTCTCAAAAAGCTGGGATCTTTTAATGTTTACTTTACTATACTGACACTGTTTTACAAATATTTTATTAAAGAGTATTTTAACTTTTTGTATTGTTTGTTGGTTTGGCAAAGCCACTGTCAGCCAGAGGAATATATCATCACAGCAATCAAGGTACTTGGAGTCAAACAGACAGGCTTGGATGAGATCTTTAAGGTCAGGGTGCTCAGCAAGGCTCACAAAATTATTTTAGACCCAAGCCACCATGCAACCAGTCAGGATGCTCTCAATGTGCCCTCTTCACGACTGTCTTGGTGTGTTTGGACCATTTTAGTTTGTTGGTGATGTGGACACCAAGGAACTTGAAGCTGTCAACCTGCTCCACTACAGCCCTGTCGATGAGAATGGGGGCGTGCTCGGTCCTCCATTTCCTGTAGTCCACAATCATCTCCTTAGTCTTGGTTACGTTGAGGGATAGGTTGTTATTCTGGCACCACCCGGCCAGGTCTCCTATCTCCTCCCTATAGACTGATCAGGCCTACCACTGTTGTGTCATCTGCAAACTTAATGATGGTGTTGGAGTCGTGCCTGGCCATGCACTCTTGGGTGAACAGGGAGTACAGGAGGGGACTGAGCATGCACCCTTGGGGGGCTCCGGTGTTGAGGATCAGCGTGGCAGATGTGTTGCTACCTACCCTCACCACCTGGGGGAGGCCCGACAGGAAGTCCAGGATCCAGTTGCAGAGGGAGGTGCTTAGTCCCAGAATCCTTAGCTTAGTGATGAGCTTGGAGGGTACTATGGTGTTGAACGCTGAGCTGTAGTCAATGAATAGCATTCTCACATAAGTGTTCCTTTTGTCCAGGTGGGAAAGGGCAGTGTGGAGTGCAAAAGAGATTGCATCATCTGTGGATCTGTTGGCGCGGTATCACACAGTCGTCCGGAACAGCTGATGCTCTCATGCATGCCTCAGTGTTGCTTGCCTCGAAGCGAGCATAGAAGTGATTTAGCACGTCTGGTAGGCTCGTGTCACTGGGCAGCTTGCGGATGTGCTTCCCTTTGTAGTCTGTAATAGTTTGCAAGCCCTGCCACATAAGACAAGCGTCAGAACCGGTGTAGTATGATTCAATCTTATATTGACGCTTTGCCTGTTTGATGGTTTGTCGCGGGGCATAGCAGGATTGCTTCCGGGTTAGAGTCCCGCACCTTGAAAGCGGCAGCACTACCTTTTAGCTCAGTGCTAATGTTGCCTGTAATCCATGGTTTCTGGTTAGGGTATGTACGTACAGTCACTGTGGGGACGACGTCCTCAATGCACTTATTGATAATCCAGTGACTGATGTGGTGTACTCCTCAATGCCATCGGAATAATCCCGGAACATGTTCCAGTCTGTGATAGCAAAACAATCCTGTAGTTTAGCATCTGCTTCATCTGACCACTTTTTTATAGACCGAGTCACTGGTGCTTCCTGCTTTAATTTTTGCTTGTAAGCAGGAATCAGGAGGATAGAGTTGTGGTCGGATTTACCAAATGGAGGGCGAGGGAGAGCTTTGTACGCGTCTCTGTGTGTGGAGTACAGGTGATCTAGATTTTTTTTCCCTCTGGTTGCACATTTTAACATGTTGATAGAAATTTGGTAGAACTGATTTAAGTTTCCCTGCATTAAAGTCTCCGGCCACTAGGAGTGCCGCCTCTGGTTGAGTGGTTTCCTATTTTGCTTATTTCCTTATACAGCTGAGTGCGGTCTTAGTGCCAGCATAATTAACTGACATGTTGTGATACCACCACTTGCATAATGTCTGCGTGACGCCTGCATCTTATTAGGGCTGGGCGGTATACCGTATTTTATGATATACCGGTATTGATGCAGGGACCGGTTTGGGTTTTTACTTTACCTTCTATGCTGGTATTTGAATGTTTTGGTTTGTTGAATGTGATACGCCATGTGTAATGTCAATTTTTACTTGAATCATCTCTCTCCGCTCTCTCTCCGTGCCACTTTCCACACAGACCATGCCACGCTCCTGTCACTCAAGGAGCGCATTTGATGTTCCTCAACGAGACACTTGCGTTCAGTCTGCATGGTCTATGCAGCATGTGCAACAATGTTGATGGCAACAATGCTGTTTTCACTTTGCTTCTTAATATAAATCCACTAGCGTTCTATAATGACACTATTTGTTTGTGTTTCTTTAATCAGCAAACAGCTAGTTTGTCTTTTCTTAGCAAGTTGCCCTAAATCTTGTGAGATGCTAATTGTTAGCCGCTAATGCTAATAGCTAGCTAATAAATGTACTGAGTAAGAGCAAACGTAGCTAGCTAATACAGCCTGATAATACCAGTGATGGTGTAGACCTAAATCAGCATGTTGTTTGTGCAACAGTATCTTCTAAATCAAAAGGGAATATGCAAAGCAAGAATATGTTAGCTACATAAAGTAGCTAAGAGAAAACATGCAATGTAAGCAAGCTGAAAGGGTCCCCTAGGAAACACTTATCAACACTTTAGTTCCTACCCTGTCACAATAACTCCTCACTGGCATTTTAATTCGTGGTCATCTCAAACAACACTGTATTCAAAGTGCCCACTATTATATTCTAACTATATCTAATTATATAGTCTCTTGAGAGGGAAAAGGTTTTGTCGTGCCCTCTTCACAACTGTCTTGGTGTGTTTGGACCATGATAGATCGTTGGACACCAAGGAGCTTTAAACTCTTGACCCGCTCCACTACAGCCCCGTTGATGTTAACTGGGGCCTGTTTGGTCCGCCTTTTCCTGTAGTTGTCACACCCTGATCTATTTCACCTGTCCTTGTGCTTGTCTCCGCCACCCTCCAGGTGTTGCCCATCTTCCTCATTATCCCCTGTATATTTATATCTGTGTTTTCTGTCTGTCTGTTGACTGTTTGTCTTGTTTGATCAAGCCTACCAGCGTTTTGTCTCAGCTCGTGTTTTTCCCTAGTCTCTCTTTTTCTTGTCCTCCTGGTCTTTGACCTTGCCTGTCCTGACCCTGTACCCGCCCGCCTGACCACTGCCTGTCTCTGACCCTGAGCCTGCCTGCCGTCCTGTACCTTTGCTCCACATCCGGATTACCTACCTCTGCTGACCTGACCCTGAGCCTGCCTGCCGTTCTGTACCTTGGCCTCTGCTCTGGATTATCGACCCCTGCCTGCCTGCCTGCCTGCCTTGACCTGCCGTTTGCCTGCCCCTGTGGTTATAATAAACATTGTTACTTCACACAGTCTGCACGTGGGTCTTACCTTGATTCCTGATAGTAGTCCACAATCAGCTTCTTTGTCTTGCTCACATTGAGGGAGAGGTTATTGTACTGGCACCACACTGCCAGTTCTCTGACCTCCTCCCTATAGGCTGTCTCATCGTTGTCAGTAATCAGGCCTACCACTGTTGTGTCATAATTTTTGTGTCATATTCGCGCCATATTCGTGTCATAAGCCCTATTCGGAACAAGCTATTACTAGAATGTTGGTTATGTAATTATTACCCCAGCATCACTGGCATAGCGCAGTTTCTATGGACCCTCCCTCCTAAAATAAAAATGTAAAAATCTAATCCGTCAGCGGTCAGCCTCTTGCAAAGTAGGCTATAGGCTGCTGCGGCCATTCCCACTGGCAATAGGCTATGTTGTTCAAAGTGGCTAGAGAGGACGCAGTAATGAGAGAAAAATCATATAGGCCTACTGGAAAAATAATAAGCTACTGAAAATATTAGTATTATCATCCTATAGGATGAATCATGAAAAGAGCTTGGCTATGTTTCATTCTTTGCACCCATTTAATAAGAGGAAATGCAAAACAAGCACCAAAAGTTTTAAGGGGAAGATATAGAGATTGCTGTGATATAGGCCTAGGCTAAATGAAGACACTGGGAGATTAATTCAGCTTTCAGCAGGACAATAACCTAAAACACCAAATCTACACTGGAGTTGCTTAAGACAGTAAATGTTCCTGAGTGGCCGAGTTACAGGGTTGACTTGAAAATCTGTGGCAGACTTGAAAATGGTTGTCTAGCAATGATGAACAACCACTTTTTTAAAAATAATAATATCATACAATCCAGGTGCACAAACCTATTAGAGACGTATCCAGAAAGAGTCACTTTTTTGGTTACTACATGATGTGTTATTTCATAGTTTTGATGTCTTCACTATTATTCTACAATGTAGAAAATAGTAAAAATCAAGAAAAACCCTTGAATGAGTAGGTGTTCTAAAACTTTTGACCAGTAGTGTGTGTGTGTGTATGTGTGTGTGTGTGTGTGTGTGTATATATATATATATATATATATATATATATATATATATATATATATATATATATATATATACACAGAGTATACTGAACATCAAGAACACCTGCTCTTTCCATGACATACAGTAGACTGCCAGGTAAATCCAGGTGAAGGCCATAATCCCTTATTGATGTCACTTGTTAAGTCCACTTCAATCAGAGTAGAGGAAGGGGAGGAGACAGGTTGAAGAAGGATTTTTAAGCTTTGAGACAATTGAGACATGGATTGTGTATGTGTGCCATTCAGAGGGTGAATGAGCAAGACAAAATATTTAAGTGCCTTTAAACGGTTTGTGTCAAGAACTGCAACGCTGCTGGGTTTTTCACACTCAACAGTGTGTGTCAAGAATGGTCCACCACCCAAAGGACATCCAGCCTGTGGGAAGCATTGGAGTAAACATGGGCCGGGATCCCAGTGAAACGCTTTTGACACCTTGTGGAGTCCATGCCCCGATGAATGGAGTCTGTTCCGAGGGTGAAAGTGTTACTTATGTTTGGTATAGTCAGCTTATATATCTACCATTAGGCTGTATGTCATTTTTTATATACAGTGCCTTTGGAAAGTATTCAGATCCCTTGGGTTTTTTACAATTTTTTTAAGTTACAGCCTTATTCTAAAATGTATTAAATAGTTTTTTTTCCCCTCATCAATCTACAGACAATACCCCAAAAACAGTTTGATTCTAAAATATATAAATATTACATTTACTGTGCGTAAGTATTCAGACCCTTTACTCAGTACTTTGTTGAGGCACCTTTGGCAGAAATTACAGCCTTGAGTCTTCTTGGGTATGATGCTACAAGCTTGGCACAGCTGTATTTGGGGAGTTGCTCCCATTCTTCTCTGCAGATCCTCTCAAGCTCTGTCAGGTTGGATGAGGAACGCCGCTGCACAGCTATTTTCAGGTCTCCCCAGAGATAGTAGACTGGGTTCAAGTCCGGGCTCTGGCTGGGCCATTCAAGAACATTCAGTGACTTGTCCTGAATCCACTACCATGTTTCAACATAAGGATGGTGCCAGGTTTCCTCCAGATGTGATGCTTTGCATTCAGGCCAAAGAGTTGAATATTGGTTTCATCAGACCAGAGAATCTTGTTTCTCATGGTCTGAGAGTCTTTAGGTTCCCTTTGGAAAACTCAAAGCGAGTTGTCATGTGCCTTTTACTGAGGAGTGTCTTCCGTCTGGCCACTCCACGATAAAGGCCTGATTAGTGGAGTGCTGCAGAGATGGTTGTCCTTCTGGAAGATTCTCCCATCTCTGCAGAGGAACTCTAGAGCTCTGTCAGAGTGACCAAGTCTTGGTGGTTTCAAACTTCTTCCATTCAAGAATTATGGAGGCCACTGTGCTCTTGGGGAGCTTCAATGCTGCAGAAATCTTTTGGTACCCTTCCCCAGATCTGTGCCTCAACACAATCCTGTCTCGGAGCTCTACGGAAAATTCCTTCGAACTCATGGCCTGGTTTTTACTCTGACATGCACTGTCAACTGTGGGACCTTAAATAGACAGGTGTGTGCCTTTCCAAATCATGTCCAATAAATTGAATTTACCACAGGTGCACCTCAATCAAGTTGTAGAAACATCTCAAGGATGATCAATGGAAACAGGATGCACCTGAGCTCAATTCGAGTCTCATAGCAAAGGGTCTGAATACTTATGTAAGTAAGGTATTTCAGTGTTTTTATATTTAATAACCTTATTTAATAACCTTGCAAAAATTTGTAAAAACCTGTTTTCGCTCTGTCATTTTGAGGTATTGTGTGTAGATTGCTGATGATTAGTTTTAGAATAAGGCTGTAACTTAAGAACATGTGGAAAAAGTCAAGCAGTCTGAATACTTTCCGAAGGCACTGTAGGCGTATTGTAAATGTGTATTATTGTGGCGTTACCATCTTTATTGCAAAAATAAATACAAATACACAAATTACTTTAAGCTACATATTAATTTGACAGAGGTAATGAACTGCCCGTGTGTTTCTGAGCTTATGTCAATATTACACAGGTAAGCAAACAGTTACAGAAATCAGGAATTGAGACAGGTTCTATAGACCTCTACTGTATATGAGAAACTGTGTCCAACTATAACGATGTGCGCTGAGAGTCGGGAAGCAAGTTCAGGGAGTGAGTGTTTTAATAAATAAACGTAATACAAACAACACACAGACATGAACTAGAACAGAAACAATAACGCCTGGGGAAGGAACCAAAGGGAGTGACATATATAGGGAAGGTAATCATGGAGGTGATGGAGTCCAGGCAAGTCTGACTTGCAGGTGCAAGTAACGATGGTGACAGGTGTGCGCCAATACGAGCAGCTTGGTGACCTAGAGGCCAGAGAGGGAGCACACGTGACAGTACCCCCTCCCCGGCGCGTTCGGCTCCAGCCGCAGGACGCCAACCAAAGGGACGATCCCGGGGATCAGGAGCGGACCAGTCACCCCTGCTGATGCGCGGGAACCTGTCGCCGGCAGAGACAGGGGAGCCTGGCAATCCGGTGAAGGCATGAAAGCCCGACGAGCCGGCTGTAGCAGGGTAGCCCGGCTATCCGGCTGAGGCATGAAAGCCCGGCGAGGCGGCTGAGGCAGGGGAGCCCGACGAGCCGGCTGTAGCAGGGTAGCCTGGCAATCCGGCTGAAGGCAGGGGAGCCCGCCGTCATTCCCACCGAAAAAAAAAAAGAAAAAAACACTCCCTGATGCTTCCCTTTGGTGAGGCGATATTTTGTAACGATGTGTGCTGAGAGTCGGGAAGCAAGTTCAGGGAGTGAATACATTTAATAAATAAATGAACAAAACAAGAAACACAAACAGCGCACCGACCGGATCGCCAGGCTACCCTGCCTCAGCCGGTTCGTCGGCCATTCATGCCTCCTCCGGATGGCCAGGCTCCCCTGCCTCCACCGATCTGTCAGGTTCCCGCACCCCAGCTGGCGTGACAGGTTCCCGTGCCTCAGCAGAGGTGACCAGTCCGCTCTTGATTCCCAGGTTCGTCCCCTTTGTCGGCATCCTGCGGCTGGAGCCGCATGTCAGGGAGGGGGTACTGTCACGTGTGCTCCCTCTCCGGCCTCTAGGTTACCAGGCTGCTCGTTCTGGCGCACACCTGTCATCATCGTTACGCTCACCTGGACTCTATCACTTCCCTGATTACCTTCCCTATATATGTCACTCCCTTTGGTTCCTTCCCCAGGCGTTATTGTTTCTGTTCTAGTTCATGTCTGTGCATTGTTTGTATTACGTTTATTTATTAAAACACTCACTCCCTGAACTTGTTGTTTTTGTTTTTTAATAAGCTATAACCTTGGTTGTCCAGCTTTACAGTGTTTTGTAAACATTCCACTTGAGAGAGATCACAGAGAGAGAGAGCTCAGAAAGAGTGCGCAGAGAGAAAGAGCGCACAGAAAGAGAGAGACTTGGCAGTCAGATGCCCACTCCTTTGACCTGCACACATCAGACTGTGGGCAGGTCAATAATTCGCAGAATTGGTTCCTTCAGATTACATAACTCTGTCTGTCTGTCTGCATATGCTCCTCATAGGACTCGGCACTCAGACACATGTGAGAAGGCCTGCTCTCTCTCCATCCCTTCTGCTTCTTTGGCACATTAACCATTCAGTTACACACACTCTCACAAACACACACACACACTTGCGCGCACACACACAGACACATTTGCATGGCGGCGGCACACACACACACGATACACACACCTACACAAACAAATTATGATATCCCATTACAGATATCGATCCATACCATTTTTGCAGGATCACAGGTTATCTGACTCCCTGCCGCTAACTCCCTAAACACACTCAACATCCATAGCCTTTATTCCTTCCAACCCTGCCTGTATCTGCCACCCTTCTCCATTGAGTCCTTCCCCACCTACCTCTGTTTATTCTAGCCCTTCCTCTCTCCTGTCCTGTCCATTATCCTCTCACAGTTACATGTATCCACACCTATAGTGACGCCTGTTCTGTTGTTCTTTCTGCCTCCCTTCCTGTTTCCTTCGATAGTCCTCTGATTCTTGGACAGTTCACACTGGTCACAGAAGTCAGGTCAACGTCTAGTTTTGATTTACATGTGGTTGAGTTGTTAATAATTCACCATGTCATTGGATTTAGGTTCAAAGTTGGGTGAAAAAAAGACGAAATGCCCTTATGTTGATGACTATTTGCAAATCCAATCAGTTTTTAATATTGATTCAATGTCATCAAATTTTTTGTTTGAAATGACGTGGAAACAACGTTGATTCAACCAGTTTTTGCCCAGTGGGTTGTAACTTCTGAGACACAGAGGTGTACCTATACTGTTTATGCTGGAATGTTTATGATGCCATTAAGAGATTTAAGATTGTTTTATGTCATGTGTTACAATGTTTTATGTCATGTTGTTGTTGTAGTTTTTTCAAGTTTATGTTGTTCAACTGGCTGTGTTTGTTAGACAGAAGTTGATGAGGCCACCTGCCTCCTGCTTCCAGTCCCTTCTGTTTATAGGAAGGAACACTCCCTAACCTGTCTGTCAGGTCACTATGTACTGTCCAAGAATGCACACACACGCACTCCCTCTGTGTGGGTTCAATGACAGCCTGTGTGAGAAATTAGAATGAAATGCAGCCAGCAAATTTTGGCAACAGTTCTGAAGCTAAATGTCTCTATTGCATACATGGTGACTATGGCCACTATGACTACTAAAATGAGTTTAAAGATTGTAAAGGGTGATTCTGCTAGTATTATATGGGCGAGTCCACGCCAGCGGGAGCAGAAAATAATTTGGGAATCTCAGATTGTTCTGGCAATTCTCAATAGAAACTTCATGCTTTTTACATTTGTATCACTATTTATTTTTATCGTGATGAAAGTGGGCCATTTCAGGCTCTTTTTAGACCTATACATGCCTCCTGTAAGACTCTGTGAACTGTACATGATACAGACAACATCTTGGTGTCATTATACTCCTTACACTCTTAGAAAAATAGGTGCTATCTAGAACCTATACTGAACAAAAATATAAATGCAACATTCAGCCATTTCATTTTATTGAGTAACAGTTCATATAAGGCAATCAGTCAATTGAATTAAATTCATTAGGCCCTAATCTATGGATTTCATGTGACTGGGCAGGGATGCAGCCATTGGTGGCCCTGGGAGGGTATAGGCCCACCCACTTGGCAGCCAGGCCCACCCACTGGGGAGCCAGGCCCAATCAATCAGAATGAGTTTATCCGACAAAGGCTTTATTACAGACAGAAATACTCTTTCATTTCATCAGCAGTCAGGGTGGCTGGTCTCAGATGATCCCGCATGTGAAGAAGCCGGATGTGGAGGTCCTGGGCTGGCGTGGTTACACGTGGTCTGCGGTTGTGAGGACGGTTGGACTTACTGCCAAATTCTCTAAAACGACATTGGAGGCAGCTTATGGTAGATAAAATCACATTAATTTATTCAACATGAAAAATATGAATATTCATATCTCAAAATGACCCTTTTTGATTTTGTTCATTTTAAGACATATTGTTTGGAACAGTATACTCTACAAGTACATACAATGGTATGATCAATTGTATGAGCACAACCAACACAGTGAATGAGAAAATGGATTCAAAGGGAACTCCCTCTGCTGGTGACTTGC
Organism: Brachymystax lenok tsinlingensis; assembly: GCA_030435695.1. Classification (NCBI taxonomy): domain Eukaryota; kingdom Metazoa; phylum Chordata; class Actinopteri; order Salmoniformes; family Salmonidae; genus Brachymystax; species Brachymystax lenok. Next base: position 21,916,837 of record CM059793.1, on the reverse strand, counting down.
TGAATGTTTAATTCTAAGGAGCGCTGTAATTGGTTAATTACCTAAAATGTCAATTTCTATGGATTAAATGGCCACATACATTTTACATGATTGAAGTAGGGTTGTCACGATACCAGTATCACAATACCCGGAAGTATTGTGGCAAGGAAACAAAACATGAAGCGGATTTAATTTCTTGAGGAAAACAGTCCTAATGTTAGAAACAAACAGCATTCTGTTGTCACCTAGAGTCACATTTGTTTATTTTGCAAGCTATAGCACCCACAATTTTACATAAAGTAGGTTTTTATCAATCAATCGATAAATTAAATGTATTTGTAAAGCCATTTTTAGATTAGCAGATGGCACAAAGTGCTTATACAGAAACCCAGCCTAAAACCCCAAACAGCAAACAACACAGATGTAGAAGCGCTGTGGCTAGGAAAAACTCCTTAGAAAGGCAGGAACAAGTCTCTGAGGGGTGGCCAGTCCTCTTCTGGCTGTGCAGGGTGAAGATTATAAGAGTACATGGCCATTAAGGCCAGATTGTTCTTCAAGATGTTCAAACGTTCATAGATGACCAGCAGGGTCAAATAATAATCATAGTGGTTGTAGATGGTGCAACAGGTCAGCACCTCTGGTGTAAATGTTAGTTGGCTTTTCATAGCTGGGCATTCAGAGGTCGAGACAGCAGGTGCGGTAGAGAGAGGGAGAGTCGAAAACATCAGATCCGGGACAAGGTAGCATGTCCGGTGAACAGGTCAGGGTTCCACAGCCGCAGGCAGAACAGTTGAAACTGGAGCAGCACGACCAGGTGGACAGCCAGGAGTTATCGGTCTAGGTAGTCCAGAGGCATGGTCCGAGGGCTCAGGTCCTCTGGGAGGGGAGGGAGAGAGGAAGAGAGAGAGAGAATTAGAGGGATCATACTTAAATTCACACAGGACACCAGATAAGACAGGAGAATTACACCAGATAAAACAGACTGACCCTAGCCCCCCGGCACATAGGCCATTGCAGCATATATACTAGAGGCTGAGAAAGGCGGGTCTGGGGACACTGTGGCCCCGTATGACAATACCCCTGGACAGGGCCAATCAGGCAGGGTATAACCCCACCCACTTTGCCAAAGCACAGCCCCACACCACTAGAGGGATATCAACAGACCACCAACTTACTACCCTGAGACAAAGCTGAGTATAGCCCATAAAAATCTCCTCCACCACACAAGCCCGAGGGGGCACAAGACCAGACAGGAAGATCACGTCAATGACTCAACCCACTCAAGTTAAGTATAGAGCAAAAAAGCCTGTCATGACATGACACATCCTTCCTAGGGATGGCATTGAAGAACGCTAGTAAGCCAGTGACTCAGCCCACGTAATAGGGTCAGAGGCATAGAGTCCCAGTGGAGAGAGGGGAGGTAATTTACCACCTTCACGAGTGCAGTCTCAGTACTATGATGGGGTCTAAAACCAGACTGAAGTGTCTCGTATACATTATTGGTCTTCAGGAAGGCAGCTTTTTCAAAATAAATTGAGAGGAATGGAAGATTCGATATTTTCCGGGGCAAGATGTGGCTTTTTCAAGAGAGGCTTTATTACTGCCACTTTTAGTGAGTTTGGTACACGTTCAAGGGATAGGGAGCTGTTTATTATGTTCAAAACAGGAGGGCCAAGCACAGGAAGTAGCTCTTTCAGTAGTTTAGTTGGAATAGGCTCCAGTATGCAGCTGGAAGGTTTATAGGTCATTACTATTTTTGTGAAAGTGTCAAGAGATACAGGATTGAAAAACTTGAGTGTCTCCATTGATCCTAGGTCCTGACAGTTCTGGGCAGACTCAGGACAATTGAGCTTTGGAGAAATATGCAGATTCAAAGAGAAGTCTGTAATTTGCTTTCTAAAGATCATGATCTTTTCGTTGAAGACGTTCATGAAAAGCCATCCTCTCTTGGGGAATGCTGCTTTTTAGTTAGCTTTGCGACAGTAAAGTACATTTTGGATTGTTCTTACTCTCCTCAATTAGGTTGGAAAGGTAGGCTGATCGAGCAGCAGTGAGGGCTCTTCGATATCAAATCAAATCAAATCAAATTTATTTATAAAGCCCCCCTTACATCAGCTGATGTCACAGAGTGCTGTACAGAAACCCAGCCTAAAATCCCAAACAGCAAGCAATGCAGGTGTAAAAGCACGGTGGCTAGGAAAAACTCCCTAGAAGGCCAAAACCTAGGAAGAAACCTAGAGAGGAACCAGGCTGTGAGGGGTGGCCAGTCCTCTTCTGGCTGTGCCGGTGCAGATTATAACAGAACATGGACAAGATTTTAAAATGTTCATAAAACAGGCAGAACAGTTGAAACTGGAGAAGCAGCACGGCCAGGTGGACTCGGGACATCCAGGTAGGCCTTGAGGAATGGTCCTAATGCTCAGGTCCTCCGAGAGAGAGAGAGAGAGAGAGAGAGAGAGAGAGATAATTAGAGAGAGCATACTTAAATTTGCACAGGACACCAGATAAGAGAAGAAATACTCCAGATATAACAGACGGACCCTAGCCCCCCGACACATAAACTACTGCAGCATAAATACTGGGGGCTGAGACAGGAGGGGTCGGGAGACACTGTGGCCCCGTCCGACAAAACCCCCGGACAGGGCCAAACAGGCAGGATATAACCCCACCCACTCTGCCGAAGCACAGCCCCACACCACTAGAGGGATATCTTCAACCACCAACTTACCATCCTGAGACAAGGCCGAGTATAGCCCACAAGATCTCCGCCACGGCACCAGAAGCCAGTGACTCAGCCTCTGTAATAGGGTTAGAGGCAGAGAATCCCAGTGGAGGGGAACCGGCCAGGCAAAGACAGCAAGGGTGGTTCGTTGCTCCAGTGCCTTTCCGTTCACCTTCACACTCCTGGGCCAGACTACACTCAGTCATAGGACCTACTGAAGAGATGAGTCTTCAATAAAGACTTAAAGGTTGAGACCGAGTCTCGTCTCTCACATGGATAGGCAGACTATTCCATAAAAATGGAGCTCTATAGGAAAAAGCCCTGCCTCCAGCTGTTTGCTACCGTAGCATACGTGTAGGTATGTACGGCAGGACCAAATCAGAAAGATAGGTAGGAGCAAGCCCATGTAATGCTTTGTAGGTTAGCAGTAAAACCTTGAAATCAGCCCTTGCCTTAACAGGAAGCCAGTGTAGAGAGGCTAGTACTGGAGTAATATGATAAAATTTTGGGGTTCTAGTCAAGATTCTAGCAGCCGTGTTAAGCACTAACTGAAGTTTATTTAGTGCTTTATCCGGATAGCCGGAAAATAAAGCATTGCAGTAGTCTAACCTAGAAGTTACAAATGCATGGATTAACTTTTCTGCATCATTTTTGGACAGAAAGTTTCTGATTTTTACAATGTTACGTAAATGGAAAAAAAGCTGTCCTTGAAACAGTCTTGATATGTTCGTCAAAAGAGAGATCAGGGTCCAGAGTAACGCCGAGGTCCTTCACAGTTTTATTTGAGACGACTGTACAACCATCAAGATTAATTGTCAGATATTGCACAGTACTGTCTTTCCATGATAGTTGGAAAATTTCCAGTTTGGTGGAGAGTCATTTCCGTTCCCAATTTTCTGGAAGCTTGCTTCAGGGCTCGGGTATTTTCTGTAATACCAGGGAGCTATTTTCTTGTGACAAATGTTATTTGTTTTTAGGGGTGCGACTGCATCTAGGGTATTACGCAAGGTTAAATGTAGATCTTCAGTTTGGTGGTTAACATGTCCTTGGGTAGGTGGATGGAGTCTGGAAGGGCTTGTAGGAATCTTTGGGTTGTCTGAGAATTTATAGTGCGGCTTTTGATAATCCTGGGTTGGAGTCTGAGCAGATTATTTGTTGTGATTGCAAACGTAATAAAATGGTGGTCTGATATTCCAGGATTATGAGGAAAAACATTAAGATCCACAAAATGTATTCCACAGGACAAAGGTATGATCCAGGGTATGACTGTGGCAATGTGTAGGTCCAGAGACATGTTGGACAAAATCCACTGAGTTGATGATGGCAGGGTGGCAGGTAAGGTGGAGGTGATATGATCCTTGACTAGTCTCTCAAAGTGCTACGGGGCGATAGTCATTTAGTTCAGTTATCTTTGCCTTCTTTGGTACAGGAACAATGGTGGCCATCTTGAAGCATGTGGGGACAGCAGACTGGGATAGGGAGCGATTGAGTATGTCCGTAAACACACCAGCCAGCTGTTCTGCGCATGCTCTGAGGACACGGCCAGGGATGCCATCTGGGCCGGCAGCCTTGCGAGGGTTAACACATTTAAATGTTTTTCTCACATTGGCTGCGGTGAAGGTGAGCCCGCAGGTTTTGGTAGCGGGCCGTGTCGGTGGCACTGTATTATCCTTAAAGCGGGCAAAGAAGGTGTTTAGTTTGCTTTGAAGCAAGACGTCGGTGTCCGTGACATGTCTGGTTTTCTTTTTGTTGTCCGTAATTGCCTGTAGGCCCTACCACATACGTCTCGTGTTTAAGCCATTGAATTGCGACTCCACATTGTCCCTATACCGACATTTTGCGTGTTTGATTGCCTTGCGGAGGGAATAACTACACTGTTTATTTTCGGCCATATACGGGCGATTTTGCCCAATCTAGATCGAGGCACAGAAACGGTCTCAGTGGGGATAGAGTTAAGTCTAATTCATGTTTTCTTTTTTGCCATGGAAAATCTGGTATTGTAGTATCGCGATAGTGGTATCGTGACAAATCTAGTTTGAAGAGTATGTTGTTACCAACAATATGTCTAAAATAAGATACATCTAAAAAGGTAGTTTTGAGATATCAATGTAAATATTTTTTATGTTGACAAAAAAAACATGTATTTCAGAATCTAGACATTCTCCATATTTGAGAGAACACTATAAGGAGTATCCTGACATCAAGATGTTGTCTGTATCATGTACGGTTCCCAGATCATAGGGTCTTACAGGAGGCATATACAGTATACAGTACGTCTAAAAAATGGTTTGTGATACAAATGTAAAAAGCATTTCAAACATCCTTCTTCATGTGTAGCTCAGTTGGTAGAGCATGGCACTTGCAATGCCAAGGTTGTGGGTTTGATTCCCATGGGGGACCAGTATGAAAATATATGGACTCACAACTGTAAGTCACTCCAGATAAGAGCATATGATGTAAATTCAGTTTCTATTTGAGAATTACCAGAACAATCTGAGATACCCAAAATAATTTTAGCTGGCTTGGAATTGCCCATATGTGGGTTCTATAGGCATAAGGCCTATACAATGAATTGCTTCATTCAAGTTGTGTAATGTGTGTTGTCACGATAGCAGTACTGTAATGTTAAATGTTAAATCTGTCAGTGGAGCCTTTATTTTTGGCAGACCACCCACTGAGCACTCTGTCTGTACCACTTGGGGGCTCCTGAGTGGTGCAGCGGTCTAAGGCACTGCATCTCAGTGCTAGAAGTGTCACTACAGACCCTGGTTCAATTCCAGGCTGTATCACAACTGGCTGTGATTGGGAGTCTTAAATGACTTGCCTAGTTAAATAGAGGTTAAATAAAAAAAAAATCTGAGCAATCAAACTCTAATAAGGAACGTAGCTGCCTGCAACAGACTGCAGGCCTGAATAAATTGCAGTGCATTGCAATGTTGTTAGGATCGAAATGTTTTTATAGTATTTCAAACACCACATCTCCCAAACCAATCTGGATAATAAAAACCCGTCTCCTTGTTTGATATGAAGTACTGACTGTGTTTCCCATCACTCAATTTGTCCAGGTAATGCATCAGTAGAGAGAGCCCAGCCCTCCCTCTCTTCATACCGAGACCCCTCATCCAGACTGAGACTGTCTCCAGCACCAACACACCACTCCCCTCACCCCGCCCTTGCCCCACCCCACCCAGACATGGCTACTTCTAAGAGTGGCTACGAGGGCAAGATCGCTGGCCTCTACGACCTGGATCGCACGCTGGGGAAAGGCCACTTCGCCGTGGTCAAGCTGGCCCGCCACGTCTTCACAGGCCAGCTGGTGGCGGTCAAGGTGATTGACAAGACCAAGTTGGACACCATGGCGACGGGCCACCTGCTGCAGGAGGTGCGCTGTATGAAGCTGGTGCAGCACCCCAACGTGGTGCGGCTCTATGAGGTCATCGACACCGCCACCAAGCTCTACCTCATCCTGGAGCTGGGCGATGGAGGGGACATGTATGACTACATCCTGCGCCACGAGGGTGGCGTGGCAGAGGACACGGCTAAAGTTCACTTCGCCCAGATCGTCCAGTCCATCTCCTACTGCCACCGGCTCCATGTGGTGCACAGAGACCTCAAGCCAGAGAATGTGGTGTTCTTCAGGCAGCAGGGAACAGTCAAGCTGACCGACTTCGGCTTCAGCAACCTCTTCAAGCCCGGGACCATGCTGATGACCAGCTGTGGTTCGCTGGCTTACTCCGCCCCAGAGATCCTGCTGGGGGATGAGTATGATGCTCCGGCTGTAGGTAAGAGACATGGGGGACCTGGACAGTGGGTGTCTGGATGAGCAGGGTGTCTGTCCCTCTGGATGTCTGGGTGGTTAACTTTCTCTCTGTCTGTCTGGCTTGCTGGATGGATGGATGACTTGCTGGCTGGATGGCTGTTTCTATCATAAGGCTCAAGAGATGAGAGAAAGATATACAGTGTCTTCAGAAAGAATTCAGACCCTTTTTTTAAAGGTTTGTACATTTATTAAAAATTGAAAACAGAAGTACCTTATTTACATAAGTATTCAGACCCTTTGCTAAAATTGAGCTCAGATGCATCCTGTTTCCATTGATCATCCTTGAGATGTTTCTTCAGCTTGATTGGAGTCCAACTGTGGTAAATTCAATTGATTGGACATGATTTGGAAAGGCACACACATGTCTAAATAAGGTCCCACAGTTAACAGTGCATGTCAGAGCAAAAACCAAGCCATGAGGTCAAAGGAATTGTCAGTAGAGCTCCAAGACAGAATTGTGTCAATGCACAGATCTGGGGAAGGGTATTTCTGCAGCATTGAAGCTCCCCAAGAACACAGTGGCCTCCGTCATTCTTAAATGGAAGAAGGTCGGAACCACCAAGACTCTTCCTAGAGCTGGCCTTGGTCAGGGAGGTGACTAAAAACCCGATGGTCACTCTGACAGAGCTCTAGAGTTCCTCTGTGGAGATGGGAGAACCTTCCAGAAGGACAATCATATCTGCAGCACTCCACCAATCAGGCCTTATGGTAGAGTGGCCAGATGGAAGCCACTCCTCAGTAAAAGGCACATGACAGCCGGCTTGGAGTTTGCCAAAAGGCACCTGAAGACTCTCAGACCATGAGAAACAAGATTCTCTGGTCTGACGAAACCAAGATGGAAGTCTTTGGCCTGAATGCCAAGCATCACGTTGCGAGGAAACCTGGCACCTTCCCTATGGTGAAGCATGGTGGTGGCAGTATCATGCTGTGGGGATGTTTTTCCGCAGCAGGGACTGGGAGACTAGTCAGGATCGAGGGAAAGATGAACGGCGCAAAGTACAGAGAGATCCTTTATGAAAACCTGCTCCCGTGCGCTCAGGACTTTAGACTGGGGCAAAGGTTCACCTTCTAACAGGACAACGACCCTAAGCACACAGCCAAGACAATGCAGGAATGGATTCGTGACAAGTCTCTGAATGTCCTTGAATGGCCCAGCCAGAGCCCAGACTTGAACCCGATCAAACAACTCTGGGGAGACCTGAAAATAGCTGTGCAGCAGTGCTCCCCATCCAACCTGACAGAGCTTGAGAGGATCTGCAGAGAAGAATGGGAGCAACTCCCCAAATACAGCTGTGCCAAGCTTGTAGCATCATACCCAAGAAGACTCAAGGCTGTAATTTCTGCCAAAGGTGCCTCAACAAAGTACTTGTGTAAATGTAGTATAATAAAAAATTTAAAAAGTAAGGCTGTAACGTAACAATAAAGCTGTAAATGTTTTTTGCCCAAGCACTACAAAGCTGATTAAAATAATCAAAGCTTGATGATGAGTTGGTTATTTAAATCAGCTGTGTAGAGCTAGGGCAAAAACCAAAACGTGCACCCTGGGAGCTCCACAGAATTACCACAAATCCTCTGAGACCAAGATAAAGCTGGAGAAATGAACATGGGTTTATCTGTGGTACTGTCTGTTGGTCTGTCCATGATCCAGGCATTTCTCTAGCTCACCCAACACAAGTATATATTCATTGAATCCCTATTTAGGTTTTAAGGCAGCAAAATGTGAAAAGAAATTCAAGAGGATGTAGACTTTCTACACACACATACACACACACACACATACACACACAAACGTGAACAGATGGAGTACTCTCTGGGCTGCAGAGAATCTGGAATGGAAATGTAATTTGCGCATGGATAGGCGGCGTAGCAATCCTTGCACGGCTTGAATCTAGGCCAGGGTCAGTGAAGCTGTGTACATGCTGGGCTTAAATCCCACAGCCAGGGGGATAGTTGTCTCTGTGTCAGAATAGGAGAATTGTGGGTTGCCACTCACAGTTCAGTGTGTCCGCACACGGATGTTGTTTTTAATCTGGTCTGTTTACCGCAGACAGACAGGGTTGTATATGGGCTTTTTCTTCACTTTAAATCTAATTAAATAAATCTCATTAAATCAAATGGAGAGTAGTGCAGGGAAAGTGAAGGAACTATGAAGATATGTACTAGGTCTCCATACCTGCAGTATTCCTGACCTAAACATTCCCCAAGTACACACTTCTATCCTTCCCCAGATATATGAACACCTGGCTGCACCTTATTCACCTGACCTCGTTGCTAAGAAAATTGACTGTTATTGTGAAAACACCATGACATCCTCACACATACGTGGAACGTGTTATGGTGCTGTGCCATTATCACCCTAACAGAACACTGAGAGACAGTAGAAGAGGTGAGTGAGGGCAGAGTAATTCCTTGTGTTCCTAGCAGTGTGGAATCCAGTAAACCTATTAGATCTGCTAGGTAATGGCCACCGGCCAGGAAACAGCTGAGTGTTCAATGATACAGACAGACACATATACAGGAGGACAGGATTACAGTTTAGGGGGAATCTAATCAGACTCACACCTCATCTCAGCACGATTCACTAGTAGTCCACAGTGTGGTTCTATACATTCTTTAGTCATAACTGCTGATGGGGTTGGCCATGTGAAATAATGAAGATCAGCACTACACTAAGTAAAGTATATCTCCTATGGGTAAAATCTAGTTGAGACTGTTTGATGTTGATATTTCAGCACAGTGTGACCCAAGCAGGACTGGTAATACTACAGTACAGGGATGTATGTGCTGCTGTGCTGGGGGTGTGCCAGGTTGAAAGCCCCTAACTGGGTCAGACTCCTCTGAGACACAGATCCAGACCAGGTGACCAGAGCCAAGTGAGCCGCCCACTGCAGAGGGACCGCAGGGGTTTTAGGCACGTGCACTGACACCAAAACCACCTCATTCACCTGCAGAATCAGGACCTGGCGTGAGCACCTACACACATAAAAAATTCCCCAAAATAAAGACTACACGAACCAGGAGATTTGTGACAGAATCCTTAGATCTATATTCTCTAATCAGTCCTGTGTGTGTCACTGTGTGTTTTGGTTGTGCTCTCTTACATTTGTAGTGGATGCTTTCATTCCCTCTGGTTAATACATCCGCTTGATGTACCAGCTAATCCACAAACACATCTGCGACACATTTTTGTAAAAATAAAATCCCTCATTTTTGGGCATATTGCACGTGGGTGGCCATGGTGTTGTGTATGTGACTGTGTGAACTGACCAGTGGCAGTCTGCCCAGTGGGCTGAGGCCCATCATGGTATAATCAGCTTGTGTGGCATGCTGGGAACGGCCGTGCCTGGTACAGAGAAAGGTCCCATTCCCCAACCAGCACACGGCACGGGACAGGTTTCTGGCATGAACCTGGTTTGAGCCCGGTCATGATGACCCAGTGATTAGCACCCTGTCTAAACAGGGCCTGGGAAACACACACATAGCAATGTGGCTGAAGAGACCTTTTTCTAGTGTCAACTTGTCTCTGATGTTACCTGACAGGCTGTGTTGAAGTCAAGCTGGGGGGGAATCCTATTACTACAGGATTATATATGTCATTCTATGGTCTAGTCTCTGTGACTCAGTAGTCTTCAAATGACGCCTGAAAACCCCATGGATGGAGACTGAGTCAGAGTGGTGTAGTATTTCCACAGGTTCCCTGGCTGGTGGTGTACAGTTACAGTATGACTGACACTCTGAATGAATATTCTTTAGCTCAGCATGCTATTATTTTGGTTTAATCCACACATCAATGCCAGCTGAGAGAGGCAGCTCGCTCACTGAGGCCCGCTGCCACTACACTGCAAAACAGCCCTGCTAATGATAACGCAACACTGCAAAGCATAACAAAACACAGCACAGGGTTGAGGTCAACTCCATTTCAATTCAGAAAGTGAATTGAATTTCCAATGCAAGAATTTCCAACCACTCTTTGAAGGTAAATGACACCTTGAAGATTGGACTTTCATCTGCTGAATGGACAGAATGTAGCCCTGCAGCAAACTGCCAGGTGTGAAAGAAGAGCTGTAGAGACACACACATACATGCACATATACACAAACACACGCACCCGCACACATGTAGAATCATGTATTGACTATTTGTACAGTGTGTACTGTATATGAATGGACCTCCAGGGGCATTGAACTGAGTGTCTGTCTCCTAGTTATTATGAGAGCAGTGTGACTGTCTGAACACAGTGGTTATATGATGAGGCAGAGACAATCAGAGGCCTGTGTGTGCAGAGTGCATAGTGCAGAGCCATGCAGGGTTAGTCCCAGACCCAGGGCGATCGGACAGGGAGTCTGTTTTTTGTCTAACTAACACATGGCTGTTAACGTTACATAAGCCAAACCAAGCAGTGTGGGGAAGAACAGATAGTCAGAAGGACTATCTGTTTTTAGGATTAGGATTAAGTAATATATTTTAACAAAAGAGCAAGTACTTTTGATGTATTTGTATACATGTATTTCTAGATGAAACACTAATTAAGTTTGGTGAAAAGGTGACTATGATTTTGTGTTTTGAAACCACTGCCTTTTTGATGATCTGTTTTGAGTTTTGTACTGAGTTATGAACAGATGGGGTGAGGTTTAGAGGGAGGGAGAGATGTAGAGGGGAGAGAGCTCTCATTATGTACTCTAGGACAGAGTATTTCCTCTGAGTGAAGGAGCGGATTTCTCCTCTGGAGACAAACACCATCTGCTGGGATATTTAGAGAGAGAGGGGTGAGTGGGGGCCCAGGGAGAGGAGGAGGAGGAGGTGGGATAACAGGGAGAAGAGGAAGAAGGAGAAGAGTGAGAGGAAGAGAGGGCACAAGGAGAGGGCGCAGGGACAGGAGGGAGAGAAGGGAGAGGAGGGAGAGAGAGAGGGTGCAGGGAGAGAGGGAGAGAGCACAGGGAGAGGGTGTTGCGAGAGACAGAGGGCGCAGGGAGGGAGAGAGGGAGGGGGAGAGGGCACAGGGAAAGAGAGGGGGAGAAGGGCGCAGGTAGAGAGAGAGAGGGCACAGGGAGAGAGGGAGAGAGAGAGAGAGAGAGAGAGAGGGGGGGCGCAGGTAGAGAGAGAGAGGGCACAGGGAGAGGGGGAGAGCAGAGAAAGAGAGTACAGAGATTTGGCCGTCAGACGCCCACTCCATTGACCTGCACACATCACTGTGGGCAGGTCAATAATTAGCAGCATTGAGCTCTGTGTATGTCTGTCTGACCATGATCCTCATATTCACACACTTGCACGAAGGAACGAATGCACACACACAAACACACAGTGTGAGTGAGTCAAGGCATTAGGTAGGTATACAATATATATTGAACAAAAATATAACCGCATCATGTAAAGTGTTGATCCTATTTTTCATGAGCTGTAATAAAATATAATGTATTTACATCCCTAATAGGGAGCATTTCTCCTTTAACAAGATAATCCATCTACCTGAGGTGTGGCATATCAAGAGCTGATTAAACAGCATGATCATTACACGGGTGCACCTTGTGCTGGGGACAATAAATGGCCACTCTAAAATTTGACACAACAATAAGCCACAGATGCCTCAAGTTTTGAGGGAGTGTGCAATTGGCGTGCTGACTGCAGGAATGTCCACCAGAGCTGTTTCCAGATAATTTAATGTGAATTTCTTTACCATAAGCCGCCTCCAACGTCATTTTAGAGAATTTGGCAATACGTCCAACTGGCCTCACAGACCACGTTTAACCACGCCAGCCCAGAACCTCCACATCCAGCTTCTTCACCTGCGGGATTTTCTGAGAACAGTCACCTGGACAGCTGATGAAACTGTGGGTTTGCACAACTGAAGAATTTCTGCATAAACTGTCATAAACCGTCTCAGGGAAGCTCATCTGTGTGCTCGTCGTCCTCAGCAGGGTCTTGACCTGACTGCATTTCGGCATCGTAACCGACTTCAGTGGGCAAATGCTCACCTTCGATGACCACTAGTATGCTGGAGAAGTGTGCTCTTCACGGATGGATCTCGGTTTCAGCTGTACCGGGCAGATGGCAGACAGCGAGTATGGCGTTGTGTGGGTGAGTGGTGGTAGTGGGGTTATGGTATGGGCAGACAAAAGCTATGGACAACAAACAAAATGGCATTTTATTGATGGCAATTTGAATGCAACGGGATACCGTGACGAGATCCTGAGGCCCATTTTCATGCCATTCATTCACAGCCATCACCTCAATTTTCAGCACGATAATGCAGGGCCCCATGTCGCTAGGATCTGTACACAATTTCTGGAAGCTGAACATTTTCCAGTTCTTCCATGGCCTGCATATTCATCAGACATGTCAACCATTGAGCATGTTTGGGATGCTCTGGATTGACGTGTACGACAGCATGTTCCATTTCCCCCCAATATCCAGCAACTTTGCACAGCCATTGAAGAGCAGTGGGACAACATTCCTCAAGCCACGATCAACAGTCGGATCAACTCTATGTGAAGGAGATGTATCGCGCTGCATGAGGAAAATGGTGGTTACACCAGATACTGACTGGTTTTCTGATCCACGCCCTTACCTTTTTTTGAAGTATCTATGACCAATAGATGAAAATCCATTGATTAGGCCTCTAGGTCATCAGGCTGCTGATTATCCCGCACACCTGTTACCATCGTCTCGCGCACCTGCACCTCATGATACTCACCTGGACTCAATCACCTCCTTATCTTCCCTATATCTGTCACTCCCCCTGGTTCTTTCCTTAGGTGCTATTGACTCTGTTTTCATGTCAGTGCGTTTTTTGTGTTTTGTGGTCATCGTTTCTGTTTCGTGTTCATTGTTTATTTTATTTATTAAAACACTCGCTCCCTGAACTTGCTTCCCGACTCACAGCTCACTCGTTACATATTGCCTAATTTATTTATTTACATTGACTGATTTCATTATAGGAACTGTAACTCAGTAAAATCTTTGAAATTGTTGCATGTTGCGTTTATATATTTTGTTCAGTGTATATACAGTATATAGAGAGAGATTGCAGGAATTAGGCTGAGACAGAACAGAACAGGAGAATAATCACTGGGATTCCATATGGGTAAAATCTATCCTCATACAGCATTAATAATCTGTGCCAGGGGCATTCTGGCTTTCTCACATACATCATTAACTGAACCTTAAAGGGATACTTCCCCAGAGTCAGATGAACTAGTGGATATCATGTCCAGTAGGAAAGAAGTTAGAAGTAGTTTTGCGAGCCATTGCTAACTAGCGCTAGCTACATGACTGGAAGTCTATGGGTATCTGCTAGCATGCTAAAATAGAATGTCAGTCAGTAAGAGCATAGCCAGAGCCGGATATATAGAAGGCTCTGGGCAGGGCCATAGGAACACGGAGTGTCAGTGTGGGTGAGAGGTTGGCTCTCTCTGTCTCATAGGGCCACTCACAGTGTGGGTGAGAGGTTGGCTCTCTCTGTCTCATAGGGCCACTCACAGTGTGGGTGAGAGGTTGGCTCTCTCTGTCTCATAGGGCCACTCACAGTGTGGGTGAGAGGTTTGCACGGAGTGTCTCAAGGCCTGTGTGCTTGCTCCAGGCTCCAGACCCTGCCTCTGACACTGTGACTGGGGGAGGGCGAGTTACTGTATGTACTCACCCAGCTGTCTGGGACAAAGGCCTGGATCTGTAAACAGCATCATTAATTTCAGCCACTGGAACCAGCCTACTGAGGGACAAGTTATACTGTAGATGTTTGTTTGTTGGTTGGTTTGTTCCAGTGATTATTAGGGCAAGGAGTTTTTTCTTGATCATGTGACCTGACCATACAAATATCTGGGCCCTAGTGATCATATAGTATGTGTGTACATACTCCCCTTTCGAAGTTTGACAATGTGTTTATGTATCTATGGTGACTGTATGCATGGTGTTTGTGTTACAGATATTTGGTCACTGGGGGTGATCCTCTTCATGCTGGTGTGTGGACAGCCGCCTTTCCAGGAGACCAATGACAGTGAGACGCTCACCATGATTATGGACTGTCGCTACACCGTCCCCGCCCATGTCTCTGCAGACTGCAAAGAGTGAGTACCATCACCCTCTCTTTTGAGCCTCCAGCTTTCACACACACCATGCATTAACCTCAACACAATGTCATACAATGCAGTTTAAATATGTCATATGGTTTTATAATTCTCTCAGATGCACAAGAAAAAGACTGTGGTTATGCAACGGCGATACATACAGACACATAATAGCCACAATGCCAGTTGTCAGCTCTCTGTGTGTTTCTGAATGCCTTTCCCTAACCTGCCCTACCCCATTCAGCCCCAGTCAAACTTTATTTTGACAAGGAGTCAGTGCTGAGACCAAGGTCTCTTTCCAGATGAGCCCTGTATAGCACCACAATACACATCAAAATACAATAAACACATTCAACTACACATTCATATACACAATAAAATACACGTTATTATACACAACAATACATGAAAAGCAAAACACAATCATAAAAAACAGACACATTCTTCAGTAAAAAAGTCTTATTGTAGATTATTCCACAAGTAAGGTGCAAGAAAATGAAAGGTTGATTTACCTAAATCTCTAGACATCAACGGGCTTGATCATTTGTCATTTTAAATCTTAACAGTGATGTTAGGTAAGACAGAAGTTTGTGGAGCGTATTGATGTGATCTATGTGACTTCAAAGAGGTGGGTGAGATTTTATTAACCCCCGTGTCTCCTATCGCCCAAACTCTGAACCTCACACCTAACTGAGAACTGTGCCTTCTGGACACAGTGTACCTTGTGCTCTTTGGCTGTATTTGTCAGAGGGCGCAAGCCAATCACTGAATAGGGAATACAATATTGAAAGTTGATTTGAGGTGGCCAGCCAACCAGTGGGTAGAATAAAGAGATGGCTGAAATTAAAGTTTATATCAGGATTTCCCAAAATTATGACAATTCTAGGAAACTGAGAGTTGCTGAGTGAGTTGGTTCAGATCCATGTTGTATTGGACTGGCACTTGTCTGTAATTCATTGCGTGGTTACGATCAATCTCTGAATATCTAGTCACTCCATTCTACATCTGAGCCCAGATCTTACCCCAGCTCTGGTATCTATTAAAGTTCAATCTGAACAAAACTGTCTTTGTGTTAAAAAGTGATGAATTAGCTAAGCCCCTTGGTACCAATGCTATTTGTGTTTGAGACTCAAGAACACCCCTGCAGCCACTGAACCGCAGTCCAGACCTCCCAGACCTTGTGGTTCTGAGTCAGATGATTGAGCCTCAGACATCTAACTGACTGGCTCAGGAACAGTTTCAAACATAAAACCTGGGTCATATGACCAAGGCCCTGATGAAAGCTATTTTCATGGGAAGATGATTCCTTGCAAAACAGAACAGTCCTGCGGGCACAATCAACATAGCGAAAGCAGACCTCTCCACCCACCCACCCTCCATCTCTCTCTCTCTCTCTCTCTCTCTCTCTCTCTCTCTCTCTCTCTCTCTCTCTCTCTCTCTCTCTCTCTCTCTCTCTCTCTCTCTCTCTCTCTCTCTCTCTCTCTCTCTCTCTCTCTCTCTCTCTCTCTCTCTCTCTCTCTCTCTCTCTCTCTCCCCCTCCCAGTTTGGTCTCCCGTATGCTGCAGAGGGACCCGTCTAGCCGTGCCTCCCTGGAGGAGATCGAGAACCACCCCTGGCTGCAGGGGGTCAACTCCTCCCCCACAGGGCATAGTGCTGCCCCCCTTACCTCCCACCGCAGCCTGTCCCAGGAGGAACACGAGATCATCCTCCAAGCCATGACCAGCGGCAACATCGCTGACCGCGATGCCATCCAACAGTGAGGACTTCCCTATATCTTCCTCTTCTCCCTGTATTCTCTTTCTCTCCATCCTCTTCCTTTCTACTCTACCTCAGATCTGAAAGCTTTTCAAGCAAGATAACTTGGTGATATGCATTTGTGGATGCAGTTCTGAAATGTGGTTGTTTTTAAATATTATATTCTAAATTTAAACAAATTTGTGTGTCATTGTGTTACACCCAGGGCTCTAGAAGCGGATCAATACAACCACATCACAGCCACGTATTACCTGCTGGGGGAGCGCATCCTGAGAGACAAACAGGAGCAGCCCAGCGAGATCCCGAAAGTCGACAGTTCATGGGCCGAGCCACCACAACTCCAGTAAGACTCAGCATTCATATAATACAGTCAGTCACAATGATTCACAAAGGCACACAGTGCAGTCAGTCAGTCATAGTAAAAAAGAAACTAGCTGATCATGAACTCTACTAATTTCTAATATATCTTTCTCTTCTACAGGAGGCCGCGGTCTGAGCCTCAGGATCTGGAGCAGGGGGGGCTCCATGGCCTGCTGGCTGGCTGTCCACGGCGAGGGGTGTCTGATGCTGGGGACCTCCTGACCAACAGGCCCCTGCTGCTTCAGCCACAGCCAAGTCGCACAGAGAGCCCCTTCCCTGAGTACAGCACAGGGCCCTACCTGGGGCTCACCCTGTGCCCTTCACCCCCTGACGAACCTCGACAGGTCAAGAGCCTGGGAGCCCTGCAGCTCATCTGTGAAGAGGAAGAGGAGGAGGAGGAGGAGGAGGAAGAGGAGGCGGAAGAGACAGGCCAACCACATGTTGGACTTCATAATATTCAAACACTGCCTCATATAATAGGCTTGGTATCAACCACTGTGTCTACAGAACAGTCTAGTCCCATGCTCACAGCTCCAGAGGCTCCACAGAGCCCAGTAAGAGTAGTCCCAGGTCAGGGAGAGGAAACAGGCCTGTTGGCCACCTCAGTGGAGGAAGCACTGGAGACAGAGAGGGGGGAGCGGGACAGGGAGCTGCAGGCCAGGGTTTCTAGCCACAGCAGAGAGATAGAGCCTGACCAGGTGGCAGAAAGACAGGAACAGGGTACGATGGAGTCAGGGGAGAAGCCCATGGAGGAAGGAGACATGTCATGTGACCTACTGAGGCTAGGTAGTCATTTGACTTCAGACCAGCCAATCAATGGTAGTTCGATCAGCCCTAAAGCTCACCCTCCATACCTGCCTCTCCTCGGGGGGGTGCAGTGTTGTAGTGGGCAACAGGAAACTCCCAGCCCAGACATCATAGAAGGGGAAGATGCTATTCTTGAAAACAACAACAACACCACAGAGTCCAAGGCTAAGCTCCTGGTGCAGGGTGGGGGGTCCACCCCAGGCGCCTCACCCCGCTCTCTGCCCCATAACCACTGTGTGGACCTGGGCCCCGACGGGGTGGAGACAACCCGCAAAGTGGGAGGGCCTGGTGGGGAGTCTGAAGGGGACACCCCGGAGGAGCTTCAGTTAGAGAGATCCCACAATGCACCACAGGGTCGCCTTGGGCCCAGGGAGGCAGGGACTGACCCTACGTTCAATCTGGATCCTGGGAAGGGGAAGAACGTGAACCTGAGAGACCGCCTGCTGCAGTTCCCTCTCTGTGAGAAGGCCCTGTCCTTCAACATCCAGCCCACCTCCAAGGAGAAACTCTTGCCCTTCGCCCAGTACAACTGCTGTCATGTACTCTAGGCTGGGCCACCTGTAGATACCCTATACCTCCCACATTACTCACTCTATCCCCTAGCCAAGGGGTAGGAATGGGCATCACTCCAGACACCCTCACACCAGGCCCAGACCCTGTCACTGTTCAAAACAAAACACTGGTAAACACTAGACTATCACTATATACTGTAGCTTTGTATTGATTGCTATTTTATTTGCCCTTGTATCATAGCTTTTCATTTTGCACTAGTTATCTAGAACTGAGCCCATTTTAGCATATGGTATGTTATCACTCTGAGGCCTGCTAGTACAGTGCTATAATTGGAATGTGTAAGATGATGCATGCTGTATAGGTGAAAGCTACACTCCATAACTCAGGCGCCATCTTACGTTAGCTCAGCTAGCGGCCTGTTGGAAGGTGTGATGATGCTCTTGACAGTGGTATCATTTAATGCAGGGGGTTACATACGTCAGTGACATTGTTGGTGCACTAATGTGGGGGCATTGTTGACTCTCAGTGGTGCACAGTAGTGTAGCGGAGATGTGTCAGGCATCATTGCTCATGGTCACGTGATGAAGTAGCCCCGCTTGCGAACTTCAAAACCAGTGCCTGCCCTTGGACCAAGGGGGAATTTCCTCTTGGTCTAATGGTCTAAGACGTTGGTTGCTCCCAAGGGAGACCCGGGATGATATCCTGCGTGTTACATTGGCGCCCAACGTGAGGCGATCTCTCGTGGGGGAGGAGGTCAAAGGGGGGTGAATGTAGTGGGCTTAGTTGCTCATGGTCATGTGATGAGGTAGCCCCGCCTGCAAACTTCAAAACCAGAGTCTGCCTTAGGATCCGTGGGAGACCATGGTTCATATCACGTGTGTTAAAGTAGCAAGGCTTCGGATCTAAACTGACTGTAAGAGGAACACCCAGGGAGAGAAACATTTTTGGACAGAGTTTCATAATGGAGACTTCAAAAATCTAATAATGATATGGTATCAACTAAGTAAATGCAGGTCTTCCAGATTGTTTGTGTACTTTATCCTTATTCTTACAAATGCTATGGAACTTTTATCATAATGTTTTGTTTTTGTCGAAGAAGAGAGGTGTGTGATTATAACTATTGTTTTGTGTGACAGAATTAATCCGGAGTGATCATGAGTCTCATGAGTGCCCATACGAAAAAATATATATTTTTAAAATATATTTTTTTATAATTTTTTAGGATACATGTGAAATATATAAAATTGGCCAAATAATGTATTTTTATTTATTGAATACACTTTAAATACATTCCAACATAAATTACAGAATGTATTTAAAAGGTTTATATAAATGTGTATAAAATGTATATCACAATAAATGTTAAGGTCATCGGAAAATATATTTAACGTATTTCAAAATGTATTTTAGAATATATTTTGACGTGTTTTTGGAAGTGTTTTGTTAAATATATTCCAACATGCATTTAAATGTATTTGTAAGAAATATATTTTTTATTAAAATGTATGGCAAACATGAAAAAAAGCCAAATCATATTGTAACAAAATGGTGACTGTCTTAACAATGAAGCTTTAGTAGGCTCTTTGGTATCACATGCACTTATGTGAGTCTCATTAAGACTGCAGAACTGTCAGTCTATAAGCTTACCCCTTAAACACAGAACACAACATAACACATTAAGTGTCAAGTCAATCTGTCACATGAGGCCAAAAAGCACTAAGACTAAGCTACGCCCCAACAAGCCACACTTCCAGGTCTTCTAATAGGCTGCCACCATTACACAATCTATTTTGTCAAAATGCATTTATTGTACTTGACACATACCAAAATCACTAACATGCATATAAATGCATTTAAATTACTACAAAAATAACTACTAACATGATACATTATCGGTCAGTGAATGTGCGTATGACAAATAAACAAACTTGATGAAAGCATTGCAACCAACGTCCAAAACTTAACGTGTATTGGGTCATTCCATGACAATAGTGCCTTTTTGCATCCCTTTTATATGTTAAGTAGAAATGATGCACCACTATTGCATTTTAAAAGCCTGTTATATGAAATGAAATGCCCTTTGATATAGACCACATGGATTATTCAATAAATCTGATTTTCAATATGAATAAATCTTCCAATTCGCCTGTCACAAGGGGATTTATGGCTGATGTTAGTAGTAATTACCAGTTGGAGGGCCATTCAAGTGGATTTTTCCCTGGTTTGGTAAATTCCCAATTGGTTACGAACGCACCATAACACCACTAACCATCCTCTGTGGAGCCGCTATAATACCACTCATTGGAAGCACAAGACCTATACCTACACTTTGACATATTGTGGAGGGTTGTATGATGTATAGTTTTTGTTTTAATTGATAAAACATTTTATAATAATAAAAACAGCCTATTGCTCAATGTTTTTATGATTTAATTAAGCTGAAGAGAGGCACTTACTAACAGTATGTTTTTTGTTTTTTTATGGGGATTTTTTTTTTGTGTCAGAATGTAAAAATTTGGTGAAATCAAATGTTTTTTTTTGTACTCACCATCACAATTTAAAATATATCACGGCCCAACAGTGTTTCTCCAATGATCAATACAAAATAGCAATTTAAGAAGCTCAATTAGGAACCACTTTGACACCCTTTAGACTAGATGTCATAGCCATGTGTTTGTGGAATATTGTCAGGCATTACATGCATTTTAGCAAAGATGCAAATGTATCTACATGTATTTGAAATACATTTTACGTGACGTTAAATATATTGAAATATATGTTTTTTTCCGTATGGGTGAGGATACCTGTAAAATGTTGTTGGATTTGCCTTGTGTTTTGTGTATACATTTTGTCTGTCTAGTGTTATCTGAGAGAACATACTGTATACCTATAAATGCTACTACTGTAAGAGATACCGCTTGATCAAATTACAAATCCTACTCTAATCTAGATGGGAACTAGCTATTATGCAAGGAACAAATGTTATTGGAGTGTTACAGTACGAGTGTCCTCAGAAAGCTGTGTTCTTTCCCATCAGTGGAATGCCCAGAGAAACCATGGAACAGTGGTACACGGAAATCCCATGCTACTGAATGAGAGCAGGATGAATGGCGTAGTCTCAGCCCCCTCATTGTGGAAGAGAAGAGTGTAGTGATGGACACAGAGCACAAACCTCAGCTGGCACATGTATGATATGGATACTCCAACTCCACCTCCCCTGTCTTCTTTCCTCTTCTGTCATTGGATGGGGTAGGCCTCGGATTCCACCAACCGGCTGTCTCGTCCTCCTCCTCCACACCTGACCTGGAGTCAGCTGACCGAGGTGTGTCCATCTGTCTGTCGGCCCATTGACACGGATTTAAACTATGACTATGTCTCGATGAGATTCATTTATTTTTCTATTTATTTATTAAAGTGGATTAAACCAGTCACGGTGTTTTGATGTGGTGATTTAAAGGGTATGTGCTGTAGAGATTATCAACCAATGATTATTCCTCTGAAGCGGTTATGGTTTTATTTTTTAGCCGGTCAAATGATAAAAATACATAAAAGGAATTTCAGTACCTTTTTGGATGATTAGGTATGTTTAGTTTATTTAGTCAAACACAACCATCAACCTAGCTGTTTACATTCATCCAACACTGCATCTGTTCTGAAATCTTCCTTTTTAAAAAGATACAGATAATGCACATGTAATACATAACAAATTCCAACATCAAGCTCATCATCAATCCATATGTTTAAATATAGTCATTTTCAAATAAAAGTACACAGATATTATGTGATATCAAGTGCTCTCAGTGGTGTTGCAATGTGCTTGAAGCGTACAACATAACACTCATAATGTGAAAGTACACGCTTAGAAAAAGAGTTCCAAAAGGGTTCTTTGGCTGTCCCCATAGGAGAACCCTTTTTGGTTCCAGGTAGAACCCAAAAGGCTTCTACCTGGAACCAAAAATAGTTATTCAAAGGGTTCTCCTATGGGGGCAGCCGAAGATCCCTTTTAGGCTAGATAGCACCTTTCTTCCTAAAAGTGTACGTACGTGGAACACACTGTGGGGAAAAATGTAAAAAATCACATTAATGCAAAATATATGCATATTTGCATTAGTGTGATTATACAGCAAATGAAATACTTGCATAGTATGTTCCGCACACACAATAAAGTCCAAAGCTACCCAGTATTTCAAGAAGTCTCAAACACACTTATGCTGAAGCTGCAATGCTGCATTAAAACAATGAACAAAAGCTCTTAGCTCTTGCGCTTTGGTTTTCCTTCATCATCAGTGCCTCGCCTCTCACTCTAGTACATGGATGTCAAATATATGGCCCACGGGCTGGATCCATTTTATAATAAGGCTGTAACGTACCAAAAGGGGGTCTCAATACTTTCGAATGCACTGTAAATATATATATATATACAGTACCAGTCAAAAGTTTAGACACACCTACTCATTCAAGGGTTTTTCTTTATTTTTACTATTTTCTACATGGTAGAATAACAGTGAAGACATGAAAACTATGAAATAACACATATGGAATTGTGTATTAACCAAATAAGTGTTAAACAAATCAAAACATATTTTATATTTGAGATTCTTCAAAGCGGCCACCATTTGCCTTGATGACAGCTTTGCACACTCTTATATATTTGGATTTGTTTAACACTTTTTGGTTACTCCATGATTCCATATGTGTTATTTCATAATAATATATATATATATATTTTTTTTTTATTATTATTGTCCGAACTTTTGACTGGTACTGTATATATATACATTTTTTAATTATTATTATAAATTTATTTAGGGTGGAATCAAACTCATTATACTTTAAAATGACTAAAACAAAATTGAAACTGTGTAGAAATGTTAATGGGCCTACATTCTTACAGTTTCTTGAGTGTGTCCAGCTTCCTAATAATCACAGAAATGAAAGCTAGACAGACAAGGAGTATCAGCATTTTCTAAAACAATAGAGAACTATTTTTTTGCACATTTTGACAGCGAGGAAACATAGCACATTTTCAGTGCAGCTCTCCGGACCTCATTGAAGACCGAATGGCCCCCGGGGCAAAATTTGTTTGACACCCCTGCTATCTCCCATGACATGAGAGACTTCTCTAGTTATGACTAGAGCAGTCCTCCAGGGGGAGATACTGAGACTGACAGAGCTTCTCAGGGCAGACTCTGGCTGGCTCCAGGATTTAGGTTTAGAGATCAGACAGATATCTCTTTGGATCCTCCTCTTCGTCATCGCCATGGCAGCTGATTCTAATGAGCCCCCAGGTCCAGACCAACATTTGAAGGGCAACAGGAGATAGATTATGGATTTCCCCTCAGGGGTTCCCAGTGGTGTAAAGTACTTAAGTAAACATACTTTAAGTACTACTTAAGTAGTTTTTTGGGGCATCTGTACATCACTATTTATATTTTTGACTACTTTTACTTTTACTCCACTACATTCCTAAAGAAAATAGTGTACTTTTTACTCCTTACATTTTCCCTGACACACAAAAGTACTCGTTACAATTAGAATGCTCAAGCAGAATTATGGCACTTATCAATATAACGCTTTGTCATCCCTACTTCCTCTGATCTGTCGGACTCACAAAACACAACTACTGTGTTTGTAAATTATGTCTGAGTGTTGGAGTGTAGCCCTTTCTGTCCGTAATTAAAAATTATATGAAAATAGTGCCGTCTAGTTTGCTTAATATAAGGACTTTGATGTATAGCATTTACTTTTACTTTGTACTTTTACTACCACTGTACTTAAGTACATTTAAAACCAGATACTTTTAGACTTTTACTCAAGTAATATTTTACTAAAACTTTCACTTTTACTTGAGTCATTTTCTGTTAAGGTATCTTTACTTTTACTCAAGTATGACAATTTAGTACTTTTTCCACCACTGGGCGTTCCACAACCTTTATAGCTTCTGTAAAGTCAAAGGGAGATGTTTGATTGTCAGACACGTGATTGTTACAGTAAGGTCAGGGCTTCATGATATAAAGATTATTCTCTCACCTGCTGCCCAAGAGCTTGCATGGAGTGAAACTCAATCTGTTCCCTCTTGATTCTGACCCAGTCTGGTTCGTCTGGGATCATAAAAGCAAGAATCATCTTGACCAGGATCAGGACATGCTGACAAACAAACACACACATACACACTAAGTATTAGTATACAATACATGAAGAACACCTGCTCTTTCCATGACTGACCACCCTAGTCATAGACTGTTCTCTCTGCTACCGCACAGCAAGCGGTACCGGAGCGCCAAGTCTAGGTCCAAGAGACTCCTAAATTGCTTCTACCTCCAAGCCATAAGACTCCTAATAAAATGGCTACCCAGACTATTTGCATTGCTGACCCCCCCTCCCTCTCTGGAATGCTGCTGCTACGCTCTGTTATTATCTATGCATAGTCACTTTAATAACTCTACCTACATGTACATATTACAGCGCACATTGACTCTGTACCGGAACTCCCTGTATTCAGCCCCGCTATTGTTATTTACTGCTGCTCTTTAATCATTTGTTATTCTTATCTCTTAGTTTTTTTTTTGTATTTTCTTAACCAACAATGAAGTATTTTTAAAACTGCATTGTTGGTTATGGACTTGTAAGTAAGCATTTCACTGTAAGGTCTACACCTGTTGTATTCGACGCATGTAACAAATATAATTTGATTTGATTTGACCAGGTGAATCGCTGTGAATGTTATGGTCCCTAATTGAAGTCACTTGTTAAATCCACTTAGATGTAGATGAAGGGGAGGAGACAGATTAAAGAAGGATTTTTAAGTCTTCAGACAATTGAGACATGGGTTGTGTATGTGTGCCATTCACAGGGTGAATGGGAAAGACAAAACATGTAAGTGCCTTTGAACAGGGCATGGTAGCAGGTGGCAGGCGCACCGGTTTGTGTCAAAAACTACAACACTGCTGGGTTTTTCACACTCAACAGTTTCCCGTGTGTATCAAGAATGGTCCATCACCCAAAGGACATCCAGTCAACTTGACACAACTGTGGGAAGCATTGGAGTCAACATGAGCCAGCATCCCTGTGGAACACTTTCAGCACCTTGTGGAGTCCATGCTCAGATGAATTGAGGCCATTCTTGAGAGCAACTCATTATTAGGAAGGTGTTCCTAATGTTTGGTATACTCAGTGTACATACAACATATGTCAGTTGGGCAGATAATGACATTGTAATATGCTATGAATAAGTCAACTGTTATGAGCAAGATACTGAACTGTACTATAATCATACTGTACCTCGACCAGGATGGCGAAGAGTATGATGTTTCTGCCACTAATCCCTCCCTCCAGACAGAACTCCCGGACCCGAGGAGACAGCAGCAACAGCCAGCAGTTAGACATGACTGAAAGAAACCCCAGAACCTCAAACGCTGTCTGAAATATACACAGGCATACATAAATATAGTTACAGGCACATACAAGGACAGGAGCAAAGACAGACACATGTGTACAGCGACATGGATAGGCACTGATTTGAAAATTACATTAACCACATCTACTCATTCACCAGATGTAGCTACATAGCTAATTTCCATCTGCAGTAAAATGCACTCTCTGTTTGTTCAAATTTTCACATTCTCTCTCTTAAAAACCACCTGACCTGCCACACTCCTATGTTGGACACAGGGGCTGAGAAGGGTTTACGGAACAGTTTACAGATCTTGTATGCATCTGCTCTGATCTCTGTGACGTTGTTGAGGAGCAGGAGGACGGCGGTGAGCGGGTATACGCAGGAGAACAGACTCAAATACCCAAACTGCACCAGCAACTCAATGTACTCAGCAAATAGGCCCTGAAACATAGCGACAGACACGATAAGTTACACACCAAAACATAACATTCATTACAAATGAAAATACACCCAACCTTAATTCAACCCCCTACGGCACAGATACAAAGAAAGTCAGACAAGAGCACAATGAAGAGAAACAGAGGAAAACATTCAAACACAAACACATTTTACATGGACTTACTGGAAAAGGGGGCAGGCTTCTCTGGGCTCTCAGTTTGTCCACATTTGGGTCATCCTCCTGCTGATTCTTTTGAGGAGCACTGAAGAAGCGGTCCACTATGAACGGCACCACCACCTCTGTACACTGGTTCACCAGTTGGGTCACGATTAGCAGAGATGCAAGCCTCTGTGTACACAGACAGATGGTAAACACACACAAACAGTTACCTGCTGTATACAAACGCACGCACTCACGCACGCACAAAACACGCACACTGTGATCAATTACTTTAGGTGCAGTACATACTGCACACAGAGAGAACATGACATGTTCTGTTGCACAACTCAAGAAAACATTTATTTACATGAGCTATTTTTACTGTTACATTGTATATAATTTCCTCTGGCCAGTCATAACCAAACAGTGCTGCCTAGCTGAAATCTCTTACCTTCCTTAGCAGTGGAAGGTCTTGTTTGTAGAAGGCAATGTGAAATAGCACAGCAAAGTAGTTGAAGAAAGTAAACTGAAAAATAGACATTTTGCAGTTTCAAAGATAATTTCCAGCAATGCTACACATTTTGCCATGGGGCTGAGAACATTTTACAGTTTTAAAGCTGGTTTCCTGCAATTCTACTTATTTTGCCATTGAGCTGAGAAACCATTAAACAGTTTTAAAGAACATTTTCTGCAATTTTACACATTTTGACATGGGGATGAGAGAAATGTGCAGTTTAAAGCTAGTTTTCTGCAATTGTACACATTTTGCCATGGCTTATGCCGTGTTCTTATGATATCTGAGTGACTGAAACATTATAACAAAATCAATGGGGGTCCCATGCCATAAAAACATTTTTATTTTGGCGATTGTTAGTTCTCAGAGGTGATCTAATTTTTAAATATAATGCTCCATTACATTTTCTACATACTTTATACAGTTGAAGTCGGAAGTTTACATACACCTTAGCCAAATACATTTAAACTCAGTTTTCCATGATGCCATCTACAGTGGGGAAAAAAAGTATTTAGTCAGCCACCAATTGTGCAAGTTCTCTCACTTAAAAAGATGAGAGAGGGCTGTAATTTTCATCATAGGTACACTTCAACTATGACAGACAAAATGAGGGAAAAAAATCCAGAAAATCACATTGTAGGATTTTTAATGAATTTATTTGCAAATTATGGTGGAAAATAAGTATTTGGTCACATACACACAAGCAAGATTTCTGGCTCTCACAGACCTGTAACTTCTTCTTTAAGAGGCTCCTCTGTCCTCCACTCATTACCTGTATTAATGGCACCTGTTTGAACTTGTTATCAGTATAAAGACACGTGTCCACAACCTCAAACAGTCACACTCCAAACTCCACTATGGCCAAGACCAAAGAGCTGTCAAAGGACACCAGAAACAAAATTGTAGACCTGCACCAGGTTGGGAAGACTGAATCTGCAATAGGTAAGCAGCTTGGTTTGAAGAAATCAACTGTGGGAGCAATTATTAGGAAATGGAAGACATACAAGACCACTGATAATCTTCCTCGATCTGGGGCTCCACGCAAGATCTCACCCGTGGGGTCAAAATGATCACAAGAACGGTGAGCAAAAATCCCAGAACCACACGGGGACCTAGTGAATGACCTGCAGAGAGCTGGGACCAAAGTAACAAAGCCTACCATCAGTAACACACTACGCCGCCAGGGACTCAAATCCTGCAGTGCCAGACGTGTCCCCCTGCTTAAGCCAGTACATGTTCAGGCCCGTCTAAAGTTTGCTAGAGAGCATTTGGATGATCCAGATGAGGATTGGGAGAATGTCAGATGAAACCAAAATAGAACCTTTTGGTAAAAACTCAACTCGTGTTTGGAGGACAAAGAATGCTGAGTTGCATCCAAAGAACACCATACCTACTGTGAAGCATGGGGGTGGAAACATCATGCTTTGGGGCTGTTTTTCTGCAAAGGGACCAGGACGACTGATCCGTGTAAAGGAAAGAATGAATGGGGCCATGTATCGTGAGATTTTGAGTGAAAACCTCCTTCCATCAGCAAGGGCATTGAAGATGAAACGTGGCTGGGTCTTTCAGCATGACAATGATCCCAAACACACCGCCCGAACGAAGGAGTGGCTTCAGTAAGAAGCATTTCAAGGTCCTGGAGTGGCCTAGCCAGTCTCCAGATCTCAACCCCATAGAAAATCTTTGAAAGTCTGTGTTGCCCAGCGACAGCCCCAAAACATCACTGCTCTAGAGGAGATCTGCATGGAGGAATGGGCCAAAATACCAGCAACAGTGTGTGAAAACCTTGTGAAGACTTACAGAAAACGTTTGACCTCTGTCATTGCCAACAAAGGGTATATAACAAAGTATTGAGATAAACTTTTGTTATTGACCAAATACTTATTTTCCACCATAATTTGCAAATAAATTCATAAAAAATCCTACAATGTGATTTTCTGGATTTTTTTTCCTAATTTCGTCTGTCATAGTTGAAGTGTACCTATGATGAAAATTACAGGCCTCTCTCATCTTTTTAAGTGAGAGAACTTGCACAATTGGTGGCTGACTAAATACTTTTTTTCCCCACTGTATTTTGTGAAGTGCACCAGTCCCCCCTGCAGCAAAGCACCTCCACAAATTGATGCTGCCACCCCCGTGCATCAAGGTTGGGATGGTGTTCTTCGGCTTACAAGCCTCCCCCTTTTTCATCCAAACATAACGATGGTCATTATAGCCAAACAGTTGTCTCCATGTGCAGTTGCAAACCGTAGTCTGGCTTTTTTATGGCGGTTTTGGAGCAGTGGCTACGTCCGTGCTGAGCGGCCTTTCAGGTTATGCCGATATAGGACTCGCTTTACTGTAGATATAGATACTTTTGTACCTGTTTCCTCCAGCATCTTCACAATATCCTTTGCTGTTGTTCTGGGATTGATTTGCACTTTTCGCACCAAAGTATGTTCATCTCTAGGAGACAGAACGCGTCTCCTTCCTGAGCGGTATGACGGATGTGTGGTCCCATGGTGTTTATACTTGCGTACTATTGTTTGTACAGATGAACGTGGTACCTTCAGGCATTTGGAAATTGCTCCCAAGGATGAACCAGACTTGTGGAGGTCTACAATTTTTCTTGTCTGATTTCTTTGTATTTTCCCATGAAGTCAAGCAAAGAGCCACTGAGTTTGAAGGTAGGCCTTGAAATACATCCAGAGGTACACCTCCAATTGACTCAAATGATGTCAATTAGCCTATCAGAAGTTTCTAGAGCCATGACATAATTTTCCTGAATTTTCCAAGCTGTTTAAAGGCACAGTCAACTTAGTGTATGTAAACTTCTGACCCACTGGAATTGGGATACAGTGAATTATAAGTGAAATAATCTGTCTGTAAACAATTGTTGGAAAAATGACTTGTGTCATGCACAAAGTAGATGTCCTAACCGACTTGCCAAAACTATAGTTTGTTAACAAGAAATTTGTGGTGGTTGAAAAACGAGTTAATGACTCCAACCTAAGTGTATGTAAACTTCCAATTTCAACTGTACATAAGGACAACTACGATCTCTAAGAAATTTGTGGAGTGGTTGAAAAACGACTCCAACCTAAATGTATGTAAACTTCTGACTTCAACTGTATCAAGTTCACACTGAAAAAGTTTTTCTGAAAATTATTCGGGATGGTAAAACAGCGCACCACCGCTGCTAAATGCATATAAGGGAAACACTGAATACTTATCCTGTTTTACTGTATCTGATTTGCCTCTCACTAAGGAATGGCTCCCACATCTGCTTATACATACACAGATGATACTATCTGCACACTACACCTATCTGTATCACAATACACTTAGCTCTGCACCAGGGACTATTGCAACAGATTTAGATATAGGAACAGTAGGAACAGAGAGAGGGAGGACCAGAGGGATAGGAGAAGGAGGAGGAGGAAGAGGAGGAGGAGGAAGAGGGGGAGAGGAATAAACTGACAGATGGGGAAGGACGAGTGGGACTGACCAGAAGGACTTTGGTGGTATGATGGTTCTGGAAGGAGGACTCCTCTCTGTGGTTTTCTACAAGAAGAAAATAAACAGATTTTCAGGAGTCACAGACAAACAATCTGTGACACCTTGTATCCAATTGCATTCTCTATGATTATATAAGCCTATGCCCTTTGGTGAACTTAGCTCTGTTTCACAAACATTTGACCCCCTACCACAATTATTCATCAACATCAAACTTATTGTCTCTCTCCCTCTTCTCGATCTGCTTCTCTTTCACCTCCTCCCTATCTAACCCATCTCCCTCCCCATCGCCCAGTGCCCTTTCTCACCCCACTCTGTGAGTTGCATGGCCACAGTGCGGTACACATTCCCCAGCATATTGGTGTAGATGATGTGAGCCACAGAGGGCAGGTAGAGCAGAGCTCCAGAGAACAGGGAGCCGCTGTCCTGATGGAAGCCCTGTGCCAGTGCCTCTCCGTGGTAGAACCCTGTCATACCCAGCACCACCATCCCCAGGAAGAACCCCACCAGGGGCACAGACACCAGCCCTACACGCAGCTGCCTCTGCCACTCCGGGAACAGGGGCTCCAGCCGCCCGGTCACAGGGTTGATCCCCAGGGTGCCGTGGAAGCCAGGGCGGGGCTCAGCGAAGCGCTCGGCCAGGTGCAGCAAGCCCCAGTGGTGGGAGAGGGAGGAGCTGCGTCGCTTCCAGAACTCCATGACCAGCGTGGACCACAGCATGCTGAACACGGCCTGTACCATGTGACCGCTGACCGAGGGGCTGTCGTCCACCTCTACCACCCCCTCCATCACCCCAGCCTGCTCCTTCACAACCCCACCTCCTGATCCACCTCCAGGCAGCAAAAAGGTCAGCACCAGGCCTAGGATAGCAGGGGGCACCAAGGCCCAGGTGTAGAAGTCCAGAAAGCTGAAGTAAAACCCCATGGTGCCTCCGAAGTAGGCTTGGATAGAGTCTGCATAAAGGACAGAGAGACCATTAGTAGGATAAAGGAATACGTGTGTCTATGTTTATATTTATGTTGTTGTTGTTTACCAAGAGGCTGTCCCCATATCTGCTTCCCAGAGTACCAGTTCCTACACAGGTCTGTCAGTCTCTGCTTGTCATGCAGAGGGAAGATGTCCTTTATCACTCCTGCCTTCTCTAGCTTCTGACCTACAATATAGAGACAGGAGGGATGGGTTAGGACAGGACAGAGAGCTGTACAATACAACTACCGTTACTACACATACAGACGGGGAAGAGGAGGTAACCTAGGCAGAAGCTCGACAGTAATGCATTACACAACGCTATCCAGCATATGTACAGTAAGGGACAGTGTGTTGTAGTTCTCAGAGACAGATCTCAGAGCAGTAAGAGAGGACAGGAGAGAGCACAGAAATGATCAACCAGAGGTGGTGCTCTGCTCTGCTTAGCTAAGCAAGATAATGACAAAGAGAACAGAAAATGCTGAGGTTAACAGAATATCTAATACACAATCACACACACACACACACAAACAGAGTAGAGACTCACATATGTTCTCCCTGGCCTTCAGGACCCCCTGAGACTCAGGGACTCCAGGGATTTTCTGCTCCTTCTGGGCCCTTAGAAAGTCCAGCTCATACTTGACGATGTACTGACGCTCCGCTAGCGTCAGGAACTCCTGCATGTCATCTGGTAACACAGAGCACAGACGTCAATTAAGACTGTCATTTCATATTTGATTTGATCTTTATTACTACAGTTTATTACCACAGTGAATGTGTTGATTGTATTTCTACAGAAGATGTATTGGGTGCTGAAGATCTACACAACAAGTATAATTTCAACTTGCCTAGTAGTTTTAGTAACTGTTATTACCGTAACTATCCCTCTACTCGTTCCCTGCCTATTACCAACATTCTTACCAACATTGCTGAAGTTGTCTCTGTCGTTGTAGGAGAAAGCAACCATGTCTCCATTGTGGTATTTCTTACACAGACCCAGGTCTTCTGTGGCTCTGAGGAGGGTGCAGCGAGGAGCAGACACCACGATCACATCCCCACACTCATCCTCTCCAGGGTGGGCCAGCAACGCTGCTCCTAGTCCAGGGAGGAAGAGAAAGGTTCAACCATATTATCCTTGCCTCTACTGCAGTGTTCTTTGAGGGTGTAGTCCTACAATCTTCAGTTTCAGCCCAGTAATGACTGAAACCTGATTCAGCTAATAAACGTAGATACCTGCACACTGATGAATGCTCCCGCAGTTGTATTGTGCAACGTTTTGACTCAAAGGTCTTCGTCAGGCTTAATCCACATTAAGAAAGCAGTCACTGGATGTACGTACACTACTTCGTAACAAGAGACTCAACTAATAAACTAATCATGAAGCCCATGTGAATCAGCTGAATCAGATTGGGTTAATACTCAATTAGTACTGAGCTGGAACAAAACACAACAAATATTGAAGACGTCTGCTCTTCTGCTGACCCTATCTGACCTGACCTCTCACCTCCGTCTCTCTCAGACACCCCGATCAGGGAGATGAGCCATCTCTTGGTGACGGGCTGGATGTTGTCTGACAGCTGGATGAGGACCAGGGGCTCCACCTGCTCAGACACACAGCAGGGACAGCTGACCTGCGTCCAGGAGCCCTGGTTCAGGACCTTCGTCTGGGTCTGGACTAAGCCTTCATCTTCATTACCCAGCAATGCCGTTGTCTCCCTGTGGCCTTCACCTTTATCACCTAGTGATGTCATCGTCTCCCTGTAGAGAGGCAGTAAGAGGAGGACAGGGTGTTTTACCTGGTTCATCATCTGTGATATATTTATACACCCTGTAATCCACACATTTACATGGAGAGTTCAAATGGCCATAGAAGGTTGTGGCTGGAGGTTAGAGAGCAGGCCAATTTGCATGCGATGCTGAGAGGACAGGGTAGCAGTAATACATAGAGAGGACAGAGAGGAACGACCAGATGGCAGAGATCTGAAGTTGTGAACACTGAGTCAACATAGGAGGGCAGCAGTAGCCAGAGATAGACGTTATCAACAGAAACAAGGGGCCAGGCTGGCTGCAGTACATAGTCTTCTTTGTGCTTGGCTCCAAGTGCTTCACCTCACTGTCTCTTTAATTATGATGTGCGTCAAGAAGGAACCGCAGAGAGCAACGGCAGTGTGGTAGCAGCATCTGAGCAGATGAGCAACTTCCTATGGGCTCTGCCTCTGTGTACAGAGATATAACATGTAACATCAAGGCCGAGAGGAAGAAAGTGAAAGCTAGATAGAGGAGCAGGGAGGGAGGTAAAGAATAAGGAGAGTGTATGAAGGAGTGTACAGTACCTGACAGGGCGCTGAGGTATAGGTCAAAAGGCATATGCGGATAGCTTGCCCACACCCCCTCCAGTGTGATGTTTGAACACACACAATCGCACAGACAACACACACACGAACATACACACACAGTTGTCCTGAAATCAAGGCGGGGCCTGTTCAGGGGTCCTGAACCCAGACCTAAACACACACACTTACACACTACGGATCTGTGCTTGCAGATGGTTGATTTAGAGTTGAGTTGCAGGAAAGGAATGCAGTGAAACTTCTCCTTCCCTTCAGGGTGTGGAGCTCTGCTCACTGCGTTTATTTTTCCTCCCTGACAGGCACCTCCCATCTCTGCCTGCAGCCCTGGGTCCTACTGTCCCACAGAGCTTTGACTCACAGACCATGGCCACCACAGTACTGAACTACTCACACACAGCAGGCTGCATATACAGTGGGGTCTGAAATTATTGACACACTTGATAAAGATTAGCAAAAATGACTGTATAAAATAAATCATTCAAATACTGAGCTATATAGTATGCTCCCCAAAATTTGAAAATTCTATTATTTTATACTAATACCACTGCTCAGAGAAAGAGATTTTGTTTAACAAGCAATCAATTTGTATCTGATACAGAGCAGAATTCAAGGTTCCTTCAATGATGGCAAGTCACCCAGATCCTGAGGCAGAAAAGCATCCCCAAACCATCACACTACCACCACCATGCTTGACCGTTGGCATGAGGTTCTTACTGTGGTATCCGGTGTTTGGTTTTCGACAAACATAACGTGAGCCATGTTGTCCAAAATGTCAACTTAAGTTTGCCAAAAAGCACCTGGAAGCACATGGATGATCGTCAAGACTCCCGGAAGAATGTTCTATGAACAGATTAGTCAAAAGTGGAACTTTTTGGATGACATGGGTCACGTTATGTCTGGTGAAAACCAAACAATGCATTTCACAGTAAGAATCTTATACCAACGGTCAAGCATGGTGGTCACAGGTGGTGGTAGTGTGATGGTTTAGGGATGCATTGCTGCCACAGGACCTGGACAACTTGCCATCATTGAAGGAACCATGAATTCTGCTCTGTATCGGATCAATCTGAAGGAGAATGTCAGGCCATCTGTCAATGAGCTGAAGCGCAGCTGCATCATGCAACAAGAGAACGATCCAAAACACACAAGCAAGTCTACATCAGAATGGCTAAAAAGCAACAAATGTTTTGGATTGGCCTAGTCAAAGTCCAGACCTAAACCCGATTGAGATGTTGTGGCAGGACTGAAAACAATTTATGCTAGAAAACCCTCAAATATCATTGAGTTAAAGCAGTTCTGCATGGAAGAGTGTGCCACAATTCTTCCACAGTGATGTGAGAGACGTTTGGTTGCAGTCATTGCAGCTAAAGGTGGCACAACCTTTTGAGTTATTGGGTTTTGCATAACTTTATAAAATAAATGAAAATTATCAAAAGTTGTATTTGTTAACTCAGGTTCCCTTTATCTAATATTAGGTTTTGGTTGAAGATCTAAAAACCAGTGACGAAAATATGCAAATACAGGAAATCTGAAATGGGGAAAATATTATTTTACCCAGCACTGTATGCTGTAGGAAATCAAACCTTAATTAGTAGCCATTACTAAGGCAAAGAATAACAGAATGATCTACAGTTCAGTACATTAACATGACTATTAAATAATAAATAGTAGGTTTAGAGTAAAAAGCTGCATTTTGCTACACTCGCAATAACATCTGCTAACCCTGTGTATGTGACCAATAACATCTGCTAACCCTGTGTATGTGACCAATAACATCTGCTAACCCTGTGTGTGTGTGACCAATAACATCTGCTAACCCTGTGTGTGTGTGACCAATAACATCTGCTAACCATGTGTATGTGACCAATAAAATTTGATTTGAAAACAAAACATGACAAGTGATCAGAAATTTAAAAAGGCATTTATTTACTGATACATCACCATTTGCATAGACATTTAAAATTCCAAAACATGTGCTAAACCGATTTTACAATATTATTGCATAATTGAGCAGATAATTCCATTTGTCAGAATCAAAGCTTACAAGTTGTTAATAAATATATTTTTCTATATCTACAGGCCTATACTACTTTAACCCAACAGGTGGCACCCTCCTGCTAAGCAAGACGCTTGGTCCAGTCAAAGGCTAGGGTGGGTGTTTGATACAGTGGAAGGGGGAAGGGGCATGCCAAACTCAACTATCATTATCATAATTTTCATCAACACCATCAGCATCCTTATTATCATCAACATATCCCAACAATATTTGGTTCTTCATCAAGTCGTGAAAAGTTAATCATACAAAAAGTCATCATCATAAGCATGGGTACAAATATTGTCTTGAACGAGCATTTTCTCTACTGTGATATGAGTTCTTGATGCTAATCAGGGTATCTTACTGATCCTTCGCTGACCGAACACAAAGTGAACATGACCCAAACCTGAGCCCTGACCCCAACCGGAGTTCCAAACACACCACTCCCGCCCCCACTTAAATGACTGCAAGGAGGAGGATTTTATACAGTAAAGAAAATGCAGGATTACACATGTTTGTGATTAAGAATTACCCCAATGGAGGTGATAGGAGACTGTGGACCCAGGAAGTGTCCTTAGCTGTAGAGATTAAAAAAAAGAGACAAAAGACAAATTAAAAGGGGGAATAAGGGAATGAACAAAAACACATGGAATGCAGAAGATGGTAAAAAGGATAGAAACTTTAGGATATAAAACTAGTCAGAACAGTCGAGGATCGGCCTGGAACTGAACCGAAAGCCTCCTGTAGTTTAGTCTGATGCAAGATCGTCATCCTACATGCAGAAAGGGGCACGGGAACCTATAGTGGAGTCCTTATCAGCTCCATTCTGTAGCCATGTGCTCTTCCCTACAGCAGGAGACCTGGTAGACTGGCCTCATGCCCTCAGTGTTCTGTCTGTATCCATGACAACACATATCCATCCACACATCTCTCTCTCTCCACCTAGTAAAACATCAACTCATTCTGACGCTTCATTTGACATGTCAACAACAAACCAGAGTGTATAGGAGAGAGATGGAAAGGGAAAGATGCAGTATCTCTTCGTTTGCACAAATATTTCTATACATTTAGTCATACCATTACTGAATACAAATAGACATTATGTTGAAATATAAATTAGTCTGAACATAGTGAAAGACTAAATCAGCTCCCTCCATACCTTCCACACAGATTTGAAAAAGAAATGCCCCAGTTTAAGAAAGACACTACAGACTAACCATCAGTGAATTCGGGGAGCACACGAGGTCAACAGCAATTTTCTGTGTCAAAACAGCATAGCTGTAATGTAATGTTGAGAATGGGGTTAAGTCCCCATAACAATGTTACTAAGCGTTACTAAAAGTATTACTACCACTTGACCTCTAGCTGCATAAACACTCCAGGGATAGAGAAGGGACTTTCCTGAATTTTCTTAAAGGTATAAACCTGTACAGCTTAGATGTACAGTTGAAGTCGGAAGTTTACATACACCTTAGCCAAATACATTTAAACTCAGTTTTTCACAATTCCTGACATTTAATCTTAGTAAAAATTCCCTGTCTTAGGTCAGTTAGGATCACCACATAATTTTAAGAATGAGAAATGTCAGAATAATAGTAGAGAGAATTATTCATTTCAGCTTTATTCCTTTCATCACATTCCCAGTGGGTCAGAAGTTTACATACACTCAATTAGTATCTGGTAGCATTACCTTTTTTTAACTTGGGTCAACCATTTCAAGTAGCCTTCCACAATTGGGTTAATTTTGGCCCATTCCTCCTGACAGAGCTGGTGTAACGGAGTCAGGTGTGTAGGCCTCCTTGCTTGCACACGCATTTTCAGTTCTGCCCAAACATTTTCTATAGGACTGAGGTCAGGGCTTTGTGATGGCCACTCCAATACCTTGACTTTGTTGTCCTTAAACCATTTTTCTGCAACTTTGGAAGTATGCTTGGGGTCATTATCTATTTGGAAGACCCAGTCGCAACCAAGCTTTAACTTCCTGACTGATGTCTTGAGATGTTGCTTAAATATATCCTCATAATTTTCCTTCATGTTGCCATCTATTTTGTGAAGTGCACCAGTCCCTCCTGCAGCAAAGCACCCCCACAACATGATGCTGCCACCCCCGTGCTTCACGGTTGGGATGGTGTTCTTCGGCTTGCAAGCCTCCCCCTTTTTCCTCCACACATAACGATGGTCATTATAGCCAAACCATTCTATTTTTGCTTCATCAGACCAGAGGACATTTCTCCAAAAAGTATGATCTTTGTCCCCATGTGCAGTTGCAAACCGTAGTCTAGATTTTTTACGGCGGTTTTGGAGCAGTGGATTCTTCCTTCCTTACAGATGAACGTGGTACCTTCAGGCGTTTGGAAATTGCTCCCAAGGATGAACCAGACTTGTGGAGGTCTACAATGTTTTTCTGAGGTCTTGGCTGATTTCTTTTGATTTTCCCATGATGTCAAGCAAAGAGCCACTGAGTTTGAAGGTAGGCCTTGAAACACATCCACAGGTACACCTCCAATTGACACGAATGATGTCAATTAGCCTATCAGAAGCTTCTAAAGCCATGACCTCATTTTCTGAAATTTTCCAAGCTTTTTAAAGGCACAGTTAACTTAGTGTATGTAAACTTCTGACCCACTGGAATTGTGATACAGTGAATTATAAGTGAAATAATCTGTCTGTAAACAATTGTTGGGAAAATTACTTGTGTCATGCACAAAGTACATGTCCTAACCGACTTGCCAAAATTTGTTTGTTAACAAGAAATTTGTGGAGTGGTTGAAAAACGAGTTAATGACTCCAACCTAAGTGTATGCAAACTT
Source organism: Brachymystax lenok tsinlingensis (assembly GCA_030435695.1). Taxonomy (NCBI): domain Eukaryota; kingdom Metazoa; phylum Chordata; class Actinopteri; order Salmoniformes; family Salmonidae; genus Brachymystax; species Brachymystax lenok. The sequence continues at coordinate 21,878,656 of CM059793.1, read as the reverse complement.
CCAATTTCAACTGTACATAAGGACAACTATAATCTCTTTAACTTTCACCCTCCTAAACTCTTTATCCTCTCTTCCACATTCACACTCCCTCTCTCGCTGTTCAGTCTCTCTCTACTGCGGGGTTAGTAAACTCTTACACTAAGAGGTCCGAAGCCTGCTGGTTTTCTGTTCTGCCTGATAATGAATTGCCCCCACCTGGTGTCCCAGGTCTAAATCAGTCCCTTATTAGAGGGGAACAATGAAAAAACCCAGTGGAACTGACTTCAAGGTCCAGAGCGGAGTTTGATGGCTATACGGTCTCTGGTGGGCTGTTGACTGTTAAATCCTGGGACTGCATGTAAGTTCATCCTCCTTACTGCATTATAGTCATACAATCTTCATTTGATAATGTTGTCCATTATAAACAAAAGATACAGAATCACCCCGAACCTCTATCTCTCCAGTTCTGAATAGATACCTTTCTTCATTGACTGGCAGGTGAAACATATTGGAGAAGTGTGTTGTGTTTTGTTCAAAGCAGCCAGAGACAGAGACAGACAGACAGACTATAGGGACAGGCTGGGGCCAAAAGGTATGGGGTCATTGAAGGGATTGATTGCCAGCTATAAGAGGGATGGGTGAAGGTTGCCCCCTGTAGGAGAGTAGAGTAAGTTGGGTCTTCTAAAAGGTCTGTTCAGGGATCAGTGTGTTGAACGGATAGTCCCACAATGTGGTGCTGATTCCAAAACCTGCAGAGGGAAACCAATTTATGCCATCAGTGAGAGAACAGAGTCAGAAATACTTACGCACACATACAGGAATCCAGGTATAATATTCTTGAGAACCATACACAAAGCTGAACTACAGGCAATTACAGAGACATATGAACAGTCTGAGGTAATATAACCAGTGCTTGACTTGGGCAGGAGCTCAGCGGAGATGAGTACCAGCACCTCAAATGTTCTACTGCTTGAGATCCTGCTCTAGAATATTAGCTCAAAAGTACCAGCACCTATTTCAGTCCAAGTCAAGCACTGAATATAATACTTGATCTTGTTTGTCCCCCATCCTCTTTATCAGAAGTCACTATAACAACAGAAGTATGGTGATACAAAGAGCTATTCAAATCAAATCGTATTGGTCACATACACATTTTTAGCAGATAATGTTGCGGGTGTAGCGAAATGCTTGTGTTCCTAGCTCCAACAATGCAGTAGTATCTAAATTCACAACAATACACACAAATCTAAACGTAAAAGAATGGAATTAAGAAATATATAAATATTAGAACGAGTAAAGTCGGCGTGGCATTGACTAAAATACAGTAGAATAGAATACAGTATATACACATATGAGATGAGTAAAAGCAGTATGTAAACATTATTAAAGTGACTAGTGTTCCATTATTAAAGTGGCCAGTGATTCCATGTCTATGTATACAGGGCAGCAGCCTCTAAGGTGCAGCGTTGAGTAACCGGGTGGTAACCAGTAAGTGATGGCTATTTAACAGTCTGATGGCCTTGAGATAAAAGCTGTTTTTCAGTCTCTCGGTCCCAGCTTTGATGCACCTGTACTGACCTCGCCTTCTGAATGATAGAGGGTGAACAGGCCGGAGCTCGGGAGGTTGATGTCCTTGATGATCTTTTTGTCCTTCCTGTGACATCGGGTGCTGGAGGGCAGGCAGTGTGCCCCCCGGTGATGCGTTAGGCAGACTGCACCACCCTCTGGAGAGCCCTGCGGTTGCGGGCAGTGCAGTTGCCGTACCAGGCGGTGATACAGCCTGACAGGATGCTCTCAATTGTGCATCTGTAGAAGTTTGTGAGGGATTTGGGGGCCAAGCCAAATTTCTTCAGCCTCCTGAGGTTGAAGAGGCTCTGTTGCGCCTTCTTCACCACACTGTGTGGGTGGACCATTTCAGTTTGTCAGTGATGTGTACGCCAAGGAACTTGAAGCTTTCCACCTTCTCCACTGCATCCCCGTCGATGTGGATAGGGGCATGCTCCCTCTGCTGTCTCCTGAAGTCCACGATTCATTCTTTGTTTTGTTGACATTGAGGAAGAGGTTATTTTCCTGGACCACTCCGCCAGCATCATCACCTCCTCCCAGTAGGCTGTCTCATCATTGTTGGTAATCAGGCCTACTACTGTTGTGTCGTCTGCAAACTTGATGATTGAGTCAAGAGTGTCTGGTAAGGTAGAGGCCATATGATCCTTAACTAGCCTCTCAAAGCACTTCATGATGACAGAAGTGAGTGCTACGGGGCAATAGTCATTTAGTTCAGTTACCTTTGCTTTTTTGGGTACAGGAACAATGGTGGACATTTTGAAGCAAGTGGGGACAGCAGACTGGGATAGGGAGAGATTGAATATGTCCGTAAACACTCCATTCAGCTGGTCAGCGCATGGAGAACGAGAGCCCACAGTCCTTGGGAGCGGGCCACGTCGGTGGCACTGTGTTATCTTCAAAGCGGGCGAAGAAGGTGTTTAGCTTGTCCGGGAGCAAGACATCGGGGGTCCGCGACGTGGCTTGTTTTCCCTTTGTAATCCAAGATTGTCTGTAGACCCTGCCACATACGTCTCGTGTCTGAGCCGTTGAATTGCAACTTCACTTTGTCTCTGTACTGATGTTTTGTTTTGCCTGTTTGACAGCCTTATGAGGGAATAACTGCACTGTTTGTATTCAACCATATTCCCAGTGACCTTGCCATGCTTAAATGCGGTGGGTCGCGCCTTCAGTTTTGCGCGAACGCTGCAATTTATCCATGGTTTCTGGTTTGGGTAGGTTTTAATAGTCACAGTGGGAACAACATCCCCTATACACTTCCTGATGAACTCAGTCACCGTGTCCACGTCAATGTTATTCTCAGAGGCTACCCAGAGAATATCCCAGTCCACGTGATTAAAATAACCTTAAAGCATGGATTCCGATTGGTCAGACCAGCGTTGAATAGACCTTAGCACGGGTACTTCCTGTTTGAGTTTCTGCCTATAGGAGTAAAATGGAGTGGTGTTCTGATTTGCCGAAGGGAGGGCCTTGTAGGCATTCTGAAAGGGGGAGTAGCAGTGGTCGAGTGTTTTACCATCGCGAGTACTACAGTAATGTGTTGGTAGAACTTCGGTAGCGTTTTCCTCAAATTTGCTTTGTTAAAATCCCCAGCTATAATAAATGCTGCCTCGGGATATGTGGTTTCCAGTTTGCATAAAGTCCAGTGTAGTTCCTTGAGGGCTGTTGTGGTATCGGCATGAAGGGGAATATACACGGCTGTGACTATAACTGAAGAGAATTGTCTTGGGAGGTAAAATGCCGACCGCATTTGATTGTGAGGTATTCTTGTTCAGGGGAACAAAAGGACTTTCTCTATGTTATCACAACCACACCATCTGTAGTTAATCATGAAACATACACCACCGCCCTTCTTCTTCCCAGAGAGTTCTTTATTCCTGTCTGTGCGATGTACTGAGAACCCAGCTGGCTGTATGGACGGGGACAGTATATCCCGAGGGAGCCATGATTCCGTGAAACAGAGTATATTACAGTCCCTGACGTCTCTCTGGAAGGAGATCCTCGCCCTGAGCTCATCTACTTTATTGTCCAGAGACTGAAGATTAGTGAGTAATATACTCGGAAGCGGTGGATGGTGTGCACGCCTCCTGACTATAATCCATTCCGAACACCGCCGGCCGCGTCTTCGAGCAGCCTCTGGGTTAAGTTCAATTACCCTGGGGGTACGAACAAAGGATCCAATTTGGGAAAGTCACATTCCTGGTCGTAATGCTGGTGCGTCACCGTCGCTCTGATATCTTTCCGGCTGTATGTAATAACACAAAAAACATTCTGGGTGAATAATGTAAGAAACAAGACACAAAAAAACGAAATACTGCAAAGTTGCTTAGGAGCTAGAAGCAGAGCTGCCATGTCTGTCGGCGCCATCTTACTGGTCCTCCTCACCTGCTCTTTGGTGTTCAAAGTGGTGCTTGACGTGGTATGCCTTGAGGCTGTACAGGTAGGAGTTTTTCTGGGGGGAGCCGTAGTGAAGGTAGTAATGGATCATGTCATACACCACATACCCAAACAGCCCCCCCACAAACAGGGACACCCCTAAGGCCTCAGGGAAGGCCATGGTCAGCAGCAGGTAGAAGCTGCCTATCACCACTGAGGCCAGGAAAGGAGGAAAGACCAGACGCGAGCCATCGTAGGGAGACTGGAGGGGAGAAATTACCATTGTGTTAGTATAGGAGCACATAGACTTTGAGTAGTTACTGCACACTTTCGTTTGATCATTCTAGCATATGGCTTGGCCTAGATTTGGACCAAAAAGTATATCCTTCTGCAGTTTCCCAAGTTTCTGAAATTCAAATGAATCATAAGCAAAAAAGAGACATAAAAAACACGTAAGTACTTATCAGTTTAAAAAAAGACGAGACATTTTAAACGTTAGTTCCAGAGTATTGCTCGCTCTCTTCTGTATATGCCTGTATCTCACCTTATGATGCTGTCCGTGCAGCAGGAAGTGAATGGTGATGAGGTAATAGTTGTGGGCGGGCGGGCGCATGTGAAAGACGAAACGATGGATGCAATATTCGATAAAGGTCCACATGACCATGCCGATCACAAAGATGAGGGGAAAGCTGTACTTGTGCACCAGGAAGGAATAGTCTGCAGAGGGAGGGGGTGGGACAGATACAGGCTTAAACAGGAATCACATTTCTACTAGACTGTACATGGGAACAAGCATACATTTACTGGACAGATTAATTAACAAATAATGTGGCCCGAATCAACTACTTCTATTACTTCCTATTTCTCATGTTTTTTTATTTGTTATACTATTTTGATATTGAATACTGCACTGTTGGATAGGGCTTGCATGTTAAGCATTTTACTGTACTTGTGCCAAATGTAAAAAAAAATATATAAACTGTAAATCGTCTACCATTTTAAAGTATTTTCAAATACTTATTTCCAAATACATTATTTCAAATACCAAATGCATGGGTGTATTTAAGTATTTGTATAAATACTGTATATTTGAGTATTTTCAAATACATGCCAATACTTTACATGTGTATTTACAAATATGTTACAATATTGAACTACTTACGTTTTCAAATAAAAAAATATCCAAATACTTACTACCCTAAATAATATTTTACCCCAGGTCTGATGATTGTGTCTTTGTTACCTGTGCTGGCAAATAGTCTGGTTGTCTCCTGAGCCAAGGTGTTGTAGCAGTACCAGCTGAGATAGAGCACCAGTGGCATCCACACAGCAGGGACCATATACCTACACGCAGACAATCATATGGACTTATCAAACAGCAGTTTCTGAGGTAACATGCAAGTGTTAGGGCCGCAGGTAACAAGGTAGCAAGGGCCAGTTACCAAAAGGTCGCTGGTTCGAATCCCCGAGCTGACTAAGTGAAAAATCTGCCGATGTGCTCTTGAGCACTCAACCCTGATTGCTCCTGCAAGTCGCACTGAATAAAAGTGTCTGCTAAATTATGTAAATGTACATGCTTTTCTACACTGTATGGGCTAGTTTTCCAGACAGCAATTAAGCCTAGTCTGTACTAAAAAGCATGCTTAAAGGGAGGGACCTCCCAAAGTTTGGGACCTCCCCAGAGTTTAAGAGGCTCAATTGAAAAAGCCTTTGAGGCCAGGACTTAATCTGTGTCTGGGATACATGTACATATCATCTCTCTTACCAGGATGTCTTGGTGCTGGCCTCCATGAACTCGTTCCCAAACAGGCGAATGGGCCGATCCACAGGCTGGTGCACCCAGGTCTCGTATTTCTCTCCCAGGTTGCCCACCTGCCAGGCCAGGGGCTTCCGCCAGTCCACCAGGTCCTGCAGGCATAGCAGGGGAGACACAGCTCAGGTTACAACACTGTACGTACAGTAGCTTAAGCCTTACAGAACACAACAGTTCAATACAAGATGTCTATAGAGTGTCATAACCTCATCAGTACTGCTTCTGCCTAAAAGCTTCAATTGTCAAAGGACATATTGTTCTTGTAGAATCTAGATAAATGGAAATTGGACTCTAAAACGTATTTCAGTCATAGCTTAATGTGATAGTGTGATCAATCGGTCTGGGCACCCTGCTGTAGGTGTTGTAATTTTCCAGCAGGTGGCGGTAGAGAGACAGATGGCCAGAGAAAGGAGTTGTTATCCCAATTTCTGTGAAGGATCTGCAGATTGTGTCTCTCTCCATACCTGTTACTAAACGTCTCTTTTACCATGACTTTAGATTGAGACTAGGTAGACAGATTGGCTTGTTCTCAGAGTCATGGTCTCTTATACGTTATCATAGATTATAGGGTGGGTACTATATTAACTAGACCACAGAGCCATGCATGGAATAGCTTTTGCTATAGTTGACAATGTTGGATGCATTGAGGCAAACAGAAATCTAAAATCATTCATTGAGGACATTGATTGTCTTGGAGAGTAGGTTATAAGTGGAAAATGGGGTTTCAGGTATGTGTTGAGAACCAAACTGATAAGCCAATAAGATAACAATGAGTGACACAAGTGTCATTGTATTCAGGACACAAATTCCCTCCATTGTGTAAGTATGTGGGGCTGAATGAGCAAAGAGGAAACAAGCTGCACTAGGTACACCCCTTGAATTTTTCCACGTTGTTGTGTTACTGGCCTACACAAAATACCCCATAACGTCAAAGTGGAATTATGTTTATAGACATTTTTACAAATTAATAAAAGAGTGAAAAGCTGAAATGTCTTGGTTAAATAAGTCTTCATAAAGTTGCATTAACTCACTCTGTGTGCAATAATAGTGTTTAACATTTTTTAAATTATGACTACCTACCCCACACATACAATTATCTGCAAGGTTCCTCAGTCCAGCAGTGAATTTCAAACAGATTCAACCACAAAGCTCAAGGAGGTTTTCTAATGTCTCGCAAAGTGGGCATCTATTGGTAAAAGGGTTTAAAAAAGCAGATATTTAATATCCCTTTGCGCATGGTGCAGATATTAATTATAATTTGGATGGTGTATCAATACATCCAGTCACTACAAAGATACAGGTGTCCTTCCTAACTCAGTTGACTGAGAGGAAGGAAACCGCTCAAGATTTGTTGACTTTAAAACAGTTAGAGTTTAATGGCTGTGATAGGATAAAACTGAGGATGGATCAACAACATTGCAGTTACTCCACAACACTAACCTAAACAACAGAGTGAAAAGTGTTATGTTTGGGGCAAATCCAATACAACACATCACTGAGCACCACTCTTCATATTTTCAAGCATGGTGGTGGCTGCATCATGTTATGGGTGTGATTGTCATCGGCAACGACTATGGAGTTTTTTTTAGCATAAAAAGAAATGGAATAGAGCTAAGCACAGGCAAAATCCTAGAGGAAAACCTGGTTCAGTCTGCTTTCCAACAGACACTGGAAGACAAATTCCCCTTTCACCAGGACAATAACCTAAAACACAAGACCACATATACACTGGAGTTGCTTACCAAGACGACATTGAATGTTCCTGAGAGGCCTAGTTACAGTTTTGATTGAAAATCTATGGCAAGAAATGTCTGTCTAGCAATGGTCAACAACCTACTTGACAAAGCTTAAAGAATTGCATAAATAATAATGAGCAAATATTGGACATAGCTATGTTTGCAAAGCTCTTAGAGACTAACCCAGAAAGGTGATTCTAACATGTATTGAACCCAGTGGAGTGAATACCTTTAGTAAATGAGATATGCCTGTATTTAATTTTCTATAAAATGTACAAACATTGATAAAAACATGGCTTTCACTTTGTCATTATGGGGGAGAAAAAAATATTGAATCCATTTTGAATTCAGGCTGTAACACAACAAAATGTAGAATAAGTCAAGGGGTATTAATACTTTATGAAGGCACTGCATGTGATAATCAATGTCAAGCGTTATGCCATCACAATGACACACAGAGCTGGCCCTCACACACACACACAGGTGGCCCCCTGTTGCAAAGCAAAGGTGACTGGCTGCTATCCACTAGTTAATCCCGAGACATTCCTAAGGCCTGAGGAAGACTGCCCCTGTTCTGTCATTGAAAACATAGCAATATCTCCCCTGAGGTATGGCACCTTTACACTAGTACATCACTCTGTGCATACCGTTTGCTGTCTGTCTATCTCTACTGAACACTGATAAACCTGCCACATAACCAATCTACTATAGACTGCCAGAACTGCCCTGAAACTACTCCCACACTGTCTCCAATGATTAGCTGTGAAAATTGGTGGCCACACATTTTTTAGCAAAGCTGGGTGAATGACCGTAAAAGTGGTCACCTCTCTATCTTCCCCCTCAATGTGTCAATACAGGAGTGTACTGTAGCTCACAGGCCTCAGTCAGAGCAGCAGGAGCGCTGAACTCAAGGGCCTTGGACCAGACACAGGTAGAAAACTCTGCCTACCTGCAAAAATGACAGCTCCTACAGAACAGAGACACAGTGCCACAGTGTTGTGCCAATGACAGTCTAAAATACAGTACGGCTCTGGCATCTGAGCTCTACTTTGACTTGTAGTTAAACCCCAGAACATCCCCTGATTAGATCACCAGGCTGGCTGGCTGGCCTGATGCCGTGGTTGGGTTTTAATGCTCAGCCTGATCTTAGGGACATCCTCTAGATCTTTCTTATTCTTTGATTCTCTTTCTCCGACTCTTTCTCTGGTTGGATTTTTCTCTCACCGTGTCCAGGTTGACTTGACTGCATTTGCTAATGGGTGAAGGCTCCTCGTCCACTGTGTGCTCCTGAGTCTTCTTCCTCTCCCTCGCCGCCTGTGGAACAACAGGAGACAATGAATTGTATTGTGAGCTCCAAATCAAAATTCACAGACAAATTCAAATCAAATATCCATTAAGGCAACCTATTCACAATATAATGTTACCATGGGGATATAAGGTGGTTAAGATTTGTCTGTGGCTAATCATGCCAGGCTATTTGTTTCTGCACATCCTCATGGTTATACTCCAGATTATTAAATGGCACTATAGTATCAGTGTTGCCAACTACAAGTATCAGTGTTAGATAGTTGACACCACAACACACTCATTGTTATCTGCATTCACTCAAAGAGTCACGGCCCATTCTACCATGTATTGACTGTGTGAGTGAAGAGTTTCAGAGCAAAGATCTGCATTCGCACTTTTCTCTTTATTATTGGCAAGGAAACAAATTCGAGATATTGAACTAAATAGTGATCCAATCTGACAACTACATTTATCGTCACACAGGACCACGTGCTGGCACAGACCAATCATGGGCCGGCAGGCTACGAGGAGGCTCCCGGTTGACTCTCTCCATAGACATTAAAACCAGACTCTCAGGCAGGATGCAAACGAATACGTCGACCATGAATGTTTGCTAGTTAAGGCCACTTTCACCATGATCCTTAGCAATTTTTTGGTGCGTTAGAGCAGTGGTTCCCAAACTGTGTGTGGGGGCCGAGGGGTCACTCTTGGATGTTGTAATAGTAGAATTTGTGCACCATTAGTTCCTCTAGTGTCCAGATCAACTAGTCCATTTATTTATTTTTAATTTAACCTTTATTTAACTAGGCAAGTCAGTTAAGAACAAATTGTTATTTACAATGCCGGCCTACCCCGGCCAAACCCGGACGACGCTGTGCCAATTGTGCGCCGCTCTATGGGACTCCCAATCACGTCCGGATGTGATACAGCCTGGATTCGAACCAAGGACTGTAGTGACGCCTCTTGCACTGACAAAGTACAGTATATGCAACAACTGGACACGCCATAATTTACTATTCAACAATTACTTTTGAATTCTTCATTCATTCTAATAAAATTGCAGGTGAATATGCCAATATGAACCCCATGCTCATTTCTGAAGGTAAATTGCATACAGTAGCTCAAGTTACGAGTGTGTACCAGATGGTTTCACTTAACCTCTAATAACTAACTATAATACATTTTATAGTGAATTGTATTTAAGAACAGGCAGGCAATTGAGATCAGCAAGGATGGGGGTGATATGGGCAGACTTGTTTGTTTGTGTCAGAATCCTTGCGGCACTGTTTTGGATGTAGTTTATGAATAGAATTTTCCAGGCAGGCCCCCCAAGTACTGCATTCCCATAATAAATTCTGGAGAAAATTAATGCATGGATTAGCTTGTCTGCGTCAGACGTGGTGAGAGAGAGTCTTAGGCGGGAGATGTTCTTCAGGTGAAAGAATTATGTTTTTCCAGACGTGACCAATGTGGAAATTAAAAAGGAGACAGCAGGGTTAAATTTCACTATCAAATGAAGGGGATGACGTGGCCATCTATGACAGAGCGGATGCTGCAGGAGTTGGTGATCTGTCTTGTCTTGCTCCTATTGAGTTGGAGGAAGTTGTTCTGCATCCAAGATTTGACCTCTTCCAGACAATGTTGACAGAGCAGATGTTGTCAGGCTTTGTTTTAATGTACACACATTGTCTGCTTAGCAGTGGAATTGGACACTGTGGTCTGACGATCTGGCCAAGTGGGAGCATGTAGAGCAGGAAGATGATAGGACATAACACGGACCCTTGTGGGACACTGCAAGTTATGGTGGACTGATGGACTGCTTGAGCTTAGAAGGTAGGAGGTGAACCAGTTTAGGGCAGTCCCACAGATGGCAGTGCGCTCTCTGAGGCGCTGTAATAGAATGGTGTGATCTACTGTGTCAAAAGCAGAACTGAAGCAGCACTGAGGTCCAGAAGAATCAAGATGGTGGGGGATCCTGTATCTGCAGCCACGAGCAGGTAATTTAGAACCTTCACCAGGGCAGTCTCAGTACTGTGCATGGGCCTGAAGCCAGACTGGAGAGCCTTAAAGCTGGTTAGCACTGAGGTGTGACTGAAGTGTAGTTGCCACTAGGTCCACACTCGGTGATGCTAATGCACCTTAAAGTTGGTTGACAACTGACAAAGTCCACAGAAGATGAAGAATACTACTGAAGGAGGAGAGATTACTAGAAACTATTAGTTTCCCCTTTTATCTGTGGATTAAATGTCGGAGTAGAGGACATACTATTGTGTGTGACTCAAAATTCTACAAAGATTCAGAAAAAAAGGACCTTGTGCATTTCAGTTAAAATAACAACCCAATATTTATATCCCAGGACAAATTCGCTAGCAACAGCAAGCTAGCTAGTTAAATTAATATAGTTGGTTCAGAGTTTGTTTTAATATTTCAAAACAGACTCCTGGAATAGGGATGTGTCAAGGGACTTAATGTTTCTGAATTTAATAGTGTGCTTGGTACGGAGCTGAATTGCAGGGGAACTCAGACATTTTCATGGCCCTATGGTCAGATACACCCATCTCATGTACATCCAGGTCTGAGGTAGGGACTTCTCCAGTGATGAGGTCTAGTGTATGCTCATGATTGTGTGTGGAGATGTTGACATGCTGTACCAGATTGAGACAGTCAAGCATGTTCAGTAAGTCAGTAGCAGAGGAACATTTTGATGAATCAATGTGAATGTTGAAACCACCTAGGGACAGTGGTTCCCAAACTTTGTATAGTCCCGTACCCCTTCAAACATTCAACCTCCAGCTGTGTACCCCCTCTAGCACCAGGGTCAGCGCACTCTCAAAATGTTGTTTTTTTGCCATCATTGTAAGCCTGCCACACACACACTATATGATACATTTACTAAACATAAGAATGAGTGTGTCATTTCCCACGAGCCGGGTTGTGACAAAGAGCTCTTATAGGACCAGGGCACAAATAATTTAATAATAATCAATAGTTTTGCTCTTTATTTAACCATCTTATATATAAAACCTTATTCGTTCATCAAAAATTTTGAATAACTCACCACAGGTGAATGAGAAGGGTGTGCTTGAAAGGATGCACATAACTCTGCAATGTTGGGTTGTATTGGAGAGTCTCAGTCTTTTTCCACAAACAGTCTGTGCCTATATTTAGTTTCATGCTAGTGAGGGCCGAGAATCCACTCTCACATAGGTACGTCTTTGCAAATGGCATCAGTGTCTTAACAGCGCGATTTGCCAAGGCAGGATACTCTGAGTGCAGCCCAATCCAGAAATCTGGCAGTGGCCTCCGATTAAATTCAATTTTCACAGAACCGCTTGTTTTCGATAAGGCTCTCTTGTACAGATATCTGTAAGTGGACTGGATGCAGGGCATGAAAGAGATAACAAATCCAGTTTGTCTCATCCATTTTGGGAAAGTACATGCGTAATTGCACACCCAACTCACCCTGGTGCTTTGCTATATCACATTGTCCATATGCTTGAGTTCATTTGCACACAAAAAAAATCATACAATGATGGAAAGACCGGTGTGTTGTCCTTGTTAATGCAGACAGAGAAGAGCACCAACTTCTTAATCATAGCCTCAATTTTGTCCCACACATTGAATATACACTGCTCAAAAAAATAAAGGGAATACTAAAATAACACATCATAGATCTGAATGAATGAAATAATCTTATTAAATACTTTTTTCTTTACATAGTTGAATGTGCTGACAACAAAATCACACAACAATTATCAATGGAAATCAAATTTATCAACCCATGGAGGTCTGGATTTGGAGTCACACTCAAAATTAAAGTGGAAAACCACACTACAGCCTGATCCAACTTTGATGTAATGTCCTTAAAACAAGTCAAAATGAGGCTCAGTAGTGTGTGTGGCCTCCACGTGCCTGAATGACCTCCCTACAACGCCTGGGCATGCTCCTGATGAGGTGGTGGATGGTCTCCTGAGGGATCTCCTCTCAGACCTGGACTAAAGCATCCGCCAACTCCTGGACAGTCTGTGGTGCAACGTGGCGTTGGTGGATGGAGCGAGACATGATGTCCCAGATGTGCTCAATTGGATTCAGGTCTGGGGAACGGGCGGCCAGTCCTTAGCATCAATGCCTTCCTCTTGCAGGAACTGCTGACACACTCCAGCCACATGAGGTCTAGCATTGTCTTGCTTTAGGAGGAACCCAGGGCCAACGGCACCAGCATATGGTCTCACAAGGGGTCTGAGGATCTCATCTCGGTACCTAATGGCAGTCAGGCTACCTCTGGCGAGCACATGGAGGGCTGTGCGGCCCCCAAAGAAATGCCACCCCACACCATGACTGACCCACCGCCAAACCGGTCATGCTGGAGGATGTTGCAGGCAGCAGAACGTTCTCCACGGGCGTCTCCAGACTCTGTCACGTGCTCAGTGTGAACCTGCTTTCATCTGTGAAGAGCACAGGGCGCCAGTGGCGAATTTGCCAATCTTGGTGTTCTCTGGCAAATGCCAAACGTCCTGCACGGTGTTGGGCTGTAAGCACAACCCCACCTGTGGACGTTGGGCCCTCATACCACCCTCATGGAGTCTGTTTCTGACCATTTGAGCAGACACATTCACATTTGTGGCCTGCTGGAGGTCATTTTGCAGGGCTCTGGCAGTGCTCCTCCTTGCACAAAGGCGGAGGTAGTGGTCCTGCTGCTGGGTTGTTGCCCTCCCACGGCCTCCTCCACGTCTCCTGATGTACTGGCCTGTCTCCTGGTAGCGCCTCCATGCTCTGGACACTACGCTGACAGACACAGCAAACCTTCTTGCCACAGCTCGCATTGATGCGCCATCCTGGATGAGCTGCACTACCTGAGCCACTTGTGTGGGTTGTAGACTCCGTCTCATGCTACCACTAGAGTGAAAGCACCGCCAGCATTCAAAAGTGACCAAAACATCAGCCAGGAAGCATAGGAACTGAGAAGTGGTCTGTGGTCACCACCTTCAGAACCATTCCTTTATTGGGGGTGTCTTGCTAATTGCCTATAATTTCCACCTGTTGTCTATTCCATTTGCACAACAGCATGTGAAATTTATTGTCAAATCAGTGTTGCTTCCTAAGTGGACAGTTTGATTTCACAGAAGTGTGATTGACTTGGAGTTACATTGTGTTGTTTAAGTGTTCCCTTTATTTTTTTGAGCAGTGTAGTTTGCGGAGAGTCTGTAAACCTAGATTCAGATCATTCAGGCGAGAAAAAACATCACCCAGATAAGTCAGTCGTGTGAGAAACTCGTCATCATGCAAGCGGTCAGACAAGTGAAAATTATGGTCAGTAAAGGAAACTAAGCTGGTCTATCAATTTAAAACCATGTGTCAATACTGTGCACCTTGATAACCAGCACACTACTGTATGTTGGAAAAGTGTTACATGGTCTCTGCCCTTATCATTGCATAGTGCAGAAAATACACGAGAGTTCAGGGGCCTTTTAACAAAGTTAACCATTTTCACTGTAGTGTCCAAAATGTATTTCAAGCCGTCAGGCATTCCCTTGGCAGCAAGAGCCTCTCAGTGGATGCTGCAGTGTACCCAAGTGGCGTCGGGAGCAACTGTTTGCACGCGCGTTACCGCTCCACTATGTCTCCCTGTTATAGCTTTTGCGCCATCAGTACAGATACCAACATGAGCAGCAGCTACCTTTGGCTACATACGGACCATTAGCGGAATTCCCACGAGAGTGTAACGGTTAATGTGATTGGATGTTAATTATTTGAATATGCTACCTGTATTTGACACTGATATTTTGCTGAACACTAGATAGTTTCATTTTAGGCAGTGAAACGAGGCTACTCAGGCGAGAAAAGAAACTCACCCAAATGTATAGCCCCGTTGGAAAATATAAATGGACTGTTTGAAAATGTGAAATTTGAAAACAAATGTTTAAGTATATTACTTAAATTTTAAAATGTGAATCACATTTTTACTTGCCGTTCCCCCAACGGCATTGCACGTACTCCTGGGGGTATGTGTACCCCAGTTTGAGAATACCTGACCTAGGATAACAACATTGGTGAGGGTAGGAGAGGTGATCAGCTCAAAAAACTCTGTAGTAAAAGAGACTGTTTTAGGGGAGCAATACATGAGTACCACAGTGAGATAACTGGGTGACTTCATTTTAAAAAGCATGCACTCAAATGATGAGCCATTTTCAGGTCAAAACAGTCTTTGTGGAAAACAACAAGACCACCCCCCCTGCCATTGGAAAGGGCCTTTTCCAGATATTTAACCAGGTGGTAATGTTTCCTTGAGTGGGTAAAAATTACAATTTAGTCGCAGGTCAATGTAACTGATGTACTTGTACTAGTAGAGACGTGTTTGTTAGAGACTGCGCATTAAACAGTGCCAGTGTTAAAGGGGCCTGAGTGAGAGGCGGTACATATACTTTAACTGGCCGCAGAGAGTCAGAATCTGCGCTACATAGAGGAGGAAGCATACAGTTCTGTGTGGACTCTTTTGGACGATCAATGGAATTCCTAACGCCGCGCCATCCTCAATGTTTAAGCTTTTTCCGAAGGATTCCAAGATGATTACAAGTTGAGCTCCATACTCAGGGTTTGTTTAATCCTCTTGAAACTATGAAGGAATCCTCCTGAGTAAAAGTTGCGAGTGTCCCCCCTTTCTGTACTTCGTTGTCCTTTCTAGTGCTCCAGGAGATAATAGGTGAACAGCTAGCTCCACTTTGTTGATGGCAGGAAAGTCCAATTTCTTATCCGATTTCAACTTTGAAGTTCAAAATTACAAGATTAAAACAAATCAGTACTTGATTAGCTACTCAAAAACAAAAAGTTCTTCAAGAAAAATGCACGTCCTGCCAACCAAAATGACGACCCCAGGGATCAGGAGCGGACCGGTCACCTCTGCTGAGGTGCGGGAAACCTGTCAGTCCGGCTGAGACGTGGGAGCATGGCGACCTAGGGCGCCGGAGAGAGCATACGTGACGGTACCCCCTTCCCGGCGCGTTCGGCTCCAGGCGCAGGACGCCAATCAAAGGGACAATCCCGGGGATCAGGAGCGGACCGGTCCACCCTGCTGATGTGCGGGAACTTGTCGCAGGCTGTGGTGCGAGACCCTGACAGGCCGGGCTGAGGCAGGGGAGCCTGGTGATCCAGCTGAGGCCTGAGAGCCTGACGAGCCGGTGGAAGCAGGGGAGCCTGGCGAGCCAGTGAAGGCATGAAAGCCCGACGAGCCAGCTGTAGCAGGGGAGCCTGGCGATCTGGCTGAGGCATGAGAGCCTGACAAACCGGCGGGGGCAGGGGAGCCTGACAATCTGTCTGAGACATGAGAGCCTGTAGTGGCTCCCGGACCCGACGTCATTCCCACCGAAACAGAAAATCAAAATGCACTCCCTGATGCTTCCCTTAGGTGAGTCCTCATTCTGTAACGATGTACACAGAGTCGGGAAGCAAGTTCAGGGAGTGAAAACATTTAATAAATAAGGGAGGAGCAAAATGGAATCGTGATCAGATTTGCAGAAGGGAGGGCGGGGGAGGGTTAATCTTGTTGGAAGAGTTTAAAAATTGCTTACCCGAACGCATTGTAGTTTACCTAAATGAACAGAAAGTATCCTCTTTGTCAGAAGCGTCTGTGTTGGCAGACGAGTTTGTGTTGACGCACAAGAGTGTGTTTTCGGCTTATACTGAGAGTAGAGCCACTGAATTGCCTACTTTTAGACCTACTCGGCAAGTAGTACATCAATCACGCCAGAAAAATGAGCGTCCCTGTTTCTATTGTCATAAGGTGGGACACATAATTAATGATTGCTTCCTGCTAAAACGTAAACAAGGGATGCCTCTCCGTGCCAAGCCGCCAACAGGTGTTGGGCTAATTCGTACGGTTGTGAGGTCTGAAACGAAACAGGTGCCTCAGGGTAAATGTGGTTTGAAAGTTCCAGTCCACGACCGCAGTTATGAACCGTTCATTTGAGGGGTTTGTGTCCCTAATGAATGACGAAGCGTCTCAGCGTCCGGTTAAAATACTTAGAGATACTGGTGCGGCGCAGTCGTTTATATTGTCTGATGTGTTGCCCTTATCTGACGATACATACTGTGGTTCCAGTGTGTTAGTTCAGGGTATTGAAATGGGTTTTGTCCCAGTGCCATTGCACTTGGTGAAAGTACACTGAGTTAATCAGTGGAATATTCAGAGTGGGGGTACGTCCTATGTTACCAGTAAAAGGTGTGACCTTTATAATGGGTAACGATATTGCCGGAGGAAAGGTAGTACCCGTATTGGAAGTAATGGATAAAAGTGACCACTCTCTCTCTCCAATGAGCTGGCACAGAATTATCCACATGTGTTCCCCGCTTGTGCTGTCACTCGTGCTCAGGCACAACAAATGGGTGACGTGATAGATTTGTCGAACACTGTTTTGTTCAAAGAGTTTGATCAAGAGGATGGGTTGTCTGCTACCTCTGGGAAGCTGTTGCCCTCTGACAAACAGCCCAGGGAAGAATTGAAGGATAGTGAACTTATTGCTGAGGCAATACAGTTACCAGTCACTCGTGAGCAGCTGATTGCTAACCAGAAGGTTGACAAGAGGCTTGCCAAATGTTTTTCTAGTGTTGTCTCATTGGAAGAGGTAAAGAAGAAGAACGTGGCTTACTTCATTGTTGGTAATCTCCTCATGCGTAAATGGACATCCCATGCTGACGCGGACGGAGATTGGAATGCTGTTTACCAAATAGTGGTTCCTACAGCCTTTCGACAAAATGTGCTATCCCTTGCTCATGATCACCAGGGGTCCGGTCATTTAGGAATCACCAAGACATATGATCGGGTCCTTCGACATTTCTTTTGGACGGGTTTAAAACAAGATGTGGCTCGGTTCTGTCGAACATGCCACACATGTCAGATAACAGGAAAACCAAATCAGGTTATTCCTCCTGCTCCTCTTTGTCCAATACCTGTTATAGGTGAACCATTCGAACATGTGGTGGTTGTTTGTGTTGGACCGTTACCTAAGACAAAATCGGGTAACCAGTTTCTGTTAACAGTTGTGTATGGCAACAAGATACCCCGAGGCCATTCCTCTGCGAAGGATTACTGCTCCGGTGGTAAGTAAAGCCTTAATTCAATTCTTCTCGACATTCGGGTTACCTAAGGTTGTACAAACTGATCAAGGTACCAATTTCCTATCAAAGCTCTTCAAGCAGGTGTTAAAATCCTTGTCAGTTAAGCACCGTGTGTCAAGCGCCTATCACCCAGAGTCGCAGGGTGCTCTGGAACGTTGGCATCAGACACTGAAGTCTATGCTACGTAAATATTGTTTGGAATCTGAGAAAGATTGGGATGAGGGAGTTCCTCTAGTTTTGTTTGCTGCTCGTGAAACTGTACAGGAGTCCCTAGGGTTCAGCCTGGCTGAACTAGTGTTTGGTCACACAGTGAGAGGACCAATGAAAGTCCTTAAAGAACAGTTTTTGTCCCAAGAGTTGTGTACGGGAGATGAGAATGTGTTGGACTACGTTAGTCGCTTTCGTGAGCGCCTACACCAAGCATGTGCTCTCAAAGGAAGCTCTGTCTTCCTCACAGAGGAGTATGAAAAGACACTATGATAAACAGGCTGTTTCTCGTCCACTACAGCCAGGTGACCAAGTTCTTGTGTTATTGCCTGTTCCAGGGTCTTCACTGTCAGCTCGTTTCTCAGGTCCTTATTTAATTGAAAAGAAAATAAGTGAAACTGATTATGTGCTTCGAACTCCTGATAGGAAACGCCAGTCTCGTGTGTGCCACATTAACATGTTGAAAGCATACCAAACCCGACCCATCACCCAGGTAGATAGTTCAGACACAGCGGTAGGTACTGCTGTCTCATCTGTTGCTGCTGCCATGATAGTGGGCTGTCCTGTTAATGATGTTGATGGAGATGGATTAGAGTTGTGCAATACTCAGCAACAGTGCGTTAGATTGCCCAACTCAGAAATGCATTCCCCGCACCTACCACCAGACGAGAGCTACGCCGCTTTTTAGGGATGGTTGGCTACTACCGTAGTTTCTGTAAAAATTTCTCTGCGGTAGCGGCTCCATTGACCGATTTGCTCAGTCCGGCTAGATCGTTTGTGTGGTCTCCTGATTGTCAGGTAGCTTTTGATACCGCTAAAGCACTCTTATGTACTACCCCTGTACTTGCTGCTCCGGATTTTGAGCAACCGTTTAAACTTGAGGTAGATGCTAGTGCCAGAGGTGCTGGTGCTGTTCTACTGCAGCAGGACAAGAGTGGAGTGGATCATCCTGTTTGTTATTTTTCTCGAAAGTTTAACAAATGTCAGGCTAATTATGCAACCATTGAACAAGAAGCTCTAGCTTTGTTGTTAGCTCTGCAATACTTTGAAGTATATATTGGTTCCAGTGCCCTACCAGTGATTGTATATACTGATCATAACCCGTTAGTGTTTCTCCACCGTATGTACAACCAGAACCAGCGCCTTATACGTTGGGCACTTATTGTGCAGAACTATAATTTGGAGATCCGCCACAAAAAGGGTTCTGAAAATGTATTGGCAGATGCTTTGTCTCGTGTTTAAAAAATAAATAAAAATGAATGATCTTTTCTTGTTGAACTTATTAGTATTCATTATAAATACTTTGGTCGCAATCCTTATAGGTTTGCTCTTTTAAGGGTGGGAGTGTTACGGATACAGGTATCCTGTGTGTGTGTGTGTGTGTGTATTTGTTTTCTCTCCTTCTGCCCTACTCACAGGTGTCACTCATCAGCCGTCATCAATCAGTCCCAATCAGAAGACACACCTGCTCCTTTTCCCTTACCCAATCACATCCCCTTTCCCTTGGTTTAAAACCCCAGTCAGTTCTCTCTCTCTCTCTCTAGCTTGTTCTTTGTTTTGTAGCTCCAGAGTTCTAGCATTTGTTAAAGCCCAGTTGCTGTTGTCCTGTGAGTATGTACTGTGGTGTTATATTGCTGTGTGTTTGTTGGTGGAAAAGGGGATAACCAGACAAGACGCCCTTGGGCATACATTACCCGTAGGATACCCTGTGTTAAATACATTAGTTAGAACTGGGCGGACCACCCACTGTATTTACTTGGTTAGTCAGCTAGTTGTTCGTGACGCAGGTAGATTAGTTTAGGGGTTTTTGAATATATATTATTTATTTCCTTGGGTCCAGCTCAGCCCCTTTTCCCCACACCACTTTACTGTGTTTGAAATAAACCTTTAGTGTTTGACGGTAGATTTAAGATGTCTGTGTTTTCTGTTCTCACTGTTCCTTTTCACCATAGTAATTTGCATAAGATATGTTGAGGGTCTCTATTCCATTCCCCCTAGACTGCGGGGTAAAAGGGATTCGTAACAGGCATTTTAAAAAGTTGAGTTGCAGTGGTCCATTGTTTTACCAGCACGAGTACTATAGTCAATGTGTTGGTAGAACTTCGGTAGCATTTTACTCAAATTCCCCAGCTATAATAAATGTGGCCTCAGGATATTTCGTTTTCCAGTTTGCATAAAGTCCAGTGTAGTTCTTTGATGGACGTCGTGGTATCGGCTTGAGGGGGAATATACACGGCTGTGACTATAACCGAAGAATTCTCTTGGGAGGTAATACGGTCAGCATTTGATTGTGAGGTATTATAGGTCGGGTGAAGAAAAAAAATGACTTTCTGTATGTTATCACAGCATGAGTAGTTAATCATGAAACATACAGCCCTACCTTTCTTCTTCCTGGAGAGTTATTTATTCCTGTCTGTGCGATGTACTGAGAGCCCAGATGGCTGTATGGACGGGGACAGTATATCCTGAGTTTCCGTGAAACAGAGTATGTTACAATGCCTGATGTCTCGCTGGAAGGAGATCCTCGCCCTGAGCTCGTCTACTTTATTATCCAGAGACTGAAGATAAGCGAGTAATGTACTCGAAAGGGGTGGATAGTGTGCACGCCACCTGAGTCGGACTAGAAGTCCACTCCGAATTCCTCCTCTCCGCCAACGGTGTCTTGGAGCAGCCTCTGGGATAAGTTCAATTGCCCTAGGGGTTATGAACAAGGATCCAATTCGGGAAAGTCGTATTCCAGGTCGTAATGATGGTGTGTTATCGCCACTAATATCAAAAAGTTATTTCCGGCTGTATGTAATAACACCAAACAAAATGCTGGTCTAATAATGTAAGAACACACACACACACAAAAAAAATCTGTTGGAACCATGTAAACTACCTGATGAAGGCAAGCCTCCCTGTGACCTCGTAGGGATGGGACCTGTCTCGGTGTCATCCCTCCCAACATGTCTGTTCTGTGAGGGTCTTCCCATCCCCCTCCTTTCCCAGGGACGAGGTGAGGCCCTCTCCTCCCGCCTCAGTGCCCCCTGGCTCAGCTATTGGCTTGCAACTCCTCTGAGTCAGACAAGTGATAGTAATAGTAATCAGGTGTATAGCGGCAGAGCAGCAGCTCTCTCTTGCTCAACTCTCCAGCTATACAGATGATTAAGAGATTGAATGTTATTTATAATACTTGATACCTGGAGAAAAAAAATAATAATAATCTCTCTCTGAAATGAAAATGGATGGCAGAGAACATACCTGCCGGGGGTGAAAAGATATTCATTATAATAAAAGCATTAATCCATCTTATTTGTGGTTTGATTATTTTTATATATATATATATATATATATATATATATATATATATATATATATATATATATATATATATATACGCATTTCTTACATAGGTATTCCTCTTGTCCAGATGCAATTCTATGCCATTTTATTTGACTGGAGACAAGCAAAATCTTTGTTAATTCCACAACAGGGCATGACAACAAATGAGTGCATTCTGCAGCACCTGACACATTTTGATTTCTATACAGACTATTGTTAAGAAAGAGGATAGTCTAAGTTTGGAACAATCCTAAAAAGGTGTCTATCAACTGTAAAAATTGAGCACGACAGAACCAGTTACAACTGAAGTATCTGGTCATCAATGAATTCGAGAAAAGGCGATTCATTGTTTTACACTGCAGCAGCCTTCATTTTTTCTAAAAGGGAATTCAAAGGCACGGTAGAATGACTGTATAGCCTAACAACGCATTTTTCGTTTCATTATGATTTAATTCTAAGTAATTATTATTTTAGATTTTTTACTCAATGATAAATGTATAAGCATGCTATTGAAGTGCTATTGTTGATGTGTTGTTGAAATGCTGAGCGCTCCTGCAAGCCTGTGGTGTCACAAATGATTTCTTAAATGGCAGGCTATAGCCTTGAAATAATACGTAAATAAATATGCTCCTGACTGACTGATTTAGAGTTAGTATGTTGTTTAATACCCTGTTGCGGTGCTCCCTCACATTTTTTAAATTGAGAATACACCGGGTTGCATGGCAAAAAAACTATTTCCATTTGAAATAAATGTGCCTATATGCCACAAAAAAATCCATTAAAACAATAGAATGACAAACTAAATAAATATGTAGGTTATAGCAGCCTATAAGTAGGTATCCTCCCTATATTCTTTCTCTATGGCGGTGGCACAAATGATGAACTGTAGGCGTGTGTGCAGAGGCCCGTCGGTCGGAGGCATGACCACTTTGAGCAGGCCAAATCCGACGTAGCAAGAACAGACAGAAAACTACCAGCGGTTGCTAAAACGGCTGTCCTCGAAAGTCTTGTACAACGCACTTGAACTCGCCATGTCTGAGTGCTTAGCTTACAGAAACGTACCTCCTCTATTGTATATGCAGACAAACTGACCTACTACATGAACCTTATCACACCATCGAGATCTAGGATCCAAATTCACCGCGTGTCTGCAATGATGTTCATAAAACTCAACGGAACTCCTGCAGTAGAACCGAGAACGATACTTGACCACTGCTGTCCTTTCAAGACTTCGATTCGAAGGGCGCTCACATCGCTCAAAATAACCCTCATCAAGACGTTGGCTACATCTAATGGTCCTACTCCTCACTTAATCTTCTATTTGTAATAATAACAACACTTCTCACAATGGTGCTCATTTAGTAAAGATGAATCAAGATCACATAATGCTTAATTAGTATTTTACATAGCAGATCCGAATATAACAGCATCTAAGCCTACTGTAGACCTATAATATGTTACACCAAAAAACACCTTCTCAGTCATGTCTTATCTGAAGCTGAAAAGTAAAATATTTTCCTGGTGTGGCCCAAAAAAAAAAAGAACAGCGCGCGCACTGCAGGATTTGATTGGAAGAAAATAGGGCTACAAGAAATGCTAATAGTTTGTTAACACAATCTGATTTAATTACCTCGCAAAACAGTTATTAAATTAGATCTAAATGCATATTCCCATGAAAATGATTAAATTAATTGGCATGCAGTTTGGACATTAACGGTGAAACGTGAAGAATTATCAATCATGATTGACAGTGATAATGGCCTACTTTGAAATTAGCTATGCCTAATTTGGAGTTGGTGGCTATTAAACATATGAAATGTTTTTGAGACTTGTGTGGGCATATAGCCAGCCGCTGCAATTGGAGGATGCATTTTATGCACCTATTCTATAATGATATTCAATTTGCCGGTACAAATCTTTGCGCTCCCTCACATAAAAACATAGCACTACACCACTGCTCCTCGGCAATAGGTTGTGTAGCGCAGCCTCTGGATGTCAGAGACAAATCAAATGTTATTGGTCACATACACATGGTTAGCAGATGTTAATGCGAGTGTAGCGAAATGCTTGTGCTTCTAGTTCCAACCGTTCAGTAATATCTAACAATTTCACAACAACTATCTTATACACACACACACACACACACACACACACACACGTGTAAAGGAATGAATAAGAATATATACATATAAATATATGGATGAGCGATGGCTGAACGGCATAGGCAAGATGCAGTAGATGTTATAGAGTACAGTATAAACATATGAGATGAGTAATATAGGGTATGTAAACATTATATAAAGTAGCATTGTTTAAAGTGACTAGTAATACATTTGTTACATCCAATTTTTAATTATTAAAGTGGCTAGAGATTTGAGTCAGTATGTTGGCAGCAGCCACTCAATGTTAGTGATGGCTGTTTAACAGTCTGATGGCCTTGAGATAGAAGTTGTTTTTCAGTCTCACGGTCCCAGCTTTGATGCACCTGTACTGACCTCGCTTTCTGGATGATAGCGGGGTGAACAGGCAGTGGCTCGGGTGGTTGTTGTCCTTGATTATCTTTTTGGCCTTCCTGTGACATCGGGTGGTGTAGGTGTCCTGGAGGGCAGGTAGTTTACCTCCCGGTGATGCGTTGTGCAGACCTCACTACCCTCTGGAGAGCCTTACGGTTGTGGGCGGAGCAGTTGCCGTACCAAATCAAATATATCCCAAATGCATCGGATTCACGTCATTCCCCAGCTTGTTTCTAGCATCAAGCATTGCTGACTAAAGCGTCGTTATAGATAGTTTTATATAATTAGGTCAATTTAATTTTTATTAAAATCAATTATATCAGTAGCAAGCTTTTGTACCCCAGGAAGAGTAGCTGTTGCCTTGACAGCAGCTAATGGGGATCCGGAACAAAATACACAAAAAATGCCTCCTGTCCTCATCTTCACGCTCTCCCCCTCAAAATGAACAGGACATCAGTAGGCCCAGGTCACATGACCGTCCCCTGGAATAATTTTTTAAAAATAGCATAATAAACCCTCCCCCTGACTGAAATTGAAAAAACATGAACCTCACCCATTTCTGTAAAATGTTGATCTCTCCCTAACCACCAACCGCGGCACTATCACGCTGCTGTGCACTAAAGGCTAAAACCACATCCCTTTCTTCTCTTCCTACTTTGTAATTTATTCTCTCTAAATCCTAACCGCTTCCTCCCATTGACACGTTCCAATGACAACCAGGAGGAAAACAATTGATGTTATGCAAAATATATTCAAAAATACCTACAATTGTCCATCCAGACCTTCTGAAACATCATGTCATGACTCTAGACAGCATCTCTGCCAAACAGACTGAAAGGTCTGAAGTTCAAACCCCCAAACCGGCAAGGTGGACAAATCTGCTGTTCTGCCCCTGAGCAAGGCAATTAACCTATAACAACTGCTCTCTGGATGCCGATACCTTTTAAATGTAATCTACATAATCTCCAAAAGTAATTATTTATCATGAGAGGGCTATAAACAATAACTAGTAATTCTGCATACTCCAAGATTGGTTAAAATCTCACCTTTCAGGTAAAGAAATGATTTATAATTTATCTAAATGTAGCATAATCAATTTATAAAATGATTACGATTTCACCTTCAGAACTGTAAAATACATACTTTTGTATATAAAGTGTATGTGGACCCCCCCTCAAAATGAGTGGATTCAGCTATTTCAGCCACGCCCGTCGCTGACAGGTGTTTAAAATCGAGCACACAGCCATGCAATCTCCATCGACAAACATTGGCAGTAGAATAGCCTCACTGATTTTCAACGTGGCACAGTCATAGGATGCCACCTTTCCAACAAGTAATTTCCTAAAAATGTCTGCCCTGCTAGAGCTGCCCCGGGAAACTGTAAGTGCTGTTGAAGTGGAAACGTCTAGGAGCAACAACGGCTCAGTCGCAAAGTGGTAGGCCACACAAGCTCACAGAAAGGGACCGCAAAGTGCTTAAGCACATAAAAAACACCTGTCCTTGCTTGCAACACTCACTACAGAGTTCCAAACTGCCTCTGGAAGAAACATCAGAACAATAACTGTTCGTCTGGAGCCTTTTCTGGAGTCATGAATCACGCTTCCCCATATGGCAGTCCAACTGACAAATCTGGGTTTGGCAGATGCTGGGAGAACGCTACCTACCCCAATGCATAGTGCCAACTGTAAAGTTTGGTGGAGGAGGAATAATAGTCTGGGGCTTTTTTTCATGGTTTGGACTAGGCCCTTTAGTTCCAGTGAAAGGAAATCTTAACATTACAGCATACAATGACATTCTAGATGATTCTGTGCTTCCAAATTGTAGCAACTGTTTTGGGAAGGCTCTTTGCTGTTTCAGCATGACAATGCCCCACTGCACAAAGCGAGGTACATACAGAAATGGTTTGTTGAAATAGGTGTGGAAGAACTTGACTGGCCTGCACAGAGCCCTGACCTCAATCCCATCGAACACCTTTGGGATGAATTGGAACGCTGACTGCGAGCCAGGCCTAATATTAGTGCCTGACCTCTAATGCGCTTGTGGCTGAATGGAAGCAAGTCCCCGCAGCAATGTTCCCCGCAGTAATGTTCCAACATCTATTGTGAAGAGATTGGCACTGTTGACTATGCACTTGGGTGTAATAGTGGACAACAAACTGAACTGGAAGGAGAATTCTCAAAGCGTCTACAAAAAAGCCCAATCCAGACTATACTTTTTAAGGAAGCATAGATCTTTTAATGTAGGTGACAAAATGTTGTGTATGTTTTATAGCAGTGTCATGGCGAGTGTAGTGACCTATGCCATTGTGTGCTGGAAAGGGAATTTAGCTAAGGAATAATTGAACAAGCTTGACAAAAATCATTAAAGCCAGTGCTACAATTGGCTGCAGTCTGGAATCAATGCAGGACATTTTCATAAAAAGGCTGCAAGTAAAAACACACACGATCATGGATAATGACACACACCCACCCACTCCACAGCACTCTAATACAACACAGGAACAGCTTCAGTAGCAGGTTTATCCTGTCCAGATGTTCGACAAAAAGGTTTAGATGGTCATTTTTACCCACAGCCAAGAAGCTTTTTAATGGTTTTTTATTTTTATTTGCAACATGTGTTGGTCATTGTGAATCATTGATGATGCATGCTGTGATAAAACAATCCCAAATTGGGATTAATAAAGTAATAATCTACTCTACTTAGTGGAAAGTATTCCCAGACGAGTGGAGGCTGTTATCACAGCAAAGGGGGACCAACTCTATATTAATGCCCATGATTTTAGAATGAGATGTTCGACAAGCAGGTGTCCACATACTTCTGGTCATGTAGTGCATTTGTATATTTAGTGAGAGAAAATGTTTTTTTTTTCTCCCCAATTGGTAGTTACAGTCTTGTCCTATCTCTGCAACTCCCGTAAGGACTCGAGAGAAACAAAAGTCGAGAGCCATGCGTCCTCCGAAACAAGACCACGCAAGCCAAACTACTTCTTGACACACTGCTCGCTTAACCCGGAAGCCAGCCACACCAATGTGTCGGAGAAAACACCATGTCTTAGACCGCTCCCAAGTGGCGCAGCGGTCTAAGGCACTGCACGTCAGTGTTGGTCACTACAGTCCCTAGTTCGAATCCAGGCTGTATCATATCCGGCCGTGATTGGGAGTCCCATAGGGCGGTGCACGATTGGCCCAGCCTCGTCTGGGTTTAGCCGGGGTAGGCAGTCATTGTAAATAAGAACAGACTTGCTTAATTAACTAAGGTTAAATTACAAAAAAAAAAATATTATAAAAAATCTTGACACACACAAGAGGAACTAACTAAGGTGCACTTATCAATTTTGAAATAAATAAATAAATAAATAATAATCTGGTGACCAAAGTCGGCATACATGCGCCCGGCCTGCCACAAGGAGTCGCCAGAGCGCGATGGATGGGACAAGGACATCCCGGCCAATTGTGCGCCCGCCTCATGGTCTCCGGGTCGTGGCCAGCTGCGACACAGCCCGGGATCGAACCCGGGTCTGCAGTGACGCCTCTAGCGCTGCAATAAAGTGCCTTAGACCGCTGTGCCACTCGGGAGGCCCAATGTGCATATTTTCTAAAGGTCTCTTGATCAAAACGTCTGCCCCCAGAGCTCTAGCTTGGCTTCCTGAACTCATTAGGAACTCACCTTCCCTCTCATATTAATCTTGTCCATCTATGAAAAACGTGTTTTGTTTAAAATCTATGAATTATTTTAGATTACTGGCTCAATGTGCTACAGCAACAAACCGACTCTCTCCTGCTGCGTTACAATGTAAGGATTCCAGGCATTTGTAGAAATGCCTGGAATGTAGAAAATAGTAAAAATAAAAACTTGAATGAGTAGGTGCCCAAACTTTTGACTGGTACTGTACATCCCATACAAACTAAGTTTCCACAATTGTCTCCATATCAGTACAGAAAAATCCACAAACTAATTCACTTACTCCACAAAAACATACCCCCATACTTTTATTTCACTCCACACTGCCCTTTCCCACTTGGACAAAAGGGACATCTACGTGAGAATGCTGTTTATTGGCTATAGCTCAGCTCTCAACACCATAGCGCCCTCAAACCTCATCACTTCCTGACGTGCCACCCGCTGATCCTCAACACGGGGGCCCCTCAGGGGTGCTTCTTCAGTCCCCTCCTGTACTCCCTGTTCACCAACAACTGTGTGGCCTCTCACAACTAACACCATCATTAAGTTCGCCGACGACACAAGGGTGGTAGGCCTGATCACAGATGACGATGAGACAGCATATAGGGTACGAGACCTGGCAGTGTGGTGCAAGGACAACAACCTCTCCCTCAACGCCAGTAAGACAAAAGGAGCTGATCATGGACTATAGGAAACAAAGGGCCGAGCCCGCCCCCATTCACATTGAAGATACTGTAGTATAGTCATGTTTTGTTCTACTCTACATACACCCATGTTATTTTCACTCATTTTATTCGTTATTCACTGTGCCAATATTTCAATGTTTTCTTAAACTCTGCATTGTTGTATAAGATCCCATAAGTAAGCATTTCACTGTTAGTCTACATGTTGTCTACGAAGCATGAGACAAATACAATTTGATTTGACACTTGCAACATGCTGTGTGTCATCGCTTGAGGCGACACACCAGCAAAACACATTATTTTGACTCCGTCTACTACACTGAATAGGGGTGTGCCTGTGTATACTCTTACAATGTGAATTATGACACAATGTGTGGAATGCAAGAAATATTGACAAAGACCACGTGGTGCATTTAATTATTGCTAGAGTTTGAAAACACTGCATTATACACTTTTCAAACCCCTGGTCACCATACAATTTAGGTTAACGAAACACGTACTCAAATGTCATGTACCACTGATCACTATTGTTAGTTGGTGTACAATTCCTTACATAGCACGTAAC
The DNA here is from genome assembly GCA_030435695.1 of Brachymystax lenok tsinlingensis. Taxonomy (NCBI): domain Eukaryota; kingdom Metazoa; phylum Chordata; class Actinopteri; order Salmoniformes; family Salmonidae; genus Brachymystax; species Brachymystax lenok. The sequence continues at coordinate 21,849,818 of CM059793.1, read as the reverse complement.
CACACCTTCCTGTATTCATAATAGGTAACAAAGTGTAGGCATTGGACAGTAATGAACAAATGAGGCCTAGTTTTGCATTGCCAGACACCAAACCATATTCTCATTCAAGAATTAGATGTGTGACCTTTTCTGGTGACCAAACCTATACTACTGTTCTACCTCCATTGCTATTTCTACAGTAGGGGTCTGGGAGTTGTAAGGGAATGTGGTTAATTGTCTTTGGTTGCAGTGGGCAGCCTGGTGTGGAGGCATACAGGCTGGGAGAACTGAAAAGTTACATTTTAGTAATTTAACCAGACAACAGAGCTTCTTCATACCCAGCCATTAGCTCTACACAGAGAGTAGAGGGGTATCAGACGCTAATAAGGCTCTGTGTGTCCTCCATCTAATAGGCTGGGGAGGAGAATTAAGGAATGAGTGACAAAAAACAAAAGGGGATGGACAGAGGAGACCCTAGCACAGGCTGGTATCATCAGAACGGGGGCCAGAGTGTGGGCGGATGTGCGTGGGAGAGGGCCCTGAGTGGATGGGTGTGGGAGAGGAAGTGGGGCACGGTTTTGGGAGGGGAATGCATCGGGGGATATTGACGTCACAGACAGGCAACATGAACAGCTGCCCACCCAGCTGGCCAGAGTCACAGCAAGATCATGTGGAGCCTGCATTTCCCATTCTTTACAGCAGTTAAAGTCAAAGACTTGACTTACAAAACATACTGAAAAAGTCCAAGACAACACAGTGAACCACTGCCGCTTAAATAAGGGCTTTGTACTAGACTATAAGTAGGCCTACACACACACACACACACACACAGTTGAAGTCGGAAGTTTACATACACTTAAGTTGGAGTCATTAATGCTCGTTTTTCAACCACTGCACAAATTAGGACATCTACTTTGTGCATGACACAAGTCATTTTTCCAACAATTGTTTACAGACAGATTATTTCACTGTATCACAATTCCAGTGGGTCAGAAGTTTACATACACTAAGTTGACATAATTTTCAGAAAATTATGTCATGGTTTTAGAAGCTTCTGGTAGGCTAATTGACATAATTTGAGTCAATTGGAGGTGTACCTGTGGATGTATTTCAAGGCCTACCTTCAAACTCAGTGCCTCTTTGCTTGACATCAAGGGAAAATCAAAAGAAAATCAGCCAAGATTGTAGACCTCCACAAGTCTGGTTCATCCTTGGGAGAAATTTTCAAACTCCTGAAGGTATCACGTTCATCTGTACAAACAATAGTATGCAAGTATAAACACCATGGGACCACGCAGCTGTCATACAGCTCAGGAAGGAGACGCGTTCTGTCTCCTAGAGATGAACGTAATTTGGTACTAAAAGTCCAAATCAATCCCAGAACAACAGCAAAGGACATTGTGAATACGCTGGAGGAAACAGGTACAAAAGTATCTATACTCACAGAAAAACCAGACATAACCTGAAAGGCCGCTCAGCAAGGAAGAAGCCACTGCTCAAAAAGATTGTACTTTTTGGAGAAATGTCCTCTGGTCTGATGAAACAAAAATAGAACTGTTTGGCCATTCCTCAATAACATTGTTATGTTTGGTGGAAAAAGGGGGAGGCTTGCAAGCTGAAGAACACCATCCCAACAGTGAAGCACGGGGGTGGCAGCATCATGTTGTGGGGGTGCTTTGCTGCAGGAGGGACTGGTGCACTTCACAACATAGATGGCATCATGAAGAAGGAAAATTATGTGGCTATATTGAAGCAACATCTCAAGACATCAGTCAGGAAGTTAAAGCTTGGTCGCAAATGGGTCTTCCAAATGCACTATGACCCCAAGCATACTTCCAAAGTTGTGGCAAAATGGCTTAAGGACAACAAAGTCAAGGTATTGGAGTGGCCATCACAAAGCCCTGACCTCAATCCTACAGAAAATTTGTTGGCAGAACTGAAAAAGCGTGTGCGAGCAAGGAGGCCTACAAACCTGACTCAGTTACACCAGCTCTGTCGGGAGGAATGGGCCAAAATTCACCAAACCTATTGTGGGAAGCTTGAGGAAGGCTACCCAAAACGTTTGACCCAAGTTAAACAATTTAAAGGCAATGCTACCAAATACTAATTGAGTGTATGTAAACTTCTGACCCATTGGGTGTTGTAACTTTTATGGGTTACAGAGTTAATGTTTACAGTTAATTCATTGAGCTGTATCTAAAGATATTTTCTTTAGTTATTTACATATGTAAATTTTATTAGAATTTGTGTGTTGGAGATTGAGAGAACTACATACATATTTTTGTTGTATTGGATTACGCTTTTGACTTCAAGTTCCAGAATGCCTTGCGACAGGAAGTAGAGAGAGCGAGAGAGATCGCGCCAGTTCCAGTTATGTACAAGTGATTATCCTGACTTTCGCTAGCAACTTTCTTTTATTGTTTTGTAGAATCTAAAGGTTGTTAAATGTTACGTGAACAAGTAGTATTACTAAAATAAGTTTTCATCTCAAATCCGACGTCCCGAGTCATTACTTTGAAGATAGTTATTCTATACTGTAAATGTGATGAAAGAAATAAAAGCTGAAATAAATAATTCTCTACTAATATTCTGACATTTCACATTCTTACAATAAAGTGGTATATCCTAACTGACCAAAGACAGGGATTTTTTACTAGGATTAAATGTCAGGCATTGTGAAAAACTGAGTTTAAATGTATTTGGCTAAGGTGTATGTAAACTTCCGACTTCAACTGTAGCGAACCCACCACATAACAGGCTAGTGCTGCTCATATCCAGAGAGCAGTTCTGATAATGAGTGGGATGAGTAAATGGCAAAAGAGTGATAAGGACTAGGGTTGCACATTTTGTGGAATATTCAGGAGGTGGAAACTTGCCGTAGGAATTAATGTGAATATCTGTGAATTAACGGAAATATGCAAATTAATATTCATACCATTTAAATGTAGATGTTTTTTGCATTGGATATATTTACCATATCATATGGAGACAGAAACATGAACCTTCTACCTTATCATAAGTAGGCAATTGCAAATTATTAAATAAAAAAAACTATTTAGTTACGAATTGAACTTTAATGAGTTGACTTCACATGGGATGATTTCACTGAACAACAAAAGGGAGTATTGAATGATCCATCGCATCTCCCAAAAACATTTTCAACATACATCTGTAAAATGATAGTCTCCCATGTCTCCCTGGACCTCCTCAATGTCCACCTCTTGAACATCAGACTCTGAGGCCTCATCTTCACTGTCACTTTCCAACCTTGTTGAGGACGGCCCGTTGTCAGGCTCAAAAAGCCTCAGATTTGCCCGGATGGCTACCAATTTTTCAAACCTTGTATTGGTCAGCCTGTTGAGTGCTTTGGTGTGTGTGTGTGTGTGTTCCAAAACAAGGACCAGTTGCACTCTTAGGCGGCTGATGTTTGTGGGATTTGGAGGATGATGGAGGCAACAGGGGAAAGAGCCTCAGATCCACAAAGTCCCTTCCACCAGGTAGCTGGTGAGATATGTTGGCACGACTGCCATATTGCATCTCCATCCCAAAGCCCTTGCTTGGAAGTATTCTTAGCCAGACTGCCAAGAACCTTGCCCTCATCCAGGCCAAGGTGGCGAGACACAGTAGTTATGACACCATAGGCCTTGTTGATCTCTGCACCAGACAGGATGCTCTTGCCAGCATACTTGGGGTCCAACATGTACGCTGTGGCGTGTATGAGCTTCAGGCAGAAGTCTTCACGCTTTTTGATGCATTTCAGAACTGCAGGTTCCTCTGCTTGGAGCAACAGTGAAGTGGGAAGGGCAGTACAGATTTCTTCTCTTACATCTGCAAGCAGAGTCTGAACATCAGACAGGATGGCATTGTCTCCCTTAATCCGTGCAATGGCTACTGCTATGGGTTTCAGGAGTTTCAGGCTGCTTACCACTCTCTCCCAAAATACATCATCCAGGAGGATCTTCTTGATGGGGCTAACCATAAATCGTCAGACTGTGATATGGCCACTCCTTCCCCTCGAGGAGGCTGACAAACATGATGACAACACCACCCCATGGGTGTTGCTGGGCATCTTCAATGTGGTGCTCTTATTTTTCTCACTTTGCTTGGTGAGGTAGATTGCTGCTATAACTTGATGACCCTTACCACATACCTAACCATTTCCTTGGCTCTCTTGTAGAGTGTATCCATTGTTTTTCAGTGCCATGATGTCCTTAAGGAGCAGATTCAACGCATGAGCTATACAGCCAATGGGTGTGATGTGAGGGTAGGACTCCTCCACTTTAGACCAAGCAGCCTTCACGTTCGCAGGATTGTCTGTAACCAGTGCAAATACCTTCTGTGGTCCAAGGCTGTTGATGACTGCCTTCAGCTCATCTGCAATGTAGAGACCGGTGTGTCTGTTGTCCCTTGTGGCTGTGCTCTTGTAGAATACTGGTTGAGGGGTGGAGATGATGTAGTTAATTAATTATTCCTTGCCCACAAACATTTGACCACCCATCAGAGATGATTGCAATACAGTCTGCTTTCTCTATGATTTGCTTGAACTCCGTGAAACTCTGCATCCAGCAAATGAGTAGATAAAGCATGTCTGGTTGGAGAGGTGTGTGCTGGGCGAAAAACATTCAGAAAGCTCTTCAATACACATTGCCTGTGAGCATCAGAGGTGAACCAGTTGCATACACAGCTCGAGCAAGACATTCATCAGCATTTCTCTGACTGTGTTCCTCCATTGAGTCAAAAAAACTTCTGATTCCAGGAGGACCATGAGCTGTTGCTATCAATAAGGTGTCTGATTCATAATTTTCACCTCCAAATAGAAGAAGAGGAACATTTGTCAGAGGTTGCTTGTTGTGAGCGCTGAGGGAACTTCTTGCACTTGGCCAGATGATTCTGCATCTTTGTTGCATTCTTCACATATGATTTGGCACAGTATTTGCAAATGTACACAGGTTTTCCTTCTACATAGCTGCAGTGAAATGTCTCCACACATCAGATAGTGCCCGTGACATTTTCCTGTAAAGATGAGAAAATGAGTAAAAATGTACAGATAAATATTTAAGCAGTTACATTAAACAACTCCTTTGTAAGATAAATGTTTAAAATGAAACATGTATGGAAACAGGTGACACTCAGTTAGCAGGCTCAAGCAAGCTAAAACCCACATGGTAGCAAAAACGAACTAGCATAAATTAACAAGTGATTTAGGCTACTATTTAACAAAAGAAATCATGTATGTCATATAAAATATATTCACCCCACCCAGTATCGTAATCAAAACTTACCAGAAAGCATGTAGTCCTAGGCTCAGACAGTGTAGTAGTGTGGGCTCAATAGCATCTCATTAGTGTGCAAGATCTTGAGAATCAGCTGTACATGTGATGGAAGAATGCACTGTGCATGCAGATGGTTGCAATTCCATTGAATTAGGGATAGTTTAACCAAAATATGCCACAAGACCTAGAATCGCCTTGTGTATCCCACAAAAAAAGGTTCACTGTTTTAAGCTAACTTTGATGAATTTAAGCAAAATTCCCCAAAAACCTGAGCTTAACTTCCCATGGAAAAGTCCCCTGAAAAAGTCTGGAAATTTACCGGAAAGTTTCCAACCCTTTGCAACTCTAATCAGGACACAATCTCAACTATCACATGAACAGACTAACAGTTATGTTAAGTCCGGGCTGTTGTGAAAGATTATGGATGGATAGCTTGTTGTATAAAGGAGCAATGAGAGAAAGCAGGGAGTTTCTTTTGAACAGTATAGAGCAGATTATTCAAGTGTTTGCCAACAGTTGCTGGGTTGGGCTGTTTAGTCATTTCCAATGTGGATACAGATTCAAAGTTCACACTATTGGAGTCCTTGAGCTGAGCAGTTTGTTAACAAGAGGAGACAAGACACATTCAGTATTACTCAAATACAGGTGTACTTGAAAAAGATCATTAACATCTACCTCAAGATATTAATCACATCTAAGCATATCTGAGGAGCAATGAGGGCCCAGTCAAAGCCTCTATTAAGCATATCATTATATCACATTAAAAAAGGTGTCCCCCAGATGACATCAATAGTTCCATCCCTGGTCACTGTGGCGAGGTCATGTGACTCATCTTGGTTAATGGTTAACAAATCACTATTATATATGTGCCAGGGTAAACAGTCAGACGGCTACATAGTTGAGAGAGATAAGCCACACACACACACACACACACACACACACTTAATTAAGTGTTAACTAAAACATTATACATCTCATTCAGTGGAGGCTCCTTAGAGGTGGACCATCCTACTCAGGGAATTTCAGAATTGTTTTAAAAATTAAACATAAAAAGTTAGAATTTTTAGATGTAACTATATTAAATATATTCACGTCACCAAATTTCTGATTAAAACATACTGTTTTGCAATGAAGGTCTACAGCACTCTAGGGTAGCACCATGGTGTAGCCGGAGGAAAGCTATTTTCCGACCTCTTCTGGGTACATTCACTTCAATACAAAACCTATGAGGCTCATGGTTCTCAACCCCTTCGATAGACTTACACAGTAATTATGATGACTTCCGGAGGATGTCGTCCAACCTATCTGAGCTCTTGCAGCAAGAACTGTCCATGCAATCAAAGGATCAGAGAATTAATCTAGTACTGAAAGCATAAGCTACAGCTAACTGACACTGGAGTGCTTAAAGGTGTGGTTAGTAGCTGACTCAAAAAGAGAAAGAATATTTGAACAGTTCAATTAATTTCTTTAAAATGTATTATTTTTTGTTAAATTTCTCTTCTTAGTTTACCTTTCACTTACTTAGCTAGCTAATGCAGCTAATTTAGCTTAAAACAACAACCTGACTCAAACAGAGAGGATGCCATTTGTTAGTTAGCTGGCTAAGGCTATCCAACACTGCAACTCTTCCAACTCAGGGTAAGCTTTCGGTTGTATTAATTTATTGCAACCAGGGCCCGCCGGTGTAACTGCTAGCTATACACTGTACTGCATGGATTGGTTTGTGGGTTTACTAACACGTTAGTTCTAGTAGCTATTGACTATGACGTTAGCTAATATGGTGACAATGATGTAGGTTGTGTAGCGGTTAGCGGTGATGGTATGAACATTTGGCTTGGAGTTTTTTTTAATTTATTTTTTATTTGCCTGTTCACAAACAGCTGTTGTGTGGTGCACTGAAGTCCACAAGTATGGGGAAAGGTGAGAGGAGAGTGTGTTGATGTGAGAAGGAATTAGACAACGAGCAAAGTGACGATGCTGTATGTGCCTGCTATGAAAGTCAACTGTGTGTGCAGGTGATCAGGGGTGTATTCATTCAGCCGATTCTGTTGCAAAATGAGAATCGTAATGAAACGGGATGGACCAACCTGAATTTGTCCAAGGGAAACTCTAGTTTTAGTTGCAAAACAGAACATTTTGCAACTGTTTAGACTAATGATTACACACAAGATCAGCTAGATGCAAGCAAGTTTACAAGGTGGTACTGAATGGCTCACTGTCGGTCACCTTGATTACTAGAATTTGTCTCTCAACCTGTGCACCTACGTTAAAAACATTCATTTCTAGGCTAGGTTGTAAAATGGCACCAACCGCCACTGACCTCATTGTCATAAGTCTCATTCTCATCAGTTGAAATGGCTCTGTTGAAATGTGTATGAGCAGGCTCTCTCTCGCTTTCAACCCTGGGCCTATTGGGTATGAAACTACCACCTTGTCACGTCTCGGCTGCAAGTTGCTAATTGCAGCAAGTGGGTAATGAAATAATTAAGGTTGACTTAATTACTCAATTAAGGTAACTTACAGCTCATGCATTCAAGTCACAACAGTCACCTTGCACAAATGTCACCTCAGCTGTTTATTAAAGTGTAAAAACAGTCCCAGGCAGGCTGTTTCAAATTGTAGGAATTTGTCTGCCATATAACAAACCTGCATGAATGATTCCATTTAGGGGAATAAGATCCTTATAAGAAAGTGTGACTTTTCCTTGTGGAAGACATTATGGAGAGAGACAGTGACAGTGTATGGTGGTGTGTGAGTCCTCAACCTCTCCTCAAAACACACACAGAGGTTTAAGTTAGGATAGCAGTATAACTCAGCTCCTCTCACTAACACCAGTCAAACCTGACTGGTAAGAAATCAAGATTACTCTTATTCACAAATGCACACACACAAATGATCTTTCTTTCAGTTGAGTGGATAGGGATGGTACTACAAGCAGAGAGAGAAACTGTAGCTGGAGACGTTTGGGACTTTGTGTCATGTTACTACATGCACAGTTAGACAAGACACTGCCATTATTTTCCCACAATAACCCAGAAGAGCCCTTATAGATTTCACACACGATATGGACATGGTGACCAGTGAGTTGAGCTAGATTCAGTCTGAGCAGCAGGCAACCACTGAAAATGTCTTGCGGTGGAAACTGGGAAGACTCTTCAGTATGCAGATTCATATTTAGCAGGTAGAAAATTCAAAGCTCACAGATTGGGAAAGACCGGTGTAAGGGTATCTCCACATATACCAATGTGGTCTCAGCATTTCATAATATTCTGTACGTAAATCCCGAGACACTCTATTTAGTATGATATGTTACATTTTGTATGGTCTGTAATCATTTGTGGATGTCAAAATCATCCAATTTGTATGTTACTAATTACAATGTTACAGATTACAATTAAGGTTAGCTAGGTGGCTAGGTTTCTAACATTAGCTAGCTGGCTAACGTTAGCTAGGCTTGGGGTTACGGTTAGGAGTTCGGTTAAAGGGTTAAGGTATGGGTTAACGGAAGGATTTGCTAATATGCAAAGTAATTGCACAGCAGCAAAAAAGTAATAAGTTATTGCTAAGTTGCTAATTACAAAAAAATCAAAAGTTGTCCATGATGAGATTCAAACACGCAACCTTTCGGTTGCTAGACGTTCATGTTATACATCTACCCATCCACACCAACCAACCACCGACCTTCATTTTTGCTTTAAGTAACCATACCAAACATAATATATCACAAATTTCAGTGTTACGGGTTTAAGTTTACTATGTTACGTCTAGTCTGTGACCATTCTGCATATATTCAGTCTGAAAAAGTATAGTTTATATTCATTTTAGGGTATCTGAGTATTGATTACAAATGCTGTTTGACTTTTTTTCGACGAACTTTACCGGTACTTTTGGGATATCGTTTGTCTGCATGGATGAACGCCTTTGGGCAGGTGGATTACTGAATAAAACGCGCCAACCAAACTGAGCTTTATGGATATAAAAAGAGGCTATTTGAGTTGTGACAGCTCTGCTGGTTATGTTATTATGCTAATTGAATATTTGAGCGGGGTGCTGTCCTCAAATGTTCTGCCTTCGCCGTAAAGCCTTTTTTAAATCTGACAACGCTGTTAGATTAACAAGAGTCTAAGCTTTTGAATGGTGTGCAACACTTGTATTTTCATGAATGTTTGAAATTAGTATTTTTGTAATTTGAATTTGGCGCTCTGCATTTTACCGGATGTTGGCAAAATCGAACCCGTTCACAGGATTGGATACCTAACAGGTTAATGACTGGTACAATGGGTTTGAGGAAAAAGAAGAAGGCTCCCCCCACTGGGCAAAAACTGGTCATTCCAACAACAAAAAATTCTATGTGATTTGTTTAACACTTTTTTGGTTACTACATGATTCCATGTGTGTTATTTCATAGTTTTGATGTCTTCACTATAATTCTACAATGTAGAAAATAGTAAAAAATAAAATAAAACCCTTGAATGAGTAGGTGTGTGCAAACATTTGACATTATTTTCATGAGTAAGACACAAGTTACACATGTACATTTTAGATGTGGTCACCCTAATTCCACCAGTGAAAACATTGCTACTGCAACATGCTAACACCATCTTTTCACATGTGAGGAGAAAAAATTTCAACCCCACATGTGATTCTCCAATTCCACATGTGAAAGTGACATTTTCACAGTCGGAGTTACCTTACATCTGAACCTGCAAATTAGATTTTCACATGTGAACTTGCAATTCAACATGTGAATGTTTTCCACATTTGAAACTGCATATCAGATTCTCACAAGTGAAAGTTAACATGTGAAACACAAGCCTGTCAATTGAAATGACATACTAAGGCATAACTAATGACTAGCATGAGTGAACAGATAAGTGTTTAACTGTGGTTAAAGCCCCCATGCAGTTATTTTTTTATCATCACTGTATGTCTCATAAATCACTGTGTGTTTGTTTAATGAAAATATTGTATTATCATTTATTTCCCTGAGCCTCCTTTGGCCCTTGAAATGCTCAATCTGACCATGTAGGCATTAGGAAACAAATTAGAAGATATTTACATACACCACCCTGATTGGCTGATAGGATAGTCGAGAGCCCACCCCCTTACCCAGATTAACAGTCATTGGTCTATTATAAATCATATCACATTGTGACATCATGGTGTGGGCTGAAAGTTCCATCCCACCTGAACAGGCTGAAATTCAAGGCATTTTTTCAAACAGCACTTACACACAACATTTTTTTTATAATAAATATATAGTGTTATTTCGACCTCATAATTTAGAAATATCATAAAAAACAGGAAAATAGCACTGCCCCTTTAACAGGATCAACACAGTGACAGTGTTCAACTGTGGTTAACAGGATCAAGGCCTACTGTAAATTGCAGTCTGGACACAGACATGCCAAATGTAGTCAGCAAGCACCGCCTTAAAGGCAGATGAAAATAGAGCCCAGTGTGTAACTGTGGTTAACAGGATCAAGTCACTGACAGAGTGTTTAACTTTAGCTAACAGGATCAAGACAGTGGCAGTGTTGACTTTATTTCACAGGTTGAAGACAGTGACAGTGTTTAACTGTGGTAAACGGGATCAAGACAGTGACAAAACCACATGCCTCCCCCTTGCCCACACTAGGTACTGGAGGAGAAATAGGGTAAAACAGATTATCTTCATTTTCTGGAAGACATTGATGTCAACACCCTCTCCAACTAAACCTGCATGTCGCCCACCACCATTAGAGTGATGGAAAGTTTCTACCAAATTCGCTGACTGTGTTATGGGTCACACAGTACTCTGCTTGCGTAATGGGTCAGACCGACTAAGACAGACAGGATTGACCAGTTTTAAAATACAAAACACCGTGAGATTCTGAAGGGAATTGCCTTTCTGACAAAAGCTTTGATGCAAGTCATACACACACACACACACACACACACACACACACCACATCGTTCGCGCTTTTTATTATGTTGTCATGGTAACATTCCTGAATTTAAAAACAAGTTCCACTCCTTGGCTGGGAGTCTTTTTATTCTTCTGACAACGCTCTTAAAAAAAAATGTCATCACCTCCGCACTGATAACTTTGGCTTAAATAAACGTGGCAAAAAAAGAAACGTCCTCGCACTGTAAACTGCGTTTATTTTCAGCAAACTTAACATGTGTAAAGATTTGTATGAGCATAACAAGATTCAACAACTGAGACAAACTGAACAAGTTCCACAGACAAATTGAATATTGTGTCCCTGAACAAAGGGGGGGGGTCAAAATCAAAAGTAACAGTCAGTATCTGCTGTGGCCACCAGCTGCATTAAGTACTGCAGTGCATCTCCTCCTCATGGACTGCACCAGATTTGCCAGTTCTTGCTGTGAGATGTTACCCCACTCTTCTACCAAGGCACCTGCAAGTTCCCAGACATTTCTGGGGGGGAATGGCCCTATCCCTCCGATCCAACAGGTCACAGACGTGCTCAATGAGATTGAGATCCGGGCTCTTTGCTGGCCATGGCAGAACACTGACATGCCTGTCTTGCAGGAAATCACACACAGAACGAGCAGTATGGCTGGTGGCATTGTCATGCTGGAGGGTCATGTCAGGATGAGCCTGCAGGAAGGGTACCACATGAGGGAGGAGGATGTCTTCCCTGTAACGCGTGAGTTTGCCTGCAATGACAACAAGCTCAGTGCGATGATGCTGTGACTCACTGCCCCAGACCATGACGGACCCTCCACCTCCAAATCGATCCCACTCCAGAGTGCAGGCCTCGGTGTAACGCTCATTCCTTCGACGATAAACACGAATCCGACCAAAACCCCTGGTGAGACAAAACCGCGACTCGTCAGTGAAGAGCACTTTTCGCCAGTCCTGTCTGGTCCGGTGACGGTGGGTTTGTGCACATAGCCTATTGCGGACAATCTGAGCACTGATGGAGGGATTGTGCGTTCCTGGTGTAACTCGGGCAGTTTTTGTTGCCATCCTGTACCTGTCCCGCAGGTGTGATGTTCGGATGTACCGATCCTGTGCAGGTGTTGTTACACGTGGTCTGCCACTGCGAGGACAATCGGTTCTCCGTCCTGCCTCCCTGTCTAAGGCGTCTCACAGTACGGACATTGCAATTTATTGCCCTGGCCACATCTGCAGTCCTCATGCCTCTTTGCAGCATGCCTAAGGCACGTTCACGCAGATGAGCAGGGACCCTGGGCATCTTTCTTTTGGTGTTTTTCAGTCAGTAGAAAGGCCTCTTTAGTGTCTTAAGTTTTCATAACTGTCACCTTAATTGCATACCGTCTGTAAGCTGTTAGTGTCTTAACGACCGTTCCACAGGACCGTTCCAAAGTAGTGCATTATCAGATCAGACCTAGGACATGAAAGCATTGATCGTTCCAAATGGATGTTTTAATAGTCTGTTATGATATTTGTTGCTATCTGTTATACAGTGGGTATAGAAAGTCACCACCCCCTTTCAAAAAGTTCACCTTTTGTTGCCTTACAGCCTGAAATGAAAACACATCAAATCTGACTTTTTCCCAGCTTTATTTACACACAGTAACCCACAATAGTGAAAAAAAATTCCGAAGATTAAAGTAAAACGGTAAAATACCCTATTTGGATAAGTGAACACCCCACCTTAGAATTGCAATTGCAAACTTGCTGAGGTATAACAAACCAAAATTGAACTTTTTGGCCTGAATGCAAAACGATATGTCTGGCGAAAACTCAATACAGCTTTCCACCCAAAGAACACCATGCCTACAGTAAAGAACACCATGCCTACAGTAAAGAACACCACGCCTACAGTAAAGCACGGCGGTGGCAGCATCCTGTTGTGGTGGTGTTTCGCTTCAGCAGTGACTTGAGCACTTGTCAGGATAGAAGGGAAACTGGACAGTGCAAAATGCCAACAGATTCTTGAGGAGAACCTGCAGCCATCTGCCAGGAAGTTGAAAATGGGAAAATGGTTCACGTTTCAACATGACAATGACCCAAACACACACCGCCAAAGCAACCGTACAGTGGCTGAAGGACAAGAAGGTGAATGTCCTTGAGTGGCCTAGTCAGAACCCCGACCTAAATCCCATCGAGCATCTGTGGAATGACTTGAAGAGTGCAGTCCATGAGCGGTCACCATGCAATTCAAAGAGACTCATGGCCATAATTCAAGCAAAAGGTGGTTCCACCAAGGTTTAACTCAGGGGGGTATTTACTTATCCAAGTAAGGGATTTTAATGTTTTAATTGTAAATCATTTTCAAAGTTGTTTTTTTTCCTCACTTGGATATTGTGGCTTACTGTTTTGTAAATAAAGCTGGGGGAAAAGTCACATTTTGTGTTTTCATTTGAGGCTGTAAGGCAACAAAATGTGAACATTTTGAACGGGGGTGGTGACTTTCTATACCCACTGTATGTGTACACACAGGATATTGCTTCACATTCTTAACCCAAAAATATTGTTGTGCCATCATGTCCTAATGCCTCCACATTAGAAAGTATGATGAATGACAGACTTAGCCTCTCATCTATTTATTCAGGTTCAATGGGCAACCAATAGAAAGCAATTGCAATCAAGAAACATCCAAGTATCCAAAGTTGCACCTGCCAAGATTGAGACAAGTGGAGCCACACAAAACTATCATATTCCTCACAGTAGAAAACTAGGAGGAATTAAAGAATTGCAATAGGCCAACCGTCAAGAGATAATATAAAAAAGTATAAATTTGTAACTCAGGAAATTATTCACTTATTTGTGAAAATCCACTCCTATAAAATACTGTCTTTACTCATCTAATGTACTGTACGTTTGATCAGCATTAATGTTTACAAAACACATGCATGTGGTTTACAAATAGGGGAAATGAGAGCTTGATAGACGCAAATAGGAAATGCGTCTCAAAGCGGATGTATTCCGTTTTACCATGAGAAAATAAAGCATGTACTTTACTGTAGTCTACTTTCAGTAACAGACAAGAAACTATGCTTGAGTTAAAAAAGTTTGAGTATCTGAGATATACTTTTTATTCTCTTTGAAAGGCTCTTTATTGGCATATAGGCTGTACCTGTATTTCATCGGCACTACCGTCTGTGTCCAGCTCTCCGATGTAGTACTGTTCCATCCACCGCCTTGCGTTTTCGGAGTGCCGGTGTGGGGGTCCCTCCATCTCCGTCCTGATATCATTCCCTGACCGGCTTAATATCAGAGCCTCTCCACCCGGGTGAATTCGAAGGAATCCCGTCACATCATAAATTCTCGTCCCCGTTAATACCCAACATGAGTTTTTAGTGCAATGATTGGCTACTTCCTTCTCAGAGAAAAACCGAATGGATTCCGATGGAGACATTTCGATGTTGAAGTATGCACACAAAAAAAAAAAAAACACTAAATGAGTGGGTACAGGCCCCCTTGGCAAGCCGACTGACCGCGTACTGACTTCTAGCTCATCTCAGCACTGACTGATTTTATCCGACCAACTAATTTACATATCATGAATTATTCATTGCTCAAGACTGCTCAAAGCTCAGCATTTAAGCTACCTGTTGCTCGCTATCTTTTTACCTTCAATGTTTACAGCTATAATATAATTATTCAAACGTTAATAAGAGGTTAAAGCCAGCGAAGCTGGGTGAAACGCTATTGTATTTGTTGGCGTTCATTATTAGGGGTTCAAGCAGAAAATCTGGTGAAACCATATTGCATTTGTTGGCATTCGTTATTATACATCTTCTTCTGCCAAGGAAAATTGACATGAACAATCCCGTAAAATAATGTCTGAGGATGCAAAATCACATGATGGTAAAGGGCCATTGGCCATATCCTCTCATGCAATGCCATGCCAATTGGCTGCATGGTGGCGCTATAACAAGCGAATGAAAAAGCAAACTTTGAAAGGTCACGCCCCACCCAGTGTGACATATAGTCCATAAATTCGGCCCTTCTCCTCCACGAGGAAAGAATTTGCCTCAAGGACCTATAAGGTCTGCCATGATGGATTTTCCACGATTTTGAATTTTGTGAAAACCACATAAACTGCTACACCTCTAGCACCGAATGACCGATCTGCAAAAAACTTGATTTGTGGCATCTATGGACCAAGCTCTCTCAACGCATTTTCCAGACTATTACCTCAAACAACATGGCCGCTACTGACCAATAAAAATTAACGTGGGCGTGGTCTGGCACATAAACGCATATAACTCATACATGGATATTCATATTGTAACAAAACTGGTTATATCCAAATGCTGTCAAGACTCAACAAATGCAAGCACATTCAGATCAACCACACGGTGGCGCTATAATGGGCACATATTTATATATCTTGATCGGTTTGACTCAGAATGCTGGAATTTGTCACATGCTCAGGGATATGAGTTCAGCAAAGCTGTAAAGTATGCTTCAGTTTAGCCGCATGGTGGCACTGTTGGGCAGGTAAAACATTAATGCAAGCACATTGGCTAATAGCGGCCAGTATGTTTGAGCTAGTGAGATTGGGCCTGACACTGAGGGCAGTGGTGTAGTGGAGGGTATGTGCAGGTATACGGCCCTTATACCCACTTATACTGAACAAATACAACATGTAAAGTGTTGGTCCCATGCTTCATGAGCTGAAATAAAAGATCCCAGAAATGTTCCATACACACAAAAAGCTTATTGTTGTTGTAAACAAATTTGTTAATGAGCATTTGCCAAGACAATCCATCCACCTGACAGGTGTGGTATATCAAGAAGATGATTAAACAGCATGATCATTACACAGGTGCACCTTGTGCTGGGGAGAATAAAAGGCCACTCTAAAATGTGCAGTTTTTTCACACAACACGATGGCACAGATGTCTCAAGTTTTGATGGATTGTGCAATTGGCATGCTGACTGAAGGAATGTCCACCAGAAGCAGTTTTTGTTTTCTATGCCATAAGCCAGCCCAGGACCTTCACTCCTGACTTCTTCACCTGGGGGATCGTCTGAGACCAGCCACCCGGACAGCTGTTGAAACTGAGGAGTATTTCTGTCTGTAATAAAGCCATTTTGTTGGGAAAAACTCATTCTGATTGGCTGGGCGCTGCTCTCAAGTGCATGGGCATATGCCCTCGCAGGCCCACCCATGGCTGCGCCCATTCCCAGTCGTGTGAAATCCATAGATTAGGGCCTAATTTATTTATTTCAATTAACTGATTTCCTTATATGAACTGTAACTCAGTAAAATCATTTAAAAGTATATTTTGTTCAGTATATTTTTCAGTGTGTACTGTGTACAATGGTCAAATGAGCTACTTGGCGTAGCAGCTAGCCTAGCTGCCACTGTTAGCTGCCTATCAAGCTAGCGGGGTTTCCTTGAGGGCTTGAACTCAGCCTGTGACGCAGTTAGCCCTTGTGGCTGGGACCGCGGAATGTCCCGGGCTTTAAACTGTCTAGAATCCCTGTTGTTTGTTGCTATTTCCATCTTCACTGCGACATGCCCTTTCTGGAACTGCGAGGGGTAACAGCATAGCCTGCATTGCTACCATGACAAAAACCAAAGCCGGGTGGAGTACCGTTGAGGACTCTTCATTGGTGAAGGATCTTCTAAACAAACAAAAATAGTTCTACAAGCAGTTGTTACAACAACAAGAAAATATTGTGTCCAAATACTGGTGGAGTCAACAAATAAAATAATGGGCAACCTGACCGGAGAGGTCCCGGACCTGAAGAACAATTTGCAGTTCTCCCAGGGTCAGCTCGATGAGTTTAAACATGAAAACAGCAAGATGACAGCAATCTGTAAGTCATTGAGAGAGGACATCAGTTCTGTATTTGAATCCATGATAACAATGACGGAGAAATCAGGGACAATCAAGACAGAACAACATTGTTGTGGACGGAATTGCAGAATCTCCATATGAAATCTGAACGTAGTCTGAGGGAAATTATCTTGGAGAAATTTAAGATGGACTACAGGAAGATTGAGCTGTAGCGCACCCACAGGACTGGAAAACCCACCACCGGCCCAGGTGACAGGCCCAGGCTGATAGTGGTTAAGTTCCTGAGGTTCAAGGACAAGGTAAGGGTAAGGGACAAGGTAAGGGTAGCCTAGTGGTTAGAGTGTTGGACTAGTAACTGAAAGGTTGCAAGTTCAATTCCCACAGCTGAAATGGTACAAATCTGTTGTTCTGCCCCTGAACAGGCAGTTAACCCATTGTTCCTAGGCTGTTATTGAAAATAAGAATTTGTTCTTAATTGACTTGCCTAGTAAAGGGCCAAGGACTATCCTGAAGCTTTGCACCAGAAGAGAAAATAACTTATCCTGGCCATGAAAGCTGCTGGGGACATTGCTTACATCTGCTATGACAGGCTCATTGTCCACTCTCTCTCCCAAAAGCCTGGAAGGGATGAGAAAGCCAAGCCTATGGGTTCGTAGCTTCAATCCCACAGCACACACTTACTCACACCAACTGATTAATGGACTGCTGAATGTTTTTGCTTTGTTTCTATTGCTGTGTTTGTTATTTTCCATATTACGTCTATCTCTGAGAAGCTGAAAATAGCCCATATTAATATATGTAGTCTTAGAAATAAGGTTCATGAAATCAATAACTTGCAGTTATATCCTGCAGCAAGAGGAAATGTGAATTATTATGCAGATTATAATTAATGGACATTTTTGTATGGGTTGATCGATTTTTTTGTAAGGGAACATTTTCAAAGTGGAAATGACAAACTTCAGAAGTCTTTTTAAACCTCAAATACACTAAAAGTTTTAAATTTCCTGCATTTCAGGAAAGCTCTCCCGCAATAGGGCGATCAAATTAATATCCTACATCTGTAGATACGTTGGAAAGAGCAAGTGTCCCATTTGTCAATGAGCTGTCTCTGCTAAACCTAGCATCCTTTCCCACATCACTGGTACCAGAAGACCAGGGGACCACACTGCCTGTGCTGGGCCCAGCAGCATCATAGTTGTGAATGAAAAAACACAATTATTAGATAAAGAAGAAAGATTACTGAATAAACGCCTAATAGATGGCCCCATACTGGATGGCCACCGTTTTGCAAGCTCCGTCCCAATTTAGCTATTTTGTTATTCTTTCGTCATTTATTTTTACTTTATTTTCACTAAATGTATCCGCTATCATTTATTACAACCGACAAGAACTTTTGAACATAAGTTACTTAAATTACATAAATTACTCGGCAGTTACTTAATTCAATTCCGGCTTCAACTGCGACGTCGACTAATCTGCCCTGGATTCTTTCTGTAATTCCAATCCAATTTTCTGGCTACCCAAGAGGAAACACCGGTGTTACAGAGGTAAAAGAGGGGGGATCCTGGTGAGATTAAGGCAAAGGGAAAACTGGCCACCTCTTCCCTCCAGTCACTTGATAATAAAATGAATGCCCTACGATCGCGGATTTGCTATCAATGGGACTCTCGAAACAGCATTTCTCTCTGCTTTTTAAAAAAAATGCTCTTGGATTTGATACCCCCAATGGCTAACCAACTTTATGGATTCTCCAGTCCCAATGCGGAGACCTGACAGTGGAGTCAGAGAAATCAAGAGAGTTTGCCTCTTGACTCGAGCACGGTTGAAGTGTCGACCCATTTTTGGAATACCCAATAGTCAAAATCTAACCCATCTACCTCCCGAGGGAGTTTTCAGCTGTTATTGTGACTGTTATATACATTCCAAAAAAATAACAAGCTGCCACTTGAACTGAACTGTACAAGGCTATAAACAAACAGGAAAGTGGCGCAGCGGTCTAATGCACTGCATCTCAGTGCAAGAAGCGTCACTACAGTCGCTGGTTCAAATCCAGGAAGTATCACATCCGGCCGTGATTTGGAGTCCCATAGGGTGGCGCCCAGTTTGGTTGGGGTAGGCAGTCATTGTGAAATATGAATTTGTTCTTAACTGACTTGCCTAGTTAAATTGACAGGTCTCTCAGCCAATGAAATAGGTGGAACTTTCCAGCCTTCAGTGCAGTGGCTATGTAATGTAAACCAATGCCAGAGTCACTTGTTACTACAGCTCATAAACTCACTCGCTGGGCTGAAAAGACTGTGAATGAAGAAGCATTGTTTATACAGCAGCTCACCTTTATGCTCAGTGGATTTGCACCCCTGGTCACAGAGTAATGAAAGAGTCCTCTAATGTGGTCTAAATCAAGAATGAGTGCCAAGGGCCCATTCAAACAATTAAATTATGACACAAAGCGCACCTGCTACTAAACTTGTCATACTATTCTTCTCTCTCATCATTCCCAGAATTACACTTCAATTCACACCCCTCTGCTTCTAAATTTACCCACAGGGACAAAAGCCTTCTTAATAATTAAAGCTTTGTGGTGCTGATTTTCTGAAACACGAGACATCCTCTTTGCTGTGTTCTGTGTGGGTGCATAAAGAGCAGTGAGCTCACTAGGTGATGTCAGAAGTGGGCAGGTCTGTTTTGTATTGACTGGAATGTAACTGGCTCTGCTCTATTCAGCATCACTGTGTCAGAAAGCTATAAGAAGGTGGCATGTCTGCAGAGTGGCTCAAAGTTACCCTCCCACCTGAACCACAGCACTTTGAACAGATCAAGCAGTCTCTCCATCTCAGTCCATGGCAACTGTAGTACCTGTGAGTATTTATTTATGTGTTTGGGTCATAATAGTAGTTTGTGAAAATGTGGGGAATTTGCAAATGATCCTCAACAGAACTGGATCAGCAGAAAAGTTTTTATGAAATTATGGTTATTATGTTAAATAGACAAAGGGAAAAATACAAAATGTTGGACAGGAGCCTCGGTTGATTAACTCCTTTGTGTCACTGTACCCTTGGAGGTGCTTCAGTTCAGCTGTGTGTCTGTAGCAGACTGGGTTGTCTGGTAGTCAGTGAGGATGTTCAGCCAATGTTCTCCATGAAGATCAGGTGTCAAGTAAAATAATCTGGTTGTCTAGAGTCTCGCTGTGAGGAAGAAAGAAGGACCCAACCTGTGTGTGTGTGCTGGGCTTGGGTTTCTGATGGAGAGGGGGAATTTTTTCTGAACTTTAAAACTGTTTACTGACAGAGACAAAACAGAGACAAAACAGTTTGCATTGTGTGAATATGATTAAATGAACGAAACAATGTTCACTGTGTAAAACTAAAATGAAACAGAACTTTTTTTTATTTTTGAAAACAAGTTTTGAATGACTAATTTTGGCACTTAAATCCACAAAATAAACTTGACATTGTGTTGCTTCAAAATGCTTAGCAAAACCCAGTATTCTTCTCTCCCCATGTCTCCTCCAGTTTGCTTCCTGTTATGGAAACAGCACTCTCCATCAGCCTCTCCAACTCTTTGGGAAGGGCCCCAAGTGTGGTTACATGTCCCTCATCGCCTACCGCGGCCCTCGTAATGACCCCCACCCGCGTCTGGCATGCAATACCCCTAAGTTGACTCTACGTCAGATCTACAGAATGCTGTGTGTGATGCGTTATGAGGCTGCTGCTGCAGCCAACAAGAGGTAAGGCCAAATCCCAAAGCTGTACTACCCTGCAATATCTCTCTGGATGCATTGTTATCAGTCTTATTTCTCTTCAAGCCCTGTGTGTGAAGGTAGCATATACAGTGCATTTGGAAAGTACCCCTTGACTTTCCCCACATTCTGTTACAGCCTTAAACTAAAATGTATTAAATAGTTTTTTCCCCCTCATCAATCTACACACAATACCCTATAATGACAAAGCAGAAACAGGTTTCTAGAATTTTTAGCAAAGTTATTAAAAATAAAAAGCTGAAGTATCACATTTACATAAGTATTCAGACCCTTTACTCAGTACTTTGTTAAAGCGATTACAGCCTCAGGTCTTCTTGGGTATGACGCTACAAGCTTGGAACACCTGTATTTGGGGAGTTTCTTCCATTCTCTGCAGATCCTCTCAAGCTCTGTCAGGTTGGATGGGGAGGGTCGCTGCACAGCTATTTTCTGGTCTCTCCAGAGGTGTTTGATGGGGTCTCCGGCTGGGCCACTCATGGACATTGAGACTTGTCCTGTAGCCACTCCTGCTTTGTCTTGGCTGTGTGCTAAGGGTCGTTGTCCTGTTGGAAGGTGAACCTTTACCACACTTTGAGATCCTGAGTGCTCTGGAGCAGGTTTTCATCAAGGATCTCTCTGTACTTTGCTTCGTTCATCTTTCCCTCGATCCTGACTGGTCTCCCAGTCCCTGCCACTGAAAAACATCCCCACAGCATAATGCTGCACCCACCATGCTTCACCGTAGGGATGGTGCCAGGTTTCCTTCGCTTGGCATTCAGGCCAAGAGTTCAATCTTGGTTTCCTAAGACCAGAAAATCTTGATTCTCATGGTCTGAGAGTCTTTAGGTGGCTTTTGGCAAACTCCAAGCAGGCAGTCATGTGCCTTTTACTGAGGAGTGGCTTCCGTCTGGCAACTCTATCATAAAGGCCTGATTGGTAGAGTGCTGCAGAGATGGTTGTCCTTCTGGAAGGTTCTCCTATCTCCACAGAGGAACTCTGGAGCTCCTTCAGAGTGATTGTAGGGGGTGGGTCCCAAAGACCCTCCCCATTATTGATTAAGGGGACCTTAAGATTCAGATGTTTTGCTGCAGGCCTTATAATAAGATACTGTTGCTATGTGTCTAAAACTCTGCCGCTATACAGTCTTTGTGGTTAAGCCGTGGCTGTTGCGAGAGTGTGCTTGCAGGCTAGGTCTGAATCCGACCGAAACTAGATAAAGAGAAGTAACCACTGTCTGGTTTTGACATTTTGATCTTGTGTGACAGTGGACAATGCTAATAAATTCAGAGAAGCTACTGTAATAGGTTGCCTTATAAGGTAACCTCAGAGTATTGATACACACATACATTGACGTAGGTGATCACATGTATAAAATCAGCTGTGCCCTTAGGTGCGGTCCAGAACTTACTCGGAAACATGCGTGCTATGTTTCTGATTGTCAACTTCTGTCTGCAATTGCATTAATAAATGTATGATTGATTTACTTAAAGAAGATATTGTCTGACTGCTGATTTCACCAATAAGCCAAAGATTGACAAGGGACAAGAAACCTACCACAACATGACCATCGGGTTCTTGGTCACCTGCCTGACCAAGGCCCTTCTCCCCCGATTGCTCAGTTTGCCCCTGCGGCCCACTCTAGGAAGAGTCTTGATGTTTCCAGACTTCTTCCATTTAAGAAGGATGGAGGCCACTGTGTTCTTGGGGACCTTTAATGCTGCAGAAATGTTTTGGTGTCCTTCCCCAGATCTGTGCCTCGACACAATTCTGTCTCGGAGCTCTACGGACAATTCCTTCAACCTCATTGCTTGGTTTTGCTCCAACATGCACTGTCAACTGTGGGACCTTACATAGACAGGTGTGTGCCTTTCCAGATAATGTCCAATCAATTGAATTTACCACAGATGGACTCCGATCAAGTTGTAGAAACATCTCAAGGATGATCAATAGAAACAGGATGTACGTGAGCTCAATTTCAAGTCTCTTAGCAAAGGGTCTGAATACTTATGTAAATAAGGTATTTCTGTTTTAAAAAAACATACATTTGCTAAAAAAAAATATATATATATATATATATATATATATATAATAATCTTTGTCATTATGGGGTATTGTGTGTAGATTGAGGAAGAACATTTTAGAATTGGGCTGTAACGTAACAAAATGTGGAAAATTTTAAAGGGTCTGAATACTTTCTGAATGCACTGTATCATTTAGCACTGTCAAAATGTGCTGTATTCGGGGTAGGTAATACACTCTCCGAAAAAAAGGTTCTACCCGGAACCAAAAAGGGTTCTACTATGGGGACAGCCGGAGAACCCTTCTGGAACCCTTTTTTCTAAGAGTGTAGGGTCTTAAATTGTTTTGTCAATTGAATGAAAAAAAATCCCGTTCTGAATATTTTAGAGGATGTAGATGTTAAATGATTACCTCAATATATAGATCTCTGACTCATGGTCAAACTCTTTGTGTTTCAGGAAGCAAGCATCTTCTCCTCCACCACCCGGTTCTCCGGCCAAGTCAGACAGGAGATGTCTGCCTTCATGCTTTCGCCGCAGACGTATTACTCCTAACATAAAAAGATTTGGATGATAATGGCACCTTAAGAGCCCCCTCCAGCCGTTGGGAGCTACAATTAATTTGGGGATGAGCACCCTTTACGTCTCCACACAAACCAGTACATAGGGGCACAGACACCATGTCCCCCACATGCTTCCTTTGTTGATGGGAGGGAGGACACTCCTGAGACACAGCACAACTGTATTTTTCATCTGGAGGGGTCAGAAGTGGAGTAGTGACTGATAGCTTCATGTTAGAGCCCAGTGGGCAATGATTCACCATTGATATAGAAGATCTACTATTTTTTCCTTTCTCTATGGCAACCACAGTGATTTTTTTTTTGTCTTCTATATGTAATTTCAGCAGGTGAGACTCTGCTCACTGTAAAGGTCCGACAGTAAATAAACCTGTGGAAAGTTACCAGCGGTCAGGAAAGGGGACGTAACTTTTTCATGTTCCTCTGGTGTGGGCTGGGGGGTTAGGTGTTGGGTTGCTGTCTTTTCTAGGTGTGTTGAAATCTGGATGTACATTGCTAAATGAAAGGTGTCATGGACTTACATTTGCACTGTGAAGATTTAATAAAGCTTTGACTATTTAGATCAACTTAACTCCTTGTCTGTTGTATTTTGCAGTTGTGATGTTACAGCTTTGTTTTTTCTGCGTACATTTTATCAAATAGATTACTGTCCATTGAAGTGTATACTCTGGGTTACATAGACAGACACTGTATTTACAAAGTAACACACATAGTACCATCACCTGTATACTTGTGTCATACATCATTTAAAGCATTTGCCATTCATTCCAAGTGGAGGTAAGTAATTACCACAATACAGTAATTATTGGCTGGGGGAGGTTTTACTGACTTACTTCTCAGTCTCGTTCCACCCCATACCCGAGCTTTTAGTATCTGCTTCTAGTTCCTGCCTCCAGGTGTTTTTTGGGTGCACTGTTTTCCGTTTTCCTTGCAGGTTCCAGGAAAGAGCTAGAGGGAAGTTCAGACACAATCATGAGAAAAACATGATGAATTGTTATGCAGTTGAGGTTTCATTGCTTAATTGAGAAAATTAATCCAGAAGACTCACATGAATTATCTTCTTTCGCACAGAGGCAGACAGACACAAAGAAAGGGGAAGAATAGGTAACAATTAGACACACCAGACAGTAGGCACTTAAAACAATAGAATAGACTGGACACTTTAAAATAGGCTACAGTAACTCTAGACACAAGACACTTAAAATAATAAAAAGACACTGGGCCCTTAAACAATACTAAACACCTAAAATAAGCCCTCCTATCAATTCCAAATGATTAATATGGTTGTTAAATGACAAAGAAAACCCTACTCACAGCCCCTGCTGTAAACACAGATTCCTGTTCTCTCACTTGACTACAGCCATGCTGACCGGTCCACAGCTGACCCTGCTGAACCTTTGATGGGGAGAGATGTTGTCTGAACGTGAGGAGCAGAGGAGTCAGGTTGTAGGACAGGAAACTCGCTCTCAGGTTTCCTCTTGAGGAGGAAGTGGAAATTTCAGTCATGCTACTCTGGGATTACGCACGCACATCTCCTTTAAGATGCTACTGTGCGTGCAGGTGCAAGGAACAAACACCTTGTCCTTCACTCAGGGTAAATTCGCATAGAATTGGTAATCATAGCTAACTCATTCAGAATCATGGAACGGTAGGATTTTACACTAAAACACAACTCCATAGTCCAACCACCACAGTCTTGCACAGAATGGTGAACAGGGCTCTGAGGCTGGGCTACACAGTCATAACCAAAAACAAGACGTGATGCAGCTGCACATGCAAAATCAAAAATAGGTCCCAGTGGCATAGCTAAACATACGCAGATGTAGGATCTTAATTTGAACCAGTTTGCTACAGCAGGAAAATAATCATGCAGCGACAGGAAATGTGAATTATTATGTGGAATATAATTAATGGACAAGTTCTCTTGCAACAGCGTGATCACGATCCTTCATCTGTAGAGTCAAAAGCAAACCCCTATGGTGCAGACACTGGATACACAATCAATAATAACGCCTCTCAACAAAAGGTTCTTCGAAACGTAGGTCTGCGCAGGAGGGCTCCATGTTGTTACTGATAGAAAAACACACATTTAGCTAAGTGGCTGTTTGGCTCCATCACCAGTTGCATTACTTATTCACATCATGTTAATTGTCCTCCGGTTCCTTTGGTGGAGACAAACTAATGAAATGGTCAATGGATCCCCTACACAAGTCAATGTAGTTTGTTACATTTTAGTCATTTAGCAGACCCTTATCCAGAGCGACTTACAGGAGCAATTAGGGTTAAGTGCCTTGCTCAAGGGCACATCGACAGATGTATCACCTAGACAGCTCGGAAATTTGAACCAGCAACCTTTCGATTACTGGCCCAACCCCTTAAACGCTAGGGTACCTGCCGCCATGTAAGCCTTGCTATGCAACTTGGGATGTGAGAGACAACCCCCTAGGCAGACATCAATTCAATGTCTATTTCACGTTGGTTCAATGTAATTTAATTGAAATTATGTGGAAACAAAGTTAATTCAACCAGCGTATGCCCAGTGGGAACAAGTTGATGTATGTGGTCTGAGAGGGACATCAGATCTGTACTGTACTCTACACGCACATCTTCTCCATCTCATCACATTTTCTTACTCCTGTATTCTGACATCGAGGTGAAACAAATTAAGGAGCCAATTAGTGTGACCTGGTACAGTCTCACCACAAAGTGTACTGCATGTTGTCTATAACACTTACCAAGATTACACAAGAATACCATTAGCCTACATGTATCAGCTAAGCTTGCCTCATTATTACAGACATACAAAGAATCAGGGGCTCTGATTCAGATAGGTGGACATTTTGGCATAGGATAAGTGTTGCGGAGAAACTGCATCAGTTCCTGAGTTGATCACGGACACTTGTGAGCAACAGTGAAGGACACTGTATTAGGTCACCTGCCCTCCCAGTAATTCCATTCACAAGAGCTCCTCCTGTGGAACAGGGATGGGTCTGCGCCTTATGCACTCAAGCACAGCAAGTGTCAGATGACAAATCTTTCCAGTAACACTGCCCTACTTACAGTAAGGGTCACATCATGAATGCATCTATAGTACCTTCATAAAGTATTCATTCCCTTGACTTATTCGACATTTTGTTGTGTTACAGGATGAATTCAAAATGGATAAAAAGTACAACTTCTCACCCCTGTACACTCAATACCACATGAAAGTGAAAACATGTTTTTAGAAATGTTTGCAAACGTATTGAAAATTAAATACAAAAATATCTAATTTACATAAGTATTCACCAGGGCCGGATTAAGAAATCATAGGCCCGGGACGTTATTTTGTATAGGCTACTCTGACACTGACAAGCTGAGATCAATCTGGTTTTGAATTCAAACAATAGTCCCGGCCAATATATGTTTTTATTATAGGCTACAGTAGGCTACTAAATAGTTTCCAGTGGCACACTGACTCACCTAATGACGAAGATGAAGCCATAGGCTACTACTCACGGAGATGGCCGATGCGCTCCTCTTGGCAATAGTCAATCCCTTCTATGGATTATATGTCTATGCAGTGGTGTAAAGTATTTAAGTAGTACTTTAAAGTATTTTTACTGAAGTAGAATGACTTTTTTTGGGGTATCTATACTTACTATTTAAATTTTGACTACATTTACTCTACTACATTCCTAAAGAAAATTATTTGAAGAAAATAATCGCAATCACACTGCACACTGTCTTAACCTATCTGGACAGAAGGAATAACCAAGTAAGAATGCTGTTCATTGACTACAGCTCAGAATTTAACCCTAGGTCTCGACCATGCCCTGTGCAACTGGGTCCTGGATTTCCTGACGGGCCTCCCCCAGGTGGTGAGGGTAGAAAACAACATCTCCACCCCGCTGATCCTCAACACTGGGGCCCCACAAGGGTGCATTCTCAGCCCTCTCCTGTACTCCCTGTTCACCCATGACTGCGTGGCCATGCATGCCTCCAACTCAATCATCAGGTTTGCAGATGACACTACAGTGGTAGGCTTGATTACCAACAACGACGAGACGGCCTACAGGGAGAAGGTGAGGGCACTCGGAGTGTGGTTTAAGGAAAATAACCTCTCACTCAATGTCAACAAAACAAAGGAGATGATCGTGGACTTCAGGAAACAGCAGAGGGAGCACCCCCCTATCCACATCGACGGGACAGTAATGGAGAAGGTGGAAAGTTTTAAGTTCCTCGGCGTACACATCACAGACAAACTGAAATGGTCCACCCACACAGACAGCGTGGTGAAGTAGGCGCAACAGTGATCATCAAGGACAACAACCACCCGAGCCACTGCCTGTTCACCCTGCTATCATCCAGAAGGCGAGGTCAGTACAGGTGCATCAAAGCTGGGACCGAGAGACAGAAAAACAGCTTCTATCTCAAGGCCATCAGACTGTTGAACAGCCATTACTAACATTGAGTGGCTGCTGCCAACATACTGATTCAAATCTCTAGCCACTTTAATAATACAAAATTGGATGTAATAAATGTATCACTAGCCACTTTAAACAATGTTTACATACCCTACATTATTCATATCAAAAGTATATACTGTACTCTATACCATCTACTGCATCTTGCCTATGCCGTTCGGCCATCGCTCATCCATATATTTATATGTACATATTCTTATTCATTCCTTTACACTTGTGTGTATAAGGTAGTTGTTGTGAAATTGTTAGATTACTTGTTAGATATTACTGCATGGTCAGAACTAGAAGCATTTCGCTACACTCGCATTAACATCTGCTAACCATGTGTATGTGACAAATAGAATTTGAAGAAAATAATGTACTTTTTACTCCATACATTTTCCCTGACACCCAAAAGTACTGGTTTCATTTCAAATTTTTAGCAGGACAGAACATGGTCCAATTCAAACACTTATCAAGATAACATCCCTGGTCATATATTTTGAAATTACATTTACTTTTGATACTTAAGTATATTTAAATCCAAATACGTTTAATCTAGTAGTATTGTACTGTGTGCCTTTCACTTTTACTTGCGTCATTTTCTTTTAAGGTATCTTTACTTTTACTCAAGTATGACTATTGGGTACTTTTTCCACCACTGTGTCTTTGGCCACAACGCAACAAGCTGTATTTTCGGTGAGCATGCTGCCCAAATCGTGGCCTGTAAGCAACCGGTAACTGCCCAAATGAACAGATTACTCACTCAGTGAATGAGCACTGATGGTTCACATTGGATGGTCTGTCAAAACATTTTCTCTGTGTCTAGGGTGAGTGTGTTTTGGAGCCAAGCCCATTAAGGGTTGTGGTAGCAACTTTGTCACCTTCCTCAGCGATTCCAAATCAAATCCAAGTTTATTTGTCACGTGCGCCGAATACAACAGTGAAATGCTTACTTACAGGCTCTAACCAATAGTGCAAAAAAAGGTATTAGGTGAACAATGGGTAAGTAAAGAAATTAAAACACCAGTAAAAAGACAGTGAAAAATAGCAGTAGCGAGGCTATAAAAGTTGCGAGGCTACATACAGACACCAGTTAGTCAGGCTGATTGAGGTAGTATGTACATGTAGATATGGTTAAAGTGACTATGCATTCATGATGAACAGAGAGTAGCAGTAGCGTAAAAGTGGGTGGTGGGTGGCGGGACACAATGCAGATAGCCGGGTTAGCCAATGTGCGGGAGCACTGGTTGG
Source organism: Brachymystax lenok tsinlingensis (assembly GCA_030435695.1). NCBI lineage: Eukaryota > Metazoa > Chordata > Actinopteri > Salmoniformes > Salmonidae > Brachymystax > Brachymystax lenok. The sequence goes on along the minus strand of CM059793.1, from coordinate 21,820,796 downwards.
CCATGCGGTAGTAGAGAGAACAGTCTATGACTGGGGTGGCTGGGGTCATTGACCATTTTTAGGGCCTTCCTCTGACACCGCCTGGTGTAGAGGTCCTGGATGGCAGGCAGCTTAGCCCCAGTGATGTACAGGGCCGTACGCACTACTCTCTGTAGTGCCTTGCAGTCGGAGGCCGAGCAATTGCCGGACCAGGCAGTGATGCAACCAGTCAGGATGCTCTCAATGTTGCAGCTGTAGAACCTTTTGAGGATCTCAGGACCCATGCCAAATCTTTTTAGTTTCCTGAGGGGGAATAGGCTTTGTCGTGCCCTCTTCACGACTGTCTTGGTGTGTTTGGACCATTCTAGTTTGTTGGTGATGTGGACACCAAGGAACTTGAAGCTCTCAACCTGCTCCCCTACAGCCCCGTCGATGAGAATGGGGGCGTGCTCGGTCCTCCTTTTCCTGTAGTCCACAATCATCTCCTTAGTCTTGATTAAGTTGAGGGATAGGTTGTTATTCTGGCACCACCCGGCCAGGTCTCTGACCTCTTCCCTATAGGCTGTCTCGTCGTTGATCAGGCCTACCACTGTTGTGTCGTCTGCAAACTTAATGATGGTGTTGGAGTCTTGCCTGGCCATGCAGTTGTGGGTGAACAGGAAGTACAGGAGGGGACTGAGCACGCACCCTTGGGGGGCTCCAGTGTTGAGGATCAGCATGGCAGATGTTTTGCTACCTACACTCACCACCTGCGGGCGCCCCGTCAGGATGTCCAGGATCCAGTTGCAGAGGGAGGTGTTTAGTCCCAGGATCCTTAGCTTAGTGATGAGCTTGGAGGGTACTATGGTGTTGAACGCTGAGCTGTAGTCAAAGAATAGCATTCTCACATAAGTGTTCCTTTTGTCCAGGTGGGAAAGGACAGTGTGGAGTGCAATAGAGATTGCATCATCTGTGGATCTGTTTAGGCGGTATGCAAATTGGAGTGGGTCTAGGGTTTCTGGGATAATGGTGTTGATGTGAGCCATTACCAGCCTTTCAAAGCACTTCATGACTACGGACGTGAGTGCTACGGGTCTGTAGTCATTTAGGCAGGTTGCCTTTGTGTTCTTGGGCACAGGGACTATGGTGGTCTGCTTGAAACATGTTGGTATTACAGACTCAATGTTGAAAATGTCAGTGAAGACACCTGCCAGTTAGTCAGCACATGCCCGGAGCACACATCCTGGTAAACAGTCTGGCCCTGCAGCCTTGTGTATGTTGACCTGTTTAAAGGTCTTACTCACGTCGGCTACAGAGAGCGTGATCACACAGTTGTCCGGAACAGCTGATGCTCTCATGCATGCCTCAGTGTTGCTTGCCTCGAAGCGAGCATAGAAGTGATTTAGCTCGTCTGGTAGGCTCGTGTCACTAGGCAGCTCGCGGCTGTGCTTCCCTTTGTAGTCTGTAATAGTTTGCAAGCCCTGCCACATAAGATGAGCGTCGGAGCCAGTGTAGTATGATTCAATCTCAGCCCTGTACTGACGATTTGCCTGTTTGATGGTTCGTCGCAGAGCATAGCAGGATTTCTTGTAAGCTTCCGGGTTAGAGTCCCACACCTTGAAAGCGGCAGCTCTACCCTTTAGCTCAGTGCAAATGTTGCCTGTAATCCATGGCTTCTGGTTGGCGTATGTACGTACAGTCATTGTGGGGACGACGTCCTCAATGCACTTATTGATAAAGCCAGTGACTGATGTGGTGTACCCCTCAATGCCATCGGAATAATCCTGGAACATGTTCCAGTCTGTGATAGCAAAACAGTCCTGTAGTTTAGCATCTGCTTCATCTGACCACTTTTTTATAGACAGAGTCACTGGTGCTTCCTGCTTTAGTTTTTGCTTGTAAGCAGGAATCAGGAAGATAGAGTTGTGGTTGGATTTACCAAATGGAGGGCGAGGGAGAGCTTTTTGCGCATCTCTGTGTGTGGAGTACATGTGATCTAGAATTTTTTTCCCTCTGGTTGCACATTTAACATGTTGATAGAAATTTGGTAGAACTGATTTAAGTTTCCCTGCATTAAAGTCTCCGGCCACTAGGAGCGCCGACTCTTGATGAGTGGTTTCCTGTTTGCTTATTTCCTTATACAGCTGACTGAGTGCGGTCTTAGTGCCAGCATCTGTCTGTGGTGGTAAATAAACAGCCACGAAGAGTATAGCTTAAAACTCTCTAGGCAAGTAGTGTGGCCTGCAATTTATCACAATATACTCTACTTCAGGCGAGCAAAATCTAGACTTCCTCAGATTTCGTGCACCATCTGTTGTTTACAAATATGCAGACCACCCGTCTTACCGGAGTGTGCTGTTCGATCTTGCCGGTGCAGCGTATATCCCGCTAGCTGAATATCCATGTCGTCATTCAGCCACGATTCCATGAACCATAGGATATTACAGTTTTTTTATGTCCCGTTGGTATGATATTCGTGATCGTACCGTCTAATTTATTGTCCAATGATTGCATGTTGGCGAGTAATATTGACGGTAACGGCAGCTTTCCCACTCGCCTTCTGCGGATCCTCACGAGGCATCCCGCTCTGTGTCCTCTGTATCTGCGTCTCTTCCTCTTGCAAATAACGGGGATGTTGGCCCTGTCGGGTATTTGGAGAATGTCCTGTGCGTCCTGCTTGTTGAAGAAAAAATCTTAGTCTAATCCGAGGTGAGTGATCGCTGTCCTGATATCCAGAAGCTCTTTTTTTGCCGTAAGATACGGTTGCAGAAACATTATGTACAAAATAAGTTACAAATAACGTGAAAAAACCACATAATAGCACAATTGGCTGGGCGCCCGTAAAACTGCTGCTATTTCTTCCGGCGCCCATTTGCATGGCATAGATGACCCACTGTTCATTGACCACCAGATAATGAGGTTGAATAATTACTGTAAGACTGTCTGAACAACAATAAGTAAGATAAAAATGGAACACACCATTACAGGTAGCCTAGTGGGGGCGACAGGTAGCCTAGTGGGGCGGCAGGTAGCCTAGTGGTTGAAGCGTTGGGCCAGTAACTGAAAGGTTGCTAGATTGAATTCCCGAGCTGACAAGGTATAAATCTGTCGTTCTGCCCCTGAACAAGGCAGTTAACCCACTGTTCCTAGGCCAACATTGAAAATAAGAATTTGTTCTTAACTGACTTGCCTAGTTAAACAAAGGTTAAATAAAAAACAAAGGTCGGCCGTGTGCAGCTGTCCTATCGCCTCTGACCACAGAACAGTGGCAGTCATGTTCTTTTCATTTCCTGACAATTCTACATGTTGTTAAACCACCGTTCGTCAAACACACAGCATGTGATCTACTGCTCATGGCGAATACATTTCACAAAAATCACAAACACATCAATCTAAATAAAAATCATTTATTTTCATTAATATTATTATCATCATTCTACCTAGAGCAGAGAAAAGGTCCACCATGCCACTTCAGTACTACAGTGTGTGGAGGCTGAGCTCAGGTCTGCCGAGGGGCTGAACACAGACGGACAGACAGACCGAGGGGGAGGGAAGGCGGGGGGCAGGCTCACACTCCTTTTCATTCTTCATGCTTAGTTTAACGAGGGGCGGGGGGGGCTAATGACAGGAAAGTATTTTTTTCTAGTCTTTGAAACTTTCTGTTTACCTAATGATAAGAGGAAGGGTGTCAGGGGCAGCAGTGAGACATCAAGCTCATTGGTCTGGCTGCTTCACATGTAACTGGGGCAAGCCAACCATAGACTGACACAGAGGAGGGTGTGAGTGTGTGTGTGTGTTCATGTAGGTGTGTGTGTGTGTGTCCGTATGAACATCTGAGTGTATTACTGGTCGGCGGTGCTTTGATCCATTGTCACTGTACACTTGAAGAGGTTTCTGCCACAAAGGGGTCACAATTTGAGGTAACAAATGTTCTTCTGAAAGACAAAAAGGGAAGAGAAATGATACTGTTGATGCTTATTTATTTTAAGAAATATAAATGTGATTTTATTAAAAATATTTAAATAGCAGCGTTAACCCAGGGCAATAGAATAATTGAGAACAACGGAACAATTTAGAACAATTTCACTGAACCTGCTTGGACACCTGACACTGAGCTAAATTTCTCTCAGACCAAGAGAATGTTAAAATTTACAATAAGACCACAGTGTTCGTGTTTCTCTCACTTACCTGCTTTCATCGAGCTGTAGTGGATCCACTGGACACCATATTGCCATCCGCATTAGAGAGCGACTGTTCCTTCAGCACAGGATCTTAGTAGAAGAGTCATCATGTTTTAGATCATATCCTCTTTCCTCAATGCCATAATAACCGGAAATTCACAACAGAAGTAGTCAGCAGGAGTCGTTCAGGTTGCGTTACTCACAGAAGTAGGGGTGCTCCATGGCCTCTGTGGCCGTCAGTCTCTGCTGGTGGTCGTAGCGCAGCAGCTTATCCAACAGGTCCAGAGCCTCAGGGCTCACCAGGTGCTGGTTGTCTGTCTGGACAAACTGCTCCCAGCGTTTCCGTGTCTGCCTGAGGGGGGAGACAGAGAGCTAACGTACCCTATGCTCACTTCAATACAACAGTATTATCACCTGGGAAAGAATGTTTCCTTTTCTGGATCTAGTATTATCCCCTGGGAAAGAATGTTTCCTTTTCTGGATCTAGAGGGCCACTGTCTGATAAAGATGGTCTAAATCTATAGGGATTCATCTAGCGTAGAATTGGTACTTGTGTGGAACTCACCCATCTCTTAAGCTCTATAGTCTACACACAGTTAAGTGCCTGCAGAAATTATTCACACAACTTGACTACTTGCATTTTTGTTGTTACAGCCTGAAAAAAAAAAGGCAAATTGGAATTATGTTTTAAGACATTTGTACAAATTAATTAAATTAAAACCTGAAATGTCTTGATTGAAAAAATATTCCACCCCTTTGTTATGGCAAGCCTAAATAACTTCAGGAGTAAAAATCTGCTTAACAAGGCACATAATAAGTTGCATAGACTCACTGTGTTCAATAAGTGTTTAACATGATTGTTGAATGACTACCTCATCTCTGTACCCCACACATACAGTTAGCTGTAAGGGCCCTCAGTCAAGAAGTGAATTTCAAACACAGATTCAACCACAAAGGCCAGGGAGGTTTTTCCAATACCTTGCAAACATCTATTGGTAAAAGTACACATTGAATATCCCTTTGAGCATGGTGCAGTTATTAATGACACTTTGGATGGTGTATCAATACACCCAGTCACTACAAAGATACGAGTCTCCTTCCTAACTCAGTTGCCGGAGAGGAAGGAAACCGCTCATGGATTTCACCATAAGGCCAATGGTGACTTTAAAACAGTTAGCGTTTAATGGCTGTGATAGGAGAAAACTGAAGATGGATCGACAACATTGTAGTTACTCCACAATACTAACCTAAATAACAGAGTGAAAAGGAAGCCTGTTCATAAAACAAATATTCTAAAACATGCTTCCTGTTTGCAATAAGGCACTAAAGTAAAACTGCAAAAAACGTAGCAAAGATATTAACTTTCTGTTCTGAAAATTAAGCATTATGTTTGGGGAAAATCCAACACATCACTGAGTAACACTTTTCATATTTTCAAGCATGGTGGTGTTTGCATCATGTTATGGGTATGCTTGTCATCAGCAAGGACTAGGAAGTAATATATTTTTTTATTCAATGGAATAGAGCTAAGCACTGGCAAACGCCTACAGGAAAATCTGGTTCAGTCTGCTTTCCAACAGACACTGGGAGACAAATTAAAAGGTAATTATAATTTTAGGTTATTACCTTTTAACAGGTAATAACCTAAAACACAAGGCCAAATATACACTGGAGATGCTTACCAAGATGACATTGAATGTTCCTGTGTGGCCTAGTTACAGTTTTGATAAAAAAAAATTGTCTTGAAGATATTAGAGACTTGAAAATGACTGTATAGCAATGATCAACAACCAACTTGACAGAGCTTGAAGAATAAAACAATTTTTAAAATGTGCAAATATTGTACAATACAGGTGTGCAAAGCTCTTAGAGACTAACCCAGAAAAACTCACAGCTGTAACCGTTGCAAAAGGTGATTCTAACATGTACTGACTTAGGGGTGTGAATACTTATGTTAATTCGATATTTATGTTTTTAATTTTAAATAAATTTGCTAACATTTCTAAAAACATGTTTTCACTTTGTCATTATGGGGTATTGTGTGTAAATGGGTGAGAAAAAAAATATATTTAGTCAATTTTGAATTCAGGCTGTAATATAACAAAATGTGGAATAAGTCAAGGGGTATGAATACTTTCTGAAGGTACTGTACATGTCTCAATGGCACTCCCTGTTGGTACTCACTGGCCAAGAAGATCCTTGAAGCGTGGGTCCAGTTCAATGTGGTATTTGCGCAAGTAACCAAAAAGCTCATCTGTCCCCAGGACTTTGGCAATTCGGACCAGCTGAAATCAGAACAGTGTCAATTTCACATACGTGTTTCTGTTTGTCTTAGGGAATATTTGTTCATGTACAAGCTAATTTGGTAAGTACATGTTATCATCAGGTAGTGAATGTGTTATCTGCTCTAATAGATTGTAGCAGTCAGTGTTATCATATTATGAGAGGTCTAGATGAGACAAGTTAGTAGTTATAAAGGGTGTAATAAGATTGGTTGTAGTGAGATTAAAGGAAGTTTGGTAGTGACAACAGAAAGGGTCAGTTCAGTGGTAAATTAATTGGATACCTGGTCATAATTGTCCTGGCCATGGAAGAAGGGCTCTTTCTGGAAGATCATACTGGCCAGCATGCAGCCCAGACTCCACATGTCCAAACTATAGTCATACATCTGACAGGAAACCACAAAACGCATCAGTTACGGTTAAACATCAATATACAAACAGATACCAATTACAATTAAATTGGTACACAATAACACTGGAGCACTATTCGTTTACAGGATGACCTTGTGTCGGTGTGTGTGTTTGCTTGCATGTGCTGGGGATTTACCTGGTAATCCACCAGTAACTCAGGTCCCTTAAAGTAGCGAGATGCTACTCTGACATTGTATTCCTGTGCAGGATGGTAGAATTCTGCAAGGCCCCAGTCTATCAGGCGTAGCTGCAGCACAAAAACACAAACCACATAGTGTTAGAATAGAAACCACATTGAAAATGTGGCACACAGGGGATATTACTGCTGCTACTAAAAACGTTTTGAAGTCCTGTATGTGCCCTGATGCCATCTGGTGGCAATGAGAATACTGTATTTGACAAAGATTAAAATAGTTATACTTCCATTCAATATTGGTGAAGAAATAACTGAAGTCACTTCAGACAAATCTCTGACAATTTATGTAAGCTTTGTAGACTTTTCAAACAGCTTGAGCAGAGCCGAAAAACTTTGGACAAGACACATAACAACATCGGACTCCTCGAGCTTACCAAGGGTCTACACAACTAAGTTTGTAAAAGGTTAAGAGCTCCCCCTACCTTCCTCATCTGGTGGTCAATCATCACATTGTGGGGCTTGACGTCACGGTGCATAATACCCATACTGTGACAGTAGTCCAGAGCCTGAAAACCCAAAAACCCAAATCATGTCATAGGCATCAAAATAATGACTAGAAACCACAAACTAATCCCACAGTTAGGAAGGTAAAAAAGGTAGGACTGGGAGTGTATGTGAAAAAACACGGGGTAAAACTGCAAGGCTCACCTTTAGTAGTTCATACATGTAAAAACGTATATCAAAATCTGTTAACTTCTGGTAGAGCTCCTGGGGAGAGAAGAAAAGTTTAAGATTTAATTAGCAGAAAGCAAGTATGTGATGCATGCATCCATGATGCAACACATACTGTTTAACTAAACACTTTCAACCAACCATACAGACACACAGAAACACATTGAGTGCAAAATTCTCTGGACAATGCAATGCTAAGTCATGGCTACCAACATGGTATTTGAAACTAATAAGCTATATAAGCCTTATTGGGTAACATGACCAAGTTTCCCCACTCATGACACCATCCCAAAACAGTACAACCCCATGCCTAGAGGGAATGATTCTACCTTAAAATCTGTGTTATTGATGCATTCAAAGACAAGAGCAGGCGTTCGGGACTGCAGAGAGATGAGAGAGAGAGAGAGAGAGAGAGAGAGATGAGACAGAACAAATAAGGTGGGGAATCAGAGAAACTTGGAAATATTCCAATCTCATTGATAAATCAAACATTAAAAATGACATCAGGCTATGAGCCATATTTACTGGGAGGAAAAGGTAGAGCACACATCATTGTGCAGTGGCTTAATACCCTTAACAAACAGCAGAAGCACATCAACACAGATAAAGCATGAAATAATATAATTACAAGGAATCACATCCCAATTTTGTCCCGGCTGCTATTGAAATCATGTGTTTTGTAATTAAAGATAAAGCCATGTTAATATTAGCCTCATTAATTCCCATGATCAACATTCCCATTTCTGTTATTGTAGGTAGCAGCATAGTGAACATGTGATGAAGAAATGATTTGATGAGGTAATTGTCTCCCTTGCATCCATAAACATTCTCAAAATAACCCTGCCAAAATGTGAGAAAGACTGTCCTGTTTCGCCTGCTTCTAGATCATTAGTCAGTTAACTTAGTTAGTCCAAGACTTAATCTGTGAGTAAGATGACTAGTTTGCAGAACTTTAAAACAGTCTAGTGAACCTCACTAAAAGAATAACCAACACATTCACAATCTGTAAAGTAAATTATGCTAATATTATAAAGTGTAAGAATGTTAATTCAACAGCCATTATATGTATAGGAACATTCACAAAATAAATTCACAATATAAACAAATCTGATATTTGAAGGGGTAAGGAAGTGGCCAGGTAATCAGGTGAATAAGAACTAGCCCATGGCTAGAAGAAAGCAGAGCTGTAAGACATACCACAGGGTCTTTCACTGTGTCCACCAATCGGATGATGTTGGTTCCCCCTCGCAGATTCTCCAGGATCTTGATTTCACGCTTGATTTTCTTTTTCTTGACAGGCTAATCAGGGTCATAATAACAGAGACATACAGTCAGACCAGGATGTAGCCTAAACGTTTGACCATGGAGGATGTGACTTCATTTATAACAACATATAGCCTAACTGTAATGGTGACAGCATCATCCAGGTATCCACCTTACCTAGATACTTAGATGTTTTGCTGGTTGATTCGTACTTACACTATGTGTTTAAAGTAAACAGACCACAAATCCACCTCTACTGGAGTACACAGACAAACAAAGCAGCCCTTGACCAACTTACCTTGAGGATTTTGACCACCACCTTCTCATTGTTGTTGATGTTGATGGCCTCAAAGACCTCACTGTACTTCCCCCTGCCGAGCTTCCGCACCAACTGGTAGTCTTCCTGGTTACTAGATGAGAGAGAATAGGAGAACAGATACAGTGCCTTCAGAAAGTATTCATACTCCTTGACTTATTCCACATTTTGTTGTGTATGAAGTCAAAATGTATTAAATCGATTTCCCCCTTCCCCATGTACACACACAACACCCCATAATGACAAAGTGAAAACATGTTTAAAAATGTTTTTGCAAAATAGTTGAAAATGAAATACAGATCTGGTGGATTCGGAAAGCATTTTGTTACATTACAGCCTTATTCTAAAATTGATTAAATCGTTTTTTCCCCCCTCAATCTACACACAATACCCCGTAAATGCAAATGTATTAAAAATACAAAACTAAAATATCACATTTACATAAGTATTCAGAACCTTTACTTTGGCAGCGATTACAGCATCGAGTCTGGTAGGTATGAAGCTACAAGCTTGGCACACCTGTATTTGGGGAGTTTCTCTCATTCTTCTCTGCAGACCCTCTCAAGCATTGTCAGGCTGGATGGGGAGCGTAGCTGCACAGCTATTTTAGGTCTCTCGAGATATGTTAGATCGGGTTAAAGTCTAGGCTCTGGCTGGGCCGCTAAGGACCGAAGCCACTCCTGCGTTGTCTTGGCTGTGTGGAACATACCCTCAGCTGCCACCACCATGCTTCACCGTTTCTTCCAGATGTGACACTTGGCATTCAGACCAAAGAGTTCAATCTTGGTTTCATCAGACAGGAGATTCTTGTTATTCATGGTGTGAGAGTCGTTTGTGCGTCTTTTGGCAAACTCCAAGCGGGCTGTCATGTGCCTTTTACTGAGTGGCTTCCGTCTGGCCACTCTACCATAAAGGCCTGATTGATGGAGTAATGCAGAGATGGTTTCCCTTCTGGAAGGTTCTCCCATTTCCACAGAGGAACTCTAGAGCTCTGTCAGAGTGACCATCGGGATGCCTGACCAAGGCCCTTCTCCACCGATTGCTCAGTTTCATTTAAGAAGGATGGAGGCCACTGTGTTCTTGTGGACCTTCAATGCTGAATAATTTTGTTGGTACCTTTCCCCAGATCTGTGCCTCGACACAATCCTGTCTCAGCGCTCTACAGACAATTAATTTGATCTCATGTCTTGGTTTTTGCTCTGACATGCACGGTCAACTGTGAGACCTTATATAGACAATTGTGTGCCTTTCCAAATCATGTCTAATCAATTGAATTTACCACAGGTGTACTCCAAGTTGTAGAAACATCTCAAGGATGATCAATGGAAACAGGATGCACCGAGTCTCATAGCAAAGGGTCTGAATACTTATGTAAATAAGGTATTTATATTTTTTGTTTGTAATAAATTTGCAAACATTTCTAAAAACCTGTTTTCACTTTGTCATTATGGGGTATTGGTGAGTCTTTCTGGCTATGTCTCTAAGACCTTTCCACACCTGGATTGTGCAACATTTGTCAATTATTCTTTCATAATTATTCAAGCTCTGTCAAATTGGTGGTTGGTCATTGCTAGACAACCATTTTCAGGACTTGCCATAGATTTTCAAGTATATTTCAGTCCAAACTGTAACTTGGCCACTCAGGAACCGTCACAGTATTCTTGGTAGGCAACTCCAGTGTAGATTTAGGTTATTGTCCTGCTGAAAGGTGAATTAATCTCCCAGTGTCTGGTGGAAGGCAGACTAAACCAGGTTTTCCTCCAGGATTTTGCCTGTGCTTAGCTCCATTCCATTTACTTTTTATCCTGAAAATCTCCCCAGTCTTTAACGATTACTAGCATACCCATAACATGATGCAGTCACCACTATACTTGTAAATATGGAGAGTGGTACTCAGTAATGTATTGGATTGGATTTGCCCCCAAACATAACACTTTGTATTCAGGACAATGACTGAATACAAAGTTAATTGTATGTGTAGGGTACAGAGGTTTTATTGTTAGACATAAAATACTGTAAAAACACCAGTAAATCAGCTCCAAGTTATTTTAATTTTGGAAATCTGTTTCAAAGTATTCTCACGCAAATTAGATAGCAGTGTTGCAGTTCTTGACACTAACTATGTTTTTCACACCCAAAAGTTCTGTGTGTATCAAGAATGGTCCACTACACAAAGGAAATCCAGCCAACTTGACAACTGTGGGAAGCATTGGAATCAACATGAGCCAGCATCCCTGTGGAATGCTTTCGACACCTTGTAGAGTCCATGCGCAACGAATTGAGGCTGTTCTGGGGGAAAAAGGGTGGGGTGCAACTCAATATTAGCAAGGTGTTCCTAATGTTTTGTAAACTCAGTATATGTGATCGTATACAAATGCAAGCAAGGTAATAAATTACGTTTTAGTCAAATATATCTGTTTGGACTTAAGTATTGCGGTCAATTTTCAGTCTACAAATTATTTGTAATCATGTTCTGGCCCCCCTGACCATCTGCTCAAGAAAAATAAAATTGTGCCGTGGCTGCATCTAGTTGATGATCCCTGGCCCAAAGTCATTGCACACAGCACAGAAGAAGCCAAAAAGACAACATGAGAACAAGCGGGCATAAACGCTCATACATAAAAAATAAAAAAAGACAAAACATTTAATAACATTGATTCTTGCGATACAGGCATTTGGAATATCACACAAAAACATACATTATAATTAATTTGACATATCATCCAGCCGTAACTCAAAGATATCTGCAGAAAGAATGGGGTATCAGCTAGGACATGGCACCTTGAGTTTGAACAAATCTATTTTGGTTATTGAACTACAGTAAGAGAAGTGGATTTACAACCGGGAAACGGAATTACGATAACGGAATTATATCATGGGTCCATGATCTGTACTACACAGAAATGCATAACTATTGATATGAATGTCATTCTCCTCATGTTTCACTGTATTGTACTGTCCTACTGTACTGCATTGGACTGTACTCTGTGCTCTACTCACTGTACAATAGTGCAGGGGTTCCCAAACTTTTTCACTCAGGCCCCCCTTCCAGCATTGGAGTACATCCAGCAAAGGATGATATGAGGAAATGTAGTCCATTTCAGAAGAACAGAATAGCATACTCTGAGTTGTCCTAATGTTAGGTCCTGATCTGGCTATGCCAAATGGCTCTGGGTTACACTAGTTCATTCAGCAGACAAGATTTGCTAAGAATTCCGTGGCATAATTTTATAGTATGAAGAATACAATTGGACAAAGCTGAATAAAAAAGGATATTTCCTCCAAACGATTTGAGGTAGTGCCCACGTGCGGCTATTCTGTGTTCAGCGTTTAACAAAGAAATAGGTATTCCTATTAGGGATACACGATATATCAGTGAACATATCGTAATAAAAATGCCAACATCGGTATCAGCCGATGTCTAGTTTAACGCCCATGTGCAAAACCGATGTCAAACCTGACGTGCATACCTATATAATCTAGGTACATGTAATGACGCCACATAAAATGTTGCGTTACACGTGCAACACAGAATTCCTAACCTAGGTGGATCAAGTAGTCAACAAGTCGAGCAGTCATTTGAAAGAGTAAGAACATTTCAGCGAGACAACTCAAAGGAGAAATCCATTAAAGCCAAGATAATGGGATTCATAGCCCTTGAAAATCAACCGTTCACTGTTACATAGTAATAGCGTCACTGCTATTAGCTTCACGACATACATACTATGGAACGCCATTTGGGTCTTTGCTAGTCAAAAAATATACAGTGGCACTGTCAAAGCTGTACAAACAAGTCTGCAAACAAGCAAACACCAGCCACAAATTATGTGTTTACAATACCGCGTTGGTAATAAAGCATCATATGTTCGACCGCAACTTCTGGGGTAGCTAGCTTTAGCTTGGTACCTAGCTAGCATTCTTAGCAATGATTTAGGAATCCTTGTGAGTAAGTATTATCTAAGTTGCCAGTTGTTGTTCGCCTATTGAAATTGAACTTCAGTTCATGAAAATAAATAGCTAGCCAGCTATTTAAACCTGTTGCCCAAAGCTAACGTTATAAGCAGCCAGCTAGCTTCATCTGGCTAGTGAGGCTCGACCGGACCGGGTTATGTGTTGTGAAGCTAGCCACAATAAGGATTAGGCACAATTGTGGAATTTGCGGTTTGCCTTCAAAATAAAACTATGTCATTGACAGTGATGCAAATGAATACAAATAGTAGAATTATGCCATTTTTATTTTGAAGGCTAACCGCAAATTCCACTATTGTGGCTAATCCTTATTGTGGCTAGCTACACATAGACGGGTCCGACCACCATTAATCAAATAAGAACGGTTTCATAAATGAGAGTTGTTTTAGATGACGACACCTAGGTTATGACGTTTTGCTATGTTTTTGGGGAAGAACATTGTTTGCATCCATGATCTAGCTAGCTTATTTTTTTATAACCAGCACTGTAGGTGCGTGAGACAACTTTACCAGCATCATAGCATACGTATCGATTAATGTTGTGACGAGTGAAATCAATGTATAATAACTATGTAAAAAATTGTGAACGCGTTAAATTATTATGTGACGTGCAGTCATATTCAGTTCCTGATTGGTCAACAGGCTTATTTGACACGTCAAATAGTGTTATTTGACACGCAAAGAACCAAACGGCATTCCATAGAAATCCTGGTTGTGAATGAAATGACTGAACAAATGAACATTGAAACAGCACAGCAAGTAAGTGAAAGAAATAGGTTTTGATTATGTTTTACTGGTAATGGGGACATACGCAAATGCCAACAAAATAACTTTTTGGTCAGTGTGGTGTGTGTGTAACCTATATTTAACTAGGCAAGTCAGTTAAGAACAAATTCTTATTTACAATGACGGCTTACCCCGGCCAAACCTGGACGGCGCTGGGCCAATTGTGCACCGCCCTATAGGACTCCCAATCACGGCCAGATGTGATACAGCCAGGATTTGAACCGGGGACTGTAGTGACGCCTCTTGCACTGAGATACAGTGCCTTAGACCGCTGCGTCCGTGTGTGTGTTAACTATTTAACTGTACTAGAATGCTTAAAAGGCCGCTAAAATGTTTAATATCGGTTATCGGTATCGTTTTGTTTGGCAAGGAAAATATCGGATATCGGCCAAAAATGTCATATTGGTGCATCACTAATTCCTATATGATTAATTTATAACTTTAGTTGTTCCACAAACATTGGGCTATGTTTTTTTTTTATACATTGTCAGTCTGCATGATGCGACTAATGAGGATTTGAAAAAAGTTGCTTGAAAGGCATGAGCTCTGCTTAGTTTTTTGCACAGGCTGTACACACTATATCAGTCACTCACTCACAATTTGACAAGCATTTGATAATGCCTAGAATTTAACGGCGGCATCCGCTTTGTGTGGCAGTAATGCACCCTAACAAAATCCATGACGTTTGCGGCCAGTGGCCGTTGTGCCCTTCTCCCTGAGTGCTGCACGCTCCAACACATGATCGGGTCTTTCTCACAGGCTACAAGTGAAGACAGACGCATCGGGGACGCAACTGCGCGTGTCCTTATCCAATTCCGAGGTGCATATGGAAGATATTGGAAGAACTGTCCACATTTACTTTTCATCAGCCAACAAGATGTGCAGCATTTTTATGGGGAAAATTATCTTCCCCAAACTTGAAACTCACGCGGCGCTCATGTATTTTGTCTTTACATATACTAAATAATGTGTGTTTTGATTATGAATGGAACATTATCATGCACCTGTAGCGAAACAGGGGCAGCGGTAAAAAATAAGTCATCTATGCACTTAAATAGCGAATGGAGGACGCTTTTCCCCAGTAGTTTATTTTCATGCCAGCCAGGTAGGTTATACTCCTGTTGTAAATATAAGCAATGTGCTTAATATTAGGAAAGTTAAGAAATAAACAGAGTAGGCCTAGACTGTAGAAAGCTGATCCTCCTCTTTGTAGTAGAGGCTATCACTGTTTTCTTGCGCAATTGCATAGCCTATTGAAATGTTGCGCAACATGAGCTCATGGGCTCTCATTAAGTATTTGATTCGATTTTCGAAAAAACATTTGCATTGATGTCAGAGTGATTAGAGCGAGAGTGTTGAGTAACAGGCAGTTAGCAAGTTTGGTAGGCTACTACTAATCAGCAGCATCAGAGCTTGGAGAAGCCTAATTATTGTGACTAAACGGTCATGTGGAATTTGACTGCGTTCATGACTCGTGACCGCCGGTGTGGTGATAATACAGTCACTGCAACAGCCCTACTCATGGGTAGGTGTCAGTAAGAGCTGGGAGAAGTGACATTAACTGGAGATTTAGAGAGAGAAAGGCAGAGAGAGGGACAGGTTGCCCAGACTGTTTTAACAGTCTTGGTTTGACCACCAGACAACAGAAAGACAAAGAAAAGAGTTATGAGCTGAACATAACAATATACCAGTGGAAGGGAGGACAGTAGCAGGTGAACCAACTGTGGGTTGTGACTATTATGATTTCCCATTGTAGCCAATTTACCTGCAGTAATTCCGTTACAGATTTTTTGGTAATTCCGTTACTAATTTGATAACGGAATTTAGAGTTTTAATCACTTAATAATTCATAAACAAAATGTATATCAGTAAAATCAATATAACTAATTGGTCATTCTACTCTTACTTGTTACGGAATGGCGCCGGAGGGGATGGCTGGCATTTTACGGGATCCTAACCAACTGTGCTATTTTGTGTGTTTTTTTGCATTATTTGTAACTTATTTTGTACATAATGTTTATGCTACCGTCTCTTATGACCGAAAAGAGCTTCTGGATATCAGAACAGCGATTACTCACCTCAAACTGGACAAAGATGTTCTTTAATGAGTCGGACGTGAAAGATATAATGTTGCTCCCAGACTAGGCCCAAATCCCGTAATTCGCATGAAAAAAATAAGGAAATACAGGGGTCTGGAGATCAGGGTGCCTTGTGAGAATTTGTCGGCGAGTGGGTAACCCGTCTCTACCATCCGTTCTATTAGCCAACATGCAATCACTGAAGAATATCCTACCAACGGGACATTAAAACTGTAATATCTTATGTTTTACAGAGTCGTGGCTGAACGATGACCTGGATAATATACAGTTGGCTGGGTTTTCCGTGCATCGGCAGGACATAACAACTACATCTGGTAAGACGAGGGGTGAGGGTGTGTCTATTTTTCAATAACAGCTGGTGTGCAATGTCTAATACTAAGGTAGTCTCGAGGTATTGCTCGCAGGAGGTAGAATACCTCATGATAAGCTATCTACCAAGAAAATGTCATCTATATTTTCGTAGCCGTCTATTTACCACCACAAACCAACTCTGGCACTAAGACCACACCCGAGCTGTATAAGGCCATAAGAAAGCAAGAAAATGCTCATCCAGAAGCGGCGCGCCAGAAGCGACGCATACAAAGCTTTCCCTTGCCCTCTATTTGGCAAATCTGTCCATAATTCTGTCTTCGTGATTCCTGCTTACAAGCAAAAACTAAATCAGTAAGTACCAATGACTCGCTCAATACAGAAGTGGTCAGATGACACGGATGCTACGCTACAGGACTGTTTTGCTAGCACAGACTGGAATATATTCCAGGATTCATCCAATGGCATTGAGGAGTATACCAGCTCAGTCACCGGCTTCATCAATAAGTGCGTCGACGATGTCGTCCCCACAGTGACCGTATGTACATATCCCAACCAGAAGCCATGGATTACAGGCAACATCCGCACCGAGCTAAAGGCTAGAGCTGTCGCTTTCAAGGAGCGGGACACTAATCCGGACACTTACGAGAAATCGTGCTACGCAATTTCTCACCAACAACGATGGGAGAGCCTATAGAGAGGAGGTCAGAGGCCTGACACTGTGGTGCCAGGACAACAACCTCTCCCTCAACATGAGCAAGACAAAAGGAAATGATCGTGCACTACAGGAAAAGGAGGGCCGAACACGCCCCCATTCACATTGACGGGGCTGTAGTGGAGCGGGTCGAGAGTTTCACGTTCCACATCACCAACAAACTATCATGGTCCAAACACACCAAGAAAGTCGTGAAGAGGGCACGACAACACCTTTCCCCCTCTGGAGACTGAAAAGAATTGGCACGGGTCCCCAGAACCTCAAAGTTCTACAGCTGCACCATCAAGAGCATCCTGAACGGGTTGCATCAGAGCAACCCTCTGTAAGCCCAGTACATCACTGGGGCCAGGCTTCCTGCCATCCAGGACCTACAGTGGGGCAAAAAAGTATTTAGTCAGCCACCAATTGTGCAAGTTCTCCAACTTAAAAAGATGAGAGAGGCCTGTAATTTTCATCATAGGTACACTTCAACTATGACAGACGAAATGAGAAAAAGAAATCCAGAAAATCACATTGTAGGATTTTTAATTTATTTATTTGCAAATTATGGTGGAAAATAAGTATTTGGTCAATAACAAAAGTTTCTCAATACTTTGTTATATACCCTTTGTTGGCAATGACAGAGGTCAAACGTTTTCTGTAAGTCTTCACAAGGTTTTCACACACTGTTGCTGGTATTTTGGCCCATTCCTCCATGCAGATCTCCTCTAGAGCAGTGATGTTTTGGGGCTGTCGCTGGGCAACACGGACTTTCAACTCCCTCCAAAGATTTTCTATGGGGTTGAGATCTGGAGACTGGCTAGGCCACACCAGGACCTTGAAATGCTTCTTACGGCCACTCCTTCGTTGCCGGCGGTGTGTTTGGGATCATTGTCATGCTGAAAGACCCAGCCACGTTTCATCTTCAATGCCCTTGCTGATGGAAGGAGGTTTTCACTCAAAATCTCACGATACATGGCCCCATTCATTCTTTCCTTTACACGGATCAGTCGTCCAGGTCCCTTTGCAGAAAAACAGCCCCAAAGCATGATGTTTCCACCCCCATGCTTCACAGTAGGTATGGTGTTCTTTGGATGCAACTCAGCATTCTTTGTCCTCCAAACATGATGAGTTGAGTTTTTACCAAAAAGTTCTATTTTGGTTTCATCTGACCATATGACATTCTCCCAATCCTCATCTGGATCATCCAAATGCTCTCTAGCAAACTTCAGACGGCCTGAACATGTACTGGCTTAAGCAGGGGGACACGTCTGGCACTGCAGGATTTGAGTCCCTGGCGGCGTGGTGTGTTACTGATGGTAGGCTTTGTTACTTTGGTCCCAGCTCTCTGCAGGTCATTCACTAGGTCCCCGTGTGGTTCTGGGATTTTTGCTCACCGTTCTTGTGATCATTTTGACCCCACGGGTGAGATCTTGCGTGGAGCCCCAGATCGAGGAAGATTATCAGTGGTCTTGTATGTCTTCCATTTCCTAATAATTGCTCCCACAGTTGATTTCTTCAAACCAAGCTGCTTACCTATTGCAGATTCAGTCTTCCCAACCTGGTGCAGGTCTACAATTTTGTTTCTGGTGTCCTTTGACAGCTCTTTGGTCTTGGCCATAGTGGAGTTTGGAGTGTGACTGTTTGAGGTTGTGGACAGGTGTCTTTTATACTGATAACAAGTTCAAACAGGTGCCATTAATACAGGTAATGAGTGGAGGACAGAGGAGCCTCTTAAAGAAGAAGTTACAGGTCTGTGAGAGCCAGAAATCTTGCTTGTGTGTATGTGACCAAATACTTATTTTCCACCATAATTTGCAAATAAATTCATTAAAAATCCTACAATGTGATTTTCTGGATTTTTTTTCCTCATTTTGTCTGTCATAGTTGAAGTGTACCTATGATGAAAATTACAGGCCTCATCTTTTTAAGTGAGAGAACTTGCACAATTGGTGGCTGACTAAATACTTTTTTGCCCCACTGTATATACTAGGCAGTGTCAGAAGAAAGCCCAAAAAACTGTAAAACTGCACTGTTGGTTAAGGGCTTGTAAGCATGTGACAAATACAATCTTATTTTAACTTTCATTATCCTCCCTCCTTATGAGCGAGAGTAAATTTTAAATATCTTAAAGATATGTGGGTATTTGGTCATGGAATTACAAGGCAATATTTCTTAAATTTACAGAAGGTAAACAATTTCTCTCAAACTAAAGTGTTGATATTAGTTGGCAGGGGTCTTTATGTCAACATTGTGTTTTGGTGCATTTCTGATACCTTTTAAGACTTTTTCCTGGTAGATGAATTCTAAGATGCCTTTTCCATCTGTTTATCCAGAAAATTGTATTCATCTATGCCTTTCATTTCCACAATTTGATATGCTCCTACGAAGTTCACATGTTGGTGCTTATGTGGAAATATCGAAAAGTAGAAAATATTTAGGAAGTAGCTACAGTAGTAAATTTCACAAGCGTCATTCGGTGCTGCCTTGTCAGCGTCATTTGCCAGCTAGGCCTGCTCGATCTCCCAGATTGATGACTTTCCCATCCCAATCAAGAGTGATATAACCATGCACGTTCCCGACAACTTTAGGTCTCCAAAAATACAAATAATGTCGTTTTCAAAAGACGCCTTATTGATACTAATTTATTATTATGATATCTAATATTGATATGCATCCGCCCACGAAGATCAAAAAGCAATCGAACAATATTATGGCCATTGGAACATAATCCAATAGTAAAAGATTGTGTGGCTGTTGTAGTAGCTGGACATCGCTGAGTATTTAGACATACAATAAAACAAAAGACAAAAAGAATACACATGTATCGACATCAACAGTGTTATCATACGGTTGATAAAGCATTTGCCAATAAAATACTAAATAGTGCATTATGATGTTTAGATATTCCAGACCAAGATATTAAAACATCTCACCTCCAGCTAGGCACGTGGGCTTCATAGTCCCAATATTCCCTGCTCTTCAAAGTGTTGACATCGGCGTAAACCCGAGATTTACTGCCGGCCGCCGGGCCGGGCATTGCGAGCACCGGAGCACCGTCTGTGTGGAGGATTCGATTGCCACAGAGCTCTTTTGCTGGCAACACAGACCACCGTCTACGTGTCGGAGCCCGAGGTCTCGCGCTGTCCGAGTAGGGGGGGTCCTATTATCTGATATCTTCCCCGCGAGAGATGACCACAGTGTGCTGCGAGCAGTTACCGCTGATCAGCGATCGTTGCACAGATTGCCAGAAGCAGCTCAACCGAATAGAGCTCCAAGGTTGATGGGGAGGAAAGGGGCCGTCAGATATAGCTAGTGTTAACTAAGACGGCTGGGAGGAGAATTAAAATGAAGTGTTGAGGTAGAAAGGAAAAATCACGAACTGGTACTATTTACGTAAAATAAGTTTAAACATTCTATTAAAACTGACAAAAACACTGACCGAGATGCCAGGAGAGTTTATGAATGAAATTATTGCGGGTTAAACCCCCGAGGGCCTTATATCCCGAATCCGAAGCAGGGATCCTACAAGAATAGACTTGCGATGGCCCTCCCAAGTCAACAATCTTCCAGCGGTGTGGATGGAGGTGATGAGGAGGAATTGAATGGGAAAGTTGGGTTTTACAGCTCACCCCTAGCTACGGGGTATTGCCTAGTAGCTACAGCCGGTTAGAGAGGGGGTGGAGTAGAAATCGATGTTGTTAGCTGGTATGCTAACGCAGAGAGATTTGCACCACCATTGAGCGCCGGTGCAATGCACCCTCACCGGGGCGCGTAGCATATGAAAGCGGAGGGAAGACCGCTTCAAAATCCCTTGAAAAGCCTGTTGGAGGTCGGGTTTTGAGGCTTTCTTTTAGAAACGCCCCGGTCCTTATTCCGAACCGCAGGGAACCGGATTGCGATATAAGGCGCACCCGGAAACGAACATCATCTAGATACGCTTGTGGAATGGCCATATCAAAGACAGTACAGTATGAAGATAGGCTAAAACTGATTCTCCAATTTAAATCCCCGATCACGTTTGTAGGCGATGTCATGGTGACGTTGGCTAGCAAAGCTCATGCGTAGAGACACGTAATCGGGTATAATGGTCGTCTCGCGCCAAACTGCGCATGTGCACACAGTCTTCTCAAAGGCACTCATATTAAAGACAAAAATGACGTTTGTCACTTTCACGAAGTTGGAGTAATAACATGTTAATCTACTTTAGACATGGGCTCGAATCTAAGTTGTGCCTTTAGAATTCGATTTTAAAAAATTAAGAAACTAAGGAAGACATGTTCACTTCTCATTGACTTCTTAAACCCCCGACCCTGGCCTGTTTGCTGTTTCGCAAACGTTCCCGGAAGTCTCGCGATGTTGCACCTCTAGGTTTAGAAACTCTGTGGCCACATGGCTCCAGGTTCAGCCAATGCTGCAGCGCCTTCTAGTGTGTAGGATATACAAATGCATTGAAAACAATTGTTCCATTACTAACCACGTTCACATCCAGTTTTTATGCGATTAAAATCATATATATATTTTAATCACCACAGCTGTGGTGGAAACAGGTAGTTTCGGTACAATTTTATAAATGGCAACAGATAATTTGTTCATTTGACATGGTGGGATCTATTTGTGTCGGTAAAATTAATAATGTGATGGAAACGCCTTTATGCGCAAATATTAATATAATAACCATAATTTCAAAGTACATTTGGAGTCACGCGATTGGTGTGTGGTCCTCCCACTATGACTCGGCGAAACCATGCAGTTATTAGTCTACAGATTAAATACATATATTACCTTCGCGGGGTGGTGAAAGTGCACGGTTATCTTGATGCCACTTTCCTATAAATATCGAGGGTCTTATTCTTGTGACATGATGATTGTTGCTTAACTGCCGTTTGACAAACTCAAATATTATCGCTCTTATCCATAATAATCTTATCATGCAGACTAGCCTACCCGCAATGTATCTGCAAACTGTTGGTTTGAGCCATTTGCCGAAACCAGAAGGGCACGTATACTATTTGACGCAACAGTTTGTGACAAAACTATCCGTATAGAGTTGAAAATGTGATGGAAAGACATTTAACTTTAGATTTGTACTCGGTACATTTTATGTGCACTACCTCATCATGCACTGACTTTAATCTGCAACAAATATGTTTGGTGGGAAAATACGCCTATTTGCTTTAAACAGATTTCAGAATATTTGCATGAAAATCGATTGCTGATTGGATGGAAACCTAGCTACTACACACACACACATACACATATATATATATATATATATTGGTTTCCATACAATTGGCACAGATTTTCATGCAAATATTCTAAAATCCGCAACAATTTCCTCTTATTCAGACCTATCAAATAAATTATCAGATTTTACGTGTGCTAGTCCCATAATTTAGAACTCTATCCGTCCATGGCTGGTCTGCGCAGACGCAGCAACCGCCTCCCCCACCAGTTTGTTTTCCTTAGCAACCATGGCAGAGACGGTTCAAGATGTTTCTGAAGCAGATAAGCGACATCTCGTTGAACTCGTCAAAGAACTCCGGTATAAAAATATTTTTCAGTTTCAACACTTCTTAACTATTTTCTGAACTCACAGATTTGCTACATAGTGTAGCAATTTGTGGCCGCAAAAAAACAAAAGGTTTACCACAGTCCCTCACTGCCTCTTTTTCCAGACGCTCCAATGCGGTGCTACGGGCAGAAACTGATATGTATGAGCGGTATATTAGCCGCTTGGACCCCAGGGACTTGGTTCCTCAGCCTTTATCAGATTCCCTGGGAGCAGCTGCAGCATCACAGTTGGAGATTGGAGGGGTATGAGAAACCATCTTGCACAACTTACTCAAACTTAATGTGTTGAATGAAATGGATTTCCCTACCCTATATGTTCTTTGATCTCTTGTGATTGACTCATGCACTATAGTCTCGTCGTCCACTATGACCTCGTAGGTATAAGCCTTCTACTGTGCAAGTTTGACAACACATATCCATCCTAGCGTTGGCCGGTTATTAGTTCCAAATATGAGTCCTGTTAACTTTCTCAATTTCAGGATAGTGGGGCTAGGGATGTATAGCCCTAAGCCTTCTCTGTATTATTATATGGTTGGCTAAGGCTTGTGTGGGAAATATAAAGTGTGTGTGTGTGTTATTACCATAGAAAGATAAGTGTTTTTACTGCATGTTTGAATGCTTGTATTTCTGTGGCTTCAGGGCCGTGGGAGAAAGATGAAAACACGGACAACGGCTCTGGAGCAGTTACAACGTCTGACATTGGAGCAAAAGTGTGACGTGGCACAGAGAGAGTTAGATGAAACCAGGGAGGACCTGGAGAAACTGAAGGAAAGCTCAGAGAGAGTGCTCCACAACTATAAGGTAAACACAATATACAAACAGAGAGAGAACGGATAGAGAAAGACTATTCTGGATCTGTGTAACCTGCATAGGAATCTGTGATTTGGTTTAGTTGTGGTCTATGTAGTTAAGTTGCACTGAAACCCATTCAGATTTATGGCATTATTACAGTACCAGTTTGTCTTTATTTGTACTATTTTCTACATTGTGGAATAATAGTGAAGACATCAAACTATAAAATAACACATATGGAATCATGTAGTAACTCATTTTTCTTTAAACAAATCAAAAGATATTTAATATTTGAGATTCTTCAAAGTAGCCACCTTTTGCCTATATGACAGCTTTGCACATTCTTGGCATTCTCTCAACCAGCTTTGTGAGGTAGTCACCTGGAATGCATTTCAATTAACAGGTGTGCCTTGTTAAAAGTTAATTTGTGGAATTTCTTTCCTTCTTAATGCGTTTGAGCCAATCAGTTGTGTTGTGACAAGGTAGGGGTGGTATACAGAAGATAGCCCTATTTGGTAAAATACCTAATCTATATTATGGCAAGAACAGCTCAAATAAGCAAAGAGAAATGACAGTCCATCATTACTTTAAGACATGAAGGTCAGTCAATCCGGAAAATTTCAAGAACTTTGAAAGTTTTGTTGTGGAAATTCTTACACAGGGACATTCAAAGTAAATCTTAAATTAATCATTGTTTATTATCAGAGCGCTGGAGAGGTTCCAACAAACCCGATGCGCCATAGTGAATGTCTGTCAGGAGCTCTGCTGCGGCAGTCCCAGCAGTTGTCTTATATATAGCTATATACAGACAAGTTATATTTGCATGATTTAGCATAATTAATTCATCATTACCATTTTTCATTCATGTGACCAACCAATACTGGTTCATAGCATGTGACAGACCAATAACTCACGAGGCTTCTTCTCTCTTAGCTGAGACCTTGAAACTAGGATATCTTTCGTTCTCAAAACAAGGTCTGGGCGTACTGCCAAATTGCAGATACTGATAAGTGAGGATTCGTTCAATCACTCACTTGCATGAACACAGAAATGAGTTATTAGAAAAGCACATGTATAACATTTCGATCACAGTTTCTTCAAGTGCAGTCTCAAAAACCATCAAGCACTATGATGAAACTGGCTCTCATGAGGACCGCCACAGGAAAGGAAGACCCAGAGTTACCTCTGCTGCAGAAGTTCCTTCGAGTTTGGAGCACAAATAAATGCTTCAGAGTTCAAGTAACAGACACATCTCCACATCAACTGTTCAGAGGAGACTGCATGAATCAGGACTTCATGGTCGAATTGCTGCAAAGAAACCACTACTAAAGGACGCCAATAAGAAAAAGGAAACACGAGCAATGGGCATTAGACCGGTGGAAATCTGCCCTTTGGTCTGATGAGTCCAAATTTGAGATTTTTGGTTTCAACCGGCGTGTCTTTGTGAGACGCAGAGTAGGTGAACGCATTGTAACGGTTTTGACTTGAGGTTATTGTTTATAGGGGTGCCAGGTAGGTTGTGCCTACCAGAGAAAATATTGGTTTCTCCTTTTGGTTTGGGAGGGAATGAGTCCCATCTGGTCCGTCAAGTCTACACCAATACAAAAGACTCATGTAAAAGTCAGAATGGACATACACTTTTCATAAACCCTTAAAACACTGGAAATTACTTCAAAACAACTGTATTCTTTTGCGTGGGTTGTATTACCAACATAAATGATCACACACACATAATAATATAACAAATAATGAGCTCTGGATCCTCCAGAAAAGTCCTGTACCTCTGACCTAAAAGAGTCCAGCCCGGTAAAGGAGTTCAGGGAACTCAAGTGACCTTAGTCCCGCAATGTTTGTCCGTTCATACAAGTGTAGCGTAAACCCAGTTTCAATCATACAATCAAAATAACAATTATTTTACCACACAACCATAAAGCGTATCAAATCTTAATAAGTCCTCAACTACAACTGACCACATAAATCATCACGGTATACATCACACCAAAACAAATGAAATACCGTATACCAAACGGTGGTAGTCAGTCGGTCAGTCAGACAATCCAATCCGCCAACAGATCTTCAGCAGAGAAAGGCCACAAAGAACAACGGAGATGGGTAGTCCAATGGACGCAAGAGAGTGGATCTGATCCTGGGTAAACTTGCTATTAGGCTACAAAAGTACACTTTTAAATGCAAAAAAACAAACGGAAGACGCGTCTCCATCACAACCCCACTTTTGCGCAGCTGATGCTGGCTATTTAATTGGGAATTAAAGGGGAAGCACTTTATTGGAAGGAGAAGCACTGAGACGGTTCAGACAAATTCAGGGCCGTCACAGCATGATCTCTGCATGTGTGGTTCCCACCGTGAAGCATGTAGGAGGTGGTGTGATGGTGCTTTGCTGGTGACACTGTCAGTGATTTATTTAGAATTCAAGGCACACTTAAATGATAACCTATTATTTCTGGCCCCTTCCCCATATTAGGCAACTCTGGAGGAAGCAGATATTCGACTTGTGGAGGTCAAGAAAGCAAGTTATGAGTTTGACCGTGATGTCGCTAAGGTGTTGAGGGAGAAGAGAGGTGTCATGATGGGAGCAGAGAAGGTCATTCGTTATTTTGAGGACAGGATGAGAGCAAAGGTAAGCACGCAGCATTTCAGGCAGGGTGGTCAGGTCAGAGTTCTTAAACCAGATTTGGTTCCTCACTTGAATTACAAATCTTGGAAGTAATGAAAGCTTCAATATCAGCATTCACTGTTACTGACTGCTGCCCTGTTTCTCTGACATAACCTTTTCTTTTCATCCTGCTGCTACCTTTACTTCATCCTACAGGACACACTGGTTGAGAAGCTGCGGTTGAAGAATGCAGCTCTCCATGTGCAGAAGAGGAAGTTGCAGTTACAGCTACGACAGAAAGAGGAAATGGGTGAAGCCCTGCACGAGGTGGATTTCCAGCAGCTGAAGATCGAGAACAGCCAGTATCTCGAACGCATTGATGAAAGAAACCAGGACCTTCTGCGCCTAAAACTTCTGGCAGGAAATACCCTGCAGGTTCTCAACTCCTACAAGGTTTGAGTCCTATTCAAACACTATTGTATGTACATCTCTCTTTTCTTGTGCAGGGGTGTGATCAGGTTCAGGAGAGTGGAATTATATATTCCTGGTTGGGGAATCTGAATTTGAGAGGTAGATCCCTTGAGATAAATTGATAAAACTCAAGGCTTATTTTCATCACCCAGGTGCAACTAAGATACTTGACCTTTGTTGTGGTAGTACGTACAGTTGAATTCGGAAGTTTACATACACCTTAGCCGAATACATTTAAACTCAGTTTTTCACAATTCCTGACATTTAATCCTAGTAAAAATTCCCTGTCTTAGGTCAGTTAGGATCACAACTTTATTTTAAGAATGTGAAATGTCAGAATATTAGCAGAGAGAAGGATTTATTTCAGCTTTTATTTATTTCATCACATTCCCAGTGGGTCAGAAGTTTACATACACTCAATTAGTATTTGGTAGCATTGCTTTTAAATTGGTTAACTTGGGTCAAACGCTTTGGGTAGCCTTCCACAAGCTTCCTACAATAAGTTTTGGCCCATTCCTCCTGACAGAGCTGGTGTAACTGAGTCAGGTTTGTAGGCCTCTTTGCTCACACACACTTTTTCAGTTCTGCCGACAAATTTTCTATAGGATTGAGGTCAGGGCTTTGTGATGGCCACTCCAATACCTTGACTTTGTTGTCCTTAAGCCATTTTGCCACAACTTTGGAAGTATGCTTGGGGTCATAGTCAATTTTGAAGACCCATTTGCGACCAAGCTTTAACTTCCTGACTGATGTCTTGAGATGTTGCTTCAATATATCCACATCATTTTCCTTCCTCATGATTCCATCTATTTTGTGAAGTGCACCAGTCCCTCCTGCAGTAAAGCACTCCCACAACATGATGCTGCCACCCCCGTGCTTCACGGTTGGGATGGTGTTCTTCGGCTTGCAAGCCTCACCCTTTTTCCTCCAAACATAACGATGGTCAGTATGGCTAAACAGTTCTATTTTTGTTTCATCAGACCAGAGGAAATTTCTCCAAAAAGTAAGATCTTTGTCCCCAAGTGCAGTTGCAAACCGTAGTCTGGCTTTTTTATGGTGGTTTTGGAGCAGTGGCTTCTTCCTTGCTGAGCGGCCTTTTAAGTTATGTCGATATAGGACTCGTTTTACTGTTGATATAGATACTTTTGTACCTGTTTCCTACAGAATCTTCACAAGGTCCTTTGCTGTTGTTCTGTGATTGATTTGCACTTTTCGCACCAAAGTACGTTCAACTCTAGGAGACAGAATGTGTCTCCTTACTGAGTGGTATGACGGCTGTGTGGTCCCATGATGTTTATACTTGTGTACTATTGTTTGTACAGATGAACGTGGTACCTTCAGGCATTTGGAAATTGCTCCCAAGAATAAACCAGACTGGTGGAGGTCTACAATTTTTTTGGAGGTCTAGGCTGATTTCTTTTGATTTTCCCATGATGTCAAGCAAAGAAGCACTGGGTTTGAAGGTAGACCTTGAAATACATCCACAGGTACACCTCCAAATGACTCAAATTATGTAAATTAGCCTATCAGAAGCTTCTAAAGCCATTACATCATTTTCTGGAATTTTCCAAGCTGTTTAAAGGCACAGTCAACTTAGTGTATGTAAACTTCTGACCCACTGGAATTGTGATACAGTGAATTATAAGTGAAATAATCTGTTTGTAAACAATTGTTGGAAAAATTACTTGTGTCATGCACAAAGTAGATGTCCTAACCGACTTGCATAAAAATATAGTTTGTTAACAAGAAATGTGTGGAGTGGTTGAAAAACTAGTTTTAATGACTATGACTACAACCTAAGTGTATGTAAACTTCCGACTTCAACTGTACGTGGGGGTTTGGGACTTTGATAAGGAAATGTGTTGTTGTTCCCATTGTAGAAGAAGCTGCAGAGCATGACATGTGAGTCAAAGCTGCTTAGTAGTGACATCGCCTCCCGTAAGGAGATGCTGGTGAAGATCGAGGAGGAGACACTGCAGGCAGAAGAGGTCAAACATTCACCTGTTTAGTTTTTAACCAATATCATATGGTTTTTGTAGCCAACTATTCAGCTATGTTTTCAACACTGCTGGTGGGTAGGCTAAATAACCCCTCTGTGTCCTTCTTGGGCAGGAGCGAGCCAAGGCAGAGACTCTTAACAGGAAGCTGCGAGGCCAGCTGGCAGATTTCCGTGTTCCCCACGTGCTGCAATACATCACAGCTAAGGCCTCCCATAGCCAGCTCGAGCAGAGTGTCCGAGCCTGGGAGCGAAAAGTTGAGATCTCTGAGGTGAGTCAAAGTTGTAGGTTAGTTATGACTTTACTTACGAAGGGTACCTACAGAAGGTAAGTACATACTTCATAACACATTCATAATAATATTTTCATGTATTGCGGTTGGCTTCTGTTCTGCTTATGAATTTGTAAATTGTCATGAAGTCCTTACCTACATAGGTAGCCTTTTGAAGTAATGTTATCAAGTTGGGTAAGGGACATGCAGTTCTGAAATTGTCATTATAGAACCAGAAAGTTCCTGATTTCCATCCCATCCATACAGATGGCTCTGAAGACACACACCAAGACCTGGAACAAGCTGAAGGAAGCTGCAGGAGCAGGACCAGTCACAGCCCGGTGAACATGCTTCCTAATAAATCTATTCTCTGCAAATATTCAGTTATCCAAAGCAGTCAAAATCCAGTCATAAATCCGTCTCATTTGTAAACTAGCTGAGATATAAAACCCCTTTATAAAGTAACTCATGTATTTGAGCTGTTTTTAACTTGCAGTATATGGAACATTTGTAGAATGGTTGAACAATCCTGCCTTAAGTCACAATTGAACTTAAAGCTTGTAGTAGGGTGGTTAAGCTGATAAATCGTTCACTTTTTGATAAAAACATCAAATATGTACCCTGAAAAGATTTCAATATAGAGCCACCACAGATTTGACCTCTCGGGGGGTGTGGCAGCCATAATTTTAAATGGCCCCCGACTAACAACGTTTTACAATTCAGAAGGACTGCTTTGAGGTAAAGGCACCAAATTTGTCATAGACCCTAGATTTATGGTCCCTGAAAAGATCTAGATATGGAGCCACCGCAGATTTGGCCCCTGGAGCCGTGGTGGCCATCTTACAAAATGGTTGCCAATGGTAGCACTATGGTAGCCTTAGATACCCTTAAAAGATTTAGATATGGCGCCACCGCAGATTTGGCCCTGGCAGCCATCTTAATAAATGTCCCCAGACTGTACCACTATTTTGCAAACCTTTAATCTACAAAATGTCATGGCCTATACTTATTTGACTTAAAAGTAATGGCCTATACTTCTTGGCCTGGATCTCCTGAAACACAAAAGCTTTAACAGTATAATACAGCGATCAACTAGATTCAGCCACAGAATTTTTTTTATTGAGCGAATGGTCAAGGGGCCGGAACATAATTACAAATCATTTGCAGTCTGCAAATTGACAGCAAGAAGCTCAAACAGATATAACTAAAACATAATTTCAAATCTTGCTTACATTTGTATACGATCACATACATCTCTCTATTATGTGTGGGAATACTATGGAACAGATTTTAAAAATTAAAATCACTTAGAGATAATTGTCTGGTGTTTTTACAGTCTTTTATGTCCAACAATAAAAATAAATTGTTGTACCTGGGAAATATCCCAGCCATTAAGTTGGAATAGTTCACAATTGTTGTGGACAATTTTCTCAACCTGGGCTTCAGTCAGACAAGAGCTTTGGCTGGCACACAGAATCTTTTACTTTTAAATCTCTGTTTCATTAACAAAAGTATGACACTAGTTTTTCTACTTGCAGTTTAATATAATGTTCTGCTACTTCATCAAAGTAAAGGCTATGCAACGGTTTAGTATACCATGGACTTTTGGTGGTTATTGTTGATCTGAGAGACCTCCAAAACCATAATTAAGTGTTCACAGCAAAGTTGTGAAACATATTGTTATTCTTAGATTTGAAAACATTCCTTGACTTGGTCAAATAACTCATACATAGATCAGTAACTTTTTTCTAATTTGGCACACAGAAACTAGAGGCCAAAGGTAACTTGGTCAAAATGAATGGCACCGATTGGCCTAAACTTTGGATGTAGGCATCTTTCCTCATGTTGAACAAATTTGTCTCGAGAACCCATAAGGTCCATCAGGATAGATTTTCCTCCATCTTCGAAATTGTGGAAATCTTCTTCTCATGAACTATGTCCAAATAACACCCATGGTCCATGGTACATCTCTTAACTTAATTTGAGAAAAGCTAAGGGATTGGTTAATAAGATATGGCTGAGTTATTGATAAATCTAGAAATCTGATTTTACGTGTCCTTTTCAATCCTTTGTACATCCACTTCACAATGGCCTATTAACTTGAAACTTTATTTTAGGGTCATCAGAGACATTACCACGATGAACCATGTTAAGTTTGGCATTGATATCTTAAAAAAATAAGGAAACTATCTTGAACAAAAATATATAAATGCAACATGTAACAATTTCAATGATTTTACTGAGTTACAGTTAAGGAAATCAGTCAATTGAAATAAATTAATTTGGGCCTAATCTATGGATTTCACATGACCGGGCAGGGGTGGGCCTTGGAGGACATATGCCCACCTAATGGGGAGCCAGGCCCTGCCAATCATAATTGGTACAGCTGTACCAAATTTGTTGCTTTTATCACAAAAAGCGCATGAGTAACATTTTGCTGCGTAACCACTCTACTATGGACAGACTATGTAAACAAATAGCATCTGACTAAATTATGCAAATTAGGCAATTAACCCACTGTTCCTAGGCCTTCATTGAAAATAAGAATTTGTTCTTAACTGACTTGCCTAGTTAAATAAAAAAATAAAATCCTGTGAACCCCATTCATTGCTGCTTGCAGCTATATTTTAAGATAATTACAGTGCATTCAGGAAAGTATTCAGACCCCTTGACTTTTTCCACATTTTGTTACGTGTCCACCCTTATTCTAAAATGTATTAAAATTATTTCCCCCTCAATCTACACACAATACCCCATAATGACAAAGTGAAAACAGGTTTATAGAAATGTTTGCTAATTTATCAAAAATAAAAAACATTAATACCTTATATTTACATAAGTATTCAGACCCTTTCCTAGGAGGCTTGAAATTGAGCTCAGGCACATCCTGTTTCCATTGATCATCCTTCAGATGTTTCTACAACTAGATTGCACTCCACCTGTTGTAAATTCAATTGATTGGACATGATTTGGAAAGGCACACAGAAATAGAAATAGAAAGCATCAACTGAATGTTAAATGTGTTTCCTGTCAGGTATTTTAATTGTCTGTATTGTCTACTTGTTGAATGTTTGAAGTCTTGATTTGTGGTTGTTTGTAATGTCTTGTTAATTGGTGTTGGACCCCAGGAAGATTAGCTAGCGTTACGGCGTTAGCTAATGGGGATCCTAATAAAAAGTACACAATTACAACCTGGACATCAGAAAACCAAGCAATGAGGTTGAAGGAATTGTCCATAGAGCTCAGAGACAGGATTGTGTTGAGACACAGATCTGGGGAAGGGTACCAAAACTTGGAACCACCAAGACTCTTCCTAGAGCTGGCCGCTAGGCCAAACTGAGCAATCGGGGGAGAAGGGCCTTGGTCAGGGAGATGACCAAGAACCCAATGGTCACTCTGACGGAGCTCCAGAGTTCCTCTGTGGAGATGGGAGAAACTTCCAGAAGGACAACCAAAGTTTCTAAAAAAACGGTTTTTGCCTTGTCATTATGGGGTATTGTGTGTAGATTGATGAGGGAAAAAAACAATTTAATCAATTTTAGAATAAGGCTGTAAATGTAGAAAAAGTCAAGGGGTCTGAATACTTTCCAAATGCACTGTATTATTGGGTCAGTGGAGCAAAACAGAATATCAAAAGAGATGAGCACAGAATAAAAGGCACTCTAGCTAAGCAGCTAACTTACTAATGTCTACTTAACAAAATCTTGTGGCTTTGGACCTGACCAGGCAGCTTGTATTCAATTGTATGCTGTACAATGTACATCAACCAATGCCATATATGAACCAATAGCAGGTATGTTACCAAAACATTGGGAGATGTACACAAGAATCTCTGAACTATAACATACAGTACAAAATCTAGCCTAATTGGGGTCAAATGCATTTAAGAATGTGGCCAAATCTTTTCAGAGTACATACATTTATCTCTGTACTAAATGTGTTGTGTTTCTCTAACAAAAAAACCTTCAGAACTGTAACAACATCTAGCCTAATTGGGGTCAAATGCACTTAAGAATGCTGCCAGATCTTTTCAGAGTACATACATTTATCTCTGTACTAAATGTGTTGTGTTTCTCTAACAAAAAAGCCTTCAGAACTGTAAAGTATTACCGATAGTAGCCATTTTGTAAGATGGCCGTCACAGCCTCGGGGGCCAAATCTGTGGTGGCTCCATATCTAAGCCTTAAATTTGGAGCCTTTCTCTTAAAAGTCATTGTAAAATATTGGTACTGCTATGCAGTCATTTTCAAAGATGGCTGCCACAGCCCCCAGGGGCCAAATCTGTGGTGGCTCCGCATCAAACTATTTTCAGGCTACGTAAATCTACTTCTCTGCAAAATGCATTTCTCAAAATAGTCCTTCTGAACTGTAAAATAGTGTTAGTCGGCAGCCATGTTGTGAGATGGCCCAAATCTGGGGTGGCTCCATATCTAAATCTTTTCAGCTCTGACTAATTTGGTGCCTTTACCACAAAGCAGTCCTCTATATAAATTGTATATTAAGTATTACAGTCAGAGGCCATTTTGAAAAATGGCTGCTACACCCCCAACCCCCCAGGGACCATATCTGCAGTGGCTCCATATCTAAATCTTTTCAGGGTACACACATCTACAGCTTTACCAAATTTGTTGATTTTATCACAAAAAACACTTGAGTAACATTTTGCTGCGTAACCACTCTACTATGGACAGACTATGTAAACAAATAGCATCTGACCAAATTATGCAAGATTTTGGTTCTGGGTTAACAGAGATTACAATTAACTACAAAATGAGTGTTATATTTGTACACTACATTATCAAATGGTAAGTGCAGTGTATTTCTTCTGGGTGGCATAAAGGACATGTTATCTGTATTTAAGCAAGCATTACACATCCTATTACAAATGAGAACATTTAATTTGAGTGAATGTACACATCTTGTCATATTAGGTACAGTGAGGGAAAAAAAGTATTTGATCCCCTGCTGATTTTGTACGTTTGCCCACTGACAAAGAAATGATCAGTCTATAATTTTAATGGTAGGTTTATTTGAACAGTGAGAGACAGAATAACAACAAAAAAAATCCAGAAAAACGCATGTGAAAAATGTTATGAAATTATTAGCATTTTAATTAGGGAAATAAGTATTTGACCCCTCTGCAAAACATGACTTTGTGATTGCCAACAAGGGTTTTGCCACCAAGTACTGAGGTCAGACGTTTCTTGTAGTTGGCCACCAGGTTTGCACACATCTCAGGAGGGATTTTGTCCCACTCCTCTTTGCAGATCTTCTCCAAGTCATTAAGGTTTCCGAAGCTGACGTTTGGCAACTCGAACCTTCAGCTCCCTCCACAGATTTTCTATGGGATTAAGGTCTGGAGACTGGCTAGGCCACTCCGGGACCTTAATGTGCTTCTTCTTGAGCCACTCCTTTGTTGCCTTGGCCGTGTGTTTTGGGTCATTGTCATGCTGGAATACCCATCCATGACCCATTTTCAATGCCCTGGCTGAGGGAAGGAGGTTCTCACCCAAGATTTGACGGTACATGGCCCCGTCCATCGTCCCTTTGATGCGGTGAAGTTGTCCTGTTCCCTTAGCAGAAAAACACCCCCAAAGCATAATGTTTCCACCTCCATGTTTGACGGTGGGGATGGTGTTCTTGGGGTCATAGGCAGCATTCCTCCCCTTCCAAACACGGCGAGTTGAGTTGATGCCAAAGAGCTCCATTTTGGTCTCATCTGACCACAACACTTTCACCCAGTTGTCCTCTGAATCATTCAGATGTTCATTGGCAAACTTCAGACGGGCATGTATATGTGCTTTCTTGAGCAGGGGGACCTTGCGGGCGCTGCAGGATTTCAGTCCTTCACGGCATAGTGTGTTACCAATTGTTTTCTTGGTGACTATGGTCCCAGCTGCCTTGAGATCATTGACAAAATCCTCCCGTGTAGTTCTGGGCTGATTCCTCACCGTTCTCATGATCATTGCAACTCCACGAGGTGAGATCTTGCATGGAGCCCCAGGCCGAGGGGGATTGACAGTTCTTTTGTGTTTCTTCCATTTGCGAATAATCGCACCAACTGTTGTCACCTTCTCACCAAGCTGCTTGGCGATGGTCTTATAGCCCATTCCAGCCTTGTGTATGTCTACAATCTTGTCCCTGACATCCTTGGAGAGCTCTTTGGTCTTGGCCATGGTGGAGCGTTTGGAATCTGATTGATTGATTGATTGCTTCTGTGGACAGGTGTCTTTTATACAGGTAACAAGCTGAGATTAGGAGCACTCCCTTTATTGAGAGGGGGTCAAATTCTTATTTCCCTCATTAAAATGAAAATCAATTTACAACATTTTTCACATGCGTTTTTATGGATTTTGTTGTTGTTATTCTGTCTCTCACTGTTCAAATAAACCTAACATTAAAATTATAGACTGATCATTTCTTTGTCAGTGGGAAAACATACAAAATCAGCAGGGGATCAAATACTTTTTTCCCCTCACTGTAGCTACTACCTAATCTACATACTTAAATAACCTGAATGAATACATGCCAGTCCCCTCTGCAATTAAACATACATGACACCCCCCCTTTATAAAAAGTTTATTTGTTAGTGCTGTGTGTATTGAATGCTACATACAGATATTTTAGCATGAATGTACATATACTGTACGTTGTCACAATTATTTCTTCACATAATTTGAAAAAAGCTATGCGGAATAAGTGCCATCTGAAGCACTAATACCTAGGACAGATTACAGGAACTAACACAGCAGGCATGCACAGAACAGAGAAAGCAGGGTCAATAGGCAGGGGCTAACCGTTATGCACTACACCAGATCAAAAGTTATGTCAATCACAGTCCTAATGACCCATCAAACAAACATTTCCCCCCATTACATCCTAAAAGGCCCTGTTACCTCCTCGCAATAATGTAGATATTCATATAGATTAAAATAATATTAATTTAAAAAAAATGTATATAAACCAAACATATACAGTACTTTTCTTTTTAATTAAATTCGCAACTGTTTTTTGATGTTGTCTTAATGCCAGATGAAAGACGAACACGACAGACAAATAACAAACTGTTAGCCCACCTCCGGTGACGATGGAGAAAACAAAAAAACACAGCACAGTACAAAAAACAGAGCAACAACATTGAGGCAGTCAGTTCTGGAGTAGAATGGGTTTCTAAATAACCCAGTTTAACAGTCTACTGAAACTGATTATAAAAAAGAACCTTCCTCAAAGTTAGCATTACCTTATCATAAAATAGTTTTCCCAATACTGCACTCAAACCACAACCAAATACATCCCCTTGAAAAAAGCCCCCACAAAATACTTTGAGCCACATTGAAATTGCCCTCAAAGTTGACACAGATTTTAGCCTTATTAGTTGTCCTACCACTTACAGACTATAAAGAGGTTCAATCCATAACTTTTGCAATCAAGCTTAAGCATTTTGGTAAGGATGCTATAAAAAGATAAGGCTATAAAATCCAGAAGTTAAAATGATCTGTACAAACATACTGCAGATAAGTTTAACAAAAACTATACAGACCTACCAAAATTCTACACCAGATGTATGTTTTATACAATTAACTTCACAGCCAGGATTCCATTTTCACAAGCATGATTCAACAATCATTCATCCGAATAAACTCAAAGGAGCACCAGGGGTCAGAATCCTTGTAGGGCTTAGAGACAATGTTCTCTTAGGAAACTTGCAACATACCACCACTATCATAACTATGACTTCAAAAGATGAAAAAAATTTAGTCCTCGTATGATAAAAAGTTGTAACATACAAAACAGCCAATGCAGTTTTAGAACCAGACAGTTATGAAACTTCTGTAACCGAACTGGTAAACATACTCACAAATATATTGTACTACATACACATAAGAGGAAGCTTGATCAGGTTTTAGACATTTTCAGCACAGATACTCTTCACTGATCTCTGTAGGAATATGAACTGTATATTAGTGTGAAATATATATTTCTATATACCAGTGATGTCTTGATACTTCAGCTGGTTAATCTCCACACCTTTGGGATCTGCTGCAGGACAATGGTGTTTTGGTACAAACTATAGTTGCCACAATGA
This sequence comes from Brachymystax lenok tsinlingensis, assembly GCA_030435695.1. Taxonomy (NCBI): domain Eukaryota; kingdom Metazoa; phylum Chordata; class Actinopteri; order Salmoniformes; family Salmonidae; genus Brachymystax; species Brachymystax lenok. Next base: position 21,783,856 of record CM059793.1, on the reverse strand, counting down.
TGGCCACATATACTTCCACATACAGTCACAAACATTTGTAATATTTCACAATAGCACAAAGACTATAAAAAAAAATAAACCACTTCTAGTTGGAGTTGATTCGTGTACATAAAAAAGCATAAAAATACTAAAGCAAAGAGTAGAGGTGTCTGATTTTATTGTATATGCGTCAGGGGTTGGAACCAAAAATTACTTTCCAATTGTTTCGTTCTGAAGAACAGAACCATTATTTATTTTGTTACGTTGCACTGTTCCCACCAGCAAAATAATGTTCTGAACCGGTTCGAACCCAAGAAAGAAATGATTTATATAATTCCTTTTTAAACCTCTACATTTAGCTCTACATTAAATTACTTCACCAATCAGTGAGGATAGAGCAGATTGCTATGGCACGGGCAAGCGATAGTTGTCTGACATCTACTGCATGTGTAAACAAGTGTAGGGCGCAAGATGCGACTGAAATGTTGCAGGTGGGGCGAGATCGAGAGAGGGTGGAGGATGCTTGAAGAGCTGGGCATCTTGTGATGACATGCATTATCTGAACTAGGCCCACAGAATTATACCTACAGAGGAGCGGCTTCTATGAAGGAACTTTGAATGTCTTTGAACTTGAGAAGAGTTGGCTTAAAGTTGGACGAGAGCTAGCTAACAAGCTTGTGTCTGCAGAGCGGCATCAGAATTAAAATAAAAAAACATCTTACCTTTTTGTAGTTAATAAATCCAATGTGAAACGTGATAAGGATACTATAGTTAACCAGCATTGATAAAGTTAATCCATTCTTCTCTTATAAAAATCTCTCATTTCTGAAACACGCTTGTAACGTCAGTAGGCTACAGTGCTTCGGAGGGGGAGGGACAGGTAATCTACACACACACACACACACACACACACACACACACACGCAAAGATTTTCTTAGTGACAGAGTGAGGGTTTTGCATAGGCGCATTGTTGCGTTTGTGGGACTGTAAAAAAAATACCTGGAACGTAAAATAACATTATTACCCGGTTCCCTTGCTTTTAAAATAACGGTTCTGTTCCAGAAAAGTATAAATCACTTTCGTTCCCGGTTCTGATCCTCATTTTTTGTTGTTATTTTCTGGTTTTATGTTCTGTTCCCTGAACCTGTTCCATTTCCTGATATGCATACACTGCTACTACAGTGATTAGGTTGTGGAAAAGTAACCAATACACAATAATTTCAGCCCTCCACCCACCAAAAAAAAACATTTTATATCAGAGTTGATACAGCGTCATTGATTCCAAAATAAAAAAAGCAAGAGGCCATCTGTAGACTGTAGCAGCTGCTGAAACTTAGCAATCATATAAGTCTTGAGTATCCTGGGTAAGAGAATGGAACGTTGATGCATGCAGGATCTCTGTAGATGCGTTCTAGAGTGACAACCACAAGAGAATAGTTCTGGGTCATGGTGCAACCCTTAACACCTACACACCAGTCAAGCAGGTCATCACAAGGGGAACTGGTCAACTCCCCTTTTTTTTCCTTTTCAATCTACAAGGTAATTTATGTACAAATGCAAAGCTTTTCATAGACAGAAATGTAGGCTAATGTGGTGATTTACATTTCTTTTTTTCCCCACTTGCAGGGAAGTTGATTCAAGAAGGTAAGGATAGATAGGGTAAATGACCTGGGCTAGAACATCCACCCTAGAGTTTGAAGTGAAAGACATATCCTTGTTGGTTTCTCCTCCTCTGTCCTTTAGACAGTAGCCCTAAAGCAGTGACACTTGGCAGTGACTTCAATTTCTTTTTAAACAATTATAAATTGTATGAGTTTCTTAGGGTGGGGAAGTGGACTGGTATCAGTTTTCAGATAGGAAGTGAAGGTATGGATTGTATATGCTGGGGGAAAATGAAGAGTAGGCAGGGACATTTGCTATGGACTGGATAAGAAGTGGCACAGAGCAACCTACCATCAGGTAACCCTCCCTTTAGATTTGTGCTGGACTGTGTGATCCTGCAAGGCTCCCAGGTCTCCAAAGCATTTGAACTGGGCATCTCTGGAAAGCACCAGAGTGTGCACTCTAGAGATGCCCAGTTCAAGTGTGTTAAGCTGGGTGCTGCAAATTAATGGTAGACAGGGACGTTTGCTATGAACTTGTACAGAGCGGAGGGGCGTGACTATATGCAAGGTGGCACAGGGTAACCCCCTCCTTCAGCTGTGTGCTGGACTGTGTGCTCCTGCAAAGCTCCCAGGTCTCCAAAGCGCTCTCCACACCAAACACACTTGAACTGGGCATCTCTGGAATGCACACTCTGATGCTTGGCCAGGTGCTCCCGTTGCTTGAAGCCTTTATCACAGCTAGCACACTTGTAGGGCTTCTCCCCGGTGTGGACACGCTTGTGCCGATTCAGGTCAGACGAGTACTTGAAGCGCTTCTCGCAGTCGGGACACTTGAGGGGCTTCTCTCGGGACGGGTCGCAGCGGTGCTGCACAAACTCTGAGGACGACAGGAAGCGGCGGTCACATAGGGAACACTTTAGGGGCTTCTCTTGACAGTGCGAGTTCTGATGTCGCTGCAGTGTCGAACTCTTCTTGTATCCCTTGCCGCACACGTCACATTTGTAGGGCTTGTCTGTCTCCCTAGATGAAGAGGACGACTCACCGCATTTGTGGCGCAGCAGCTCTCCTGACTGACTGAATTCCTTCTGGCAGGACGCGCACTTGAACAGGTTCTCCATGCCGTGGACGTGCTGGTGGTACAGCAGATGGGATGGCTGCAGGAAGCCTTTGTCACAAAGGTTGCACTTGAAGGGGCGGTCAGATGGGTTTTTGTGCGTGCGCCTGTGGCGCATCAGGGCATACTGCTGTTTGAAACTCATCTGGCACTCCTCACAGTGGAAGGGACGCTCCTCAGAGTGAGTGCGCTCATGCTGCCGCAGGTCTGATGGACGCTTGAAGCCCTTTCCACAGGTGGCACAGCGGAAGGGGCGTGCCCCTTGTGGGTGGCATGGATGATGCAGCAGCTCAGAAGACTCCTTGAAGTGCAGTTCACACAGGTTGCACTTAAACAAGTGCTCTCCGGAATGGGCGTACATGTGGCGCACCAGGTGGGAGCGGTGCTTGAAGCTCTTGTCACACACAGCACATTTGTATGGGCGCTCTGAGCTGTGGGTGCGTTGGTGATGGGCCAGGTGAGAGGACTGGCTGAAGCTCTTGTCACATGTGTCACACTTGAAGGGCTTCTCTCCAGTGTGCACACGCTCGTGGCGGGCCAGCTCTGACAGGTGCCTGAAGCCCTTCTGGCAGACAGAACACTTGTAGGGCCTGTCACGGGCCGATGGAAATGTAATTGAGGAAGAGGATCCCACTGCCACACTCCCACTGGAGGAGGCTCCATCAGCAGATGGCTGCTGAGGGTTGGTGGCAGAGGAGGAGGGCGTGGTGTTCCCACTGGAGCCCGGTCGGTAGGTCTTCTCACAAATGGAGCATTTCATGGGGTTGGTGCTGTTGTGCGAGGTGTGGTGCTGTGCCAGCGAGGTGAGCAGGGAGAAGCCCATCTTACACACACCACACACAAAGGGCTTCTGCTCCACCTGCACACACTGGTGCTCAAGCAGATCAGTGGCCTGGTGGAAGATCTTCATGCACTGGGTGCATTGGAAGGAGCGGTCCTGGCTCACCATACACTGGTGCTCATGTGGGTTGGCCAGGTGGGATATGTCGTGGCCGCATGCTCCACACTTGTGACCGCTCTCGCCCCCTACCTGCAAAGAGGGCTGCTGTACCTGGGTAGGGTGTTGCTGCTGGCTGTGCTGCTGGCCATGCTGGTGCTGCGACTGCTGCAGAGCGGGGTCAGGCTGCAGGACGATACCATAGACGGCGCAGCCCAACGCGTTCTCCGCCCCCGGTGGTATGGTGTGCACCACCGGAGGGGGAGCAACAGCATGCTGCTGCCACGCCTCGCTCATCCTGGCTCTCGTGTAGGGATTCAGTTTTGTATCGTAGTGGGGGCTTTTATGAAGAAAAATCAAAGGTACATTGATTGGTGGACGGGTGGGTAGAGTGGAAAGTCAGTAATTTAGTCTGCCATTTCGGTGGAGAACATCACTAAATATAAATATATATATAAAAAATGGCTTGTTTCTAGGATGCAATAGATTGGGTGTCTGAAAATTATATCCAGAGGAAGAACACCTGCTGCAAAGACATTTAAATTTAGAAAAAAATTAAACCCACTGTCTCCATGCGTCTTCAGTCCTCTTCTGATGACTGCAGAAAAAGGGAACAATTATTATTAAACTATTCACTAGTACTGTGTGCGGTATGGCATCCTAGAAGAAGTGCAAGATCTCAGTTTCACAGAGACTTCCCCTGAGACAACAGAAGAATTATCAGAGCCCAAAATGATATACTTTTTTTTTTTATATTGTATTTAACTAGGCAAGTCAGTTTAGAACAAATTCTTATTTACAATGATGGCCTAGGAACAGTGGGTTAACTGCCTTGTTCAGGGGAAGATTTTTACCTTGTCAGCTCAGGGATTCGATCTAGCAACCTTTCAGTTTACTAGTCCAACGCTCTAACCACTAGGCTACCTGCCGCCCCAGACTTCAGAGGAAGCAGGTCAGAAAACAAAACTGCTACTACTATATCCATCCATCAGATTAAACGCAGCTGTAGAGGGCTACTTTATTCCTGCTTGCTTGTCTAATGATCCATCATCAAACACACTACAAGATAGCCATATCCAAACAATCAAAATCAAAAGGCATGCCCTTATTTTCAACCTGGTCTCATAGACTAGACATAACATAGTAAAATGTAAATCCGGCACACTCAAATTACTATTGATATGTTAGGTTTGGTATGGTTACATAAGATAGGTTACTTCAGGCAAAAACTAAAGGAGGATGGTTGGTCTGGGAGGATGGGTGGGCATATAAATGCAAACGTCTAGAAACCCAAAGGCGGATCGAATCTCATCTCGGACAACTTTACTTACTACTTTGTACCCAGCTAGCACAGTGGATCTGGGCCGATTTCGTATGAGAGTCGGGGCACTCAGCTGAGAGTCAGACTCGGCCGACGCCATGTGGCCCGAGTCTGGGCCGCCTTCGGCAGTATTACTTATGGCTAGGATGTGGGGATTGAGCTTGGGCTGATTCCGGTGTGAGTGATCTGGACCAAATGTATTACTTGGGGCTCGGGCCAATTCCGGTGAGAGTTATCTGGCCCAAATGTATTACTTGGGGATCGGGCCGATTGGGGCTACTCCCTGGCAGATGATTACACAGGCTGCTTTATATAATTAACATTTCATTATTTATTTATTTTTCCTCATTGTTTCTGTGATAAAAAAAAAATACAATTAACATTTAAATGAAATTCTTTAAGAGTCCTGTGTAGTATTTTGATACTTTGTGCATGGCAATTGATTAAAAACTTTGTGGATGGAACTTCCTGAGTGGCGCAGTGGTCTGCGTTTCTACAGATGCTGGTTCGAGACCTGTAGCGACTCCTGTGGCAGGCTAGGTGCATGCACGCTGACACGGTCACCAGGTGTTTCGTCAGAGACAAAATGTTTTTTTGTGGATCGGTATAATTTGTATGTATAAATGGTATAATAGTAATATTTCTAAATTACTAAAATCGGGTAATTTTGTATACATTTACTTAAATTTGCATTGGGGCGATTCTGGTAAGATGCCGGCAAAGTCGGCTGAATTCTGGTAGACGGAAATCGGCCCGATGTACTTGGGCCAATTCTGGGCAGTCATTCATTTTGATTCCGGGCCGAAACCGACACCGGGCCGATTCAATCAGTTCCAGCCCCCCGGGAGAGGGCCACTTCTGAGCCGATTCCTCATTGCTAGCTGGGTAGCTATTTTGCAACTATCTAGCATGTTTGTTAACCCTTCACCTAACCTTAACCCGGAAGGTAGCCTAGTGGTTAAGAGCGTAGGGACAGTAACCGAAAGGTTGCTGGATCGAGACCCCGAAACCGCTAACCCCGAGCTGTCATTCTGCCCCTGAACAAGGCAGTTTAACCCACTGTTCCCTGGTATGCCATCATTGTAAATAAGAATTTGTTCTTAACTGACTTGCCTAGTTAAATACATGTTAAGAAATAAAAACCTAACCCCTAGCCTAGCTAACGTTAGCCACCTAGCTAACATATCATACCTATTTACAAATTTGTAACATATTGTACAAATTGTAATTCGTAACATCATACTTGGACATCCACAAATTAATACATACCATATCATTCTAAACGGAGGAAAACACGTTAAATGTACTATGTTACGTCTTCCACTGAGTCCAGGTTGTTATTTATATTTATTATAGGGAGGCAGACAATATTTACACTGGTGCGTCCGAGGAAATCAGGCTATTTTTCAAAACATTCTATCGGGTGAGCACTAATGCCTAGTAATACTCATATACTCCTTTCAGAATATGTAAATCATATCGGTTTGAGTTGATTTACGATCGGTGTTCCCCAAAATGACAGTATTGGTTGCATGCATATTCAAATCATCCACAGCGTGCATAATCAATAAGCATCCATTTGGTCGGTGTTTGCGCACGAATGTAAACCGAAGAAAAACAACTCGATTTACCTAGTTAGTTACGCCATTGCATTTTCCACACGAGAGAGAAAAGCATACGGCCCATCACTCGTTAACGGAGCCGGGCGGCAGCCGCTGTCTCATATAGCAGAAGCATAGCTGCATACATCTGTATGGCGAGCTAGCTAACGTTGCGTTTGCTTGTAATGTTGGGATAGGGAAATATTCTGCTATTGTATTAAACTGATCTATAGACGCAGTAAATCAATGAGTAACATATTTGGGACAGTACTGTTGGTAACATACCTTTAACGTTTTGACGAGAGTTTTTTGTAGCGTCTGACGATTTTGACAGAAGAAAATATTCGTAGGCCCAACAATACCTCCTTTCATATCCGCATTCAGCCTCGGTCAGTCGAATATCTGTCCGCTCTCTTGTCAAGCGGGTTTGGCACCAGGGCCGAAAAATGCAGAGCTTTTGTGTCGTTCTAAATGACCCCACTAAATGTGTAATATTCTATTTTGCCCCGAATAGTTAACTTTGTCAACGCCCTGTCAATTTGTGATAGCTAGGCCATACTCCTCCCGCTTAAAAAGGTGATTTAAAAAATAAATACAACGCTAGCTAGCTAACTGACTAGCCTCAGAGATCCTGCCCAGGCACGGGAACATGAATAATCCAATGTTTAATTGGCACGCTCACAACATACACCCGGAACCTGCAACGAATAGCTTTTATCTTTCTTCAGTGAATCTCTATTTATAACTATGCATTACAGTAATATTGTTGTGTATTTTCACAAATAATGTTATTGATTGTAAGTAAGGGAAAGCTATATAAATGTGTGGTGCCTTGCTATGTTTTTATAACCCATGAAGATGCTGATATGAAGAGGTTGTTTCAGATAATCACTTATGTTCTGATAATCACATTTAAATTGAAATACACCACACAAGCAGCTACGTAACTTATACTACCATTATGTAAATTATGATTAAATATAGGCTACTGTGAAAATGTTTTCAGAACGTCACTGAATATGGAACCAATTTGAACGGTACTTTGTTTCAGGGGGACATAAATGACCACAACAACGGTTTGTTTTTATCGGAAGTATATCGCAAGCCTGCGCAGTCCGTTCATTGGTCAATGCTTCTGTAACTTCACTGTGCCCTTTTCTTATTTTTCTTTTTATGACAGAAATCAAGAAAGTTTATTTATGAATTTGTAATTATAATCTTTACATATTAGAATGTTAGTCAGTTACAGAGCTCTGAAGAGGAAACAGAAAATGTACTATTAGAGGATATAACAAAAAGGCTACGATGTTGGCACAAAGATGACAACTCATTAAGGAAGAAGCACAAATCAAAGGAACACACCACCAAAATAAGGTAGCTTCCTTTCCCGAAAATTGTTTAAACTATTCTTTGTTATCAATAAGATATACTAGTTTGAGCAATTTCATAGTAGGCTGTCTCACAGATTTAACTTGCATTTTCCTAAATGATTTCCTGCATGTGTATCTGCAATCACAATCCCATCTCAGCAAGTGTCTCTGTGCATAGGGAGGAAGATGACTCCAAGTCCAGACTGCCTCTTCCTGGCAAGGTGCTGGACATGTTTACAGAGGAAGATGATGACCCACAGACTGTGGACAGCATACAACATGGTGGACGGATTCGCTCTTTCAAACACGAGAGGGGAAACTGGGCCGCTTACGTGTACTTTCCATGTAAATGCCTTATCTTCAGAGCTGCATACACTCACATCACATGCACAATGTTTTTGTCTTGAAAAGTTGTTTGCTCTCTGTCTTAACATCCTGCTACTTCTTATGTCCCTCCTTAGACATCCCAGAGGAAGGGTTCTTGGAGCTGCTTGATGAGATGACTAAAGTAGCAGGATCGAATGGCATCTCCTTCACTCATACAGACGAGTTTCACCTCAGTCTATCTAAGACAGTGGTTCTGAGGCATCACTGGATCCAGTCTTTCATACAGTCCCTCAGAACAGGCTTGGCACATGGCAGGAGGTCTGCTATAGTACAACCAACATTTATGTTTTGTCCCTTTTGTTTATGTGGAATTGGTGTTACTATCCTGTTTTGTTTGTTCCTTTGTAGTTTTGCATAGTTTCCACTCAGTCATGTTCACACACACAGATCACTGCATCCCTGCACTTTACATACATTTTCCATTATGACATTTTCACACCTCATTCCTTTTTCTTTGTTAAAGTTAATAGTTTTTGGGTTATAATAAAGAACCTTTTTGATTGGCCTACACCTGTTGTTCGTGTCCCCTCATTTTTGCCACAGGCTATGAGCCGGCCTGTGACAAGTGAAAAGAGCTTTTTCAGCCACTAGTTGAGTTTGATTCTCACTCTTCCCACTGTGATTTTTCAGCCTTTATTTCAGATGGTGTAGTGTCCTTGGTAGATGGCAACCAAAATGTTTAAATTAAGATCTTAAGAGACACTGGAGCTTTAGATTCTTTTTTTCTGGAATCTGTTTTGCCGTTCTCTAAGAAGTCTGATACTGGCAGTTGTGTAATGGTACGTGGTATGGGTTTAGTTCCATTCTCTTCTCCTTTACATGAAGTTACCCTAAAATGTGGTCTGGTAGAGGGTGATGTAGATGTTGGGGTTAGACCCTAGTTGCCAGTAGAGGGAGTCCACATGATTTTGCGGAATGACTTGGCAGGTAGTAAGGTGTGGGCAGATGGTAAACTAAACATCTTTAAGAAGCAACCTTCTGTGTCCCCTGCAAGGGTATCTCCAGATCGTAGCTGTGTGTCTCCTGAGGTATTTCCAGTTTGTGCTGTTACCCGCGCTGCCTCTTGTAAGGAGGTTGAGAGTAAGCCAGAAAGTCTTGAGTTGCCAGTCAAACTCCAGACAGAACAGTTGACTAGTTCTAGAGATTCATTGATGGCTGAGCAAAAGGCCGATACTACCTTGGCTGATCTGTTTGATAAAGTTGTTCCTGATTCAGTGGTGAGGAACAGTGCTCAGTGTTATTTTCTTCTTGATGGGCTGTTGGTCAGGAAATGGGTTCCACACTATGATCAGGGTCTAGGAGAACCAATCTTTCAAATAGTTGTACCTACTACTTTGCGAAATAAAGTGTTGCAAACTTCACATGATGATGTGGCAGGTCATATGGGTGTTCGTAAAACTTATGATCGCATACTCCGTTATTTTTTCTGGCCACGTTTAAAGCGGGATGTAGCTCAGTTTATTAAAACTTGTCTAACGTGTCAGCGCACAAGCAAGCCAAACCAGGTTGTAAAGCCAGCACCTTTGTATCCAATACCAGCCATAGGGCAACCTTTTGAGTGTTATCACTCCCGTGATCTAAGCAAAGTTGAAGGCACTCCAGCGGTAAGGTCAGCGTTGACTGCTGCTCCAGTCACTGCATCTTGTGGCTTTAACTTTGTGGAGGGGGGGAAAGAGGAGGTAGTTAGGGTTTCGGATGAGGTCTTACAAGGTCGGTTGAAAAACCTTGGGGTTTTGGTAGATCATTTAGATTCTGAGAAACGTGATGAATTGGTAGCTCTTATTAGAAACTATCCTGTTTTGTTTTCAGATACTCTATCGCAAACCCACTTAATTGAGCATGACATAGACATCGGAGATGCTAAGCCTATCAAACAGAGATTTTATCATGTATCTGAGGAGAAGAGACTGCAATTGGAAACAGAGGTGCAGTATATGTTGGACAATGGTATTGCGGAGCCATGTTCAAATTGGGCTTCACCCTGTCTTCTGGTCAAAAAGTCTGATTCCACTTTCAGACCTTGCACTGATTATAGAAAAGTTAACAATGTTACTAAAGCAGACCTTTACCCTCTTCCTAGGATGGAGGATTGTATTGATCAAGTTGGGTCAGCAAAGTATGTTATCAAATTTGATATTTTAAAGGGATATTGGCAAGTACTCCTTACTAAAAGAGCTTGTGAGATTGCTGCCTTTATAACTCCATCTGGTTTGTTCTCTTATACAGTGATGCCGTTTGGCTTGCGGAATGCTCCAGCCACCTTCCAGAGGCTGATGAATCGGGTGGTCTCAGGTCTGGAAGGGTGTGCTGTGTATTTGGACGACGTGGTCGTCTACTCAGACTCCTGGGAGGAGCATGTCTGGAGAGTACAAGCCCTGTTCGAAAGACTGGTGTGGGCCAGGTTAACTATCAATTTGGCAGTGTGAGTTTGCCAAAGCTACAGTCACATACCTAGGCAAGGTTGTTGGTCAGGGTTTTGTCTGTCCCGTGTAAGCCAAGGTCCAGGCTGTGAAGCAGTTCCCACAGCCCTCCACAAAGAAAGAACTGATGCGCTTCCTGGGAATGGCGGGGTACTACCGTGCTTTCTGTAAAAACTTTTCGGTAGTAGTGTCCCCACTGACCAATCTGTTGAAGGCCAAGTCTGAATTTATCTGGTCCACCCAGTGTCAAGAGGCATTTGATGCAGTTAAGGCTCTTTTGTGTTTGGCACCCGTGTTGGTAGCACCACATTTTGGGAAACCTTTCAAATTGCAGGTGGACGCCAGTCAAATCGGTGCTGGGGCTGTGCTTCTTCAGGAAAATGATGACAATGTTGAGTGTACAGTCAGTTTCTTCTCCCGGAAATTTAATACGTATCAGCAAAACTATTCTGTAATTGAAAAGGAGGCTTTAGGTCTCATTTGGGCTCTACAGCACTTCGAAGTCTATGTTGGTTCTGGTTTGACCCCGTTAACTGTGTTCACTGATCACAACCCACTTATTTTTCTGAAGTCCCTGCAAAATCCCAACCAGCGCCTGATGCGTTGGGCTTTGTTCTTGCAACCATTCAACCTCGATATTAGACACATTAGTGGTGAGGATAATATCATTGCTGATGCTCTGTCTCGTGCTCCTTTATCTTTTCTCTGTTGACCCTTCCGGGCTGTCTGCACCTCTTTCCTCTTAAATTGCTCCCCAGGTACCAGGGCTGCTGAGTTTGAGGGGCGAACAGTCAGCCAGGGGACACGGGGCTACTGCTAGGAGCCGGGACTGGTATCCTTGTTTTTTCTTTTTGGGAATTTTGGATTGTTTTAAATATTTTGGGCCGAATTTTGGGTTGAGGGTGGGACCCTCATTTTAAGGAGGGGGGTGTCACGGCCCCTCCTCTGCATTGCAGGGGCGGTTCCTCCTGCAGGCAGAGGAGGGTCGTTAGTGATTGGAGCCACCTGGGCTCAGGGTATTTAACTGCTAATCACTAATCTCTCTCTCTGCTCCTCCAGGTATGATCCTGTTTTGTTTGTTCCTTTGTAGTTTTGCATAGTTTTCACTCAGTCATGTTCACACACACAGATCACTGCATCCCTGCACTTTACATACATTTTCCATTATGACATTTTCACACCTCATTCCTTTTTCTTTGTTAAAATTAATAGTTTTTGGGTTGTAATAAAGAACCTTTTTGATTGGCCTACACCTGTTGTTCGTGTCCCCTCATTTTTGCCACAGGCTATGAGCCGGCCTGTGACAAGTTGAGAAACAAGCGTACTCAACTAGCTACTGAGAAACAAGCGTACTCAACTAGCTACTCATGTGATAGCAAAATCTCAGGTTGCCCAGCCCGGCGGAGATACAATCTTTGGCAAAATCAGCAAAAATATTCTTTGAAGATTAAGATCTTCGGAAAAATCATTCGCAAGGAGAAAAATCATTCGCTCAGTAGCTAATCTTCAAATAATATTTTTGCAGGAATCTCCTTGCGAATGATTTTGCCGAAGATTGTATCTCCGCCGGGCTGGGCAACCTGAGCTTTTGCTATCACATGAGTAGCTAGTTGAGTACGCTTGTTTCTCAGTAGGATCTCTTATCACGATGAGTGAGGCAGGCCTCCTGCCATGTGCCAAGCCTGTTCCGAGCATGCCCCCATTCACATCAACGCGGCTGCAGTGGAGCGGGTCGAGAGCTTCAAGTTCCTCAGTGTCCACATCATTAAGGATCTATCATGGGCCAAACACACCAACACAGTCGTGAAGAGGGCATGACAACTTCTCTTTCCCCCAGGAGGCTGGAAAGATTTGGCATGGGCCCTCAGATCCTCAAAAAGTTATACAGCTGCACCATTGAGAGCATCATGACTGGCTGCACCACCACTTGTTATGGCAACTGCTTGGCATCCGACCGTAAGCCGCTACAAAGTGTACGGAATTTGTTCTTTACTGACTTGCCTAGTTAAATAAAGGTAATGATAAATATAAATGATATCTCCCATCTTTGTTCTTATCTTATAACCCTCTCTTTTGTTAGGTGCTTTGTTTTTGGTTGCTGCAGGAGCATGTAGTAGCGCATGAAATCGGTTCGGTACTATAATTTTGGTTACTTTCGATACTTCTGTCAATTGTGTCTTACGGATAAAGTCTGTCCATCAGTGCAGCCGATGTCCCCCACTGAGTGCACCGTGCCTGCTCCTCATACTCATTGCTAACCTGCACTGGGAGTCTGGGATGGATCATGTTGAGATCCCCACTCATGCTGCAAAGAGGTTAACACACTTGAATAATGTGACACGGCATGTAGAAATGTTGAAACTGTTACTTAGTGTTCGCAAAACAATGTCCATACAGGCTACAATAACTTTACAATGCAATAAGTTACTGGTAGCTTCCAGCTTTGTAGGCTAACTTCCTTGCTAGTTTAAAGCTGAAACTAACATCAACAAGTACTTTGTTTGTGATGCAAAATATGCTAATTTCAAAGCTGGTTGCCACCAAAAACGCTATTCATTCATTTATCATTTATTCGGTCTCTCCCTCAGCCAAAGTTTCTATTACCTCAGGGCTCCGACCTATAATTTATATTTACACTAGATGAAAGTTAGGGGGCGCTGTGTTGGAGCCACCGTGCCTTCATCCTGGCACTCCCTCACCATTGTAAAAGCTATAGAAATGCATTTATTCATGTCTACATTCGTTTCTGCCATGTTTATTCTATTACAGACAACTTAATGCATACTTTTAAATTATTATGTGAACTATACAAATAAAAAATATATTAAAACATTTTCCTTATAGTGTATCTGTTTTAGATTACTAATGTTACTGTCCCCACGACAACAACACAACTTAAATAGATGTCATTTTGTCCTTGAAACATTTAATTGAAATACTGTAGAATGCCAATCATTCCTATGGAGGACTGCTCCTACTGGGGAGTTCCAATATTGCCAACCGGTGGCTTCAAAGCCTCTCAATGCCCAATACATAGTAGCATCAGCAACGGAGGGTTTATATACATCATTGGCTCCGACATGCCGCACCCCTCTGTGAATGACGTCATTACTGGTTAAAGCGACAGCCCACTTTAATAAAATAAGCAACTTCTATGCAAATGGTATTGATCAGTACAATAAAATAAGTGCCACATGGAAGGGAAACAGATTATCATCTGTAGCCCCATGAAATTAGCCAAAACAAGGTAAATATGTCAATGGATGCACACACTCCTTTTAAATATGCATTCACTTGTATTATGAATAGACCTAGGGTACATCTTGATTTACCCAGTTTATAAATAGAGATTTATCATTCAAATAAATGATTACCATTATGTTGGTCGATTGTATAATTGGTTCATTAATGCATACATGGCTGTCTCTGACGTAAAACATTTAAAATGTAATGATAATGAAATCAAAAGATGCCCAACGATTGAACAGAGCGATAACTCAGCTATCTGTCTGGATCAAATGTCATTCTATGACTTTGGCTATTATGTCTATGTTTTTTGCTGTGGTATCGTTGGTATTGAGTATTGTGATGGAATTGAGTATCGTGATACTAAACCTGGTGTCAAAGTAAAAATTCTGGGATCGTAACAACACTACTGTTTAGCAAAGAATGGATAATAAACCGTTACACTATTGTATGAGATGAAGAGTGAATACTGAACTTTAACTTTTCTTCTAGAATCCTTCCATCCATGTAAGTCTGACCTGGTGTGTTGGTGACTGCACGGAATGCTGATTTAATCCATTGATTTAATACATTAAGGTCTAGAAGATGACAACAGAATGGCCAACACAGGAAATATATGTTCACGATAAATGTATTCTTTTTTGTATTACATTAAGGGCCTTGCCACTAATCTAATCTAAACTTGGAACAGAGGTGGGCGTTACTAGGTGTAAACAAGCAAGAGCTCGGATTGGAGGATAATAGTGGCAAGGAGAAATCCTATTCATATGTGGGAATGTACCCGTGTACTACAAAGGTATATAAACAGAGCCCTGTGATGAGTAGAGTCAGTCGTTTCATGAGGCGGCTCAATACTTTTTTTTACATGTATTAAAGTATTTTTGAATTCACAAGTTCTTGTAAGAGTTTCATATTTTTGAGGAACCATTTGCCACGACATATTTGGCGAGCTTCAGCCAAGAGTAGACGGGATCGCAAGACAGTGGCGCTTTGGGACCGACGGCGGGTCTTCTGGGCAAATTGTGCAAACAGGGTGGCCACCCAGCTATTAAAAAGGTAAGCATAGTTCTTACGAATAGTTGGAAGTTTGTGTGATTTGCCACAGGAAATCTGTCTCGGCGATAAGGTATCACGTGGATCTCTCTAAAAAACTCCTAAAAATGACCTAGTAATATTAAGAACTTTTGAATTCAATAAACTGCATGCATGCATGAACTTTTGGGGGGTTGTTAAAAGTAATCACATTTGTGGGGACTAAGTGAAAGGAGGGCTGCGTATCTTGCTGACGTCAGGTGACCAGTGGAGGGGGCGCTGCATGTGCTCTGTTTCATTGGGTTGCCTGGCTTGGAGGGGTGCTGTGGCTACCTGGACATATGGTCAACGCAAATGGAGAGTAGTTAGATAAAAAGTCTGCCTGGACAGGTTGCTTATTTTATGTAGAGGTCTACATAGGATGAGTATTTAGAACACTTCGCGATACCGCCCGTAGGAAAAAAAGGGTCTGCCTGGGTGAAGTGTGTAGAATAGGTAAGTTATTTGCGCCGTGATACCGCTCTAAGAATAGAGGTCTGCACTGGACGGGTAAATAGAAAATCCTATGATACCGCCCAGAAAAAGTATAATAAGGGGTCTGAATGGATAGGTTATTCACTCCATGATACCGCTCTAAAGAGTAGAGGTCTGCCTGGATGGGTGAATATCCAGTAATTAATAAATCACTCCATGATACCGCTCTAGGAAAGAGGTCTGCTTGGATGGGTGTATATTAAATAATTGCTGGTGTGTTTGTTTGCGCTGACTGGCTGAGCCGTCTGCACCGGTGTGGTGTACGCAACTGTTGTCTACTCATGTAGTCAATGCAAACAAATAGTAAAATCCTGTAATACCGTCTCCATACGTTAATGGGGAGTCTGCCTGGACAGGTTACTTATGAATGTAGAGGTCTGCGTAAATAAGTAGGTAGAAAGCCTATGACACATCTCCAATAAATTAGTAGGAGACTGTATAATGGGTCACTTTGCGATAACGCTCTCAGGAGAAGAGGCCTGCTTCGGTAAAGTGTACAGATGTGATGAGACGTTGACTTGGTTTTGTCGGGCTCTCATCATGTCACAAACCCTATTTTTATGTCGATTATAAAATAGGTCGTTTTTAGGTAAAAACGTAAATGTGTGTGAATGAAACGCGTGTATAAATGTCAAAAGCCTGAATAGGTGTATGTTATCTTGTGTAAAGGAAGTATGTAGGTTCAGGAAAAGCATATTGTGTTGTCTATTACAAGTAAAGAGACTGTAACTTTTTTATGAGACGCTGACTAAGAGATAGAAAAAATATAAAATACAGCAGCGTGGCTGTAGTATGCGTTTGAATTAATTATGAATTGGAACAAAAACATAGAACAAGAATAAGAAGCTAAGTAAGCGTATTGAAGTTTAGCGCGTCTATTAGCGTCATTACGCTCATAGGATTATTGTGAGAATGTAAAATGTGGTACCTGGTATGTCGTTCAGGTTATTTTGGTTGGAGTTCAGCAACACTAGATTGGGTGTACCAGAGCGAAGAGAATTGAGAAGTTGACGAATGTTTTTCTGGTCTGAATATTGTTGCTGTAAGTAGAATTAAGAGAAATAACATAATTTGAAGTATTGCAAGCAGCATAATTAGTCACCAGCGTGCTTAAAGAGCAAGTAAGGAGCCTAACTGGCTTTGAGAGGTGAGTAGATTGAAGATATTTTCTTGTATCTGGGAATAATGTTAGCTAAGTGAGTTAGCCACGATTAGTTGGGTATTTGACTGCCATGTGGAAAATAGTAGGAATGTGATTTAAAGGTTTGGGTTAACTCAGTGCAGTAGTGGATTTTGAGGTTGAATTATCCTTGTCAGAAACGGGGACAGGGGATATTAGGTGAACATTAACGTCTAAGTGGTGTTTTATGGAATATCACGTTGTATCTCGCCACATTCAAACCATCGCTAAAAAGTTTAGTTTTGAGATTGTGTTGATTAAGTAGGTGTGCTATGTGGTAGAGTAGAAACACGAGGAGTTATAGCTATGGTAAAATACTACTACGAATAAACAACATATTTAGAGGTTTTCAAGAGCCATGTGACTGAAGAAAAGCTTAGTTTTTGGTCCATTGTTTAATTCAACGTATTGGGTTGACATAAGGGAGGAGGACGTAATAAGTCATTCAAATGGCCTCCCTGGGAAAAGCAGAAAAAGGTTTTGTCTTGACTACATTTAAAATAAACAATTAACCTGGTAACATAAACGTTAGCATCAAGAAAGGTGAAGTTTAGTCTAGATTGAAGAGAACTTTCTAAGTTTAAGGAATGATAATAATTGAAGTTAGTCAATTGGGAAGTAAGAATTTCGACTTTTATTATTAGGTTTGATTAAGAATTGACTGATGTATTTTCTACATTTGGTGCATTACAGGTTAATCTTAAACGAATTAATGTTTAATGAGGGTGGAGCAGTGATTAGCAATAAAAAATATAGTCATTGATAAGGAGGGTTGATTATTAGTGTCTTAATAGCACTCCAATGATGTGACATTTTGGTCAATTTGAAAAACAGATTTCAATAAGAGGATATATGAATAGTAGAGATGGAGATTGTAGAAAAGGATTAGCTATGGTTGAGAGCAAGTAATTAGTGGGATGTTTAGGTATGAATAAGCATTACTATTGTTTGGGTTTATAGTTAAATAACAATAGTAAATTTGTGCAGGAAAGTTATGTATTCTAGACAATATAATTTGTTTCCATTACATGGTACAGTGTCTGATAATACGAGTTGAAGTAATTAAATATTGGCAATCAAACTGATTAGGCAGCACCTACGTTTTGAATGTTCTAGATTTGTTAAACAACAGTTTTGTATTTTACTAAACTAATGCAACAGATTAAACGGATAAGACTGTTGGAAAGGGGCTCTGGGATTGTTTATTAATATAAAGGTCAATTCTACGTAATGAAACAACTATTAAATGTGTTGGTTGAAAATTGGTCTATTAACGATAACGGAATATTTGTACTTGTTTATGATAGTGGGAGACCAATCATATTACACCAAATGGGTGAATAAGGGTAATGCATGCTAAATACAGCATGGAAAGGTCTGGCATTTCTAACAATAACAGAGTGTTTGTACATGAATGAGGATAATGCATGCTAAATACAGCATGGAAAGGCCTGGCATTTCTATTCATTTAAACATATGGTTTAATACACACACCAGCACATACAGACAATCTGTGCGATTGCGAAGGTCTCGTTGATGGGATTTTAATTTGTATAGAAAGGTTTTGAAAGGTATTTGGGTGGTTTGTTTTTGAAAGATAGGGAAAGACAGGGAGAGGAAATGTTTTGATGGTGTCAATGGCCCTGAATATTGAAAATTCATAATGAAACCTGATCAATTTCATCTGGATTTGAATAAACAGTGGGATGTCATCATGAATTGCATGGGAAACATCGTTCTTTATCCAAATTATACTATTGCATTGGGAAAATTAAGGGAAAATATATGCTAATAGGGGATGACAGTAACTTCAAATGGACTGTGAGATATGTATTGCTAATTTCATTTTGTGTTTTTGTTCTGATATATGTTTCACCAGATTGGGATCGTAATATGTGAATTCTGTGAAGGGTTAGGGTGCTATCGTTATGATCTGGTAACTTTACATAGAGTACTTTAGAAAATGTTTTTGTTAGCGGTAACATTACGTTGTGCTTTTTAACATTAGTCTTCAAGATGTAATTAAGAAAACGTTAAAGTCATATTTCGTCATGTAGTCGATGTTTGTCTAGTTTCCTGAAACTGAAATGTAATGAACTTAACTGTTGTTATGATGTGTATTTGTTTTGTTGAGGTTATCATGGAAGGTGACGTCAGATCGTGTCTTAATGCATGGTAGAAATAATTTGATATAAAAAGGGAGTGTAAACCTCGAAATCCTTCCCAAACCTACTGAAGAGTGAGGTGCAACTGTGTCCGTTGGGAAGATGACCTGTGAACTATATCTAAAATTGACATACTGGAATTATAAGTGCCGGGTGATGGACAGAGAGGGGGTTGTTGGTATACGCCTTGCTGACTGTTTAACCTAGGAATGCATTGAGATACTGATCTTTCCTTCCCGGGCCACTCGTGACCAGGGAGAGGGGGGCTGAATGAGAAGAGTCATGACCGTCAACAAAATATAAATGTAGGTTCTAACAGGGATGATCTGTGCTAAGTTGATAGGAGGTTAGTCATTTAAAATTCGGGTTGGATAATTTGTGGAGTGTTTTCATTATGGTTGGGATATTGTAGGAGAAAATTGATAAAGCATGGTGAGGGGTCAATTTGCTGATAACATTTATGTGACTGGAAGAGTTTCTAGACGTGTCATCGTGAGGGGAGGTCGTTTTGTTTAAGGAATCACTGAATGATAGTGTGGGACAACCATGGACATTTTGTTGTTTTACCTTGTATTCAAAATGTTTATGGTACATCGCATCATTGAGTGGTGCTGAGTTATTATACATGTACTATGTCTTTTCTTTTCAAGTCTATAGGTTTTTAGGTTTTGTGGAACATGAGGGTGTTCATTGTTCCAGAGGGGGGAATGATGTATATTGACTAAATTGATTTGTGAATGTATTAGTATGGTTGTAAAGGTGCAATTAGGAGTAGTGACTAGCATGTTATTGGTTAGATGGAATGATACGTAGGTTGAATATTCTTCCAACTCATTAATCTCTTTCCTAATTTCTAACAGTCGGCGAACACTTGATAGATTACAGGCACAGGCCATGTGAGTAGTAGAAGGGGTAACTTTGGTAGAATTGTTGGGATATCAGTTTATGAAGATTCATACCACAGGGATTTGTAACTGGGAGACTGGTAGAAGTACAGGGGATGTAGTTATTAAATGTCACAAATTATGTTGTCAGGAAATAACCCATGTGTGCAGTGTGCATTTCTTCAGGTGAAAGCAGAGATGACCAAGGGCATAAGCTGAATTCTGGAGATTGAGTGTACATCAAAATACACCTGGCAGGAGGTACTCCTTACAACACCTGCAGTGGTAAAGATTGACATGTCTCTCTTTGGTGGGTGCATCATTCTCACAAGACGTAAGGTCCACCATGTAAGGGATGAGCTTGAAAACACCATAACAGAAGAAGAGCTAAAGAAAGAGATTAGATTTCACTGTGGATATACATGCAGATGGGTTAAGTTAGGAGTTCATTGCTTTATAGGGTAATGCTACATATGGAAAAAGATGTTAGGGTAATTGTACTCTAAATAACATATTGAAGGCATTGATATGAAAGCATATACAGTTTTGATTTACTTAAAGTGGGTGTAATGTTGATTAGGGATGTGCATAGCAGGTGACATGCCTATTAGTTGAGATGGAGAACTAAGTAAAAATGACATGACTTGGGAACACCTCTCAGGACCTGGGGCTGAAAGGGGAAGACTGGATGAAAGCATGAGGAAGCTTTTTAGGGCTTTTATTTTTGTAGAGTCCAGCAGGAGAGCATCCTTAAGGCGTAGAGACAGGTGAAGAGAGAGTGGGAATTGTCATGGTGTTAGATTTAGGTTTTTGGGCATATATATTTATGTATAACATATCACATTGTCAAAACTGTTATGTTTTCTTTTGCTTTCCAAGTATTCTGCTATCACTCTCTTAGGAACCAGAAGGAGAGAGAGGGTCGCCAGCTTCAGCTGGAATGTCAGTGTGTTGTGTGATGAGTAATGGACATAAGAGGGTGTATGGTATAATCATAGAACAGAGGCCGTAAGTCTCTAAGTGTGAATGCTTCACAGAAAGAAGGGAGATAATCTGCACCAGGACCAGAGGTTCCACGTCCGGTGATCTGAGGTGACCAGGTCTGAGTGTTCTGGAAGAATGGAATGAGCCAAAGAGGGAAGGACCCTACGAGGTGGCTGCAGCAACGCCAACTGCCGTCCAGGTGAAAGGGAGCAAGACGTGGAAACATCCAAACCATTGCTCCAGAGTCCGTCAGAGAGGAGGAGACAACCATTGAGACATGAGAACGCAGAGAATGCTAATCAACCAGGCAGGAGCTCGGAGGGAACGGGAGCAGGGAGGAGATCGAGGCACCAGGGAGGTGGCAGGATGTCAGTAGACGAAGTGGAAGCCAGGATGCGTAACCATCATTCGAATTGATTCTTCGCCAGCACCTGAGCAAGAGAAGCCTTTGACAATTAGGGCAACTATAATAATGGTAGAAGCAGCTGTGAACACTGCTGTTATCACCACTGGATTGCCATCAACTGCGCTTACCAAACCGACCACTACAAGCATAATGAAACCTGAGGGGTCAGAGTCAGGAGGGTTTTTCACTGACATTTGGAACTTTCTGACCAACACTCACACTAACTTTCTACCTCAAGATAAGAATATTGGGTCTGTAGCTGATGTTCCAGAATCAACGCCACCCAAGGACATTACATTGGCAGAAATAGTGAGAAATGGCTGGTATAAATGGGCTAGATCCACAGCAGCTAAACATGGGGCTGACAATTGCATTCTATGTAGTAAATCACCTTTATCTGACTTGTTAATAGTACCTGAACCTGCATTATTTCAAGGATGTGCTAAATGTAAAAATGTTCACTGTGGTCATTTCAAATATCATATTCCTTTGTGTATCATAATGTAGGATTTCCCTAGGTAGCACCAAAGGTGGGAACATATTAAACAACACTAGGTGGGGAGAACATGAATGTGCTGTTTATGACATTGGGACTGAATTAAATGGACTTCAACATGACCTAGGGAATGTGGTTAAAGGGTAATATGAGTGTTTCTATGGCAAAGTCACTGAAGGTACTGAAGACATTGATGTGGGTAACACTACTGTTGTATGTGATACTATTTGAAGGTTGGAAGTGGCAGGTATTTGAAAATTTGGCCACATAACTCAAGTTGCATCGTCTCTAACCTTATTAAAAAAATCAGGATAGGGGTATTGCTGACAGTTGTTGGATGTGTAGGAACAACAACCCTTTGAATGTTTTACCTGAAGGATGGACAGGCCTTTGTGCGGGGGTTGGGTTAATTCAACAGATAACTGTCATTGAATGGGATCCTAGTGATACTAAGCAGTTAACTACAAAACATAGAGTAAGGAGATTACAAGTCTGACAATAAGGTCTATATAAGGTACAATTAACAACCTCGAGGTGTCCCTAATGACTTTAAAGCTAGAGATGAGATTAAATCAAGTTTTGAATCTATATTCCTGTGTATGATGGGTTCCTGATTGTGATGACTTTGTTTGTTCATGCACATGAATCTTGTCATGGGAGAGGAAGTTTCAAGTGGTGCTCTAAGTCTCACAGTGATGGACATATGCTTTATGATGTTCTATGGTTTGTGATATGCGTCAGAGGGGGGCCTGTTCTCTATGTAAGGATGAAGATTGTGTTTAACTGGTATATGGATTTTGGTTCTTATACCCATGTTTCATCCTCTTTTATTTCATTTTTGGTTCTTTGTTCTTTGTGTGTATTCTGCTCATACTCATTATGTTTTCTATATTCTACATCTCTGAGACAACCTCAGGCAAGGCTATGCACTACATGCTCATTGCTTCTACATTTTTGTTATATTTGTGTTAATTTTGTTCTCGGACTGGATCTTTTCCTCCTCTTTCATTTGAGAGGTGGTTTTTGGTCCTGTCTTGTTTTAATTTGTGATGTTGTTTTAATTTGTGATGTTGTTTGTCTTGTTTGTCTTCATTCTGCGGTCATCTAGCTGTTTTTTGGGGTTTTGATTTGTGTTGTTTTATGTGGGACTTAGTAGTCCCAAAGGGGGGATGTGTAGGGGATAATTTGATGACATTAATTGTCTTTTCTCCTTTCTTTTAACAAACATGCATATAGGCTTGTCACTGTAGAGCAGAACATTTGTTGAGGATTGTCCTGGACTTGTGACAGGACTGCATAACTGAGACCCGTAAATACATACGTTTGAAAGTCAGATATAGAGTCAAGTAACAGGGTCTGTATAATCAGACAGACGAACAGTGGACTTAGGAAAGACAGAAACTATAAGTTAAAGCTCAAGTGCTTGCAGGACTAATAATATAGCCCAACCAAATGTCAAGTGTGAGTGACAGCAAGCAAGTGTGAAGACAAAGAATGTGGTGAAGAGAGGCAAGGACAAGCTATTTTTCCATATGCAGAGAACAGGGCATTGAGATCATAGACGTATCAGGGAAAGATATAATGCTGATTTAATCCATTGATTTAATACATTAAGGTCTAGAAGATGACAACAGAATGGCCAACACAGGAAATATATGTTCACGATAAATGTATTCTTTTTTGAATTACATTAAGGGCCTTGCCACTAATCTAATCTAAACTTGGAACAGAGGTGGGCGTTACTAGGCGTAAACAAGCAAGAGCTCGGATTGGAGGATAATAGTGGCAAGGAGAAATCCTATTCATATATGGGAATGTACCCGTGTACTACAAAGGTGTATATAAACAGAGCCCTGTGATGAGTAGAGTCAGTCGTTTCATGAGGCGGCTCAAGACTTTGTTACATGTATTAAAGTCTTTTTGAATTCACAAGTTCTTGTAAGAGTTTCATATTTTTGAGGAACCATTTGCCACGACACAGCAGGAAGAATTAAGTGCTCCACAATCGTATGGGGCTTGCCTGTCCTAGCCACTCGGTAGCTCACCATATAAGACGCTTCTAGCCCCTTCTTACTAATGGTATCTGTTGCTTTTATACGTCTTACTACTCGAAAGTCGTCTTAATTCTCGCTCCAAAAAATCCTGTGGTTTATTTTTTAAACTGGCATGTTTTGTTTCTAAATGTCTGCACAGGAGTGAAGGTTTCATCAAGTTATGAGATAGTACTTTTGCACATATAACACACTGTGGCGGAGGAAAGGCACTACTCCCAATATAAGTTAACCCTAAATCAATGTAGTTCTCATCATATTTGCGCCTCTTCGATGGTCCAACGTCTCTGTCTGTTGTTAGGTGCTTTCCCGGGCAAGGGGGCAGTAGCTCTTCGGCTGCATCAGTTTCACAACTGTCAGTGTCCTTGCTAGCTGGGCTAACAACAATTGTAGAATTACTGATGCTAGCATTGGATGTGCTCGTGGAAGCAGAACAACTTGTGTCGTCTACAGATGCAGGTGTAGTACTGCTGGTAGTAGCAGTACTACCAATAGAGCTGGTATGTGTCTCTATGGACGCGGGCCTTACTTTTTTTTAACCATTCATCCATTTTCGAGCAAACGGAATGAGCAGCAGCTACGTTTGGCTAGTGGAATTCCCGCAAGAGATTAACTGTTAATGTGATTGGATGTTAACTATTTGACTAGGATACCTATATTTGACATTGTGGTGTTATTTCGCTGAACACTAGATGGTTTAATTTTATTTTTGTCAGTGAAACAATGCTACTCAGGCGAGAAAAAAACCTCACCTAAATGTATAGCCCTGTTGGAAAATATAAATGGACTGTTTGGAAAGGGGAAGACCTTTTATTTATTTTTTATGTGAATCCCATTTTTATTTGGCGTACCCCCAACGACATTGCTCCCCAGTTTAGGAATACCTGTTCTATACAATTCTGTGCTTCCAACGTTGTGGCAACAGTTTGGGGAACGCCTTTTCCTGTTTCAGCATGACAATGCCCCCGTGCACAAAGTGAAATCCATACAGAAATGGTTTGTCGAGATCGGTGTGGAAGAACTTAACTGGCCAGCACGGAGCCCTGACCTCAACCCCATCGAACACCTTTTGGATGAATTGGAACGCCGACTGCGAGCCAGGCTTAATCGCCCAACATCAGTGCCCAACCTCACTAATGCTCTTGTGGCTGAATGAAAGTAAGTCCCTGCAGAAATGTTCCAGCATCTAGTGAAAAGCCTTCCCTGAAAAGTGGAGGCTGTTATAGCAGCAAAAGGGGAGACCAACTCAAGGACATTTCTAAGTCACCCAAAACTACCATTCAAAAGCTTAATTAAATAGTACCCGCAAAACACCTGTCCTAACGTGAACAGTGAAGAGGCGACTCCGGGATGCTGGCCTTCTAGGCAGAGTTCCTCTGTCCAGTGTCTGTGTTATTTTGCCCATCTTATTCTTTTCTTTTTATTGGCCAGGCTGAGATATGGCTTTTTCTTTGCAACTCTGCCTAGAAGGCCTGCATCCCGGAGTCACTTCTTCACTGTTAATGTTGAGACTGGTGTTTTGCGGGTACTATTTAATGAAGCTGCCAGTTGAGGACTTGTGAGGCGTCTGTTTCTCAAACCAGACACTCTAATGTACTTGTCCTCTTACTCAGTTGTGCACCGGGGCCTCCCACTCCTCTTTCTATACTGGTTAGAGCCAGTTTGCACTGTTCTGTGAAGGGAGTAGTACACAGCGTTGAACGAGATCTTCGGTTTCTTGGTAATTTCTCGCATTGGAATAGCCTTCATTTCTCAGAACAAGAATAGACTGATGAGTTTCAGAAGAAAGTTATTTGTTTCTAGACATTTTGAGCCTGTAATCGAACCCACAAATGCTGATGCTCCAGATACTCAACTAGTCTAAAGTTTTATTGCTTCTTTAATCAGAACAACAATTTTCAGCTGTGCTAACATAATTGCAAAAGGGTTTTCTAATGATCAATTAGCCTTCTAAAATTATAAACTTGGATTAGCTAACACAACTTGCCATTGGAACACAGGAGTGATGGTTGCTGAAAATGGGCCTCTGTACACCTGTGTAGATATTCCATTTACAAAATCTGCCGTTTCCAGCTACAACAGTTATTTGCAACATTAACAATGTCTACACTGTATTTCTGATCAATTTTATGTTATTTTAATTTCCAAAAAATGTGCTTTTCTTTCAAAAACAAGGACATTTCTAAGTGACCCCAAACTTTTGAATGGTTGTGTGTGTGTGTGTGTGTGTGTGTGTGTGTGTGTGTGTGTGTGTGTGTGTGTGTATATATATATATAAAGTATGTATATAAGCCCGTTGACGGGAGTCAGCCTTGGTTCCATAAATGTTAGGACTGCTGCCCTAACGTTTAAAAGAGCGAATTTCAACGTGGAGGTTACGATCACCATGATGGAATGGTGAATTTCGACTAGACCATCCAGAATACAGCGTGAGCTGATTATGATAACTTTGTATGAACTTTTAATTATTATTCACTAAAGAAGAAGTGAAACATCCTTGACGTCCAGTTATCAGCTGCAGCTGTAAACGTACGTGGCCTAGGAAAGGACAAACAATCTACTTAGAACGACAGGGTATTTCAACGTATCGGCTCTACAACTCTACGACCAGAAAGATTCTTCAAAGGACAATGGCGATCTCTGCTGGCCAAACCAGTCTTCCTTCTTCGACCCATCTATCGAAGTGCAGCTCAGAGTAAATATATAAACTCAGCAAAAAAAGAAACGTCCTCTCACTGTCAACTACATTTATTTTCAGCAAACTTAACGTGTAAATATTTGTATGATCATAAGATTCAACAACTGAGGCATAAACTGAAGTTCCACAGACATGTGACTAACAGAAATTGATTAATTTGTCCCTGAACAAAGTCAGTAACAGTCAGCATCTGGTGTGGCCACCAGCTGCATTAAGTACTGAAGTGCATCTCCTCCTCATGGACTGCACCAGATTTGCCAGTTTTTGCTGTGAGATGTTACCCCACTCTTCCACCAAGGCACCTGCAAGTTCCCTGGCATTTCTGGGGGGAATGGCCATAGCCCTCACCCTCTGATCCAACAGGTCCCAGATGTGCTCGATGGGATTGAGATCCGGGCTCTTCGCTGGCCATGGCAGAACACTGACATTCCTGTCTTGCAGGAAATCACGCACAGAACGAGCAGTGTGGCTGGTGGCATTGTCAGGATGTCTTCCCTGTAACGCACAGCGTTGAGATTGGCTGCAATGACAACAAGCTCAGTCCGATGATGCTGTGATACACCGCCCCAGACCATGATGGACCCTCCACCTCCAAATCGATCCCGCTCCAGAGTACAGGCCTCGGTGTAACGCTCATTCCTTCGACGATAAACACGAATCAGACAATCACCCATGGTGAGACAAAACCACAACTCGTCAGTGAAGAGCACTTTTTGCCAGTCCTGTCTGGTCCAGCGATGGTGGGTTTGTGCCCATAGGCGACTGTGTCGCCAGTGATGTCTGGTGAGGACCTGTCTTACAACAGGCCTACAAGCCCTCAGTCCAGCCTCTCTCAGCCTATTGCGGACAGTCTGAGCACTGATGGAGGGATTGTGCAATCCTGGTGTAACTCGGGCAGTTGTTGTTGCCATACTGTATCTGTCCCGCAGGTGTGATGTTCGGATGTACCGATCCTGTGCAGGTGTTGTTACACGTGGTCTGTCACTGTGAGGACGATCAGCGAATTGCAATTTATTGCCCTGGCCACATCTGCAGTCCTCATGCCTCCTTGCAGCTCACGCAGATGATTAGGGACCCTGGGCATCTTTCTTTTGATGTTTTTCAGAGTCAGTAGAAAGGCCTCTTTAGTGTCCTAAGTTTTCATAACTGTGACCTTAATTGCCTACCGTCTGTAAACTGTTAGTGTCTTAACGACCGTTCCACAGGTACATGTTCAATAATTGTTCATGGTTCATTGAACAAGGATGGGAAACAGTGTTTAAACCCTTTACAATGAAGATCTGTGATGTTCTATGTCTTTTTATGAATTATCATTGAAAGACGGGGTCCTGAAAAAGGGACATTTCTTTTTTGCTGAGTTTATATAGCTAGGTGTCATCATCTAAAATAACCTTAATTCATAAGACCGTTCTTATTTGATTAATGGTGGTCGGACCCATCTATGTGAAGCTAGCCACAATAAGGATTAGCCACAATAGTGGAATTTGAGGTTAGCCTTCAAAATAAAACTATCGCATAATTCTACTATTTGTATTCATTTGCATCATTTGCAATAAGAGACTTTTATTTTGAAGGCAAACCGCAAATTCTACTATTGTGCCTTATCCTTTTTGAGGCTAGCTTCACAACACATAACCCGGTACGGTCGAGCCTCATTAGCCAGATGAAGCTAGTTGGCTGCTTATAACGTTAGCTTTGGGCAACAGGGTTAAATAGCTGGCTAGCTATTTATTTTCATGAACTGAAGTTCAATTTAAATTGGCAAACAACAAATGGCAACTTAGCTAATACTTACTCACAAGGATTCCTAAATCATTGCTAAGAATAATGAAAATGACTACTACTGGTCATTGTTTTCAGGCTGGTTGTAATGGTGCTAGCTAGGAACCAAGCTAAAGCTAGCTACCCCGGAAGTTGCGGTCGAACAAATTATGTTTTATTACCAACGAGGTACTCTAAACACATCGTTCTCCAGACTTTTTTGTACAGCTTTGACAGTGCTACTGTATCTTTTTTTTTGACACGCGAAGACCCAAACGGCGTTCCATAGTATGTACAGTTGAAGTTGGAAGTTTACATACACCTTAGCCAAATACATTTCAACTCAGTTTTTCACAATTCCTGACAGGTAAAAATTCCCTGTTTTAGGTCAGTTAGAATCACTACTTTATTTTAATAATGTGAAATGTCAGAATAATAGTAGAGAGAATGATTTATTTCAGATTTTCTTTCTTTCATCATATTCCCAGTGGGTCAGAAGTTTACATACTCAATTAGTATTTGGTAGCATTGCCTTTAAATTGTTTAACTTGGGTCAAACGTTTCGGGTAGCCTTCCACAAGCTTCCCACAATAAGTTGGGTGAATTTTGGCCAATTCCTCCTGACAGAGTTGGTGTAACTGAGTCAGGTTTGTAGGCCTCCTTGCTCGCACACACTTTTTCAGTTCTGCCCACAAATTTTCGGTAGGATTGAGGTCAGGGCTTTGTGATGGCCACTCCAATACCTTGACTTTGTTGTCCTTAAGCCATTTTGCCACAACTTTGGAAGTATGCTTCGGGTCAATGTCCATTTGGAAGACCAATTTGTCTTGAGATGTTGCTTCAATATATCCACATAATTTTCCTTCTTCCTGGTGCCATCTATTTTGTGAAGTGCACCAGTCCCTCCTGCAGCAAAGCATCCCCACAACATGATGCTGCCACCCCCGTGCTTCATGGTTGGGATAGCGTTCTTTGGCTTGCAAGCCTCCCCCCTTTTTCCTCCAAATATAACGATGGTCATTATGGCCATACAGTTTGTGTTTCATCAGACTAGAGGACATTTCTCCAAAAAGTACGTTCTTTGTCAAAATGGTCAGTTGCAAACCGTAGTCTGGCTTTTTTATCGCGGTTTTGAAGCAGTGGCTTCTTCCTTGCTGAGCGGCCTTTCAGGTTATGTCGATATAGGACTCGTTTTACTGTGGATATAGATACTTTTGTACCTGTTTCCTCCAGCATCTTCACAAGGTCCTTTGCTGTTGTTCTGGGATTAATTTGCACTTTTCGCACCAAAGTACGTTCATCTCTAGGAGACAGAACGCGTCTCCTTCCTGAGCGGTATGACGGCTGTGTAGTCCCATGGTGTTTGTAGTATTGTTTGTACAGATGAACGTGGTACCTTTAGGCGTTAGGAAATAGCTACCAAGGATGAACCAGACTTGGGGAGGTCTACAATTTTCTTTCTGAGGTCTTGGCTGATTTCTTTAGAATTCCCCCATGATGTCAAGCACAGAGGCACTGAGTTTGAATACATCCACAGGTACACATCTTCAATTGACTCAAATTATGTCAATTAGCCTTTTAGAAGCTTCTAAAGCCATGACATAATTTCCTGGAATGTTCCAAGCTGTTTAAAGGCACAGCCAACTTAGTGTATGTAAATGTATGACCCACTGGAATTGTGATACAGTGAATTACAAGTGAAATAATCTGTAAACAATTGTTGGAAAAATTACTTGTGTCATGCACAAAGTAGATGTCCTACCTGACTTGCCAAAGCTATAGTTTAACTTCTTAGGGAGCGGTAGCAGAGGTGACGGTTTTGGAGGGTTGGGCGTGCCCAAAGTAAAATACCTGCCACTCAGGCCCAGAAAATAGGATATGCACATATTTAGTACTATTGGATAGGAAACACTCAGAAATTTCAAAAATCGTTAAAATAATGTCTGTGAGTATAACAGAACTGATATAGCAGGCGAAAACCCGAGGAATTTCTGTCCAGAATTTTTTTTTTCGTGACATTTCCTCAGTTTGATAGGCTTCCTATAGAAATATATGGAGTTTAGCTCCTAGATTGCAGTACCTATGGCTTCCACTAGATGTCAACAGTCTCTGGACAGTGTTTGGAGGCTTTAGCACTGAACAGAACCATACAGAAGAAGAATTACTGCAGGAAGCAGAAAAGTCAATAACATTTTCCGGGCACGAGAACGTGAGCGAGCCCCACTTTATTTTCCTTTTATAACGTTTAGGTTATCATCTGTGTAAAATATTATAGTAAATATACATAAAAGGATACCTAAGGATATATTAAAAATTATGTTTGATTTGTTTGGAGAAAGTTGATAGGTATAATTTGAGCGCGTTCTCTTCATGGTTCAATGGGCGACTCAACGGTGGATTTTCTGAACATAACGCGCCAACCAAACGGAGATTTATGGATTAATAAATGACTTTTTCTAACAAAAGAACCATTGGATGTCTTCGTTGGACACTTGGGAAGCCCTCAGCAGAAGTTCTTCGAAAGGTAAGTGATTTATTTTAGCTCTTATATGAGTTTTGTGTGATCCGCACGGATATGAATTTATGCTAATGCGTACATTTTGGAGGTGCTATCCTCAAACAATCAAATGTTGTGCTTTCGCCGTAAAGCCTTTTTGAAATCTGACAACGCTGTGATATTGCCAAGAATCAGAGCTTTTGATGACTATGCAACACTTGTATATTGATGAATGTTTAATAAATCAACTTTGGGATTTAGATTTTGGTGCCTTACATTTCACCGGGTAGTGTCAGGAGCGGCCCGCTAGCGCGCCGCTTCTCCCTAATTAACAAGAAATTTGTGGAGTGGTTGAAAAACGAGTTTTAATGACTCCAACCTAAGTGTATGTAAACTTCCGACTTCAACTGCGTGTCGTGAAGCTAATAGCAGTGACGCTTTTACTGTGTAACTCCAGTAGGGCAACATCTGAAAAATAGCGCGCTTGGTACTGTGTACCGGTGCTCGACCAGTTGGCGAAAGGCAACATCACCCACGACAGAGAACGGTTGATTGTCAAGGGCAAGGAATTCCATTATCTTGGCTTTAATGGATTTCGCCTTTGAGTTGTCTCGCTGAAATCTTGTTGCTCTTTCAAATAACTGCTCGACTTGTTGACTGCTCGATTCACACAGCAGTCATTGTGGGGTAGTTTAGAAATGCTGTGTTGCACGTATAGTGCAAAATTTTACGTGGCGTCATTACGTCATGTACCTACGTTATATAGGTATGTAAGTCAGCTTTGACATCGGTTTTGCATATCAGCTTAAAACTATACATCGGCCGATACCGATGTTGGCATTTTTAGGTAATATCGTCCGATTCTGATATGTTCAATGATATATCATGCATCCCTAATGCATACCCCACAAGACATGCCACCAGAGGTCTCTTCACAGTCGCCAAGTCCAGAACAGACTATGGGAGGCGCACAGTAGTACATTGAGCCACGACTACATGGAACTCTATTCCACATCAGGTAACTGATGCAAGCAGTAGAATCAGATTTAAAAGCAGGTAAAAATACACCTTATGGAACAACAGGGACTGTGAAGAGACACACACAAAGGTACAGACACATGCATACGCACACAGTGTGATATTGTTGTATGGTGGTATTGAACATTTTGTGTTGTGGATATGTGATGGTGTAGGGATGTTATGATGTACTGTTTTATCTTTAGCTCATTCAGTACAAACAGTTCAGTTTTATCTTTTGTTTTAAATGTTATGTGGGAGATTTGGTGTGTTTGGACCCCAGGAAGAGTAGCTGCTGCTGCTGCGAAAACCTACAATACCCCCCTCATTATGGGGTATTGTATGTAGACTAAGGGTATTTATTTATTCAAGCCATTTTAGAATAAGGCTGTAACTTAACAAAATGTGGAAAAAGACAAGGGGTCTGAATACTTTCAGAAGACATATACAATTGAAGACGGAAGTTCACAAACTTAGGTTGGAGTCATTGAAACTCGTTTTTCAACCACTCCACACATTTCTTGTTAACAAACTATAGTTTTGGCAAGTCGGATCTACTTTGTTCATGACACAAGCCATTTTTCAAAAAATTGTTTACAAACTGATTATTTCACTTATAATTCACTGTATCACAATTCCAATGGGTCAGAAGTTACATACACTAAGTTGACTGTGCCGTTAAACAGCTTGGAAAATTCCAAGACATTATGTCATGGCTTTAGAAGCTTCTGACATCATTTGAGTCAATTGGAGGTGTAGCTGTGGACAAAGTCAAGGTATTGGAGTGGCCATCACAAAGCCCTGACCTCATTCCCATTGAAAATTTGTTTGCAGAACTGAATAATTGTGTGTGAAGCAAGGAGGCCTACAAACCTGACTCAGTTACACCAGCTCTGTCAGGCCAAAATTCACCCAACTTCCCAATTGTGGGAAGCTTGTGGAAGGCCACCAGAAACGTTTGACCCAAGTTAAACAATTTAAAGGCAATACTACCAAATACTAATTGAGTGTATGTAAACTTCTGACCCACTGGGAATGTGATGAAAGAAATAAAAGCTGAAATAAATCATTCTCTTATTATTCTGACATTTCACATTCTTAAAATAAAGTGGTGATCCTGACTGACCTAAGACAGGGAATTTTTACTAGGATTAAATGTCAGGAATTGTGAAAAACTGAGTTTAAATGTATTTGGTTAAGGTGTATGTGAACTTCCGACTTCAACTGTATATGTGTGTATAGATTGTATGTATATGTGTCTCCGTCCTGTCTGTTTTAAATGTATGTAAATTGTAAAGTATTTTTGTCTGTAGTCTTTTTTGTTGTCAAACTCCAGGAAGACTAGCTGTCGCCATTGGCGTTGGCTAATGGGGCTCCTATTAAAGATCATAAATGCAAGTGATAGGCTAACTTCATGTAGTTTCTGCCATATTGATTTCACCGGCTATCTAATCCTATCAGGGGCATTTTTATTTTATTTTTTTATTTCACCTTTATTTAACCAGGTAGGCCAGATGAGAACAAGTTCTCATTTACAACTGCAACCTGGACAAGATCAAGCAAAGCAGTGTGACAAAAACAACAACACAGAGTTACACATGGGATAAACAAACAAGGCAATAAATAGGCCATAGTGGCAAAAGAATTACAATTTAGCATTAACACTGGAGTGATATATGTGCAGATGATGATGTGGAAGTAAATGAAACAGCCCCAGTGTCTCACTCAGAGCCTAAAGTCTTGTTCTCTCCCCCGTTAGGGTCTGGTTGACACCCATGAGGATGGAGCCTTCCTGTTGAGACTGGACTGTCAAGAGTTGCAATGTAAGTCTGGGAACAAGACATTTTGCTTTCCGCTACACTGACAACCAGTTCTCATTCATTCTGTGGTCAACTGTAATGTTGAGAAAACCTGACAAATGTTCATAATTGAGACAGTTAAGTGTCTATATTTTTGTAAAATAAGTGGGTTGTACCTCTTGAAGTCAGACAACTTCCTTTAAAGATGATAACATCTTCAAGTGTGAGGTTTGTTTTGATAAAACACTTAATGTATGCAACAGAGGCGGCTAGTGGAAGGAGCTATAGGACAGGCTCATTGTAATGGCTGGAATAGAAATAATGAAAATATCAAACCACATACTATGTTGCATTCAAGTCCATTACAATGAGCTGTCCTTCTATAGCTCCTCCCACCAGCCCCCTCTGGTATGCAAGCATTGCTCCTTAGGTATTGAATGACAAGACCATTTCAATTTATCTTCAATCATTATTAACCAAGTTAAAAGTGTGTCTTGTGAACTAGAAGGATATAATTCATTAATGAACCTTTTTGAGAAAAGAGGATTGAATAATCCTGAACTAACACTCCAGACGATAGGATCCAATGACTTATTTTACATTTAACTAGGCAAGTCAGTTAAGAACAAATTCTTATTTTTAATGACAGCCTAGGAACAGTGGGTTAACTGCCTTGTTCAGGGGCAGAACGACAGATTATTTACCTTGTCAGATCGTTCTAACCACTAGGCTACCTTATGGCACAATCACTCCGATGAAGAGTTCAGAAACCCTGATTAAGTGTTGCAGGTTCACGTGGTAGGTCCTGTTTGATCCGTGAAAGTACTGAACTAGATGTGTTAAGACGTCTGAGGGGGAAGAGGTAGTCTCGCCAGACAATGGGCGTGCTGCACGCACGATCCACAGCAGCTGTGAGAAGAGACTAGGGAAGAGGAACCTCTGAGGCTGATGAAACAGAGTTCCAATTTTCACTCCCTCTTACTTTAACAGAGCTCCCACAGAAGGCCAGCTTAATGCAATGTTCGACATTCCATTTTACTTAATCGTCACAGGGCAGCACACAAACAGATCATGATAGTTACAGCAATAACATATTGGTCAAGCCCAACCATAGAGCAATGGCACAGTTACAATCAAGCTGATCGGACAGCGTCTTCCTGTGCTGTCCCAGTAAACCATCTAGCCTTGACAAAAGGCCCTGAATTTATGCATTAATCACAGCTCAATTCTGGACATACTGCTACTTCTGAGGATCACATATTAAACAGTTACATTCTAAATCAAACAAGGTTATGAGAATGTTAAGTGTTAAAAAAGTTAAGAATAGCTGACATGTTTTAGGAACAAAATTACAGCCATTAACATCATTTATTTTCTTATGTTATACATACAGAATATGAACCGGTATACTATACATACGGTGACCTTGGGTACAAAACAAAATGCTTTGTAACAGCAGAAAAAGTCTGAGTAAATTATTTTTTCATACTAACGTTTTTATTTCCCTGTGTTCACATGGCTAACGTGTACAGTAAAATCACTGATGTTCATGGTACAAATATTACTGACTTATTGTAGCTATGCCACCAATGCTTTAAATACATAACTTTTAAATACGATACGGTAAAATATTTATATAAGATCACAACGTGTTTTGGTTTAGCACAACAGGAAACAATCTGGTAATCGGAGTTAAATGGATTGGAAAAGATCTTAGAAAACTGAATATCATTACTTATAAGATTTAACTGTCAAATTTGGATAGACATTAAGAGGGAAAAAACAATGTCTGCTGAGGGGATAATTTAGAATAAAATCAGGAATAGGGTAAAACCTTTCCTCTTCAGGCTCAGAGGTCATAATCTATCCACAAGCCTATCGTTCAACTTCTTTGTACTATCACAGTTTTTCATGTTTGTGACTGTCTCTTAAGATCAGATCTAGTTGAGGTCGCTCAAGGGCCAAAAAGGACAGTCTTGATGTAGGCGACCGTGGTAAAGTTAAGCAACATTGCCACATGCTCATTCCCTTCCAGCTCAAGCATATGGACAGGCTGATTCTGGTGGCCTATCCAACGCTTGCACTGGGTGGCACTCAGCAGGTTGACTGTCCCATCCCCATCTCCGAGAATCAGTGTGGGGTCTGTATCAGGAAAGTTGGTGTAGAGGAAACCCTCCGCTGTGGGCACTCCACTGCCATACAGACAGTGTATGGCCACCCCAGGGGGCTCCAGTGAACTGACCAGTGGCGCAGTGTCTTGACGCATCTCCCAGCCGTCTTCGAAATCAATATCCTTGAAGAAGCGCTGGTAGTCCTTCACAGTGTAGTTGGTGGTGGGTGTTTGGATCAGGACCTGGTCAGTGGGCCAGGAATGTGCGTATGGGAACAGCCATGTGGTTGAGACTGCAGAGCGCTGCTGTGAGCGGATTTTTTGTGAACTAATGACTGGAATACGGTTATTATCACCTACAAGGAAAGACCCAATATAAACCACTGCAATAGTTAATATAAAGTACATGGTTGCTAGATATTATGATTGGTATGCAGCCCACAGTAACTCCACTATTGTGTCTGACTCCTATTTAACTTCCTGCCGAAAAGCATACTCAGACTCTTACCAGAAGCCACAACTCTCATGGTTTTGGCCACTCCAGCCCAAGGAGCACCCAGGGACACAAAGGCCTTGATGTAACGATCCTTCCAGGCCTGGGGCTGATGGTTTAGGAAATACAAGGTGTACATGTTCCCCATGCTGTGGGCAATCAGGACAACCGGACCCCCAGCCTTCTCTGCCATCTCTTCAATCATCTGTTGCAGACTCAAAAAGTAGGCCTTGTTCTCATCTGTCAAAATCATATAAAAAGCAAGGGGGGGAAACTTGCATGAGACTGGTTATTCTAAACTACTGCAATTCCTATAATAATATTTTAAAGCAAACAATTAATACATCTAAAAAAGGTCTAAATTGACATTCTGTTTCTCTATTAAAATGTTGACCATAATTCCAATGACTAGATACAAAGTAATACAACTTACAGGCTAAAATCTACCTGACAACACTATAAAGGTTGGTGGCAATAACACATAGCTAGCTCCTAACACAAGGACATGCAATTCATCCGAAGACCTTTTGACAACAAGCTCGGTTCATCAGACCACAAATATAACAGAATGCAATGGACTGTAAGGGGTGTAGGCTACTTACTTGGAGCCTTACGCCAGTCATACGGAGCCCCTCGCACATCGTCATCTCTTGTATATCCCCATTCCACCAGCGACTGCACTATGGTGAAGAAATACATACCTGCAATACACACAATAGTAGCTTAGTCAAACCCACACACAAGCAAAGACTGAGATACTAACACTATTAGATAGGCCGCTGAATAAATACTTTAGGCACGCTACTATGACGGACCCACTCACCAACACCGCGCTTGCTGGGGTCAAGGTATTCCAGAGAAAAGGTCTGTCCAAAGCCAGGCACCCTGACATCTACCCCCGGAGGAGCTTCTGTCTGCCTTGTTGTGCGGTTGTAAATCAGTCTAATACACAGACAGACAGATATTAAAAAAAGTTCATTACAGTATACATTCTAAGTATTATGAAGATGACATGGGATAAAACTGGAAACTTTCACTTCACTTAATTCATTGAGTTGTTCCTGAAATAAACCCACAGCACACTAACATGTTGTGGTTATTTTGGTTAGAGACCCAACTAGAAACACCTGTTTGAATTCATTTCAGTATAGAGGGCTGCACCTGAGGGTCGCAACAGAGATCATTGTGGCATGATCAGCATTTTTCATGCTGTGGTTGGGAGTGGGCGGTCAGACAGAACTTAAAATATTTTTGTTGTCCCACAGATTATTTGGAAACGGACGTCTTTCTGCTTTGTATGCGTTAGCCACGCTCATAATTCACAAGTTAAGTAGCCTACCACTCCTCTACTAGTTGGGCGTGCGAGATCAAGCGCGCCTAGTATACAGTGTAGAGGTCGACCAATTAAGCGGCATGGCCGATTAATTAGGGCCGATTTCAAGTTTTTATAACAAAAATCGGTAATCTGCATTTTTGGACGCCAATTACATTGGACTCCACGAGGAAACTGTGTGGCAGGCTGACCACCTGTTACGCGAGTGAAAGGAGCCAAGGTAAATTGCTAGCTAGCATTAAACTTCTTATAAAAAACTATCAATCTTAACATAATCACTAGTTAACTACTCATGGTTGTTGATATTACTAGTTTATCTAGCTTGTCCTGCGTTGCATATAATCAATGCGGTGCCTGTTAATTTATCATCGAATCACAGCCTACTTCGCCAAACGGGTGATGATTTAACAAGCGCATTCGCGAAAAAAGCACTGTCTTTGCACCAATGCCTTTCTTAAAATCAACACACAAGTACATTTTTATAACCTGCATATTTAGTTAATATTGCCTGCTAACATGAATTTATTTTAACTAGGGAAATGTTGTCACTTCTCTTGCGTTCTGTGCAAGCAGTCAGGGTATATGCAGCAGTTTGGGCCGCCTGGCTCGCACTGGCGGTTCTGGGGGGGGGCCAGGGGGGGCCAGTGCCCCTGTGACAACAATTTTGGACCCCCTTGTGGCCCCCCTAAATGTGGAGTATGAAATAATTTTTGCATAACTAATTTTTGCTATCGTTCTTTTTTTACATCCGTTATTAGACAGTGGCAACGCGGAACACTAATTAAACCCACACATTTACTAGAGGGACATGGTCTTTTGCCTACTAATGCCTGCAATGAAGTGAAGAAAACGATATGACAACAATAACGTCTAATGTAACTGGCCCCTCTAACAGTACAACTGGCCCCAGCTTGGCCCCCCCAGTTGAAGGGGTCTAGAACCTCCACTGCTGGCTCGTTGCTAACTGTGTGAAGACCATTTCTTCCTAACAAAGACCGGAATTAATTTGCCAGAATTTTACATAATTATGACATAACATTGAAGGTTGTGCAATATAACAGCAATATTTAGATTTAGGGTTACCGCCCGTTCGATAAAATATGGAACGGTTCCGTATTTCACTGAAAGAATAAACGTTTTGTTTTCGAAATGATTTTACCATATTAATGACCTAAGGCTCGTATTTCTGTGTGTTTATATTATAATTAAGTCTATGATTTGATATTTGATAGAGCAGTCTGGCTGAGCAGTAGTAGGCAGCAGCAGGCCCGTAAGCATTCATTCAAACATCCAATAGTCAAAGGTATATGAAATACAAATGGTAGAGAGAGAAATAGTCCTATAATAACTACAAACTAAAACTTCTTAACTAGGAATATTGAAGACTCATGTTAAAAGGAACCACCAGCTTCCATATGTTCTCATGTTCTGAGCAAGGAACTTAAACGTTAGCTTTTTTACATGGCACATATTGCACTTGTACTTTCTCCAACACTGTTTTTGCATTATTTAAACCAAATTGAACATGTTTCATTATTTATGAGAAAAAAATAGATTTTATTATGTATTATATTAAGTTAAAATAAGTGTTCATTCAGTATTGTTGTAATTGTCATCATTACAAATATATATAAAACATTTTTTTTAAAGGCTGATTAATCGGTATCGGCTTTTTTTGGTCCTCTAATAAAATCGGTTTTGGTACTGGCGTTAATCATAATCGGTCGACCTCTAATACAGTGCCTTCATAAACTATTCAGACCCCTTGACTTTTTCCACATTCTGTTACGTTACAGCCTTGTTCTAAAATTGATTAAAGAAATACATTCTGCAATCTACACACAATACCCCATAATGACAAAGCGAATAAAGGTTTAGATATTTTTGCTAATTCATTACAACAGATACCTTATTTACATTCAGTATTCAGACCCTTTGCTATGAAACTCGAAATTGAGCTCAGGTGCATCCTATTTCCATTGATCATCCTTGATGTTTCTACAACTTGATTGGAGTCCACCTGTGGCAAATTCAATTGATTGGACAGGATTTGGAATTGGATCGGTCTATATAAGGTCCCACAGTTGACAGTGCATGCCAGAGCAAAGGAGGCAGAGACTAGTCGGGATTGAGGCAAAGATGAACGGCGCATAGTACCGCAAGAGCCTTGGTGAAAACCTGCTCCAGAGTGCTCAGGACCTCAGATTGAAGGTTCACCTTCCAACAGGACAACGACCCTAAGCACCCAGCCAAGACAACGCAGGAGTGCCTTCAGGAAAAGTCTCTGAATGTTCTTGCTTGAGTGGCCCAGCCAGAGCCTGGACTTGAACCCGATCTAACATCTCTGGAGAGACCTGAAAATAGCTGTACAGCAACACTCTCCATTCAACCTGACAGAGCTTGAGAGGATCTGCAGTGGGGAATGAGAGACACTCCAAATACAGGTGTGCCAATGAGAACAATTTTAGAATAAGTTTAATGTAAAGATTTTGGAAAAGTCAAGGGATCTGAATACTTTCCGAATGCACTGTATGTGTGGTCTCAATGAAAGACTTCCTATGCATGGTATAGAATCACATGGCAGTTCTTTCCTAGTAAATGAAATATGATTAGACTATAGTTTAGTACAGTGTCTGTAAATAAATGTTGATAGTGGAAAGTGCTCAACCAACTATAGTGGAGAATAATCAAAAAATGTGATAATTGAAAAGGCACAACCGTGGTAAGTGTGTTGCGCCTTGTCATTTTCAATAAATATTGATTACCCATTTGTCTGCCTGCAAATTCTCCTTGTAAACAACCTAGTCTCAGCATTTTGTATGTGAACCTGAGAAACTACATTTAGGATGATGCGTTACGTTTCGTATGGTATGTGTTAATTTGTATGTCCAACCATTTTGTATATGTTATAAATGTGTTAAACGTACTATAGATTGTTACAAAAAGTACTTACTCATTTGCAAAATATGTTACTAATTCTAGTTAACGTTGGCTAAGGGTTAGGGTCAAGTTTAGGCGTTAGTTTAAACAGTTAGAGTTAGGGGAAGGGTTAGCTAAAAGGGCTAAGGTTAGCTAACATGCTAAGTAGCTAAAACGTAGTTAAAGTTTCTAATTACCTAAAATGTTGTCTGACAAGATTTGAACTCGCAACCTTTTTGCCAACTGTTGTACACTACGGCTTCACAATGAATACACTAAGCTCAGAGACAGACTAATTGTTGAAAACATTGATTACAAAGAAGGGGATTCAAAGGTCAATTTGTACAATGGTCAGAAGATAACCTATTCAACCTAGGCTACAGAAACAGTTCTAGCACATGCCTACTCAGCCAGCTACTTAGTAGTATTAAATTAGTATTTTATCATCACGTTGCCAGTAGTAGAGATGGTATCAGTAGCTTTCTACCGAGCTCATATTAATCAAATACCCCCAACACATCGCTTTTCCTCCTTACATAGCACTAAGTGCTAGCTAACCTTATGTTGTCGATCCAGCAGTCGATGGCCACCGGCACCAGCAGTTCCAGGTTGAGCCATAATGTGAAATAGACATCAGTCTTCTTGTAGCAGATGTAGTGAACCACGCTGGGCTTGTCCAGCTTGGCCTCCAACTGGTTCCCTAGGTCTCCAGGAACTGTGGGACAATACAATCGGTTGATGAGGATGGCAAAACAGACTATCAATTTAGAGTGTGATACAGGCAATGAGTTAACATTTATTAACACGCAAGGAGATACCCTTTGTTGGAACACAACAGACTAATTTCTAGGCTTGCAATATGTATTTTTATTCTCATGATGTATTATAAAGCTGTGAATAATTAAAGGTGACATGAGACAACAGCATTAGGCCATTTACAAGTTGGTTAAACAGATACATTGTAGCGCGTGGGAAACATGTTGGCAAACAGTGTCTGGGTCACATTTTGTTCCATTTCCCAGTCATATGACCGTCATATGACCACCAGTCGCTCGAGCCTAGCGTGCCTGAATCACTCTGCTCATGAGTAAACAATCGGAGATCTAACTGCATTGTAAAGTTGGGAGTAATAAATGTAATGTGTACAGGGATAGATTATTGACCAACAAAAGTCAAGGAAATAAATCATGCCTTGCTGTTCATCGAGGGACATCAAAACAAATCTGATGCTGAGTAACAGGTCAAGAGTTTCTGCTAACTAACCTAACGTTCTGTCTGACGTTAGCCAAGAAGCTGGCGAGGCAATCTGTTACACAGTACTGATTGCATAAAAATAGTAGCGCTAACGTTAGCTACAACAAATAAACAATTGGCACTTACTTAGGACTACGGGAGGTCTTTCCGATCGACATGACTTGCCCGTGAGACAAGTCTCCAATGTTCTGCCGTTGATGTATGGTGCCAAAAACAACAAACACAACTGAAAGAGCGCTGGGCTAGTCAACCCACAGGATACCATTTCTCCCATTCATAACGCTGTTTCCCCTGATGAGGAAATTGGGGTGTTTATCTACACGAATAATTCAGTTTGCTGACACATTTCACAACATGAAAACAAAACTACGCAGATGTTGAAAGCAGGGGTGCAACAGATAATTTATCAACCCATTGACCTTCTGTGGTATTATGACGGTCCGCAAACAAATCTAAATGTCCATGCCGCCACCTACTGGATGGGATGAAAATGGTTCAACTTGAACGCAAAATTTGGACAAGGGAAAGGTGAGAAAATATAAACAGTACTTCTAATATTCAAAAGTTAACAGACTATACTCCAGTCAGATTCAAATGTATTTTCAGATTACTACACAGGCTCAGGTACCTGGGAGGGGGGAACCTCTTCATTCAGTATTCCCTGTAACATTTGGGCTGTAAAGTCCAAATGGTGAGTAAGGCTGAGCAAGGGCCAGTGAAAACTGTTAAATGGCATGGCTATGAATATTGGATCAATGTATGTATACTTTGTTAAAATATCTGCTGCTGATTTTATTATTTTGTTTGTTATATCATTCAAAAGATGATAATGTTAATCTATTTTAATTGAAGAGGTTAATGTATATTTAAGTAATATTTATTATAAGTTATTCCTTAATGTTAAGAGAATTTTCCATTCTAGAGTTTTAACATTTAAAATTACATTTAGACTGTAAAAGATGGTCTTTAGCACATTTCTTATAGAGGGTATCAGTCTTGCGCCAAATAGTGAATTCCACTGTATGCAGAATGTTGCATGCATCTCTGCAGTGTTATATTTTCACAGCTCAATGTCAGTAAATATCGTACAGTAAATGTTGGACTACAAGAGTTGCAAGCCTACAAAGGTAGAGTTATTTAAAGCTTTGAATGGGTTCGGTGGTTACAGCAATTGCGCAGTGGTGGGGGGGCCCCTGGCTGTGGGACATCCCTATCGACCATCAGTTAAAATCTTTTATTATAAACTGAGTAGTTTAGCTCCTGGATGCTGATTGGCTGAAAGCCATGGTATATCAGACAGTATACCAAAGGTATGATGCAAAATTACTTGTTTACTGTTCTAATTATGTTGGTAACCAGATACTTTAATCTGCTCAATTGGTCTTCTATTAATGAATTTTTCTTTACCTCACGTCAGTCTCATTCCAAATGTCAGAAAATTGTTGGTTATCTGCACGAACCCAGCCTAAACTATGAGTCATCCATACACCAATTGGCTTGATTTCATTTATTTACTAACTAAATAATCACAGAAATGCATAAACAAACAGTAGCTATTGGTTACTAACTATGATAGGGAAGATCCCCTAGTGGGCTAAACCGATATGACTGCTTGGTGGACAAAGGGAAGGGGGTGTGGACTGAGTGGGAAAGACCAAATGGATCACTACACACAGTTGATAATTATATTAATTGAAATGCTAATCCTTTGCACATGAACACTCGCTCATTTGGGAATAATTGCAATCAATATATTTATGCCTATATGTCGTCTTCTCTGTTG
Source organism: Brachymystax lenok tsinlingensis (assembly GCA_030435695.1). Lineage (NCBI taxonomy): Eukaryota > Metazoa > Chordata > Actinopteri > Salmoniformes > Salmonidae > Brachymystax > Brachymystax lenok. Next base: position 21,740,480 of record CM059793.1, on the reverse strand, counting down.
GAATCGTCGTTCCATCTGCGGAAGAGTCAGTTCAGAGAGTCTCTGGTTACTCGTGGTGGTTGCTCTATCTGCGGCTCCTGATAGTCTGTTGTAATGTATACGTTAGAGACGTCCATTGTTCTTAGAGTAGATGTTTCGGTGGTTGTCGGTATTCGCATCCCAGGTTTACATTTCTAGCTGCAGACTAGTAATTCGTATCGAAGATTTGCTCTTAATCTGTAGGGATTGATAGTCTCAGACTTGAACTATTTCCAGCCGTGTAGCCAATGCCCCACGTGGTATGGTTTTCTAGTTTTGGTACTCAAACCTGTGCCACCTCAGCTTACACCGAGGTATGCGTGGTCTGAAGAGAATTTCCTCAGGATGGGGTTTTATTCCTAACAATAGAAAAGGCGGTTCACAGATCATGTCTGTGCTCACGGGGGCGGGCCAATGATTTTAACTTTAAAATACAATTCTCTCACATTAAAGGTTTAACATCACATAATTTCACATAGTTTTCTTTGTCTAATTCGTGTATAAAATGAATGAGTATTCAGAGATATTGTGTGTCCTGTCCTCTCTGAGGTCACCAAATGAAACTCACTCATCAAACCTGTCCCTTAAGTGTCCACGGACCCTTCCCACATTCGTAAAAGTGGACATACAGTTTAATTCTCCCATTTTGGGTATTTAGGAGTTTGTGAGTGAAATCCCTTGTTCTCTCTCTTTCTGCATGGCCAGGGGGAGAGAGTCTCGGCCAGGAATTTACGACCTGAGGTAACAGAACCTGGGTGTAGGAGAAAGTGAGAGAGGGGGAAGCCACGATCTACACCCAGAAAGGGCCACGTCATGACACTGTAATATCTTACGTTTCACTGAGTCGTGAACGAACGACGACATGAATAACATACAGCTGGCGGGTCCCGTCAGGAAAGAACAGCAGCCTCTGGTAAGACAAGGAATGGCGGTCTACGTACAGTTGAAGTCGGAAGTTTACACACACCTTAGCCAAATATATTTCAACTCAGTTTTTCACAAACGTTTCGGGTAGCCTTCCACAAGCTTCCCACATTAAGTTGGGTGAATTTTGGCCCATTCCTCCTGACAGAGCTGGAGTAACTGAGTCAGGCTTGTAGGCCTCCTTGCTCACACATGCTTTTTCAGTTCTTCCCACAAACTTTATATGGGATTGAGGTCAGGGCTTTGTGATGGGCTCTCCAATACCTTGACTTTGTTGTCCTTAAGCCATTTTGCCACAACTTTGGAAGTATGCTTGGGGTCATTGTCCATTTGGGAGACACATTTGCAACCAAGCTTTAACTTACTGACTGACTGTCTTGATGTTGCTTCAATACATCCACATCATTTTCCTCCCTCATGATGCCATCTATTTTGTGAAGTGCACCAGTCCCTCCTGCAGCAAAGCACCAGGATGCTGCCACCCCCGTGCTTCACGGTTGGGATGGTGTTCTTCGGCTTGCAAGCCTCCCCCTTTTTCCTACAAACATAACAATGGTCATTATGGCCAAACAGTTCCATTTCCAGTTTCATCAGACCAGAGGACATTTCACCAAAAAGTACAATCTTTATCCCCATGTGCAGTTGCAAACTGTAGTCTGGCTTTTTATGGAGGTTTTGGAGCAGTGGCTTCTTCCTTGCTGAGCTGCCTTTCAGGTTATATCGATATAGGGCTAGTTTTACTGTGGATATAGACACTTTTGTACCTGTTTCCTCCAGCATCTTCACAAGGTCCTTTTCTGTTCTGGGATTGATTTGCACTTTTCGCACAAAAGTACATTCATCTCTAGGAGACAGAACGCATCTCCTTCCTGAGCGTTATGACGGCTCCGTGGTCCCATGGTGTTTATACTTGCGTACTATTGTTTGTACAGATGAACGTGGTACCTTCAGGTGTTTGGAAATTACTCCCAAGGATGACACAGACTTGTGGAGGTCTACAATAGTTTTTCAGAGGTCTTGGCTGATTTCTTTTGATTTTCCCATGATGTTAAGCAAAGGTACACCTCCAATTGACTCAAATGATGTCAATTAGCCTAACAGAAGCTTCTAAAGCCATGACATACTTTTCTGGAATTTTCCAAAGTGTTTAAAGGCACAGTCAACTTAGTATATGTAAACTTCTGATCCACTGGAATTGTGATACAGTGAATTATAAGTGAAAGGATCTGTCTGCAAACAATTGTTGGAAAAATTACTTGTGTTATGCACAAAGTAGATGTCCTAACCAACTTGCCAAAACTATAGTGTGTTAACAAGAAATTTGTGGAGTGGTTGAAAAATGAGTTTTAATGACTTCAACTGTATATATGCAACATGTAAAGTGTTAGTCCCATGTTTCATGAGCTGACATAAAAGATCCCAGAAATGTTCCATATGCCCACGTTATTTCTCAAATGTTAGGAAAAAATGTTTTTACATCCTTGTTATTGAGCATTAGTCCTTCGTCAAGATAATCCATCCACCTGACAGGTGTGGAATATCAAGAAGCTGATTAAAAAGCATGATCATTACACAGGTCCACCTTGTGCTGGGGACAATAAAAGGCCACTCTAAAATGTGCAGTTTTGTCACAACACAATGCCACAGATGTCTGAAGTTTGAGGGAATGTGCAATTGGCATGATGACTGCAGGAATGTCCACCTGAGCTGTTGCCAGAGTTTATTGTTAATTTCTCTACCATAAGCTGCCTCCAACATTGTCATTGAGAATTTGGCAGTGCGTCCCAACTGGCCTCATAACCGCAGCTCACGTTTAACCACGCTAGCCCAGGACCTCCACATCCGGCTTCTTCACCTGCAGGATCATCTGAGGGGGGTGCTGAGGAGTCCCTTTTGTGGGGGATTCGGCGCATGCAAATTTTTGTTCAGTATAGATGGCTGGCTACTTCTGAGAGATTGTAATAATGAAAACAACATGCTCACTCAAAGCAAAACCAAGCACGGATGCATTTCAAGAGCCTAAATTTATTTATTTCTCTCTCTCTCTCTCTCTCCTCCGAGTCTGTCCTCAGTGCTCTGGCAGGATGGAAGAAGCTGAGGAGCTGTCGAAGATTGAGTGAGAGACCAAGCTTTTCATTAAGGAGTTTACGCAGAAGTTTGACAACCTGGCCAAAGGTAGGTTAGCCTTTTTCTTTGTTACAGGGTAATGCATACTACTGATATGTGCATCAGCATTTTTGGCAGACAGGTGTTGAGTGTTAACCCCTTTCTCTCTAAGTGTTCAGTGACTGCTACCAGAGCAGTGAGACACATCTTCACCCTTTTTTTTCAAGGAAGTCTCCCATGTGGGGCGTAGCTACCTGTCTGCAGATGCCCACAGCAGTCGACACCTGCCTCTTCAGCCACCACCAGTGGTGTAAAGTAAAAATACTTTAAAGTACTACTTAAGTATAAAAAAACGATGTACATTTTACTCCTTACATTTTCCCTGACACCCAAAGGACTTGTTACATTTTGAATGCTTAGCAGGACAGAAAATGGGACAATTCACTCACTTATCAATAGAACATCCCTGGTCATCCCTAATGCCTCTGATCTGGCAGACTCACTAAATGCTCTGTTTGTTAATTATGTCTGAGTGATGGAGTGTGCCCCTGGCTATCCGTAAAATAAAAAAACACAAATTGTGCCATCTGGTTTGCATAAAACAAGGATTTTTAAATTATTTATACGTTAACTTTTACTTTTGATACTGAAGTATATTTAAAACCAAATACCTTTTTTAGACTTTTATTCAAATAGTATTTTACTGGATGACTCACTTTTTTAATATTAAGGTATCTTTACTTTCACTCAAGAATGTCAATAAGGTACTTACTAAACACAGGGTTCAGCGGTCTTTGCATGTGTGTGGTTTGTCATTCCTCTTTATAAAACTAACCAGACCCTTAGATGTCCAGAGTTTGTGTGTTGGAACATGGAGGGTGGTTAATTGAAGTTTCTCAGGACTACCTCTACATTTTTCTTGAAATGTTTGTAGAACAATAGTGCCATCAGAAAGAATTCATCCCCCTTGATTTATTCCACATTTTGTTGTCGTACAGTCTGAATTCAAAATGAATTACCCCACAATAAAAGTTGTTGATCCAGCCTCAGTTTTCTCCTATCACAGCCATTAACTTCTAACTGTTTTAAAGTCCCCATTGGCCTCAAGGTGAAATCGCTTAGTGGTTTCCTTCCTCTCTGGCAACTGAGTTAGGAAGGACACCTGTATCTTTGTAGTGACTGGGTGTATTGATGCACCATCCAACGTGTCATAACTTCACCATGCTCAAAGGGATATTCAATGTCTGCTTTTTTTTTTTTTTACCCATTTACCAATGAGTGCCCTTGTTTACGAGGCATTGGAAAACCTCCCTGGCCTTTGTGGTTGAATCGGTTTGAAATTCATTGCTCGACTGAGGGACCTTACAATTAGCTATATATGTGGTGTACAGAGATGAGGTAGTTGTTCAAAAATCATGTTCAACTTATTATGTGACTTGTTAAGCACATTTTTACTCCTGAATTTATTTAGGCTTGCCATAACAAAGGGGTTGAATACTAAATGACTCAAGACATTTTTTTTTTTATGAATTAGTAAACCTTTCTGAAAAACCTTGTTCCACTTTGACAATCTCAATGTTATACTTTTTAAATTCAGGCTGTAACACAACAATGTGGAAAAAGTAAAAGGGGTGTGAATACTTTCTGAAGGCACTGTAGATACAAAACACTTCCCATTTAATGTTGTACTGTTCAACCAGTAATTATTTCCTAATGGATACAATAAAGTCCATATCAAGCATTGTAATCAGTGCATTATGTCACCCTCAGGGTTGAGAAGCTTATCTACATCCCTCTCCCAGAGGAGCCTGCTAGGTCCACACGCCCCACAATCTGAGTTACGGTGACTTGCGTAAGCTCGACAAAAAGAAAGACTGCTACTCTGGGGCAGACATCAGCATCATTGTACGAGATCTCCTCATGCATCCTGTCAGGAAAGTGCAGTCAGCCACACACACTTAAAAATGCTCCTTTATATACACATGATATAGGAACTCTTGCAGTCGACTCTTGTACATTACACTAAAGGTGTATCTCTTTCTCTACTATTAAGGAGATTTAAGATGGTTTGTAATGGTACTCTACAGTGTAGGTGGGAGGGCCATCCCATGCACCGTCTCCCCAACATCTTACAGTGTAGATTTGGGAGGCTGATCTGACAGGGGACGGTCTTGCATGACAGTGGGGTCAACAGGAAGTTCATCAGTCTCATGGAATTCATCATCCTCTTCCTCATATCTTCCTTCCAGGATACTCTGGACCACATTGAGCACCTTGCTATTGAATACTATTTCCAAGTGGGGCATGGCCCTGAATTCCTTGACATGGACAGGTTGTGCTTGCTTCATTATCCAGCGCTTACATTGACCCATGCTAAGACTGTCCACTGTATCATCCCCATCAGCATACACATAGTCTATAGGGTCTACATTTGGGAACTGGTCATCATAAATGTAGGTAACTGGTGTAGGCAGCCCCACACCATAGAAGCAGTATACCTCAACACCAGGAGGGGGCAGACCTGCCGTCAGGTTTCTGGTGTCTTCCCACATGAACCAGCCATCCTCAAAGTCGATATCTTTGAAGAAGCGTTGGTAGTCCTGGTGGGTATAGTTGAATGAGGGTGTGGAGATAAAGGCGTGGTCTGCAGGCCATGCCTCTTCAAATGGAAGCATCCAGGGGTTTGTGGTGGTCATCCGTTGCTCCTCCCGGATCTTGATGTTAGACACCATTGGGATGCCATCATTTTCACCTGCGGAGACAAATGTTATGGAAAAAATTATTTAAAAAACAATTTAATCTCCAGCCAATGTGTGACTCGCCAAAGACAACCCAGTCTTACTTCCCTTTCAAGAAAACTAAGATGTGGGCATCATCTCAAGTAAAATGATTTTGCAATTCTCGATATCAAATCATTTCTGGGTAACAATTAAGTACCTTACTGTGTTTTGTTTTTAATTAAAATGTAATGATTTACTGTCTATGGGACAATAAGTACTTCAGCACAGTTTCAGATTGTTTTAGGTTATGTTTCTACTATGGGTGAGGTTGTTTCAATCTGTCCACCGGATTGTGACAGAGTACCTGATGCTAGCACTCGAAGGGGCTTGACTGCCCCACCCCAGGGTGCACCAAGTGAAATGAAGCCTTTGATGTACTGGTCTTTCCAAGCCTGGGTCTGCTGATATAAGAAGTAGAGGACATAGTTGCTTCCCATGCTGTGTCCCAGAAGGTAAATTGGTTGTTGATACTCCTCATACATATCTTCAACCAGCTTCTTCAGTCGTGCAAAGTATTCATCCTGCTCATCTGGTTAGTAGAGACAAATAGACACGGTCACATTATGTGTAACCATGTTTGCACAAACAATGAATGAGTTGTACTTGGAATTTTGCTGAATGGAAACTGATTGTCAGTTGGATGGTTTGTGTCCATGATGGTGTCACTTACTTGGAGCTATCCTCCAGTCGTATGGTGCTGCTCGGATGGTCTCATTGCGGACATATCCAATGTTGACCAAATGAGTAACCATAGTATGAAAATAACCTGGTAAAAGACATATTTAATGAAACTAAAGGGAAAACATTTACAGGAAAAGATGGCCTCATTATGGTTATTCTCACCTGCCAGCTTGTTGGTGTCCAAGAACTCAACACTATATGTTTGTCCAAAACCAGGCACTCTCACTGTCACCCCTGCAGAATTGGAGGTCTTGCCAGTTGTCCTATTGTATACAATTCTGTAGCAGGAAATATGCAGTATGTACAGAATGTTATTGCATAAGGAAATGATCCCAACCACTAAAACACTCAATCAAACTTGTGAAAATAAAGTTGTGGTTATATGCTGCTCTCTTACAGTGCATTATTTGATACAATGAACAATTAGCAAATTCTCCATAAGTGTATTAAGTTGAAATTAATGATCATATCTAAACAGAATTATTACATTTAATATATTAATTCTCCCCCTCACCTTATGTTATCAATCCAACAGTCAATCCCAATTGGCATGAACATATTTAGGTCAATCCAGAGTGTGAAAAAGTCATGAGTCTTTTTGTAGCACATCCAATGCACAAGGCTTGGCTTGTCAATCTTGGCCTCAAGTTGGTTTCCTAGGTTCCCTGGCACTGGTCAAAAGTGATCAACTTTTAGAACTTTGAACAAGTTAGAGACAATCAGCACAGATTGAAGTAAAGTATTTGAAACAGGGCAACAATGGTAGATGAGGATGACAGGATTGTGTGATTTGTCCCATCAAACAAACTCGAGACATTGACACACACACACACACACACACACACACACACACACACACACACACACGAGCCCCAAGCCCTACCAGTTCCCCAACACAGCACCTCCTAGGACATCATGTGTGCCATTACTGCCCCCATAAACACTTTCTCCTCTCCAGGCAGATATGCTGATTGTCACCGCAAATGCTGAAAAAGGAATACCCGTATGCTCTTCACCCCAGTCCAACCCTCAGCAAATGGCATTAGGAATCCTGTGTTGTTCAGTTGGTTGAGCATGGCGCTTGCAACGCCAGGGTTGTGGGTTTGATTCCCACAGGGGACTAGTATTCATATAAAAGTAAGTTGCTCTGGATAAGAGCGTCTACTAAATAATGTAAATTTCCAGTGCATTCGGAAAGTATTCAGACTCCTTGACTTTAACCACATTTTGTTACGTTAAACCCTTATTCTAAAATGTATTAAAATCGTTTTTTTCCCCCCTCAATCTACACGCAATACCCCATTTTGACCAAAAAAGATCACTTTTAGTATTCAGACCCTTTACTCAGTACTTTGTTGAGCAATGATTACAGCCTTGAGTCTTCTTGGGTATGACACTGCAAGCTTGGCACACCTATATTTGGGGAGCTTCTCCCATTCTTCTCTTCAGATTCTCTGAAACTCTGTCAGGTTGGATGGGGAGCGTTGCTGCACAGTTAGTTTCAGGTCTCTCCAGAGATGTTCGATCGGGTTCAAGTCCGGGCACTAGCTGGGACACTCAAGGACATTGAGACTTTTTTCCTGAAGCCACTCCTGCGTTGTCTTGGCTGTGTGCTTAGGGTCATTGTCCTATTGTAAGGTTAACCTTCGCCCCAGTCTGAGGTCCTGAGCACTCTGGAGCAGGATTTATTTTTGCTCCGTTCATCTTTCCCTCGATCCTGACTAGTCTCCCAGTCCCTACCGCTGAAAAACATCCTCAAAGCATGATGCTGCCACCACCATGCTTCACAGTAGGGATGGTGTCAGGTTTCCTCCAGACGTGGTGCTTGGCATTCAGGCCAAAGAGTTCAATCTTGGTTTCATCAGACTAGAGAATCTTGTTTCTCAAGGTCTGCGAGTCTTTAGGTGCCTTTTGGCAAACTGTCTGTCCTGTGCCTTTTTACTGAGTGGCTTCTGTCTGGCCCCTCTACCATAAAGGCCTGATTGGTGGAGTTCTGCAGATATTGTTGTGCTTCTGGAAGGTTCTCCCATCTCCATAGAGAGACTCTGGTGCGCATCAGAGAGACCATCGGGTTCTTGGTCACCTCCCTGACCAAGGCCCTTCTCACCCGATTGCGCCGTGCCGTTTGGCCGGAGGCCAGCTCTAGAAAGAGTCTTGGTGGTTCCAAACTTCCATTTAAGAATTATGGAGGTCACTGTGTTCTTGGGGACCTTCAATGCTGCAGAATTCTTTTTTTTTTTTTACCCTTCTCTGGATCTGTGTCTCGACACAATCCTGTCTCGGAGCTCTACAGATAATTCCTCCGATCTCATGGCTTGGTTTTTGCTCTGACATGCACTGTCAACTGTGGGACCTTATATAGACAGCTGTGTGCTTTTCCAAATCATGTGGAATCAATTGAATTTACCACAGGTGGACTCCAATTAAGTTGTAGAAACATCTCAAGGATGATCAATGGAAACCGGATGCACCGACTCTCAATTTCAAGTCTCATAGAAAAGGGTCTGAATACTAATGTAAATAAGGTATTTTTTTCCTTTTTTATACATAAAAAAAAAAGCTAAATCATTGTAGATGCCATAGAAAACTGGCTTTAGGGTGATTTTCTGCCCGATCTTTCAATACACGTTTGTCTTTCAGTATATAACAAAGCCAACAATATTACAATTATATAAACATAATCCAATGTAATAGGCCTTTCACATCACAGCAAACTAATCAAGAAATAGAAACGCTCACCTATAAGAACCGGCGGAGTGCTAAGGTTTGCCACTTTGTTTTGAAGTTTGGCACTTGGTGGGAAGACCACATCGAAGAGCCAAAATCCAGTAGATTGATGTAGCGCAAGGTATCCTATAACGAGCACGGTACAGCAGTATGCGTATCCCATGATGTCCAAATCTTGACCAAATCTTTCTTAAAGCTCAGTGTTGTCTTCTCTCACTGGGTCAGGAGGAGAACTGGCCTATTAATCCTGTGCGGGAGAGAGGTGGGACGCGAAATCAGAGGAAAACGTGAGGTCCGTTATTCATCATCGGAACGATCTTTCAAAGCGCTCTTCACAGCAGGAATAAAAGAGACATCAACATGATAAAGATACAGATATTATGTCCTGCTATAAGAGCATCTGTGTGCTGCATTTATATGAAAATGTAAACACACACACACATACATACAGAAGGGGGACAAACACGACGTGTACCACTTACCCATTGGCCTATTGATTGTTGTATAAATTCCATTCCGTCCAGGCTGTTTGCACAATGGTGCCAAGGTAAATGATTAACAATCCGGCATTTAGAGATGTCAAAATATTAGTTACCAACGAAAAATCGAGGAGAAAAAAAACATTGTTTGATAACCAGCATTGTGTTTCTTGCAGTACTTGTTTGTTCTTATGTTATATAAATATATTGACAGTCAAACGAGCCAAATGCAGAAGCCAGTTACTTTACAATGAGCCTTTATTATAACCTTATATTATTGTGTTGTGAAAGTTTATTTGTGATATTTTATTCCCCTGTGATGTTTCTGGAAAATGCAGCTATGCTGTCCTTTTTCGTGAAGAGGACAACTGGTTTGGTTGCTTTATAGACTAGTGGCCAATCCTCAAAAAGGGCTTTAGTTTTTGAGATATCCCTACCCGGGGTATAACGAAGTATAACCATGTTTTTCTATATCTCTGTCTCACATTTATTAAATGGATGGGATAAAAATGTTTTACTGAAAAAGTGGTTAAATTGATAGATATTGTGACACACCCCCTAAACAAAAAAATGGCATAGTAATGCCTGGCTGGAGGGGGATGGGTCACATAAGGTCATGTAACCAAATAGTTCTGATATTGCTAAATCACTAGAAAAATATTTTAAATCTTTGTAATAAAACAAGAATATTTTTTTTTTCAAAAAATGCAGTTCAGAATTGAAAAGACACCCTGTTGTTTTGTGATGTATTTTGTCACACCCTGATCTGTTTCACCTGTCTTTGTGCTTGACCCCACCCCCCTCCAGGTGTCACCCATCTTCCCCATTATCCCCTGTGTATTTCTGTTTGTCTGTTGCCAGTTCGTCTTACCAGGGTTCTTTCCCGCCTTCTGGTTTCCCTAGTTCTGGTTCCTAGTTTTTCCCGGTTCTGACCATTCTGCCAGCCCTGACCCCAAGCCTGCCTGCCGTCCTGTATCTGTCTGACTCTGACCTGATTACGAACCTCTGCCTGCCCTGACCCTAAGCCTGCCTGCTGTCCTGTACCTGTCTGACTCTGACCTGATCACAAACCTCTACCTGCCCTTTGCATGCCCCGTATTTATAATAAATCATCTGAGAACTGTACTATCCGCCTCCCGTGTCTGCATCTGGGTCATATCCTGAGTCGTGATAGTATTGTTGTATTTCTGTGTATCTTCAGACCCCCTTAACTCAAAGTGCAGAATAATGCCTGGATGGAGTGGGGATGGCCCACATAAGCTCATGTAACCAAATATTGCAAGTTCTGATATTGCTAACATTTGGAATACAAGTATTCAGTTGTCTGCCCTACATAAACAAAAATAATTAAGATCTCTTAATACATCTTGTAAATATAGACAGATATAATAGGTGGAAATATCAACTATGAATATTTACGATGAATGTAAGCTTTACTTTTTGGTAGCTGATTGACGCACCGATAAGTAATGTTAAATAAATCCTCCGAAAAATCGGTCAGTTTAAGTTGGAGGTGTTTTTTCCAATGGATTCGTCTCAATCCGCCTATGTCGCACTTCCGCATCTGCGGTGAAAGGTGGCAGAGCTAGAGCGGTGTTTGTCAGACCATGAGACATCCCGAAAACGTCTGTAGCATCCAAACCATTTGTGCTACAAACTAACCCCATGGTGGAAAGGGGAGATTCTCACGAACACGATGGTGTTCTCCATTTTGATCTACGACCCCCACAAGTCTCACAGGACTTGTCTGAGGTAACCGGTACCGGTTAAAAAAAAATGAATGGAAGTACATTATATATACATAAGTATGTGGACACCCCTTCCAATTAGCGGATTCGGCTACTTCAGCTACACCCGTTGCTGACTGGTGTATAAAATCGAGCACCTAGCCATGCAATCTCCATCGACAAACATTGGCAATAGAATAGCCTTACTGAAGAGCTCAGTGACTTTCAACGTGGCACCGTCAAGTCAGTTTGTCAAATATCTGACCTGCTAGAGCTGCCCTGGTCAACTGTAAGTACTGTTATTGTGAAGTGGAAACATCTAGGAGCAACATCAGCTCAGCCGCGAAGTGGTAGTCCACACAAGCTCACAGAACGGACAGCCGAGTACTGAAGCGCATTGCGTGTAAAAAATCGTCTGTCCTCGGTTCTTCATGAAACCGGTTTCCATGGCCGAGTAGCCGCACAAAAGCCTAAGATCACCATGCGCAAAGCCAAGGGTCGGCTGGAGTGGTGTAAAGCTCGCTGCCATTTTACTTTGGAGCAGTGTAAACCCGTTCTCTGGCATGATGAATCACGCTTCACCTTCTGGCAGTCCGACAGAACAATCTGGGTTTGTGCCAAATGTAAAATTTGGTGGAGGAGGAATAATGGTCTGGGGCTGTTTTTCATGGTTCGGGCTAGGCCCCTTAGTTCCGGTGAAGGGAAAACGCTACAGCATATAATGACATTCCAGGCGATTCTGTGCTTCCAACTTTGTGGCAACAGTTTGGGGAAGACCCTTTCCTGTTTCAGCATGACAATGCCCTGTGCACAAAGCGAGGTCCATAAAGAAATGTTTTGTCAAGATCGGTGTGGAAGAACTTGACTGGCCTGCACAGAGCCCTGACCTCAACCTCATCGAACACCTTTGGGATGAATTGGAACGCCAACTGTGAGCCAGGCCTAATCACCCAACATCAGTGCCCAACTTCACTTATTATCTTGTGGTTGAATGGAAGCAAGTCCCTGCAGCAATGTTCCAACATCTAGTAGATAGCCTTCCCAGAAGAGTGGAGGCTTTTAAAGCAGCAAAGGTCGGACCAACTCAATATTAATACCCATGATTTTGGAATGAGATGTTCGACAAGCAGTTGTCCACATACTTTTGGTCACATAGTGTATGTTGGGAATCCAATATCCCACCATAATTACACTCAAACACCTTTGCCTGTGTATATAAAAGGCAGCAGACTGCTTGACATGGCAACACCAAGTATTTCAATTCACAAGTCTCTGAGGATCAATGAGACAACGATGAGGCTCCAATGAAAGGAAAGAGAATACACCCGCTCCCTCGCTTTACAACTTGCCCCCACTGTGAAATATAACTTAAGCCTACAGAATTGGGCTAAAATGTCACCATCATTTAGAAGTGAGTTTTGATTCATATAGTCCAATATGGCTGCCTGAATCAAACATGACCTTCTGCTGGCTTACTGCATTCGTGATGCACATTGACATGTTCCGGTGAACCTCTTATGCTGTTCCGGTTGAACTGGCACATTGCTTCTCCAGAAAATCTGCAATGGAGTCGCTGTATATGTTGACTTGGTGACATCATGGTGTGTGGGGAGGATGAAACCACACACATGACAAGAGCATAAAGGCAGGTGTTCACCATAATGAACCAACACAACCTGACACTCATTGACAAGAAATTCCATCAACTTAGGGCCTTCACATGTCATAGGAATTGCACCTCTCCAATGTTAATGTCATCCTGAATCTCCTAGAACTCAAATCTGCCATCAGTCCTCCCCTCTGGCAGTTACTACAGACCTAGTCACCATGGAACTGAACTGCCACATGTCAGGAAGCCACTCAGCAGCCAAAATGCCATCTGGAAAGTGCTGATGTGCATTGCCCTCATATGTACCTAATTTGCTAACACCCATTGCTGACCAGCCCATGTGACACCTGAATTGGACTGGCATCTGAAGAATGAGCTCTCATGCTAGGGTTATTCATGCATTGGTCTGGGAAACTAGACGAAGATGAGTGTGATCGTGAATGGTGGCTGGGACTTGACTGTGAGATACTGGCCTTTTGTGAACCATGCTTGATCAACTCTATTGATCAAATGATTTTGTGTCAAACTCGAATCTTTAGCGCTGGTGCGATGGTGTAAAGAAATTGTAGTCAACTGAATGCGCCGCTTAGTTCATAGCCGTGGTTACATGAAACTCCCAAAGTAATCCATCGTTCTAATAAATGTAAAGCAATCACTGTGTGTGGTCAACTATAATTTTAGCACTGTTTTGATTGGGACAGCGCCATTGTCCTGCTTTGAGAAAAGCATGGGAACTTGTCTTGAAAAATCAATCAATGTCAGATTATTGTTTTCACTGAATCTCTGTTTGGATATTTGGTTACAATTAGGCTGGGAAATGTTAGCTAAATTGAGGTGAGTGTTCATGACCATTAGTCTAGCAATTGAAAGCAATGCAGATATTCTCTACACACACACATTAGGCCAATATCCTACCTCCTGAACTTTCCAATAATTTTCTGATACACTTCAGTCACAGCCTACTGATGCAAATACACATTTGTACACTTTTCCCATAGGCTATTCAAGTCATTTGACATTTCCTCATTGGCCTTATGATCATAAAAACTGCTACAATGGTTAAAAAGGTAACAATATCTACATAGTTTCTAGAACAATATATCTAAACCACTATTGGCTAAACAGACGAAAATAAATGATTTGATTTTAAACTTCATGTATTTTATTTTAGGGGGATACATCAGCTTGTTCATTGACTTACTGAGATTATTCTTGTTAACACTTTATTTTGATAGAGCATCTACTATATATTTTTTCTTTTTAATGCAATTTATTTATTTTTGCACTACCCTCTGTAGCGCCTTACGGTAATGCAACCGGTCAGGATGCTCTCAATGGTACAGCTGTAGAACCTTTTGAGGATCTGGGGGCCCATGACAAATATTTTCTGTCTCCTGAGGGGGAAAAGGTTTTGTCGTGCCCTCTTCACGACTGTCTTGGTATGCTTGGACCATGATAGTTTGTTGGTGATGTGGACACCAAGGAACTTGAAACTCTCGACCCGCTCTCGACCCGCTCTTTGTGGTTGAAGCTGTGTTTAAAATTCACTGCTCGACTGAGGGACCTTACAGATAATTGCGTGGGGTACAGAGATGAGGTGGTAATTCAAAAATTATGTTAAACACGATTATTGGTCACAGAGTGAATCCATGAAAAGATTTCCCCAAAAAATATTCCACTTTGACATTGTGGGGTATTGTGTGTAGGCCAGTGACACAAAATCTCAATTGAATCAATTTTAAATTCAGGCTGTAACACAACAAAATGTGAAAAAAGTCAAGGGTTGTGAATACTTTCTGAAGGCACTGAGTGCCCCTTTGCCCTCAGAACAGCCTCAATTTGTCGGAGCATGGACTCTACAAGGTGTCAAGTGTTCCACAGGGATGCTGGCCCATGTTGACTACAATGATTCCCACAGTTGTGCCAAGTTGGCTGGCTGTCCTTTGGGTGGTGGACCATTCTTTATACACACGGGGAAACTGTTGAGCGTTAAAAACACAGCAGCATTACAGTTCTTGACAAAAATCGGTGCGCCTGGCATCTACTACCATACCCCGTTCAAAGGCACTTAAATATTTTGTCTTGCCCATTCACCCTCTGAATGGCACACATACACAATTGTCTCAAGTGGATTGGAAGTGAATTTAACAAGTGACATCAATAAGGGATCATAGCTTTCACCTGGATTCACATGGTCAGTCTGTCATGAAAAGAGCAGGTGTTCTTAATGTTTTGTACACTCAGTGTATATGAGACAATTTGAATGTTAGGTATTGATATGTCTGAATACATTGCTTGCCTGAAGTGGAGACTGACAAATATGTTGCCATTGATGAAGCTGAAGAGAATGGACAGGATGAGTGCAATGAAGAGGACCTTCTGCAACAGACAAATAGCCCTGCCAATGGGTTCCCTGTGAGGTTACTAGAGGGCATTCACTTTTGTTACACTTTTGGTCATGTTTAAGTGGGGCAAGTGGTTATTGCTTCACATGGCTTTCTATAAATAATAATATTTTTACATTACATTTTAGTTATTAAGCAGAAAAAACATACAGGATGTTTACGTACAATATAATGATTATCTACACAATGCTACGATCATTGTCTGTTCCCTCCTGATGACACAGATAGAATCATGTGATCCTTCCTTAACCCATAGAAAGTCCCACCCAATTGACTAGATTCAAGTGGTGGAAGCCCTCAGTGGCACTGTCCATGCTAATACTGCCTCTAGTGGCCTCTATCTACTGCCTCTAGTGGCCTCTATTGGCTTAGCTAATTGACTTCCATTGAATCAGAAATAAAATGAGAGAGTGGCGTGTCTTGCTTCCTCTTCAGTCGTGTCTCTATGTTGAAGCAAATAAAGAGGGCTTTGTGCAGATGTAGGAACGCCCACATG
Organism: Brachymystax lenok tsinlingensis; assembly: GCA_030435695.1. Lineage (NCBI taxonomy): Eukaryota > Metazoa > Chordata > Actinopteri > Salmoniformes > Salmonidae > Brachymystax > Brachymystax lenok. The sequence goes on along the minus strand of CM059793.1, from coordinate 21,724,528 downwards.
CAGGAACGGCCTGAATTGCGGGATGGAATTACACCCTTCTCTACACAGTTGCAGTAGCAAATAGCCTTGAGGTTAGAGCGTGGGTAGTTTGAGTCCTGGTGCCGACAAGTAAAAAAAACTGTTGTGTCCTTGAGCAATGCACTTAATCCCGTTTGCTCTAGCGATGCAGTTAATAATGTCTGTGCTCCTGCTATCTGTAGGAGTTGGGATATGCAAGGAAACATCTCCAAATTCACACAGCACCTACCATTTTGATTGTAACATTTATAATCGCACAATGTCCCAGTAATTAGACTACCCTAATAGGGAAATTATTTAGTTCCCAGTGTCTTCTTTTAAAGTGTTAGATTTTTCCACAATTTTCTAAAATATGTTAACTATCTAAATCTCTTTTGAATTTTTGGGTACAATAAGACATTATCAATCAATATCTACGCTATGTACTATTTGTATTTCACCATTTGATTCTATTTGATTTAGTATACCAAAGCATTCTTTTTATATTTTGCTGCTGATTTTTACATGCACTGAAACACAAAAAAATGTTCACAACACTCTTAAAAACACCAACATTCAGATTGAAGAACCTCTTTGGGTGTCTCAGAGTACTTCTATTCCGTTTTTAAAATACTTTCTGTGTGTCATAACACTTACATTGGGGTTTCTATTCAAACAACCTCCACACACCAGATCTCAGTTTAGGTGCACTACTTTTCATCGTTTCACTACACAATCATACTGTTTTGAGTCTTTCTATTTGTACAGGTTATGAGCAGAAGGTGGTGGAGTGGTTCAATTGAGACGGGGCCAAGACAGCTGGGGAGGATGTAGCAGAATGGATCTTCCTGGTGTCTAAGGACAGGATCCAAGTGACATACCACCGGGAGGATGACCGGGTTATTCCTGCTTGGAGAAAATTCAAGCCCAGAGATTCAGGGGATTCCCAGAACCCACACTCTTTCACCCTTCAGATGGCTCCCACCTATCCACCTGGCATCCACCTTTCAGGTGTAATCTTCAGGGGCAATAAACAGTAGCTAAACAATCTACAGAATTTACAACTGGCTTCGATCATCTATTTGGTGCCACCAGTAATTTGAGATAAAATGTTATTCCGTTATGTGGGTAACTATGGTGTTTGTCCAATGGTCTTTATGTATGTGCTTTCTGGTAGATCCATTTTAGAAGCCCAGTAAAAATCTCTGTATGAAATGCTAGTCCATATGATGAAGGAGGAGGAGAATGTGACACAGTCAAGGAGTCTGAGAAAGAGGTGTGCATGTGTTGTGTATGTACTTGGCATGAATTAATAGACCTTTTCTGACATGTCTTCAAATTAGACGAGGGGAATACTGGGTGTAAGAGAACAAGAAGAGGGCAGTACTGAGCTTCACATCTCCATCTACAACACAATGAGGAATGAGAGAGCACGCTGTCACTGAGAGGCACTAGTAAGAATTACACTCACTCTCTCATCACAGAAGGCTGACTGACCCTCGGTGCCTCTGTACCCTACAGTATTTCCTCTCTACCTCATGTCATGTCCAGGAGAGGATGGCCAAAGAGGAGCGTCTTCGACAGGAGGTGAAGAAGCTGGACGTCTTAGCACTGTTTTAATCCCAGCTGGGTGACCCAGAGATCCTGACCAGACAGGCTGCTATACAGCTGACCTGAAGAAGTGGCTCGTCGATAAGGCCAACAGGCTCATTTTGAGAGCGTACTTCAAAACATACGATAATCGGAAAAAACATATGATCAAATATAAAGAACTAAAGGGTTCTTTAGAGACAATAACTGTGTCGTAAAAATGTGTGATCGACAAAAACAAACAAAGATTTAGTATTACTTGGTTCATACATGGTTTTAGATGGTTTTATTTTTTTAAAATTTTGATAGATATGTCTGTATTTTTCTGTTGGTCTGTATTGCTGTTATACAGTATAATGTAATACATAATATATCTGTAGGAGACCCAGGACCTAGAGCAGAACAGCAGTGGTACCAGAAAAAACAGCCCACTATGACCAAGGAGCCCACTATGACCAACTGTGCTTGAGCAGGTAAAGCACTGTAAAGGCTTGATTTATGGTAGAGAATTATTTCACATGAAATCAAATACAACTGTATTTGTCACATGCTTTGTATACAACAGGTGTAGACTAACAGTGAAATGCTTACTTACGGGTCCTTTTCCAACAATGCAGAGTTAAAGGAAAAAAATAGAAATTGTGACAAGGAATAAATACACAGTGAACGAATAACAATACAAAAATAACATGGCTATATACAGGGAGTACCAGTACCGAGTCAATGTGCAGGGGTAAGAGGTAATTGAGGTAGCTATGTACAGTGCCTTCAGAAGTATTCATTGCCTTTGACTTATTCCATATTTTGTTGTGTTACAGCTTGAATTCAAAATGGATGAAATCTTCTTACCCATCTACACACAATACCCCATGATGACAAGGTGAAAACATGTTTTTATAAATGTTTGCTAATTTATTGTAAATGAAATGCATAAATATCTCATTGACATAAGTATTTACACCCCTGAGTCAATACTTTGTAGAAGCATCTTTGGCAGCGGTTACAGCTGTGAGTCTTTCTGGGTCTCTAAGAACTTTCCATACCTGGATTGTGCAACATTTGCCAATTATTCTTTTAAACATTCTTCAAGCTCTGTCATATTGCTTGTTGATCATTGCTAGACAACCATTTTCAGGTCTTGCCATATATCTTCAAGTAGATTTAAGTCAAAACTGTAACTCGGTCACTCAGGAACATTCATTGTCTTCTTGGTCAACCACCCCACGATCTTAGAAAAAAGGGTTCCAATAGGGTTCTTCAGCTGTCCCCATAGGATAACCCATTTTTGTTCCAGGTAGAACCCTGTGTAAAAAGGGTTCTACCTGGAACCAAAATGGTTATACCTGCAACCAAAAAGGGTTATCCTACAGGGAAAGATAAAGAACCTTCTAGATAGAAAGAAAATGCTACCTAGAACCTAAGAGTACAGTGTAGATTTGGCCTTGTGTTTTAGGTTATTGTCCTGAAAGGTGAATTAATCTCCCAGTGTCTGGTGGAAAGCAGACTGAACCAGGTTTTCCTCTAGGATTCTGCCTGTGCTTAGCTCCATTTTGTTAATCTTTTATCCTGAAAAACTCCCCAGTCCTTAACAATTATAAGCATACACATAACATGATGCAGCCAGCATTATGCTTGAAAATATGGAGAGTGTTAGTCAGTAATGTGTTGTATTGGATTTGCCCTAAACACAACACACTTTGTATTCAGGACAAAAAGTTAATTGTTTGCCAATTTCTTATGCAGTTTTACTTTAGCGCCTTGTTGCAAACAGAATGCATATTTTTATTCTGTACAGGCTTCCTTCTTTTCAACCTGTCAATTAGGTTAGTATTGTGGAGCAAATACAATGTTGTTGAGCCATCCTCAGTTCTCTCTTATCACAGCTATTAAACTCTGTAGCAGTTTTAAAGTCATCATTGACCTCATGGTGAAATCCCTGAGCGGTTTACTTCCTCACCGTCAACTGAGTTATCTTTGTAGTGACTGGGTGTATTGATACACCATCCAAAGTGTAGATAAGAACTTCGCTATGCTCAAAGGGCTGTTCAATGTCTGCTTTTTATTTTTACTCATCTACCAACATGTGCCATTTGTACTTGTATTTATCATGGATCCCCATTAGCTGCTGCCAAAGCAGCAGGTACTCTTCCTGGGGTCCAGCGAAATTAAGGCAGTTTATAAATTTTTGTATACAACATTACAATACATTCACAGATTTCACAACACACTGTGTGCCCTCAGGCCCCTACTCCACCATTACCACATATCTACAGTACTAAATCGATGTGTATGTATAGTGCGTATGTTATCTGGTGTGTGTATGCATGTGTCTGTGCCAATGTTTGTGTTGCTTCACAGACCCTGCTGTTCCATTTTTTAAATCAAATTTTACTGCTTGCGTCAGTTACTTGATGTGGAATAGAGTTCCATGTTGTCATGGCTCTATGTAGTACTGTGTGCCTCCCGTCTGTTCTGGACTTGGGGACTGTGAAGAGACCTCTTGCGGCATGTCTTGTGGGGTATGCATGGGTGTCCGAGCTTTAGACAGACAGCTCGGGGCATTCAACATGTGAGTACCTCTCATAAATAAAAGTAGTGATGAAGTCAATCTCTCCTCCACTTTCAGCCAGGAGAGATTGACATAGATATTATTAATATTAGCTCTCTGTGTACATCCAAGGGCCAGCCGTGTTGCCCTGTTTTGAGCCAATTGCAATTTTCCTAAGTCCTTTTTTGTGGCACCTGACCACACAACTGAACAGTAGTCAAGGTGCAACAAAACTGGGGCCTGTAGGACCTGCCTTGTTGATAGTGTTGTTAAGAAGGCAGAGCATTGCTTTATTATAGACAGACTTCTCCCCATCTTAGCTGCTACTGCATCAACATTAAACATCTCCAATCCAAAATTAAATCTAGAATCGGCTTTCTATTTCGCAACAAAGCCTCCTTCACTCATGCTGCCAAACTTGCACTAGTAAAACTGACTATCCTACCGATCCTCGACTTCGGTGATGTCATCTAAAAACAGCTTTCAATACTCTACTCAGCAAACTGGATGCAGTCTATCACAGTGCCATCCGCTTTGTCACCAAAGCCCCTTATACCACCCACCATTGCGACCTGTATGCTCTAGTCGGCTGGCTCTCGCTACATACTCGTCGCCAGACCCACTGGCTCCAGGTCATCTACAAGTCCCTGCTAGGTAAAGCCCCGCCTTACCTCAGCTCGCTGGTAACCATAGCAGCACCCACCCATAGCACTCGCTCCAGCAGGTATATCTCACTGGTCACCCCCAAAGCCAATTCCTCTTTTGGCCGCCTTTCCTTCCAGTTCTCTGCTGCCAATGACTGGAACAAACTACAAAAATCATTGAAACTGGAGACACTTATCTCCCTCACTAGTTTTAAGCACCAGCTGTCAGAGCAGCTCACAGATCACTGCACCTGTACATAGCCCAACCAACTACCTCATCCCCTACCGTAGTCATTTATTTATCTTGCTCCTTTGCACCCCAGTATTTTTACTTTGCACATTCATCTGCTGCACATGTACCATTCCAGTGTTAAATTGCTATACTGTAATTACTTCGCCACCATGGCCTATTTATTGCCATATGTTCCTTATCTTACCTCATTTGCACACATTGTATATAGATTTGTTTTTTTCTACTGTATTATTGACTGTATGTTTGTTTACTCCAATGTGTAACTATGTGTTGTTGTATGTGTTGAACTGCTTTGCTTTATCTTGGCCAGGTCGCAGTTATAAATGAGAACTTGTTCTCAACTTGCTTACCTGGTTAAATAAAGGTGAAATAAAAAATATTTAAAAAATCTATATGTTTTGACCATGACAGTTTACAATCTAGGGTTACTCCAAGCAGTTTAGTCATCTCAACTTGCTCAATTTCCACATTATTTATTACAAGATTTAGTTGAGGTTTAGGGTTTAGTGAGTGTTTTGTTCCAAATACAATGCTTTTAGTTTTGGAAATATTTTGGGCTAACTTATTCCTTGCCACCCCCTCTGAAACTAACTGCAACTCTTTGTTGAGTGTTGCAGTCATTTCAGTCGCTGTAGTAGCTGACGTGTATAGTGTTGAGTCATCCGCATACATAGACACTCTGGCTTTACTCAAAGTCAGTGGCATGTCGTTAGTAAAAAAATTAAAAAGCAAGGGGCCTAAACAGCTACCCTGGGGAATTCCTGATTCTAACTGGATTATATTTGAGAGGTTTACATTAAAGAACACCCTCAGTGTTCTGTTAGACAAGTAACTCTTTATCCACATTATAGCAGGGGGTGTAAAGCCATAACACATACGTTTTTCCAGCAGCAGACTATGATCGATAATGTCAAAAACTGCACTGAAGTCTAACAAGACAGCCCTCACAATCATTTTATCATCAATTTCTCTCAGCCAATCAAGAGTCATTTGTGTAAGTGCTGTGCTTGTTGAGTGTCCTTCCCTATAAGCATGCTGAAATGCTGCTGTCAATTTGTTTACTGTGAAATAGCATTGTATCTGGTCAAACACAATTTTTTCCAGAAGTTTACTAAGGGTTGGTAACATGCTGATTGGTCGGCTATATGAGCCAGTAAAGGGGTCTTTACTATTCCTGGGTAGCGTAAGGACTTTAGCTTCCCTCCAGGCCTGAGGGCACACGCTCTCAAGTAGGCTTAAATTGAAGATGTGGCAAATAGGAGTGGCAATATTGTCTGCTATTATCCTCAGTAATTTTCCATCCAGATTGTCAGACTCCGGTGGCTTGTCATTGTTGATAGACAACAATACTTTTTTCACCTCTTCCACACTGACTTTACAGAATTCAAAAGTACAATTCTTGTCTTTCATAATTTGGTCTGATATACTTTGATGTGTAGTGTCAGCATTTGTTGCTGGCATGTCATCCCTAAGTTTGCTTATCTTGCCAATGAAAAAGTAATTAAAGTAGTTTGCAATATCAGTGGGCTTTGTGATGAATGAGCCATCTGATTCAATGAAAGTGACTAGGCAACAGGATAGATAATAGACAGTAGCAGCAGTGTATGAGGTGAGTGTGAATTGTGTGTGTGTGTGTTGGGGTGTCAGTGTGAGTATGTGGGTAGAGTCTAGTGGGTGTGCATAGTCAGTGCAAGAGAGTTAGTGCAAAAGTGGACTTACCACCACTCAAAGCAATACACTTTTTTTTTTTATGTCAGTGATACTCTGACTCAATCATTTTCATCATTTCTTGTTTTAGCTTGACTGGATGTTTTTGTCAATCTGAATATAATTAATTTGGCACTGCTCTATCTTGAACTAGCTATATAATCAAAACTGGTATCCAACAATATCTTCCCACCCACATAGTGAGAAAGGCAGCAACAAAGCCTATTTTGGTCATGGTTTTGGTGTGCAGTTCAGCACTGCACTGTAAAGAAGGAAACTCAACTCAAAAGCCTAAACGTCGCCTCTCCAGAAGGCGGCACTACAGGCAAAGTGTTTGATCAGTCTTTGTGTGCTTATGTCAAAGGGCCCCCTTATCGGAGTGAGGAGGTGGTGCCTGCTACTAGCTAGCTTGTTAGCCACATAGCTAGCTCATCGCTCTTCTGGTCTACTGCAGTTTCTGTCTTTTTCTGATCAACAATGGTACAACTAGTGGGGTCTCTCCGAAAAGAGCTCGCTGATTCCTTATCCGCTTGCCGGGTGCTGGTGGTCGGAGCTGGGGGAATTGGTTGCGAGCTCTTGAAAAATCTTGTACTCACCGGCTTCAAAAATATAGAAGTGGTAAGTCGTGCAGGGGGCGGACATTTGCTGGGTCTTTGTGCAGCTACAGGCTGATGTGTGAAAGGCCAAGCGTGCTAGCATAGAATGTAGCTAGTATGCTAGCTAGTCTGAAATGTGTATTTATTAGAACATGTTCACATGGACCTGGCTATATGTAAGTGGTGGAGTTGGAAATGTAGTTGTATAACTAGCTAGTTACATGAATGTATATAAAAACACAACATTTAGGTCACTTCGTCCAGAATTTCAATTGCGCGCCATGTTGTTCCGACCTCTTTGTAGTCTGCTAACGTTAGCAAGACAATGCTAACCTGTCCATACCGGTATGCTGGAAGGCTAATTACCTAGCTGCTAGCAATGCCGGTGATTTGTGATAGCAATGTAAACTACATGCAGCTAGCTAGATATCTAACAACGTACGGTAACTAACGAGCTAACGTTATACACTTTGTAGCAAAGTATTTTGATACAACGTTCAACTTTGTTGTGAACCTGTCTTGATCTTATTAACTGCATTTTTTTGTATCAGTAATTGTGTTTTGTTAACTTCGATTTGCTGTGTCTCTTTTATAGATTGATCTAGACACTATTGATGTGAGCAACCTGAACAGACAGTTCCTGTTCCAGAAGAAACATGTGGGGAAGTCCAAGGCGCAGGTAGGGGACAGATGCTTTCTTGTTCTTTCACAAACATGAGATCACTTGGTCGTCCATTCTAAAATACACAGAGTTTACAAAATATGAGGAACACCGTCCTAATATTGAGTTGCACCCCTTTTGCCCTGAGGCCGAGAACAGCCTCAATTCGTCAGGGCATGGACTCTACAAGGTGTCAAGCGTTCCACAGGGATGCAGGCCCTTGTTGACTCCAATGCTTTCCACAGTTGTGTCAAGTTGGCTGGATGTCCTTTGGGTTGTGGACCATTCTTGATATACACGGGGAAACTATTGTGTGAAAAACCCGGCAGCGTTGCAGTTCATGACACACTCTAACAGGTGCGCCTGGCACCTACAACCATACCCAATTCAAAGGCACTTACATTTTTTGTCTTCCCCATTCACTCGCTGAATGGCACACATACACAATTCATGTCTCAAGGCTTAAAGATCCTTCAGTCACCTGTTTCTTCCTCTTCATCTACACTGATTTGAAGTGGATTAAACAAGTGACATCAATAAGGGATCATAGCTTTCACCTGGAAAGAGCAGGTGTTCCTAATGTTTTGTACACTCAGTATATGCTGTACACAATCTAAATACTATTTGTGAATTTATGACTGGCTGTCTTGCAGGTGGCCAAAGAGAGTGTGCTGCAATTCTGTCCCACTGCCAACATTACAGCCTACCATGACAGCATCATGAAGTAAGTCAACTAGTGTTGTGAGTTGCCGGTGTGAGAACTTAATGTCCTTGATCCTGTTTAATGTTTGGTATGTTTGTCCTTCACAGCCCAGATTACAACGTGGAATTCTTCAGGAACTTCATGCTTGTCATGAATGCTTTGGACAATCGCGGTATAGTAATATCTACTTCCCCCTAATTACACCCTCTTTCCCGACCCCTAGTCTGTCTGTAGAGTATGTTTGGTATCTTTTTCCTGTTGTGGTCCTGGTCTTACTGCCAGCTGAATCTTTTCTTCCTTGCAGCGGCTCGTAACCATGTGAACAGGATGTGTCTTGCAGCTGACATTCCCCTTATTGAGAGTGGCACAGCTGGCTACCTTGGGCAGGTGACCGTTATTAAGAAGGTAAGACACGGATGAAAACAACCTGTGGATGCCAATTAGATGCATGGTCATGTTCAGTGCAGTAAAAATGCATTAGATACAGAGTGAAATAATCACCTCCCTCTCCTTCCTTTCCCACACTATAGGGTCTTACTGAGTGTTATGAGTGCCAGCCCAAACCCACACAGAAAACCTTCCCTGGTTGTACCATTCGCAACACCCCCTCTGAGCCTATACACTGCATTGTGTGGGCCAAGTACCTCTTCAAGTAAGTGTTGTTAAAGTGCTTTATATTTTTTTTATTTCTTTATATCACCTTTATTTAACCAGGTAGGCCAATTGAGAACAAATTCTCATTTACAACTGTGACCTGGCCAAGATAAAGCAAAGCAGTGCGACAGAAACAACAGAGTTACACAGGGGATAAACAAACGTACAGTCAATAACACAATAGAAAACTCTATATACAGTGTGTGCAAATGAAGTACGGAGGTAAGGCAATAAATAGGACAATAGTGGCAAAGTAACTACAATTTAGCAATTTACACTGGAGTGATATATGTGCAGATGAGGATGTGCAAGTAGAAGTACTGGTGTGCAAAAGAGCAGAAAAACAAATGAGGTAGGTAGTTGGTTGGATGGGCTATTTACAGATGGGCTGTGTACAGCAGCAGCGATCGGTAAACTGCTCTGACAACTGACGCTTAAAGTTAGTGAGGGAGAAATAAGTCTCCAACTTCAGTGATTTTTGCAATTCATTCCAGTCATTGACAGCAGAGAACTGGAAGGAAAGGCGGCCAAAGGAGGTGTTGACTTTGGGGATGACCAGTGAAATATACCTGCTTGACCACGTGCTACGAGTGGGTGTTGCTATGGTGACCAGTGAGCTGAGATAAGGCGGAGCTTTACCTAGCAAAGACTTATAGATGACCTGGAGCCAATGGGTTTGGCAATGAATATGTAGCGAGGACCAGCCAATGAGAGCATACAGGTCGCAGTAGTGGGTAGTAAATGGGGCTTTGGTGACAAAACAGATGGCACTGTGATAGACTGCATCCAATTTGCTGAGTAGGGTGTTGGAGGATATTTTGTAAATGACATCGCAGAAGTCAAGGATCGGTAGGATAGTCAGTTTTACAAGGGTATGTTTGGCAGCATGAGTGAAGGAGGCTTGGTTGCGAAATAGGAAGCCGATTCCAGATTTAACTTTGGATTGGAGATGCTTAATGTGAGTCTGGAAGGAGAGTTTTCAGTCTAGCCAGACACCTAGGTATTTATAGTTGCCCACATATTCTAAGTCAGAACCGTCCAGAGTAGTGATGCTAGTCAGGCGGACGGGTGCGAACAGCGATCGGTTAAGTAGCATGCCTTTCGTTTTACTAGCATTTAAGAGCAGTTGGAGGCCACGGAAGGAGTGTTGTATGGCGTTGAAGCTCGTTTGGAGGTTTGTTAACAGTGTCCAAAGAAGGGCCAGATGTATACAGAATGATGTCGTCTGCATAGAGGTGGATCAAATAATCACCCGCAGCAAGAGCGACGTCATTGATAAATACATAGAAAAGGGTCGGCCCGAGGAATTTTACCTTGAGTCTGCCGATAAGAATACGGTGATTGACAGAGTCGAAAGCCTTGGCCAGGTCGATGAAGACTGCTGCACAGTACTGTCTTTTATCGATGGCGGTTATGTCGTTTAGGACCTTGAGCGTGGCTGAGGTGCACCCGTGTTCAGCTCTGAAACCAGATTGCATAGCGGAGAAGGTACGGTGGGATTCGAAATGGTCCAGTTGCTGCGGTGGGTGCAGAGCTGTTGGCCAGGGTTGGGGTAGCCAGGTGGAAAGCATGGCCAGCCATAGAGAAATGCTTGTTGAAATTATCGTGGATTTATCAGCGGTGGGTGTTTCCTAGCCTCAGTGCAGTGGGCAGCTGGGAAGAGGTACTCTTATTCTCAATGGACTTTACAGTGTCCCAAAACTTTTGGGAATTAGTGCTGCAGGATGCACATTTCTGTTTGAAAGAGTTAGCCTTTTTTTTCCTAACTGATTGTGTGTATTGGTTCCTGACTTCCCTGAAAAGTTGCATACCACAGGGACTATTCGAGGCTAGTGCAGTACGCCACAGGGTGTTTTTGTGCTGGTCAAGGGCAGTCAAGTCTGGAGTGAACCAAGGGCTATATCTGTTCTTAGTTCTACATATTTTGAAAGGGGTATGCTTATTTAAGATGGTGAAGAAAACACTTTTAAAGAACAACCATGCATCCTCTACTGTCGGGATGAGGTCAATATCCTTACAGGATACCTGGGCCAGGTAGATTAGAAATGCCTGCTCGCAGAAGTGTTTTAGGGAACGTTTGACAGTGATGAGGGGTGGTCGTTTGACCGCGGACCCATTATGGACGCAGGCAATGAGGAGGTGATCGCTGAGATCCTGGTTGAAGACAGCAGAGGTGTATTTAGAGGGCAAGTTGGTCAGGATGATATCTAAGAGGGTTCCCAAGTTTGTGGTTGTACCTGGTAGGTTCCTTGATAATTTGTGTGAGATTGAGGGCATCTAGCTTAGATTGTAGGACGGCTGGGGTGTTAAGCATATCCCAATTTAGGTCACCTAGCAGTACGAACTCTGACAATAGATGGGGGGCATTGAGTGACGATGAGTGAGGTTGCATCTCTGGAGGCGCCAGGTAAGCTAGGTGCGGAACCTGCATGTGTGGGGGGTGGGACAATGGGGCTATCTGAGGCATGTTGAGTAGGACTAGGGGCTCTGCAGTAAAATAAAACAATGATAGCTGCCCTAACCAACAGTATACAAGGCATATTGATGTTAGAGAAAGGCATAAAGCAATCACAAGTGTTGATTGGGAGAGCTAAGACAACAACGGGTGAGACAACAACAGGTAAACAGCTAGGACAACAACAGCGGGTAAATGGCGATGAATGGGCAAAGAGGGCCAGTTAGCTACACACAGGGCCTGAGTTTGAGGCTGGGGCCGACAGATAAACAAAATGAAGTACTGTGTTAATAAACAGTCCAGCAGACATCCGCTGTGTAGCCGAGTGATCATAGGGTCCAATGAGTAGCAATAGAGGAAACAGGGAGCCGTTCGGTAGTCGATCACTACGCTAGGCGAGCGGGAGACACAGCGTTCAGGAAGCAAGCGAGCCAGGGCTAGCAGATGGATCATTACCAACATCCACGACGCAGAGGCCGGTTGAGAGCACATCGGCCGAATTACGTCAGCAGACCAGTCGTGATGGATCGGCAGGGCTCTGTGTTGACAAAGGATCCAGGCCAATTGGCAAGAGAGGTGTTGTAGTTGGTGTACTTCGTTTGCTAGCCGGGAGATGGGCCTAGCTGGAGGCTAACTGGTGCATGCTTCTGGACAAAGGCGTTAGCCACAATAGCCACTCGGTATCAACTGGCTAGCTGCGAAGATCTGGTGTAATGGTCCAGTGCTTGCGTCAGGAATCCGGTGATGTAGTGGGGGGGGAAAGCAGTCCGCTCAGGGCTGATATTGCGCTGTGCAGACTGGCAGGTATTATCCGGCCTACCCGGGCTAAAGCGGCTGGAGTCCAAGCTAAAGGTAAAGACCGCTAGCATTGGCTAACAATGACAAAATAGCTAGTAGCAAATTAGCTGGCTAGCTTCTGGTGTAGGTTCCAGTTATAAGGTCTAAAAAAATAGCAGCTCCGTACCACATTGGGTGTGGCGGGTTGCAGGAAGGTATATTTAATTCGAAAATGGGAAAAAAGAGATTGAAATGTATACACAAAAAAAAGACAATATTTACATGGGACGAAAACAAATGTCTTACTGCTGCGCCATCTTGGAGGATGAGTTTTATGTATCTCACTAGTTGTAAACTAATGAGGAATAGTTAATGATTGTTATCTTCATCTTTAGGTGAGTGGTGGTATTGCTTGCAGAGATATGTTTTATTGCTGGGAGGTTGAGATTAAGGCCATGATAATGACAATCCAGTTTTATTTTAATCTCCACCTCAGCCAGCTCTTTGGAGAGGAGGATGCCGATCAGGAGGTTTCTCCTGACACAGCTGACCCAGAGCTTTCATGTGAGTAGAGCGCAACAGTAGAGAATTCTATAACTGCCACCTCCCTGCCCTCCATAGACCAGAGGAGTGAGATGCACTGACACATATGCAGTAAAAGGCTGCTGTGTACGCTGGTTTTCATTGAGGTCTCTTGTCTCCTATTCTCAGGGAACCCTGCAGACACTGAAGCTCGAGCCACAGCATCTGATCAGGATGGAGACATCAAGCGGGTGTCCACCAAGGACTGGGCACGATCCACAGGCTACGATGCAGTCAAACTTTTCAACAAGGTAGGCTTTAGTGTGAACAAGCATTTACTAAAGGACTGCTTAACCTCTTAGGGATTCAATTCCGTGAACGGGTTCGATTTTGCCAACATCCGGTGAAATGCAGAGCGCCAAATTCAAATGACAGAAATACAATTTTCAAACATTCATGAAAATACAAGTGTTGCACACCATTCAAAAGCTTAGACTCTTGTTAATCTAACAGCTTTGTCAGATTTAAAAAAGGCTTTACGGCGAAAGCTGAACATTTGATTGTCTAAGGACAGCGCCCCGCTCAAATATTTAATTAGCATAATAACACATCCAGCAGAGGTGTCACACAACTCAAAAATAGCATAAAATAAATTGCTTACCTTTGAAGAGCTTCATATGATGGCATACCCAAGCGTCCAGGTTACACAATAAAAGGTCCTTTTGTTCGATAAAGTCCCTCTTTATATCCATAAAGCTCTGTTTGGTTGGCGCGTTTTATTCAGTAATCCACCTGCCCAAAGGCGTTCATCCATGCAGACAAACGATATCCCAAAAGTACCGGTAAAGTTCGTCGAAAAAAGTCAAACAGCATTTGTAATCAATACTCAGATACCCTAAAATGAATAAAAACTATAATATTTCAGACGGAATATAACCTGCTGAATAGAAGAGAAAAAGAACTAAGTGCGCACTCCCTGTTACGTGAATCCATAACAGTACACTTGACGTGAACTCAGGAAGAATTTGTCTTACTCTTTTGATTTTCAAGATAAAAGCTTCAAACCTTTTTCTGAAGACTGTTGACATCTAGTGGAAGCCATAGAAACTGCAGTCTGGGGGTTAACTACTTAGGGAAAAGAGGCGCGCTAGCGGGCCACTCCCGACACTACCCGATGAAATGTAAGGCGCCAAATTCAAAATCCAAAAGTTGAATTATTAAACATTCATCAATATACAAGTGTTGCATAGTCATCAACAGCTCTGATTCTTGGCAATATCACAGCGTTGTCAGATTTCAAAAGGCTTTACGCGTAAAGCACAACATTTGATTGTTTGAGGATAGCACCTCTCCTATTTTCCACATTAGCATAAATTCATATCCAGCGCGGGTCACACAAAACCCATAGAAGAGCTAAAATAAATCACTTACCTTTTGAAGAACTTCTGCTGAGGGCTTCCCAAGTATCCAACGAAGACATCCAATGGTTCTTTTGTTTGAAAAAGTCATTTATTATATCCATAAATCTCAGTTTGGTTGGCGTGTTATGATCAGAAAATCCAACGTCGTGTCACCCATTGAACCGTGAAGAGAACGCGTTCAAATATACCTATACACTTTCTCCAAACAAATAAAACATCATTTTCAATGTATCCTTTTATGTATATTTACTGTAATATTTCAACCGGACGATAACGTGAACGATAGGAAAGGAAAATAAAGTGGGGCGCGCTCACAATCTCGCGCCCGTGAAACGTTGTTGACAAATGTGGTCCTTTCACTACTTCCTCTTCCTATCTGTTCTGCTTAGTGCTAGAGCCTCCAGACACTGTATAAAGACTGTTGACATCTAGTGGAAGCCATAGGTACTGCAGTCTCAGTCCTAGTTAAAATAGAAATAAATAGGCAGCCTGGAGAAGGTCATGTACAAGAAAAACTGCAAATCCGGATGGATTTTCCTCATGTTTTCGCCTGCTATATCAGTTCTGTTATACTCACATACATTATTTAAACACTTTTAGAAACTTCAGAGTGTTTCCTATCCAATAGTACTAATTATGTGCATATACTATTTTCTGGGCCTGAGTGGCAGGCATTTTACTTTGGGCACGCCAGACTCTCCAAAACCATCACCTCTGCTGCCGCTCCCTAAGAAGTTAAACTATAAGCCTTTGAATAGCTGGCTAATTGAAAACATTGTGACATGACTGATTCAGACATCCCGGATGGATTTTGTTCGGGTTTTTGCCTGCCATATCAGTTCTGTTATACTCACAGACATTATTTTAACAGTTTTAGAAACTTCAGAGTGTTTTCTATCCAAAGCTACTAATTATATGCATATCCTAGCTTCTGGGCCTGAGTAACAGGCAGTTTACTTTGGGCACGTTTTTCATCTGAACTTCAAAATGCGGCCCCCTAGCCCAAACAGGTTAAGTGAAAGTGTCACGTTATCTTGTTGTCAACAAGGTTGTTAGCCCCTCGACTTTGGCTAATAGCCATTTGATTTGTGTGGTCCTCCAGCTTTTCAAAGATGACATCCAGTACCTCCTGACCATGGACAAGCTGTGGAAGAAGAGGAAAGCGCCTCTCCCTCTGGATTGGCTTGAGATTCAGAAACTTGGTAAGATATTAGCATCCTACACTGAACAAAAAATATAAACGCATTGTGTATTATGTTGGTCCCATGTTTCATGAGCAGAAATAAAATAAAAGCTTATTTCTCTCAAATGTTGTGCACAAATTAGTTTAATTTTTCCTTTGCCAAGATAATCCATCCACCTGACAGGTGTGGCATATCAAGAAGCTGATTAAACGGCATGATCATTACACAGGTACACCTTGTGCTGGGGACAATAAAAGGCATCTCTAAAATGTGCAGCTTTGTCACACAATGCCACAGATGTCTCAAGTTGAGGGATTGTGCAATTGGCATATTGCTGAAGGAATGCCCACCAGCTCTGTTGTCAGAGATTTGAATGTTCATTTCTCTACCATAAGCCGCCTCCAACGTCGTTTCAGATAATTTGGCAGTACGTCCAACTGGCCTCACAACTGCAGACCACGTGCATGGCGTTAGTGTGGGAGAGCGATTTGCTGAAATAAACAGTGCTCTATGGTGGTGGGGTTATGGTATGGGCAGGCATACGCTACAGACAATGAACACAATTGCATTTTATCAATGGCAATTTGAATACACAGAGATACCGTGACGAGGTCCTGAGGCCCATTGTCGTGCCATTCCTCTGCCGCCATCATGTTATGTTTCAGCATATAATTCACTTCCCATGTCGCAAAATTCTGTACACAATTCCTGGAAGCTGAAAATGTCCCAGTTCTTCCATGGCCTGCATACTCACCATACATGTCACTCATTGAGTATGTTTGGTATGCTTTGGATTAGAGGTCGACCAATTATGATTTTTCAACGCCGATACCGATTTATTAGAGGACCAAAAAAAGCCAAACCGATTAATCTTTTTTTTTTGACAATTATAACAATTCTGAATGAACAATGAACACTATTTTAACTTAATATAATACATCAAATCTATTTAGTCTCAAATAAATAATGAAACATGCTCAATTTGGTTTAAATAATGCAAAAACTGTGTTGGAGGAGAAAGTAAAAGTGCAATATGTACCATGTAAAAAATCTAACGTTTAAGTTCCTTGCTCAGAACATGAGAACATATGAAAGCTGGTGGTTCAATATTCCCAGTTCTTCAATATTCCCAGTTAGGTTAGGTACATTCCTGCAACGATTGTACTTTTTTCACGAATGCGCTTTTGTTAAATCATCCCCCGTTTGGCAAAGTAGGCTGTGATTCGATGATAAATTAACTGGCACCGCATTGATTATATGCAGCGCAGGACAAGCTAGTTAACTACACATGGTTGATGATATTACTACGTTAAC
The DNA here is from genome assembly GCA_030435695.1 of Brachymystax lenok tsinlingensis. Classification (NCBI taxonomy): domain Eukaryota; kingdom Metazoa; phylum Chordata; class Actinopteri; order Salmoniformes; family Salmonidae; genus Brachymystax; species Brachymystax lenok. The sequence continues at coordinate 21,707,502 of CM059793.1, read as the reverse complement.
TAGTGATTATGTGAAGATTGATTGTTTTTTATAAGATAGGTAAATTGCTAGCTAGCATTAAACCTTGCTGCACTTGCATAACAGGTGGTCAGCCTGCCATGCAGTTTCCTCGTGGAATGCAATGTAATTGGCCATAATCGGCGTTCAAAAATGCAGATTACCGATTGTTATAAACTTGAAATCGTCCCTAATTAATTGGCCATGCCGATTTATAAATTGGTCGACCTCTACTCTGGATTGACCTGTACGACATCGTTTTCCAGTTCCTGCCAATATCCAGCAACTTCGCACAACCATTGAAGAGGAGTGGGACTTCATTCCACGGGCCACAATCAACATCCTGATCAACTCTATGCGAAAGAGATGTCGCGCTGTATGAGGCAAATGGTGGTCACACTAGATACTGACTGGTTTTCTGATCCATGCCCCTACTTTTTTTTGTATCTGTGACCAACAAATGCATGTCTGTGTTCCCAGTCGTGAAATTTATTTCAAATGACTGATTTCCTTATATGAACTGTAACTCAGTAAAATCTTTGAAATTGTTGAGTTTATATTTTTGTTCAGTATATATTATACTGCTCCAAGCTGCTGGAGAGTGCAGTGGACCAATTTGATTTAGAAGATTTTTGTTGTGGTAGTTTAGTTTTGTCATTCTCTCTCTCTGGTTGTGCGATAGCGTGTCCCCAGGAGGTGACTGGGACGGGACTGAAGGACCAGCAGGTGTTGGGTGTGGCAGGTTACTCCCAGCTCTTCTCCTGCAGCGTGGAAACCCTGCGCTCCATGCTGGCTGACAAAGGGGATGGAGCAGAACTTGTGTGGGACAAGGTGAGGACCTAAGGATGGGACATTGCAGAATCAACACTGCCCCACTGGAACAAAATATATTGATGGAGATAGAAAATAGACCTGGAAGATGATGCTCTTTTGGCATTGCATTTGAGTAACATTTTCCTCCTGTTACTAGGATGACCCTCCAGCGATGGACTTTGTGACAGCAGCCGCCAACTTGAGCATGCATATCTTTAGCATGAACATGAAGAGCCGTTTTGACATCAAGTGTGGGTATTTTGGGTGAAAGATGACGAGCTGTTAAGTTCTTATTGTGACAATTTATTATTGATACAGATTTTAACAATTGATTTTACTTTCTTGCTTTAAAGTTCCAATGCTGCTGTTTTTATCTCGATATCAAATCATTTCTGGGTAACAATTAAGTACCTTACTGTGATTGTTTTTAATTAAAATGGTCAATTTCTCAAGCAAGAATATTGCTAGGACTGTACGGGAGTGGTCTGAGTGGGCAGGGGGAAACTGAAAACTATATCTTATTGGCTGAGAGGTTTGGAACTCTTTGTTATTGGTCTGTTAAGTAATTTACCACTTGATGTCACAAAGCAGGCCAAAACTCCATCCCACCAAAACAGGCAGAAATTTTAGGCAGTCTTTTCATACAGCTCTTACACTAAAAAGAGCATTATCATTTTCATAAGTTCACAGTATTATTCCACCCTCATATTGTGGAAATGTATATAAGTAATGTTTTTGACTGCACTGGGCATTTAAATGTTTCTAAGTCTGATACCTATTAAGGTGTTTTGATGTTGTAAATTGTTCCTTGCAGCCATGGCAGGGAACATCATCCCAGCAATCGCCACAACCAATGCAGTCATTGCTGGCCTCATTGTGCTGGAGGCTCTAAAGATCCTGTCTGGAGATGTGGAGCAGTGTCGCACGGTGAGAAATGAGGAGTGATCCCTTCTACTCTTAGAGGGTGGTACTTAAGTTTGATCGTCTGCCCCTAGTCTGCACACTCGGAAGCTTTGACAGTATGAATGGGGCACTATTTTAAAAATGCATAATATCACTTACTTGGCCCAGTATTTCATTCACTAATTGTAGCCATGAGGGTTGTAAATAATTTAATAGCAGATTATGGATGTTTGGTGTTTGCCTACTGTGCTCTGAAACATTTTCCAATGTTCCTTCCTGTATGGTCTTAGATCTTCCTGAACAAGCAGCCTAACCCCAGGAAAAAGCTGCTTGTCCCATGTGCTTTGGACCCACCCAGTGCCAACTGTTATGTGTGTGCCAGCAAGCCAGAGGTTACAGTAAAACTGAATGTGCACAAAACTCTTGTGCTGGCCCTTCAAGACAAGGTAATGTATGCCTCTCTGGCTCCTGTATGTGTGTGACCATGCTTACAATCAGACTGATAAAGACAGACAAACACACAAACTGGTACGGACATTGTTGGCCAGTGATGAAGCCATTTTTGACCGGCAGAGATAAAGCCAGATGGATATTGACTTCTTAGAGAGTTGCATGTTGATCTATACAACACCAATCTGGTTTGCTTGTTTGTTGCAACCACCACAACACAGTGAAATGTGATCAGCATATCCATGTGTTCCGCTAAAGATTCTTGTTTCTTTGTTAGATATTAAAGGAGAAGTTTGGGATGGTGGCGCCAGATGTGCAGATCGAGGATGGGAAAGGGACAATCCTCATCTCCTCTGAGGAGGGTGAAACTGAAGGTATGACAATCACAGAATAATATCAGACTGTTCCCAAGGAGACCAGTAGAGGATGCCAACCTGTTCCCGTGGTGACTGCAGGCATTGACATTAACATTTTTAGCCACTTTACAAATAAAATGCATGATATTTTTTTACCCTCGAGAATCAGACAAAAAGGTAGGCTAGCTACACTCTGCTTATTGGCTTCTTTGCATAGTCAAGCCTACACTCTACCTCTTTAAGGCTCTCCTGAAAGATGGTTGGCCACCCTTGGTAGCCTATACAATAATGCAACATTACAAGTACAATCAAATAACTTTTTTGGTGTAGCTTAAAATGCTGATAAAGTTTTATTTCTTCATATTATAAGATCAACAATGTGCTCATGGCTGTAGGCTACGTACAAATGTTCCAAAATGCAATTAGCGGGAAAACACTGTTCTCAAAAGCACACTGCCATGTGACGGAGATTAAAATAGCTGTTAGAAATTGAGAGGTAATATTTTAAAGATGCATCAACTAGCATGGGTTACTTATGACTAGGATAATGGCTTTTGGCTGCTGGACAATATAAGAACGTTGATTTGAAAACCAATAGAACATGAGAGAAATGCTGGTTTCAATGGCATATGTGTTTATAAAATAATTCCCTTAACATTTCTATGGTTGTATTTTGGTTAGGCTCTTTAAAAACAATAAGACATGCTTCATAAAATTATATAAAACGTCCAGGTTTTAAACAATTAAGTTTCTGATTAAATTGTTTAAAAAATGCTGACCGCCTCCGCTCAGAGTAAAGGTCGGTGATGTGTGGTGCCATCTTGAACATTGAAAATTATGTACAACTTTCTGTGCACGTTTTACAGTGAACACTGAGGCTGTACCCACTTTTAAGTTTGTTTTAACAGTGGTCAAGTAGGCTACTGTGGCTATTTGATCATAACATAGTCCTAACAGAGCGGCCTACCATCAAAATCAATGGAGAAAATGCATCCAATAACATTTTAACATGGAAATAGCTGTTCTATTGTTCAGCCTACAGTAGCAGCCAATGTGTTTTGTTCAATGTAGGCCTACATTGAGACTTTTAAAAAAAAAAATCATTAACCAGGGCTCCCGAGTGGCGCAGCGATCTAAGGCACTACATCTCAGTGCAAGAGTTAAAAAAAGGTAAAAAAAATCATCCAAATTATTCTACTAGCCTATTGGCTAGTTAACTTATTCAAGCCTGTCTCAAAATACAACGTTGCCCCTTTAAGACAAAAATAAGCTCTTTATCTGACAGTTTTCAAATATGTCTTGAAATGCACACATTTGTGCTCCTTGTTGGAAGCAGTCACTCCCCCATTGCTGACTACAAACTATCTATAACTGGGCTAATAACTCACTAACTAGCAAAGGATATGAACAAATGTACACACGTCTCTACATGAAGCTCTCGCTTTTGATCAAAAAAAAATTGTATCTACTTTCGACTTCTGATGCTACAAAAAGTCCAGTTCAAAGTGAATGGCACAGATCTATATATGGCAATGGTCTAATCCTGAATGCTGATTGGTTAAAACAGAATTCCCAGCCGGTGTCTATTCCACAAGTTACCACCGGCTAAATCTGACGTTAAAATGCCTATTTACTCTGTTCCATCTGACTGCGCAATCCACTGTCTCATCAGCCCAGCCTGGCACTTTATAAACTTGATCTCCACTATTAAAAGCATCTAGACATTATCTCACATTTCTTTTAGACTAACATTTTAGTTTTCAACAGCGATTTGTATTAACCTTGCTGTCTGTCTCGCCGACATTTGCAACATTGTCTCAATATTGAAATTCGATCTTCAGCATTCCCATAGTAATGAACATGTCAGGATGAGACAGTCAGGCAGTGTTTCTCAGCCAGTTGAAATGTCAATTGAAAAAAGGTGAAACGAAATGCAGCTAGTTTGCAGTCTTTCCGGCTTCAGTTTGAAGTGATTGTGTTAGCTGTGTTGTTGACTAGCTCCTCTGAACAACAGTGTCCTGACGAGTGAGCACATGCCAGACGAAATTGTGCCTCATTAGCTCATTGTTATGGATGTATCCAAATAAATGTCACTAAAAAACAGCTTAAGCAAATGTGGATAAGAACATTGCCAGCCAGTATGGCAATGGAACATTTATAACGAACGACTGAGTCGTGTCCATAGATACAGAACAAAAAGACTGAACGACTTGGTCGAGTCTCTAGCAACCGAACCAATAGAACATTATTTTAATATGTTGGTAACCCGTAACCCTCGAAGCTGGTGTTAGGAGGATATATTGGCATGGTTTGCTGTCTCGGGCCTAACACCTGTGCTTCTCTGCTATTCTCGGGCTGCCTACTGCAGCTCTGATTTGGTTACGATGCACTGGTCTGTGTAGTGCTGCCTGAGTCGTGCCTGTCGTGCAATAGACTCATACTCAGATGCGCCTACAACAAAATCTCTTATATAGTTACTTTTGCATACTAAGTCTTGCATAGTTTGTTTTGTTTAGGTATGTTGCATTGAAAGTGGCTAATATTGTATTGATTCGATCAGAATTCCCACCGTAAAGGGAAACTTTGATAGTGTTAACTAATGGGGAAAACTCTGGAAAGTTGAGTGAAATTCAATCTCGTGCTTCTCTGTGGGCACTGATATTTCTTCTGCATGGCAGTCCCGGGGGGAGCACACGCGCAGCTTAGAGGGACAATTGCTCTCTAGTCTTGTGACCATTTGATCTGAACAACCAGTGCCTCAAGTATTTTGACAGAATCCAGGCTTTTGTACGTTAATGTTAATTATCCTTAATTATATTTGCCAAACATGATTGCCGTTTAGCCTATGTTTTTTTTTTTAATCTGCCGCCTCACGTCAGCATCGATTTGGACATAATATGAGGCTGTAGCCAATATGCATAGCACCTAAACTTTGACATGTAGGCTTTTTATTTATGTACGTGAAAAATAGATTAGAATATTATTCTAATATTGTCCCCTCTTATCCAATTCAGATCGGAGTAATTGTTTTATATTGTGATGTGTGCTTTACAATTTCTTTGACTTAAATCGTATTTTTTTATTTTATTTTTTGCTTGTCCCGGACAAAAGGACAAGCGTAGTCAAGCTATGGACTGTATATTGTACTAGGGTTGGACGATGTCAACATTTGTCCTATCGAGAATATGTACTCGTTAAACATTGTGATATACAAAAAGAAAGATGCCCAGGGTCCCTGCTCATCTGTGTGAACGTGCTGCAAGGAGGCATGAGGACTGCAGATGTGGCCAGGGCAATAAATTGCAATGTCCTTACTGTGAGACGCCTAAGACGGTGCTACAGGGAGACAGGACGGACAGCTGATCGTCCTCGCAGTGGCAGACCACGTGTAACACGGTACATCCGAACATCATACCTGCGGGACAGGTAAAGGATGGCAACAACTGCCCGAGTTACACCAGGAATGCACAATCCCTCCATCAGTGCTCAGACTGTCTGCAATGGGCTGAGAGAGGCTGGACTGAGGGCTTGTAGGCCTGTTGTAAGCCAGGTCATCACCAGACATCACTGACAACAATTGCCTATGGGCACAAACCCACCGTCGCTGGACCAGACAGGACTGGCAAAAAGTGCTCTTCACTGACGAGTCGTGGTTTTGTCTCACCAGGGGTGATGGTAGGATTCATGTTTATCGTCAAAGGAATAAGCGTTGTACTCTGGAGCGGGACCGATTTGGAAGTGGAGGGTCCGTCATGGTCTGGGGCGGTGTCACAGCATCATCGGACTGAGCTTGTTGTCATTGCAGGCAATCTCAACGCTGTGCGTTACAGGGAAGACATCCTCATGTGGTACTCTTCCTGCAGGCTCATCCTGACATGACCCATCAACATGACAATGCCACCAGCAATACTGCTCGTTCTGTGTGTGATTTTCTGCAAGACAGGAATGTCAGTGTTCTGCCATGGCCAGCAAAGAGCCCGGCTCTCAATCCCATTGAGCACGTCTGGGACCTGTTGGATCGGAGTGTGAGGGCTATTGCCATTACCCCCAGAAATGTCCGGGAACTTGCAGGTGCCTTGGTGGAAGAGTGGGGTAACATCTCACAGCAAGAACTGGCAAATCTGGTGCAGTCCATGAGGATGAGATGCACTGCAGTACTTAATGCAGCTGGTGGCCACACCAGACACTGACTGTTACTTTTGATTTTGACCCCCCCCATATGTACACATGTTAAGTTTGCTGAAAATAAACGCAGTTGACAGTGAGGATGTTTCTTTTTTTGCTGAGTTTAGGTTATTGGCTATTTGGTTTTCAGACTCACATGGAGGGATTTATTTCATAATAAGCTTAAACTTGTCATTTGATTTTTCTATAGGCTATTGATGTTTGTTCTCTCATTATTAGCCCGCTGCCTACCTTACGTTTTTAGACTATTCAAAATACTTTTTGTGATGTAACTCAGCTAGCATTCATCATTCATTGTTTGATCGGGAGAACGGCATGCATGCATAAAACGATGAAAGCATAGCCTAGCCCAAAGTCATATTCATAGTCCATAGAATGGAGAGAGAGAGAAGGGAATATAGCCTACGTTTTTTTTAAGCGGCTAGCCACAAGATAGTTAAGGACTGTGTTATTTACAGTGCCTTCAGAAAGTATTCATACATCTTGACTTATTATACATTTGTTACAGCCTGACTAAAAAAATTTAATAAATATTTTTTTTTAAGTCTGACCCATCTACACACGATACCCCATAGTGACTAAGTGAAAACATGTTTTTAGACATTTCTGCACATTGAAAATGAAATACAGAAATCTCATTACATAGGTATTCACACCCCTTTGCTATGTCACTCCAAATGAGGTCAAGGGCATCCAATTTCCGTTGATCATCCTTGAGATGCCACTACAGCTTAATTGGAGTCCACCTGTGGCCAATTCAATTGTGTGGATACTCTTATCGGTATACATATTTATTATCTGTCATGCACCATTCTCTTCTTATAGCAAACAACAGCAAGTTCCTGTCTGACTTTGGGATACGAAATGGTAGCCGTCTGCAAGTGGATGACTTTCTGCAGGATTACACACTCCTGGTTAACGTGATTCACTGGTAAGAGAGGATGTATTTCTCTGTGTGCTGTATAGGCCTTTGCATTTGTATGACTAATGCAAATTTGTTTCCCTAATGTAAATGTATTTCTGCGCTTGTCTGGAAAAGTGAGGACTTGGAGAAGGATGTGGAGTTTGAGGTGGTGGGTGACGCCCCTGACAAAGCCCCAACCCCACCCAGCGCACAAGAGGACAAGAATGTTGCCAACGGCAACAAAGACTCTGCAGAACCGTCCACCTCTTCCAAAGGTGAGCAAAACTGACATTGACTACAGCGATGGACTGTTTTAGACTACATCTAATAATCAAAATCCTGGTCATAAGTCACCTGTCCTTTCAACCGTTTTGTTTATAGTACTGAGAATCATGTGTAGCTGTTTAGTTTGTAGTTGAACGTACAGTCTGAAAGGGTACATGTCAATCGTCCCTCGTCTGACTTTCTCTTGCTTTCCTTTCTCCTCTTAGCCCCTGCTGAGCAGGATGATGTTCTGATAGTTGATTCGGACGAGGAGGAGCCGTCCTCCAGCACTATGGATGTCCGCGTGGAGTCAGGAGGCCACAAGAGGAAGCTCCATGATGCTGAGACAGGCGAGGCTTCAGCCAAGCGCCAACGCCTGGATAAGCCTTCGGCTGCCGATGAGGACGATGATGACATCATTGCACTAGACTAGTATGTCTCTCCTGGCCCCTCCCCTCTTCAGGATGAAACTGTGTTTTCATACGCTGTTCCTCTTACCAAACATGTGTAAATATAAATGTACAAAAACTGTTAAGTGTGCCAGTTCTTTTTTTTTTTTTTTTTTTGGTCCATCAGATGGATAAAATACTTTTAGCTTTTTGTATTTTTTATAATGTATTTGTCATGTCACAAGTCAGGGTGCGGCTTGTAGGGAGACTGAAAGAAACAATTAATACCAAATGTTTTTTCAGCATATTTCGTCCAGTAAACTTACACGATTGAAGGAATGTAAAAAAAGTTATCAAACCCAATCATTTCTTTGAGTCAAGCATTGACTGAATTTTCTTTAATTGTTAACCATTGACCACTTGCAGGGTGAGTTGCTTTGTCACAGCTGGTTAAAAAAGAAGTTGTACTGGAGTTTGTTACTTTATTTATACATCTTTCATGTGGTTTATAGTTGGAGCCATCATATCCAGGCCTCAACCTCCCTTTGGACCAAATAGATAACGACACAATAAACGCTTACAGATCTAATGACCCCAAACTTGTTTTCTTAAGCTTTAGCATACACAGTATTACTGGTATACAGTATTTGTTTGGAACATCAGTACTTTGGCTTGTTTTTACTGGACACACCACATATTTCAATTTGCTAATTTATTTGGGGTGCTTTTTGGGGGTGGGGAGAGAACTATGAAGCCCTTTCATTGCTTGGTTTTGGTTTGACAATAAGTGATCTGTTTTTGACACAGTTGTCTTCTAAAGGGTTCAGACTGAGAAAAGGCCTCATTTTAGCAATTACAAGTTTGCCGAAAGAGCGAATGAGTCTAATAACGTCCTTTTAACCTTGAAGGATTTTGTCTTCCATCGTCCTGGGACTGAAGGAAAAACATTTTTCAGAGCAAATATTTTGTAACTGAAGGTGTGCGTGTGTATAGGGTTTAAAGTCCAACAGTCATCTCAGCCCTGTCAGTAAATGGAGTACACAAGAAAAGCCATAACATAAGCATGTTTACAATAAACATGGCATTCCTAAGGAGCTTTAGCTGAACATATTCTCAGTCCCATACTAGTACAACGTTTGCAATACTTCCATGTTATTCAAAATAACCTCATCCAATAATTTACATGAAATCAGAATAGAATACTTGGGCTACGTGTCAGAGCAGAAACTATACCATGAAGTCCAAGGAACTGTCCGTAGATCTGCGATATAATTATGATGGGGCATATATCTGGGAAAGGGTATGAAACTATTTCTAGTGTTGAAAGTGTCCAAGAGCACGGTAGCCGTCCAACCAAACTGAGCAACCGGGCATGAATGACTTTGGTCAGGAACCCAATTTAAATAAGTTCATTAGGCCCTAATCTATGGATTTCACATGAATGGGCAGGGGCACAGTCATGGGTGGGCCTGGGAGCGTATAGGCTCACCCACTGGGGAGCCAGGTCCAGCCAATCAGAATGAGTTTTTCCCTACAAAAGGGATTTATTACAGATAGAAATACTTCTCAGTTTCATCAGCTGTCCGGGTGGCTGGTCTCAGACGATCCCGCAGGTGAAGCCGGATCTGGAGGTCCTGGGCTGGGGTTGTTATGTGGTCTGCAGTTGGATGTTATGCCAAATTTTCTAAAACAGAGGTGGCTTATGGTAGAGAAATGAACATTTACTTATCTGGCAACAGCTCTGGTGGACATTCCTGCAGTCAGTATGCCTATTGCACGCTCCCTCAACTTGAGACATCTGTGTCATTGTGTTGTGACAAAACTGCACATTTTAGAGTTGCCTTTTATTGTCCCCAGCACAAGATCCATCTGTGTAATGATCATGCTGTTTAATCGACTTCTTGATATGTCAGGTGGATGGATTGTCTTGGCAAAGGAGAAATGCTCACTAACAGGGATGTAAACAAATTTGTGCACAACATTTTAGAGAAATAAGCTTTTTGTGAGCATGGAACATTTCTGCAATCTTTTTTTTTGTAGCTCATTGAAAGATGGGACCAACACTTACATGTTGCGTTTCATATTTTTGTTCTATATATTTGGCCTGAATGCAAAGCGCCGTCTGGGGTAGAACCAGGCACAGCTCATCACCTGCCGAACATAATCCCTACCGTGAAGCATGGTGGTTGCAGCATCGTGCTATGGGGATGCTTTTAGGCGGTAGGAACTGAGACTGGTAAGGATAGAAGGAACATGAACTGAGCCAAATCCTAGATGAGAACCTGCTTCAGAGTGCAAACGACCCTCGGTTGGGGCGAATGAGCCGAAGCATACAGCCAAAGCAATGCTGGAATGGCTTCAAAACAACAATGTGAAAGTCCTTCAGTGGCATAGCCAAAACCCAGACTTGAATCCCATTGAAAGTATGTGCAAAGACTTGAAGAATGCTGTTCACCGGAAGAATGGGAGACAATCCCCAAATTCAGATGTGCATAGCTGATACAGACATACCAAAGACGACTCAAAGCTGTAATCACCACCAAAGGTGCTTCTACAAAATATAGACTCAGGGGTGTGACTACTTATGTAATAGAGATATTTAATTTTCAATAAATGTACTAATATTTCTAAAAACATGTTTTCACCTTGTCATTATGGGGTATTATGTATAGATGGGTGAGAGGGGAAAAAAAATATATATTTAATCAATTTTGAATTCGGGCTGTAACAACAAAATGTGGAATTAGTCAATCGGTATGAATGCTTTTTTTATTTTTTTATATTTTTTTTATTTCACCTTTATTTAACCAGGTAGGCAAGTTGAGAACAAGTTCTCATTTACAACTGCGACCTGGCCAAGATAAAGCAAAGCAGTTCGACACATACAACAACACAGAGTTACACATGGAGTAAACAAACATACAGTCAATAATACAGTAGAAAAAAACAAATCTATATACAAAGAGTGCAAATGAGGTAAGATAAGGAAGGTAAGGCAATAAATAGGCCATGGTGGCAAAGTAATTACAATATAGCATTTAAACACTGGAATGGTAGATGTGCAGTAGATGAATGTGCAATGTAGAAAAAACGGGTGCAAAGGAACAAGATAAATAAATACGGTAGGGGATGAGGTAGTTGGTTGGGCTATTTACAGATGGGCTATGTACAGGTGAAGTGATCTGTGAGCTGCTCTGACAGCTGGTGCTTAAAGCTAGTGAGCGAGATAAGTGTCTCCAGTTTCAGAGATTTTTGTAGTTGGTTCCAGTCATTGGCAGTAGAGAATTGGAAGGAAAGTCGGCCAAAGGAGGAATTGTCTTTGGGGGTGACCAGTGAGATATACCTGCTGGAGCGCGTGCTACGGGTTGGTGCTGCTATGGTGACCAGCGAGATGAGATAAGGCGGGGCTTTACCTAGCAGGGACTTGTAGATGACCTGGAGCCAGTGGGTATGGCAACGAGTGTAAAGCGAGGGCCAGCCAACGAGAGTGTACAGGTCGCGGTGGTGGGTGGTATATGGGGCTTTTGTGACAAAACGGATGGCACTGTGATAGAGTGCATCCAATTTGTTGAGTAGAGTATTGGAGGCTATTTTGTAAATGACATCACCGAAGTCGAGGATCGGTAGGATAGTCAGTTTTATGAGGGTATGTTTGGCAGCATGAGTGAAGTATGCTTTGTTGCGAAATAGGAAGCCAATTCTAGATTTAGTCTGGAAAGAGAGTTTACAGTCTAACCAGACACCTAGATATTTGTAGTTTTCCACATAATCTAAAACAGAACCGTCCAGAGTAGTGATGCTGGACGGGCGGGCAGGTGCAGGCAGCGATCGGTTGAAGAGCATGCATTTAGTTTTATTTGCGTTTAAGAGCAGTTGGAGGCCACGGAAAGAGAGTTGTATAGCATTGAAGCTCGTCTGGAGGGTAGTTAACAGTGTCCAAAGAAGGGCCAGAAGTATACAGAATGGTGTCGTCTGCGTAGAGGTGGATCAGAGACTCACCAGCAGCAAGAGCGACATCATTGATGTATACAGAGAAGAGATCGGGCCCAAGAATTGAACCCTGTGGCACCCCCATAGAGACTGCCAGAGGCCCGGACAACAGGCCCTCTGATTTGACACACTGAACTCTATCGGAGAAGTAGTTGGTGAACCATGCGAGGCAATCATTTGAGAAACCAAGTCTGTCGAGTCTGCCGATAAGGATGTGGTGATTGTAAGAGTCGAAAGCCTTGGCCAGATCAATAAATACAGCTGCACAGTAATGTCTCTTATCGATGGCGGTTATGATGTCGTTTAGGACCTTGAGCGTGGCTGAGGTGCACCCACGACCAGCTCTGAAACCAGATTGCATAGCGGAGAAGGTACGGTGGGATTCGAAATGGTCGGTAATCTGTTTGTTAACTTGGCTTTCAAAGACCTTAGAAAAGCTGGGTAGGATAGATATAGGTCTGTAGCAGTTTGGGTCAAGAGTGTCTCCCCCTTTGAAGAGGGGGATGACCGCAGCTGCTTTCCAGTCTTTGGGAATCTCAGACGACACGAAAGAGAGGTTGAACAGGCTAGTAATAGGGGTTGCAACAATTTCGGCAGATCATTTTAGAAAGAAAGGGTCCAGATTGTCTAGCCCAGCTGATTTGTAGGGGTCCAGATTTTTCAGCTCTTTCAGAACATCAGCTAACTGGATTTGGGAGAAGGAGAAATGGGGGAGGCTTGGGTGAGTTACTGAGGGGGGTGCAGGGCTGTTGACCGGGGTAGGGGTAGCCAGGTGGAAAGCATGGCCAGCCGTAGAAAAATGCTTTATGAAATTCTCAATTATTGTGGGTTTATCGGTGGTGACAGCGTTTCCTATCCTCAGTGCAGTGGGCAGCTGGGAAGAGGTGCACTTATTCTCAATGGACTTTACAGTGTCCCTGAACTTTTTTGAGTTTGTGTTACAGGAAGCAAATTTCTGCTTGAAAAAGCTAGCCTTGGCTTTCCTAACTGCCAGTGTATATTGGTTCCTGACTTCCCTGAAAAGTTGTATATCACGGGGGCTGTTCGATGCTAATGCAGAACGCCACAGGATGTTTTTGTGCTGGTCAAGGGCAGTCAGGTCTGGAGAGAACCAAGGGCTATATCTGTTCCTGGTTCTAAATTTCTTGAATGGGGCATGCTTATTTAAGATGGTGAGGAAGGCACTTTTAAAGAATAACCAGGCATCCTCTTCTGACGGGATGAGGTCAATATCCTTCCAGGATACCCGGGCCAGGTCGATTAGAAAGGCCTGCTCGCTGAAGTGTTTTAGGGAACGTTTGACAGTAATGAGGGGAGGTTGTTTGACCGCAAACCCATTACGGATGCAGGCAATGAGGCAGTGACTCTGCAGTTCTGTCCACCTCTTCCAAAGGTGAGCAAAACTGACATTGACTACAGCGATGGACTGTTTTAGACTACATCTAATAATCAAAATCCTGGTCATACGTCACCTGTCCTGTCCTTTAAACCATTTTGTTTATAGTACTGAGAATCATGTGTAGCTGTTTAGTTTGTAGTTGAACGTACACTCTGAAAGGGTACATGTCAATCGTCTCTCGCCTGACTTTCTCTTGCTTTCCTTTCTCGCCAACGCCTGGATCAGTCTAGTGCAATGATGTCATCATCGTCCTCATCGGCAGCCGAAGGCTGATCCAGGCGTTGGCGCTTGGCTGAAGCCTCGCCTGTCTCAGCCTTCGGCTTCCGATGAGGACGATGATGACATCATTGCACTAGACTAGTATGTCTCTCCTGGCCCCTCCCCTCTTCAGGATGAAACTGTGTTTTCATACGCTGTTCCTCTTACCAAACATGTGTAAATATAAATGTACAAAACCTGTGAAAAAAAGTGTGCCCGTTTTTTTTTTTTTTTGGTCCATCAGATGGATAAAATACTTTTAGATTTTTGTATTTTTTATAATGTATTTGTCATGTCACAAGTCAGGGTGCGGCTTGTAGGGAGACTGAAAGAAACAATTAATACCAAATGTTTTTTCAGCATATTTCATCCAGTAAACTTACACGATTGAAGGAATGTAAAAAAAGTTATCAAACCCAATCATTTCTTTGAGTCAAGCATTGACTGAATTTTCTTTAATTGTTAACCATTGACCACTTGCTGGGTGAGTTGCTTTGTCACAGCTGGTTAAAAAAGAAGTTGTACTGGAGTTTGTTACTTTATTTATACATCTTTCATGTGGTTTATAGTTGGAGCCATAATATCCAGGCCTCAACCTCCCTTTGGACCAAATAGATAACGACACAATAAACGCTTACAGATCTAATGACCCCAAACTTGTTTTCTTAAGCTTTAGCATACACAGTATTACTGGTGTACAGTATTTGTTTGGAACATCAGTACTTTGGCTTGTTTTTACTGGACACACCACATATTTCAATTTGCAAATTTATTTGGGGTGCTTTTTTTTTTGGGGGGGCAGAGGGAGAGAACTATGAAGCCCTTTCATTGCTTGGTTTTGGTTTGACAATAAGTGATCTGTTTTTGACACAGTTGTCTTCTAAAGGGTTCAGACTGAGAAAAGGCCTCATTTTAGCAATTACAAGTTTGCCGAAAGAGCGAATGAGTCTAATAACGTCCTTTTAACCTTGAAGGATTTTGTCTTCCAACGTCCTGGGACTGAAGGAAAAACATTTTTCAGAGCAAATATTTTGTAACTGAAAGTGTGCGTGTGTATAGGGTTTAAAGTCCAACAGAGTCATCTCAGCCCTGTCAGTAAATGGAGTACACAAGAAAAGCCATAACATAAGCATGTTTACAATAAACATGGCATTCCTAAGGAGCTTTAGCTGAACATATTCTCAGTCCCATACTAGTACAATGTTTGCAATTCTTCCATGTTATTCAAAATAACCTCATCCAATAATTTACATTAAATCAGAATAGAACACATGGGCTGTTTGTAAAGATGCATGTCTTCAACCACAATTGGAAACGACACAGTCAATGAGTGAGGTTTTGTTATAGATATAGCACTGCACATTTGACCATGTATTGTATTGAAGATCATGAGGCTTGGATTAATTGTGCTCTTATGACATATGTCAAGAACCACTCAGACATTTCAACAAAAAGTACACCAAAGATCTATGTCAAGGGTCTAGATCTCGCGCATGTAGTTTGAAACGCCTCTCAGAGGATAAAGCCGATTGGTCGAAAGCCTTACACGAGCCCCACTCAACGATCTCTTCCTTTTGGAACCACATTATTGCTTCGTAAACAACATTTCACCTTCATTGATGCGGCGCGTGCGATAGCAGTAGGTAGCCAAAATAAATCGCCGCGGTGTTAAAGTAAGCACGCATCAACAGGTCAAGTGAAAACCTGTGAAATCTTTTTTAATCTACGTGAATGTTTCAATCGTGTGAAAGCTTGTCTATTTTCCAGACCAATCAAGCGATAGCGTGGAGAGAGCCAGCCGGCAGCCATCCGAAACTGTCACAGTGTGGAAGAAGAGGGGGCCATAAGCAACTCCTGTTATTGTTTCTTATTGAAAACATATGAAACCGAACGACTCGGGACTCGTAATTTACTTTACGTTTTGCCTTCCCTGAAAAGGAAACACAACAGCTAATTTTGACTCTCGCTAACTTCGAGTAGCGTATTCGAAGAACCGTGGTCATGGTGGCTCTCTCATCGATCGTAAACCCACTTGCCCGGCATCTGCAAAGACATATCATCAAACAAACTAAAGGTCAACGGTTGATACCTGTGAGAAGATGCAACCTCACTGCATGTTCAAGCAAATATGTGCTTTCAGCGTGTAAGTGTCGAAACTTTAAAAGTACGGTAGCTTGCATCATATTACAGTTGAATTATCATTAGTTGCAGTTGAATTCGCTAGCTGTTGGCTATTCATTTCATAAGACTAGAACAGTGCCATTAATGGTCAGTCCAGCTGGCAGCTTAGATTATACGAGAAGTACGACTGTTTCAATCGCTCAAGCAGTAGTAACATAAATGGCTACGTTGTAAAGTTTTAATCGACATCCACAATGGCTACATTACTAAAGGGTTAATTAATGGCGTTGTTTTCATCGCAACGGGTGCACATAGAATACATGGAAACCAAGGACTGGATTTCTGCATGAGTGAATTGGCGTCACATTTTCAGGGTGAATTAGTTAATTCTAAGCTTCTGGCCGGGTACTGGTTTAGTGTGTATATCCACATGTCAATTTGATCGTAACTATGATCACAATTTATGTTTTTCTATTGTATTTTTTTTTTTAACTTGGCCTATTTTACACTGCATGTTTGGTTTATGGTCTGTCGTTACTCAAGACATTCATAAGGCCTGACTTTGCTCTCCAGAACCCAAGGGATTCTGCATTATCCCAAGGGTTCTCAGATATAAGCACCGCATACCAGTGGGAACATGTGAACAAAAATCCCAGTGCTTTGTTTTAATGTTTAGAACCGTCAATCGCTTGCAATACGGTCTTCGAAACATATTGAATTTCTTTCATACTGTATAAGCGAGAAATAATGTAAAAGATATGTGTGTGTGTGTGTGTGTGTGTATGTGTGTATATATATATATATATATATATATATATATATATATATATATATATTCACTTACTGTAGCAGATTTGCACAGATCCATATGGCTGTGTGCATCCAGTCGACGAACTACACCTTCTCCCCAGTTACGCTTAGCACAGGTGGTCGCCTCGGTCTTCAGTAAACAAGCACTAACAAAGATGTTCGCTGGGATTCTTCCACACCGATCTCGACAAACCATTTCTGTATGGACCTCGCATTGTGCACGGGGGCATTGTCATGCTGAAACAGGAAAAGGCCTTCCCCAAACTGTTGCCACAAAGTTGGAAGCACAGAATCGTCTAGAATGTCATTGTATACTGTAGTCGTCTAGAATGTCATTGTATACTGTAGCGTTAAGATTTCACTTAACTGGAATGAAGGGGCCTAGCCCGAACCATGAAAAACGGCACCAGACCATTATTCCTCCTCCACCAAACTTTACAGTTCTCTTGGCATTCACCAAACCCAGATTCGTCTGTCGGACTGCCAGATGGTGAAGCGTGATTCATCACTCCAAAAAGTGTTTCCACTGCTCCAGAATCCAATGGTGGGAAGTTTTACAATGTTTGTCTATGGAGATTGCATGGTGGTGTGCTCAATTTGATACACCTGTCAACCACATACTTTTGGCCTTGTAGTGTACCTTTCATGAATATCTAGCAGATTGTAACGAGCTAATGTGATCTATTAGTCGTTACAGGATAGCTACTGTTTGGCGTAGCACAGAGAATTTTAGACCAACCTTAACTTGGCGACTCTATCTTCGTCCTTGATTCGGCCAAACATATCTTCTAATAGGTCTGTGTTCAGTTGCAGGTGGTTCGTTCGAATTTAGAAAATGCTAGTAAGGATAGGCTTTTTTCAGGTACAGTAGCAAAATGGATAATTGGAAATACATTTTTCAAACGACCTTTGTACAGATAGGTTAAGCATTCACAGTCCCATTGGCAGAGCTGTCAGTGACTGATGTAAATTGCATCATAGGCAACTATTGTTTTGCAGGCCAATGGCAAAACCAGGAAGTCGTAGGAGATTTCTTGTAACGCCAGAAGATGTATATCTAAGAAACGTTCCATTCAGAGCTGAACTAGTGTCTCCCTTTCCTGCTGCGGAGTAGACCTGGTGGGCTGCCAATACATTCCGCGAGTCTGTTTCTGTAGCCTACCCACATTTGACTTATTCTGTAATTTCCTTTGAATAGGAGTTAGAAGGAAGTGTCTCTTTTTCCTCCTGCTTTTCTAATTTCTTAAACAGAATCAACGGAGGAGCCTTAGACTACTGGTCTCACTAAGTTTTCAGAATTGCTTGTCTACTTTGAGACATTTGATCTTATGTTATTTGGGAATTTGACTATTATAGCCAATTTAATAATGCAGGAAGCTGGAGAGTACACTATGAAAAGTAAGTGTCAGCATTTGTTATAGTAGGCTAAGCAATAGGACCTAATGTGATTTACTAAAGACGAGCTATGTCGTTTTACATTTTACTGTCAGACTAGATTTAAATCCCCTCCTCTCTCATGCTTTGACTCCAGTGCATCCGATGTGGCAGGGACCACTTGTTGCTCCTGGGGGCAACAGACAATCTCCTATTGATATTCGGGTGCGCAAGAGTGTCTTTGATCCGCATCTCAAGCCATTGACCCCGGATTACGACCCCAGGACATGTTCACAGATATGGAACAATGGGTACTCATTCCTGGTTGAGTACGATGACACCACCGACAAATCCAGTAAGCACTTTCTGTTCTGCCGCGTGACCTGATTTAAAACCGCAATGCCTGCCACGTGGAACGTGACTGATTTCCATTTAAGTATCCCTGCCCTAGGCTTATTTCTCAACATCATGGTCTTAACTCATTGTTTAGACAGTCTAATTACTCTAATCCAATATTATTTCAGAAATGTATATTTTGTTAACCACTAAACTTTACATAAATATTTTCATGCCAAGAATACAGTAGGCTAATTATTCTGTAATTTAATTCTTAGTTCTGCTTTTAATGTGTTTGTGTGAGAAGAGGATACTTATGTTTTAACAAGTATGTT
The DNA here is from genome assembly GCA_030435695.1 of Brachymystax lenok tsinlingensis. Taxonomy (NCBI): domain Eukaryota; kingdom Metazoa; phylum Chordata; class Actinopteri; order Salmoniformes; family Salmonidae; genus Brachymystax; species Brachymystax lenok. Next base: position 21,688,618 of record CM059793.1, on the reverse strand, counting down.
TCTATAATCATGTTTATAACTCGCCACAGCTGTTGTGTATTAGTTACGGTTTCTTCTCATTATTGTATGTGTCTAACACAACATTGATGAGTGGTCGATTTCTTCTCGTCGATCTCTCTCTCAGCACTTAAAGGGGGTCCTCTGGAGGATAACTTCCGGCTGTGTCAGTTCCACTTCCATTGGGGGGAGAGCAACGCATGGGGCTCTGAGCACACAGTGGACCGCCGCCTCTTCCCTGCTGAGGTAGCTACTGCACATCCTCTTAACAGAGAGTGTCTGTATTTAAATGTTAACTTTGTTGAATGCCTATGCTATAGTAAGAACCTCCTAACATGTCAAGTCTAATAGAGCCATAGTCTTCAGGAGACTGTGGCATGGAACGGTAGATAGTAGGGACTGCTTAGTCATCAAGTCAATGCTGATGCCCTAGCCAATCCATGACGGCATTGGCATGCAATTTCTGTGACGGGGGGATTGTGCTGTTTTGAAACCTCTACGTATAGAAGCAGAATGCTCTTTTTTAAATGCATTCTATTCTTAAGGCCCACCTTTTTAATGTGTGATCTATTTTCATATTGTTCCACTCACCTAAAGCATACTTATGCAATAGAGGGAGTACTACTGTATGTCTGGGGGAGGGTGCCATGCCAAGCTGGCGTTAGTGGCTGTGAGAATCTGACCATGTCAGGGTTCTCAACACTCCCCCGGTGCAGTGTGTGTAGAGAGGCTCAAATTACGCTTACAACACACAACTCACTCTGTGTGCCTAGTAGGAGCACACCACAGTGGGTAACCGAGGTAATGGATTCTTCTCAGTTTACTTATTGGGTTGTACCGTTCTTTATAGAAATCTCCCCAGATCCCAGGGTGAATAGGGATCTGTGGTGCGAATATGGTTAGGGTTGGACACTCAGATGAAGTAAAACAAAGCACAGCTACATATGACCTCAGGGTCAGACAACGCTCCGTTTGGTTTAATAGCTTCAGGATGGAGGATTCTGGGATGGATTTTCACATTCAGAATCAGATGTTTATTTTTTGTTAGTTTTGATAATTGATTGTTCTACCACAAAGTTGACCGTTGTTTATCTTGAGAATGATATTAAAGATGATTCATAATTATCCAGCAGCAAATATAATCTTACATTTTTATTTTTCTAGGCAAGTCAGTTAAGAACAAATTCTTATTTTCAATGACGGCCTAGGAATAGTGGGTTAACTGCCTTTTTCAGGGGCAGAACGACAGATATTTACCTTGTCAGCTCGGGGATTCGATCTTGCAACCTTTCGGTTACTGCCGCCCCAATCTGTGACACATTGCATTTGAATTCTCTGGGTGTGTGGATAAATACGTTCTAATTAACGTATTCGTCGCCTTTTCTGTTGATAGCTCCACATGGTGCACTGGAACTCTGATAAGTACAGCCGGTTTGAGGAGGCGGTGATGGAAGAGAATGGACTGGCTGTTATCGGGGTTTTCCTCAAGGTAACTTATTGCTCCTTGTTAACATAGCGATGCATCCCTACCACATGCAACCCACCACCGTCATACATACATGACCATATACACATCATATACACACCATTTCAAGATTTACTGACATTGAAATGTAAACACCCCATGCACTGAATGTAAACACACAGCACATGCCTGACAGAAGGACTCAGTGCTCAGATAGATTATTTTCCTCCTCAGATAGGGAAGAGACATGAGGGACTGCAGAAACTAGTGGATGTCCTACCTGCTGTCAGACACAAGGTGAGTTCAATGATTGACCATGCAGGTGATTTTGTTACCAAGGTTTCAGAGAGAACGTTTCAAGCAGGTGTTGTATGTTTCTGAGAAGGCCGCCCAAAGCTTAAGAACAAATAGTCAATGTGCTGTACGACTCAGTTTGGTGTTCTAGACAAATTACACCATGACATTCGTGGGATTCTCTATCAAATTTAATCGGCCTAATAAAGACGTAATTTCAATTGTAAAAAATAAATGACCTTTTAATGTGGCATGAACACAACCAGTCATATTTTCATCTGATTGACATTAGGCACAATTTTGACATTTAGCGATTGCCATTGATTATTCTTGCATTAATTGATGCGTCTTGCTGACAAATTGATATTTTTTGTAGCCTGAAAAGTTGGGACACTTGGAATGGGGCTGAAACTGTCCCAGGAAAAACGGGATGGTCACCCTAACACGTGGTCAACTTACTAGACTAGGCTACAATGTGTATTAGCATGAATTTCAAATAGGTCTACCGGTAGTCAGTGATGTAATGTTTAAAAAAAAAATATTGCCGGTCGTGATGAAAAAAGTAGTGTTTTAAATGCATTTTTTTTATTTTTAAGGTGGGTAAACATTTACTTGCGTTTACCCTTCACTAGGGCTACACCACTGCCGTTAGCCTACCCTCTCAGCCAAGGCAATTTCAAACACATGAACACACACAGAATAGGTTTCTTACATTCAATATAATACACGAGTTGAATCAAAACATGTTTTGCACCCTAGTTCATGAATTGTCCATAATTCATGAGTTAATGCTTGGAGTCTTCACAGATCATGGGACATAAAACATTTTCTTTCCTTATGTTAATGACATTTGACAGTGTTATGTCATTTATTAAGTATTTAACAATTGAATTAGAATATTGAACTTAAACCCTGTACAAATAATGGATCTGGGAAAGTCCACTAAGTGTAACTATGCCTATGTAACATTTCATGATGTTTCGCCGTGAAAACAGTTCTCATGGGCACACAAATCCAAGGTAATTTAGGCCTATGCCATGCAAAACCGAATGCTTCTAACTGAAAGAGTCAACTACTGTCATTAAGGTAAACTTGTTGGATGGATTGGAAGCGCATTGGTGTCTAGCTGTAGGCTAGTTGTCTAGTGATATTGTCGACCATCAAGTGATCCAGTAAAGAAAACCAATATGTATAGAAAATAATAAAGCTAAGTAAATGGTCTACTACTTCTGGCCACGGATGGCAGGGGGAACGCCAGTACCCGCGCACACCTAAAAAAAAACAGCAATGAGTGCTTTAAACAGCTGACTGACAAAAGCAAACAATGATACATTAATGGATAAATCTAATGCATTGGAATAAAGGCATAGGCTATTTTTATCAAGGCTGCATGGCAAACAAATGGCGACAATGACAAAGTATCTATGCTGAAAGGAGCTCGGCTGAAGCTGAAATTCAGCACTAGCCTACTGGATGGACAGCACCGCCACAGAAATAAATGGTTTAAACCATGACAGAGAGTTGTGGGTGTACGTTTCATATTTACCACTGCATTTTAAACAATAGGAGAATGGTTAAATTAGCATTATTTTAGAGACAACCCCCACCCTTTGTTAACTTCCACAGAAGTATTATTGCAAAGGAACTTACTGTATGATTCGAGATGGGGAGACTCAACTTTAACTGCCGTCTAGTGGCCATAAGTCAAATTACATGCCACTACAATTATTTATTTTTTTAACCTTTATTTAAACTAGGCAAGTCAGTTAAGAACAAATTCTTATTTACAATGACTGCCTACCAAAAGGCCTCCGACGGGGGCCTGGGATTAAAATATATAAATACAATATAAATATAGGACAAAACACACATCACAACAAGAGACACTACATAAAGAGAGACCTAAGACGACAACATAGCAAGGCAGCAACACATGACAACACAGCAAGGTAGAAACAACATGGTAGCAGCACAAAACATGGTACAAACATTATTGGGCACAGTCAACAGCACAAAGGTCAAGAAGGTAAAGACAACAATACATAACACATTAAGGTTGTGGTTGGGAAATGGCAATTATTATTACTTATGACACGGTTGGCAGCACCATGTAACCCTTTCCTCTTCCCCTTTTTGCTCCGTAGGACAGTGTTGTTGAGTTCAATAGGTTCGACCCAGCCTGCCTACTGCCCACCAACATTGATGATTACTGGACGTATGCAGGGTCACTGACCACGCCTCCTCTGACCGAAGCAGTGACCTGGATTATCATGAAGCAGCATATCGAAGTCAGCCATGACCAGGTTAGTGTGTGAGTGAGAGCGTGTGCATGTGCGTGGTGAAAAGGGAAGGAATGTTAGAACTACACTTTAGTGACTTCACTCAGCAGCTCCATGTCTGCATAACACATTCTCCCCCTGTCCTGTCCCTTCCTCAGCTGGCTGTGTTTCGGAGCCTTCTCTTCACCTCAGCAGAGGAGGAGGTGCAGAAGAGCATGGTCAACAACTTCCGTGTACAGCAGTCGCTGCAGGGCCGCACTGTGCGTTCCTCGTTTACCCCCTTCCTGAAGGAGGAGCAACCTGCAAAGGGTCCACACACAGGCCACTGACCTTTACACACGGACTCACTCGGACCCTTCAAACCAAAATAATGCAATACCCTGGGAAGCACATTTTTGGTCTAACAAAGTCTTACATTTGACTCTAGTCATACTGCTGGCATCTTTACAAACGCTTATGCATTCAGAAAGCACTCGGATTTCACTTAAGTGACAGGGATTTTATAATTCTAATGTCACCATCTAAAAGCTGTTTTGTTGACCATCCTTGGTACTAGACAGCTGCCTCACCGCCTGCTGTCCTGTCAGTACGTGAAAGGCATCATCAACACATGGCAGGTGTATTGCTGTAGTCTATGCTAAGATTTTTTTAAACCCGTCTCTTAGGTGAATCAGGTTACTGTGTTTTTTAATAGATGCTCTTAAATGTTTTAAGTTGTAAACCTTTTTTATTCAGTCCTTAACAGTCCTACTTGAAATGCTTCCAGAAACCAATGAGGGATTCTGCTGAAATACAGGTAACTGTCAAAATAAATTAAAACACCAACATAAATTGTCTTAAGAGGTTGTTGTACATTAAAGCTGTGGTGGCCCAAGTGTCTGGAAGTCTTGGAGGGGTGCGACACCATTCTTCCATGAGGAATTCCAGAATTTGGTGTTTTGCTCCAGGATCTCTCAAGTGTTTTAATTGAGTTGAGATCTGGTTACTGAGATGGCTATGGCTTACATCGTTTTTATGCTCAAACCATTCAGTGACCACTCGTGCCCTGTGGATGGGGGCATTGTCATCCTATGGGGGCGTAGACAAAATAATGATCTGCCCAGCGTTTTTATACATCACCCTAAGTAAGCATGATGGGATGTTACCTGCTTAATTAACTCAGGAAGTGCACCTGGGGAAGCATCTGCTTTCAATATACTTTGTTTTCCTCATTTAGTCAAGTGTTTACATTATTTTGGCAGTTACCTGTACTTTTATACTATCACCGATAATAATCTAGAGCATAAGAATATCACCCTCTCGTATGAGCAGTCCTCTTGCAGTAATTGTTCTCCTTCCTTAAAAACGTATTTGAGGCGAAGCGGCACAATATATGGATGTGGGATTTAGTTTGAAGGTTTAAGCTCTGAACTTGTTTACTGCACACAGCCGAAGAGATTTGGTTAATTGTATTTGGGCCAAGCTAAGGCTCCAAACTGCACAAATGAGTGTTGCTCATTGCTTTGAAAGAGGTTTAAATGCATTTGTGATTGATTTTATTACATAGTCTATATGTGGACTAGAATGTACATCTCACTATCTGTAACTTAGAGGTAAAATTAATATGTGTAGGATGTGCATCTTTATAAGGCCTTATAAGCACAGGGACACAATGGCATTTGTTACAACTAATTTGCAGAACTATTTTGTTGAATTCTATTGCAAACTTCTGTATTTTAGCATGGGTGTCTAAGCATATTTCCTCTTGAAATCAAATTGTTCTGTTTGACTAAACAGGAATCTACCATAGTGTCTTCTATTTTATGCATCATACTGACACACGGCGGTCATCTCTGTTCTCATAGATCAATAGCTCACGGCAGTGTGTCTATTCTGTTGGGGCCTGCTGGTCTAACGCATATCGATAATATTCTGCCCATACCAAGCTTAACAGTCGGTCAATTTGTATGTTTGCCAGTTTCTGGTTTAGGTGCTGGGAGAGTTAAGAGGGTATCACATCATTAACCTGTTATCTTGTTGGTTCTGTATTTATTTATTGGCGGAGGTCGGTAGGTTTTTACTTGCCTTTTTAGAAGCACTAGCAGCACACCGACAGGAATCATTCTCCTCCTGATATTTGTATGTCATTTCTTGAGACTTAAGCTTTTTCAGTATTCAGAAAACGGAAAAAATATATATAAGTTTGAGATTTTAAAGTTCCCAGCAGAACTGGACAGGGATTACAGTGGAACCAACTACATGTATCAACTTTAAAACATAACTACATTTAATGTTATGCTTTAATAGCATTCCAAAAGGTTAACTGTAATATAAGCACTGCTATTCCCCATGTTGACACGAAACCATGATATGTGATATAGCAATTTGTATAGCAATTGTAATACCTTGCTGCCTATTTTCCATTAGCCTAGTTCTAGATGCATTTTTCTGGGTGTGCCTTGCAGTGCTTATGGGTCTCATGTTTGTGCAGTGTTCATAGAAAGTGTAGGAAGCGCTTATTTGAAGTGCTAAAAAGATTGGAGAAGAAAGGGATTGATTGGTTTGTTCTATAAACCGGGCATGAAAAGGAGAGCAGACATTGAGGCAACATTGGTATTGTTTGTTCTATAAAGCATTACGTGAGTGGACAGTTGTCTTTGATCATTCAATAACAATGTTCCTGTAAACTGTCCCTTGAGGCCTCTCCCTTGAAAGAGCCACCTGGCCCTCTCCCCACTAGATCAATTGCAGAGAGTAGCTTGACACTAACCTGTTTTGAAAACTGTAAAGCACTGTCCAAACACTGAGGAACCGTAAGACTAGCCCTCTATACCCAACTGACACTTGCCTGTTTCACTGCGTTCCCTATGAAATTAAAGGTGGCATTTTGTTACACCGGAGTTTAGGGGAACAATGTTGGGGTACAGGGAGGATTTGAACACTTATTAATGGTTACACATTTCATGTAGGCATTTTATGGGTACTGATAGGTTTGATGGAAGGATAAAGATTGTATTTTCTGTTGTAACTGGTATGGGACCTATTTTCAGCTTCCAGTTGTCTTGGTCTGTTTAGTTATGTTCTGCCTTTTTTTTATATTTGAAATGATACTCTCCAGTGGGAGGTTTCTATTCATTTAACTGTATTTTTAGTTTTCAAATGATAAATACTAAACTGACATGTTATTGTACTGTAATGACTATGTACTTAAATGGATCATTCGTCTTGGTTAATATGTCCTCTGGTGAACTGCTGTATTTTAATGTGTCTGCCATCCATGCCCGTTTTAAACGTAAAAGTATGCACAATGATCTCGATCAATGTGTACAAAACATTAACACCTTCCTAATATTGCTGGCCCATGTTGACACCAATGCTTCCCACAGTTGTGTCAAGTTGGCTGGGTGTCCTTTGGGTAGTGGACCATTCTTGATACAAGGGAAATTGTGAAAAACCCAGCAGCGTTGCCGTTCTTGATGCAAACCGGTGCGCCTGGCACCTACTACCATACCCTGTTCAAAGGTACTTCAATCTTTTGTCTTGCCCATTCACCCTCAATGGCACACACACAATCCATGTCTTAAGGCTTAAAAATCCTTCTTTAACCTGTCTCCTCCCCTACATCTACACTGATTTGATGTGGCTTTAACAAGTGACATCAATAAGGGATCTTATCTTTCACCTGGTCAGTCTGTCATGGAAAGAGTATGTGTTAATGTTTTATACACTCAGTGTACATGTTTTACATAAATACGACTTGCAGTACTTCCCCTTTCTGTGTTTGCTACTTAGCAGGTGTTTTCCTGAGGCTAGAGGAGTGTTCTGTGTGTTGTGCTGCAGTACATGTTGTATTTGTTTGATCGTCGGGCGGCCACATTCCTGCCCCATGGGCCTTGAGGAGCTGTGGTTCGAGGGATAAGTTGGGGCCCCTCTTCCAACAGGCCTGTTGTTGCACCAGGTGCCTGATAGGCCCAGTCCAGCTGTGCAACCAGGAAGAGGTGCTACTGCCATGTCCCACAGGCCTAAAACACCACAGGGATGGACCTTACATCCACTGCTGACAGAAAATGTTAAGATTTTAAAGCCTATTAAAGATTAATATAAAATAAATTCCTGTTTTATTATTTTGATGTGCAGGTGGTATAAAAAAAAACAACTATGGAATGGGGTACTCATCAGGGCCAAGTCATGTAGTTAAAGTAAGGGTGATGGCAGCTCCCATATAATACCACAAGTCTTTTATGGGACATGCAATCACCTTTTACTTTTTTGGACTATGCCTTTGATTTGATTTTGTGAGCCCATGTGGTTATGTTATAGGATGGTCATATTGGGGTGTGTTGAATGTGTCTCTTATGATAGCCTCAATAGGGTGGGAAAAGGAGGGAGGGTACAATAGTCAATATTGTGGAAAGATGGTTTGCCTGTGGAACAAGATACTTGTACTTGTCTTTAGTAGTTACTCAGCATTGGGCTTGTCATGCAATGAGACATGTGAGGCAGTAGTAGGCACTGAAATAGCAGAACTTACAGGACTTGTACCTAATGAAGCACTTCCATACACTTTTTCAATACACCAAACACTTGCAATTACATGAAGGTTCCTCTTCACTGTTATGCACGTATGTAATGCTCCGTTGCAATTTCAAGCCAGAACGCACTACACATGAACTGAGGGTCTGCAACAGAAACAAGGTCACAAAGCTCTGGGTTCTTAAAGGTTTGTCCCCAATAATTGTGCTGCACTTTATTGTTCCCTATCAGACAAGAGCCTAGGCCCAGACATTCAATAAGGACCTGGACCAGGGCTGATAACGCCACAGAAGGGCTAGACGGCACCTTTGAAGACAACAGAGAATGGGTGTGGGTGTTTATAAAATGTTAGGAAACCTTGTTTGAGTTTTGTCTCAACTTGATTCAAACAGACCCCTATTCGTGTTTATTATGGTTGGCCACGGGGGATATAAAAGTGGGATGAAATATCTCCCAAAAGGCTGCATGGTTTCCCATTATTGTGTGGGAGAGTTTGAGAAGCTGCTCTTTGAACGGTGTAAAAACAAGTTAAGTTAAACGAACAGGCGATCATAGTGAATATTTCTGTGACTACATGGCTATCATTCAGAGTATGGGAATAAACGTAATGTCCGTCTGTGGTCCTCAAGCTTGAGCTGACCTCTTTCCACTGACCTTAAGTTACAAGATGAATGGCAGAATATGAAAGAAAATGTCTAATTAATGAATTTCTTCTCTTGGTTTTGTTCTTTGTTTTTAGAACAAAAGATGAGCCACCAGTCTCCCAAAGCCCACATACTAGGACTGTAAACAGGAACTTGCAGCTTCAGGACATTCTCAGAACTCCCATCCAGCTGCTCTTTCTCCCCCTCAACTTAAAAGATAGATATTTAAACAGATAAACCAATCTGTTTCTCATAAATAGGGTTTGAGAACTAGAAGTCCTCTCTGTGATGTGAATGGAAGACCCCAGCTTCAACTGAAATTGGCTCCTTGAAACATGAAAGGAGGATAGTCCAGGTTCTTTGGTTATGAGAATGGTTGGCAGTAGATTGGGCACTCCTTATGCCAGTATATCTTCAGACGTTGTTTTGAACTGAAGAAAATAACCTGTGTTCATTGTTTTGTCAATCAGAAAATGCAATGTCATAAATGTCTTTATTGACCTCAGTCCAAATCACATCACACAGAGACCATGGGAATGGGGACTTCTGTTCTCTTGAGTTTTCCATGGACTTGCTGAATTTTTAAAGATGCAATGAATGTTAGGCTACTTCTGAGTAAGTTTCTCACCTCAGACAATGTGAGCCTACATCACAGACCTTGTATAACATATATTTTGTTGTGTCACTGTATTCACTTATCCTCATTGTTTTAAGGATTGCTGTTCATGGGACTCCTTATCCTAATAGCCACAATGTACAAACATATGTTCCATGCAATCTCAGCAACAGCCTCAGATCCTCCCTGTGCCCCCGCTGGCAGGCCCTCTATGGGCTCCATTCAGAGGATGGTTGATTGTTTTCGCTTCCTTACGTAGACCAGCCCTGTATTAGAGGTCAGTCTCACCCTTAGATCGCCTGCCGGGAGAGAAAGCAGAACCTACATATCTGGAGGCAGCAGTAACTTCATCACTCTGTGTCAGTGATGATCACTTCGTCTTGCCATGATGCACACATACTCCCGAACCACCATTGTGCTTAGTCCTCTGATACCTGGGTTAACGAATGATGAGTCCCAAAAACCAGTGATTCAGTTGAGTATATCAGTAGGTATTAAAACGTCTGGACATCATGAGAGGGAAGAGGACAAAAACAGAAGTGGGCAATAAATGAGGGGAAATAAGTCTTCCCATGTGTGTTAACATTGTGTTCTTGTGACTGACTAAACTCAAAAGGGTGTGGAATGTCACATTGTGCAATCGTAGCAGTGGAGGCTCCTCAGAGGAGGATGGGGAGGACTCAGTGAATTTCATAAAAAGTGAAACATTTAAAAAAGTTATCCTTTTTAGACAAAACTATACTAAATATATTCATATCACCAATAATTGATAAAACACTTTTGCTCCCGAGTGGCGCAGTGGTCTAAGGCACTGCATCTCAGTGCAAGAGGCGTCACTGCAGTCCCTGGTTCGAATCGAGGCTGCATCACATCCGGCCGTGATTGGGAGTCCCATAGGGAGGCGCATAATTGGCCCAGAGTCGTCCGGGTTTGGCCGGGGTACGCCGTCATTGTAAATAAGAATTTGTTCTTAACTGACTCTGAAGGGTAGCACCGTGGTGTAGCTGGAGGACAGCTAGTTTTCATTCTCTGGGTACATTGACTTCAATACATAACCTAGAAGGGGGGTGAGAATCACGAGCCTGCTATATATAGACTTACACAGTAAATATGACAACTTCCGGAGGATGTACTCCAACCTATCAGAGCTCTTGCAGCATGAACTGACATGTCCAGCCAATCAAAGGATCAGAGAATGACTTTAGCACTGAAAACATAAGCTACACGTAGCTAGCACCACAGTGCATAAAATGTGGTGAGCAGTTGAGAGAGAAATACAAAGAGAGAGAAACACTATAGTTGGAAGTGATGAACAAATTAACTTCTTCAAAATGAAGGAGAAGCAAGAGAGCTATATTTCGTCATATTTTTTTCCCCTCTTTCCCTTACTTAGCTAGTGAATGCAGCTAGCTAGTTTAGCCTACTAAAACACTTAGCTCAAACAAAGAGGGATGCTATGTTAGCTAGTTGACAATGGCTATCCAACACTGGAACTCTTCCAAGTCATGGTAAGCTTTTGGTTTTATAAATTTATTGCCACCGGGGCCTGCTGGTGTACATGCTAAACTGCTTGCTGACTGTACACTGTACTGCATGATTGTAGAGGGTTTACTAACGGGTTAGTTCTAGTAGCGATGTTGACTATAACGTTAGCTAATATGTAGGCTGTGTGTAGTGGTTATGATATGAAGGTTTGGCTTGAAGGTTTTTTCGCCTGGTCACAGACAGCTGTGTTGTGCACTGAAGTCCACAAGCAAAGGGAAAAGGTGAGAGGAGGAGAGCATGTAGATGGAATTATACAACAATCAAAGGGATCATGCTATTTACAGTTGAAGTCAGATGTTTACATACACCTTAGCCAAACACATTTAATCTCTGTTTTTCGCAATTCCTGAAGTTTAATCCTAGTAAAAATTCTCTGTCTTAGGTCAGTTAGGATCACCACTTTATTTTAAGAATGTGAAATGTCAGAATAATAGTAGAGAGAATGATTTATTTCAGCTTTTATTTCTTTCATCACATTCCCAGTGGGTCAGAAGTTTACATACACTCAATTAGTATTTGGTAGCATTGCCTTTCAATTGTTTAACTTGGGTCAAACATGTCAGGTAGCCTTCCACAAGCTTCCCACAATAAGTTGGGTGAAATTTGGCCCATTCCTCCTGACAGAGCTGGTGTAACTGAGTCAAGTTTGTAGGCCTCATTGCTCGCACACGCTTTTTCAGTTCTGCCCACAATTTTCTATTGGATTGAGGTCAGGGCTTTGTGGTGGCCACTCCAATATCTTGCCTTTGTTTTCCTTAAGCCATTTTGCCACAACTTTGAAAGTATGCTTGGGGTCATTGTCCATTTGGAAGACCCATTTGCGACCAAGCTTTAACTTCCTGACTGATGTCTTGAGATGTTGCTTCAATATATCCACATCATTTTCCTTCCTCATGATGGCTTCTATTTTGTGAAGTGCACCAGTCCCTCCTGCAACAAATAACCCCCACAACATGATGCTGCCACCCCCGTGCTTCACGGTTAGGATGGTGTTCTTCGGCTTGCAAGCCTCCCCCTTTTTCCACCAAACATAATGGTCATTATGGCCAAACAGTTCTATTTTTGTTTCATCAGACCAGAGGACATTTCTCCAAAAAGTACAATCTTTGTCCCCATGTGCAGTTGCAAACCGTAGTCTGGCTTTTTTATGGCGGTTTTGGAGCAATGGATTCTTCCTTGCTGAGCGGCCTTTCAGGTTTTGCCGATATAGGACTCGTTTTACTGTGGATATAGATACTTTTGTACCCGTTTCCTCCAGCATTTTCACAAGGTCCTTTGCTGTTGTTCTGGGATTGATTTGCACTTTTCACACCAAAGTATGTTCATCTCTAGGAGACAGAATGCGTCTCCTTCCTGAGCGGTATGACGGCTGCGTGGTCCCATGGTGTTTATACTTGCATACTATTGTTTGTACAGATGAATGTAGTACCTTCAAGCATTTGGAAATTGCTCCCAAGGATGAACCAGACTTGTGGAGGTCTACAATTTTTTTTCTGAGGTCTTGGCTGATTTCTTTTGATGTTCCCATGATGTCAAGCAAAGAGGCACTGAGTTTGAAGGTAGGCATTGAAATACATTCACAAGTACACCTCCAATTGACTCAAATGATGTCAATTAGCCTATCAGAACCTTCTAAAGCCATGACCTCATTTTCTGGAATTTTCCAAGCTATTTAAAAGGCACAGTCAACTTAGTGTATGTAAACTTCTGACCCACTGGAATTGTGATACAGTGAATTATAAGTTAAATAATCTGTCTGTAAACAATTGTTGGAAAAATTACTTGTGTCATGCACAAAGTAGATGTCCTAACCGACTTGCCAAAACTATAGTTTGTTAACAACAAATTTGTGCAGGGGTTGAAAAACTAGTTTTAATGACTCCAACCTAAGTGTATGTAAACTTCAGACTTCAACTGTATGTATAAAATATAAACATATCTGAATTTGTCCAAAGGAAACTTGTTTGCAACTGATGGACTAATGATTACACCCTAGATGAGCTAGATGCAGGCAAAAGTCTGTTAGGCGGTATTGAAATGTGCCAATTTCTCTCGACCTGTGCACATACTTTGTCAACTTTTCATAGGCTAGGTTGTTGCAATCTTATGATGGGTATGGGGAAAATGTGAGAATCGTGTAGTAGCCTAAACCTATCGATGTTATATTGAGCTGGTTGAATGGAATATGAATGACAGTCATCCAATATGCTGTATTGAAATACAATTTGTATCATCCTCCCTCATCTCAAACGGCACCGATGGCCACTGAATTGTAGGGCCTGATTCTAAATATATTATCAGGAGTTACACAAGTAGCGGGCATAGTCAGACACCAAGGTACACTACATGACCAAAAGTATGTGGACAACTACTTGTCAAAAATCTAATTCCAAAATCATGGGCATCAATATGGAGTTGGACCCGCCTTTGCTGCAGTAACAGCCTCCACTCTTCTGGGGAGGCTTTCCACTGGATGTTGTAACATTCCTGCTGGGGGGACTTGCTTCCATTCAGCCACAAGAGCATTAGTGTGTTAAATCGGAGGGCCTGTTGTCCGGGCCTCTGGCAGTCTCTATCAGGGTGCCACAGGGTTCAATTCCTGGGGCCGACTCTCTTCTCTGTATACATCAATGATGTCGCTCTTGCTGCTGGTGATTCTCTGATCCACCTCTATACAGACGACACCATTCTGTATACTTCTGGCCCTTCTTTGGACACTGTTAACTAACCTCCAAACGAGCTTCAATGCCATACAACACTTCTTCCGTGGCCTCCAACTGCTCTTAAACGCTAGTAAAACCAAATGCATGCTTTTCAACCGTTCGCTGCCTGCACCCGCCCGACTAGGATCACTACCCTGGACGGCTCTGACCTAGAATATGTGGACAACTACAAATACCTAGATGTCTGTCTAGACTGTAAACTCTCCTTCCAGACTCACATTAAACATCTCCAATCCAAAATCAAATCTAGAATCAGCTTTCTATTTCGCAACAAAGCCTCCTTCACTCATGCTGCCAAACTTGCACTCGTAAAACTGACTATCCTACCGATCCTCGACTTCTGCGATATCATCTACAAAACAGCTTCCAATACTCTACTCAGCAAACTGGACGCAGTCTATCACAGTGCCATCCGCTTTGTCACCAAAGCCCCTTATACCACCCACCACTGCGACCTGTATGCTCTAGTCGGCTGGCCCTCGCTACATACTCGTTTCCAGACCCACTGGCTCCAGGTCATCTACAAGTCCCTGCTATGTAAAAGCCCCGCCTTATCTCAGCTCGCTGGTAACCATAGCAGCACGCACCCGTAGCACGCACTCCAGCAGGTATATCTCACTGGTCACCCCCAAAGCCAATTCCTCCTTTGGCCGCCTTTCCTTCCAGTTCTCTGCTGCCAATGACTGGACCGAACTACAAAAATCACTGAAACTGGAGACACTTATCTTTCACTAGCTTTAAGCACCAGCTGTCAGAGCAGCTCACAGATCACTGCACCTGTACATAGCCCATCTGTTAATAGCCCAACCAACTACCTCATCCCCTACCGTATTCATTTATTTATCTTGCTCCTTTGCACCCCAGTATTTTTACTTTGCACATTCATCTACTGCACATCTACCATTCCATTGTTAAATTGCTATATTGTAATTACTTCACCACCATGGCCTATTTATTGCATTACGTTCCTTATCTTACCTCATTTGCACACATTGTATATAGATTTGTTTTATTTTTACTGTATTATTGACTGTATGTTTGTTTACTCCATGTGTAACTCTGTGTTGTTGTATGTGTCGAACTGCTTTGCTTTATCTTGGACAGGTCGCAGTTGTAAATGAGAACTTGTTCTCAACTTGCCTACCTGGTTAAATAAAGGTGAAATAAAAAATAAAATAAATTAGAGAAGTCGGGCACTGATGTTGGGCGATTAGGCCTGGCTTGCAGTCAGTGTTCCAATTCATCCCAAAGGTGTTCGATAGGGTTGAGGTTGGGGCTCTGTGCAGGCCAGTCAAGTTCTTCCACGCCAATCTCAACAAACCATTTCTGTATGGACCTCGCTTAATGCACAGGGGCATTTTCATGCTGAAACAGGAAAGGGCTTTCCCTAGAATGTCATTGCAGGCTGTAGCGTTAAAATTGCCCTTCACTGGAACTAAGGGGCCTAGCCCAAACCATGAAAAACATTCACAACCATTATTCCTCCTCCACCAAACTTTACAGTTGGCACTAAGCATTCGGGCAGGTATCATTTTTCTGGCATCCGCCAAACCCAGATTCGTATGTCGGACTGCCAGATGGTGAAGCATGATTCCACTGCTCTAGAGTCTATTGGCGGCGAGCTTCACACCACTCCAGCCAACGATTGGCATTGAGCATAGTGATCTTAGGCTTGTGTGCGGCTGCTTGGCCATGGAAACCCATTTCATGAAGCTCCCGATGAACAGTCCTGATGCTGACGTTGCTTCCAGAGAGCAGTTTAGAACTTGGTAGTGAGTGTAGTGAGTGAGTTTGTGCGTCCGACCACTTCTAGCTGATCTAGGGTGTAATCATTAGTCAGTCTGTCTACGTTGTTGCTCCTAGACGTCTCCACTTCACAATAACAGCGCTTACAGTTGACTGGGGCAGCTCTAGCAGGGCAGAAATTTGACAAACTAACTTGTTGAATGTGACATATTACGATGTCACATTTAATGTCACTCAGCTCTTCAGTAGTTTAGTTTATTAGTTTATAATGACGTGGACAGTCCCTTTTGATAAAAAGAGCAGCTTTAGCCTCTACGGCTAATT
This sequence comes from Brachymystax lenok tsinlingensis, assembly GCA_030435695.1. Classification (NCBI taxonomy): domain Eukaryota; kingdom Metazoa; phylum Chordata; class Actinopteri; order Salmoniformes; family Salmonidae; genus Brachymystax; species Brachymystax lenok. The sequence goes on along the minus strand of CM059793.1, from coordinate 21,672,473 downwards.
TCCAGCTGTAGTCCCCGGCCAGTTGTCAATAGGCATACATCAAATAAAATACATTACATTTACAGCAGGACTAAACAAGAGGGAGTAGACATACTAAACGTGTGACACAATTGAGGCAAGCAAGAAACAAGCAAGCACAGATTGCAAAGACATAAAAACAGTTCATGCAATAAAACAGTACAAATCGACAAAGAATAATCACATAGAGACCACATTGAAGCACATACAGGACATAACATTGAGGCAGGCAGCAAGGATCAAGTGGCAGCAGCATGACCATGTCACATCAAATACACATCACATCTGTGAAATTAATGTGTGCAGTTATAATTGTCGGACAGCCAGTTTTTAAGGTGCATAGTAAAGGTGGAATATGTATGTATGTCTTTAATTGTAGTGGGCAGTGAGTTCCAATTTTGTATTGCTGTAACAGAAAATGATAATTGACCAAATGTGCTTTTTCTAAATGGGATTAGAAGGTCACCTCGTGTGGTGCTTCTGGTGATCTGCCTGCTATTATTACGTTGGATTATAAATGAATTAAAAGGAGCAGGAGCGGTATTATCCAGAATTTTGTAGACCAAACAGATGTTTTTATATTTGATTACATCTTCCCAGCTTAGCAGTTTATGATTATTAAGGATAATACAATGATGTAAACTGTTAGGCTTCTGGTCCAAAGCTTTGAGAGTTTTTATAAAGAGTTGCTAATGGCTTTAGTGATAAGCTGTTAGTTTGTCCCCAGCTTGTCAGACAATATGTTAGATGTGACATAATCATGGCATCCATAAATAATTTAGCAGCATTAAAAGTAAGCGCATTTCTAATATATCTAAAATTAGCTAAGCTAAACTTGACCCTATTACACACTTTCTTAATATGTGCTTTAAAAGAAAGATTAGAATCAATAATAACGCCCAAATACTTAACTTGTGGCACAATACTAATGTTTTGACCTGAAATCGTTATGTTTGACACAATGTTACATTGTCTCTTTGTGAAAAACATTCCCACAGTTTTATCTACATTTAGTTGAAGGCACGAACGATTTAGCCAATTGGTGATCTGATCCATAGCTGTGGTCAGTTTGGCAGCAGCCAGATGTTTTGTCTTGGCATACACATAAATTACAGTATCGTCCGCATACATTAGTGTATTGATATCAGGGCAAACTGATGGCAGATCATTGATATATAGACTAAACAAAAGCGTGCCAAGTATCGATCCTTGTGGTAAATTAAGAACTAATGAACGATGATTGTTCACAGAAACGTATTGAGTTCTACCAGTTAAATATGACTCAATCCATTTGATTGCAGAAAGAGAGAAATTAAAAGTAGAAAGTTTGGCAATAAGGACCTGATGGTTGACTGTGTCAAAAGCTTTACGAAGGTCTAAAAACACAGCGCCAACAACACCACCCTTGTCAACCATTGCTCGAACAGTCTCTAAAAAGAAACAGTTAGCTGTTTCTGCAGAGTGATGGGCCCTGAAGCCAAACTGCATCGGATGAAGAGTGAATGGACTATTATTGAAGAAAGAGACAAGCTGCTCTGATACACATTTTTCAGCAACCTTGGACACCACTGGTAGAATACTTATTGGGCGGTAGTTAGATATGTTCAGAGGGTCTTTTGACTTAAATATGGGAGTTACAATTGCAGTCTTCCAAATAGTTGAAAATATCACCTCTAGTACTGACTGGTTAACAATTTGTGTGATAGGGTAGGCTAGGTGTTCTTTCAGGGATTTAAGCATTTTAGAGTCCATTCCATAAATATCTTTAGCTGTTGAGATTTTAAGAGAATTAATAATAATAATAATTGCCTGGGTTTTAATTTCAGAGATAGGTTGAATGCTAAAAGAAGGCTTACTTTCATCTATTTTGATGAAAGTAAGGTCATTATACTGCCAATGTTAGTCTACGGAGATGGCATGGCTGTGTGCTCGATTTTATACACCTGTCAGCAACGTGTGTGGCTAAAAGGGTGTCCACATACTTATGTATATCAAGTGTATTTCTCCACAATGCTCTCTGCAGTGCCCAAAACAACTATTCAGACTATAGATGAAAAACTAAGCCTGTGTATGTCTGAAATATATTTTTTTGCTGTGTTAAATGAGGAGCCAAAAACTTGAAGACCTTAGAGGTACATTTTTCCACTATTCTTTACCATGTCCTCCTCTTTGGAGGAAAACAGCAGGAAATTGTGTGAGTGGGGCAATATTTGTCCCTCTGAGCTCCAGACAAAATTACATTCCTTGCATGGCACATCCCTGCAAAGCCCTCAAGGTGGGGCTTGTTTCATCTTATTTTCATAACCCTTCCTGTGCATGAACCCTATAGGGTAGTGTGGTGAGGGACAGAGAGATAGGGACCAGAAGCCAGCCATTGCTGCAGGAAAACCCTCGGCCTTACTGTACAAACATTATGTGGGTATTATGAATTGCACTAATAACTGTTATTGTGTTCACGTCTGTCTGTCTATTTTGCTATTGCACATTGAATAGTGCAAGATGAGAACAAAACATACCTGTAAAATAGGGACCTTGTAGCAGTCGTAAGGGCCAGGATATGGGGGAGGCAGCCAGGTAGAAATGCAAATAGGCCTACTGTATGTGAACATGTTGATTTTACTTACACAGCGCCGGTGAGTTTCCAAGAATGTGGATATATTTACATTGACATACAAACTTCAGTTAAATATTTCAGTCTTCAAAAGAAAAAGCCTATAACAGGCAAAACCTGTTCTTAACCATACAAGACGCAGGTGGGGTGTATAGCAGGGTCAAATGCACCCTCCCTTTACCAAAACCAAACTGATGAGAACATCCCCAAATGGGCATTTAGGCAACACATGTGGTGTGCAGACCAGAGGGGTATACTACAAAGCAAGATAGAAAACCCTGAGTAGATCTAAAGCTAGATAACTTCAGTTAGCTTCACATTCCAGCTCAGGCTTCATCCATATTACAACAGTGGATATTGGTCATCCGCCTGCAGGCTTAACTACATGTGCATGTCACACATGGCTAGTCTAACACCAAACTCTTCATTGAGACTATGCTGAAACATCAACCCAGTGCCACATTTTAATTTGTTCCAAAAATGAAAGAAAAGTTATCTTGCAAATTCAAACTGGCTATCGTGTGAAATAGACTTTTACAGTAGCTGACTTCCACTCGAGGCCACATACAGAGAGTAGCCTAGTCAACACTTCTCCACTCCCTCTCATTTCATGGCAGTGATTTCAGCAGGTAGGGTTCTATTTTCTTACTCTCGTAGTGCTGCGACCGCCCTGAAACATTATTGCAACATAGTTCAGAAGCAGGTTAGTTCAGAAGGAACTATGGCGGGATGCAGGCGTTTGCACTCTAGTTATGAATGAGTCTCCCTCTGCCATATGGACGCGTTGTATGATATGCCGAGAGCAACTGTCGGCAAAATAGCTGAGAACATAACCCTGGGATATTCGGCAGCAGGTACATTTGATTGTAAACGACATTAATCCACTTCCACTGCGTACACACCTGTTCATACATCTATGTGGAGATATGACCAATTCAGCAGTAATAATTCTTATTGGAGAGTTTTTCAAAAGCTAACCATGCCCCCTTCCCTCTGCAGTACAGCTTTAGAAAATAAAACAGCATCAGTAAATGTCCCAGACGAGTGATGACTGCTTACCTCCAAAGCTTGGAAGAGCACTTTGGGACCTACTTCCCTGTGATCCTGGCTCAGTTGACAAGCTGGTAAGGGAAATCAAACAGCTGATCGAGCTGTCATGTGACCAAATGCTGCAAACAACGCATTCACGGGTCACTACGGAGGAGTTATGGTCCAAACACTTAAAAGACACACCCTATCCCCTCAGCCGTCAAATTAAGTGGACACTTCTGATGACGTTTCATGACGTCTGACGAGTATACACTTGCAGGGCAAGGGGGGAGGGAGGGAGAAAGGAATTATTTTTAAATGGGCCACCCTTAAAAAGGTGTTGTGCCGAAAATCTCCCCCCTTCTAATTTCCTTAATTTTGTGGCTAGAGTCAAATACTTTCTATAGAACAAACTTCACCTCAGGATAGGCAACCGAAATTAATAATTAATGTGTGTTATATTAAACATAGAGGAGGGAATAAAATTATGGCAAGCAATAAACATTTCAGAACAACCATGGCTGAATTATTAGCCGTACACTTTCAAAAACACTAGTCGAATAAGACATGGGAGAGATGACGAAGAGATTTATTTATAGACTAATAGAAATTCGGCGACATGGGCAGGCGGGCGCTGAAGGGGGGGTTCGCCCCGGGCGCCATACAAGCTAGAACCGCCACATACACTTGAAACAAATAGCCAAACCGAAAACTGCAGACAAAAATGCTTTCTGCTACTAAGAATGAAATGTAGGCTAAACTAACAACGGAGTGAAGAGCAGAAATCTCAACAAACAAGCAAGTCGCAGCAATGAAGGACGCAAAGGGGGGGAGAATTATGTCAGGATGGAGATTTTCGGCACAACACCGGAAATTCGTCACTCGTTCGTCCAGCAATGATTGTGTTTTCAGCCATCGGTAGCTTGTGGGTGCTTTATATGCACTACAGTCAATTATGAGTGCATATCTACTTATGTTAAATATAGAATTATTAATAAACGCCTACTGTATGATAGCTATCATATGTATTAGCTATCTAACGTTAGCCTGCTGAGCTGGAATTTCTGAAGGACATTTGTTTATTTCTACAATTTCCGAAAGATAACCAAACAAAAACATATTTACTTTTTACGAGACCTGTTTGTGCCGTCATGTGCATTAGTAGCACAATTTCTAAATGATTTGCATTCATATTTACTTTCCCATTTTATGTTGACTTCTCCATTGATGTTGTTTTTAAGCTTTCGCGGACTTCCTTAGCGGATGTACAATCGTCGCGATTTGAATTATGGGGAGTTTCATGCCCCGGAGTGAACCTCATTGTACATCTGCAAAGCCGACTGAAAACGAAGGTTGAGGGGCTTACGTTGCAAACTTCCCTTGCTTGGCTGATCATTTGTACCGCCAGCCAAGATGGCAACGGGGATTCCTACAAGGGCATAAGGCGAGGGTAAGTGTACGAGGGTGTGTCTTTTAAGTGTTTGGACCGTATCTCGGTTCATGACTCAAAGGGAATTAATACCCTGCGGTCTCCCTCTGAGCATTTATGCCGCGTTCAAAACAAATAGGAACTGGGAAATCTCCGACTTCAGTGCGTTCAAGACAACTGGGAATTCGGAAAGAAACGAGCTCCAACTGGGAAAAATCTTTTTGAACGGTCATCCAACTCGGATTTCCAACTCGGGAACTCGGGCCTCTTTCTAGAGCTTTTTTGAAATTGTATTTATTTTTATTGAATCAAATATAACAGATAATCTGACATCATTGAGTCAATAATTAACAAGAACCTAAAAGACAAACAAAAACAGAAAAATGTGTTATGACAGCATAAGAGAATGAGACAATGTGACTGAAAATAATTCATTATAGAATTGGACCGTAGACAAGCTTTTCTTATTATATAGTAATTTCAGAGACCCAATTAAAAACAAACTCTCAAAAACACTTTAAAGCAGTTTTTTTTTTGTGGATATAAAAAGGTACCAACCAAAATAATGACATTAATTATACATTTCAATGAGTTCAGAGTACAGTAAAAAAAAAGTTTAGAACATCATTGCATTTAATATCAATAGTGTGACCAGTTTTACTCAATATCTACTCTTCCATTTCTCTCCAAAATCTAATAGTGTACAAACAACTGTATAACAAATGTATCAGTGTTTCAGGTCCATCATTGTATAAAGTACACATATCATGTCTGTAAACCTTAACACCATTGTGTTGGAGGGGTACATATTGTGCAAAATCTTTAGGTGCACCTTTCTTAATAGAAATAAAAAGAAATTAAGATACAAAGCCTTTCGCCATTAAATGTCTGATAGTTGTGAATTCCAAAAGGGTTTCCCTCTTATGTGTGATCTTTCTTTTGCTATAAAAAATATTATCTTCTGTGTTTATTTGTACACTTGGGACTTTTGAGTTCAATACTATTAATAAATAGACTAGGTTCTATTCTATGTGTATCTTGAAAAAACATGACTTTTCATTAGCTGGGAAATACCTGAGGGCATAGTATTAACCACAGAGCGATATTCTTTGTATGTATCAGGAAAGGCTTTTACTCGTATAAAGACCTTGTAACTTAACATTTGGCCACCACTATCAAACATGTCACCTACAAAGATGATATTTAAAAAATAAATATGAAAAAGCTGATACAATTTTGATAACATTAGTGGCAGTTTGGTTATGTTGTAATTACAAGACAACCAAATTGTGAACCCCCAATTTTCTTACAAATATAATGAGGAATAACGAACCATAAATATTCTGGAGATTCTATGCATTTTTTCAAACTCTTAAAGATATTATTCATATCGACAAAATCGCATAACTCCAAACCTCCCTTTTCCCTAGTTGCAGAGAAAACTTCCTTTTTAAGGTGGTGATGTTTGTTTTTCCACACAAAGTTGGTAAATTAATTGTTAATCTCCTTACATGTGGATTCATGTACAAAAAGAGAAAGAGCTGGATAAACAAACCTGGATACACCCTCAGCCTTCGTTAACTAAGAACCCTTCCTAAAAATAAAAATATCTCTTTGAATGTCTGGAATATTTAGGACAGTCAAAGATAAGTTAAACCACAATCAAAAAGGAAATGGAGAAATAGGACACCCTTGACGCACACCTCTCTTGTACTGACAATCTTTTTGAAGTATTTGGATAGAGAATGACAACTATTAATATTTTTATAAAACATTGCTACAGTAGATATGAAGAGCTTGAAGTAGGAATTGATGTTCTATTGCATCAAATGCATTATAGAAGTAAAGAAATACAATAAGAAAATAGATTCCACATTGTCTGAATAGTCTATAAGGTCAAAAATCAACCTGATATTACAACTAATATGGTGATTGGCCATAAAGCCAGTTTGAGTCTCATTTATAATTTAGTTAAGGCCTTTTTTCAAACGTTTAGCATATACATGGGACATTACTTTAATCTACATTTTAAAAACTTATAGGTCTCCAATTTTCAATAGATAAATGATCATTTTCTGGTTTGGGTAGTAAAGTAATCAATTCTTGTTTCATTGTAGTAGACATTCCCTTTCTATCCATACATTATAAACATTTCCAATAAAGGAGTTTCATTAATGTTCCATTAAATAAATACAACAATTATATTATATTGAATTATATTGAAAGTCCGTCAATACCAGGAGATGCACCTTTTTTAATTGAATGAATTGCTTCAGAGATCACAACTTAAGATACAGTGCATTCGGAAACTATTTCAGACCCCTTGACTTTTTCCACATTTTGTTACGTTACAGCCTTATTCTAAAATGGTTTAAATCGTTTTCCCCCCCTCAATCTACACAAAATACCCCATAATGACAAACCAAAAACAGGTTTAGACATTTTAGCAAATGTATAAAAAATAAAACGGAAATATCACATTTACATAAGTATTCAGACCTTTTACTCAGTACTTTGAAGCACCTTTGGCAGCGATTACAGCCTTGAGTCTTCTTGGGTATGACGCTACAACCTTGGCCCACCTGTATTTGGGGAGTTTCTCTCATTCTCCTCTGCAGATCCTCTCAAGCTCTGTCAGGTTGGATGGGGAGTGTTGCTGCACAGCTATTTTCAGGTTTCTCCAGAGATGTTCGATCAGGTTCAAGTCCGGGCTCTGGCTGGGCCAATGATGGACATTTAAAGACTTGTCCCGAAGCCACTCCTGTGTTGTCTTGGCTGTGTGCTTAGGGTTGTTGTTCTTGTCCTGTTGGAAGGTGAACCTTCACCCCAGTCTGAGGTCCTGAGCGCTCTGGAGCAGGTTGTCATCAAGGATCTCTCTGTACTTTGCTCTGTTCATCTTTCCCTCGATCCTGACTAGTCTCCCAGTCCCTGCCGCTGAAAAACATCCCCACAGCATGCTGCTCCAATCACCATGCTTCACCGTAGGGATGGCGGCAGGTTTCCTCCAGACGTGATGCTTGGCATTCAGGCCAAAGAGTTCAATCTTGGTTTCATCAGACCAGAGAATCTTGTTTCTCATGGTCTGAGAGTCTTTAGGTTCCTTTTGGCAAACCCCAAGCGGGCTGTCATGTGCCTTTAACTGAGGAGAGGGTTCCGTCTGGCCACTACCATAAAGGCCTGATTGGTGGAGTGCTGCAGAGATGGTTGTCCTTCTGGAAGGTTCTCCCATCTCCAGAAGGGAGAACGACCATCAGGTTCTCAGTCACCTCCCTGACCAAGGCCCTTCTCCCACGATTACTCAAGGGCGGCCAGCTCTAGGAAGAGTTTTGGTGGTTCCATACTTCTTCCATTTAAGAATGATGGAGGCCACTGTGTTCTTAGGGACCTTCAATGTTGCAGACATTTTTAGTAACCTTCCCCAGATCTGTGCCTCGACACAATCCTGTCTCAGAGCTATACGGACAATTCCTTCAACCTCATGGCTTGGTTATTATTTTAATCAATTTTACATTAAGGCTGTAATGTAACAAAATGTGGAAAAAGTCAAAGGGTCTGAATACTTTCCGATTGCACCATATCTACCTCAGTCTGATTTGAATTGTTCTGAAATTGTTGGAGTAAAGCCCTTTACCTGTTCAAACCTATCACAATCCTATAAATCTTTGATTTATATAAATTACCATAAAATTACTTCACATGCTGTTATTTCTATAGGATTAGTGTTAAGATTTATCTTAATTAAGAGCAGACAATATTGTTTATTTTCCGATTCCTTTATTCTAAGGCAAAAGAGTAACTAGTATTATTTTCACCTTCTTCCAGCCATTTGGCTCTTGACCTTACCTTTAAATCTGTTTAATAAAATAGCAACACCTGCTGGAAGATGTGAAGCATGGGAGAAATATTCTTGATCCCCCCTATTGTGCTTTCCAACATTTTACATCATTGTCACAGGAGTGAGTCTCCTGAAATAAAATAATATCTGCATTGCTACGTCTACTGTAAATGAAAATATTTCCTTTTTATGCTGTCACGTATTCCTCTAACATTGAGTTTAGTTACTTTCAAAGAACTGAACTTGGAAGTCTGTCATAGATTAACAAAATATGACTGAACTAGATGTCTGTACAACAAATGAAGGATTTGTTGTACAGACATCTGAGAGTAAAGGCACCTTTGATCAAAACAAGGTACCACATATAGACCGAAAATTAACCATGTAACAAAATGGTAATTATCAATGTGAATCTTGCCTGTCTGCTCCTGCTAGGTCATCCTGGGGTGGTTGGATCTATTGCTGAGGTTGTCAAATGATCACGTTCTTTCCAACGATATAGGCGTTTGGTCCTCTGTATCCAGCCCTTTTCCCTTCCTTACGTGCCTTATCGACCAGTGGCCATAGTTTGTGCCTTAGCTGCCTCTCGAGATGGCAGATCCTCTTTCACACAAAGCTTTCTCTCTTTCAGGACTTCTGCGTCACAGAATGCTCTCCATATCTTGTTTCTGAATGTGTGCATGGTGTATTGCATGATAACAGGACGGGTCTTGTCGTTTCGGGGGTATCCGAATCTGTGCACCATGTCCACCAGGAATCCAAGTTTTTCCCATGTCTTTGGAGCGATCTTGGCCAAAACATTGAAAACCTCTTTCCTCACATCTTCATTGCGGGTCTCAGGAAGGCTGTAGAGCTGTAAGTTCCACCTCCTACTGTACCTTTCAGCTTCCTCACTTCTTTCTTGCAACTCTGTAACACGGCTTGTCATTTTCTTCACATTATCCTAATTTACGTGTATTAACTTTAATTTCCACCCCTTTCAGCTCATCACATATGTTGGTAAAAGCCTCTGTTCTTTGATATCTTTTGTTTGAGGGCGGTAAAATGGGTCGACAGCGCCGTGACCGCTTTCAGGATGTCAGCATTTGAAACAGCATCCATCATAATCTCGCCTTTCTCCTCCATAGTGCACCGCACTTTCTTTGGGTTAGGACTCTTGATAGGTGTGTCAGGTAAAGGAGTACAAAGTCCTTCAAAAGCAGCATTTCTGACCTTACTAGAATCCCTCTTTGGCATCATCACTCGCAAAGCTAATGCTAAACAAATAGTTTTTTTTTTAATAGTACAGGCAGTAACTTAGCTATCTAGCTACTTGGCTAACCTGACTGGCTAGCCAACAGTTGCACAGAGAACGTTTGCTTTTGGGTCTCAACTAGCACGTAAATCTTATTGATTTTGGTTCAAAAGTCACATTGTTAAATTCCTTTCATAATGGAAATATGTTTGTGGTTCAATAAATCAATGAAATATGTGGTACTCCATAACTGTCTCAGAGTTCACAGGGATGCTGCTGGTCTCTTCGCCATCTTGCGCGACCTCCTCCTTCTTGAACTCCAACTTTCCGACCTCAAGATCACTGAAATCATGATTTGACTTCGTATTTTTCTGAGTTCCCATTTGTCTTGAAAGCACCATAAAACTCATGGTACCCTTCACCAGCTCATATCTGTGTGAAGCTGGATTCAGTGCTCTCATCTGCATTAACACCAGATATCAATCCAGTTTGGATGTGACCGCAGAGATGAGGTGCACACTGTTGACCACGCCCCCTGACTTTGAGAAGCTCGGAGGCAACATGCATCAAGCACACCCATCTCATTACTGGTGGTGAGAAAATATACCTTATGTCAGACTAATTTGCAATTGACTGTCATAGCCCCACATTAAAATTGTTTGAATACTGTTTGAATGTTTTTCAATTGACTGTCATAGCCCCAAATAAAAAAGTTAACATCGGCTGTTAATTGATTTTTTTAAATTCCACATGGTTGGGGTTGAGACAATTTTCAGATATCAAAATGGGGTCTTGGGACAAAAAAGTTCCACCTGCTATAAACTCAGCAGGTACTTCTATGCACGCAACGGCGCGAGTTCACAAAACATTAGGCCTACTGGACGGAGAAGCAAGACACATAAAAACATTTACAGATGTTATCGCAGGTACAGCGAAATGCTTGTGTTTCTGGCTCCAACAGGGCAGTAATAATAGCCTACCTAGCAATACAAAAAAATATAATCCAAAAAGTTAAAAGAAAGAAAGAAATAGGCTATCATGCACACATGAAGCACTCCAAACCAAAGACAATTAAGAAATAGACTTAACTTTAAACCTTATCTCCTTTCACACAAGTGTAGCACAGTTTGTGAGCTATCCAAATAACGTGTCCACTTAAAGAATGAAAACCATAGGCTAAATGAATGTAATGAAATGAACTATGAGAAACTACTGGAAATGGCAAGGATTGACGGGATATTGGATAAACATTAATAAACAAAGGGCAAACAATTCACACCATGGAACAATTAATTCGCACGGATTGACGGGAGATAGTGAGCGCATTTGTGGAGAAAGAGGCACATACTGTTTCTTTGCCACAATTCACTAATGCCTTGAGAGTACCAATAAAACCAGTTCAGTTAGTCTGGCCCTGTCTGAGACGTCCTTTGAGGCCAAAGCATCACTAGAGGGCGCAAAATCTTTGGTCTCGCATTGAGCAGCATGTGGGGTGGATTGGTGACGCTGTCATGGAAGAAGAAAAGGAAAAGGCTGTCCTAGACAGATCATTAAGCTTTTTACTAAAATCCTTTATACACAAGACTTCGGTTGACAAAGCACAGAGCACGTGTTTTTGTGTCAGCATCGTGTCTTTGCGCTTCAGCGGCGACAGACAGGATCATAAACATTAAATTGGAGAATTAAAAAAGCCGTGTTCCCACAGGAGCGAGCAATGTCAAGTTTAAAGAAAAGATATTCGAATTCGTCAGCCGAACGGGATGTGGAAGACAAGGAGGTTACGGAGAAGATGCTCTCTCCAGTCGGAGGAGAGAATGGAAACTCAAGCCGAATGGGAAGCCCGGATAAGGTACCCGGGGAAGAGAAGGTTGTCCTAGAAAGAACCATTACCCTGGTGAATGGCGTAGCTATCATAGTGGGTACCATCATCGGCTCGGGTATCTTTGTGACCCCGACTGGAGTGGTGAAGGAAGCCGGGTCCGTCGGACTGTCCCTTGTCGTTTGGGCAGTGTGTGGCGTGTTCTCAACCATAGGTGCACTGTGTTATGCTGAGCTGGGCACCACTATTTCCAAATCCGGTGGAGACTATGCTTACATCCTTGAAGTGTATGGTTCCCTGCCGGCTTTCCTGAAACTGTGGATCGAGTTGCTCATCATCCGCCCGTCATCGCAGTACATTGTCGCTTACGTCTTCGCTACCTACCTCCTCAAGCCAATCTTCCCTGACTGCCCAGTACCCGAGAATGGAGCGAAGCTGATCGCCTGTCTTTGCATCTGTAAGTAGCCAATCTGATTCAATTTACTATTCTCAAACTCAGTGCTACTATATCAGGTGGTTGTTACACACGTTGCATCCTCCTTTACGCATGGCGCCACGTCAGGATTTAGTAGTATGCAAATGTCCTTCCAACAGACACTGTTTGATAAAAGTAATTTTAATTCAACTTCATTTTGTAGTTTCCTGGACTATGTTGATATATGGTGCCAAAATCTTGAAAACGGGTAGGCTAGGCCTATACACTGCGACACTGTTCTCTTGGCAGAGCGCACGCCACTCACCCAAACGGAAACTCTGTTGGCTAGTTCTACTGTAGTTGAATGGAACTGTTGAAACAATAGCGTGTTATTTCATCATCTTTGGTTGGTAGAGGCCGGCGTTTTGTGCAGCATTACCCAAGCGCCATGTGGTCTGATCACCCTCACATGGACATTTTATTTCTATCCAGATAATTACAATTAAAATAAGAAATTATGTAAATAAAATAAAAATATAAAACATAATCTATAATACATTATTGTTTTCCCATAATATGCGAATAACATTAATTCAGTTACACATTTTGCCCACATTATTCTCATGGACCCTTATTGCGCGGGGTATAAACCACAGTAATAATAAAATTAAAAAAGGCGTGTGACTCAGTATGTTCAATATCAGTATGATGAAGGGATGTGTTAAGTTTTGACACTATCCTTTATCACTTTGTTGATATCATATGTTCTGGTGTACGAATAAACTTCTCAAACGACGACCAATTTGGACAGCTTATAGGCCTATACATTCAGTAAGAGTTGTTCTATATATGTTTTTGAATCAGGTGGCACTGTGAAGTTCATCACGTAGATGTTGTCTAGTCTGTAACAGGCACGGCTGTTGTCTTGTGCTGAATGATTCTTTTTTCGTTGACCTAAGTCGGTTCAATTATTTGAAATTTGTTTCGTTTTAAAAAATATGTGAGCTCAATTCACACATTGCACAGTTTCTCTAGAGATACATCAGATCCAGCCTGAACTTTATGATGTTGTAGTTTCCAACAGGCCAATATTCTACATAGTTTAGCGCATAAAACGCATTTGTAGTCTGTTTATTTTATGCCTGCTACGGAAGAGGCAGAAGAATGAACAATCGTGAGGGGATATAGAGAGCAGCTGTTGCTTCGTGAGGTACAGCATCTCTACCTGAAAATACATCATCTAAGGGATTTAATAGTTGGTATTCAGCAGTCATAAAAGAATGCCTTATTTACGTTGGAGTACTACAAAATAGTGATTTGTCAGACCGCATATACAACAGCTCTATAGGGATGAGATGATGACTTGGAATGAAATAAGAAAGTCATCAAATAAAACAAATGCAATAATATACACAACTGAAATATTTTATTAAAGTAATGTGAATAAATGATGGTTAATAAGTGATAAGCAGCGGTGAGCAGTCACTACCATCATGGGACTTTGTTTTATTGTTGCATTCTGTGTTACAGCATTCAACCCATATAATAGAAACTGAAATAGAAAGCCTTCTGTTTTTATAATCGAACAAAAACCGAACAGTCCTCAAAAACCACTAATCGCTCAGCACTACTGTTGTGCAGTGTCGGATAGTAGTTAGCCAGTTGGGATTATGGGTGGATTAGTTTGAGCTCTGCATTAATTAGCCAACAAATCCAAAACATTCTCACATTGTGGAGATTGTTAGTTATCTCAAGAAGACTTTTCTTTCTGCTCTCCATTTCCAGCTCCCTGTTACAGACTTTTGCCCCTTTTGGACCCATCTCTCTTGCAGTATATATTTCTCTGTTGGGGGTATGAATCAGTGGAGGCTGCTGAAGGGAGGACAGTGAATAATGAAGGCTGAAATGGAGTATAATGGATGGAATGGAGTGAATGGTATCGAACACATGAAAACCATGTGGTTAATACGATTCCATTGACTACATTCCAGCTGTTATTATGAGCCGTTCTCCCCTCAGTAGCCTCCACTGGTATGAATGCCTGATTAAGGTGCAGGAATGTGTGTGTGATTGTCATGGTATAGTGCCTGCGCTAGTCTCTAATCCCTTTTCTGAGTGTGTAATCCCCTACAGTGACCACATGATAGAGACTGAGATAGAGGGGCAGCCAAGCCAGGGCACATATATAGATTTAGAGATAGGGTTGAAGCCAAGATGTTGTTGGTCTAGACTCTAGAGTTGACATGGTCAGTCAGAATAGCTAAGCTTCTATTAACCACAATACCGTTCCATGCAGTTTTGCTAATTCATTGAGTTGTGCTAGGCTAGGATGTTTGTCTGACCGACTGTGAGTTATTGTTCCAGTGATTTATTTGTTGTTTAGTAGTTATTAGGTTGCTGTGCTTTAGTTTAATGTATAGGTCCACAGTAGTGAGGTTTAACACATTGGCCCCCTGGCTGGCTCTGTCCGGCTTCTTTAGCGGGTTGTGGGTCGAAACCTCAGGTTCAGTCCAAGTCATTTGTTTAGGAAGCTGAGACTGAAGCCTTTTTGCCTTGGTAGTCCCTTTACTCTGATCCCAGTGGCAGCAGGTCTGCTCTCTCATTCTCACTCTCAGTGTGAGTGTGTGTTTTCGTCTGTGTGTGCCATTCCTCCCAGTCTATACTGTACTCCCACACAGGCCCTCTTTGTTCCGGTTGGTTCCCCATTGTTGCCCAGGCGGATTTTATTTATAAGGTTCTTTGAAGTGTTCGTTAGTTAATCTTTTTTAATGGGGAGTCAGAGGGACAGGGGGAAGGCCTTGATTTTATTCCAACAAGAATCTGTTTACTGGGTCTCTGAACTATTCCACCCTCTGTGTCACATGACACACCTCACAGCGGTCCAGCGCACTGATCATTTACATTTGAGTTATTTAGCAGACGCTCTTATACAGAGTGACTTACAGGAGCAATTATGGTGAAGTGCCTTGCTCACTGGCACCTCAACATATTTTTTATCTAGTCGGATCTGGGGGTTTCGAACCATCGACCTTTCAGTTTACTGGCCCAACACCCTTAAACGCTAGGCTACCTGCTGCCCGATCACATACGTAATGTGGGCTGGGTGCTGGGGTTTCCCAACCCTAGCCTCAGGCTCCCGATGTGCGTGCTGAGTGGATGCTACGCGAACATTTAGTACCTTCAGCAGGATTTATTGAGCTTAAAGGTTATTCATGTAGACAGTAATAAAAAGGCATAACTCTCAAACACTGTCTCTTCCTCTTTCTTTCCCCAGTGCTGTTGACTGCTATAAACTGCTACAGTGTGAAAGCAGCCACACGGGTCCAGGATGCCTTTGCAGCTGCCAAGCTCTTTGCCTTGGGCCTCATCATCATTATTGGTTTTGTGAAGATTGGCAAAGGTAAGATACAGCCACACAATCACTAACACTCATCATAATGTACTTTACAGGAGGAGGTACACAGTGAACTAAACAGACAAGCCATAAAGTGCCATGCGACAGGAAAGAAAGTGGTAATTTGTAGCTCAGTTGGTAGAGGGTGGCGCTTGTAACGCAAGGGTAGTGGGTCCGATTCCTGCTTTGGATAAAAGTGTCTGCTAAATGGCATATATTGTTTTATATATATTAGAAGTCAGGCCGAATAACGATGTGTCAGGTGATCCAGTGCAGGAAGTTGGTGTGGCCTTCATTTCCAATAAGGTGTTTCCCTATAGATAGTGTCCCCAAGAGAGGGAAGTACTGTCTTAGCCCAGGGCCCAGTTTTTCTAAAGTTATCTATCCGGATTTCGGCTATCGGATAGGATTAAATGCATAGAAATAGAATGTAAAGAACATGAGTCCCCATTCAAGTCAATGACTCATCCGTTCTATTCATTCTATTGTTATGCATTTAATCCTATCCAATAGGTAACTTTAAAAAAAACTGGGCCCTGGCGAGTAGAAGTCTTCTTCCTGTTGACTAGCAGGATCAAGCATTATCATGATTGATTTTATTTCAGTTTCATATGAGCTTTTAAGACACTATATCTTGAAGAATCATGTGCACAAAAAAACAAAACAAAATTACATACAATTGACACGCATGCAAATGAATCATTGCAAGTACATTATAGGGCGTATTTGATATTGCTCATTAAAAAAAACTTTTCACAGCTACCATTTTGTATAATGTTACAAAATGGTAGCTGTAAAAAGTTTTTTTTATGAGCAATATCAAATACGCCCTATAATTTCTATATGCACAAAGGCATCTTCATATCTCAGCATCTACAACATGAGTCAGTCTTTGAGAGCACAGGAAGCTGCTGCTATCACAAAACCAGGAAAAACACCTAATGTTGCACAAAGTAAGAACAGAATGGATAAAAGAAACAGCAAACAAAGAATAAATATTTGACCCATCCTGTTCCCAACTCAAGGGTCCCAACTGGGGTCCTAAGGAAAGTTATTTTCATAAGATTATGATCATTAACTTTAAGTGATATAAGTCAGACATCACCATTCAATCCACTAGTGTTTTGGTCCAGTTACGATGTTCAGCCCAAATGAGAGGCATAAAAAACAATGTTATCATGTTCCAACAGTAAAACACTACTCCATTGTCCTGCAGGAGGAAAGAGAGCTGAGGGCCAGTCAGTACTGATTGAGAGATCAGTGTGGACTGATTCAGTGCCCAGACTGGGCTTATGGGCCACCTTGAAGGAAAACAAAGAAGTCTTCCAGTCAGACTGATTTAATGTTATGTAAAAGTAATTATGGTAGAATAAAAGGTACTGTTGAAGTGCAAGGAATTGCACTTTTTTTTGAAGTGCAAGGAATTGCACCTTTGTCCTGGAGATGCCTGAGATTTTGTAACCTGATGTTTTACTGTAGCAAGTTAGCAAATGAGAATTCCTTTACAGAAGTGTGTGGTTAGTGCATGGGAGCAAATGAGTGATTCAAGCTTAACTAAACAGCTTACAGAGAGGTGCCACCCTACTTATCAGAGGCAAGCCCCCTCCTTCCAGTGTACCAAGACTGCAATGTCTAAGGTGCATACATTTGCAATGCTGCTCAGGGAACCGTTTATGAGACTCCTAACCTTTCCCAGGTAACCATGTGCCTTTAGGGGCCAGATACCCTCTGTTGGGTGAATATGTGTAGTCATGGCCTGCTGTGTAACCATGGCTGGTCCTGTTCTTTCCTGTTGGCCTCCTTTTTATCACATCTCTTTCTCCTCTCCTGGTTGTATATTTGGATGCATTTGAAGTTGAGCTTGCACATGAAATTAAGAATTAAGTGTATGAGAGAGAATTTCTTTGCAGGCCAGAGCACTGGGCAAAAACTGGTTGAATCAACGTTGTTTCCATGTCATTTCAACCCAAGAAATCTATGTGATGACTTTAAATCAACTATGAAAACTCATTGGATTTGTAAAAAGTCATCAACGTAAGTGCATTTTGGTTTTTTTCACCCAACTTTGAACCTAAATCCAATGGCATAAGGAAATGTTTTGTTGATTTCGCATTTAATTCACATTAGTTGACATCTCAACCAAATGTAAATCAAAACTAGATGTTGAACTGACATCCTTGTCCAGTGGGGGAACTCCTGCTCAAAGCACCAGACTAGATTGAATCAATCGTAACATTGGTGGTAGACTTTTAGCTATTTTTATTTTTGTCAGACACTATAATACGGCTAGGTAGATTTAATTCTAGCAATAATTCAGAGTTAAATATGGTTTCCCGGCTCTCTTTCTGTCTTCAACAGCAGCCCCACTCTCCTCCCCTCCAGCTGCATGGTCCTGTCTGACTCTGCCAGTGGTCACAGACAGATGAATGGCAGGCTCTGAGGGGGAAATATATTTCAATAAAGAAGAGCTATGGGTGTCTGTTTCTGCACGGTTGATATGTTAGTGCTGGGTGGGAGTGGAAGTTGGTGAGGGGCTTATGTCAGATAGGGGTTTTCTCACAATGGATTTGTAAATTAATCTCTTGTAGGCCCCAATGATCATTGGTTACCGTCTGCTTTTCACAAAAAACAGCAACTTTAAACACTTAATTGTTTCTTGTTCATTCTTACTAGGACTTGATTAAGGTTTTACTTGCAATGATCATGGTAGTGGTTGTCTTTACTTGTAGGAACTTGTTGTAAGTCAGAGCATCTGCTAAATTACTTAATTGTGTCTATATCTGTATTTCTTTGTCTGTCGGGATGTGTGCGTGTGATAGTTCTATTGCCCTGTGACTAACTCAGTGTTGTGAAATAGCATTTATCGAATTATCATGGTCCTCCTGCTGCCAGCTCGTGGCTTTGGTATGGAGGAGGCTCTTCCACTGCTGGGCTGCTCTGGTCTGGTCTTGTCTTATCTGGGTGGGACGCCACTGGGTTGGAGAGATGCATCTAACCAAAGAGGTCAAATGAATGCTCCTCTTGTCTGATTTTCTCTTTTCCTGACCGAGAGACATGCTCACTTCAGTGCATTTTAAACCACCTGTTGTCTATACTGGGCACTCACCTAGGGTAAACGGATTAAGTATAAGATTCTGGGTCATTCCTTCATTTGACAATAGGCTCAAGCAGGTTAATGGCAACAGGATTGTTAAAAACTAATCTGATTAGGCTACTGCAATAGTCCAGTTACTTTTCAATCAAAAGTGTTTTTGTTTGTCTTTTGGAGCCAGTCATGAGGCTCTGTGGGGACATTCCTTGTCACTCATTTGCTCCCATGCACTAACCACACACTTCTGTAAAGAAATTCTCATTTGCTAACTTGCTACAGTAAAACATCAGGTTACAAAATCTCAGGCATCTCCAGGAGAAAGGTTTTAAAAAGTGCAATTCCTGCCAATTGTATCTACCTGTCAAGCCACTCCGACGTTGCTCATCCTGATATTTCTTAATTACATTATTTTACTTTTAGATTAGTGTGTATTGTTGTACATTGTTAGATACTACTGCACTGTTGTAGCTAGGAACACAAGCATTTCGCTACACCCGCAATAACATCTGCTAAATAAACTCAGCAAAAAAAAGAAACGTCCCTTTTTCAGGACCCTGTCTTTCAAAGATAATTTGTAAAAATCCAAATAACTTCACAGATCTTCATTGTGAAGGGTTTAAACACGGTTTCCCATACTTGTTCAATGAACCATAAACAATTAAAGAACATGCACTTGTGGAACGGACGTTAAGACACTAAAAGCTTACAGACGGTATGCAATTAAGGTCACAGTTATGAAAACTTAGAACACTAAAGAGGCCTTTCTACTGACTCTAAAACACCAAAAGAAAGATGCCCAGGGTCTCTGCTCATCTGCATGAACGTGTCTTAGGCATGCTGCAAGGAGGCATGAGGACTGCAGATGTGGCCAGGGCAATAAATTGCAATGTCCGTACTGTGAGACGCCTAAGACAGCGCTACAGGGAGACAGGACGGACAGATGATCGTCCTCGCAGTGGCAGACCACGTGTAACAACACCTGCACAGGATCGGTACATCCGAACATCACACCTGCGGGGAAGGTACAGGATGGCAACAACAACTGCC
This sequence comes from Brachymystax lenok tsinlingensis, assembly GCA_030435695.1. Taxonomy (NCBI): domain Eukaryota; kingdom Metazoa; phylum Chordata; class Actinopteri; order Salmoniformes; family Salmonidae; genus Brachymystax; species Brachymystax lenok. Next base: position 21,652,551 of record CM059793.1, on the reverse strand, counting down.
CGAGTTACACCAGGAACGCACAATCCCTCCATCAGTGCTCAGACTGTCCGCAATAGGCTGAGAGAGGCTGGACTGAGGGCCTGTAGGCCTGTTGTAAGGCAGGTCCTCACCAGACATCACTGGCAACAACGTCGCCTATGGGCACAAACCCACCGTCGCTGGACCAGACAGGACTGGCAAAAAGTGCTATTCACTGACGAGTCGCGGTTTTGTCTCACCAGGCGTGATGGTCGGATACTATTTTATCGTCGAAGGAATGAGCGTTACACCGAGGCCTGTACTCTGGAGCGGGATCGATTTGGAGGTGGAGGGTCCGTCATCGTCTGGGGCGGTGTGTCACAGCGTCATCGGACTGAGCTTGTTGTCATTGCAGGCAATCTCAACGCTGTGAGTTACAAGGAAGACATCCTACTCTCCTCATGTGGTACCCTTCCTGCAGGCTCATCCTGACATGACCCTCCAGCATGACAATTCCACCAGCCATTTTGCTCGTTCTGTGTGTGATTTCCTGCAAGACAGGAATGTCAGTGTTCTGTCATGGCCAGCGAAGAGCCCGGATTTAAATCCCATTGAGCACGTCTGGGACCTGTTGGATTGGAGGGTGAGGGCTAGGGCTATTCCCCCCAGAAACGTCTGGGAACTTGCAGGTGCCTTGGTGGAAGAGTGGGGTAACATCTCACAGCAAGAACTGGCAAATCTGGTGCAGTCCATGAGGAGGAGATGCACTGCAGTACTTAATGTAGCTGGTGGCCACACCAGACACTGACTGTTACTTTTATTTTTGCCCCCTGTGTTCAGGGACACATTATTACATTTCTGTTAGTCACATGTCTGTGGAACTTGTTCAGTTCATGTCTCAGTTGTTGAATCTTGTTATGTTCATACAAATATTTAAGTTTGCTGAAAATAAACGCAGTTGACAGTGAGAGGACGTTTCTTTTTTTGCTGAATTTATGTGTATGTGACCAATAAAAAGTTGCTGTTATCTATCCACTGATGTTGTATTAAGAAGTTTTAAACTACTAGGCCACTGTTTTATCTTGACCAAATAATACAGCTGGCTCCAAACTAGGAGAACCTAGTGCTGTGGGCCAAGCCAGTATCTCTCTTGAAAAAGAAAACGAAGAAAAGGATTCAAAGGTTAGCCTTATCCGAGTGGGGTTTGTAAATGTACATTTTCTAGTGATAAAGAAGGGGGTAAATAGTGAAAAAACATTTGGCACTACATCCAACCGGATTCACAGAATCGTCCGAGACTGTGGGTTTGCACAACCGAAGAATTTCTGAAACCAGGGTCCTGACCTGACTGCAGTTCTGCATCGTAACCGACAATGCTCATCTTTTATGGCCGCTGGCACGCTGGAGAACCGTGCTCTTCACGTATGAATCCCGGTTTCAACTGTACCAGGCAGACGGCGTGTATAGTGTCGTGTGGCGAGCGGTTTGCTGATGTCAACGATGTGAACAGAGTGCCCCATGGTGGGGTTATGGTATGGGCAGGCAGGCATAAGCTACGGACAACAAACTCAATTGTGAAGTTTGGTGCCATCATTGACGATGCCTACTTCCTGCAGTGGGGAGAGGAACACCATGGGCATAAGGATTGTACCAAACTTCGCTAACCTGCAACTCGGGACACCTGCATTTCACTATGGAACATGACGTGGGAGGTCTGGACGTCCTGGATGTACGCGTCCACAAAACAGGTGGAGACATTGACCACAGTACCCCTCACCCTGAGGACCAACCTGTATAGTCTACCACACCCTCTTTCATTTGCACCACAAGCTGAATAGCGTTTTCTTCCTAATTGTCTTCCCCATGCCCTTTATGAAATTGGCCATTCCCTTGTGATTATTCTGCTGAAGGCTGAAATGTTTAATTTAACCTTTTTAAAATAAATTAAAAAAAGACAGCGATACAAACATTTACATTCATTGTACTGTTGAATGGGATGGCCAATTTAGAGGACAAAACAACTTAACTCACACATACACAAAATAAAACTAAATCCTATCAGATGGTACATGTATAAGAAGACAGCATATAGTCATTAAAGCAGTGTAGTTAAGCCAAAAATAAATATTGAGTGGAGTACAGCACAGAGTAGCAGCAGATCATCAACCCAGTTATGAAGCGGGACTAGACCATTTTATCCAGTATCGGCTGCCATATTTTGTAAAACATTGGACTTCTATTGGCGGTATTGTATCGAATCTTTTCCATGTATTACATTCCCTAAATCCCGTCACCACATTTCAAAGGTAGGTACAGTCTCCAATTTCCAAAATTGCAATATGAGCCTTTTGGCTAATAGAGTACAAAGAGAGACAGCCTTCCCCTCCTGGTTATTCCCATCAACTGTACCAAACAGAGCGATCAATGGGTCTGGGGCTATAACTCTATCGAAGGCTTTAGATAAGTAATCAAAAATGAGAGCCCAGTAAGCATGTAACTTAGGACATGTCCAAAATAAGTGTCAACGTCCCCTCATCCTGCTTGCACCTCTCACACAGTGGTGTGTCTGGGAATATTTTATGCAGTTTCACTTTTGAGTAATGTAACCTGTGCATCACCTTAAACTGTACAAGGTTGTGTCTGGTATTCACTGAACTGTGGTTTATATTCCTGAGAGCTTCTACCCAGTCCTCATCTGAGATTTCTGAACCAAGTTCTTGTTCCCAAGCCCTTTTAATAGTGTCTGTGGATACCTCTATGTGGGCCTGTAGAACATCATACAGTCTAGAGACTGACCCTTTTGAATGGGGTTTGACAAGGATCAGGCTATTTGGCTTAATGCCATACTGTGGGATATGTGTCCTTAAGAAATTCTGACCATTAAAACAGACCATTAATGTGTAAGTTACCAATTGTTGTGAGCCCCTTCTCCCTCCACTGTGAAAACACCATATCATCCAATGCAGGGTGGAAGCATGATTCAGGCAAATCGGGCTGTCAATGTATACAGTGGGTATGTTAAGAAAATACCTAATCTGTTTCCAGATCCTAAGAGTATGACAAATGATTGGATTAGAATCATAAGTGGCTTTTTTCACATATGCTGGACTATTAACAAGTGCAGGGAGTGAGGAACGTTGACAGGAAGCCTGCTCAATCAAAAGCCATGAAGGCATATCATTCTGTCTCATCCCAGGTAAACTCTCCCTCCAGAAAGACACAATGTTCAGATTAGCAGCCCAATAATACAGTTTAAAGTGAGGAAGGCCAAAGCCCCCCTCTATCTTGTACTTGCAGAAATGCTTCTTTGAATTGCTGGCTGCCTTGTTATCCCATAAAAATGGAATTACTATTGAATCCAGTTTCTTAAAATAGCTTTGTGGTATGAAATTTGGTAGACATTGGAAGAGGTAAAGAAACATGGGTAGGATAACCAATTTAATCGCGTTTATACGACCAACCAAGGAGATAGGCAGTTTTCCAAAAATATATTTTGTTTAAGCTGATAAATGTTCATGTCCCAATTCGCTTTCAATAGCTGATCAAGTTCTCTTGTCACTACAATGATGAGGCTTCTGAACGTGTCCATCGCTGTTCTAAATGGGGTAGATTGCAGAAATTGCATATCCACAGGCCGTGATATCGGCATCAATTCGCTTTTTTTTACATTTTGTCTTGTAGCCAGAGAAGGAGCCGATTGCATTTATCAAGTTAAGTAAGAGGGGAATATAAGTTTTAGGCATGGATAAAAACCAAAGAACATCGTCTGCATATAGGGAAATCTTGTGCTGCGTGTATTTTATTTTAACCGGAGCTATATCGGCACATGCAGGAATGAGAGTAGCAAGCGGTTCGTTCCATGGCTATAGCGAAGAGAGCAGGCGAAATAGGGCACCCCTTTCGGTAGCCCTTGAACAGGCGGAATGACTGCGACATTTCCTGATTGGTTACCACGGACGCCATTGGGTGTGCATAAATAATTATTATCCAATTAATACATTCCTTTCCCAAACCGAAATGCTCCAGAACCGACATCATATACTTCCACTCTATCTGATCAAATGCCTTCTCTGCTTCAAGAGCAATGACCACTGCCTCAACTTTATGATCATGATACATTACGTTGAAAAGGCGTCTCAAATGTTAGTGTATATATGTCGGCCCGGGATAAAACCCGTCTGGTCAGGGTGTATGATGTCAGAAATATATTTTTTCAATCGGTTTGCCAATATCTTTGTCAACACCTTATTTTCTATGGGGAGTAACGACACGGGGCGATAAGACGACATCTCCATGGAATCTATATTTTTTCAAGATCAGTGCTATTGTAGCCTCATACAGTGTTTGGCATTTTCTTTGGAATGTTTAAACATTCGCAACATAAGTGGAGCTAGACTGGCGCAGTACTTCTTATAGAATTCTATTACATATCCATCGGGCCCAGGGGCCTTGCTGTTTGGAAATTGTGCTATCGCTGTGTTAATTTCCTCTAATCGAGTTCAGCAGCTGCCCCCCTGTCTAGTTTAGGAAGTTCACATTCAGTAAGAAAGCGTTCCATAGTTTGTGGATCAGTAGCATCTCATTTTGATTGATATAGCTCCGATTAAAACTGCGCAAAGCATTTATTAATATCCTGCGGATCTGTTACTATTTTACCCTTGTCTTTTATTTTGTGAATATCTCTAGATGCCTGTACATGCCTTAGCTGTCTTATTAATAATTTGTGGTTTGTCAACTTGTTAAAAAAATAAATAAAAATGCGTTCTCGCAAGTAAAGAGCCCATCCGTTTCGAAAGGATGGTATTGTATTCATATTTCAACTTTGATCTTCTCAAGGACTGCATTGGAGTAATTCGTCCTAAAAACATTCTCCTGTTCCCCTAACTCTCTTTCAATTTCTCTCAGCCTAGTATTGGCGCGTTTCTTCCTCTCTGATGTATAAGAAATAATGTAACCTCTAATCACAGCCTTTAGGGATTCCCAAAGGGTGGAGTCGTCAAAATCCCCCATGTCGTTAGCTCAGAGGAAAAAGGCAATCTGCTCCTTCAAATACTGACAAAAGTCTCATCTTTCAACAAGTATGCGTCTAAGCGCCACGATCACTGACCTGTAGACATATTGTGAGTTTCAGCACCATGGACAGAGGAAAGTGGTCCGTAATTAGAATAGGGTGATAGGTAACCGACGCAGCTGCTGAAATTAGTTTGGAGTCCAACAAAAGTATGGTCAATTCTGGAATATGATTTTATTAACTGACGAAAAGAAAGAATAATCCCTCTGTTGGGTGCGTCAGTCTCCAAATATCGACAATGTTAAGGTTTGTCATGAATGTATTTAGACAGACACTGGCATTTGATTGTTGAAAAAGAGGATCTAACGTACAGTTAGTCACCTCCAACAATAACACTTGTAATCCGAGATATTTGGTATGGCCTTAAATACCACTTGAAAAAATAATGCATCATCGAGGTCCATATAAATTGACCAAGGTTATTGGTTTCGAATTCAGTGTACCAGCCACAATAATATACCGAAAATTAGGATCTGAAATCGAGGATGAGTAAACAAAATGAATTATTTTAACCTTGCTTAAATAAAACAATAAATTCTTAATGGTGAGCAAGCATTGAGCATTTTCCTTTTCAATTATGGTTACATTCTTTGGTTGCACCTCGACTCACGCTGGTAAGAAGTGGAGGGGCGCAACCAATATATTTGTGTCATAGAGTTTCAGTGTACTAGCTGACGTTGCAGAACCCTGGGAAGACCCTTACCGTGTTGGGATGTCATGCAGGCTTTAGGCTTAGAGTTGGGGGACAATAAAGGTGGAAGGTCATGGTCCTACATGAAGAGGGACATGGGGGTTCTCACGGCCCAGTGCTTGTCCTGGTTAAGCATGGGCCCCTGTCTGAAACAACACTCTGGGAATTGTTTTTTTCAGAGGATATCTGGCTCTTTGGACCAGCTGGTACTGTTGTAATGTCCATCCCTGGTGTGTTCTCTTAGGCATACGAAAAAGTAAAAGTGCAATATGTGCCATGTAAAAAAGCTAACGTTTAAGTTCCTTGCTCAGAACATAAGAACATATGAAAGCTGTTGGTTCCTTTTAACATGAGTCTTCAATATTCCCAGTTAAGTGTTGGGAATATTCATCCTGGAATGATAGTGTTCTATCATTCCAGGACCCTGCTCTGACACAATTCATAGGGATACTGATTCTGTCCACTTTGTGTTCAATGATTCAGTCAACTTTGGACTTACCTTTCCAACTCCCTTTCTCTCCTTCTTTCAGGTGACACAGTCAACCTCCTACCAGAAAATTCATTCAAGAATTCAAATTACGACTTTGGGAACATTGGTCTGGCCCTGTACAGTGGTCTGTTTGCGTATGGGGGCTGGTAAGTAAAGAGAACTAGAACTTGACTGACATCCAGGACTATTGAACACTAGGCCGGCATTTTGTCCTCCATTCTAATCCCTTTGTAAACCCCCTCTTAGGAGGACTGACTAATTAAGAACTCTACTAAGTGAATTGAAAAGTCTGTTCAGACTAATCCTCCCCATGCATGGTGTTCACTCCCTCTCTCCCCGTCCCACTCCCGCTTTCTCCTCACTAGCTAGGCTTCAATCCAATTGGCAACATTTTCATGCAAATATTCTAAAATCCGCATAAATGAAATATCTACATTTTCCCACAAGTGGTGTGTTTCCACCAAACTTTAATCTAATGTTCAATGTGTTTCCATTTGTATTTTCAACTCTACTGATAGTTTTGTCACAAACTGCTGGGTTAAATAGCAAATGGGCCTACTCTGGTCTTGGCACACAGCTCCAGTCTACATGATGAATTAATTTTTATTTAACCTTTATTTAACTAGGCAAGTCAGTTAAGATCAAATTCTTATTTACAATGACGGCCTAGGAACAGCGGGTTAACTGCCTTGTTCAGGGGCAGAACGACAGATTTTTACCTTGTCAGCTTGGGGATTCGATCTAGCAACCTCTAACCACTAGGCTACCTGCCGCCCTGGTAGCCTAATGATGGATAAGAGCGAGAATGTTTTTATTTGTCAAAATGGCAGTCAAGCATTGATCATCATGTCACCCTTGATATTTATTGGAAAGCAGCATCAAGCTCATATCATGCACTTTCACCACCCTGTAAAGGTCATAACTTGTTTCATCTGTAGCCTAATAAACTGCATGGTTTCCCAAGTCGTAGTGGGAGGAACACACACCATGTCATCGCGTGGTTTCAAGTTGACTTCGGTACGATGGTGTTTATATCAATATTTGCGCATAAAGGCATTTCTACCGCCATTTCTCGCACAATTAATTTTACAGACACAAAAGATCCCACCATGTCAAATTAACAACTTATATGTTGGCATTTACCAAATTGTACCAAAACTTCCTGTTTCCATCACAGCTGTCATATTTTCTTGAAATATGTTATGACTTTACTCGCATAAAAACTGTGGATGTAAACTTGGTTAGTCTCACTCTTTCCTCTCCCGCCTGGTCTTTTTACCACTTTGTGTTAATGTTTTGTTCCTCTATGGTATATGAAAGCATATGATTTAATATCCTGTCACCCTCAATGAAATCACAGCCTGTCTACATAACAAAAGATTTACACACAGTGTTCTGTTCTGACTGTCTCTCCGTGTATCTAAACCATGTCTCCTTTATCTTGCAGGAATTACTTGAACTTTGTTACAGAAGAAATGATTGAACCTTACAAGTGAGTGTCCAAACTATTCCATGGCTGTGGTCCAAACACTTAGACACACCCACTTACCCTCGCCTTATGCCCTTGGGGGAATCCCCGTCGCCATCTTGGAGGGTGGTCCAAATGATTAGCCAAGCAAGGGAAGTTTGCAACGTAAGCCCCTCAGCCCTCGTTTTTCGTTGGCTTTGCGAGTGTACAATTATGTTCACTCTGGGGCCTGAAACTCCCCATAATTCAAATCGCGACGATTGTACATCCGCTAAGAAAAATCAGCGAAAACATAAAAACAACATCAATGGAGAAGTCAACATACAAGTGTAAGTAAAAATGAATGCAAATAAGTTGGACGTTTTGCTACAACGTAAAAAGTAAATATGTTTTTGAAAATTGTAGAAATAAAACATTTTCGTTCTTCAGAAGTTCCAGCTAGGCATGCTAATGTAAGTTAGCTAATTAATTTGCTAGCTATCATACAGTAGGCGTATATTAATAATTATATATTTAATGTAAGTAGATATGCACTCATATTTTGACTGTAGCGCATATAAAGCACCCACAAGCTACCGGTGGCTGAAAACACAATCATTGAGGGATGATTGTGTGATCCACTTAAAAATAATTCCTTCCTCCCTCGCCCCTTGCCCTGCAAGTGTATACTCGTCAGACATCATCAGAAGTGTCAACTTAATTTGAGGGCTGAGGGGAAAGGGTGTGTCTTTTAAGTGTTTGGACCGCAGCCCATGTTCCTTGTAACATACTATAGGTCCAGAATGACTACCTATGCATTTTGAAAATAATTACTGGTACATGCATGTTTTATGTTAACACGATTCCTGTCTCAGTCCATTTCAAAGTTAGAATGACTTGAGATTTACTTCCGACGTAAGTAAACAAAGGAAGTATTATGTCAGAGGTGGCGTGTTAAACTCTATAACCACTCATTGCCCCCACTTCCACAGGAACCTGCCTCGTGCCATCATCATCTCCCTGCCCATCGTCACTGTGGTGTACGTACTGACTAACCTGGCCTACTTCACCACTCTGAGTCCAGAAGAGATGCTCAGCTCTGAGGCTGTGGCTGTTGTGAGTTCTCCCCTATACTGAACCAGCCTGTACTAGTCTCTCGTGACGGCCTTAATGTGTCGAGATTAGCCTGTACATACAGTACAGGACCGTCTGTCTCCACTGGTACACACTCAATATCAGGTTTCGTACAGTGAGGGGAAAAAAGTATTTGATCCCCTGCTGATTTTGTACGTTTGCCCACTGACAAAGAAATGATCAGTCTATAATTTTAATGGTAGGTTTATTTGAACAGTGAGAGACAGAATAACAACAAAAAAATCCAGAAAAACGCATGTGAAGAATTTTATGAATTGATTTGCATTTTAATGAGGGAAATAAGTATTTGACCCCTCTGCAAAACATGACTTAGTACTTGGTGGCAAAACCCTTGTTGGCAATCACAGAGGTCAGACGTTTCTTGTAGTTGGCCACCAGGTTTGCACACATCTCAGGAGGGATTTTGTCCCACTCCTTTTCGCAGATCTTCTCCAAGTCATTAAGGTTTTGAGGCTGACGTTTGGCAACTCGAACCTTCAGGTCCCTCCACAGATTTTCTATGGAATTAAGGTCTGGAGACTGGCTAGGCCACTCCAGGACCTTAATGTGCTTCTTCTTGAGCCACTCCTTTGTTGCAGTGGCCGTGTGTTTTGGATCATTGTCATGCTGGAATACCCATCCACGACCCATTTTCAATGCCCTGGCTGAGGGAAGGAGATTCTCACCCAAGATTTGATGGTACATGGCCCCGTCCATTGTCCCGTTGATGCGGTGAAGTTGTCCTGTTCCCTTAGCAGAAAAACACCCCCAAAGCATAATGTTTCCACCTCCATGTTTGACGGTGGGGATGGTGTTCTTGGGGTCATAGGCAGCATTCCTCCTCCTCCAAACACGGCGAATTGAGTTGATGCTCCATTTTGAGCTCCATTTTGGTCTCATCTGACCACAACACTTTCACCCATTTCTCCTCTGAATCATTCAGGATGTTCATTGGCAAACTTCAGACGGGCATGTATATGTGCTTTCTTGAGCAGGGGGACCTTGCGGGCGCTGCAGGATTTCAGTCCTTCACGGCGTAGTGTGTTACCAATTGTTTTCTTGGTGACTATGGTCCCAGCTGCCTTGAGATCATTGACAAGATCCTCGCGTGTGTAGTTCTGGGCTGATTCCTCACCGTTCTCATGATCCTTGCAACTCCACGAGGTGAGATATTGCATGGAACCCCAGGCCGAGGGAGATTGACAGTTCTTTTGTGTTGCTTCCATTTGCGAATTATCGCACCAACTGTTGTCACCTTCTCACCAAGCTGCTTGGCGATGGTCTTGTAGCCCATTCCAGCCTTGTGTAGGTCTACAATCTTGTCCCTGACATCCTTGGAGAGCTCTTTGGTCTTGGCCATGGTGGAGAGTTTGGAATCTGATTGATTGATTGCTTCTGTGGACATGTGTCTATTATACAGGTAACAAGCTGAGATTAGGAGCACTCCCTTTAAGAGTGAGCTCCTAATCTCAGCTCGTTACCTGTATAAAAGACACCTGGGAGCCAGAAATCTTTCTGATTGAGAGGGGGTCAAATACTTATTTCCCTCATTAAAATGCAAATCAATTTATAACATTTTTCACATGCGTCTTTCTGGATTTTTTTGTTGTTATTCTGTCTCTCACTGTTCAAATAAACCTACCATTAAAATTATAGACTGATCATTTCTTTCAGTGGGCAAATGTACAAAATCAGCAGGGGATCAAATAGTTTTTTCCCTCACTGTATATCACTGTATGTCTCAGTACACACAGCCCAGTGACTGGTAGACAGACTTTGTTTGCTGATATTGTTTGTGTTTCTGTACTTCAGGACTTTGGAAACTACCACCTGGGTCCCATGGCTTGGATCATCCCTGTGTTTGTGGGACTGTCCTGTTTCGGCTCTGTTAATGGCTCTCTCTTTACATCATCCAGGTATCTCATGAACACGCACACACTTACACCAGTGGAGGCTGGTGGGAGGAGCTATAGGAGGATGGGCTCAGTGTAATGTCTGGAATGGAATTAATGGAACAGTATAAAACGTATCAAACGTATAAAGCCATGTTTGACTCCATTCCATTTATACCATTCCAGACATTACGATGAGCCTGTCCTCCTCCTATAGCTCCTCCCACCAAACTCCTCTGACTTACACTTATTAATTCACACACAAACTCCAATGCTATATACAAGTATGCTCTTTTGGTTTGTGTGTATGTATAAATACTATAACCCCTGTTCTCTTTGTCAGGTTGTTCTTTGTGGGCTCAAGAGAAGGCCACCTCCCCAGTCTGCTGTCTATGATCCACCCCGACCTAATGACCCCTCTGCCATCACTCATCTTCACAGTACGTAACCTCTCTCTGACCAGGTGCTTCTCAAAACTGCCCCACCATTGAGGGCTCTCATCATTCAATATGCTAAGTAAAACATAATATTGGAACTTGTAGTCAAACATTGAGCCTGAGGTTTGAGGCTCAGTATTATGGTCATTATTAGCAATTTTTCAGGGCTGTCGACAATAGTCACTGCTGTGTGCTATGTTCACAAACCTCTCTCTCATACTTCCCTCACAGTGCCTCATGACGCTGCTGTATGCCTTCTCCAACGACATCTTCTCTGTCATCAACTTCTTCAGTTTCTTCAACTGGCTCTGTATTGCCATGGCGATAATCGGCATGATGTGGCTGCGCTACAAGAAACCTGAACTGGAACGACCAATTAAGGTGAGAATATGTGTAATGTCTCTAACCTGTTTTCAACTCATCAGGCACCAGAGAGAGAGAGCTTTTTTTTCTGGCTGATGCATGTTCATTTTCAATTAAGTCATGTAAAATCTGTCACACTGGCATTTTCCAGCCATAATGCCAGGTTCAGCAGTTTACCTGTCTAACATCGGCTCACTTGCGCTGAGGTGGGAGGGGTGGCAATATGTGAGGTATGTCCTTAAAAACACGTACAAAATTGACCATTTCATGCAGCGCTAATGGGAAGTTTTAAGACCCACAAAAACATCTGTTGATAATCGCATGGATGGTGAGAGCGGAACAGAGGCCTATCCAGACATGAAGCACAGTGCCCATGGAAGAGAGATGTGCATTTTGTGCCGGTGAATCTTGTATTTAGAAACATAAAAAACTGTTGGTTTCCTCTCATTTTATTTAATATGATTAAAATACAAGAATGCCTACCCTCCCCTTAATCAGGGCTGGTTTAGCAGCATCGCATAGGTGTGTCTTTTAATCCTGGCCATTAACCCAGTAGCCTATGAATAAAGGGCTTTTAAATGGTCTACTAAGAGTGCTTTGAAATATATTTTCATTATTCACATACCTGTGTACTTCATTTTTCTTGTTCGAGTAGGCTATCCAACCTCATTTTCAAAGTGCGCCACTCGTCCGATTACCAAAGACACGCCCGCTCTTCCAAATTATTCAATCTTCCTATAATGCCATATCAATTGCAATTTGATTGTTTTATCTGCCTCGAACATAGGCAACGAAGCAATTGACATGAGCCTAGTATTTTGTATAGATGTGCTAATGTTATGCGTAAAGACATTTACGCCTTTGTGTGCACAGTGCCATGGAACGAGATAAGCGATTTGTGATATCATGCATCTGACCCGATCCTATTTAGAAATATTGTTGTTGGTTTACATTTTTTTTGTTTAATTTTATTTAAACTAACTTATTAGAAAGATTCACCGTCCATGTGTTTTTGGTGAGTATGTACATGGCTCGAATGCAGTGCAATTTCATCTGCTATTTCTGGAGAAGTGCAAATATGGTAACTTTGTACTGAGTCTTTATCCAGCTCCTTTGAAAAGTTTGGATGTGGGCATAATCCTCTAAGTTGCCTTATCTTATCTCTAAGTTGCCCCTGTATCCCACGGGGAGCAATTGTGCCTGTAACTGTATTTAGACATAGCTTATTTAAAACAAGTTGTTTCGTTTTTAATAGAATTTGAATTGAATTATTCATATCTTATCAATAGCCTAGTGAATTTAATCTTCTTATTGACTACGTTTGGCATGTCCATGTCTGCAATTTACAGTAGGTCTAGCCCCTATATACGCACAATGCCGTCGGGGTACCCAAATAAAAATTTCAAACAGTCCATTTATATTTTATAATGGGGCTTATACGTTTGGGTGAGGTTTTTTCTCACCTGAGTAGCCTTGTTTCACTGCCAAAAATAAAATGTAACCGTCTAGTGTTCAGCAAAATAACAACACAATGTCAAATACAGGTAGCCTAGTCAAATAATTAACATCCAATCACATTAACCGTTACTCTCTCACGGGAATTCCACTAATGGTCCGTATGTAGCAAAACGTAGCTGCTGCTCATTCCGTTTGCTCGAAAATGAATAAATGGTAAAAAAAAAGTAAGGCCCGCGTCCATAGAGACACATACCAGCTCTATTGGTAGTACTGCTACTACCAGCAGTACTACACCTGCACCTGTCGACGACACAAGTTGTTCTGCTTCCACAAGCACATCCAATACTGGCATCAGTAATTCTACATTTGTTGTTAGCCCAGCTACCATGGACACTGACAATTGTGAATGTGATGCAGCCGAAGAGCTACTGCCCCCTTGCCCGGGAAAGCACCAAACAACAGACAGGCAAATATGATGAGAACTACATTTATTTGGGGTTAACCTTTCCTCAGCCACAGTACTTTTGCACATATAAACACACTATCTCACAACTCGATGAAACCTTCACTCTTGCGCAGACATTTAGAAACAAAACATGCCAATTTGAAAAAGAATCCAGAATTAAGACGACTTTCGAGTAGTAAGACGTTTAAAAGCAACAGATACTATTAATAAGAAGGGTCTAGAAGCGTGTTATATGATGAGCTACCGAGTGGTTGGGACAGGCAAGCCCCATGCTATTGTGGAGGACTTCATTCTTCCTGCTGCAGCGGATATGGCTGGGACAATGCCCAAAAAACTGTACAGACAATGCCTTCATCAAACAACACTGGTTCACAATGCATCAGTGACATGGCAGGAGATGTTTTGAAACAATTACTGCTTCGCATACAAGCCAGTGAATTCGAAAGGTTGCAAGCTCAAATCCCCGAGCTGACAAGGTAAATAATCTGTCGTTCTGCCGCTGAACAAGGCAGTTAACCCACTGTTCCTAGACCGTCATTGAAAATAAGAATTTGTTCTTAACTGACTTGCCTAGTTAAATAAAAGGTAAAACATAATAATATAGTGGAGTGGTAATGCATGTGCAAGCAGTTGCTCAAAAGCAGAGCTTAAAGTTTTCTTTAGTGACCATCATTTTCACTTGTCTAACTGCTTGCATGATGACGAGTTTCTCACACAACTGACCTATCTGGGTGATGTTTTTTCTCGCCTGAATGATCTGAATCTAGGATTACTAGGGACTCTCCGCAACTATATTCAATGTGGGGGACAATATTAAGGCTGTGATTAAGAAGTTTGAGCTCTTCTCTGACTGCATTAACAAGGACAACACACAGGTCTTTCCATTATTGTATGATTTTTTGTGTGGAAATGAACTCAAGCTTACGGACAATGTCAAATGTGATATAGCGAAGCACCTGTGTGAGTTGGGTGCACAATTACTTCCCCAAAACGTATGACACAAACAAATGGATTCGTTATCCCTTTCATGGCCTGCCTCCAGTCCACTTACCGATATCTGAACAAGAGAGCCTCATCGAAATTGCAACAAGCAGTTCTGTGAAAATGTAATTTAATCAGAAGCCACTGCCATATTTCTGGATTGGGCTGTGCTCAGAGTATTCTGCCTTGGCAAATCACACTGTTAAGACACTGATGCTCTTTGCAACCATGTAGTTATGTGAGAGTGGATTCTCATGAAAACTAAATACAGGCACAGACTGTGTGTGGGAAAAGACTGAGACTCTCTCCAATACAACCCAACATTGCAGAGTTATGTGCATCCTTTCAAGCACACCCTTCTCATTCACCTGTGGTGAGTTATTCAACATTTTTGATGAACGAATAAGGTTTTATATATAAGATAGTTAAATAAAGAGCAAAACTATTGATTATTATTATATTATTTGTGCCCTGGTCCTATAAGAGCTCTTTGTGTCACAATCCAACTCGTGGGAAGTGACAAACTCACACTCATTCTTATATTTACAGTGAGGGAAAAAAGTATTTGATCCCCTGCTGATTTGTACGTTTGCCCACTGACAAAGAAATGATCAGTCTATAATTTTAATGGTAACGAGCTGAGATTAGGAGCTCACTCTTAAAGGGAGTGCTCCTAATCTCAGTTTGTTACCTGTATAAAAGACACCTGTCCACAGAAGCAATCAATCAATCAGATTCCAAACTCTCCACCATGGCCAAGACCTAAGAGCTCTCCAAGGATGTCAGGGACAAGATTGTAGACCTACACAAGGCTGGAATGGGCTATAAGACCATCGCCAAGCAACTTGGTGAGAAGGGGACAACAGTTGGTGCGATTATTCGCAAATGGAAGAAACACAAAAGAACTGTCCATCTCCCTCAACCTGGGGCTCCATGCAAGGTCTCACCTTGTGGAGTTGCAATGATCATGAGAACAGTGAGGAATCAGCCCAGAACTACACGGGAGGATCTTGTCAATGATCTCAAGGCAGCTGGGACCGTAGTCACCAAGAAAACAATTGGTAACACACTACGCCGTGAAGGACTGAAATCCTGTAGCGCCCGCAAGGTCCCCCTGCTCAAGAAAGCACATATACATGCCCGTCTGAAGTTTGCCAATGAACATCTGAATGATTCAGAGGACAACTGGGTGAAAGTGTTGTGGTCAGATGAGACCAAAATGGAGCTCTTTGGCATCAACTCAACTCGCCGTGTTTGGAGGAGGAGGAATGCTGCCTATGACCCCAAGAACACCATCCCCACTGTCAAACATGGAGGTGGAAACATTATGCTTTGGGGGTGTTTTTCTGCTAAGGGGACAGGACAACTTCACCGCATCAAAGGGATGATGGACGGGGGCCATGTATCGTCAAATCTTCCCTCAGCCAGGGCATTGAAAATGGGCCGTGGATGGGTATTCCAGCATGACAATGACCCAAAACACACGGCCACTGCAACAAAGGAGTGGCTCATGAAGAAGCACATTAAGGTCCTGGAGTGGCCTAGCCAGTCTCCAGACCTTAATCCCATAGAAAATCTGTGGAGGGACCTGAAGGTTCGAGTTGCCAAACGTCAGCCTCGAAACCTTAATGACTTGGAGAAGATCTGCAAAGAGGAGTGGGACAAAATCCCTCCTGAGATGTGTGCAAACCTGGTGGCCAACTACAAGAAACGTCTGACCTCTGTGATTGCCAACAAGGGTTTTGCCACCAAGTACTAAGTCATGTTTTGCAGAGGGGTCAAATACTTATTTCCCTCATTAAAATGCAAATCAATTTATAACATTTTTCACATGGGTTTTTCTGGATTTTTTTTGTTATTCTGTCTCACTGTTCAAATAAACCTACCATTAAAATTATAGACTGATTAATTTCTTTGTCAGTGGGCAAACGTACAACATCAGCAGGGGATCAAATACTTTTTTCCCTCACTGTAATAAATGTATCAAAAAGTGCGTGTGTGTGGCAGGCTTACAATGATGGCAAAAAAACACATTTGAGAGTGCGCTGACCCTGGTGCTACAGAGGGTACGCAGCTGGAGGTTGAATGTTTGAAGGGGTACGGGACTATAAAAAGTTTGGGAACCACTGCTCTAGCCTATGTTTAACAATGTATTTCCATATTGAAGCAATTCAATTAGAAAAATGTAGACTGCAAAAATGTTCAACATATTTAGCAAATATGGGGCAGGCTATTTAACGGACTAGGCTATAGCGGAGTAATATTCGTAAATACACTACTTGAAGCAACCACATATTTAGCCATGGAGCACGCTCCGATTGGCCAGTGAGGGGCGAAGCGTCGACACTCCCACCACTTGTTTATTCATCAAAACCTACAGCGCTACTGCCAACAATAAGATTTACCATTGCAAGGGAAGGGGGATGCCTGGTCAGTTGCACAACGTAATACATTCAACAGAAATGTGTCTTCCGCATTTAACCCAACCCCTCTGAATCAGAGCAGTGCAGGGGGCTGCCTTAATCGATGTCCATGTCATTGTCGCCCAATAGAGCCCAGAGAGAGAGGGGAGAGGGAGGAAGAAGAAGAAGCTTGAACTGGTTACTTAGCGGCGTAGACCGCAGTGTGACCTGCCGTTGGCATGAGCTGCTGGCTAGAGAGGGTAGAGTAGCATGTGCACTGACTCAGCCGCCCTAGGACTGTTGGACACACAGAGACCCTTTGTGTGTCTGTGGGTCCTCTGCCTGCCCCCAAAATGGACCTATAATGGCCTGAATCCATCTGTCTGGTTGACATGGCGATGTGTTAATCAGGGGAGTGGCCGAGAGAGGCAGTGAAGTGAAAGAGGCCAGGGCTGCACAGTTCAGATCTCTCTCGGTCTCTGTCTATCACAGATACATCTGTCCTGTGTGTTTGTGTTGGGACTGGGTTTGGGACAGATGACCCTACAGTGGCTCTGTGCCACAATAAAGGAGGGGTTCTTCTACATTGACCATTCAACTCTCAGCCTTTTGAATATCTCGCTCTCATATGCCCGCTTGCTGATACTCATTTAGTTAGTGTGGATCAACATCAGACTGCATTTGGCAGCCTCTGAAAATGTCAGTTACTGGTCCGATGCTCCACATTCAGCTGGATGTGAGTCAGTGTTCTGATCAGAGTTTGACTATAGTGTACAAACACTCCCCTTCCCTCTACTCAGCATTTCACATCGAACCCTCCTCAGAGCTTTAACCTTAAGCATTTACCTTAGTAAGACTGATGAGAGAGGCCCATTTACTATACATTATCTTCTACTTTTTAAATATTGTATTTTAAATATTATATTTAGTAGATGAAGTTTCTTTGCGAATTACTGTCATACAATTTCATTTTTTTAAATTTATTTTTTAATTCCCTCAAGATGGGTTTAGTTTGAATCGAGTCATTCTCTGTGTGTTTTGTTAACGGTAGTGTCAGTGTGTTTGTCTGTCCTGGTTTATTTATTCTGTGTCACATTTAAATGTTTATCCTGCTGAATATCCTGCTGCCTATCAGCTTTGTCCTGGCTTGTATGTTCCTTATCGTGGTGTCCATCTGGAAAACACCTGTGGAGTGTGCCATTGGCTTTGGCATCATTGCCACTGGAGTGCCAGTCTACTACATTGGTGTTTGGTGGCAAAACAAGCCCAAATGGCTCCTTCAGTTTATCTGTAAGTTTCCGTTATGAATTGCTTCAATGCACTCTCTGGACCTATCTGCATGATTCTAGTCTGTTTCTGATTATACAGTGATTATGACTTACGGTGTGTTTCTCTCTTCAGTCTCTTCCACGGCGCTTTGCCAGAAGCTGATTGGGGTGGTACCACAGGAATCCTGAAGAGGAGCTAAAGCGACGAAGCCCCTCGACATACAACCCCAGTGACCACTTATCTACACCTATCCCCTGGAGGCACCTACCCCTGCTCCCAGTCTACACCCTCACTCAGCCCCCATCAATGATTTTAGGTCTAATCATTCCTTATGATCTCCTAGTGTTCTAGTGCAGGAGAGCCATGCTGCTAGACTGCTGTGCCCAGCACGGTCCCCCTCCACCCTGCTCATACTGTAGCTGTTGGGATACCTTCAGAGAGGTTTTCACTGCAAATGTTGTTTCAGTCTTCAATATTTTGTTGATTTGTATTTCTGAATGTCTTTGTACTGAACCACGGCTCACAAGTGTATTTATAAGGATTATGTTACTTCTGTTTGCAGAGAAATGTCCTCTCATTCAAACTATTCTTTCACTGAGAGTTTGGCATCCCTGTGTTCATGTAGTTGCAATCTGTGCTTTCAGTCAGTTGTGATAGACATGTGTGGCCTGGCTTGGTGCCAAATTCCTGGTAGGCGAAAGCTAGAATTGTTGTTCAGATTTCCAAGGTAGACTCACTGTTTCACAGTAGTTCTGCCATTACCCAGTTAGTGAGTCAACTGCTTCCCAGAAGGGTATCATGTCTGTTTGTTGCCATGGCTTCCATTTCAGCAGCTTACAGGCTGTTGAACGCAGACATTCTGTGTTGTGGTCTGGGTGTTTGTTTGTATCTGTAAAGGATAGCGAAATATACATTTGTTTATACTAGTGCCTCTGATAAAGCCAAGGCTATTCAGTTCACTGACTACAGACACACTTGTGAACTCATCTGACCCCAGAGAAGCTGAAGACTGAGGGTAGACAGGGAAATGGACGTGTAACAGTGATTGGAGCGTCAGTGTTATAGTTCATATATGATAGCACCCCTCCCCATCTATGGCAGATCAGACTGGCTCACTGCACCTTGTGCGCCATGTTGTAAATCCCTGCTTTGGCCGTTATTTTTTAAATCTTTGAAGATATGAATTTCTACTTTCATGAGGTAGATGCAGTGGAGCTTTTTTTTAATGCTGTCAATTAACTTTTTTGTAAATCCAAGGAAGTCTTAGTTTCCCGTCAGATTTCTGGTTCACAAATAGACCATGCGTGGGACATAATTATTGTTATTTTTACAACTATTCCATGTATACAAATTACAGAGACCCTTTTGCTTGTGTGTAGATGTGTCATTAAATCACCAGTAGCCTTCCGACTGTACCATGTCTTACCTCAGTGGACCTTACAGTATCACATTAGTATAATATAGCTGGTTGAAAATCTTACAAATATAACATCATGTTTTTTTAATGCTGATGTAATACATGCTTGTGAACATAATAGTTGCCTGCTTGAGCTCATCAGATGCACATGGGTATTGTTGCTATTAACTACTGTTATGTCAAAGAGTTTTAAAACAGGACAGGTTGTAACAAAGGCCTCCAATAGGAGCACTGACATCACAGTGACTACTTTTTACCTGTGACAAGGCTGGCTAATAACCTCAGAATTGTGTGTTAGAATGGACTATTGTGGGTGTGAGTGTGTATATTTCTTAGAATAGGGTCATAGCTTTAAATATTATTTCATTGTTTTAGTGTGTCTGTTTCTGTGCTTGTGTGTGTCTACTGTACATTGTCACTACTGTCAGCAACTATCAACTTCAGAAAAGGATTTCTACATTTAAGTGTGATGAGATTTGTGCAGTAAAGGTATAATGAGGTATGGACCATGGTTGTTGGAGATGTGGTTTCCCAGTCAAAAAGTGGGTAGGCAGGCAGGGCATAGCAGAGCAAGGTTAAAACCACAGTCTTTGGATACAGCTGCCTCAGAGGGTGGGACTGGAGGTGGATGGTTGATGAGATTATTCATAAATTTTTATTCTTATTCTTTTGCTGAAAACTGTTCAGCGTACTGTATTAACAAAAATCATCATGCAAAAGCTTGTCCAGACCTGTTTATTTGAATGTGTTCCTCCACATTGTAGCACAGTAAAGCTTGGTAAAGCCAATGACATTGTGCTGTAGACCACGTGGTCACTGTGGTAACCATATAGCTCATGAGTCTGCTCTCCCATTGGTTTCCTGGAGGATGTGTCATTGTATGTAGAACAGCAGAATAGCTTGCTAACACTCCAGCCATCAGAAGATGTTGACTGATTGAAATAGTACTGTAGAAGGTTTTATTTATTTATTGTAGGAACTGTTAGTCCCCACATTTTCTACAGGGCATTTGTGAAAGTGCTTTATGAATAAATATTGTTTTTTTCCATACATGTATGTATTCTCACATTTCACATTTCTATTCTGTGTTCTTATCATGTTAATAAAATATGTTTCAATGCAATCCTCTTTGTAACTGATTTTTAAAAACATTACAGGACGTGCTTCACATTGACTACTTGTCTGGACAAACCCACTGGGCACAAACATCAATTCAACATCTAGTTTTGTAGTTGTCAACTAACGTGACTTCAACTTCAAATGAACGAAAATGTAAACCATGCCATTGGATTTCTCTTGAAGTGACATAGAAACAGCATTGATTCAAATCTAATTTAAAATTGTATTTGTCACATGCGCCAAATACAACAGGTGTAGACCTTACCGTGAAACGCTTACTTACAAGCCCTTAACCAACAATGCAGTTTTAAGAAAATATTTACTAAACAAACTAAATACTTTTTATTTAAAAAATGTAACACAATAAAATAACAAGGAGGCTATATACAGGGGGTATCAGTACAGAGTCGATGTTGTCACGAGAATTTTGTTCCCAACTTTCTAAAATTAACTTCTATTAAAACTGCTCTGTCTGTAACCAAAAGGTCGTAACGCTTTGGTTAAGATGAAACAGACAGAGACCCAGCTGCATTAGAACCAGGTCCTTTATTTAGAGAGCTCTGAATATCACACAATGTATGGAGCTTTTTATATCCCGGACCCACCCTGGAGTACGCCAGTAAGATGCTGACAAGTACAAAACACTTCTCTATTTTGCTACGTAGCTTCTTCCCTTGAGGCCCGACTACGCAACACAATGCAAGTAGTCTGGGTGACCATGTGATTAATTGTTTAGCAATCTTATGGCTTGGGGGTCGTAGCTGTTAAGGAGCCTTTTGGACCTAGACTTGGAGCTCCAGTACCCCTTGCCGTGCGTTAGCAGAGAGAACAGTCTATGACTTGGGTGACTGGAGTTGTTGACATTTTTTTGGGGGCCTTCTTCTGACACCGTCTAGTATATAGGTCCTTGATGGCAGGAAGCTTGGCCCCTTGATGTACTACCCTCTGTAGCGCCTTACAGGTCGGATGCCGAGCAGTTGCCATACCAGGCGGTGATGCAACCGTTCAGGATGCTCTCGATGGTGCAGCTGTAGAACTTTTTGAGGATCTGGGGACCCATGCCAAATATTTTCAGTCTCTCTTCACAACTTTCTTGGTGTGTTTGGACCATGATAGTTTGTTGGTGATGTGGACACCAAGGAACTTGAAGCTCTCGACCTGCTCCACTACAGCCCCGTCAATGAGAATGGGGGCGTGCTCGGTCCTCCTTTTCCTGTAGCCCACAATCATTTCCTTAGTCTTGGTTACGTTGAGGGATAGGTTGTTATTCTGGCACCACACGGGCCAGGTCTCTGACCTCCTCCCTATAGGCTGTCTCGTCGTTGTCGGTGATCAGGACTACCACTGTTGTGTCGTCTGCAAACTTAATGATGGTGTTGGAGTCGTGCCTGGCCATGCAGTCATGGGTGAACAGGGAGTACAGGAGGGGACTGAGCACGCACCCCTTGGGAGCTCCAGTGTTGAGGATCAGCGTGGCAGATGTGTTGCTACCTACCCTCACCACCTGGGGGCGGCCCGTCAGGAAGTCCAGGATCCAGTTGCAGAGGGAGGTGTTTAGTCCCAGGATCCTGAGCTTAGTGATGAGCTTTGAGGGTACTATGGTGTTGAACACTGAGCTGTAGTCAATGAATAGCATTCTCACGTGTTCCTTTTGTCCAAGTGGGAAAGGGCAGTGTGGAGTGCAATAGAGATTGCATCATCTGTGGATCTGTTAGGGCAGTATGCAAATTGGATTGGGTCTAGGATTTCTGGGATAATGGTGTTGATGTGAGCCATTACCAACCTTTTAAAGCACTTCATGGCTACGGACGTGAGTGCTACGGGTCTGTAGTCATTTAGGCAGGTTGCCTTTGTGTTCTTGGGCACAGGGACTATGGTGGTCTTCTTGAAACATGTTGGTATTACAGACTCAATCAGGGACATGTTGAAAATGTCAGTGAAGACACCTGCCAGTTGGTCAGCACATGCCCAGAGCACATGTCCTGGTAATCCGTCTGGCCCCGCAGCATTGTGTATGTTGACCTGTTTATAGGTCTTACTCCCATGGGCTACGGAGAGCGTAATCACACAGTCGTCTGGAACAGCTGATGCATGCCTCAGTGTTGCTTGCCTCGAAGCGAGCATAGAAGTGATTTAGCTAGTCTGGTAGGCGTGTGTCACTGGGCAGCTCGCGGCTGTGCTTCCCTTTGTAGTCTGTAATAGTGTGCCCCCGGTGATGCGTTGGGCAGACCGAACCATCCTCTGGAAAGCCCTGCAGTTGCGGGCGGTGCAGTTGCCGTACAAGGCAGTGATACAACCCGACAGAATGCTCTCAATTGTTCATCTGTAAAAGTTTGTGAGGGTCTTAGGGGCCGAGCCAAATTTCTTCAGCCTCCTGAGGTTGAAAAGGCGCTGTTGTGCCTATTTCACCACACTGTCTGTGTGGGTGGACCATTTCAGATTGTCAGTGATATGTACACCGAGGAACTTGAAGCTTTTCATCTTCACCACTGAGGTCCCATCAATGTGGATGGGGGGCGTGCTCCCTCTGCTGTTTCCTGAAGTCCTCGATCAGCTCCTTTGTTTTTTTGACGTTGAGGGAGAGGTTATTTTTCTGGCACCTCTCCGCCAGGGCCCTCACCTCCTCCCTGCAGGCTGTCTTGTCATTGTTGATAATCAGGCCTATTACTGTTGTGTCGTCTGCAAACTTTATGATTGACTTGGAGGCGTGCATGGTCAGGGAGTGAACAGGGAGTACAGGAGGGGGCTGAGCACGCACACTTGTGGAGCCCCTGTGTTGAGGATCAGCGAAGTGGAGGTGTTGTTTCCTACCTTCACCACCTGGGGGCAGCCCATCAGGAAGTCCAGGACCCAGTTGCACAGAGCGGGGTTCAGACCCAGGGCCCTGAGCTTAATGATGAGCTTGGAGGGTACTATGGTGTTGATGGGTGAGCTATAGTCAATGAACAGCATTCTGACGTAGTTATTCCTCTTGTTCAGATTTGATAGGGCAGTGTGCAGTGTGATGGTGATTGCATCGTCTGTGGATCTATTGGAGTGGTAAGCAAATTGAAGTGGGTCTAGGGTGTCAGGTAAGGTAGAGGTGATATGATCCTTAACTAGACTCTCAAAGCACTTCATGATGACAGAAGTGAGTGCTACAGTGCGATAGTAATTTATTTTAGTTACCTTTGTAACTCCAGCCAGCTGATCTGCGCATGCTCTGAGGATGCAGCTAGGGATGCCGTCTGGGCCCGCAGCGTTGCGAGGGTTAACAAGTTTAAAGTTTCCTTCTCATGTCGGCCATGGAGAAGGACAGCCCACAGTTCTTGGTAGCGGGCCGGATCGGTGGCACTGTGTTATCCTCAAAGCAGGCGAAAAAGGTGTTTAGCTTGTCCGGGAGCAAGACGTCGGTGTCCTCAACATGGCTGGTTTTCCCTTTGTAATCCGGGATTGTCTGTAGACCCTGACACATACGTCTCATGTCTGAGCCATTGAATTGCCACTCCACTTTGTCTCTGTACTGACATTTTGCCTGTTTGATTGCCTTACGGACGGAATAACTGGTTCGCGCTTTCAGTATTGCGTGAATGCTGCCATCTATCCACAGTTTCTGGTTTGGCTAGGTTTTAATAGTCACCATGGGAACAACATTCCCTATACTCTTGCTGATGAACTCAATCACTGTGTCCGTGTATACGTACATTTTATTCTCAGAGGCTACCCGGAATATATCCCAGTCCGCTAGGTCATAACAATCTTGAAGCAAGGATTCCGATTGGTCAGACCAGCGTTGAATAGACCTTAGCACAGGTACTTCCTGTTTGAAAAATGGAGTCGTGATCTGATTTGCCGGAAGGGAGGGTGGGGGAGGGCATTGTAGGCATCTCGAAAAGTTGAGTAGCAGTGGTGTAGTGTTTTTCCTAAGCGAGTACTACAGTCAATGTGTTGATAGAACTTCGGCAGCGTTTTCCTCAAATTTGCTTTGTTAAAATCCCCAGCTACAATAAATGCGGCCTGAGCATATGTGGAAAGTTCTTTGTTGTGAGTTTTCTTTATTACTCTGAGTGTTTATGTCACGACTTCAGCCGAAGTTGGTGCCTCTCCTTGTTCAGGCGGTGCTCGGCGGTCGGCGTCACCGGTCTTCTAGCCATCATCGATCAAATTTTTTTTCCATTTGTTTTGTCTTGTCTTCCCACACACCTGGTTTCAATCCCATTCATTATATGTTGTGTATTTAACGCTCTGGTTCCCACATGTCCTTGTCCGGAATTGTTTGATGTATAATGTTTGTTGCTCGTTTATTTACTGGTGTGTTACGGGTATTTTGAGCCCATGCACTCTCGTGCTATTTTGTACCGTTTTGGTTGTTTCATTAAACGACTACGGTTATTACCAAGTTTTGCTCTCCTGCGCCTGACTTCTCTGCCACCAATTAAGAAACCCTTACAGTTTAAGTCTCTGTAAAGCTCTTTTGTCTGTACTCTGCACTGTTTTCAGTTCTGAGCTCTCGCTGAGAGTAAAGGAAAGTACTCTGCAAGCTTACTACTGCAATTAATGTAGAGTATCTATTAGTGAGTAATTGTTACATTCGTTTTACCTGTTCTTATTTGGAATAATCAAATAAAGATGATAGACCATTGTGTATTTCTCTTACAAGACTCATAGTGGCGGGTGTGTTGTAACAGCCACTGGGGAGCCAGGTCCAGACAATCAGATTGAGCAAAAATACTTGTCAGTGTTCCCAATGGGACATTATTTGTATTTTTACCTAAACATGCAAACACCATCAGATGAAATTCATAGCAAGCAGTGTATTGGAATGACATTCAGATGAACTGGAATGACATTAACTCTCTTGGGATGGGTGGCCAAGAATAACTAACTGAAAGTCACATAAGCTATGAATATGACCACATTGAGACATTTGTCACTATGCTTCTATGGCCATATGCACCATGCCACCACCTACTTCATTTGTTAATTTAGCAAGACAGCCCATAATCCAGTGCCTTTATCACAGTCAACACTGTATTTTAGCTTTAATTAGCTACACAACTGCACATGTTTCTCACTGCCCCATGGCAAAATGTGTAGAATTGCAGGACATTAGCTTTAAAACATGCAACATTTTCTCTCAGCCTCATGGAAAAATGTGTAGAATTGCATGAGATTAGCTATAAAACAGCAAATTATTCTCATTGCCCCATGGCAAAATGTGTAGAATTGCAGGAAGTTTAATGTTTTCCCCCAAAATTTTCCACCCACCAACAAATTTCTGGCTACGCTTTTTTATGGATTAAAAAGATGGTTTAGTGCTCTGGAATCTTTAGAAATTGAGTGGAGTATAATGTATGTTCTTGCAATTCATCTGTAGCAAATTAAGTGTGTATACTGTCATTGTGTTTGATGCTTCAGGCTATACAATACTCTGGATGTCTTATATGACTTGGCATTGATGGATGTTGGTGTGAATGTTCAGAGGATGGCCACATTGGCCTTTGACATACTTCCTTTAGGATAGAGAATTCTTAATTTATAATTAATTAACACAACGTGCACTTGGTGAACTGCGCTTGTTGGCACAGTAGAGTTATGCAGGCACCATGCAGAAGCATGTATTACCAACCTTACACTTGAAGTTGCGTTCATGTGGTGCATGAAACTACTTGGTAATCTAAAGCATGGCATTGGGTGTTGCCTCCACATTTCACATGCAGGCCCTAACTGACCAAGGGCTGTCTTTCTGCCTTAACTACGGGTCTATGAGTCTCCTGAAGACAGCTCACACATTTTCCATCATTGTCACCCATTGAAGTGACGATGAACATGATGCTAAGCCTGTAAGAGAAGAAGTAGGCAAAAATAGGAGGTTATGCACGTGTTTTGCATTCAAGGAATTGTGGCCTAGGAGTGCAGGTAATCTTGCTAAGCATTCGAGAAAATTTGATAAACTGCATTAAATATGTTCCACACAATTATGACATGCCAATGCCAGTCACACAGGTCAATTATAGCAAAGAAGATGGGGCAAAAGGTATTAACATTGAAGTATTGAGTGATTTCACTGAAGTGCAGAAAGGCTATTTCATGTATGGGCACTGATAATCTCTATTTAATTGTTATAATTGAGTGTTATAACACCCTTTCTCAGGGCTGCATAGTGAGTGGGCAGGTGTACATTTCTAACCACATCAGCTGATTGGACTGTCTTCTCCATAACCCAATAACATAAAGACAGTTGGGAGGGAGGAAACAAATGTTGGATCAAGCTATTTGCCACACTGTGAGCTTGCTGATGAAACATTGCCTGCTGCACGTGAGGGGGAAATTAAATAGGGTTCAACAACAGCCACACAATATGGATTTCTCCAGATCAGGGACTGTTTTCTATCTCCCACTGTAGCCTCTGTTCTTCTGTTTCCCTCCCTCTCTCCTGCCATGATACTTTGTGCAAAGGTCTTTGTTGTGAGTTCTCTTTATTACTTGGAGTGCTTAAGTCTCTGTAAAGCTCTTGTGCGTTGTAACTTAGTCTGTAGTCTGCACATTATTCAGCACTGAGCTCTCGCTGAGAGTAAAGGAAAGTACTCTGCATTACAGAGCTTACTACTGTGTGGACTGTCTCTTTGTTTGGGTGACAATATAAGCAAGCAATATATGTAGGGAGTAACAATTACTCACTAACTTGTGAGCCTCTGTAATATGTTGCTTGCTGATATTGTCACCTAAACAAAGAGACAGTCCACACTGTAAGCTATGTAATGCACAGGGTCACGCTTTACATTAAGTTGCCATATTACTATGTAACTACACAGTAATAACTGTAGTAAAACATAGTAGTTATATAGGCATTACTATGTTTACGTGGTAATAGGGTTTAGCGTTACCAGTTACTACACAATTGAAACAAATACTGTGTAATTACACATCAACTTGCTGAAGTTTATTTCACATGTATAATTACTAATGTTATTACACATTTTCTTGTTTCACGATGTAACTAATGTTTTGTAATTACACATTTGAAAGTCACCTGTGAATTACAGTACCATGTTAACGGCAACAAAATTGTAACCTTGTTACATGTAGCTACACGGTGCCTCTACCATCAAATCCACAGGTAAACCCAGGGTTGATACCATCTTGATCTAATGATGTAAATCAATCAAATCAAATTGTATCGTATTTGTCACATGTGCCGAATACCACAGGTGTAGACCTTACTGTGAAATGCTTACTTATAGGCCCTTAACCAACAATGCAGTTTAAAGAAAAATAAGAGTTTAGAAAAATATTTACAAAATAATCTAAAGTAAAAAACGAAAGGAGCAACAATAAAATAACAATAACGAGGCTATATTCAGGGGGCACCGGTACAGAGTTAATGTGCGGGGGTGCAGGCTAGTCGAGGTAATTGAGGCAATATGTACATGTAGGTGGGGGTAAAGTGACTATGATTAGATAATAGATAATAAACAGAGAGTAACAGCAGTGTAAAAAAAGGGAGAGGTCAATGCAAATAGTCTGGGTAGCTATTAGATTAGCTGTTCAGCAGTCTTATGGCTTAGGAGTAGAAGCTATGAAGAAGCCTTTTGGACCTAGTGTTGACGCTCCGGTACCGCTTGCCGTGCTGTAGCAGAGAGAACAGTCGTGACTAGGGTGGCTGGAGTCTTTGACAATTTTTGGGGCCTTCCTCTGACACTGCCTGGTGTAGAGGTCCTGGTGTAGAGGTCCTGGATGGTATGAAGCTTGGCCACAGTGATGTACTGGGCAGGACGCACTACCCTCTGTAGTGCCTTACGGTCAGAGGCCGAGCTGTTGCCATACCAGGTGATGATGCAACCAGTCAGGATGCTCTCGATGGTGCAGCTGTATAACCTTTGATGATCTGAGGACCCCTTGCCAAATCTTTTCAGTCTCCTGAGGGGGAATAGGCATTGTCGTGCCCTTTTCACAACTGTCTTGGGGTGTTTGGACCATGATAGTTTGTGGTGATGTGGACACCAAGGAACTTGAAACTCTCAACCTGCTCCACTACAGCCCTGTCGATGAGAATTTTCCTGTAGTCCCTGTAGTCTACGATCATCTCCTTTGTCTTGATCACGTTTAGGGAGAGGTTGTTGTCTTGGCACCACACTTCCAGGTCTTTGACCTCCTCCCTATAGGATCTCTCATTGTTGTCGGTGATCAGGCCAACCACTGTTGTGTTGACGGCAAATTTAACGATGGTGTTGGAGTCTTGGCCACACAGACATGGGTGAACTTGGAGTATAGGAGAGGATTATGCACGTGCCCCGGAGGTGCCCCCGTGTTAAGGATCAGCATGGCAGATGTGTTGTTGCATACCCTTACCACTTGGGGGTGGCCCGTAGGAAGTCCAGGATCCAGTTGCAGAGGGAGGTGTTTAGTCCAAGGGTCCTTAGTGATGAGCTTTGTGGGCACTATGGTGTTGAACGCTGAGCTGTAGTCAATGAACAGCATTCTCACGTAGGTGTTCCTTTTGTTCAGGTGGGAAAGGGCACTGTTGAGTGCAATAGAGATTGCGTCATCTGTTGTTCTGTTGGGGCGGTATGCAAATTGGAGTGGTTCTAGCGTTTCTGGGATGATGGTGTTGATGTGAGCCATGACCAGAAGCTTCAAAGCTACAAACCTGAGTGCTACGGGTAGGTAGTCATTTAGGCAGGGTCTGCTTGAAACATATAGGTATTACAGACTCGGCCACGGACAGGTTGAAATTGTCAGTGAAGACACTTGCCAGTTGTTCAGCACATGCTTGGAGTACACCTCCTGGTAATCCATCTGGTCCTGTGGCCTATGTTGACCTGTTTAAAGGTCTTGCTCACATCATCTATGCCGAACGTGATCACACAGTCGTCAGGAACAGCTGGTGCTCTCATGCATGCTTCAGTGTTGCTGGCCTCGATGCGTGCATAGATGTAATTTAGCTTGTCTGGCAGGCTTATATCACTGGGCTTCTCGCGGCTGGGCT
Source organism: Brachymystax lenok tsinlingensis (assembly GCA_030435695.1). Lineage (NCBI taxonomy): Eukaryota > Metazoa > Chordata > Actinopteri > Salmoniformes > Salmonidae > Brachymystax > Brachymystax lenok. The sequence goes on along the minus strand of CM059793.1, from coordinate 21,622,988 downwards.
TCCCTTTGTAGTCTGTAATAGTTTTCAAGCCCTGCCACATCTGACGAGTGCCTGTGTAGTAGGATTCAATCTTAGTCCTGTATTTACGCTTTGCCAGTTTGATGGTTCGTTTGAAGGCATTAGCGGATTTCTTATAAGTGTCCGGGTTAGAGTCCCGCTCCTTGAAAGCGGCTGGTCTACCCTTTAGCTCAGTGCGGATGTTGCCTGTAATCCATGGATAGACTAGTAGTTGGTAACAACAATTGTAACAAGGCACACCTTGCCTTGCCACCTTGTTCAACTAATAAAGACATTGGCTGGAATCGAGGTTCTGCCTTCAGAAATCGAAAGAATGAACAACTAAGGAAGATTATTTCACCTCTCTCATTGACTGCCCAAATCCTGGTCTGGTCTGTCGAGTCTGCTTCGTGAACCGTTCCCAGAAATATCGCAATGTTGGGCCTCTAGGTTTAGAAACTCTGTAGCCCAGCATTCTTTTGCCTTCTTCTTATTATTCTTTTGATTTGAATGTGAAAACATTGAATGTCAGTAGTGAAATAGTGAACAAAAAGGTTAATTTCAATGTTTCGTGAGATTTTTTTGACAATATTTTAGAAGGTTGAGGTCATCAGGAGGTAACAACACACAGACCTCTCACCTCTCACACTCGCCTCTGCAGCCAAATTACAATAACTATAGTAATTACAGTAATTACACAATCCTTGTTCCAATTGTGTAATAACTGATACAGGTAAAACACTATCAGCATGTAATTCCATAGTAATAACTATGCAACGACTATGTTGTTACTATGTTGTTACTACAGTTATTACTGTGTTGTTACATAGTAATAGAGGCAACTTTTCATATACAAAAAAATAGGGGTTAGATCAGCTTTAATATTGCAGATAGATTGTGGCTTCCATCAACGCAATTGTGTGCATAATTTCCAATCCCCCATATATATTTTTTGCAAATACAGTTGAAGTCAGAAGTTTACATACACTTAGGTTGGAGTCATTAAAACTCGTTTTTCAACTACTCCACACATTTCTTGTTGACAAACTATAGTTTTGTCGGTTAGGACTTCTACTTTGTGCATGACACAAGTAATTTTTCCAACAATTGTTTACAGAGATTATTTCACTTATAATTCACTGTATCACAATTCCAGTGGATCAGAAGTGTCCATACACTAAGTTGACTGTGCATTAAACAGCTTGGAAAATTCCATAAAATGAAGTCATGGCTTTAGAAGCTTCTGTTAGGCTAACTGATATAATTTGAGTCAATTGGAGGTGTACCTGTGGATGCATTTCAAGGCCTACCTTCAAACTCAGTGCCTCTTTACTTGACATCATGGGAACATCAAAAGAAATCAGCCTCAGACCTCAGAAAAAAATTGTAGACCTCCACAAGTCTGGTTCATCATTGGGAGCAATTTCCAAACGCCTGAAGGTACCACGTTCATCTGTACAAACAATAGTACGCAAGTATAAACACCATGGGACCACGCAGCCGCCATACCGCTCAGGAAGGAGAAGCGTTCTGTCTCCTAGAGATGAATGTACTTTGGTGCGAAAAGTGCAAATAAATCCCAGAACAACAGCACCAGACCGTGTGAAGATGCTGGAGGAAACAGGTACAAAAGTATCTATATTCACAATAAAACAAGTCCTATATCGACATTACCTGAAAGGCCGCTCAGCAAGGAAGAAACCACGGCTCCAAAACCGCCATAAAAAAGACAGACTACGGTTTGCAACTGCACATGGAGACAAAGATCGTACTTTTTTGAGAAATGTCCTCTGGTCTGATGAAGCAAAAATAGAACTGTTTGGCCATAATGGCCATCGTTATGTTTGGAGGAAAAAGGGGGAGGCTTGCAAGCCGAATACCGAGGGTGGCAGCATCATGTTGTGGGGGTGCTTTGCTGGAGGAGGGACTGGTGCACTTCACAAAATAGATGGCATCATGAGAAAGTAAAATTATGTGGATATATTGAAGCAACATCTCAAGACATCAAGAAAATATATATTGAGTTTAACCATAATATTTGTTGTAATATATGTTTTGAATTTTCTGGTGGATTAAACTGAAATTGCAACCAACTTTCCATGGTTTGTTTAAAAATAGCAGTATTTTGGAGCTTTAAAATAACAGAAAGAGAGAGGTTGTAATCTGAATAAAGGGAAAAATAGAGACAACTTAATGTTGTTACCCATACCGGTATTTGAAAAAATCTAATAAATATGATAAACCATTATGTAGTTCTCTTAAAAGACAAGAGATGCGTTGTGCATTTAAAAAGTTGTTTAGTGCTCTGGAATCTTTGGAAATTCAGTAGAGTGGATTCGATGTTCTTGCAATTAAACTGTAACAGATAAAACATGGGTGGTGTATACTGCCCTACAAAGCAAAATAGAGGTAACTGCACATTTGGTAGAAAATGTGTTATTGACATTTTTTATAAGTTAAAAACATGTTTTATCATGTGGAGAAATATCCTGCCTCCACTGTGTTGTTTTGGAGAAAAGGTTACAATGAAACCAAGGAAAAAAACAGTTACTGCCATCACTCACTTCAGTTACTGCCTTTTACCTTGGTTTCACCAGAGCTTTGGGCTGCAGTTACTATGGTTTACCATTATATTATTTATTGTTGTTTGCTGATTCAAGTGTCAAACTATATAACACTGTATAACGCAAGTTTTGTAAAAAAAAAACTGTCATAATGGAAATGTATTCCAGTGGGTGTACCAAGCAAGAAGGCAGCAACTGCTGGGTCAAAGTTAATGTCAGAGGGTCAATAGGAATAAAAAAGTAACCTCATAGTAAAACAACAGATAACCACCTTTCCAGTGATTGGACTACAATTAATTTGGCTGTAAATGTATCAACGTTGAAGTCCTTTTTCTCAGTTTAAATCAATGAGCAGTTACTGCTCTTTTACTTGGTAGGGCAGTATACTGTTGTTGTGTTTGATGCTTCAGGCTTTACAATTAATACTCTGGATGTCTTATATGACTTGGCATTGATGGATTTTGGTGTGAATGTTCAGAAGATGGCCACATTGGCCTTTGCCACACTTAATTTATAATAAGGTACAACATGTACCTGGTGAAATGGGCTTGTTGGAAATGGCATGGTGGAGTTTTGCAGGCATCAAGTTGATCCATGTGTTCCCAACCTTGAAGTTACTTGGAAATCTAAAGCATGGAATTGGGGGTTGTCGCCACATTTCACATCCAGGCCCTAGTTGTCTCTCTGCCCCTACTGACCAAGGGTCTCTCCACCATTGTCACACATTGAAGTGATGATGAACATGATGCTAAGCCTGTAAGATAGAAAATAGCTCAAAATATGAGTGTATATGTGTATTGCATTAAAGCAATTGTGGCCTACAAGTGCAGGTTATCTTGCTAAGCATTCACGTGACATCGGAGCAATGAGTTTGCATTCCTAGTAGTTCGAGAAAATGTGATAAACTGGATTAAATATGTTACATGCAATTATGACATGCCAATGCCAGTCACACAGGTCAGCAAAGAGAGCAAAGAAGACATTGAAGCATTTCTCATTAGAGTGCATAGAGTGAATTCACTGAAGTGCAATAGAGGTTATTCCATGTACATACTATACAGTGTGTCCATACTGATAATCTCTCTTTAATTGTTATAATTGATTGTTATAACACCCTTTCTCAGGGCTGTATATTGAGTGGGGACCTGCGCTGATCAGTTGATTGGACTGTCTTCTTCATAACCCAACAGCACGAAGACAGTTGGGAGGGAGGAAACAATTGTAGGATCAAGCTCTTTTCCACACTGTTAGCTTGCTGGTGAAACGTTGCCTGCTGCACGTGAGGGGGAAATGAGATAGGGTTCAACAATAGCCACCCAATATTGACTCTGCAGGAAGGGGATTGTCACAAGTGTGAGGTGCAGAAAGAGTTGCTCTGATTTTCACTTTCCTGTGTCAACACAAACAGAGAGTGCTCTGGGGATCAAACATTGTCTGTTTACTAGGCTTTGTTACAGTCTGTTGTTGAGCTCTGTTGTTGGGCTGGTTTGAAGGGGAGACAGAGGAGGAGGCCAGTCCCAGTTCCAGTCCCAGTGCACCAGGAGTCTTCCTGAGATCTGGGGTTGAACTGCAACTGACTGATACTGAGAGGCGTTTCTTATTTTGTTACTTTCTCTCCTCCTCTCCCGTATGTAAACTCCAGCACAATATTTCCTCTGAGGAACACCCAGTGGGCAGAATTGTCAGGTGCTACAGTCATATCCAACAATATACTCTCATAATTTAACCTGCCTTGCTCATCACACAAGAACAAGGCAATCTTTCTGGACGCAATTAATGAACACCATTAGACTTGAAAGGGGTGGCTGTCATCATAAGACGAGTGTGTGTGTGTATGGAAGGGAGAGAAAGTGATATTGTTTAGATGAGTAATTGAGCGTGAGCACCTCTTACCTTGTGTCTGGGCAACAAGGCAATAGCAGGTAATTTCCTCTGTGTGTATGGGTCTATATGCGATAACATTCATATTTAAGAAATGGAACAGTTATCATGTCAGATAACACTATCACTTCTGATCTCCCCTCTTTATTCCAGCCCCTTCCCCTCAGTCATGGCCAGATAAATGAGCTTGTTAGCTCTGAAAGGACAGATACCAAGGACCAGCGCTGATCTATTGACGCAGGTCGTGCTGACTCATATGTGCGTGTGTGAGCACAATTATTCTCAACCACCGTCACTCTCACTTGTCGCAAACAAACACTCAAACAGAGGAAACTAGCTATTTGAATCTGAAACAACAAGTTAATGGAAACACTGATGGTTTGCAAAGCAGATTTCTGCCCATCTTCATTGGAGGAGACAGGGGAGGCATGGAGAACAGTATCCCTCCCAAGGGCACCCACAGGGCATGGAGAGTGGAGCATGTGATGAAATGTGTGACTACCATAGTTCCACAGACAGAAACGTTTCCACATACTCACTCATACACATCCATCCCACACACACTTACAAAAAAACCTTGGAGCTAACACACATCCACTCTGAGCACAAACACTCTCTCACACAAATCTCACAATGTCGCCTTCACAGCAATCAGTTATGTGGTCTATTGGGCAGCAAAGGGGAAAGAATATTCACTTACTTTTTTATAATATTTTAAAAAGGGGTTTACAAGTTACTTGAAATGGATTAATGGACAGTCATATATGTTTATTGAATGATTTCAAAAATCTTGGTGCAAAGGAGCTTTACCTACCTAGCCTGAACTATCATTACAGGTTTGTCGTCCCCATAACATTCATAGTTTCATTACTTGTGCTGCCGCACTGTGCCAGTTTAGTGTACTGCATCAAATAATGCCAGGTCAACTTCATATATGTGTTAAAGTAATGTGTCACATAACGCATTGTGATAGTGTTATCACATCATATTACATTATCACACATACATCACCACGACTTCATCACATAACACACAGAGACACAGCCATGGTCACACAGACACAGTGGCAGTTGTAATAGATGGCAAATCCAGGGGCCTCCTACATTCAGTCCATTCAGACTGCCACAGAGGAAATTCCAAGAAGATTCTGATTGTTTCAATTTTCGCTGGGCCTAGGGAGACATCTTTATATCCTCCACACAAACATTGGATCTACAGTTTTTGTGTGTCTCTCTGTGTGTGTTGTTCATACATACCCTACCTTAGTGTTACTTTCTATGTCTCTAGATATTGTGTTTCTAAGTCGGAAACAGGAGGGGGACATACACTACATGACCAAAAGTGTGGACACCTGCTCGAACATCTCAGTCCAAAATCATGGGCCTTAATATGGAGTTGATCCCCTTTGTTGCTACAACAGCCTCCACTCTTCTGGAAAGGCTTTGTTGGAACATTGCTGCGGGGACTTGCTTCCATTCAGTCACAAGAGCATTAATGAGGTTGGACACTGATGTTGGGGGATTAGGCCTGGCTCGCAGTCAGTGTTCCAATTCATCCCGAAGGTGTTTGATGGGGTTGACATCAGGGCTCTGTGCAGGCCTGTCAAGTTCTTCCACATCGATCTCAACAAACCATTTCTGTATGGACCTTGCTTTGTGCATGTGGGCATTGTCATGCTGAAACAGAAAATGGCCTTCCCCAAACTGTTGGCACAAAGTTGGAAACACAGAATTGTTTAGAATGTAGTTGTATGCTGTAGCGTTAAGATTTCCCTTCACTGGAACAAAGGGGCCTAGCCCAAATCATTAAAAACAGCCCCAGACCAATATTCCTCCTCCACCAAACTTTACAGGTGGCACTACGCATTTGGGCCGGTAGTGTTCTCCTGGCATCTGCCAAACCCAGATTTGTCGGTCGGACTGCCAGGTGGTGAAGTGCAATTCATCACTCCAGAGAACAAGTTTCCACTGCTCCAGAGTCCAATGGCGGCCGACGCTTGCATTGCGCATGGTGATCTTAGGCTTGTGTGCGGCTGCTCGGCCATGGAAACCCGTTTCATGAAGCTCCCGATGAACTTGGTAGTGAGTGTTGCAACCGAGGACAGATGATTTTAACGCCCTACGAGCTTCAGCACTCGGCGGTCCCGTTCTGTGAGTTTGTGTGGCCCACCACTTTGCGGCTGAGCCGTTGTTGCTCCTAGACGTTTAAACTTCACAATAACAGCACCTACAGTTGTCTGGGACAGCTCTAGCAGGGCAGAAATTTGACTAGCTGATTTGTTGGAAGGGTGGCATGCTATGACAGTGCCACGTTGAAAGTCACTGAGTTCAGTAAGGCCATTCTACTGCGAATATTTGTATATGGCGATTGCATGGCTGTGCGCTCGATTTTATACAGTGGGGCAAAAAAGTATTTAGTCAGCCACCAATTGTGCAAATTCTCCAACTTAAAAAGATGAGAGAGGCCTGTAATTTTCATCATAGGTACACTTCAACTATGACAGACAAAATGAGGAAACAAAATCCAGAAAATCACATTGTAGAATTTTTAATGAATTTATTTGCAAATTATGGTGGAAAATAAGTATTTGGTCACATACAAACAAGCAAGATTTCTGGCTCTCACAGACCTGTAACTTCTTCTTTAAGAGGCTCCTCTGTCCTCCACTCGTTACCTGTATTAATGGCACGTGTTTGAACTTGTTATCAGTATAAAGACACCTGTCCACAACCTCAAACAGTCACACTCCAAACTCCACTATGGCCAAGACCAAAGAGCTGTCAAAGGACACCAGAAACAAAATTGTAGACCTGCACCAGGTTGGGAAGACTGAATCTGCAATAGGTAAGCAGCTTGGTTTGAAGAAATCAACTGTGGGAGCAATTATTAGGAAATGGAAGACATACAAGACCACTGATAATCTTCCTCGATCTGGGGCTCCACGCAAGATCTCACCCGTGGGGTCAAAATGATCACAAGAACGGTGAGCAAAAATCCCAGAACCACACGGGGACCTAGTGAATGACCTGCAGAGAGCTGGGACCAAAGTAACAAAGCCTACCATCAGTAACACACTACGCCGCCAGGGACTCAAATCCTGCAGTGCCAGACGTGTCCCCCTGCTTAAGCCAGTACATGTTCAGGCCCGTCTGAAGTTTGCTAGAGAGCATTTGGATGATCCAGATGAGGATTGGGAGAATGTCATATGGTCAGATGAAACCAAAATAGAACTTTTTGGTAAAAACTCAACTCATCATGTTTGGAGGACAAAGAATGCTGAGTTGCATCCAAAGAACACCATACCTACTGTGAAGCATGGGGGTGGAAATATCATGCTTTGGGGCTGTTTTTCTGCAAAGGGACCAGGACGACTGATCCGTGTAAAGGAAAGAATGAATGGGGCCATGTATCGTGAGATTTTGAGTGAAAACCTCCTTCCATCAGCAAGGGCATTGAAGATGAAACGTGGCTGGGTCTTTCAGCATGACAATGATCCCAAACACACCGCCCGGGCAACGAAGGAGTGGCTTCGTAAGAAGCATTTCAAGGTCTTGGAGTGGCCTAGCCAGTCTCCAGATCTCAACACCATAGAAAATCTTTGAAAGTCTGTGTTGCCCAGCGACAGCCCCAAAACATCACTGCTCTAGAGGAGATCTGCATGGAGGAATGGGCCAAAATACCAGCAACAGTGTGTGAAAACCTTGTGAAGACTTACAGAAAACGTTTGACCTCTGTCATTGCCAACAAAGGGTATATAACAAAGTATTGAGATAAACTTTTGTTATTGACCAAATACTTATTTTCCACCATAATTTGCAAATAAATAAATTAAAAATCCTACAATGTGATTTTCTGGATTTCTTTTTCTCATTTTGTCTGTCATAGTTGAAGTGTACCTATGATGAAAATTACAGGCCTCTCTCATCTTTTTAAGTTGGAGAACTTGCACAATTGGTGGCTGACTAAATACTTTCCCCCCCCACTGTACATCTGTCAGCAACGAGTGTGGCTGAAATAGCCGTATCCACAAATTTGAAGGGGTGTCCACATACATTTGTACATGTAGTGTACATCACGAGTGCGGCTGACCGGATGTGGCCATAACCTTGACCTTGTCCTCTGCTCTCCTCTACTGGTGATGAATGTCATGTAATGCTAGTGGTTACTGTGGTGCTAGCTGAGCTGATGTCTCTCACTCTGATATACAAGTCGATTCTACTGTATTGAGATATGTAGATCCTCATGATCAAGGCCCACTATTCTCCTGGCCAACTGATCTTCACCACTTGACCCTATGCCATAAATAGGGCCAGGAAATGTTCCTGACCATGTGTTGCCTGAGAGTTCATGTGACTAGTCAAATGTCCTGTCGCTTTTTGCCTGGTGCTTTACCCTTCAAGAGAACAAACATTATTGATAACGTGAATGTGGCCAATCTTATGTGACCAACCTACCCATCAGCTATATTCAACACGGATGCTGACACACTGACCATGTCTCATAAAGTGGTGGTCCTTGCCATCTGGGATACTTGGGACGTTCAAGTCTGACATCACCCCACTGAAGTTGACATTTAAAATGGTTAAGGTTAGGTAAGGGTAAGGGTAAGGGTAAGGGTAAGGGTAAGGGTAAGGGTAAGGGTAAGGGTAAGGGGAAGGGGAAGGGGAAGGGAAAGGGGAAGGGGAAGGGAAAGGGGAAGGGGAAGGGGAAGGGGAAGGGTTATGGTTATGGTTAAGGTTAGGGTATGGGTAGGGGTTAAGGTTAAGGTTAAGGTTAGGGTTAGGGTTAGGGTTAGTGTTTAGGGTAGGGATGTCCCAAGGTTCCCCAATAGCACTACATTTAAGGTGATGGTCCCAGAATATTTGTTTTAACTGTTACACTTCAATGATACAACTGTAGACCAGGGCATGACTCAAAGGGAAAGCAAGGAAATCAGCAGTGGCCAAAAACACTATCAAGATTAGCTTCCCAATTAGACGGTTGGTGTGAGAACTTTCATGGTGCACATCGTCTATGCTTGTCACAGGTTTTCCACAGTCAACGGATGTTTCTCTCATCTGCAGTAATGTTACATTCCACACCCCCAAGAGGAATATGGAGTCTACGTGAGTGATTTGGACTCCACTCCTGATGAGCTTAATTAATAATATTACAACATGGAAGAGATGTGTGCTTTCTAAGAGTTTGAACTTGAGCATACTTCTTTTCAATGTCAGAAACAAAACATCTTAGGGGAGAGTGGGGTAATTTGAGCCAAAGGGGTAAGTTGAGCCACCCTTGTTTCTAGGAAACCATACACAAAATGAGTAATTTGACCAAATATTTAGGAAGATATTATCATTTTATGGAGTCTGTGAAGGAAGAAACCACATCGAAAAAGTGGTAAGCAAATTAGGTAAAAGAAAACGATTTTCAACAAGTTAAATGAATTATTGTGTTAGAAGTTTCATGATGCTTGTACTTGATTTAGACTTTGATTAGAACCCCCATTAACCGACACCAATGGCGACAGCTAGTCTTACTGGGGTCAGACACATAATGAAAAACACATTACAGACAAAAGACCTTGCATACATTTAAAAACATTAGCATGTAGTGTGCGTGTGTGTGTGCATCTATCAGTTACACATACATGTCAGTACATACACAAAAAAAGTAGGTCACATATCTAAACCAAAGTAAATACATTTTTATTGTTTTATACATCAGTTGGGGTCTCTATAAGTTTCAATATGAGATCCTAAACCAGCATGAAAGAGCATCCTTGTAGCTGTGTGGGCTAATAGTCTAAATGTTTGCCTTGGGGTAAGTTGAGCCAATGGCTATGGGGTAAGTTGAGCCAATGACAAGTTGACCAAATTGAAGGGTTTTCTTCCCAGGCGTAATACAAGGCATTATCGCTGAGATATGAGGTAACAACAGGGCCTATGTTAAAAGTGTTTAAAATAGTACAATGTATTTGTTAGGTGTAAAGTCTGTTAAAATATTAAATGATTAAAAGACAAAAAGCAATTGTGATTATGTTGAATTGTGTTTGGGAAATAAAGATAGACTTGATTTTTAAAAGGTATTGGCAATATTTTATTAAATATAGAAATGTGTAGGCGGCTTAACTTACTCTGTCCAGTGACTCAACTTATCCCATACCCGGGGTTCAACTTACCCCTCTCTCTCCTACATGCAAGTTTAAACATTTTTATTTTAATAAACTGGACTCATTGCTTACTGTCCTTCCAATGGTCTGCAGAAATACCTTTTCCAGATTGATATCCCTTTAATTAGGCCTAACAATAATGTTTATTGCCCATATTCCCAGAACTCTAAAACTTGCTTATTGATGTGTTATTCTTCCAGTCCAACGGATGGCGCTTTTGTATATAAAGATGATCTATTATATTGACTATGATGCTTTGTGTTTTAAATTATTCCCCAGCTGTTCCAAATGGGACGGGAAAAGAGTGTGGAGGGTTGATAATTGGGGAAAGTAGGGTGAGGGGGTTTGAAAATCTAAGTCGCAGAGGACCCCTCACTCCCCTCCCTCTTAAGTTACAAGGGGGTCACCCTATGCTAGGGGCTTGACATGTCCCAAACATACAGGTCTCTAAGCTGGATTGCTGAATGATTATGTATTTATTTCTCTGTGTCATACCACACATTACTGTCACGACTCCCACGACTCTTCTTGTTCGGGCGGTTTTCGTCGGTCGACGTCACCGGTCTTCTAGCCATCGTCGAATCATTTTTCATGTTGCATTTGTTTTGTCTTTGTTTTACACACCTGGTTCCAATTCCATAATTACATATTCATTATTTAACCCTCTGTTTTGCCCATGTTTGGTGTGCGTGGTTGTTTTTTGTAGGGTTTTGGTTATGTTTATGGCTGGCATTATTTTGCTCGTTTGTTTTTTGGGCGCATTGGATTTGTTATCCTGTTCTCCCATATTTGATTAAATATGTTGTTCACTCATCTATCCTGCGCCTGACTTTTCACCAGCTACACACACCAGCCTGACAATTACATGCTTCCAGATGATAATACCGACCTTCTTTTAATGCCCTACAATTATTTATTTAAAAAAAAAAAAAATCTCCAGCTTCAGTGATTTTTGCAATTTGTTCCAGTATTCTTAACCCACATTGTGTGCCTCTAGGTAACCTTGTCGCTTGTTTATGCTGCGTTCGTAACCAAGTGTGAAGTGGGAATTTACCACAAATGACTTGGAAAAATCCACTCAAATGGCCTTCCAACTGATAATTACTAGTGGGAAACTTGTCTATCATCCCTGAGCTCCGAATTCTATATCAAATCTCCCATTCCTCTCAAATTGTTTTGAAAAAGCTGTTGCTCAGCATCTCACTGCCTTCCTGAAGCCAAATAATGTACACAAAACGCTCCAGTTTGGTTTTAGACCCCATCATAGTACTGAGACTCCACTCGTAAAGGTGGTAAATTACCTTTTAATGGCATCAGACCCAAGGCTCTAAGTCTGTCCTTGTGCTCCTAGACCTTAGTGCTGCTTTTGACACGGTCGATCACCAAATTCTTTTTGGAGAGATTGGAAACCCAAGTTCTTACTTGTTTAGATCTTATCTGTCAGAAAGTTATCAGTTTGTCTCTTTGTATGGTTTTTCCTCTGACAAATCCATGGTAAGTTTTGGTGTTCCTCAAGGTTCTGTTTTAGGAACAGTATTTTTGACACTATATGCTACCTCTTGGTGATGTCATATGGAAACACAATGTCAACTTTCACTGCTATGCAGACGACACACAGCTGTACATTTTGATGAAAAAGGGTGAAGCCACAAAATTGCCTACCTTGGAACCCTGTGTTTCAGACATAAGGAAGAGGATGGCGGCAAATTTTTTACTTTTAAACAGAGATGCTAGTTCTAGGTCCCAAGAAACAATGAGATCTTCTGTTTGATCAGACAATTAATCTCTAGAGTTGTACAGTCTTTTCAAATAAAACTGTGAAGGACCTTGGCATTAATATGAACCCTGATGTCTCTTTTGATGAACATATCAAAAATATTTAAAGAGCAGCTTTTTCCGTCTTAGTAACATCGCAAAATCTGAAACTTTTTGTCTAAAAATGATGCAGAAAAGCTACTTTTGTCACTTCAAGATTAGACTACTGCAATGCTCTACTCTCCGACTACCCGGATAAAGCACTAAATAAACTTCAGCAAATGCTAAATACAGCTGCTAAAATTTTGACTACAACCAAAACATTCAATCACATTACTCCAGTGCTAGCCTCTCTACACTGGCTTCCTGTTAAGACTAGGCCTGATTTCAAGGTGTTACTGCTAACCTACAAACCATTACATGGACTTGCTCCTACCTATCTCTTCGATTTAGTCCTGCCGTACATACCTACACGTACGCTATGGTCACAAGATGCAGGCCTCCTTATTGTTCCTAGAATTTCTAAGCAAACAGCTGGAGGCAGGGCTTTCTGTCCTATAGAGCTACATTTTTATGGAATGGTAAGTCGATCCATGTAACAGACGCAGACTCGGTCTCAACCTTTAAGTCTTTACTGAAGACATTCATAGATGACCAGCCGGGTCAAATAATAATCACAGTGGTTATAGATGGTGCATCAGGTCAGTACCTCAGGAGTAAATGTCAGTTGGCTTTTCATAACCGAGCATTCAGAGGTCAAGACAGCAGGTGCGGTAGAGAGAGAGGGTGGGGGTAAGAGAGGGTTGAAACAACAGGTCCGGGATAGGGTAGCACAGTCTTTACTGGTGTCCTGTTTGATCTCATGTCTTCAGCAGGTCCCATGATTGAGTGTAGTCTGGCCCAGGGTGCAAAAGTGAACGGCAAGGCACCGGAATGACAAACCACACTTGCTGTCTCTGCCTGGCCAGCTCCCTCTTTCCACTGGGATTCTCTGCCTCTGACCCTATTACAGTCACTGGCTTGCTAGTGCTCTCCCATGCCATCCATGGGAGGGTGCATCACTTCTTAGCAGGCTTTTTCAATAAACACGCCTTGAATGGTTTGAGTCACTGACGATCTTCCTGTCCGCTCTTGGGCTCATGTGGTGGGGAGATTTTTGTGGGCTATACTCTGCCTTGTGTTAGCGTAGTACATTTGTGGTCTGTTGATATCCCTCTGGTGGAGTGGGGGCTGTGCTTTGGCAAAGTGGGTGGGGTTATACCCTGCCTGGTTGGCCCTGTCCGGGGGTATCGTCCCCCGACCCCCCCTGTCTGAGTCCCCAGTATCTATGCTGCAATAGTCTATGTGCCAGGGGGCAAGGGTTAGTCTGTCCTATCTGGTGTTTTTCTCCTGTCTTTTAAGTATTCTCCCTCTAATTCCCCATCTCTCTCTTTCGCTCTCTCTTTCTTCCCTCCTGGAGGACTTGAGACCTAGGACCATGCCTCATGACTATATGGCCTGGTGACTGTCCCTGTCCCCAGTTCCCACTTGGTTATGAACACAGCACTAGGGTGGATAACGTAGTGGAACTGGAAGAGGGCTGGGCCATAAATATCCTTGCGCCAGAGAACTCTAGCTAGTCAACTGGCAAGCTACCTTGTTGGTAGCATAGAGATACTGCTGGTCAGTAGCCCCTCTCCTATCAAGCTTCCTGTGCTGACTTGAAGCAGAGAACCGTTGAGAAACTGCCGGACAACAACAGTTTTTCACAGGATGATGACAGCCAATTAGAACGTGGCAAGTTAGTGAGGAGTGTGATTGGGGATGGGAAACGGTGTGGAGAAGATGGCGGAAGCTGAGATGGAGCTTGAATCGAATGGTGGTGAAAATAAGGATGAAAGACTCAGTCCACGCATTTCAAGGCTGTGTTGAGAATGACTCATCAATGACCCAAGCCCAGCTCAGACAATCACTACCATTGTGTCGCTGAGTTGTCGTAGTGCTGCTGAAAATGTACATTGTCCCAGAGGTGTTGGCAGACATAATGTAAGTAATTTAATGTATGTCCCTCTAACTGCCCTGAATGCCTCTGTTGATCCTACAGCTATTGAATGCAGTAATCATGTGCCTATGAACCAGAGTTATACTGTTAGCACTGAGGTGGTGTGCCCTAGTAAGAAGTCCATTGTGGTCACCTCACCCTGCAGCTTAAACATAAATAACATTGTCATGTCTACTTCTGTTAAGCTTCCAAGTAAAAGCAATAAAAACAATCAAGCACACCAGAAAAGTGCTAAAAATAGCCCACATTTACATATGTAGCCTAAGAAACAAGGTTCATGAAATCAATAATTTGCTAGTAACAGATGACATTCATCTCTGAAACTCACTTAGATAATAACTTTGATGATACAGTGGTAGCAATACATGGTTATAACATCTACAGAAAATACAGAAATGCCAATGGGGGCGCTGTTGCATTCTATATTCAGAACCACATTTCTGTAAAGCTTAGAGAGTTTCTCATGTTAAATACTGTTGAAGTAACATAGCTACAGGTTCATCTGCCTCACTTAAAGCCCATTCTTGTGAGAAGCTGCTATAGACCACCAAGTACTAACAGTCAGTATCTGGTTAATATGTGTGAAATGCCTGATAATGTATGTGATATCATCAGAGGTATATTTTCTGGGTGATTTCAATATTGACTGGCTTTCATAAAGCTGCCCACTCAAGAAAAACTTAAAACCGTAACCAGTGCCTGCAACCTGGTTCAGGTTATCAGTCAACCTACCAGGGTAGTTGCAAACAGCACAGGAATTAAATCATCAACACGTATTGATCGCATCTTTACTAATGCTGCCGAAATTTGCTTTAAAGCAGTATCCAATGATAATACCAGATGATAATACCGACCTTCTTTTAATGCCCTACAATTATTTATTTAAAAAAAAAAAAAATCTCCAGCTTCAGTGATTTTTGCAATTTGTTCCAGTATTCTTAACCCACATTGTGTGCCTCTAGGTAACCTTGTCGCTTGTTTATGCTGCGTTCGTAACCAAGTGTGAAGTGGGAATTTACCACAAATGACTTGGAAAAATCCACTCAAATGGCCTTCCAACTGATAATTACTAGTGGGAAACTTGTCTATCATCCCTGAGCTCCGAATTCTATATCAAATCTCCCATTCCTCTCAAATTGTTTTGAAAAAGCTGTTGCTCAGCATCTCACTGCCTTCCTGAAGCCAAATAATGTACACAAAACGCTCCAGTTTGGTTTTAGACCCCATCATAGTACTGAGACTCCACTCGTAAAGGTGGTAAATTACCTTTTAATGGCATCAGACCCAAGGCTCTAAGTCTGTCCTTGTGCTCCTAGACCTTAGTGCTGCTTTTGACACGGTCGATCACCAAATTCTTTTTGGAGAGATTGGAAACCCAAGTTCTTACTTGTTTAGATCTTATCTGTCAGAAAGTTATCAGTTTGTCTCTTTGTATGGTTTTTCCTCTGACAAATCCATGGTAAGTTTTGGTGTTCCTCAAGGTTCTGTTTTAGGAACAGTATTTTTGACACTATATGCTACCTCTTGGTGATGTCATATGGAAACACAATGTCAACTTTCACTGCTATGCAGACGACACACAGCTGTACATTTTGATGAAAAAGGGTGAAGCCACAAAATTGCCTACCTTGGAACCCTGTGTTTCAGACATAAGGAAGAGGATGGCGGCAAATTTTTTACTTTTAAACAGAGATGCTAGTTCTAGGTCCCAAGAAACAATGAGATCTTCTGTTTGATCAGACAATTAATCTCTAGAGTTGTACAGTCTTTTCAAATAAAACTGTGAAGGACCTTGGCATTAATATGAACCCTGATGTCTCTTTTGATGAACATATCAAAAATATTTAAAGAGCAGCTTTTTTCCGTCTTAGTAACATCGCAAAAATCTGAAACTTTTTGTCTAAAAATGATGCAGAAAAGCTACTTTTGTCACTTCAAGATTAGACTACTGCAATGCTCTACTCTCCGACTACCCGGATAAAGCACTAAATAAACTTCAGCAAATGCTAAATACAGCTGCTAAAATTTTGACTACAACCAAAACATTCAATCACATTACTCCAGTGCTAGCCTCTCTACACTGGCTTCCTGTTAAGACTAGGCCTGATTTCAAGGTGTTACTGCTAACCTACAAACCATTACATGGACTTGCTCCTACCTATCTCTTCGATTTAGTCCTGCCGTACATACCTACACGTACGCTATGGTCACAAGATGCAGGCCTCCTTATTGTTCCTAGAATTTCTAAGCAAACAGCTGGAGGCAGGGCTTTCTGTCCTATAGAGCTACATTTTTATGGAATGGTAAGTCGATCCATGTAACAGACGCAGACTCGGTCTCAACCTTTAAGTCTTTACTGAAGACATTCATAGATGACCAGCCGGGTCAAATAATAATCACAGTGGTTATAGATGGTGCATCAGGTCAGTACCTCAGGAGTAAATGTCAGTTGGCTTTTCATAACCGAGCATTCAGAGGTCAAGACAGCAGGTGCGGTAGAGAGAGAGGGGTGGGGGGTAAGAGAGGGTTGAAACAACAGGTCCGGGATAGGGTAGCACAGTCTTTACTGGTGTCCTGTTTGATCTCATGTCTTCAGCAGGTCCCATGATTGAGTGTAGTCTGGCCCAGGGGTGCAAAAGTGAACGGCAAGGCACCGGAATGACAAACCACACTTGCTGTCTCTGCCTGGCCAGCTCCCCTCTTTCCACTGGGATTCTCTGCCTCTGACCCTATTACAGTCACTGGCTTGCTAGTGCTCTCCCATGCCATCCATGGGAGGGGTGCATCACTTCTTAGCAGGCTTTTTTCAATAAACACGCCTTGAATGGTTTGAGTCACTGACGATCTTCCTGTCCGCTCTTGGGCTCATGTGGTGGGGGAGATTTTTGTGGGCTATACTCTGCCTTGTGTTAGCGTAGTACATTTGTGGTCTGTTGATATCCCTCTGGTGGAGTGGGGGCTGTGCTTTGGCAAAGTGGGTGGGGTTATACCCTGCCTGGTTGGCCCTGTCCGGGGGTATCGTCCCCCGACCCCCCCTGTCTGAGTCCCCAGTATCTATGCTGCAATAGTCTATGTGCCAGGGGGCAAGGGTTAGTCTGTCCTATCTGGTGTTTTTCTCCTGTCTTTTAAGTATTCTCCCTCTAATTCCCCCATCTCTCTCTCTTTCGCTCTCTCTTTCTTCCCTCCTGGAGGACTTGAGACCTAGGACCATGCCTCATGACTATATGGCCTGGTGACTGTCCCTGTCCCCAGTTCCCACTTGGTTATGAACACAGCACTAGGGTGGATAACGTAGTGGAACTGGAAGAGGGCTGGGCCATAAATATCCTTGCGCCAGAGAACTCTAGCTAGTCAACTGGCAAGCTACCTTGTTGGTAGCATAGAGATACTGCTGGTCAGTAGCCCCTCTCCCTATCAAGCTTCCTGTGCTGACTTGAAGCAGAGAACCGTTGAGAAACTGCCGGACAACAACAGTTTTTCACAGGATGATGACAGCCAATTAGAACGTGGCAAGTTAGTGAGGAGTGTGATTGGGGATGGGAAACGGTGTGGAGAAGATGGCGGAAGCTGAGATGGAGCTTGAATCGAATGGTGGTGAAAATAAGGATGAAAGACTCAGTCCACGCATTTCAAGGCTGTGTTGAGAATGACTCATCAATGACCCAAGCCCAGCTCAGACAATCACTACCATTGTGTCGCTGAGTTGTCGTAGTGCTGCTGAAAATGTACATTGTCCCAGAGGTGTTGGCAGACATAATGTAAGTAATTTAATGTATGTCCCTCTAACTGCCCTGAATGCCTCTGTTGATCCTACAGCTATTGAATGCAGTAATCATGTGCCTATGAACCAGAGTTATACTGTTAGCACTGAGGTGGTGTGCCCTAGTAAGAAGTCCATTGTGGTCACCTCACCCTGCAGCTTAAACATAAATAACATTGTCATGTCTACTTCTGTTAAGCTTCCAAGTAAAAGCAATAAAAACAATCAAGCACACCAGAAAAGTGCTAAAAATAGCCCACATTTACATATGTAGCCTAAGAAACAAGGTTCATGAAATCAATAATTTGCTAGTAACAGATGACATTCATCTCTGAAACTCACTTAGATAATAACTTTGATGATACAGTGGTAGCAATACATGGTTATAACATCTACAGAAAATACAGAAATGCCAATGGGGCGCTGTTGCATTCTATATTCAGAACCACATTTCTGTAAAGCTTAGAGAGTTTCTCATGTTAAATACTGTTGAAGTAACATAGCTACAGGTTCATCTGCCTCACTTAAAGCCCATTCTTGTGAGAAGCTGCTATAGACCACCAAGTACTAACAGTCAGTATCTGGTTAATATGTGTGAAATGCCTGATAATGTATGTGATATCATCAGAGGTATATTTTCTGGGTGATTTCAATATTGACTGGCTTTCATAAAGCTGCCCACTCAAGAAAAACTTAAAACCGTAACCAGTGCCTGCAACCTGGTTCAGGTTATCAGTCAACCTACCAGGGTAGTTGCAAACAGCACAGGAATTAAATCATCAACACGTATTGATCGCATCTTTACTAATGCTGCCGAAATTTGCTTTAAAGCAGTATCCAAATCCATCGATGATATTGAGGATATTGCCAAATACTTGATTGCCAAATACAAAAAATGATTTTTTCATTGTTAATATTGGCAAACTTAAGCATGACATGCCAGCAACAAATGCTGACACTACACATCCACGTATAACTGAACAAATGAAGAAAGACAAGCACTGTAATTTTGAATTCTGTAAAGTAAGTGTGAAAGAGGTGAAAAAAAATATTGTTGTCTATCAACACTGATAAGTCACTGGGGTTTGACAACTTAGATGGAAAATTACTGAGGATAATAGTGGCCGATATTTCCACTCCTATTTGCCATATCTACAAAAGTAATTCCGCTTCCCGAGAATAGAAAAGCCCCCTTTACTGGCTCAAATAGCCGACCAATCAGCCTGTTACCAACCCTTAGTAAGCTTTTGGAGAAAACTGTGTTAGATCAGTTACAATGCTGTTTTACAGTAAACAAATTTACAACAGACTTTCAGCACACTTATAGAGAAAGACATTCAATAAGGACAGCACTTACAGAAATGACTTATGATTGGTTGAGAGAAATTGATGATAAAAATATTGTGGGAGCTGTCTTGTTAGACTTAAGTGTGGCTTTTGACATTATGCTGCTGGAAAACGTATGTGTTATGGCTTTACACCCCGTGCTATATTGTGGATAAAAAGTTAACAGTCTAAAAGAACACAGAGGATGGCGCATCCCTGGATTGTCAACTGTCATGGTCAAAACATGTTCATACAACAGCAGCTAATATGGGGAGAAGTCTGTCCATAATAAAGCGCTGCTCTGCCTTCTTAGCAACACTATCAACAATGGCAGGTCCTAGTTTTGTCACACCTGGACTACTGTTCAGTCATGTGGCCAGGTGCCATAAAAATGTAAATTGATTCAGAACAGGGCAGCATGGCTGACCCTTAAATGTACACAGAGAGCTGACATTAGTAATATGCATAGGTACAGAGTCCCTGTACCTAAGAATGCAAAGGTAATTGAACTAAATGACTATCGCCCCCGTAGCACTCACCTCTGTCATCATGAAGTTCTTTGAGAGACTAGTCAAGGATCATGTCACCTCAACCTTATCTTCCACCCTAGACCCACTTAAATTTGCTTACCGCCCCAAAAGATCCACAGACGATGCAATCGCCACCACACTGCCCTGTTCCATCTGGACAAGAGGCATACCTATGTAAGAATGCTGTTCATTGACTATAGCTCAGCATTCAACACCATAGTACCCTCCAAGCTCATCTTCAAGCTCGAGGCCCTGGGTCTGAACCCCACCCTGTGCATCTGGGTCATGGACTTCCTGATGGGTAGCCCCCAAGTGGTGAAGTTAGGAAACAACACCTCCTCTTTGCTGATCCTCAACACAGGGGCCCCACAAGGGTGCATGCTCAGCCCCCCTGCTGTACTCCCTGTTCACCCATGACTGCGTGGCCAAGCACGCCTCCAACTCAATCATCAAGTTTTCAGACGACACAACAGTAGTAGGCTTGATTACCAACAATGACGAGACAGCCTACAGGGAGGAGGTGAGGGCTCTGGGAGTGTGGTGCCAGGAATATAACCTCTCACTCAACATCAACAAAACTAAGGAGATGAACGTGGACTTCAGGAAACAGCAGAGGGAGCACCCCCCTATCCACATCGATGGGACCACAGTGGAGAAGGTGGAAAGCTTCAAGTTCCTCGGTGTATACATCACTGACAAACTGAAATGGTCAACCCACACAGACAGTGTGGTGAAGAAGGCGCAACAGCGCCTCTTCAACCTCAGGAGGCTAAAGAAATTTGACTTAACACCTAAAACCCCCACAAACTTTTAAAGATGCACAGTTGAGAGCATATTGTGTGGTACTGTATCACCACCTGGCATGGCAACTGCACCGCCCACAACCGCAAAGCTCTCCAGAGGATGGTGTGGTCTGCCCAACGCATTACCGGGGGCAAACTTCCCACCCTCCTGGACACCTACAGCACTGATGCCATAGGAAGGCCAAAAATATAATCTAGGACATCAACCACCCGAGCCACTGCCTGTTCACATCGTTATCATCCAGAAGGCGAGGTCAGTACAGGTGCATCAAAATGGGACAGAGAGACTGAAAAGCAGCTTCTATCTCAAGGCCATCAGACTGCTAAACAGCCATCACTAGCACATCAGAGGCGGCTGCCTATAGACATAGATTAGGAATCACTGGCCACTTTTAGAAATGGATCACTAGCTACTTTAATAATGTTTTCGTATCTAACATTACTCATCTCATATGTATAAACTGCACTCCACACTATTCTACGGTATCTTAGTCACTTTTAAATTGTGTTTACATATTGCATCACTCATTTCATATGTGCAGTTAAAGTCGGAAGTTTACATACACCTTAGCCAAATACATTTAAACTCAGTTTTTCACAATTCCTGACATTTATTCCTAGTAAAGATTCCCTGTCTTAGGTCAGTTAGGATCACCACTTTATTTTAAGAATGTGAAATGGCAGAATAATAGTAGAGAGAAGGATTTATTTATGTCTTTCATCACATTCCCTGTGGGTCAGAAGTTTATATACACTCAAATAGCATTTGGTAGCATTACCTTTAAATGTTTTAACTTGGGTCAAACGTTTCGGGTAGCCTTCCACAAGCTTCCCACAATAAGTTGGGTGAATTTTGGCCCATTCCTCCTGACAGAGCTGGTGTAACTGAGTCAGGTTTGTAAGGGCTCTTTGCTTGCACACGCTTTTTCAGTTCTGCCCACAAATCTTCTATAGGATTGAGGTCAGGGCTTTGTGGTGGCCACTCCAATACCTTGACTTTGTTGTCCTTAAGTCATTTTGCCACAGCTTTGGAAGTATGCTTGGGGTCATTGTCCATTTGGAAGACCCATTTGTGACCAAGCTTTAACTTCCTGACTGATGTCTTGAGATGTTGCTTCAATATATCCACATAATTGTCCTGCCTCATGATGCCATCTATTTTGTGAAGTGCACCAGTCCTTCCTCCAACAAAGCACCCCCACCGCATGATGCTGCCACCCCTGTGCTTCACGGTTGGGATGGTGTTCTTCGGCTTGCAAGCCTCCCCCTTTTTCCTCAAAAAATAACGATGGTCATTATGGCCAAACAGTTTTATTTTTGTTTCATCAGACCAGAGGACATTTCTCCAAAAAGTACAATCTTTGTCCCCACGTGCAGTTGCAAACCGTGGTCTGACTTTTTATGGCAGTTTTGGAGCAGTGGCTTATTCCTTGCTGAGCGGCCTTTCAGGTTAAGTCGATATAGGACTCATTTTACAGTGGATATAGATACTTTTGTACCTGTTTCCTCCAGCATCTTCACAAGGTCCTTTACTGTTGTTCCTGGATTTATTTGCACTTTTCGCACCAAAGTACGGTCCATGGTGTTTATACTTGCGTACTATTGTTGGTACAGATGAAGGTCTACAATAGTTTTGGCTGATTTATTTTGATTTTCCCATGATGTCAAGCAAAGAGGCACTGAGTTTGAAGGTAGGCCTTGAAATACATCCACAGGTACACCTCCAATTGACTCAAATTATGTCAATTAGCCTAACAGAAGCTTCTAAAGGCATGACATCATTTTATGGAATTTTCCAAGCTGTTTAAAGGCACAGTCAACTTAGTGTATGTAAACTTCTGACCCACTGGAATTGTGACACAGTGAATTATAATTCAAATAATCTGTCTGTAAACAATTGTTGGAAAAATTACTTGTGTCATGCACAAAGTAGATGTCCTAACCGACTTGCCAAAACTATAGTTTGTTAACAAGAAATTTGTGGAGTGGTTGAAAAACAAGTTTTAATGACTCCAACCTAAGTATATGTAAACTTCCGACTTCAACTGTATATACTGTATTGTATTCTACACTACACCACTGAGTGTTAAACAACCATCTCCAGCACGTCAGAGGCTGCTGCCTATAGACATAGATTACGACTCACTGGCCACTTTAAGGAAATGAAACACTAGCCACTTTAAAAATGTCTCCGTATCTTGCATTTCTCATCTCATATGTATAAACTGTACTCTATTCTATTCGACAGTATCTTAGTCACTTAAATTGTGTGTAAATATTACATCACCCATCTCATATGTATTTACTGTATTTTATACTATCCCACTGTATCTTAGTCCAATGCCGCTCTGACCTATATGGATATATATTTTTAATACATTCCCTACTTAGATGTATGTGTATTTTGGGTATATGTTGTGAAACTGTTAGATATTACTGCACTGTCGGCGCTAGAAGCACAAGCATTTCGCTACACCCGCAGTAACAATAAACAATACATTTGATTTGATTTGAATCTCTCATGGCTCAAAGTGGAGGAGAGATTGACTTCATCACTACTTGTTTTTGTGAGAAGTGTTGACAAGCTGAATGCACCGAGCTGTCTTTAAACTACTAGCACATAGCTCGTACACCCATGCTTACCCCACAAGACATGCCACCAGAGGTCTCTTCACAATCCACAAGTCCAGAACAGACTATGGGATGCCACAGTACTACATAGAGCTATGACAACATGGAACTCTATTCCACATCAGGTAACTGATGCAAGCAGTAGAATGAGATTTAACAAACGTATAAAAATATACCTTATGGAACAGCGGAGAGACCATGAACAGATACACACAAAGGTACAGACACACGCATATGCACACACACACTAGCACTCTACACACACGTACGTTGTAATATTGTTGTTTGGTGGTATTATACATTTTGAATTATGTCTGGCCCCGTGGCCTTGTGAATGATGACCTGTTTAATGGTCTTGCTCACATGGGAACAGCTGGTACTCTCATGCATGCTTCAGTGTTGCTTTCCTCGAAGCAAACATAAAAGGCATTTAGCCCGTCTGGTAGGCTCGCGTCACTGGGCAGCTCGCAGCTAGGTTTCCCTTTGTAGTCCGTAATAGTTTGCAAGCCCTGCCAGATCAGACAAGCGTCCGAGCCGGTGTATTTTGATTCAATCTTAAACTTGTATTGACGTTTTGCCTGGTTGATGGTTCATCTAAGGGTGTAGCGGGATTTCTTGTAAGCGCTCCTTGAAAGCGTCAGGTCTAGCCTTTAGCTCTGTGCGGATGTTGCCTGTAATCCATGGCTTCTGGTTGGGATATGTACGTATGGTCACTGTGGGGGGACGTCGTCAATGCACTTATTGATGAAGCCGGTGACTGAGGTAGTATACTCCTCAATGCCATTGGATGAACCCCGGAACATATTTTGCTCAGTGCTAGAAAAACAGTCCTGTAACGTAGCATCCACGTCATCTGACCACTACCGATTTGAGTTACTGGTACTTCCTGCTTTAGTTTTTGCTTGTAAGCAGGAATCAGGAGGATAGAATCATGATCAGATTTGCCAAATGGATGGCAAGCGAGAGCTTTGTACGCGTCTCTGTGTGTGGATCCTTTGAGAGTATCCAAAATGGTGAAGAAAGCTTTGAGTAAAGTACAATCGGTGAAGATCACAAGAAGTGCGTTTGTATTGATTTCTTGTGTTTCTGCTGATCAGAAGGAACTTTTGTTGGGCCTCACTCGAGTTGATGATTATGCTGTGTCAATGCAGGGCATTGATATAATAAATTCAATTCCTGGATTGGTCGATATTCGTAAGATGAATCATGTGATTAATGGAAGGAAGGAGAAGAGTATGTCTATTCTTGTGTGCTTCGATGTGGAATGCTTCCAGAACCGAGTGCAGCTGGGATGTGTACTACCCTGACAGAGCTTTTGTATCCAGGCTATTGCAGTGTAAGCGATGTAAAATATTTGGTCATGTACAAAGTGTCTGCAGACGGAAAGAGCCAAGATGTGGGATGTGTGGGGAAGATTACTCTGATGGAGACTGTATAGTAGAAGAGAATTGCAAGAAGAAAAAAAAAAGACAAAAAAAACTATATACATGTTTGTGTTGTAACTGTGGTGGAGAGCATGAGGCGACATCCTCGGAATGCCCGAATAGGGTGAGAGAGTGGAGGTAGTAAAAAGGGTAGAGAGTGTAGAAGGCTTAATGGTAATGAATACCAGTGGAGCTATACAGCAACATGCTGAGTGTCATCACTCAGCATCCAGACATGTTACATGTGAAGAAAGTGAACTTTGCCGCTTTTATAGCACTGGTGGTAAACGGCAGGCACTGCGCAAGTTGAAAAGAGGCCACCCTCTCAGGCCCCAGATCCTGAGCAAGGGATTTGAGGTTTCGAATGGCTGAAGTAGCGGGAAAATATAGATATATTACAATTTTTTTTTAATTATTTAGTAGGTTGTGTGGATTAATGTAAATGTTTTCTTCCCTGTAGTGGAATTTACTTTTCTTTAGTGTTTTTTCACCCCTGTCCACTTTGTGGTGACAATACACCTTAATTGCATGTAGTTCGTCAAAAAACCCAAAGAAGAAAGAAAAGAAGGGCTGGGCCATTTACAACTAACTCTTCCCATGACGACATGATGCGCAGTTCGCCATGGTTTTATGGACACATAATCGATAGTTTTTCCTGCACAATGCTATATTTGTACCATACAGTGTCCATGGAACCCAGGCAAACCTGTTTAACCAGAGTTAAAGTACAGCAACATTTCCTATGACCAGTAGACTGGACCTTGGTTTGGACATGCACTCAATCATTTTTCCTGTACAGTGCTATATTTGTATCAAATAAAATAAAAATTGTATTTGTCACATGCTTCGTAAACAACAGATGTAGACTAACAGTGAGATGTTTACTTATGGGCCCTTCCCATCAATGTAGAGAGAAACAAATTGAAAAAATAGAAAAAATAATAACACGAGGAATAAATACACAATGAGTAACGATAACTTGGCTATATATACAGGGTACCAGTACCGAGTCGATGTGCAGGGGTACGAGGTAATTGAGGTAGATATGTACTGTACATAAAGGTAGGAATAAAATGACTAGGCAACAGGATAGACAATAAACAGTACAGCAGCGCATGTGATGAGTCAAAAGAGTTTGTGCAAAAAAGGTTAATGCAGACAGTCCGGATAGCTATTGGTTAACTATTTAACTATTTAGCAGTCTTATGGCTTGGGGGTAGAAGCTGTTCAGGGTCCTGTTGGTTCCAGACTTGGTGCATTGGTACTGCTTGCCATGCGGTAGCAGAGAGAACAGTCTGTAACTTGGGTGGATGGAGTCTTTGACAATTTTTAGGGCCTTCCCCTGACTCCACCTGGTATAGAGCCCCACAGTGGAAGTTAAATTGACACAATACCTGTTAGCAAAGGTGTCAGCTAGAGATAAAGTGCAGGAGTTTGCAGAGATTTGTAGTTTTGCATGATGTCTACTTTGATTCTAATTAGCATTTATGAATCTGAGAGTAAATTGAGCCGAATATATTGATAAAAGTCACCTTGTCCTAGAGAGATTTACACGGTTATCAAAATGTCATGCCAGAGTAAACCTACACGAAACACAGTGTTTCCAAAATACCCTATGAATGAATTGTGAAAAAAACTATTGGAAACATTTCCGTTTATTGACCAATAGGTTTTATGGGTATTATGTGGTACTGTGGTACTCTATAGAGGTCCTGAATGACAGGGAGGTCAGCCCCAGTGATATACTACGCCTTGCGGTCGGATGACAAGCAGTTGCCATACCAAGCGGTGATGCAGCCAGTCAAGATGCTTTCAATGGTGCAGCTGTAGAACTTTTTGAGGATCTGAGGGCCCACTGAGCAGCAGTGCCTGGACTTTGCAGTCTACCTCTTCAAGTCCCCCTTCCGAGACTGGCTGCCTGTTGAGAACAAGTGACAGGCAGAACCTCCCACCCACACAGCAATCACCTCCTCTATATTCCACACACCAGATCTCAGTAATTTAGTCTATGATTGCCATGTGAGTGTACAAAGAATCTGTACAAATAAATGAATGACGCTGTACCAAAAATGATCAAAGTTTATGTATTAAAATCTTAAATATTGTCAGGTTGGTTTTCACTGCTGTTTCATAAGGTGTCATTATTGTAAGTTGTAAGGTATCCGTTAATGGTATTAATTTGTTCCACATTATTCATTGTTGTATCCTAGGACCTACAACAGATATTTATATATGAAAAGAAAGAAGGACCAAGGCACTCTTCATATCATTAATTAAAATGCCTTTATTAGTATGGCATGTTCAATAGAAACAAAGTTGTTTTTTTTATTCCGCGTTTCGGCTGCATGGCCTTTGTCAGGGAAGGCCATGTCCACCTTCTGTCTACCAACATTTACTATTGGATACCTTAGTAGCGCTTCCTTTCCTTCTCTTTCTACTAGATATTTATATATATTCAACCACAAGGGTATACTAATGAGCTATAATTTATATTTTTGAATTATATTATTTCAGTGTAGACAAGGGAAGGGCAGGTTCAAATAAAAACATGACTGCCAGATAAAACAGTGTATGAATAAAATGGATTTGCATATGAATGGAGTGGAAATTAGCTGACTTCGTGGTCTGTCAGATAAGTAACTTTAATGTGTCAAGCAGATTACACGTTTTCTTTACCATTTCCAAAACGTAGCAATGTTTAAGACATGGATTTCATGTTGTAATGTTAAGAAGTTACCCAAAAGTAGTTTGAATTACTGTTATCATTTTATTAGTTAAACAAAACTTGTTTAAACAGCGAAATTGTCACAGAAATCAGCCTTGTTTGCATAGCGATGATGATAAGAATGTCATTTAGGCTGTAATGATCTCCAAAATTCTAATCATTGGGTCATCACAAACAACATTGATATAGCAACGTACGCTAATTGTTTATCGAATCCCATTGTGACGCATAGGGGGACACTATTTGGCCGGGGGACATTATTTGGCATAACAGGCCCATGATATATCTTTTCAGCCTCCTGAGGAGGAAGAGGCATTGTCATGCCCTCTTCACAACTGTGGTGTATGTGGACCATGATAATTCCTTAGTGATGTGGACAAAGAGGAACTTTAAGCTCTCAACCTGCTCCACTACAGCCCTGTCGATGTGGATGGGAGCGTGCCCTCCGTTTCCTGTGCACCATGATCAGCTCCTTTTTCTTGCTGATGTTAAGGGAGTGGTTGTTTTCCTGGCATCACACTGCCAGGTCTCTGACCTCCTTCCTGTCTCATCGTCGGTGGTGATCAGGCCTACCACTGTTGTGTCATCGGCAAACTTAATGATGGTGTTAGAGTCGTGAGCGGCCATAAAGTTGTGGGTGAACAGGGAGTATAAGATGGGACTAAGCACGCCAGTGGAGGCTGCTGAGGGGAGGACGACTCATAATAATGTCTGGAACAGAGCGAATGGAATGGCATCAAACGAATAGAAACCATGTGTTTGATACCATTCCACTTATTCCACTCCAGCCATTACCACGAGCCTGTCCTCAACGATTAAGGTGCCACCAACCTCCTGTGAAGCAGGCACCCCTGAGAGGTCCCCACGTTGAGGCACAGCGTGACTGATGTGTTGTTGCCTACACTCACCACCTGGGGGCGGCCTGTCAGGAACTCCAGGATCCTGTTTCTTTGTCTTTATTTAAATTTTTGTAACCTTTATTTTTAACTAGGCAAGTCAGTTAAGAACAAATTCTTATTTACTTTATGTTTTGTACAACAACTTCAAACAGCTTGTTTTGTCACATAAATTGACATTAGGTGAACTATTTGAATTTTTATTTTGCCATAGTCTTTGATGCTATTCCATCTAGAACTCTCATGTTGTTTAGAGGTGTAACCAGACTTCACCTTCTTGACCTACCCTCGCATAATCCAGTTGACTGTCCAATAGAAAGTGTGTTTCTTCTTGCTCCCTCAACAGATCTATACGTGCTTTATTTCAAAGGGATATTGTATCCATTCCTTATGTCACAACTTACTGGAAAACATTTGTCAATATTTGTTGGGGAAAAAGTCTGGATATTACCAAACAAATACCTGGTTGTTAACAAGATCAAAGAGGTCTCTATCAGAATGATCCATACTGTAAGTACTACCCTGTGAATCATTACCTGAAGAAATTCAAAAAAGACATTAACATTAACTGTACTTTTTGTGTTGAGCATCCAGAAACAGTTCTGCATTTATTTTGGCATTGTCTATATGTAAAGAAATGACGGCAAGATATTTATAGTTTTATAATTGTTAATATTCTTGATGACTTTAGTTTATGGGAGAATGTGCTGCTCGGTTTCCTTAACTATAATAAGGATAAAGAAAAACAATTTTACCTGCAATCTAATTGTGCAAATGGAAAAATGTCATATTCATTCATGTAAATTCACTAATAAAAAAACACTATTCCATGTTTTCTATAAAGAATTAGAGCAGTACAATAAGACCATTCTACATTATTCTAATAAGAAAGCTGTTAAAACAATCAGTGTGTATCTTTTAAGGTCTTTGTATAATCTGTAATTTGTTGTAACCCCTAGTATATGTTATCACTGTCTGTTTTAATACTTCTTGTATGTATACTGGTTTTTCTGCAATAAAAAATAAATATATACAGTTGAAGTCAGAAGTTAACATACACTTAGGTTTGAGTAATTAAAACTTGTTTTTCAACCATTCCACAAATTTCTTGTTAACAAACTATAGTTCTGGTAAGTCGGTTAGGACATCTACTTTGTGCATGACACAAGAAATTTTTCCAACAATTGTTTACAGACAGATTATTTCACTTATAATTCACTGTATCACAATTCCAGTGGGTCAGAAGTTTACATACACTAAGTTGACTGTGCCTTTAAATAGCTTGGAAAACTCCATAAAATGATGTAATGCCTTTAGAAGCTTCTGATAGGCGAATTGACATCATTTGAATCAATTGGCAGTGTACCTGTGGATGTATCTCAAGGCCTACCTTCAAATTCAGTGCCTCTTTGCTTGACATCATGGGAAAATCTAAAGAAATCAGCGAAGACCTCAGAATTTTTTTTTAGACCTCCACAAGTCTGGTTCATCCTTGTGAGCAATTTCCAAATGTCTGAAGATACCACGTTCATTTGTACAAAAAAATTGTACGCAAGTATAAACACCATGGGACAAGCAGACGTCATACCCCTCAGGAAGGAGACGCGTTCTGTCTCCTAGAGATGACCGTACTTTGGTGCGAAAAGTGCAAATCAATCCAGGAACAACAGCAAAGGACCTTGTGAAGATGCTAGAGGAAACCGGTACAAAGTATCTACATCCACAGTAAAACGAGTCCTATATCGACTTAACCTGAAAGGCCGCTCAGCAAGGAAGAAGCCACTGCTCCAAAACCATCATTAAAAAGCCAGACTATGGTTTGCAACTGCACATGGGGACAGAGATCGTACTTTTTGGAGAAATGTCCTCTGGTCTGATGAAACAAAAATAGAACTGTTTTGGCCATCATGACCATCGTTATGTTTGAAGGAAAGAAGGGGAGGCTTGCAAGCCATAGAACACTATCCCAACCGTGAAGTACGGGGGTGGCAGCATCATGTTGTGGGGGTGCTTTGCAGGAGGAGGGACTGGTGCACTTCACAAAATAGATGGCATCATGAGACAGGAAAATTATGTGGATATATTGAAGCAACATCTCAAGACATCAGTCAGGAAGTTATAGCTTGGTTGCAAATGAGT
Organism: Brachymystax lenok tsinlingensis; assembly: GCA_030435695.1. Taxonomy (NCBI): domain Eukaryota; kingdom Metazoa; phylum Chordata; class Actinopteri; order Salmoniformes; family Salmonidae; genus Brachymystax; species Brachymystax lenok. The sequence continues at coordinate 21,592,362 of CM059793.1, read as the reverse complement.
CTTCCAAATGAACAATGACCCCAAGCATACTTCCAAAGCTGTGGCAAAATGGCTTACAACAAAGTCAAGGTATTGGAGTGGCCATTACAAAGCTCTGACCTCAATCCTATAGAAAGTTTGTGGGCAGAGCTGAAAAAGCGTGAGCGAAGCAAGGAGGCCTACAAACCTGACTCAGTTACACCAGCTCTGTCAGGAGGAATGGGCCAAAATTCACCCAACTCGTTGTGGGAAGCTTGTGGAAGGCTACCCGAAACGTTAGAAACAAGTTAAACAATTTAAAAGGCAATGCTACCAAATACTAATTGAGTGTATGTAAACTTCTGACTCACTGGAAATGTGATGAAAGAAATAAAAGCTGAAATAAATCATTCTCTCTACTATTATTCTGACATTTCACATTCTTAAAATAAAGTGGTGATCCTAACTGACCTAAGACAAGGATTTTTTACTAGGATTAAATGTCAGGAATTGTTTATATACACACAGTTGAAGTCGGAGGTTTACATACACCTTAGCCAAATACGTTTAAACACAGTTATTCCCAATTCCTGACATTTACATGGGGATTTTTGTCCCCATGTGCAGTTGCAAACCATAGTCTGGTTTTGGAGCGGTGGCTTCTTCCTTGCTGAGCGGCCTTTCAGGTTATATCGATATAGGACTCGTTTTACTGTGGATATAGATACTTTTGTACCGGTATCAGAAGCTTCTAAAGGCATGACAGGCATGACATCATTTTATGGAATTTTCCAAGCTATTTAAAGGCACAGTCAACTTAGTGTATGTAAACTTCTGACCCACTGGAATTGTGATACAGTGAATTATAAGTGAAATAATCTGTCTGTAATCAATTGTTGGAAAAATGACTTGTGTAATGCATAAAGTAGATGTCCTAACCGACTTGCCAAAACTATAGTTTGTTAATAAGAAATTTGTGGAATGGTTGAAAAACGAGTTTTAATGACTCCAACCTAAGTGTATGTAAACTTCTGACTTCTACTGTAGATACACACACTACCGGTCAAAGGTTTTAGAACATCTACTCATTCATGGGTTTTTCTTCATTTTTACTATTTTCTACATTGTAGAATAATTGTGAAGACATCAAACCCATGAAATAACACATGGAATCATGTAGTAACCAAAAAAGTGTTAAACAAATCAAAATATATTTTATATTTGAGATTCTTCAAATAGCCTCCCTTTGCCTTGATGACAGCTTAGCATACTCTTGGCATTCTCTCAACTAGCTTCACCTGTAATGCTTTTCCAACTGTCTTGAAGGAGTTCGCACATATGCTGAGCACTTGTTGGCTGCTTTTCCTTCACTCTGTAGTCCAACTCATCCAAAACCATCTCAATAGGGTTGAGGTCTGGTGATTGTGGAGGCCAGATCATCTGATGCAGCACTCTATCACTCTCCTTCTTGGTTAAATAGCCCTTACACAGCCTGGAGGTGTGTTGAGTCATTGTCCTGTTGAAAAACAAATGATAGTCCCACTAAGCCCAAACCAGATGGGATGGTGTATTGCTGCAGAATGTTGTGGTAGCCATGCTGGTTAAGTGTGGCTTGAACTCTAAATAAATCACAGACAGTGTCACCAGAAAAGCACCCCCACACCATAACCCCTCCTCCTCCATGCTTTACATTGGGAAATACACATGCAGAGATCATCCGTTCACCCACACCGTGTCTCACAAAGACACGGCGGTTGGAACCAAAACTCTCCAATTTGGACTCCAGACCAAAGGACAAATTTCCAGCGGTCTAATGTCCATTGCTTGTGTTTCTTGGCCAAAGCACATCTCTTCTTATTATTGGTGTCCTTTTGTAGTGGTTTCTTTGCAGCAATTCAACCATGAACGCCTGATTCACACATTTTCTTCTGAACAGTTGATGTTGAGATGTGTCTGTTACTTAAACGGCGTGAAGCATTTATTTGGGCTGCAATTTCTGAGGCTGGTAACTCTAATGACCTTATCCTCTGCAGCAGAGGTAACTCTAGGTCTTCCATTCCTGTGGCGGTCCTCATGAGAGCCAGTTTCATCATAGCGCTTGATGGGTTTTGCGACTGCACTTGAAGAAACTTTCAAAGTTCTTGAAATGTTCTGTATTGACTGACCTTCATGTCTTAAAAGTATTATGGAGCTGTTCTTGCCATAATATAGACTTGGTCTTTTACCAAATAGGACCTATCTTCTGTATATTCCCCTTCCTTGTCACAACACAACTAATTGTCTCAATGCATTAAGAAGGAAATTAACTTTTAAGAAGGCACACCTGTTAATTGAAATGCATTACAGGTGACTGCCTCATGAAGCTGGTTGAGAGAATGCCAAGAATGTGCAAAGCTGTCATCAAGGCAAAGGGTGCCTACTTTGAAGAATATAAAATATAGTTTGATTTGTTTTACACTTTTTGGTTACTACATGATTCCATATGTGTTATTTCATAGTTTTGATGTCTTCACTATTATTTTACAATGTATTATATAACTAAGAAAAACCCTTGAATGAGTAGGTGTTCAAAAACGAATGCATAATTAAATATGAACAAATCTGAATCATTGTTCGTTGTCAGACACTTTTCTACTATAACGTGGGGGACTTTTATTTGGAACGTTTCTAAAATTCCGTGACCCGGAAGAGATCTGACAAGACGCCAGTTGGCTTCGCGCGGATGACAGTAGCAGACAGTTAGCAAAAATATGCTACCTACGATAAATGTAGCTAGCGACTTGTAGTTATTATTCTAATGTTACTTGAATTAGTCGAAGGTCAAAATGGCTACAATTTACAATATGTTCCAGTCAGAAACAACATCGATTATGGCCTTCGTCGTCGAGACGACAATGACAGAAATGTACAAATTTCTGCCAAACTCTGACGCTAACAACGACGTCAATCCGGGGAGAGAGGTGACTATTCTAAAATATTTCTGGCACTGAGCAGTATGATGACGGGCGCCTAGTGACTACAACCACCTACGTTCGCTAACGAACTAAAGTGATCTGAATACATTGGCGTCCTATTTGTTTAGCTACCAAGATCGCTACCTACCGTCTGTAACCCAAGTTAACAGGCGTTAACCTGAGCGTGTCCCCAATTCTGATGTTCCGGTTAAAGGAAGCTAGGTTGAAGATACTGTTTCCCTGAAAACCGGATGTTTTTGGTTTTCAACAACCGCGCTGAGAGTGCCAACTACCTAGCGAACGTTATTTTTTTTTAATTGAACCTTTATTTAACTATGCAAGTCAATTAAGAACAAATTCGTATTTACAATGACTCACTACACCAGCCAAACCCGGACGACGCTGGGCCAATTGTGCGCTGCCCTATTGGACTCCCAATCACGGCCGGTTGTGAAACAGCCTGGTACAACGTTACTTAACTAGTACTACTAGCTAGCCCTCAGCTAGGTTGCTAGCTAACGTTACTGGTTTCACATCCTCTGCTGTAGCTGGCTGTATACAGTAACTAACTAGTTTACTTGTTTCTACTTCTCTACACAGCTCTGCACCATTATGAATTTGTTGATGGGGGAGGGTATTCGTAAAGTCTGCCAACTATTCATAGTGGCCTCCTCACGTTTGCAAAATGAAAACGAGAAACTAAAGACCAAGGTGCAGCAGATGGACGAAGATATGAAGGAAATTACTGAGAAGGCTGAACATTATAGAACGTCTCTGGCTAAAGTGGAAGCAGAACCGAAAGTACCGACGCCAACCCATGTTCTGCACAACGGAATGATCTTTGCAATAAAACCAGTTGGTGAGTGTTGTAGACCTACAGTCATTAGGTTCCTGCCTATAAGAAGTTAGCTAAATAGGTCTGTTGTAGGCGTACTGATTGTTTTGTTCCCCATCTTTGATAGTTTTGTTTGTATTAACTTCACACACACACATCCTTTTGTTGAAAGGAAAAGTGAGAGAGCGTTTTGAACATGTTTCAATGTAACTTTGCTTGTTGTTCTTTAGATCTCCCATTGTTGCCTGGAATGACAGCGGCTTCAGCATTGCCAGGGAATGTCAGTCAAGCAAACACAGTCACTAACGCAACATCCGTCTTTGCAGGTAATATCCTCCGTGGTGTTATTTTTTAATAATCGTTGCCAAACCAGAGGTGTGTTCAGTTGTTTGCTGTGATGGTTTGTACTGAATTAAATGTTTCCCTCAAACATTCCGCGCTATTGGCTTACTACACATACTGTTTTTTCCAGAATAGAACCGTTACCTTTGAATCTCATGTTGTACAGTTGTGTCCTGCTGAACGTGGTCCTGGGTCATATTCACTAGGAACCAAACAAAAGAAAATGGGGAGTAACTACCTGAACTCCAATAAGAAAAGCCTGTTTGTTTTCTGTTGCAAAACATTTTTCTGTGGTGTGCGCTAATGAATATGACCCAGTTGTTCAAAAACAATACACAGGCTGTTAAAAAGCATGTTTATTTTAAGGCAAAAATATTGATATAGACAAATAAATCAACCAATATATGGCTAACTAAATACATTTGGTATAACCTAATAATTTTGTTAAATTCTCTTAACTTTAGTTTTACTATGTGTATGCTCACATTCCTTTTATGTTTAGGTCCTGCAAAGGTTTGCAGTAAACCTACAGAGACGACTTCATTGGAGTATGACTCCTCTCTGGGAGACACACATGGACTGAATACAGAGCCCTCACAAAGAGATACTGAATCCAACGTTGAACATATGAGAGCTGCTCTTCCAGAGGGCACCGACAACGGTAGAGACAGCCATGGAAGCCATAAAAACAGCAATACTACTAATGGGACAGGATCCACAGAAGGCAAACGCTTAAAGTGTGATGTTTGTGAGAAGACATTCAGCAAGAAAGAGTTGCTGCGAGTTCACAAGCTAATCCACACAAAACCCTTCAAGTGTGACGTTTGTGAGAAGACATTCAGCAGGAAAGGGTTACTGGAAGGTCATAAGCTAATTCACACAAGACCTTTCACGTGTGATGTTTGTGACAAGACCTTCAGCCTGAACCGCATGCTGGTACGTCACAAGCTAATTCACACAGGAGAGAGGCCATTTGCTTGTGGTCAATGTGGCAAAACATTCAGAATGTCCAAGCAGCTCGAACGTCACATGTTGCATCACAAAGAAAACAATTTCAGTTGCAAAGTCTGTGGAAATACGTTCTCTACCAAGACAGATCTGACACAACATCGGCTAGTTCATGCAGTGGAGAGACCGTTCAAGTGCCTGACTTGTGGAAAGGGTTTCACAAAAAGGACCATACTTATGGGGCACGAGAGAATCCACACCGGTGAAAAACCATACAGCTGTGCTGAATGTGGGAAGAGTTACAGACAGTCTTATGACCTAAGAATTCATATGCGAAGACATACAGGTGCAGACATACGTCCACACTTATGCTCAGAGTGTGGTAAGAGCTTTAGGACAAAATCCGTCCTCGAAAAGCACAAGCGAATTCATACAGGGGAGAAGCCATTTAAATGTGAGACCTGTGGAGCTGCTTTTGGCCATAAAGGAAACCTTGTGAGACACCAAGTGCTTCACACGGGGGAGAGACCATACAAATGTAAAGTGTGTGGGAAAAGCTACCCTCAGTCCACCGACTTAAAAGCTCACATGCACCGTCATGGGGCAACCAAACCATTTATGTGTGACCTATGTGGAAAGACTTTTATTTACAATTACCAAATGAGACAACACAATCTACAATGGCACATGGCTGAAGGAGATAAGGTTCCTGGGAGAGAGGGAACATCAACAAAGCCGTTCAGTTGCAAAATATGTTTGAACGGCTTCAGCTCCATGCTAACTCTGAAAAAGCATAAAGAAATTCACACAGGACAAAAGCAATATTCTTGTTCCATTTGCGGAAAGACCATTGCATATAAAAATGCTTTTGACTATCACATGAGAGTTCACAGTGGAGTGAAGCCCCATGAATGTAAATACTGTGGAAGGAAATTTATTCTGAAGCAAGCTCTTCAAGGACATGAGCGGACCCATACAGGTGAAAAACCCTTCAAATGCAGTTATTGTGACAAGACTTTCGCAGTCAACACCAATCTGAAAAGGCATGAGCGAATCCACACGGGAGAGAAGCCATTCAAATGTGATGTCTGCGGGAGAGGTTTCAGCCAAGCCAACAATGTCAAAGCCCACATGCAAGTCCACACTGGAGTTAGGCCTTACTATTGCAAGAGATGTGGAAAAGGCTTTTCTGACATAAGACACTACAAAAACCATAGCTGTAATGGTGTGGCTGCGACACGCACACACTGTGATGGTGATAATTATCGTAAATCCTCTGACGGCACTTTCAGAAGTAGAAAAGGAGGTAGACAGGAGTGCTTGCCATAATGCTGCTGCTGTGTAGACTCAGTGATATTATCTCAATATCATCTACAGACTGTAGGCTACAGTGGTGCAACTTCCTGCTTACAGATGTGATGAACAATGGGATTTATTCAGTAGGGTGAAATGTTCTCGGATGAGTTTCTGGAAAGCCTTGTAGGAAATGAGCGCGTGCTTTAGGAAATTAGATATGTGCTTGCTGTAATGCTTGGAGATCTTGCTATAAATCAAAGGGGAAATGTTCATGAGCCCAAATTCTAATTTGTTCATATTGTGTAAATCAATAAACATCATTCATGTGAAGTTATAAACTGGGTGGTTCGAGCCCTGAATGCTGATTGGCTGATAGCCGTCGTATATCATACTGTATACCACGGGTATGACAAAACATTTATTTTTACATCTCTAATTCCGTTGGTAACCAGTTTATAATAGCAATAAGGCACCTTGGGAGTTTGTGGTATAGGGCTAATATACCACACCCCCTCGTGACTTATTGCTTAAATATAGAGACCCCTAAATCAAATCAAACTTTATTTGTCACATGTGCCGAATACAACAAGTGTAGACTTCACCGTGAAATGCTTACTTACAAGCCCTTAACCAACAGTGCAGTTCAAGAAGAGAAAATATTTACCAAGGAGACTAAATAAAAAGTAACACAATAAGAATAACGAGGGTATATACAGGGGGCACCGGTACCGAGTCATTGTGCGGGGGTACAGGTTAGTTGAGGTAATTTGTACATGTAGGTGGGGGTGAAGTGACTATGCATAGATAATAAACAGCGAGTAGCAGTAGTGTACAAAAAGGGAGGGGGTCAATGTAAATTGTCCGGTGGCAATTTTATTAATTGTTCAGCAGTCTTATGGCTTGGGTGTAGAAGCTGTTGAGCCTTTTGGTCCTAGACTTGGCGGAAGCTTGGTCCCAGTGATGTACTGGGACATTTGCACTACCCTCTGTAGCGCGTGAACATGGAATACAGGAGGGGACTGAGTACGCACCCCTGAGGGGCCCAGTGTTAAGGATCAGCGTGGCAGACGTGTTGTTGCCTACTCTTATCACCTGGGGGTGGACCGTCAGGAAGTCCAGGATCCAGTTGCAGAGGGAGGTGTTTAGTCCCAGGGTCCTTAGCTTAGTGATGAGCTTCGTGGGCACTATGGTGTTGAATGCTGAGCTGTAGTCAATAAACAGCATTCTCACATAGTGTTCCTTTTGTCCAGGTGAGAAAGGGCAGTGTGGAGTGCGATTGAGGTTGCGTCATCTGTGGATCTGTTGGGGCGGTATGCAAATTGAGGTGGGTCTAGTGTTTCTGGCATGATGGTGTTGATGTGAGCCATGACCAGCCTTTCAAAGCACTTCATGGCTACCGGCGTGAGTGCCACAGGGTGGTAATCATGTAGGCAGGTTACCTTTGCTTCCTTGGGCACAGGGACTATGGTGGTCTGTTGCAACATGTAGGTATTACAGACTCAGTCAGGGAGTGGTTGAAAATGTCAGTGAAGACACTTGACAGTTTGTTCGCGCATGCTTTGAGTACACGTCCTGGTAATCCGTCTGGCTTTGTGAATGTTGACCTGTTTAATTTTTGTTCACATTGGCTACCGAGAGCGTTATCACACTGTCATCCAGAACAGCTGGTCCTCTCGTATATGCTTCAGTGTTGCTTGCCTCGAAGCAAGCATAAAAGGCATTTAGCTCGTTTGGTAGGCTCGCGTCTCTGGGCAGATCGCGTCTGGGTTTCCCTTTGTAATCCGTAATAGTTTTCAAGCCCTGCCACATCCGACGAGCATCAGAGCCGGAGTAGTAGGATTCAAACTTTATCCCGCTTTGCTTCGTTCGTCTGAGGGCATAGCGGGATTTCTTATAAGCATCCGGATTAGTCTCCTGCTCCTTGAAAGCGGCAGCTCTAGCCTTTAGCTCGATGCAGATGTTGCCTCTAATCCATGGCTGCTGGTTGGGATATGTACGTACAGTCACTGTGGGGACGACGTCATTGATGCACTTATTGATGAAGCTGATGACTGAGGTGGTGTACTCCTCAATGCCTTTGGATGAATCCCGGAACATGTTCCAGTCTGCTTGCAAAACAGTCCTGTAGTGTAGCATCCGCGTCATCTGACCACTTCCGTATTGAGCGAGTCACTGGTACTTCCTGCTTTAGTGTTTGCTTGTAAGCAGGAATCTGGAGGATAGAATTATGATCAGATTTACCAAATGGAGGGAGGGGGGAGCTTTGTATGCATCTCTGTGTGTGGAGTAAGGTGGTCTAGGATTTTTAATTATCTGGTTGCACATGTGACATGCTGGTAAACATTTTGTAAAACTGATTTAAGTTTGCCTGCATTAAAGTCCCCGGCCACTAGGAGCGCCACTTCTGGGGGAGCATTTTCTTCTTTGCTTATGGCCTTATAGAGGTGGTTGAGAGCGGTCTTAGTGCCAGCTTCGTTCTGTGGTGGTAAATAGACAGCTGCGAATAATATAGATGAGAACTCTTGATAGATGGTGTGGTCTACAGCTTATCATAAGGTACTCTGCCTCAGGTGAGCAATACCTCGAGACTTCTTTAATATTAGACATCGCGCATCAGATGTTATTGACAAATGGACACACACCCCCACCCCTCGTCTTAACAGAGGTAGCGTCTCTTGTTCTGCCGGTGCATGGAAAATCCTGCTTGCTCTATATTGTCCGTATTGTCGTTCAGCCACGTCTCGGTGAAACATAAGATGTTACAGTTTTTGATGTCCCGTTGGTAGGATAATCTTAATCGTAGGTCATCAATTTTATTTTCCAATGTTAGCAAGAAGAACGGATGGCAGTGGGAGTTTACTCGCTCGCCTCCGGATTCTCAGAAGCCTGCCTGATCCTATGTGAGTTATTCAGGTGACTGCAAAGGTAACGCCTGGTTGGGCAAAAAAGTTTAATGATTTCTTGTTTTAAAAACAATTCTTTATTTAAATTAACCTTAAGTATTCTTTCTGATTTATACACTGAAGTTTACAGTGGCACCACCAGTCTCACATGGTTGTCTCTGTCTTTTTGTGCTTGATTAAATGAAATTGGGGACGGCAGGTTATTGCCAACTTTTTTAAATTTATTTTTAATCGTACCTTTCTGCTCAAAAACCTTGCATCAGTTTTACTTGCTTTTCAAAATATTTACAATACAGAATATATTTAATTGTACTAGCAGCACCTTATTGGCTTAGAAGGTTACAATATAGAATCAATTATAATTTAACATTGTACAAAGCACCCCCCATCAACAAATAGGGAAGAAAAAAAAAGCGCAATCAACAAAAAGTAGATGGAATAGCACTTACCTGCCTATATGACATCTGTAGTGAAAGTGGACAATAGTGCAGCAATAGGACTTGACCTCAAACTAGACCTGTCGACTAAGCTGCACATTTACATTAGCTACCTAGCAGCATGATATATATATATATATATATATATATATTATATATATACTGAACAAAAATATAAACACAACATGCAAGAATTTCATCTATTTTTACTGAGTTACAGTTCATTTAAGGAAATCAGTCAATTTAAATGTATTCATTAGGCACTAATCTATGGATTTCACATGACTGGGCAGGGGCGCTCCCATGGGTGGGCCTTGGAGGGCATGTGCTCACCCACTGGGGAGCCAGGCAATCATAATGAGCCAGCCAATCATAATGAGTTTTTCCCCACAAAATGGCTTTATTACAGACACAAATAATTCTCTGTTTCATCAGCTGTCCGGTGGCTGGTCATAGATGATCCTGCAGGTGAAGAAGGCAGATGTGCAGTTTCTGGGCTGTCGTGGTTACTCGTGGTCTGCGGTTGTGACGCCTGTTGGACTTGGTGCCAAATTCTCTAAAATGACATTGGAGCCGGCTTATGGTAGAGAAATTAACATTAAATTCTCTGGCAACCGCCCTGGTGGATGTTCCTGCAGTTAGCATTCCAATTGCACACTCCCTCAACTTGAGACGTCTATGTCATTGTGTTGTGAAAAAATAGCACGTTTTGCAGTGGCCTTTTATTGTCCCCCTGCGTAAATATCATGCTGTTTAATCAGCTTCTTGATATGCCACACCTGTCAGGTGGATGGATTGTTTTGACAAAGGAGAAATGCTCACTAACAGGGATGTAAACACATTTGTGCACAACAGTTTTGAGAAATAAGCATTCTGTGACAAACATTTCTGGGATCTTCTATTTCAGCTCATGAAACATTGGACCAACACTTTACATGTTGTGTTTATATTTTTTGTTTAGTGTAATTTCTAAATTCAAGAGGCAGTGGAAATGCAATTTCGGATGCTTCTGTGCTATTTGCTGATAATGCCCATCTTTAGTGATGGTGTGTCACCACTAGGTGGAGAAGCAGCCCACTGAATAACTTATTTTTTATTTTTATTTAACCTTTATTTAATTAGGCAAGTCAGTTAAGAACAAATTCTTATTTACAATGACGGCCTACCCCGGCCCAACCTGGACGACGCTGGGCCAATTGTGCGCTGCCCTATGGGACTCCCAATCACAGCTGGATGCAGTGCCTTAGACCGCTGCACCACTCGGGAGCACAAAAGGCCTAGATGGCATTAGTCTTTCATTAGTGTCAATAAAACTGAAAATACTGATTAATTTGTATCTACCGGTTTGTGTCATATATATCCTCCCGATTTAAGGTGAGTGTAATGTCTCCCAGGTTTGCGGTCAATTTAATTCAGCCATGAAGTGGAGAATATATGTTAAAATCTTAGTTATGGAATTTAATTGGAATTAGGCTGTTTTTGGACTTTTTGAATTGCAATTGTAAAAACTTTGAATCTTCTCTCAGGTAATGGAATGAATGCACATTGTATTAAACATTTACTGTAGGATTTGTTTTCAATCATTTCAACTTGTATCGCTATATTTCCAGTATAGCTAGGCTATTTGAACAGTGATGTGACTAGACCAAAGGAATTTAAATTGAAATGGATTTGTTGGGATAATATTGAATTGAATTATTAGAAATGACCCCAACACAGATGTCTACTATAATTAATTGAGTATTGTGATTTGCTTCATCCTCGGTCTGCTGGGCCCAGTTTTTCAAAAGTTATCTATCAGGATTTCGGATAGTATTAAATGCATACAATTAGAATGAACAGGACAGGAGTCCCCATTCAAGTCAATTATGGCCCTGGTGGTCGTTTCATTCCGTGGGATCAAGCTAAGGAGGGTTTACACATCCTTGGAGGAAAGGTAAGAGACACAGCACACTAGGATTATCTCATGACTACGCCTGTTTGCTTACTTTGGCAGTTGTGCACATCTCCAGTCCTCAACTGAAATTTTTATTTGGGATTTTAGGACCCTTTAGGTGTGTATATAAATATTTTTTTAATACATTTTGATAAAATATTGAATTTGGCCTTTAATAATATAGCCCATAGAAACGCATTGAATAACGCATTCATCAATGGCAAAGAGTCAAACAATCAGTCTGTCCTATATCTAGGAGAAATATGAAAGCTCAGGAAATATACATTTGACGTCGGAAGTTTACATACACCTTAGCCAAATATATTTTAACTCAGTTTTCACCATTCCTGACATTTTAATCCTAGTAAAAATTCCCTGTCTTAGGTCAGTTAGGATCACCACTTTATTTTTAGAATGTGAAATGTCAGAATAATTAGCAGAGAGAGTGATTTATTTCAGCCTTTATTTCTTTCATCACATTCCCAGTGGGTCAGAAGTTTACATGCACTCAATTAGCATTTGGTAGCATTGCCTTTAAATTGTTTAACTTGGGTCAAATGTTTCGGGTAGCCTTCCACAAGCTTCCCACAATAAGTTGGGTGAATTTTGGCCCATTCCTCCTGACAGAGCTGGTGTAACTGAGTCAGGTTTGTAGGCCTCCTTGCTTGCACACGCTTTTTCCACATATTTTCTATAAGTGTGAGGTCAGGGCTTTGTGATGGCCATTCCAATACCTTGCCTTTGTTGTCCTTAAGCCATTTTGACACAACTTTGGAAGTATGCTTGGGGTCATTGTCCATTTGGAAGACCCATTTGCGAGCAAACTTCAACTTCCTGACTGATGTCTTGAGATGTTGCTTGAATATATCTACATAATTGTCCTGCCTCATGATGCCATCTATTCCTGCAGCAAAGGACCCCCACAACATGATGCTGCCACCCCCGTACTTCACGGTTGGGATGGTGTTCTTCGGCTTGCAAGCCTCCCCCTTTTTCCTCAAAACATAACGATGGTCATACAGTTCTATTTTTGTTTCATCAGACCAGAGGACATTTCTCCAAAAAGTACAATCTTTGTCCCCATGTGCAGTTGCAAACCGTAGTCTGGCTTTTTTATGGCGGTTTTGGAGCAGTGGCTTCTTCCTTGCTGAGCGGCCTTTCAGGATATGTCAATATAGGGCTTGTTTTACTGTGGATATAGATACTTTTGTACCGGTTTCCTCCAGCATCTTCACAAGGTCCTTTGCTGTTGTTCTGGGATTGATTTGCACTTTTTGCACCAAAATACATTCATCTCTAGGAGACAGAACGCGTCTCCTTCCTGAGCGGTATGATGGCTGTGTGGTCCCATGGTGTTTATACTTGAACACCATTGTTTGTACAGATGAACGTGGTACCTTCAGGCGTTTGGAAATTGCTCCCAAGGATGAACCAGACTTGTAGAGGTCTACAATTGTTTTTTTCTGAGGTCTTGGCTGATTTCTTTTGATGTTCCCATGATGTCAAGCAAAGAGGCACTGAGTTTGAAGGTAGGCCTTGAAATACATCCACATGTACACCCCCAGTTGACTCAAATGATGTCAATTAGCCCATCAGAAGCTTCTAAAGGCATGACATCATTTTATGGAATTTTCCAAGCTATTTAAAGGCACAGTCAACTTAGTGTATGTACACTTCTGACCCACTGGAATTGTGATACTGTGACTTATAAGTGAAATAATCTGTCTGTAAACAATTGTTGGAATAAATACTTGTCATGCACAAAGTAGATGTCTTAACTGACTTGCCAAAACTATAGTTTGTTTACAAGAAATTTGAGTGGTTGAAAAACGAGTTTTAATGACTCCAACCTAAGTGTATGTAAACCTCCGACTTCAACTGTATGTATGTATGTGTATATACACTGCTCAAAAAAATAAAGGGAACACTAAAATAACACATCATAGATCTGAATGAATGAAATAATCTTATTAAATACTTTTTTCTTTACATAGTTGAATGTGCTGACAACAAAATCACACAAATTATCAATGGAAATCAAATTTATCAACCCATGGAGATCTGGATTTGGAGTCACACTCAAAATTAAAGTGGAAAACCACACTACAGCCTGATCCAACTTTGATGTAATGTCCTTAAAACAAGTCAAAATGAGGCTCAGTAGTGTGTGTAGCCTCCACGTGCCTGAATGACCTCCCTACAACGCCTGGGCATGCTCCTGATGAGGTGGCGGATGGTCTCCTGAGGGATCTCCTCCCAGACCTGGACTAAAGCATCCGCCAACTCCTGGACAGTCTGTGGTGCAACGTGGCGTTGGTGGATGGAGCGAGACATGATGTCCCAGATGTGCTCAATTGGATTCAGGTCTGGGGAACGGACGGGCCAGTCCTTGGCATCAATGCCTTCCTCTTGCAGGAACTGCTGACACACTCCAGCCACATGAGGTCTAGCATTGTCTTGCATTAGGAGGAACCCAGGGCCAACCGCACCAGCATATGGTCTCACAAGGGGTCTGAGGATCTCATCTCGGTACCTAATGGCAGTCAGGCTACCTCTGGCGAGCACATGAAGGGCTGTGCGGCCCCCCAAAGAAATGCCACCCCACACCATGACTGACCCACCGCCAAACCGGTCATGCTGGAGGATGTTGCAGGCAGCAGAACGTTCTCCACGGCGTCTCCAGACTCTGTCACTTCTGTCACGTGCTCAGTGTGAACCTGCTTTCATCTGTGAAGAGCACAGGGCGCCAGTGGCGAATTTGCCAATCTTGGTGTTCTCTGGCAAATGCCAAACGTCCTGCACGGTGTTGGGCTGTAAGCACAACCCCACCTGTGGACGTTGGGCCCTCATACCACCCTCATGGAGTCTGTTTCTGACCGTTTGAGCAGACACATGCACATTTGTGGCCTGCTGGAGGTCATTTTGCAGGGCTCTGGCAGTGCTCCTCCTTGCACAAAGGCGGAGGTAGTGGTCCTGCTGCTGGGTTGTTGCCCTCCTACGGCCTCCTCCACGTCTCCTGATGTACTGGCCTGTCTCCTGGTAGCGCCTCCATGCTCTGGACACTACGCTGACAGACACAGCAAACCTTCTTGCCACAGCTCGCATTGATGTGCCATCCTGGATGAGTTGCACTACCTGAGCCACTTGTGTGAGTTGTAGACTCCGTCTCATGCTACCACTAGAGTGAAAGCACCGCCAGCATTCAAAAGTGACCAAAACATCAGCCAGGAAGCATAGGAACTGAGAAGTGGTCTGTGGTCACCACCTTCAGAACCACTCCTTTATTGGGGGTGTCTTGCTAATTGCCTATAATTTCCACCTGTTGTCTATTCCATTTGCACAACAGCATGTGAAATTTATTGTCAATCAGTGTTGCTTCCTAAGTGGACAGTTTGATTTCACAGAAGTGTGATTGACTTGGAGTTACATTGTGTTGTTTAAGTGTTCCCTTTATTTTTTTGAGCAGTGTATATTCACTCACTCACTACCTGTCAAAAGTCTTAGAACACCTACTCATTCAAGGGTTTTTCTTTATTTTTACTATTATTTCTACATTGTAGAATAATAGTGATGAAATCCAAACTATGAAATAACACATGGAATCATGAATTAACCAAAGAAGTGCTTCCAGCTTCACCTGGAATGCTTTTCCAACAGTCTTGAAGGATTTCCCACATATGCTGAGCACTTGTTGGCTGCTTTCCCTTCACTCTGCGGTCCAATTCGTCCCAAACCATCTCAATAGGGTTGAGGTTTGGTGATTGTGGAGGCCAGATCATCTGATGCAGCACTCCATCACTCTCCTTGGTAAAATATCCCCTACACAGCCTAGCCTGCAGGTTTGTTGGGTCATTGTCCTGTTGAAAACAAATGATAGTCCCACTAAGCCCAAACCAGATGGAATGGCTTATCGCTGCAGAATGCTGTGGTTGCCATGCTGGTTAAGTGTGAATTCTAAATAAATCACAGTGTCACCAGCAAAGCACCCCCACACCATAACACCACCTCCATGCTTTACGGTGGGAAATTCACATGTGGAGATCATCTGAGATCACCACACACAGACACAGCGGTTGGAACCAAGAAACACAAGCAATGGACATTAGATCGGTGGAAATCTGTTCTTTGGTCTGATGAGTCCAAATTTGAGATTTTTGTTTCCAACTACCGTGTCTTTGTGAGACGCAGAGAAGGGGAACGGATGATCTCCGCATGTGTGGTTCCCACCGCGAAGCATGGAGGAGGATGGGTGATGGTGTGGGGGTGCTTTGCTGGTGACACTGTATTGTGATTTATTCAAGGCACACTTAAACACCATGGCTAGCACAGCATTCTGCAGCGATACGCCCGTCCCATCTGGTTTGCGCTTAGTGGGACTATCATTTACACGCCAATGACCCAAAACACACCTCAGGGCTGTGTAAGGGCTGTTTGACCAAGAAGGAGAGTAATCGAGTGCTGCATCAGATGACCTGGCCTCCATAATCACCTGACAACCCAATTGAGATGGTTTGGGATGAGTTGGACTGTGGAGTGAAGGAAAAGCAGCCAACAAGTGCTCAGCATATGTAGGAACTCATTCAAAACTGTTGGAACAACATTCCTCATGAAGCTGGTTGAGAGAATGCCTTGATGACAGCTTTGCACACTCTTGGCAAAGAGGGGCTACTTTGAAGAATCTAAAATATATTTTGATTTGTTTAACACTTTTTTTTGGTGTCTTCACTATTATTCTACAATGTAGAAATAATAGTAAAAATAAAGAAAAACCCTTGAATGAGCAGGTGTGTCCAATCTTTTGACTGGTACTGTATATATATTTTGGGGGAACAAATTTAACCCCTTGTTTTTGTTAGTATCAAACTACCAGCATACCTCCTTTCATTTGTATAGGTTACCTTCAGAAGAGTCCCTGTATAACACTTGTGGAGAGAAAAATGGAGAACACCATCACCTGTCTCCCTTTTTCCATAGAGTGATCATATTCCTCCGCAATTGCGGAAGGCCGATATAGGCGGATGCAGTGGATTGAGATGCAGCCCATCAGACAGATTTTAATGGGGATTTTTTGACTTACTTTATACTGAATAAAACTATAAACGCAACATTCAACAATGTCAAAGATTCTACTGAGTTACAGTTCATATAAGGATATCAGTCAGTTGAAATAAATTATTTAGGCCCTAATTTATGGATTTCACATGACTGGGAATAAAGATATGCATCAGTTGGTCACAGCCTTAAAAAAAAAGGAAGGGGCGTGGATAAGAAAACCAGTCAGTATCTGGTGTGACCACCATTTGCCTCATGCAGAGTGACATCTTCTTCACATAGTTGATCAGGCTATTGATTGTGGCCTGTGGAATGTTGTTCCACTCCTCTTCAATGGCTGTGCAGAGTTTCTGGATATTGGCAGGAACTGGAACACTGTCGTACACGTCGATCCAGAGCATCCCACACGTGCTCATTGGTGACATGTCTGAGTATGCAGGCCATGGAGGAACTGGGAAATTTTTAGCTTCCAGGAATTCCAGGAGTTATGCACAGATCCTTGCGACATGGGGCCGTGCATTATCATGCTGAAACATGAGGTGATGGCGGCGGATGAACGGCACGAAAATGGGCCTGAGGATGTCGTCACAGTATCTGAAATTAAATTTGCCATCAATAAAATGCAATTGTGTTCGTTGTGGTAGAGAAATTCATATTAAATTCTCTGACAACAGCTCTGGTGGACATTCCTGCTGTCAGCATGCCAATTCCATGCTCCCTCAACTTGAGACATCTGTGGCATTGTGTTGTGTGACAAAACTGCACATTGGCCTCTTATTGTCCGCAGCACAAGGTGCACCTGTGTAATGATTATGCTGTTTAATCAGCTTGTTGATATGCCACACCTGTCAAGTGGATGGATTATCTAGGCAAAGGAAACATTCTCACTAATAGGGATTTAAACACATTTGTGCAAAAAATTTGAGAGAATTAAGCGTTTTGTGCGCATGTAAAATGACATTTTATTTCAGCTTATGAAGCATGGGACCAACACTTTACATGTTGTGTTTATATTTTTGTTCTGTGTTATCTTCAGAAATTATCATGCTTCTGTTGCCTGTTTTTTTAGTGTTTGTTTAATAGGCTACTGATTCCATGTGCTCCAAGCCTCAAGCAACCACAACATATCTTTCCGATAAAGCAATTTCACGAATTAGACTTTGAAAGTTCTTTGCCATGCTGTAAAAATTTTAGAACAGACAGGGATTTTTTTAAAATAATGTATTTATTTATTATCGATTTTGCCTACAATTAAGCAGTTTAGTTTGAAAATGAAATAACAATGGGAGTCTTGAATAATTGAACAATAAATAAACCACAACATGTCAGCAATTGCATTTCATGAATGAAAATGTTTTTAACTTTGCTTTAATTAAGACTTAAAAACCTTTTCGTTAGAACATATTATCTGGGATTTCTTATTCTTTTAATGTTTACACTTTTCCAAACAGTCAGAAAACAAACTAACACCTGTTTTGCCGTGGCACACATACAATTGCTTTTCCTGTGCAGTGCTATTTTTGTACTGTATAGTGTTCAGGCGCCCCACTTTTAGCTTTTCGAACACAGTAAAAGTCCAGCAAAACTGCCTATAGCCTAGCTTTTGGTTCATACTCACCTGCTTTGTATTCTAGGGACTGGATCGAGTAGACTGGATCTATGGACCTGCCTGTGGTTTTATGGACCTGCCTGCATTCAATCGTTTTTTCCTGACCATGCTAGTTATATTTGTATGTGCTGTATACAGAAATGTTTTTCTTTATTTGACCTTTGAACATGTTTTAAAACCCAAATGTAATGCAAATGTCACTTAAATATGAATCATTGTTAATAATTTTTGATATCATGAATGAATACAGGTTATTGACACTTTTCTACTATTTATGTAGGGGACTTTTATTTTGAAAATGTCTACCTGGAAGTGATTGGTTTTGCTGACAAGATACATCTACTTTCCACCTTGTTCTGATAATGTTAGCTGGGACTGTACTAGGGCAAAACATATGAAAAGAAACTGAAAGGTTTAAACGAGAAGAGGTAGCTAGCTAGGCTTTGCATGTTATTGTCACCTCTACCAACTACTAGCTACTACTTTAAAATAGAGAAATATGTCTTTATGGAATAACTTTGGCATGTGTGACATGGCAAATCAATGATGCAATCAACTTCAACTCAATCACAGAATGTCATTGTCTGACAGTACACATTAACAACAATGCACACAGTGAACGATTTCCTCTGGCATTTGGTCTGGCGACACTGTTGCCTGAGGATCAGTCCCTGGATGCCAAGAAGGCAACAGTTGTGGAGACTGCCTGCTCTCACTCAGGGGACCCATTTAAAGGTCCAGTACAGTCAAAAACGTGATATTCGTGTGTTTTATATATATTTCCACACTATGAGGTTGAAAAATGATGATAATGCCATTTTAATGTAAGAGCTGTTTGAAAATAAATTTCAGCCTGTTTTGGTGGGATGGAGCTTTGGCCTGACTGGTGACATCTTTCTTCTTCTTCGATGAGGTTTAACGGCAGTTGGCATCCAATATGTTGCATTACCGCCACCTACACCTTTGCTTAAAAAACAACAAATAGACTACCATCTAACACTACACACACATACCAAAAAAATAAAATTCTAAAAATAAATGTATTTAAAATAACACCACCCTAAATCAAATCAAATTTTATTTGTCACATACACATGGTTAGCAGATGTTAATGCGAGTGTAGCGAAATGCTCCGACCATGCAGTAGTATCTAACAAGTAATCTAACAAATTCACAACAACTACGTTATACACACAAGAGTAAAGGAATGAATACGAGTATGTACATATAAATATATGGATGAGCGATGGCTGACTGGCGTAGGCAAGATGCAGTAGATGGTATGGAGTACAGTATATACATATGAGATGAGTAATGTAGGATATGTAAACATTATATAAATGGCATTGTTTAAAGTCGCAAGTGATACATTTATTTCATCCAATTATAATTATTAAAGTGGCTAGAGATTTGAGTCGATGGCCGAACGCCATAGTCAAGATTCAGTAGATGGTTTAGAGTACAGTGTATACATTTGATATGAGTAATGTCGGATATGTAAACATTATATACAAAATTGTTTAAAGTGGCTAGTGATGCATTTGTTACATCCAATTCCTATTATTTAAAGTGGCTAGAGATTTAAGTCAGTATGTTGGCAGCAGCCACTCAATGTTAGTGATGGCTGTTTAATAGTCTGATGGCCTTGAGATAGAAGTTGTTTTTCAGTCTCTCGGTCCCAGCTTTGATGCACCTGTACTGACCTTGCCTTCTGGATGATAGCTGGGTGAACAGGCAGTGGCTCGGGTGGTTGTTGTCCTTGATGATCTTTTTGGCCTTCCTGTGACATCGGGTGGTGTAGGTGTCCTGGAGGGCAGGTAGTTTACCCCCGGTGATGCGTTGTGCAGTCCTCACTACCCTCTGGAGAGCCTTACGGTTGTGTGCGGAGCAGTTGCCGTACCAGGCGGTGATACAGCCCGACAGGATGCTCTCGATGGTGCATCTGTAGAAGTTTGTGAGTGTTTTTGGTGACAAGCCGAATTTCTTCAGCCTACTCCACTATTTAATTATATTTAGACCTACTTCATGCCAACAACCTGAAAGGATGGGACACCAACACTTAATACACCCTGTAACTCTTCTGATGTCAAGTCTCGCACACCCAAATACTTCTCTGCAGCTGCCACCACAACCTTTCTCATCCCCAGCCCCATTGGCACCCCTACAATTAACACATACCACTAGTTCCCCAATGCTACACATTCCTTTGTCTCATGGCCTTCTGCACAAGTCTCACACCTAGGAACCTCCCTCCTACACACTGCTGCCACATGCCCATAAGCTTGACACCTTTAACAACGTAATGTATTCGGCACAAAAGCTCGTACAGGATAACTTATATATCCTAACATCACTTTGTCATGCAAAGACTCAACATCAAAACTCAAAAGAACAGACAATTACTTTTCTGTTTCAACACTCTCACCACCTTGTCTGCGTCGCACCAAACGACGAGCATTACAAACACCGGGAATCTTCCCCTTCAGTTGGTCAACTTTAACATTTACTGCTACCCCAGTAATCACTCATTTTAATGGCGCCTGCTTCTTGAGAGCGAAACAATTCACATTTCTTGTCCCCATTCGTTTAATGCCGAGCGCCTTCTCCCTCTGACCAGCAGAAACAAACAATTATCACAAGACTACTTCTGGTTTCCCTCACCGATTCCACAGTACACTAAGTTAGTTAAAAGACCAATAAGAAAGAGTTCCAAACCTCTCTGCCAATAACAGCTAGTTTAAAGTTTTTCCTTCCCACTCAGACCACTCGCAGACAGTCCTAGCAAAATGTATGCCTGAGAAATTGCTCTTTGACAAGCTCTTTATTTTTATTTTTTTTTTAAATCATTTTTATTGAAAACATTCACAGTAAGGTACTTAAAGATGCACTATGCAGAAATCACTTTGTCATTTCCTGGTTGCAAAAAATTTGAATAGTTCGCCTAATTTCAGTTTATGTAACAAAATAAGCAAGTAGAGTATCATTGTGCTATCTAAACCGCAGTGAAATATATTTCCAAAAGCAAAAATATTGTACAAAACTGAAACAGGAAGCATTAACATAGCACACATAGAACAGATCTACCATTTTTTAAATGAGAATGACAGATCTACAGTGAGGGAAAAAAGTATTTGATCCCCTGCTGATTTTGTACGTTTGCCCACTGACAAAGAAATGATCAGTCTATAAATTTATTGGTAGGTTTATTTGAACAGTGAGAGACAGAATAACAACCAAAAAAAATCCAGAAAAACACGTGAAAAATGGTATAACTTGATTTGCATTTTAATGAGGGAAATAAGTATTTGACCCCTCTGCAAAACATGACTTAGTACTTGGTGGCAAAACCCTTGTTGGCAATCACAGGGGTCAGACGTTTCTTGCAGTTGGCCACCAGGTTTGCACACATTTCAGGAGGGATTTTGTCCCACTCCTCTTTGCAGATCTTCTCCAAGTCATTAAGGTTTCGAGGCTGACGTTTGGCAACTCGAACCTTCAGCTCCCTCCACAGATTTTCTATGGGATTAAGGTCTGGAGACTGGCTAGGCCACTCCAGGACCTTAATGTGCTTCTTCTTG
The DNA here is from genome assembly GCA_030435695.1 of Brachymystax lenok tsinlingensis. NCBI lineage: Eukaryota > Metazoa > Chordata > Actinopteri > Salmoniformes > Salmonidae > Brachymystax > Brachymystax lenok. The sequence continues at coordinate 21,570,514 of CM059793.1, read as the reverse complement.
AGCCACTCCTTTGTTGCCTTGGCCGTGTGTTTTGGGTCATTGTCGTGCTGGAATACCCATCCACGACCCATTTTCAATGCCCTGGCTGAGGGAAGGAGGTTTTTACCCAAGATTTGACGGTACATGGCCCCGTCCATCGTCCCTTTGATGCGGGGAAGTTGTCCTGTCCCCTTAGCAGAAAAACACCCCCAAAGCATAATGTTTCCACCTCCATGTTTGACAGTGGGTATGGTGTTCTTGGGGTCAATCCTCCTCCTCCAAACACGGCGAGTTGAGTTGATGCCAAAGAGCTCCATTTTGGTCTCATCTGACCACAACACTTTCACCCAGTTGTCCTCTGAATCATTCAGATGTTCATTGGCAAACTACAGACGGGCATGTATATGTGCTTTCTTGAGCAGGGGGACCTTGCGGGCGCTGCAGGATTTCAGTCCTACACGGCGTAGTGTGTTACCAATTGTTTTCTTGGTGACTATGGTCCCAGCTGCCTTGAGATCATTGACGAGGGAGATTGACAGTGTTTCTTCCATTTGCAAATAATCGCACCAACTGTTGTCACCTTCTCACCAAGTTGCTTGGCGATGGTCTTGTAGCCCATTCCAGCCTTGTGTAGGTCTACAATCTTGTCCCTGACGTCCTTGGAGAGGTCTTTGGTCTTGGCCATGGTGGAGAGTTTGGAATCTGATTGATTGATTGCTTCTGTGGACAGGTGTCTTTTATACAGGTAACAAGCTGAGATTAGGAGCACTCCCTTTAAGAGTGAGCTCCTAATCTCAGCTCGTTACCTGTATAAAAGACACCTGGGAGCGTCAAATACTTATTTCCCTCATTAAAACGCCAAACAATTTATAACATTTTTGACATGTGTTTTTCTGGATTTTTTTGTTGTTATTCTGTCTCTCACTGTTCAAATAAACCTAACATTAAAATTATAGACTGATAATTTCTTTGTCAGTGGGCAAACGTACAAAATCAGCAGGGGATCAAATACTTTTTTCCCTCACTGTATAACTCACATTTCAATGTGAATTTGGTGGGGTCGTCCAAAAAGTTACATATTGCAGCTTTAATTGTTACCTAGAAATGATTTGATATTGAGATAAAATTGACTGCATTGGGCCTTTAAGTCCTGGACATTGGCCTGGTGTGTATTCATTACACTGATTCTGTTGCAAAACATTTTGCTCTGTTGAATTCAATAAAACCGGTACTGTACTGAACGACCAGTTGAAAAACATGATTATGGTGGCCTAGACGGGAATTACCATATGGTGTGCTGTCCGAGTTTTGCGATTTCAGATGGTCATACCCATATTGATCCAGACCATGTGTCAGGGGATATTAATATCCAGTGTCAGTATCCTGTTTGTCTCATCACTGTCTGTCTCATCACCCCTCAGGTTGAATTCCTCTCTGGAGGAAGAACTGATCTTCTTTGGGGGCGAATTCTTCAACGGCAAAAAGGTAAGATTGTGCTCACCAGGTGACTATGTACCTCCTATAAACCTCAGTGCTTCCACTACATTCATTAAGCCGTGGCGTGCCACCGCTGCTAAATCGTTGCCGAAATATTACATTTACATGCAGTACCAGTCAAAGGTTTGGACATACCTACTCATTCAAGGGTTTTTCTTTATTTTTACTATTTTATACATTGTAGAATTATGGTGAAGACATCAAAACTATGAAATAACACATATGGAATCATGTAGTAACCAAAAAAGTGTTAAACAAATCTAAGTATATTTTATATTTGAGATTCTTCAAAGTAGCCACCCTTTGCCTTGATGACAGCTTTGCACACTCTTGGTATTTTCTCAACCAGATTCACCTGGAATGCTTTTCCAACAGTCTCGACGGAGTTCGCACATATGCTGAGCACTTGTTGGCTGCTTGAGTAGGTGAGTAGGTGTCCAAACTTTTGACTGGTACTGTAAGTATTCAGACCCTTTACTCAGTATTTTGTTGAAGCACCTTTGGTAGTGATTACAGCATCGAGTCTTCTGTGCAGATCCTCTCAAGCTCTGTCAGGCTGGATGGGGAGAGTTTCAGGTCTCTCCAGAGATGTTTTATTGGTTTCAAGTCCGGGCTGTGGCTGGGTCACTCAAGGAAATTCAGAGACTTGTCCTGAAGTCACCCATGGGCAATGGCGATTTTAGCATGTAAATCTTGGTGGGGCAAAACAAATGAAATGTGGGATGCATGCCAGCAAAGCCACCACACAACACAAAACAATACATTAATTGCACTATACCACTGCTACACCTGGCTATCAGCAGAGCCTTGTCTGGCAGTGAAACAGTTCATTCAGCTTAATTTACTGCCTTTAAAAAAACATAGCTGATATGGCTGACTTGCTTAAACAAACGTGATTTCAGCTGACAATTGAGATGTGCAAGCTATGGCATAAGGGGATGACAAGCGGATAAGAGGCAATCCGTCATTTCAATTAAGAGATTAATGAGCAGGCTAGGATGGACATAGTCAATATAGCTATTTGTTCAGCACTTTTGAAATGTACAGTGACAGAATTCAGAACAAGGGCCGTTCTTACAGTGTTCTCCCTGTACATCAAGTCAGAACCGTAGGATAAATAAAGGGGGCATATAAGCAGAAAATGAAAGCTCTTACAATATTCGATGGTTACATTTCTCAAAAACAGGTTATAGGTTACATGTTCACCACCAAGTCAGAACAGTAGGCGAAATTAAGAGGTGAAAATAGACACATTTTTTTAGGGTGAGGCACATGGGCTACTAACAGCTTATTACACAACATACACTTAGTACTTTCTTAGCTACAGTATACATATCTCTCTGGCATATTACATCATTTATGCAGCAGCGTATATGACATCGTTGGACTCACCTTGTTGTGCTTTGCTCACTTTAACAGGAAGGTGGTGCAGGGGTCCTTCGTGGGCAAATTTTGTCATCAAACTTTGTCATCAAAGTCTGCCATTCTCTGGATTTATGTTGCTTTCAAGACAATTGGGAACTCTGGAAAAAAAAGGTCAAATCATGATGACGTCAGTGATCTTCAGGTCGTAGCTCTAGAAAGAGGCCAGAGATCCCGATTTACAATTCCGATTTGGATGAAAATTCAAAATGTATTTTCACAGATGTAACTTGTTTTTCCCGAGTTCCCAGTTGTTTTGAACTCAGTAAAGTCAGATTTTAACAGTTGTTTTGAGTGCGGGACAAATCATGCTTCATTGACAGCATGGCCAATGTTGAATGTCTATAATTTTAAACTAGGATAAGAGAACCTTAATCTTAGACTTGGGACCACACAGCCACTCCACTGAATAGCAGGCTAATGATTGCTTTGCAATGCTTGCAGTTAGCCACTGATTCCTTCCAGACAACTCATTGTTGAATTTGCAATTTCCAACTTGTTGTGTAATGTTTATGTCCAATGGCCGATGAGCACCGATACGTTTTATCTATAATTTCTCTTCATTATTTCTCTTCATATGACAAGGTTTAAAAAGGATTTGCCAGTAGATTGTCGACTTGATTCATGATGATGACTGCTAGCTAAGATTGTGAAAGTATGATGTTGACATGATCAGTCCAATCAAAGCTACTGTAGATATAACGTGATTTGACGTCATTTTATATTTGGCCAATGACCTTGAGCCTTCTTGGATGGGCACTTCTAATGTAACTTTATGGCAGCACCCAAAGGGCTCACATTCTTTATGTCTACCCTTACTAAAGGCGAGTGACGTGGTGTCCCCATGAGTGACAGAACACTGAGCCAATCATGGTGCAATGCTCCTATATTCTGCTGGCCTGCCCCACCACCACAGAAAGCACTGAGCTGGCTGAAACACATGGAGCTGCCTGTTTGTATGCGGCTTTATTAACTCAATTATATATATATATGTTTTTACATTGTTTTCAAACTGATATGTGACACGTATTAATGCCAAAATAACATGCAAAACAGGCAAGCCCCACCTGCCCTGAATGATGGGTCGCCACTGACCTGAGCTCAATTTCCAGTCTCATAGCAAAGGGTCTGAATACTTATGTAAATAAGGTATTTCTGTTTTTTATTTTATTTTATTGAAAGTATGATGTTGACATGATCAGTCCAATCAAAGCTACTGTACATATAACGTGATTTGACGTCATTTTATCTGTGGCCAATGACCTTGAGCCTTCTTGGATGGGCACTTCTAATGTAACTTTATGGCAGCACCCAAAGGGCTCACATTCTTTATTTCTAACGTTACTAAAGGCGGGTGACGTAGTGTCCCCATTAGTGACAGAACACTGAGCCAATCACAGCACAACACTCCATATTTTCTGCTGGCTTGCCCCACGACCACAGAAAGCACTGAGCTTTTTGGAGCTGCCTTACTCAAGAAAACGAAAAAGAGTATGTATGTGGCTTTATTAACTCAATGATATATATATATTTTTACATTGTTTGCAAACTAATTTGTGACATGTTATAATGCCACAATAACATGGAAAACAGGCAAGCCCACAAAAAAGGGGTCCGTTGTCCTGTTGGAAGGTGAATCTTCGCCCCAGTCTGAGGACTTGAGGGCTCTGGAGCAGGTTTTCATCAAGGATCTCTCTGTACTTTGCTCCGTTCATCTTTGCCTCGATCCTGACTAGTCTCCCAGTCCCTGCCGCTGAACAACATCCCCACAGCATGATGCTGCCACCCCCATGCTTCACCGTAGGGATGGTGCCAGGTTTCCTACAAACATGACACTTGGCATTCAGGCCAAAGTGCTCTGGAGCTCTGTCAGTGACCATCAAGTTCTTGGTCACCTCCCTGATCAAGGCCCTTCTCCCCCGATTGCTCAGTTTGGCCGGGCGGCCAGCTCTAGGATATGTCTTGGTGGTTCCAAACTTCTTCCATTCTAGAATGATGAAGGCCACTCTATTCTTGGGGACCTTCAATACTGCAGAAATGTTTTGGTACCCTTCCCCAGATCTGTGCCTCGACACAATGCTGTCTCGGAGCTCTACAGACAATTCCTTCGACCTCATGGCTTGGTTTTTGCTCAGTCCAGCACTGTCAACAGTGGGACCTTATATAGACAGGTGTGTGCTTTTCAAAATCATGTCCAATAAATTGAATTTACCACAGGTGGACTCCAATCAAGTTGCATAAACATCTCAAGGATGATCAATGGAAACAGGATGCATCCAAGCTCAATTTCGAAACTCATAGCAAAGGGTCTGAATACTTATTTAAATAAGGTTATTCTATATTTTCTTTTAATACATTTCTAAAAACCTGTTTTCGCTTTGTCATTATGGTGTTTTGTGTGTAGATTGATGAGGACATGTTTTTATTTAATCCATTTAAAAATAAGGCTGTAATGTAACAAAATGTGAAAAAAGTCAAGGGGTGTGAGTACTTTCCGAATGCTCTGTATATATACACTGTGTCCGTAAAATGTATATAGTATGTACAGTATAAACTGTAAGTAAAAGCCTAAGTGTTGTTATCTATTAGATTACTCCAATTAGGGGAAGGGTGGTAGGGTTAAGGGAAAATAAAGGAAAATATATAAAAAAGATATATATATACAGTACCAGCCAAAGTTTGGACACACCTACTCATTCAAGGGTTTTTCTTTATTTGACTATTTTCTACATTGTAGAATAATAGTGAAGACATCAAAACTATGAAATATTACATATGGAATCATATATTAACCAAAAAAGTGTTAAACAAATCAAAATATATTTTATATTTGAGATTCTTCAAAGTAGCCACCTTTTGCCTTGATGACAGCTTTGCCGTCACGATCTTCCAGTATACATGCTTTTTATTATGAACCGTAACTCACGTAACTGGGCAAAACAATAAACAGAACGAAGATCGCAACAGTAACATAGACTAATACACACAAAGACGCTATGCTCAAAACAATAACCCACAAAACCTATACGAAAACCCCAAACATATATATGGTTCCCAATTAGAGACAACGACACACAGCTGCCTCTAATTGGGAACCATTACCCCAACATAGAAATATAACACCTAGAACATAAAAAACCCTACACCAAAACCAAAACTAAACACACCAGCCTGTCTTCTCAGGCCTGGACGTGACATTTGCACACTCTTGGAATTCTCTCAACCAGCTTCACGAGGTAGTCACCTGGAATGCATTTCAATTAACAGGTGTGCCTTGTTAAAAGTTAATTTGTGGAATTTCTTTCCTTCTTAATGCGTTTGAGCCAATTAGTTGTGTTGTGACAAGGTAGGGTTATTATACAATTTGGTTAAATACCAAGTCCATATTATGGCAAGAACAGCTCAAATAAGCAAAGAGAAACAACAGTCCATAATACTTTAAGACATGAAGGTCAGTCAATCCGGGAAAATTTCAAGAGATCCACTTTTTTTCAAGTACTTTGTGGCGACAAAGCTCTAGGCACATCTCTCTCCATGCCAGGCACATATCTCTCCATGCCCACTGACTCCCACACATTTGTGTGCATTCATTGTTTTCATGGTTTTAATTGTTTGTCAATGTTTATGAATTCCCCACTATATAGCAAAAGTATCACCAGTAGTAAATGTAGGCTACTGTTGATCATTGCCATTTCCCCATTAATCTAGAATGTTTGGTTAAGGTAATTTCTGTTCATTCAATGTATTAATACCGCATACCATTCTCATTCTCTTAGTGGACCTTGTTTGGAGAGCTCACAAACGGCGCAATACTTGTGATAATGAAGTTGTGGTTTATTTAATTACCAGTTGTATTTACATTTCTTTATTGTCTTTCGTTTGGAGCACGTCTGGTTTCTCTGTCTTGTTACTGATGTGTGAACGCTTGAGTGCGCAGAAATGTAGGCTGCCTGACCTGCGCACCAGGATTATGCTAAATAAGTTCCCTATCACTATTAAGCTCTCCTATCACAGTACAACTAGCTTCTTGACAAATCATATGCTTGTCGCAAAGAAACGTTATTGGAATGGAACAAGCAGCAGCAATCTCGCATCACATCTTTTGCCACTGCAAAGCACCTCTGTGACCCTGCCAGACACGAGCAGTTAACACAGCTCATTATGGTTTCAATGAATGGATCTCAAATGGATCTTGCTTTTATTGACTGAATATACACTCAGATGACAGTTTATTATGTACACCCATCTAGTACCAGGTCGGACCCCCCTTTGCCCCCAGAACAGCCTGAATTCTTCGGGGCATGGATTCTACAAGGTGTGGCGTTCAAACATTGCTCAATTGGTATCAAGGGACCTAATGTGTGCCATGAAAACATTCCCCACATCATTACACCACCTTCACCAGCCTGTACCATTGACACCAGGCAGGATGGGGCCATGGACTCATGCTGCTTACGCCAAATCCTGACTCTGCCTTCAGAATGATGTAACAGCAACCGGGATTCGTCTGATCAGGCAAATTTTTCCACTCCTCAATTGTCCAATGTTGGTGATCGCGTGCCCACTGGAGCCACTTCTTATTTTTTTTAGCTGGAAGGAGTGGAACCAGGTGTGGTCATCTGCTGCAATAACCCATCCTTGACAAGGATGGACGACTTGTGCGTTCCGAGATGCCGTTCTGCACACCACTGTTGTACTGTGTCCTTATTGGTCTGTTTGCGACCCGCCTGTTAACTTGCGCAATTCTTGCCATTTTCGACCTCTCTCATCAACGAGCTGTTTTCGCCCACAGGTCAGGCCAAAATTAATGAATTGCCAAAAGCTCGCACTATCCCTTTAAAATCAGAGTGACAAGTTACAATGTATATGTGTAGCGAACCGAGTGCGCATTGTCGCGAGCTTGCTCCTCATTTCCCTACAGTGCAGTGGCGTGAATTAGTTATATTTCAGATTGTCAACATAATAAAATGTTCATGCATTTTGGAGTAGAATGCCTTTTTAAGTCGTTACCCCCCAAAAAACAAATCTCCCGGGGGCATACGAACGGACACCCCCCCACCTAGGGGAAACACTGAACCTCCAACCATCATCGCTACCTCCATCCTCTTTACTCTACAGAGCTCACCATATCCCCCACCCCCCGCTTTCTGACAGGAGCCTATCTATACCCTATATAGTCACTTAGACAGCTCAGAACGTTGTTGGGGAGCTCACCGTTTTTTCACACCTTTGTTCTACTTTTCTTTGTTGTTGTGGACTAGTGGTGCAATGATTCCTCTCACTGCGGGTCTCTGTTGGCAGCCTGCCCATTGTTCTGTCATTCTCCCATTTGGACACCAGGGGGGCAGACTATGCTCTGACACAACTATTAAAATATTTGAGAGTGGCCATCGTATGGTCCTGAGTAAGAGACAGCTGCTGGTGTTTGGAGGTTTCCACAGAAGTGCCAGGTAGGGAGAGATGATGGGAGGAGCTATTGTTTCAGGTAATGACAGGTGATAGGAGGACAAATTGTGATTGTAGGAAAAAAGAGGAGAGAAACTAGTTCTGGAGAGTTAATGGCTGAGGCAAAAATACCATTTCACAATATTTTTTAGAAGCTTACGGCATGCCGCTGTTTTTGAAATATGGAAAATGTATGATAATCTGCCCGTATGAAATCTAGATTACTAGATTTCACTTCTGCTTGTCTGTTAATAGTCAATTTATTTTCCTGCAGGGGTTTTATCGTCCTTCGGGAAGGTTCTTCCATCTCCCAGAGGAACTCTGGAGCTCTGTCAGAGTGACCATCTGGTTCTTGTTCACCTCTCTGACCTCCCCTGATTGCTCAGTTTGGACGGGAGGCCAGCTCTAGGATAAGTCTTGGTGGTTCCAAACTTCCATTTAAGAATGATGGAGGCCACTGTGTTCTTGGGGACCTTCAATGCTGCAGACATTTTTTGGCACCCTTCCCCAGATCTGTGCCTTGACACAATCCTGTCTCAGAGCTCTACGGACAATTCCTTCGACTGCTTGAATCATGTCCAATCACTTGAATTTACCACAGGGGGACTCAGCTCAAGTTGTAGAAACATTTCAAGGATTATCAATGGAAACAGGATGCACCTGAACCAGTGACGATTTTAGCATGTAAATCTTGGTGGGGCAAACTCTAAAACTATTTTTTTAGATACAATACATTAATTGCATATACATTAAACAATGTATATGCACTAAACAATACATTATAACGGCGACAAGCCTACATAAAGCTGTCCCAACAGCAGAGCTTTCTTTTTAGCACAATGGAGTGAATCCTTACTAACGCTACACCTGGCTATCAGCGGAGCCTTGTCTGGCAGTGAAACAATTCATTCAGCCCCATTTACTGCCTTTTTAAAAAACATAGCTGATATGGCTGACCGTATCTCCCTGGCATATTACATAATTTATACAGCAACATATAAGACATTTTTGGACTCACCTTGTTGTGAGTGGTGGTCCTTCGTTGGCAAATTTTGTCATCAAAGAAAAAGATTTAAAAGTTGGTTGACCTTTCAAAACATATTTTCCCAGTCTGACTTCCCAGTTGCAATGCTTGCGGTTAGCCACTGTCACGATTCCTTCCAAACAACTCATTGTTGAATTTGCAATTTCCAACTTGTGTGTAATGTTTATGTCCAATGGCCAATGAGCCCCGATACGTTCTATCTATAATTAATCTTCATTATTTCTCTTCATATGACAAGGTTTAAAAAGGATTTGCCAGTAGATTGTCTACTGAATTTATGATGATGACTGCTAGCTAAGATTGTGAAAGTAAATCCAATCAAAGCTACTGTAGATATAACGTGATTTGACGTCATTTTATATTTGGCCAATGACCTTGAGCCTTATTGGAAGGGCACTTCTAATGTAACTATATGGCAGCACCCAAAGGGCTCACATTCTTTATGTCTACCCTTACTAAAGGCGAGTGACGTGGTGTCCCCATGAGTGACAGAACACTGAGCCAATCACGGTGCAATGCTCCTATATTCTGCTGGCCTGCCCCACCACCACAGAAAGCACTGAGCTGGCTGAAACACATGCGTTTTGGAGCTGCCTGTTTGTATGCGGCTTTATTAACTCAATTATATATATATATGTTTTTACATTGTTTGCAAACTGATATGTGACACGTATTAATGCCAAAATAACATGCAAAACAGGCAAGCCCCACCTGCCCTGAATGATGGGTCGCCACTGACCTGAGCTCAATTTCCAGTCTCATAGCAAAGGGTCTGAATACTTATGTAAATAAGGTATTTCTGTTTTTTATTTGTAATACATTTCTAAAAACCCTGTTTTTGCTTTGTCGTTATGTAACGTTACAAAATGTGGAAAAAGTCAACGAGTCTGAATACTTTCCGAATGCACTGTAAGAGTTAACCCTATACTATTGGCTACAGACTAGCTTGGACATATAAAACACAGGACAGAGAGGCAATGTGATTTATATTAACAGTGCATTTTTTCTAATGCAATTTCTTCACTTTCTCTGCATGTGTTTTTCCCCTGTCCCTTCCAGAAGTGGTCGTGGTCCCCGGTCAGCAGGACGATGAGGAGGCTAAAACAGGTGATGATGAAGCAATGAGACAAGATTGAAATTGGGGAGAAAAAGGTGCTAAAATACAACAACAAAAATAAATAAATATTATAATAATAATACATTTCCATAAATTAAGCATATAGGAGCACCTATTTCTTTGTTAACCGCTCAACACAGAATAGCTGCATGTGCGCACTCCCTCAAATCATTTGGAGAAAATATATTTTCTATTTTATTCAGCTTTGTTAAATTGTATTCTTCATACTATAAAATAATATAAAATAATGCCATGGAATTTTAAGCAAATCTTGTCTGATAAATGAACTAGTGTAGCCCACAGCCATATGGCATAGCCAGATCAGGACCTACCATAAGGATAACTCGTAGTATGCTATTCTGTTCTTCTAAAATAGGTTACATTTTCTTCATATCATGTTTCTTTAGACCAGTCTAAAATAAATAATGAATTTATTGTGAAGGTGTAGGCTATATTACATGGATCTATTAGACTTTTTAAAATGTAGATGTTCCAAAGGTATGCATCAGTGGCTTGTAGGCTGTGTGTGGAAGCCAGGAGATGCTAAACGTGTTTATGTTAATTAACGGCAGTTATTTGCTTGACAATCACCGTCTGACGAAGTTTCGTGACCGCCACACCCCTAGTCTAAACACAATGTCAGTTGCAGTAACACTCTTTTCTCTCATCTGTTCTGCGTGCATGTTTGTGCGTGCGTGTGTCTGTGTGTTTACTGATGAGGAGGAGCACCCCCCCAGTGCAACCAGGTGAAGCGCTGGTGTTCCATGAAGACCAGCAGTGTGCCAGGGTGTGTGTGTGCATGTGTATCTGCCTTCTTTAGGTGTGTGTGTGTCCGTCCGTGTCCAGAAAGTAGTGTGTGTCATAGGGAGGGATGAGGGTGCTGTAAACTGAAGACTTGTAAACATTATTTGCCTTCATAACCCCCTTGCATTTGTGCAATAAAATACGCTTGTCAGTTGGACTACACTACAGTATGTATACTGTATTGTATCTGGAATTAGTTTGTAGTTTCCTATCTTCAAAGAAAATAGTAAGAAGCTCATTGTCATTGCTTACCCCCTTGGATTATTGTTTCCTAAACCAATTTGACATTAAACATCCAACCATATGACTTCTGTAGTCTCTGTAATCTTTTTGATGGTGAAGGCCTCCATGTTTAATGTTGAAAAGGTTCTTGATAAGAACTGGTTGGTCTTTCCCAGGTTTTGTGTATTGAAGATATAAAGTGAAGTTTTAGCCATTAAAATAGTCTTGTTGACTCAACTCTTGAAATGTTTTCCAGAACTGCATGGAGTAGTCAGCCAAATACAAAAAGTTGCCAGCCAGAGAGTTCCAGGTTGGAGTAGTCCGGGGGGAGAAGGAGATGCCCCCAGAATATTCTTTTGTGGAACAAGCTTTATTTTGGTGGCCTCTGGTACATTCTAATGCATTGATTCCATCCAAAATACACAGCTAAATTATTGAATACTTGAATGACTTTAAGTCCCAGATTGGTAAAATGAGTTATGGTATTGAATAGAAAGACATGACTTTACAATGAAAATGACCAAAAAAATATGAATTCAGTGTGTTAATTGTTTTTTGATATCGTCTAGGCCTATATGATCAGGACTATTTTCTAAGTAAGATTACAAAAATTCACATTAAACCTGTCCTTTTCTTGAGATTAAAGTAATATTTACAGTTTTAGATTTGAATTGCCACAATAATTAGGTATTTGATTGGCTCTGCTGCTGTGGACACTTAGGGTAAGATAACCAATGTAGTTTAAGAAGTCTGTGGATAGTGCCCAAAACGATCCATATCTGAATTCCTCCATCTTTATGCACCTTCGCCATTTGGGTGAACTATCTCTTTAACAGTTTTGCCTTTCAATCAATCACTGTGGGTGGGATTGTCAGGGGAAGGGGCAGAATGTCTGTGAGTCACAGAGTTGGTAGGGTTTCAGACCTGTCAATCCATCACTGTTGGTGGGACTTTGAGGAAAGGTGGTTTATTAGAAATCTAGTCAGAACAACTAGTCTAGTCTACTCTTTCAATTTAGTTTATTGTTGCAAAAACCTTTGAGACCAGGGTCTCATTTGCAAGTAAGCACTGTGAACATGAACAAACAATAAGAAACATGCAACAATTTCTAAGATTTTATTGAGTTACAGTTTATATAAGAAATCAGTCAATTGAAATAAATTCATTAGGCCCTAATCTATGGATTTCACATGACTGGGAATACAGATATGCATCTGTTGGTCACAGATACCTTTAAAAAAAAGATACAGGCGTGGATCATAAAACTAGTCAGTATCTGGTGTGACCACCATTTGCCTTAGGCAGCGCGACAGTTGCTGGATATTGGCGGGAACTGGAACACGCTGTCTTACACGTTGATCCAGAGCATCCCATTTAGAGTGGCCTTTTATTGTCCCCAACACAAGGTGCACCTGTGTAATGATCATGCTGTTTAATCAGCTTCTTGATATGCCACACCTGTCAGGTGGATGGATTATATTGGCAAAGATCCAAGATTTTTGTGCAGATGGAACACTTCTGGGATCTTTTATTTCAGCTCATGGGACCAACACTACATGTGGCGTTTATACAGTATATACAGTCCTGGGAGAAGTGTTGCTTGAACAATCTTCCTTCTATTTTCAAAAGTGAGGCAGGATTTATTTCTATAAACTTTTTTGTATGTTTTAAAAGAGAGTTCATCATCAATCCAAATACTTATGAAGGAAAGGGGGGTACCTAGTCAGTTGTACAACCGAATGCCTTCAACTGAAATGTGTCTTCCACATTTAACCCAACCCCTCTGAATCAGAGAGGTGCAGAGGGCTGCCTTAGTCAACATCCACAGCACCCAGGAAACAGTGGGTTAACTGCCTTGTTCAGAGGCAGAACGACATATTTTTACCTTGTCAGCTCAGGGATTTGACCTTGCAGTTATAAGTCCAATGCTCTAACCACTAGGCTACCTGCCACTCTAACCAAGGGCTCCCTTCAATGTGCAAATATGCAGGTCCTCAGGGATGGTTGTTTAGCAACAAAACCGACTTGTGCGCAACTATGGGGCAAAACAGACAGGGTTGGCTTAGTTTTATTAGCATTTAGCACTAGTTTAGGATCAGTAAACAATTTTGAATTGGGTCAAAACCATGCTGAAGGTCATGAATGGCCTGCTGTTCTGACGGGGCACAGGAGTAAATAACTGTATCATCCGCGTAGAGATGAATGTTACAGGTTTTAACAAATAGAAACAATATTATTTAGATAAATAGTGAAGATAAAAGGTCCAAAATCGCCCCTGTGGCAAATGGATAGGAGATTGACTTTATTCATTCAATTCAACACCTTTTATAAACTAGTCAACACTTGCTGCTGTTAGGCCGTATATCAAAGCACCATAAATAGCCCATGTGCCCCGACTATAGTAGGCCTATGAAACAAGCAAAATAAAATAAATGAATGTGCCACAAAACAATTAAGTGGATTTCAACTGATTGTCACCACTTACATTACACTGGACATGTAAATTCACTCACAGGAGATGATGAAGAAGCATCATATTCTCCTTCCTCCCTGAAAAGAAATGATGTGGAAATAAATTTGACTGCAGCCAACCAGAGTGCACAAAAAGTTAAAAGTGGAAAAAGTATCCGGCTGACAATGAGTCTGTTATTGGCTATTGAGACTACGGTTGGCATTTATGGAATACACTGCTCTACCCTGGGCCCAGCTTTTCAAAAGTTTTCTATCTGGATTTAGACTATTGGATAGGATTAAATAAATAGAAATAGAATGGGAGTCCCCATTCAAGTCAATCATTCATCCGTTCTATTCATTCTATATATATATATATGCATTTATTCCTATCTGATAGGCAACATCCAGATAGATCATTTATGAAAAACTGGGTGCTGCTGATTTGTGCCAAAGCTTTGCCTGAATACATGGAGGGGTTGATTGTTTTTCAACAAAAACGATTTTAGTTTGGGGAAAAGAAAACTGAATTGAGATCAAATGGTTGATCGATGAGAAAATGTGCAGGATGTAGGCCATAATCCATCTCGCTCCATCTTCGCCCACTGCTGGCCACTGGGCATCCTCTCATCACCATACCATATTTGGTGGTGAGTGGAAATGCCAACTGGATGCTTCAGATTTATACACCCAGTGAAACATCTGTCTCATTGTTCAATCTGTATTAGAGCTGTGGGTGCAGTGTGTTATGTGCATCACTGTTTTCAGTCCTGGTAGGACACATTTTGCAGAGAGTTGTTGCGCATGCTAGTTTCAAGTGCAAGCTAGATATCAAGTGTGACCCACAGTCTGCGATTTATATATTTTTTTAACTGAAAGTGGACCCCAAAACATTAAAGCAGTGGGAGAACCTATTCAAGTAAGTAAATACATGTGTCTTATGTAAAAAAAAAATAAAAAAAAAAATAAATAAAAATATATATATATATATATATATTAGCTAGCTGGCTACAGTAAGCCATTTTGTAGGCTAGTTCAACTGATCTGCTAGCTAGCTTTACACACTGTTTAGCAAAGTGAATTAAATGTAATCAGCTACCTAACTTCCTATTACTGTAGCTAGCTATCTTGATGTAATCATTGTAAATAAAAAAAACGCCTCTAAATGCATTTGTAGAGGTTGAAATTACAGCTCCAGCTGTCAGTAAAGGGAGAGTGTAGGCTACTGGACATGGCAGGCCATTTTGTGGGAGGACATTATGAAAAGATTATCCAGTTCCAGTACCTAGAGGGAAAAAGTTTGAGGACAGAGAGATAATAGCAACATAATATTCAATGATGTCTAATTTTGTATAATGAAGCCTGTTTCTTTGTGTTTTCTGTCCTCAGATATGGAATCCTGTGAAAGCCTGTTTGCAGATGAAGAGAGAGGTCCCAATGGATGTCCCAAGAGACTAAGGGTATATCCTATATGCCATGGGTTATATATGTAAAGTAAGGGAAAAAAGTATTTGATCCCCTGCTGATTTTGTACGTTTGCCCACTGACAAAGAAATGATCAGTCTATAATTTTAATGGTAGGTTTATTTGAACAGTGAGAGACAGAATCACAACAAAAAATCTGGAAAAACGCATGTGAAAAATGTTATAAATTGATTTGCATTTTAATGAGGGAAATAAGTATTTGACCCCTCTCAATCAGAAAGATTTCTGGCTCGCAGGTGTCTTTTATACAGGTAACGAGCTGAGATTAGGAGCACACTCTTAAAGAGAGTGCTCCTAATCTCAGTATGTTACCTGTATAAAAGACACCTGTCCACAGAAGCAATCAATCAATCAGATTCCAAACTCTCCACCATGGCCAAGACCAAAGACCTCTCCAAGGATGTCAGGGACAAGATTGTAGACCTACACAAGGCTGGAATGGGCTACAAGACCATCACCAAGCAGCTTGGTGAGCAGGTGACAACAGTTGGTGCGATTATTCGCAAATGGAAGAAACACAAAAGAACTGTCAATCTCCCTCGGCCTGGGGCTCCATGCAAGATCTCACCTCGTGGAGTTGCAATGATCATGAGAACGGTGAGGAATCAGCCCAGAACAACACGGGAGGATCTTGTCAATGATCTCAAGGCAGCTGGGACCATAGTCACCAAGAAAACAATTGGTAACACACTACGCCATGAAGGACTGAAATCCTGCAGCGCCCGCAAGGTCCCCCTGCTCAAGAAAGCACATATACAGTGGGGCAAAAAAGTATTTAGTCAGCCACCAATTGTGCAAGTTCTCTCACTTAAAAAGATGAGAGAGGCCTGTAATTTTCATCATAGGTACACTTCAACTATGACATACAAAATGAGGAAAAGAAATCCAGAAAATCACATTGTAGGATTTTTAATAAATTTATTTGCAAATTATGGTGGAAAATAAGTATTTGGTCACATACAAACAAGCAAGATTTCTGGCTCTCACAGACCTGTAACTTCTTCTTTAAGAGGCTCCTCTGTCCTCCACTCGTTACCTGTATTAATGGCACCTGTTTGAACTTGTTATCAGTATAAAAGACACCTGTCCACAACCTCAAACAGTCACACTCCAAACTCCACTATGGCCAAGACCAAAGAGCTGTCAAAGGACACCAGAAACAAAATTGTAGACCTGCACCAGGTTGGGAAGACTGAATCTGCAATAGGTAAGCAGCTTGGTTTGAAGAAATCAACTGTGGGAGCAATTATTTGGAAATGGAAGACATACAAGACCACTGATAATCTTCCTCGATCTGGGGCTCCACGCAAGATCTCACCCGTGGGGTCAAAATGATCACAAGAACGGTGAGCAAAAATCCCAGAACCACACGGGGACCTAGTGAATGACCTGCAGAGAGCTGGGACCAAAGTAACAAAGCCTACCATCAGTAACACACTACGCCGCCAGGGACTCAAATCCTGCAGTGCCAGACGTGTCCCCCTGCTTAAGCCAGTACATGTTCAGGCCCGTCTGAAGTTTGCTAGAGAGCATTTGGATGATCCAGATGAGGATTGGGAGAATGTCATATGGTCAGATGAAACCAAAATAGAACTTTTTGGTAAAAACTCAACTCATCATGTTTGGAGGACAAAGAATGCTGAGTTGCATCCAAAGAACACCATACCTACTGTGAAGCATGGGGGTGGAAACATCATGCTTTGGGGCTGTTTTTCTGCAAAGGGACCAGGACGACTGATCCATGTAAAGGAAAGAATGAATGGGGCCATGTATCGTGAGATTTTGAGTGAAAACCTCCTTCCATCAGCAAGGGCATTGAAGATGAAACGTGGCTGGGTCTTTCAGCTTGACAATGATCCCAAACACACCGCCCGGGCAACGAAGGAGTGGCTTCGTAAGAAGCATTTCAAGGTCCTGGAGTGGCCTAGCCAGTCTCCAGATCTCAACCCCATAGAAAATCTTTGGAGGAGTTGAAAGTCCGTGTTGCCCAGCGACAGCCCCAAAACATCACTGCTCTAGAGGAGATCTGCATGGAGGAATGGGCCAAAATACCAGCAACAGTGTGTGAAAACCTTGTGAAGACTTACAGAAAACGTTTGACCTCTGTCATTGCCAACAAAGGGTATATAACAAAGTATTGAGATAAACTTTTGTTATTGACCAAATACTTATTTTCCACCATAATTTGCAAATAAATAAATAAAAAATCCTACAATGTGATTTTCTGGATTTCTTTTTCTCATTTCGTCTGTCATAGTAGAAGTGTACCTACGATGAAAATTACAGGCCTCTCTCATCTTTTTAAGTTGGAGAACTTGCACAATTGGTGGCTGACTAAATACTTTTTTGCCCCACTGTACATGCCCGTCTGAAGTTTGCCAATGAACATCTGAATGATTCAGAGGACAACTGGGTGAAAGTGTTGTGGTCAGATGAGACCAAAATGGAGCTCTTTGGCATCAACTCAACTCGCCGTGTTTGGAGGAGGAGGAATGCTGCCTATGACCCCAAGAACACCATCCCCACTGTCCAGGTGGAAACATTATGCTTTGGGGGTGTTTTTCTGATAAGGGGACAGGACAACTTCACCGCATCAAAGGGACGATGGACGGGGACATCTTGGGTGAGAACCTCCTTCCCTCAGCCAGGGCATTGAAAATGGGTCGTGGATGGGCATGACAATGACCCAAAACACACGGCCAAGGCAACAAAGGAGTGGCTCATGAAGAAGCACATTAAGGTCCTGGAGTGGCCTAGCCAGTCTCCAGACCTTAATCCCATAGAAAATCTGTGGAGGGAGCTGAAGGTTTGAGTTGCCAAACGTCAGCCTCGAAACCTTAATGACTTGGAGAAGATCTGCGAAGAGGAGTGGGACAAAATCCCTCCTGAGATGTGTGCAAACCTGGTGGCCAACTACAAGAAACGTCTGACCTCTGTGATTGCCAACAAGGGTTTTGCCACCAAGTACTAAGTCATGTTTTGCAGAATAGTCAAATACTTATTTCCCTCATTAAAATGCAAATCAATTCATAAAATTTTTCACATGCGTTTTTCTGGATTTTTTTGTTGTTATTCTGTCTCTCACTTCAAATAAACCTACCAATAAAATTATAGACTGATCATTTATTTGTCAGTGGGCAAACGTACAACATCAGCAGGGGATCAAATACTTTTTTCCCTCACTGTAAGCCTACCTATTTTAGCAAATGTTGTATAAAAGAATACAGTTAAACATCACACACAATGTATTGTATAAACCTATAACAATTGGAGCAGGCCAACCCTACTGGAGGTCTGCTGGGTATGCAGGGTTCTGTTTCAGCCCAGCAATACACACCTAGCTCAACTTATTAAACCTAATGAGTAGATAATCAAGTCTGCTATTGCTGGACTGGAATAGAAGTCTGCTCACCCAGTAAGTCAGGTATCAGTGAAGCAAGGTTGGCTAGCTAGTCTCAAATGAATCTCGGTGTGGCTGTCTAGTTCTTGTCCCTCATGCTAGCCTTTACAGCCAAATATCACTTCAGAAACTGTTGTTTGTTTGTCCCGTCAATAAATCGATCAGATTTGCGCAGAAACAGAGTGCTCCTTTTTCTTTATTTTCCCGGGTAGTCACCAGTTGAAGTGTCCTGGGCTAAGGAATGTTTTTTGGATCACATCAGAAACGTCAAAATGTAAAATATTGATATGGCCAGCATTGTAGACCATTTCTCCCCTCTTACTGCAGCTTTAGCTCATCTAGAAATAACAGAGAAATTATGTGAAAAGCAGCGTGCTGCAAACGTTCCAAAATGTTTTGTCTCCAGTGCTTGTTTTGTCGTCCTTTTTAGTCCTCACGCACTGTTGCTCCTACGGAACTAATCTAGTGAGCACCTTTGGAGTTGAGCTCAAGCAAGGCATTTGATTGGTTTGAAGTTGTCACGGATCCCTCCGGAACTCTTATTACGCACACCTGGCCCCTATTTCCAGTGATTAGTAATTGTATAAGTGTGCCCGTGGTTTACTAGTGTCCTGTCGATTATTGTTACAATGTCCATTGGTTCGTGTGAGTACCTGTGCTGTGTGTTTTGGCTTTCGTGCCATTGTGGATTGCGCAGATGATTACGGGTCTCGTCCCGTGTGTTAATCATTGTGCGCTTGTGTTATTTATTCGAGGTACTCCTCCCTCTTTTGTGTGGGTTTCAACCCTGTGTTTTGTATAGTGTTTGTTTGGTCTTCGTCCCTGTGCCTTTACACGGCACGCCATAATTTGGGTAAGAAATAAAGAAAAACATTCCTGCTCCTGTCTCCCGACCCTTCATACCAACATGACAGAAGTGTCGCGAGGCTTCACTGATTTACACCAGGTTCCGATCCCTCTTTAGCTGATTTCTGCCAAGGAACTTCCCCAGGCTTCATGTTTTAGGGAAGCCTGGATTGCAACTAGGCTAGGAGGGGCTCTGTTGCCTGTCCGGAAGTTGGAGAATTTCTCTAATATTTTTCTGCATATCTAAACATACCACTTGAGCTGTCTATATCCTACTGACTGTTTTTTTGTTTTTGTTTAAAGAAACTAAATATGCATCTCTGCTAAAATCTGGGTAAATGATTGAAAGGAATGTGAGTCTTATTCAGTGCATTTAGTAATTCTTGCTTTTCTAAAGTCTACCAACCTCACCAGCAGGCATGTCAGCTAAAATAGTTAGAGAAGCTAGCTACTCTAACTTCATTGATAGCCTGAAATGGCTTCTTGGTAGCTACTGTAGTTATGAGGTTGGGAGATTTGGAACCTATCTGGGCTAGCTAAAGCAAACTTCATAAAGTTGATAGGTTGTGACTAGTATTACACAGAAACAACAAAATTGACAAATCTGAAGGGGTACGTGCCCTGTGCCCCCTATGGGCATGACACCTCTGGTCAGGTAAAGAGACAAGCACCAGAGCCGGGGAGGACATCGGTGCCTCCAAATGAAACGCAACCTTGTTACATTAACTATCCCAGAGTGACCTATTTTATTCAGTGTTCCTTTTGGTTCCTTTTTTTTTTGATTTTGACTAAAATATTGTCTTAGTCACATTTATGTCCTTTGAATAATGATTTTGTCAAAATGATGAAAACAGTGGGCCATTTTAGTCAACTAAATGCCCTTTCATTTTAGTCACATCACATTTCTATTGCCTCATTACCCTGAAGTAAACATATATGACTGTCTTCCATGTGCACAAACTTAAATAGCCCTGTCTTAACATATTTTTCTGCATACTATCCTATTCTCTTCCCAACAGCAGAAATATGACAAACATATACTGTATAAGAATTATCTGGCCATGTAAATTCCTAATTCAGCCAACATAGATATTGTACATTACATACAAAACAAACAGACTTACAATTGCAGAGAGAGAGTAGCTCAATCACCAGATGGTGCCGCAAAGTATTGGCAGAGTCACTCGGTCGCATCATTGTCATTGTTATCAAAGTTCCACAGGCGCCGAAGCCACGTTAATGTCCAAAAATATAACGGGGTAATGACTTTGAACAGGAGCTATGACTGTTTTGCTCACCAGTGTTGTAGTCGATTCACTAAACCTTGAGTCCAAATCGAGCCATAAGTCCACTGTGCTCAAGTCCGAGTCCATGTCAGAGTCACCAATGGTCGAGTCACAAGTCCCTATGGCCGGTACTAGCCCAGCTAGTGTTCGAGTCATGGTCCAAGTCTGATTTACTGGGTCCACATTAACTCCAAATAAAGTTATTTACACAGTCATATATATAGTGTAGTGGCAAGAGAAATGTTGCTAATAAATTGTTAGCTATCCATTTTCCTTTCTTTCTGTGCCAACAAATGTTTGCATATAGGCTACCAGGGGGTCGTTTCACCTCAAAAAGCACAAGAAAGAGGATTACGACACCCACCATCTCAGATGCTCTGAAATAGTTTCTGTAGTTAGAAACAGATAAGATTAGCATTCCTGCAACGATATTTTGTTGAAATGTAATTTGATCTCTGAGAAAGTAAGTTCATTGTTAATCAACTGACCTTTTTCAGTATTCTATGAATCCGATCAATTCAAATGTCCAATTTGGGTGCAATCAATTAGCTTAGATTCTCGGAGATCAACCTATATTTCAACAAAATTACATTACAGGAATGTTAATTGCATCTGTTTCTAACTACAGAAACAATTTCAGAACAATATGAGTGTCATGGCTAGCTGAATTTACATGTAATGACGTTCAGTTGGAAAAAGTCCTCGAATGTTGCAGATAGAAATTCCATGAATAGAGCCAACGTTATTCCTTATTCAACATGTCAGAGTTTGTTCTACATAGCATATTTCTATCTGAACGTTCCAAAATGTTTCCTGTTGAAAGCGTCCCAGGTTGTTTTTAAGGTATGGGCTAGAATCAAGCCGTTTTATCTGAGGAGAACAGGGAGACTTGGCTAGGTTGGCTACAGAACCTGGCTATGAAATGCAGTGGGGAACATGGGAGGGTTGAGCGATACTACAAATTCAAACACAGCCTACTTTTCTAAACTCAAGGTAAAGAAAAACATAGCTAGACTGTTGTTCTACTATTCAACTCAATGCTGCTATTGTTTTTCATTTTGTAAAGCACCTTGAGAGTCTTAACCAGGTAAAGGGTGTCAAACTAGAAGGCTGGTGGTGACTGGTTAGCTACGGGGAAGCAAGAGAGTCGCCTGTACAATGTGTATAATCAGACGCGGAGCCGTAGCGGAGCATGTCTGCCTGTCTGCCCACACTCATCGCTTACTCCCCCACAGCTCACCAGCTAATGTGTGCTGGGTGTGGTGCATTCTTCCTACTGATGAACAGAATTGCACTATGCATCTGTGCTGCTAATATTAATTGTGCTT
The DNA here is from genome assembly GCA_030435695.1 of Brachymystax lenok tsinlingensis. Taxonomy (NCBI): domain Eukaryota; kingdom Metazoa; phylum Chordata; class Actinopteri; order Salmoniformes; family Salmonidae; genus Brachymystax; species Brachymystax lenok. The sequence goes on along the minus strand of CM059793.1, from coordinate 21,548,187 downwards.
GTCACTGAAAAGCGCTCAATCTCTCCAAAAATGCTTGTCCAGTTAACTTAGTAGTCAGATTTAGTCACAGAGATAATTTTGTCTCATCTCGTTTTATTTAATTGAAATTAAATAATTTTCATTTAGTTATAGTTTTTTCTTTAGTCAGCTATAGACTCATCAATTGCCAGTGAAAAATGTGTTTTACTAATATTTTAGTCACTATTTTTGTTGCTGAAGTTAACACTGGGCTCCCTAGTGGCGCAGCAGTCTAGGGGACTACATCTCAGTGCTAGGGGCATCACTACAGACCCTGGTTCAATTCCAGGCTGTATCACAACTGTCTGTGATTGGGAGTCCCACAGGGTGGCACACAATTGGTCCAGTGTCATCTGGGTTAGGGTTTGACTGGGGTAGGCAGTCATTGTAAATAAGAGTTTGTTCTTAACTGGCTTGCCTAGTTAAATAAAGGATGAATAAAATCAGCCCTGAAAAGAATGGGAGGGATGAAGAGAGGAGTCATGAATAATAGATGGATGAGGTTACTGGGATGCTGCAGATTCTTTCACACTCTTTTTTTCACTCACTCCCTTCCTCATCTGACCGATATTATAAATAAAAATACACTTTTTTGGGCTCAGTGCCGCTGACGTGTCAGGGCACATGCAGTCAGTGGTCCCGTGTGTCCTGTGTGTGTGAGAAGTGAGACTCACACCCATAGAGTTTGGCTCCATCAGTTAGTTGTATGTTAGTTGTATAATATCAGACCCTGTTTTATTGATCTCGTTGTTGTTTCATACTTTACACTTCTCCTTGTTGATAACACCTTTTAATAACGCTTTTTTCAGATTGCAGACTGACTAGATGATAATCACCATCACTCATGATCAGCCTTTTTCAATGTTGTCCTGCTGAGATTGTTCAGGCCCAGGATTAGTGACTCATGATAACATCATGCTTACACAGTTAAGGCAAATACTCACATTTCGTAACCATTTGTGTGTGTGTTTTATGGGAGTAGTTGTGATCATACACCCAGCTGTCAGCTGGATAGATATTTGACAGACTGTTACCTCTCTCTCTAACCCTTCTCTACCTCCTCCAATAGATTTAGAGGAATGACCCATAATCCTCTTCTAGTGGTGGGACACGACTAAACTCCACACAGTGATTTTATTACAGTAATCTCTGGTGAAATTGGCTTAGCTTCCCTTCAGACAGCAAGCAGACAGGGAGGCACTCAGAGACACAACAAGACATACAGAGAGCTGCAATGAGAACAAGACAGTGGTTCCAGAGTCTGGAAACAGAGCAACAGAGAGAGGGCTTACTGGGAGTTGACAGCAGTGCATGTTGACGTTTATTGTCGTGAGTCGTGTCCTGGAGGCAGAACTGAGCGATTTCCCCTTAGATAGGCCGGCTGCAAAGTCAAAATTGGCTAAATTGTAAACATTTATGAAAACAACAAAAATTTGCTTTTTGGTCTTAATTTAAGTTTAGGCATTAAGGTTAGCAGTGTGGTTACGGTTATGGTTAGGTTTAAAATCTGATTTTATGACTTTGTGGCTGTTCCAGGCTTGTGACCACTCTGCAGATCTGCCTCCAGAACAAGATTCATGACCAAAAACCTGCAACAGGGGTACGACATTACTAGCAACACAAACTAGGCTATGTTGTTATGTACTTGTGCCATGATTTACCAGTAAAATAAGACAAAGAATATAATTTCTATGTAAGCTGCAGCCTGCTGATTTTACAGTATAGGCCACACACACACACACACACAGTGTAATGTTATTGACAGGTAGCCAGTACAAACCAAGCTGGAATGTACCATTTTAAATCTATTCAAGGGGAATTTTTGTTTGGGCTTCGTCAGCTATTCTTCTCTGCATTATTGTAATCCAGCAGCATAGTACAGAAAGAAGAATAGAGAAGGGAGAGTATAGAGGAATAGTTCACATTGAAATGGCATAGAGGGAAGACTGATTAAAGGGAAATGAAAGTGTGTTGAGCTTGATACAGCATTTTCCTCTGCCTTTTCCCTTTTTTCTCATTCTCTCTTTCTCTCTGCCCTCCCTTTTATTGAGAAGATGGGTCCCAGGAGACTAGCCCCACCTCCATATGTCTGACCACGCCCCTCACGTGACAGAGAGGAATACTAAGTAATGGTTGCCATGGTGACCCCCCCTCCAATGGTGCAGTTTGAAGTAGCAGTTTGGTTTACTCCCTCTGCATCTTTATCATACTTTGGTATCTAACATGTTGTATACCTTAACAGTTTAACAATATGCTGTGTATACCCGCATACACACGCATTGAGCATGCGCAAACACACACTCTGGCAAACACGCACACAAAATGCATTTTATTGCTGATATCGTCAATACTGTTTCTGTATATGGAAAGAATTGAGTGAATAATACAATAGCAAAGTTGGAGAAGATCTGAGCAAGACTTGAAGAAAGAGGGAATTGACAAGGATTCAATAACCACAAACAAGGAGTTTTCTTTCAAACACTTTCATTATTTTCTCCACATAACTCAAAAACGAACAGACCCCCAAAAAGTTAATAAATAAAAGAGAAGAGGAGAGAAAAAAAGAACTGGGCATGCTTGGGCATGCGATGGGCTCTCAGGGTGATGGGTACTTCCAGTCGGAATGGTAGAAAAACCACAGGAACAGGTAGATCACCTCTGCACCTCTCAGCATTATCAACACCCGCTGGACCAATATTCATAGTTATTCTTTGAATCAATGAACCATTTCCCATAATATGCCTTAACCATCTTACAGTATCAGTCAAGTTTCCAACAGTACCTCAGTAAGTCAAGACTGGGGGAGCAAACCACAGGAGGTTGGTGGCACCTTAATTGGGGAGGATGGGCTCATGGTAATGACTGGAACGGAATTAGTGGAATGATATCAAATACATCAAACACATGGTTTCCAGGTGTTTGATGCCATTCAATTTACTCCGTTACAGCCATTATAATGATCCGTCTTCCCCTCAGCAGCCTCCACTGGAGCAAACGTTCTTGAAAAATATAACTCCAAGCATTTGGCCCCAGCTTTCATACCTTCACATCGGCAGCTCTGTTTGACTTTGCTGGATAGAGAAACGGAGAGGTATGGGAGGAAGAGAAGAGAGCACACATACTGTAGATTGTGAATGATTACTGACTGGAGGACCAGGACAATCAGGTGGGAGTACTAGCCCATTACAGACATGCTATAAACGCCTCAGAGTCTTTGAGTTAGTTAGCCAGCTATAAAAGAGAAACAAAACACTTCTCTCTTAGTTTGTCTGTTTGTTTTTTCTCTCTCTTGTTTAGTTATGTCTAAGATGTGGGCTTTGTCATGGAGAAGCAGTGGGATGCAATATTCTGTGTCTGACTCCTTTACTGTACCGTACTATAGCTCCAGCCCAGGCTATCCTATGGAAGATTCTGCTTCTCAGAACAGTACTGGACAACACCTGGAAAGGTTCTGCTTGCTCATAACTAAGAGCAACTTGGCAAAGCCCGTAAAATACAACCTTTCCGCATTGGGATGACATTTTAAAATGTTATTTTTATTTTTTAATTTTTTCAGAAAAATGTATACAAATCTAAAACATACGTGACCATGCATTTTAGAATATATATTTTTTCTTACTTTATAAAACAAGGCAGTTGGCGTTTTTTCAGACGTCTTGCAAATAGCTAAAAATGTTGATGTCTTGGTAAACCGTTGTTTTGAAAGCAGCAGTTTGAAACATAACAGTCTCTGAACTTGTACTTGGGCACACCAGTCTCTTACTGTACAGCCAGCCAGTGTGTGGGGTGAGGTTTGGGTAGAAACCTTCAGTCATTATACTGTCATGAGAGAGAGAGAGAGAGAGAGAGAGAGAGAGAGAGAGAGAGAGAGAGAGAGAGAGAGAGAGAGAGAGAGAGAGAGAGAGAGAGAGAGAGAGAGACTCTGTAGGGGCCAAAGGGGCCGTTAGATGACAACTGACAGATTGTCATGCTCTATAGTCTTCATATGAAGTTCAACCTGTACATTAAAGGCCAGAGAGATATTGATAAAGTTGGTTGGAATGTCAATATTTTATACAAATCCAGCGTATCACTCCACTGGACAGACGTGCATGAGTATTGTACCTGTTGTGTACATGGAATTGTACAGTGTGTGTGTGTTTGAGAGTTCTTTCCTTTAGATAATGATTTCCTTTTGTTGTAGACTACAGGGAAAATCTTTTACATTAGAGACTTTTGTTGTAGACTACAGGGAGAATCTTTTACATTAGAGACTTTTGTTGTAGACTACAGGGAGAATCTTTTACATTAGAGACTTTTGTTGTAGACTACAGGGAGAATCTTTTACATTAGAGACTTTTGTTGTAGACTACAGGGAGAATCTTTTACATTAGAGACTTTTGTTGTAGACTACAGGGAGAATCTTTTACATTAGAGAATTTAGTTGTAGACTATAGGGAGAATCTTTTACATTAGAGACATTTGTTGTAGAATATAGGGAGAATCTTTTACATTAGAGACTTTTGTTGTAGACTACAGGGAGAATCTTTTACATTAGAGACTTTTGTTGTAGACTACAGGGAGAATCTTTTACATTAGAGACTTTTGTTGTAGACTACAGGGAGAATCTTTTACATTAGAGACTTTTGTTGTAGACTACAGGGAGAATCTTTTACATTAGAGACTTTTGTTGTAGACTACAGGGAGAATCTTTTACATTAGAGACTTTTGTTGTAGACTACAGGGAGAATCTTTTACATTAGAGACTTTTGTTGTAGACTATAGGGAGAATCTTTTACATTCGAGACATTTGTTGTAGAATATAGGGAGAATCTTTTACATTAGAGACTTTTGTTGTAGAATATAGGGAGAATCTTTTACATTAGAGACCTGGATGAAGGCCATTCAGACAGAACTATTCCTGTTCCGGTTGCAGATGGATTAGAGTTGATAAAGAGTTGAGTTGATAAACATTAGAGTTGATAAAGAGTTGAGTTGATAAACATTAGAGTTGATAAAGAGTTGAGTTGATAAATAGTTGAGTTGATAAAGAGTTGAGTTGATAAAGAGTTGAGTTGATAAAGAGTTGAGTTGATAAACATTAGAGTTGATAAAGAGTTGAGTTGATAAAGAGTTGAGTTGATAAAGAGTTGAGTTGATAAACATTAGAGTTGATAAAGAGTTGAGTTGATAAAGAGTTGAGTTGATAAAGAGTTGTTCCTTGAGCATGTTTCAACCCAAGTCGCTAGATTTCCAAACGGTTTACTAACATAGATAGGTTTGGTGTTACAGTTGTTAGAGGCAATTTGTATTGGTCATCCTGGTTTTTCAGATTGTAAACATGTCCTGTTGCTGACCAGATTCTGTAGTTGCAAAAGTTTTTTTGCAGCCCTATTTTATTTAATCATATTTTCATGAAAGAAGGAAACAAAATTAAGTCTTGGTGAAGATGGTTGGTTGTTAGGATTTGGGGAGCACGGTGGGGTATATAATGAGAGTTACATGAAACAAGAAAAAGAGGGTAACAGGATATGGTGTGATGTCATGAGTGGACTACCGGGAAGGGGAAAGATGGGTGGTGAGAGGTTGAAATTATAATCGTGAAGGGGAACAACGTGCCGGAAGGGTGATAATGTGCAGGGGGGAGAGGAAAGGAGGGTTCGGAGGGCACTGGGTAGGACAGGGGACAGGGGGCCGTTTCCCATCCCTTTGAACCTTGTATTACTGGGTGGACAACACCTGTGTTCAAATGCTACTTGAAATCCTTCAAATACTTTCAGCATTTGCGTTAGCCTGCCTCGACTGCCAGGTAGGCAGGGTTTTGCACTTTTGGGACTTTTCAATAGTTTCCATTGCAACAGGTAAGCTCAATCAAGCACAGCTACAGTATTTAAAAATATTGTTAAATAGTATTTGAACCCAGGTCAGGTGGACACAGTCACAACCAGAGTAGATACATTATCTTCTGCCTCATTTGACCCACTACACCATCATACAGGCAGTGCCACCACTCATCTGAGTCTACCACCCCAAACAAACTCAATCAAAAGAACATCAACAATATCAACAGAGAGAAAAGGCAATTAAGGAATAAAAATAATATATATTAACATGTCATATGTGAGCAAATTAATCATTTTAATTATACGTTTTTAAACTATGATTTAAGAAGAAAAACAGGTAATTTCAGGGAGAGAAAGAATGAAAGCCAAAATGTTTTGCAGATAACTGCTTATCTGAAATCTGGGCATTGGGAACCATCTGTATCCCCATATTGTTTATCCTCTTACTGTATTCTTTACAGAAGTGTCAAATGGTCAAGGGCTGGATACTGATAGTCATGATAATACTCATAATAATGTATAATAATAAAAGGAATCAATAGGCAATACATTTTTAAATAAAAAAGTGGATAAACAAAATTGCGATTCCAATGTTGAGCAAAATCACCATGACGACCAGAATTGAGCTGGAGCCCTGTGGAGGAGGGAGAGAATAAATCATGTTCACTCAAACTTTCACTAACCACACACACACACACACACACACACACACACACACACACACACACACACACACACACACACACACACACACACACACACACACACACACACACACACACACACACACACACACACACACACACACACACACACACACACACACACACACCTCTGCCTGTACACACAAGCAAATACACAGCTAATGTGTACTTTCTTTGATTTTGGTATTTACTTTGTATAATTATTTTAACTTGAGAGATACAATATTTTCTCTGTGTCATTGAGAGCCAGCATGTTTAAACAGCAGACTATTAGTGATATCTAACTGATGGGCTTATGTACTGTAACACTGTCATGGAAAATGTGTAGGACTGGATCTATCGTACAAGGGAAAGAGCATAACAAATGACCTATGTAATAACACAGCAATTGAGTCCATAGTATGATATCTAAAATATTTAGAATAAAGATACATCTTTACACTGTAATTCACACAATCATTGGTAGTCTACAGCAGCTATGTTTACTCCACACCATACTGAATGATTAACCCTAAGAACGTATTGTGTATAAGTCTTTTACGTGGTGCACTCTCCATGCCAAACATGTTGTGTAGATGGCTCAGGTCACTGATTCCATTTGTTTGTGTGATATGTGGACATTAGCTCCATGTGTTGGAGTATCCTCATGGATGTATGTGTGTTTGCCTAGGCTGTTAAAATATATCATAGTGGGATCTTTGTCCAAGACTGTTTTACAATGTGATCACTTGCAGAATCTACGTCTGTGTTTCATGTGAACCTGTCTTACACAAGTTCGCTGCATTACTTGCCTCACTGCGGCTGCAAACACCCCCTCCAGTCACCATCACACGCCCACTTATTGGCTACCGCTGAAGCAAGGCATAACCTGTTCCCTAGCAACAGTGCGTGGGGCAGCCAATGCGGGGCTGCTTTGTGGAAGGAGCTACTTTGCCAATCTGCTGTTACTAAGGTGCAGTGGGAGATAGTGGGAGATAGCTAGCTGAGGCTGTGGTGCGGTGGAGGGGACTGTGGGAGGTTAGAGATCCCAACCAAGGTGTCTGTGTTGTGTAGAGCACCTGCCTATCAGGAGACTACACCAGGGCCTGGGATGCTCCCACTTGCTACCGTACACATAAGAGTTCATTCTGTTATTTTGTCTGTATACAGTAAAGATGTATCTGAGAGCTGTGTGAGTGCAATTGACATGTGCATGGAAGGAATTACTCATGCATGTGTATTTTTCTGCATGTGTGCACACAACAAACAAATTACATGACTAAATGTGACTATGAATGTGTGGGTGAGAGGAGGACTTCTTACCGAGTTTGCTTTGAGCTGGGCCAGTTTCTTGTCATCGTCGTGTTCTAGTGCAATGGGTGAGGATTTCTGTGGGGGGGAGAGGGTGAGATCCCTGCGCAGAGGCCGAGCCTCCAGCTTGTCCCCCTTGCGCAGACTGTCCATCTTTTGCATTGAGTCTGGGGCCGGTCCCTCCTTGCCCTCTTTACCCTCCTTACCCTCCCGCGCCCCTGAAGGCCGTGCCACCTCCATGTCCTGGCCCTCCCTGGCCTCCCGGCTCTTACTAGGCCGCTGTCTCTGCAGCGTGTGGGAGTGGGCTTCGCCCCCGTGACCATGGCCCTCCTCTCCCAGCCCATAGGGCTTCTGGGAGTTGGAGTCCATGGGCTGCAGCGGCCTCATCTCCATCTCGTAGTTGCTCAGCTTCTCCTCGTCTTGCTCCAGCAGCCGTGTGTCACCACTGTGCGTCCGCTGGGACCTCCACGATGCTGATGGGCAGTCCGACCACCGGTCCCTGGAGGCCTTGTGATTGGACGAGCCATGCTCTCGAGACTTGTGATTGGAAGAAGTGTGCTTGTGGCCGTGGCCGTTGGTGCGCCCGCTGCCCCTGGCCTCCTCTTGGGGGGTGGTAGAGCGACTGCTGCCCCAGCTGCCCCCCCTGCTGCCCCCTTTATAAGAGCGCTTGTCCTTGTCCTCGCTCCAGCTGTTGGCCCTATGGTACTCCCCCCCTCCGCGCCCCTCCATCAGCACCTGGATCTCCTGACCACCACTGCCCCCTCCACCACCGCCACCACCCCCAGCATCGTCCACAGCACTCTGCCGCAAGAAGCGTGCGTTCTTGGTGCAGTGTGGCTTGGTGGTGGCAGGGCTGCAGGGGGGCGAGGAGGGGTGGCTGGCCTCAGGGCTAAGGTCAGGGGTCAAGTTTGGGGGCGTAGTGCCCTTCATGTAGAGTTCAGGACTGTCTGGCCCTGTGCCACTGGAGACCACCTCGATGTCGTTCTCACTGGAGTTCTGATGCTTTGGCCTTTGGACCTCTACTCCTGACCAACAGCACAGAGACACAGAGAGAGAGACACAGACAGAGCCACAGAGAGAGAGACACAGAGAGAGAGAGAGACACAGACAGAGAGAGAGAGACACAGACAGAGCCACAGAGAGAGAAATACAGAGAGAGAGACACAGACAGAGACAGAGAGAGAGAGACACAGACAGAGACACACAGAGAGAGACACAGACAGAGACAGAGAGAGAGACACACAGAGAGAGACACAGAGACACAGACAGAGAGAGACACAGACAGAGAGAGAGACACAGACAGAGACACAACAGAGAGAGAGAGTCAGGACAGCATGACACACGTTGGGATAGTCCCATTTCAATGTGAATGATTTATAGTTATTATGTTGGGATAGTCCCAATTCAAAGTGAATGATTTAGGGTTATTACGTTGGGATGGTTCCATTTCAAAGTGAATGATTTAGAGTTATTACGTTGGGATGGTTCCATTTCAAAGTGAATGATTTATAGTTATTACGTTGGGATGGTTCCATTTCAAAGTGAATGATTTAGAGTTATTATGTTGGGATAGTCCCTTTTCAAAGTGAATGATTTAGAGATATTATGTTGGGATGGTTCCATTTCTTAGTGAATGATTTAGAGTTCTCTTTGTTTTGTATTCTTGAAGTCCAACCTCTGTCATATGGCCGTGGCCAACTTACCCCATGAACGACATGAACAGCTGTACTGCTAACGTCAACCAGATGATGTCAGTATTATGTAAAGGAAATCAAAGGGACGTGCATATGGAAGGAACCATAACCCCACATATTTACCTTAAATTACTTAATTTCCTTTCCTGAGACGTGTGTAGTTGATGTGCCCATTCTATTATGCAATCATGCACACAGCACAATAGAATAGAACACCTCTTAGACAGACAGACAGACAGACAGACAGACTATTCCTGACAACTCCTGTCCTGTCTGTAGACTCTGCCTCTTCAGGGTTTTTCAGTCAGCAACACCAGAGAGGGGGGGGCTGGTTAAGCATTCTACTCAGTTACGCCAGTCACTCCTTTCTCTCTCTGCATTGCCTACCTTACCTCGCTGTCTCCCAGACGTCTGCACCCAGCCAGTCACAGCACTCACACAATCTTTACTCTGCTCAACAGGCAGCACGGCAAGGCACAGCACAACACTATCACTCTCACTCTGAGCCTCAACAGTGCTCAAAGGGCTAATTTATCATGTGCAAGTGCACAGATATTTTATGCAAAGGGTTTTGTTGGCGCATAGGAGCTTGGTGAAATGACCTGTTTCAGTTAGGACAAATGCTGTTGTCGTTGCTCTGAGGATAAACTCAGCCTCCTAGGGAATCTGTAACTGTGAGTCTTTATAATGTCATGACATTAAAAACAGCCATCAAGGTATTGTCAGGTACGTGGAACAAACAAACAAGCAAGGGACAGTATATGTCAGGAAGTGTGTGTGTGTTTAAGAGTGTGTGTGTGTGTGTGTTGGTGTGTGTGTGTGTGTTTGTGTGTGTGTGTCAGTCAGCCTGCCTTGCGTGGGCTTGTTGGAAAGTTCATTGTTGACCTCCCTCCAGCTTCCTGTTGCTGCCTCCATCACTCATGACTTGCACTGCACTGTGGGTAACCGGTCCCATGGGGCCCGAGCACATACAGTACAGCACCCACATGCCTGACACTGACACCTGATTGACGTGGCCATTCTCTCCTCTCTCTCGCCATTAGTTACATGTTCAGGAGACATACTGTACGTAACAATGGGGTGGTTCCCTCACTTTATTCATATTTGATGCAGTATGTATTTTCTCTCAGCATTTCAAGTTGATAAAATAAAGTGACACACTGTGAGTGTCAAATAGATTCATGGCATTAGTGTATTGACATTTGTGGTTATAAAAATAAAAATTGGTGCTTCTGGTGTATTGATGGTTGCTATGGGGATGGTGGCACACTCACCGTTTTTGCGGTGCTGGAAGGAGGGGGAGAACTCTTTGGCAGTGACCCTGGCGAGGCGACACTCTTCCTGGACCTTCTGGGCTGCTCCCATGGCCGCCTCCGCCTTCCCTCGTGCATGGGCTGTCCTGGAGGAGAGCAAATAATAATGATTAAAGAATGCAACTGCATGGAGCAAGGTGCATGACTGACTTTGTGAATGTACTGTACGTGCATTGGAATGTATAATATAATAGACTGCCAATTCCCATTTCTCCTGTGAGGTCAGACCCTCTAAGTCAGGGCTGCCCAATTCCAATGCTGGAGTATTTTCAAATCATTTCCTATAAATAGCCTACTATTTTAACGTATTTTCAAATACTTTTTTTAAATACTATTTTAAAATGCTTGGGTTAAATGCATGGGAGTGTATATGAGTCAGTGTATTTCAGTATTTTCAAATACTTTCCAAGTGTATTTTCTAATAAATTCCAATATTCAACTACTTGTCTTTGAAAGTAACTGAATTAACCTAAATAGTACTTGAACCCAGAGCACTATACTACGAATCAGGTTTTAGAAGTTACCGAGGTAACTTTGGTCAATTCTGAGTTCAACTCGGGATAACCGGTACCACGAAAGTGTCTCACCTTTTAGCCAGATAAATTTCTATGGCAACGAATCCTTCAGAACTAACCTGCTTTGGTGCAGGTGTCTGAGTATCTGAGCCGCAAGTTGAGGACCAATGAAATCAGATTCCCTCCCTCTCGCAAAGATTGCGTCATCATCCCCTTCATTTGAGGAAGATCTTTTTTTAATTAAATGTTTTTTGTGTGTTAAAAAATAGTAATGTTGAAATATCTATCACATTACACATTTAGTAATGACAGAATTCACTTGAAACACACACAAACACAGTAAAACCTTTGTATGACAATACAATTATTTTGTTGACAAGAGTGGGAAAAAGGTACTTGTGCATTGATAAGCACACCAAAGCACATCAAAGATGACCTTAACGGTAAGTAATAAAATAATTATCTCACTTCTAAAAGCCTATTTCACACTATAGCCTTCTGGATTGAAAATATTAATTATAATCCACGTAATAATTCACATTTCCTGTTGCTGCTGGATTATTTTCCTGTTGTAGCAAACTGGCTCAAATGAAGATCCTACATCTGTAGCTTCCTTCGTAGTATACCCCTCTGGTATGTGACAGACAGCCACATACTGACATCTGTAGCTTCCTTCGTAGAGTACCCCTCTGGTATGTGACAGACAGCCCCATACTGACATCTGTAGCTTCCTTCGTAGTATACCCCTCTGGTATGTGACAGACAGCCACATACTGACATCTGTAGCTTCCTTCGTAATATACCCCTCTGGTATGTGACAGACAGACCCATACTGACATCTGTAGCTTCCTTCGTAGAGTACCCCTCTGGTATGTGACAGACAACCACATACTGACATCTGTAGCTTCCTTCGTAGAGTACCCCTCTGGTATGTGACAGACAGCCCCATACTGACATCTGTAGCTTCCTTCGTAGTATACCCCTCTGGTATGTGACAGACAGCCACATACTGACATCTGTAGCTTCCTTCGTAGTATACCCCTCTGGTATGTGACAGACAGCCCCATACTGACATCTGTAGCTTCCTTCGTAGAGTACCCCTCTGGTATGTGACAGACAGCCCCATACTGACATCTGTAGCTTCCTTCGTAGTATACCCCTCTGGTATGTGACAGACAGCCACATACTGACATCTGTAGCTTCCTTCGTAATATACCCCTCTGGTATGTGACAGACAGACCCATACTGACATCTGTAGCTTCCTTCGTAGAGTACCCCTCTGGTATGTGACAGACAACCACATACTGACATCTGTAGCTTCCTTCGTAGAGTACCCCTCTGGTATGTGACAGACAGCCCCATACTGACATCTGTAGCTTCCTTCGTAGTATACCCCTCTGGTATGTGACAGACAGACCCATACTGACATCTGTAGCTTCCTTCGTAGAGTACCCCTCTGGTATGTGACAGACAGCCACATACTGACATCTGTAGCTTCCTTCGTAGAGTACCCCTCTGGTATGTGACAGACAGCCCCATACTGACATCTGTAGCTTCCTTCGTAGTATACCCCTCTGGTATGTGACAGACAGCCACATACTGACATCTGTAGCTTCCTTCGTAGTATACCCCTCTGGTATGTGACAGACAGCCCCATACTGACATCTGTAGCTTCCTTCGTAATATACCCCTCTGGTATGTGACAGACAGACCCATACTGACATCTGTAGCTTCCTTCGTAGAGTACCCCTCTGGTATGTGACAGACAGACACATACTGACATCTGTAGCTTCCTTCGTAGTATACCCCTCTGGTATGTGACAGACAGCCCCATACTGACATCTGTAGCTTCCTTCGTAGAGTACCCCTCTGGTATGTGACAGACAGCCCCGTACTGACATCTGTTTCTGTGTCACAGTACTGTGGTCTCATAAAATAATAGAGGCCTGATGATAATGTGCACTTACAATCCCTTCAAATGGATAATTCTGTTTTAGCTCGCATGACATAAAGCCACGTCCAGAGGAGAACATATGGTGCTTTCCCAATCGTTTTGCCTTTACCATTCTTCCTAGTCTCTCTCTCTGAACCCTCTATTCTGGCTCTTTCCTTTTCTATTTCCCTCTCTCCTCCTTGTTTGTGCAGGAACTGTCTTGGTGCAGTATTGCATGTCGATGGTTATTGATTTTTTTTGCCCCTCTTTGCTTCTGTCTCTCTTCACCCTGGCACTAGAGCTCACAGCACTGTGTGTGTGTGTGAGTAATAGTCTGTAAAAGTCTCTGTTTGTTAGCCGTGTGTGGACAGTATTGGCTGCCCTGGTGTGTTTGGTAGGGACACATTAGTGGGTGTTAGAGAGGGGTGTGGTGAGGGGGTTAGCTGAGGTGAGCTGAGACGGGGATAGAGCTCCTCCTCATGCTCTACCGGGGACCAGCTCTCTCCTGGACCGTTGTCTTAGCAACTGCAGGAGCAAGGGAGTGAGAAACATAGTGAAAGAGGGAGGGAGTAGAGTGAGGGAGGATAGGAATCTTCCATTCAGTGTTACTGTGCCCCAGAGCACTGCATGAGTTATTTTACAGCTTCATCATTTAGAAAGAATGCAGTGATCACCCCGCCCTCGATCTCACACACACACACACACACTAGCACATGTGCTGGCGTGTAAGGCAGATATGGATTCGATTCTCTGTCTATTTATATCACACCAAGCCACAGCAGTAAGAACACCACTTCTGATTTCACAGAGACACTATTCATTCCATGACATCACACACACACACACACACACACACACACACACACACACACACACACACACACACACACACACACACACACACACACACACACACACACACACACACACACACACACACACACACACACACACACACACAGACAAACAAACAAACATACATGCACACACTAACAGAAGTTATTTCACCGCTCAATGACTCTCACAATGCACAATGTCTCGACCTCTTAAACCATCTTTCTCATGCAAACAGACACGTTTCCTCACACAACCTGCACTCACCTTGTAACACACAAGTAAAGACGATCTCCCTCCTCCCCACCTCCGCTCTAGCAGACATTTAGAGAGCTAACTTCCTCTCACACCATTATCTATATAACACATTCATTCACACTGAATATATTTGTCTTGAGAAAAGCTGCTAGCTAATCTTATGTTAATGGAGAAAGGGGCCATGCTTATACAATCTTAAGTAACCTAGAATGGCCTGACTAAGGCATGACCAGAGCCATCTGGGGAATAGGGTGGCATTTGGGACACAAGGAGAGTCTCACTAATCCTCAGGATGACACACATAAGGAGCCTCTTTTTAATAAGTTGCATCAAGATGGAGTTGAACAGAGCCGGAGGTGATTCATGCTTGTTTCCGGTATCAATGTCTCATCAGCAGCACGTGTGGAGGACAGGATTCTGTTTTAAACATGACTGGCATGACGCAGGGACTCTGATAAATGCATTTACCCTATTAACATCTCATGAACATCTCTTTCTGTCCTACTGTGGTCTCTTTCAGTCCTACTGTGGTCACTTTCTGTCCTACTGTGGTCTCCTTCTGTCCTACTGTGTTCTCCTTCTGTCCTACTGTAGTATCTTTCTGTCATACTGTGATCTCTTTCTGTCCTACTGTGGTCTCTTTCTGTCCTACTGTAGTCTCTTTCTGTCCTACTGTAGTCTCTTTCTATCACACTGTGGACTCCTTCTGTCCTACTGTGGTGTCCTTCTGTCCTACTGTAGTCTCTTTCTGTCCTACTGTGGTCCCTTTCTGTCCTACTGTGGTCTCCTTCTGTCCTACTGTGATCTCCTTCTGTCCTACTGTAGTATCTTTATGTCATACTGTGGTCTCTTTCTGTCCTACTGTGGTCTCTTTCTGTCCTACTGTAGTCTCTTTCTGCCCTCGAAATGTGCTCCCTTGTCCTCACAGACAGGGGTATGTTACCCATATTCTCCTTACTGTATTTTAGCACAGCTTTAAAGTCAAGCAGTGGCTTCTATTGTTCCTGTATACAAAAGTATACCCCCATACCCCTGCTCTCATTCTCTCCTATCTCTGTGCTATAGCAGTGCCACACTGAATCAGCTGACATGAGTTGAGATAAATGTATTATCCTGCTGCATCGAGGTGTAGATGCCCTCTTATCTATAATATGTCCCTGTGTAGGTAGTTAGCTGTAGCCAGTGTCCCTGTAGGTAGTTAGCTGTAGCCAGTGCCCCTGTGTAGGTAGTTAGCTGTAGCCAGTGTGCCCTGTGTAGGTTGTTAGCTGTAGCCAGTGGCCCTGTGTAGGTAGTTTGCTATAGCCAGTGTCCCTGTGTAGGTAGTTAGCTGTAGCCAGTCTCCCTGTGTAGGTAGTTAGAGGTAGCCAGTGTGCCCTGTGTAGGTACAGATGCACAATCGAGAGCATCCAGTTGGGCTGTATAACCGCCTGGTACGGCAACTGCACCGCCCTCAACCGCAAGGCTCTCCAGAGGGTAGTGTGGTCTGCACAATGCATCACCGGGGGCAAACTATCTGCCTTCCAGGACACCTACAGCACCCAGAAGGCCAAAAAGATCATCAAGGACAACAACCACCCGAGCCACTGCCTGTTCACCCTGCTATCATCCAGAAGGCGAGGTCAGTACAGGTGCATCAAAGCTGGGAACGAGAGACTGAAAAACAGCTTCTATCTCAAGGCCATCAGACTGTTAACAGCCATCACTAACATAGAGAGGCTGCTGCCAACATACAGACTCAAATCTCTTTAATAAATGGACTTAACTAGTTAGGGAGCGGCGGCAGTGTTGGGAGTTTTGGAGAGTCTGGCGTGCCCAAGGTATCACTAGTCACTTTAAATAATGGCACTTTAATAATGTTTACATATCCTACATTACTCATCTCATATGTATATACTGTTCTATACCATCTACTGCATCTTGCCTATGCCGCACGGCCATCGCTCATCCATATATTTATATGTACATATAGTTATTCATTCATTTACACTTGTGTGTATAAGGTAGTTGTTGTGAATTTGTTAGATTACTTGTTAGACATTACTGCATTGTCGGAACTAGAAGCACAAGCATTTCGCTACACTCGCATTAACATCTGCTAGTCATGTGTACGTGACCAATACAATTTGATTTGAGGTAGTTAGCTGTAGCCAGTGTGCCCTATGTAGGTAGTTAGCTGTAGCCAGTGTGCCCTGGGTAGGTAGTTAGCTGCAGCCAGTGTGCCCTGTGTAGATAGTATGCTGTAGCCAGTGTGCCCTGTGTAGGTAGTTAGCTGTAGCCAGTGTGTCCTGTGTATGTAGTTAGATGTAGCCAGTGTGTCCTGTGTAGGTAGTTAGCTGTAGCCAGTGTGCCCTGTGTATGTAGTTAGCTGTAGCCAGTGTGCCCTGTGTAGCTAGTTAGCTGTAGCCAGTGTGCCCTGTGTAGGTAGTTAGCTGTAGCCAGTGTGTCCTGTGTAGGTAGTTAGCTGTAGCCAGTGTGTCCTGTGTAGGTAGTATGCTGTAGCCAGTGTGCCCTGTGTAGGTAGTTAGCTGTAGCCAGTGTGTCCTGTGTATGTAGTTAGATGTAGCCAGTGTGTCCTGTGTAGGTAGTTAGCTGTAGCCAGTGTGCCCTGTGTAGGTAGTTAGCTGTAGCCAGTGTGTCCTGTGTAGATAGTTAGCTGTAGCCAGTGTGCCCTGTGTAGGTAGTATGCTATAGCCAGTGTGTCCTGTGTAGGTAGTTAGATGTAGCCAGTGTGTCCTGTGTAGGTAGTTAGCAGTAGCCAGTGTTTCCTGTGTAGGTAGTTAGCTGTAGCCAGTGTGTCCTGTGTATGTAGTTAGATGTAGCCAGTGTGTCCTGTGTAGGTAGTTAGCTGTAGCCAGTGTGCCCTGTGTATGTAGTTAGATGTAGCCAGTGTGTCCTGTGTAGGTAGTTAGCTGTAGCCAGTGTGCCCTGTGTAGGTAGTATGCTATAGCCAGTGTGTCCTGTGTAGGTAGTTAGCTGTAGCCAGTGTGTCCTGTGTATGTAGTTAGATGTAGCCAGTGTGCCCTGTGTAGATAGTTAGCTGTAGCCAGTGTGCCCTGTGTAGGTAGTTAGCTGTAGCCAGTGTGTCCTGTGAAGGTAGTTAGCTGTAGCCAGTGTGTCCTGTGTAGGTAGTTAGCTGTAGCCAGTGTGTCCTGTGTATGTAGTTAGATGAAGCCTGTGTGTCCTGTGTAGGTAGTTAGCTGTAGCCAGTGTGCCCTGTGTAGGTAGTTAGCTGTAGCCAGTGTGCCCTGTGTAGGTAGTATGCTATTGCCAGTGTGTCCTGTGTATGTAGTTAGATGTAGCCAGTGTGTCCTGTGTAAGTAGTTAGCTGTAGCCAGTGTTTCCTGTGTAGGTAGTTAGCTGTAGCCAGTGTGTCCTGTGTAGGTAGTTAGCTGTAGCCAGTGTGTCCTGTGTATGTAGTTAGATGTAGCCAGTGTGTCCTGTGTAGGTAGTTAGCTGTAGCCAGTGTGTCCTGTGTATGTAGTTAGATGTAGCCAGTGTGTCCTGTGTAGGTAGTTAGCTGTAGCCAGTGTGCCCTGTGTAGGTAGTATGCTATAGCCAGTGTGTCCTGTGTAGGTAGTTAGCTGTAGCCAGTGTGTCCTGTGTATGTAGTTAGATGTAGCCAGTGTGCCCTGTGTAGATAGTTAGCTGTAGCCAGTGTGCCCTGTGTAGGTAGTTATCTGTAGCCAGTGTGTCCTGTGTAGGTAGTTAGCTGTAGCCAGTGTGTCCTGTGTATGTAGTTAGATGTAGCCTGTGTGTCCTGTGTAGGTAGTTAGCTGTAGCCAGTGTGCCCTGTGTAGGTAGTTAGCTGTAGCCAGTGTGTCCTGTGTAGGTAGTTAGCTGTAGCCAGTGTGCCCTGTGTAGGTAGTATGCTATAGCCAGTGTGTCCTGTGTAGGTAGTTTGTTGTAGCCAGTGTGTCCTGTGTATGTAGTTAGATGTAGCCTGTGTGTCCTGTGTAGGTAGTTAGCTGTAGCCAGTGTGCCCTGTGTAGGTAGTTAGCTGTAGCCAGTGTGTCCTGTGTAGGTAGTTAGCTGTAGCCAGTGTGCCGTGTGTAGGTAGTATGCTATAGCCAGTGTGTCCTGTGTAGGTAGTTAGATGTAGCCAGTGTGTCCTGTGTAAGTAGTTAGCTGTAGCCAGTGTGCCCTGTGTAGGTAGTTAGCTGTAGCCAGTGTAGCCTGTGTATGTAGTTAGATGTAGCCAGTGTGTCCTGTGTAGGTAGTTAGCTGTAGCCAGTGTGCCCTGTGTAGGTAGTATGCTATAGCCAGTGTGTCCTGTGTATGTAGTTAGATGTATCCAGTGTGTCCTGTGTAGGTAGTTAGCTGTAGCCAGTGTGTCCTGTGTATGTAGTTAGATGAAGCCTGTGTGTCCTGTGTAGGTAGTTAGCTGTAGCCAGTGTGCCCTGTGTAGGTAGTTAGCTGTAGCCAGTGTGCCCTGTGTAGGTAGTATGCTATAGCCAGTGTGTCCTGTGTATGTAGTTAGATGTAGCCAGTGTGTCCTGTGTAAGTAGTTAGCTGTAGCCAGTGTTTCCTGTGTAGGTA
This sequence comes from Brachymystax lenok tsinlingensis, assembly GCA_030435695.1. NCBI lineage: Eukaryota > Metazoa > Chordata > Actinopteri > Salmoniformes > Salmonidae > Brachymystax > Brachymystax lenok. The sequence goes on along the minus strand of CM059793.1, from coordinate 21,529,270 downwards.
GTTAGCTGTAGCCAGTGTGCCCTGTGTAGGTAGTTAGCTGTAGCCAGTGTGTCCTGTGTAGGTAGTTAGCTGTAGCCAGTGTGCCCTGTGTAGGTAGTATGCTATAGCCAGTGTGTCCTGTGTAGGTAGTTAGCTGTAGCCAGTGTGTCCTGTGTATGTAGTTAGATGTAGCCTGTGTGTCCTGTGTAGGTAGTTAGCTGTAGCCAGTGTGCCCTGTGTAGGTAGTTAGCTGTAGCCAGTGTGTCCTGTGTAGGTAGTTAGCTGTAGCCAGTGTGCCGTGTGTAGGTAGTATGCTATAGCCAGTGTGTCCTGTGTAGGTAGTTAGATGTAGCCAGTGTGTCCTGTGTAAGTAGTTAGCTGTAGCCAGTGTTTTCTGTGTAGGTAGTTAGCTGTAGCCAGTGTGTCCTGTGTAGGTAGTTAGCTGTAGCCAGTGTGCCCTGTGTAGGTAGTATGCTATAGCCAGTGTGTCCTGTGTAGGTAGTTAGATGTAGCCAGTGTGTCCTGTGTAAGTAGTTAGCGGTAGCCAGTGTGCCCTGTGTAGGTAGTTAGCTGTAGCCAGTGTATCCTGTGTATGTAGTTAGATGTAGCCAGTGTGTCCTGTGTAGGTAGTTAGCTGTAGCCAGTGTGCCCTGTGTAGGTAGTATGCTATAGCCAGTGTGTCCTGTGTATGTAGTTAGATGTATCCAGTGTGTCCTGTGTAGGTAGTTAGCTGTAGCCAGTGTTTTCTGTGTAGGTAGTTAGCTGTAGCCAGTGTGCCCTGTGTAGGTAGTTAGCTGTAGCCAGTGTGTCCTGTGTAGGTAGTTAGCTGTAGCCAGTGTGCCCTGTGTAGGTAGTATGCTATAGCCAGTGTGTCCTGTGTAGGTAGTTAGATGTAGCCAGTGTGTCCTGTGTAAGTAGTTAGCTGTAGCCAGTGTTCCCTGTGTAGGTAGTTAGCTGTAGCCAGTGTATCCTGTGTATGTAGTTAGATGTAGCCAGTGTGTCCTGTGTAGGTAGTTAGCTGTAGCCAGTGTGCCCTGTGTAGGTAGTTAGCTGTAGCCAGTGTGCCCTGTGTAGGTAGTATGCTATAGCCAGTGTGTCCTGTGTAGGTAGTTAGATGTAGCCAGTGTGTCCTGTGTAAGTAGTTAGCGGTAGCCAGTGTGCCCTGTGTAGGTAGTTAGCTGTAGCCAGTGTATCCTGTGTATGTAGTTAGATGTAGCCAGTGTGTCCTGTGTAGGTAGTTAGCTGTAGCCAGTGTGCCCTGTGTAGGTAGTATGCTATAGCCAGTGTGTCCTGTGTATGTAGTTAGATGTATCCAGTGTGTCCTGTGTAGGTAGTTAGCTGTAGCCAGTGTTTTCTGTGTAGGTAGTTAGCTGTAGCCAGTGTGCCCTGTGTAGGTAGTTAGCTGTAGCCAGTGTGTCCTGTGTAGGTAGTTAGCTGTAGCCAGTGTGCCCTGTGTAGGTAGTATGCTATAGCCAGTGTGTCCTGTGTAGGTAGTTAGATGTAGCCAGTGTGTCCTGTGTAAGTAGTTAGCTGTAGCCAGTGTTCCCTGTGTAGGTAGTTAGCTGTAGCCAGTGTATCCTGTGTATGTAGTTAGATGTAGCCAGTGTGTCCTGTGTAGGTAGTTAGCTGTAGCCAGTGTGCCCTGTGTAGGTAGTATGCTATAGCCAGTGTGTCCTGTGTATGTAGTTAGATGTAGCCAGTGTGTCCTGTGTAGGTAGTTAGCTGTAGCCAGTGTGTCCTGTGTAGGTAGTTAGCTGTAGCCAGTGTGTCCTGTGTATGTAGTTAGATGTAGCCTGTGTGTCCTGTATAGGTAGTTAGCTGTAGCCAGTGTGCCCTGTGTAGGTATTTAGCTGTAGCCAGTGTGTCCTGTGTAGGTAGTTAGCTGTAGCCAGTGTGCCCTGTGTAGGTAGTATGCTATAGCCAGTGTGTCCTGTGTAGGTAGTTAGCTGTAGCCAGTGTGTCCTGTGTATGTAGTTAGATGTAGCCTGTGTGTCCTGTGTAGGTAGTTAGCTGTAGCCAGTGTGCCCTGTGTAGGTAGTTAGCTGTAGCCAGTGTGTCCTGTGTAGGTAGTTAGCTGTAGCCAGTGTGCCCTGTGTAGGTAGTTAGCTGTAGCCAGTGTGTCCTGTGTAGGTAGTTAGATGTAGCCAGTGTGTCCTGTGTAAGTAGTTAGCTGTAGCCAGTGTTTCCTGTGTAGGTAGTTAGCTGTAGCCAGTGTATCCCGTGTATGTAGTTAGATGTAGCCAGTGTGTCCTTTGTAGGTAGTTAGCTGTAGCCAGTGTGCCCTGTGTAGGTAGTATGCTATAGCCAGTGTGTCCTGTGTATGTAGTTAGATGTAGCCAGTGTGTCCTGTGTAGGTAGTTAGCTGTAGCCAGTGTTTTCTGTGTAGGTAGTTAGCTGTAGCCAGTGTGTCCTGTGTAGGTAGTTAGCTGTAGCCAGTGTGTCCTGTGTAGGTAGTTAGCTGTAGCCAGTGTGCCCTGTTATTGTACTTTAAAAATAAGACAAATGTTCAGACGCTCTTATCCAGAGCGATTAGGGTTAGGTGTCTTCTTAAAGGCACATCGTCAGATTTGTCACCTAGTCGGCTTGTGGATTCGAACCACCTTTCGGTAACTGACACAATGCTCTTAACCGCTAGGCTACCTGCCGCCCTGTGTAGGTACTTAGCTGTAGCCAGTGTGCCTGCAAGAGTTTGATGAGCTTAAATAGGATTTGAGTTTTAGAACCAAATATAGCAAATGCATACCCTTGCATGTACTGTATGTATGTGTAGAAACACAGACACAGACACACACACACATGGAAGTGTACAGATGCCCACAAAACGTAACATAGCTATGTAAAACAAGACTTAAGTCCCTAGTTTTTAGAGTAATAGCCTTTGGGGTTGCGTCCTATGATATAATAATTCATTGATATGCATAGTTAAGACTTTGGAGATCTTGGAAGAGTGTGCTGGGTATGAAGGTTGTAAGCGTGGGTGTTTGAACATTTGTTTGCATGCACATATATTTATGTGCAAATTGTGTGTGTGTGTGTGTTTGTGTGTGAAAGTGTGTGTGGGCCAGCCTCCAGTTCAGCCTTCCTTGTCTCTCTCCAGCTGTCCGCCAATGCAGATATCACTCCCTCCCTCTGCTCTCTCTCTCTCTGTCGCTCTCTCTCTTTCTTTCTCTATCTCCCATCATGCCTTTCTCCCACCTCCCTCCAGGAGAAGGCTTCCACAGCCCAACACAGGAGTGCAGAAACAGGCAGATCATACACAGATATTCTGTAATCAAAGCTTATGGCCTAATTGCGCTTTCTCTTTATCTCTCGCTGTCAACCACAAAAACACATACACACACATGCACGTATGCACGGACTCACATACACATGTGCATGAACACACACACACGTCACACACACACACATACAAACAAATGCATACATGCTTTCAAATAATTATGTAATAGTTCATAGCCATGACACCATGACCGTGTATACCCACATCATTGATTGCCTCTACTGCTCACCCATCAATATAGACCCATCAAGGTTCCGGGCAACGTGTTTAAACAATCCATACCAGCCTCATTCAGACCCCAGTCTGGCTTGGTCAGGGAAGAGGAACTCAGTATAGTGGGCCATGCAGAGTTCCACATCCATGTGTGATATCCAAGAGCAACCAGCTATGCAATCCAACCCTAGTTTATAACTAAATGAATAGTCATTGGGGACAGTTTGTTAAAATAAATACAATGTGATGTAGCTCAATGTAACCATACATTCTTTCAGTTCTTCAGTTCAGTATGGGATACACAAACTAACAGTGGGGAACCGTGAGAGCCTTCTACACCTTCAGAGAAGACCTATGGATTTATAAAAGAATTGTTGTAGTTTTAAAATATACACTTTGTTTGAATTTCTATTTAATCTTTTCAGTAATATTTCAATGGTATTCTGATTAAATTATCCTTCTCAATTATATTCTGACTGAATCTCTTCAGGTTGTTTTGGAAAGGAAAGGGTTAACACTAAAGCAAAACAAAGATCCAATCAGGATTTTTCTTTGTTGGTCTCTGGGGAGATAAATCTAGCTAGCTATGTCAGCCATTGGCTAGGCCCTCAGAAGCTATATAGAAGGCATTTGCCATTCAACTGTTAAAGGGCATAATTTAGGAGTGACAGTGGAATCAACCAATCACATTTTGACTTGTAATGGATGGGACGGTTTTTACAAAAACGTATGGAAACTTCCAGCTTCTTGAAGGCGGACAGGTCACTGCACTGCAGTAGTTTTCCCACGGTTTAGCTAGCTAGCTTTTGTTGTAAGCTAATTAAAAGTGTGTAGCAGCTGCAGCATGTGTTATCGAAGAGGATGTTGTTGCTAATTTGTTACTGTAGCTTTGCATATTTCAAGATGAACTTTCAACAAGAAGTTATGTTTCAAATGATCATCGTCTGGTGAATGGATTATTTGTATTGCAGCTCGCTTGCTGTTGTTAACTATCTCTTTGAAAATAATTTACAGTATGTGTGTGAAACATTGTTGCATAAAATTTTAGATTGGTCACTGGTTACTTTGTGTGGCGAACATGATGAGAAGTAATATTTGTACAATTTGATTGGGAAATGCTTAGTTTAATGGTTGTATTTTTGTATTCTTATGATTGGGACCTACTGGCTTATTATGTCTGAGTAAATGAGCTTCTTATCCTTTAACATCATGCTGTGTTTGACTGCTGTCTTTCTAGTGGTTCTATGTTTTTGGCTAATGGTGTTTCTGTATGCTACTGTACAATGTAGGCCTACAGTGTAGGCTACATGTGATGGCAGAGTTTGCTAAACAAATGACCTCCCGATACAAATCTTCATGATATCACGCAATCACGCGAATGTCCCAAAGGTTGTGTGTTCGAAACTCATCAGGGACAACTTTAGCATTTTAGCTAATTAGCATCTTTGCAACTACTTACTACTTTTTAGCTACTTTGCAACTACTTAGCATGTTAGCTAAACTTAACCCTAATCTTAACCCTTAACCTCTAGCCTAGCAACCTAGCTAACGTTAGTGTTAGCCAGCTAGCTAATGTTAGCCCCAACAAATTGGAATTTGTAACATATCATATGTATTGCAAATTCCTAACATATTGTATGAATTGCAATTCATAACATATAATTTGAATTGTAATTCGTAACATATCATACAAATTGCAATTTGTAACATATCACACGACATGGATGAGGGTCATCCACAAATTAATACATATTATATACCATATCAAACGTAACAGATCATACGCCCGAGTGGTACAGCGGTCTAGGTGTCACTACAGTCCCTGGTTCGATTCCAGGCTGTATCACATACGGATGTGATTGGGAGTCCCATAGAGAGGCACACAATTGGTCCGGGTTTGGCCGGGGTAGGCCGTCATTGTAAATAAGAATTTGTTCTTAACCAGCTTCCCTAGTTAAATAAAGGTAATATAATAAGAAATATTATAGATTTTATTTAAATGCTATTTTCAGTGTCCTGGATTTAATTTTACTATGTTACGTCTACCCCTGAGTACAGGTGGCAGGAGAACAACGAGTTGAGAGCTGCTTGCTCTTGAGATTATATTCTGGTGAAACTAAGATATGTGCGGTGGCGCGCATGTCAATATATTTGTGCTTTGCGATGTCGTAGGCTACTTTGTGCATGATTTCTCTATTGTACTACATAATTTATATGGTGTATAGTATACCTCCACTACACTACTTTGATACACATCAATGGCAATTAAAAAGTGAGTATATGCAATGCCCACTGAAACAAAAGTTGGTATATGGCATATATTTTTAATACTTTATCTGCTTATAGCCCACACTAACACCACTGATCATGAGCGAGTTACAATCACATCCTTTTATGTGTCATCGTTGTCACTTTTGGTGATAGAGATTTTTGAGTTTGGTACAACGTGTTGGAAGATCATTTTTCGCCACTGAAGGCGTATGTCCAATAGTCACAGTTTGCCACTGCAAACTAAGCCCTAGTAATTGCTATTTGGAGGTACTATAAGCCCTCTATCCAACAAGCCTGACCCAAAGATGACCCTCTACCAGCCTGCTATACACAGACTACTATAATTAAGCAATAAAGCACGAGGGGGGGTGTGGTATATGGCAAATATACCACCGCTAAGGGCTATTCTTAAGCATGACGCAACGCGGAGTCCCTACATACAGCTCTTAGCCGTGGTATATTGGCCATATATCACAAACCCCCCAAGGTGCCTTATTGCTATTATAAACTGGTTACCAACGTAATTAGAGAAGTAAAAATAAATGTTTTGTCATACCCATGGTATACGATCTGATATACCACGGCTGTCAGTATTCAGGGCTCGAACCTCCCAGTTTATAATAAGGCCCTACTCATACTCCTAGTAAGGCCTTCTAGAAAGGCCACATGGACCCACTGGTAGTAAGGCCTACTAAGTAGGCCACATGAACCTGCTGGTAGTAAGGCCTACAAGGAAGGCCACCTGTTGCTGGGTCTTACCTGGACATGGCAATCTCAGCCTTCTGCTTGGCGATGTCTGCAGCCTTCTCGGCTGCGTCCACAGCCCGGTCCACCTTCTCTCTGATCTTACTGGCTCTGAGGGGGATCAAGTTCTTTCTCTTGCCGCTCACCAGGACATTCTGCTTGTACTTGCCCTCCTCCTTGGTCCCGTCAGGGAAGGTGGTGCAGCCGTACCCGTGCCGCTTGTTTCCCACCCACTCCCCCTCATAGTGCAGGCCGTCCGAGCGCCGGCTCACGCCAAAGCCTGTGCGCTTGTCGTTCTTCCACTCACCGCAGTAGGTCTCTGTTGCCGTGGCATCCACATCGTCCTCGGCAGCGGCCAGTTCGGCCTCGCCTTCTCCCAGGCTGATGGTGGAGTTGACTGAGCTGACCGTGCTCATGCCCGCCTCGCTGCGGAACGAGCTCTGCTTGGAGCGCTGGCTGGCCAGAGAGCTCTTGGACTCTGACTTCCTCAGTTTGAGTCCGCTGAGGATGGATCGGCCTCGGAACAGTCCCTTCTTCTTGCCCTTCAGCAGCTCTGCCTCGCTGTGTGCCGTGAGCACAAAGCCCCCCCGCGACACGGCCGGACTGCCAGCGGAGCCCATCCCACCCACGCACGCCACGCCGGCCCGGTCCGGGAGCAGAGCCATCCCGTTACTGTGCTCCGAGCGCAAGGAGTTTATGGAGGTACGCAGCGGAGAGCGGATGACGGCTGCCATGCCGTACGGCACACTCTGTCGCAGGCCGTATCCCTGTCGCATCCCCCCCAGCCACTGGCCCTGGTACGTACCTGCAAAGAGAGAGACAAAGGTCACAATGCATACCAATATAATATAACAGCATATCAATAAATTATTCATTTTTAGATTTCACAATACAACAACAACACTAGTGATAGAGGTATGTGCCTAAGGGGGCTCATGCACATACTGCAGAGTCTAGCATGTGTAAATCCCTCTTTGTCTGTGTCGGGACTCAGCTGATGACATTACAGTCTACTACAGTAATACTCGCTGCCTGAACACACACTCTTCCCCTCCAGCATTGTCTGCATCTTACCTGAGACACTAAGTTCAAGTGCTTCAATTAGGGACTAAACCATGCAGTATTACCATAATAACAACAACCAAACATACCACTACTACTACCACTACTAATATCGCCAGTACCAACACTACTATACTAAGGATATAAAGTAATAATACTGCATCCCAGGCTGTATCCCAGTCATCAATATATGTATGAGTGAAACTGCGGCGAGATAGTAAGTGAAGAGCACTCATTACATTTATCAACATGTCCATCCCATTATCTATCACTATGTCCATCCCGTTACCTGTCAGCACTGTTATTTAGGGGTCATATTGCCAACAAAATAATGTAATGTTCTTTTCCCTGAAACATCCAGTATGGCAGCTGGTCATCATGTCGTCTGCCAACCTCTCTGATGGATCACGTCTCAGTGTGCTCCTATATAGAGGTAGCAAATGGACATTAGGTGCCTGAACAGCGTAACAAAGGACTGACCCTGACTGGCTAGGGTCAAAAGTGAGGTTCCACTTGGCACTGGATTCCATAATTCAATTCAGTGATGCTATATTATGTCAAAGGTTTGATGGTAGATTTTCAGCCCAATGCAATACATGACATTTCTATAGGGATAGGTAGCATCGTTTTCTATTGTGAACTACACTCTAAGTCTATTTTGTCTGTGAATAGGCCCAATAATTGTTCAGTACACTGCCTTAGTAGTTTATATTTTAAAGATGTCGCAGGATTTTTACTTTATTTTTCTCTATTTCCCATTCCAGTATAGGTCCATCTGTTGGATATCTCTGCAGTGCTGAAATCTAGGACAATTCACTGCATCTCTCTCTGTCTCTCTCTCACATGCACGCATGCACACACACACACACACACGCACACACACTGTCCTTGTGGGGACCAAACAATTGATTCCCATTCAAAATCATATTTTCCCTAACCCTAACCCTAACCTTAACCCTAAACCTAACCCCAAACATAACCCTAACTCTTAACTCCTAACCTCTAATCCTAATTGTAACCCTAACCCTAACCCTAAACCTAACCACTAAGCCTAAAATAATGTTTTTCTTTGTGGGGACCAACAAAATGTTTCCTTGTTTTACTATCCTTGTGAGGACTGCTGGACTAATTGACCGATCTATAGGATCCATCTATGTATATCTTATCCATATTCCGTCCTTTCCATGCTGCCAATGACTGAGCAAACCCTCTGATGTAACAGCTCTTCTGCTCGGTGATTCATCGCAGCAAGCTTTCTAGAATATGCTGCTTAAGTGTGGAATCAGCACACATACAGGTGTAGGATCTTAATTTGATCACCATGTTGAAGGAGAACTGTACTGAAAACGTGTAGTGTATTTGAGGTTTTAAAAGGCTTCTACAGTTTGTAATTTCCACTTTGATATTTCGGACTTGATTTTTCCCTTACGAAAAATGTATTAACCCCTACAAAAATGTCCATTAATTATAATCCTTATACTAATTAATATTTCCTGTTGCTGCATGATTATTTTCCTGCTGTAGCAAACTGGCTCAAATTGATATCCTACATCTGTGTAGGCCCATATAAGATCCCAACCAATCTCTGTATCTGTTTTTTGTAGCACTCCTTCTCCAAACCACACACACACACACACACACACACACACACACACACACACACACACACACACACACACACACACACACACACACACACACACACACACACACACACACACACACACACACACACACACACACACACATATACTCTCCCCTTTCCTCTCTGCCTTCATTGATATCTTTGGGCTGGCATGTTAGTAAAATTCACAAGGTTGGATGGCTCAATGAGGCAACAGCAGAGAGAGTGTGGGATATCCCCACCCCCACAGCAACACACTGCTGCTGCTAATTATACTCCTGCTGCTGATGCTACTTCAACTTCTTCTACTGCTGCTACTAATGCTACTTCTACTGCTGCTGCTGCTTCTACTGCTGCTACTTATACTGCTGCTACTGCTGTTGCTACTGCTGCTTCTACTTCACCGCCGCCGCTGCCTACTTCACCGCTGCTACTGCTGCTGCCACTTCACTGCCGCCACCGCTGCCGCTGCTGCCGCCACCGCCGCCGCTGCCACTTACCGCCTGCCACTTATGCCACTTCACCGCTGCCACCGCTTCACCGCTGCTACCACTGCCACCGATGCCACTTCACCGCCGCCACCGCTTCACCGCCGCCACTTCACCGCTGCCACCGCGGCCACCGCCGCTACTTCACCGATGCCACTTCGCCTGCCACCGCCGCCATTGATCTCCACCCCACCGCCTGCCACCGATGCAACCGCTGCCTGCCTACTTCACCGCCGCCACCGCTGCCGCTGATCTCACTCAACCTGCCACCGCTGCTACTTCACCGCTGCCACCGCTTATACCGCTGCTACTTCACCGCCTGCTACCGCTGCTGCTACTTCACCGCTTCTACTTATGCCACTTCTACCGCTGCCACCGTCCCTACCGCTGCTACTTCTACTGCTTCTACTGCTGCTACTGATTCTACTTCTACTGCTGCTTCACTGCTGCTACTTCTACTGCTGCTACTGCTGCTGCTGATTCTACTTCAACTTCTGCTACTGCTGCTACTTCTACTGCTGCTACTGCTTCTACTGCTGCTACTTCTACTGCTGCTACTGCTGTTGCAGTTGCAGGAACTCAAGTCCTTTTGTTCACCTGACATAGAATTCCTTACAATCAAATGCAGACCGCATTATCTACCAAGAGAATTCTCCTCGATTATAATCACAGCCGTACATCCCCTCAAGCTGATACATCGACGGCACTGAAAGAAATTCATCGGACTCTATGTAAACTGGAAACCACATATCCTGGAGGCTGCATTTATTGTGGCTGGGGATTTTAATAAAGCTAATTTAAGAACAAGGCTCCGAAATTTTACCAGCATATCGAATGTGCCACCCGGCTGGTAAAACCCTGGACCACTGTTATTCCAACTTCCGTGATGCATACAAGGCTATTCTCCGCCTCCTTTCGGCAAGTCTGACCATGACTCCATTTTGTTGCTCCCAGCCTACAAACAGAAACTAAAACAGGAAACGCCCGTTCTCAGGTCTGTTCAACGCTGGTCCGAACAATCTGATTCCATGCTTCAAGATTGCTTCGAGCACGTGGACTGGGATATGTTCCGGATAGCATCTGACAACAACATTGATGTATACGCTGATTCGTGAGCGAAGTTTATTAGCAAAATGCATTGGTGACCCATAGCAAATATCAAAACCTTCCCCAACCAGAAACCGTGGATTGATGGCAGCATTCGCAAGAAACTGAAAGCGCAAACCACTGCTTTTAACCAGGTAAAGGCCACCGGAAACATGACTGAATACAAACAGTGCAGCTACTCCTCCGCAAGGCAATCAAACAAGCTAAGCGCCAATATAGAGACAAAGTAGAGTCACAATTCAATGGCTCAGACACAAGAGGAATGTGGCAGGGTCTACAGTCAATCACGGACTACAAAAAGAAAACCAGCCCCGTCGCGGACCATGATGTCCTGCTCCCAGACAAACTAAACAACTTCTTTGCTCGCTTTGAGGACAATACAGTGCCACCGACACGCCCGCTACCAAAACCCGCGGGCTCACCTTCACCGCAGCCAATGTGAGAAAACATTTAAATGTGTTAACCCTCGCAAGGCTGCCGCCCAGATGGCATCCCTGGTCGTGTCCTCAGAGCATGCGCAGACCAGCTGGCTGGTGTGTTTACGGACATATTCAATCAGTCCCTATCCCAGTCTGCTGTTCCCACATGCTTCAAGAGGGCCACCATTGTTCCTGTTCCCAAGAAAGCTAAGGTGACTGAGCTAAATGACTATCGCCCGTAGCACTCACTTCCGTCATCATGAAGTGCTTTGAGAGATTAGTCAAGGATCATATCACCTCCATCCTGCCAGACACCCTGGACCCACTCCAATTTGCCTACCGTCCCAATAGGTCCACAGACGACGAATCGCAATCACACTGCATACTGCCCTAACCCATCTGGACAAGAGGAATACTTATGTAAGAATGCTGTTCATCGACTACAGCTCAGCATTTAACACCATAGTTCCCTCCAAGCTCGCCATTAAGCTCGAGACCCTGGGTCTCGACTCCAGCCCTGTGCAACTGGGTCCTGACTTCCTGACGGGCCGTCCCAGGTGGTGAGGGTAGGAAACAACATCTCCACCCCGCTGATCCTCAACACTGGGGCCCCACAAGGGTGCGTTCTCAGCCCTCTCCTGTACTCCCTGTTTACCCATGACTGCGTGGCCAAGCACGCATCCAACTCAATCATCAAGTTTGCTGATGATACTACAGTGGTAGGCTTGATTACCAACAACGACGAGACGGCCTACAGAGAGGAGGTGAGGGCCCTCGGAGTGTGGTGTCAGGAAAATAACCTCTCACTCAATGTCAACAAAACAAAGGAGATGATCGTGGACTTCAGGAAACAGGAGAGGGAGCACCCCCCTATCCACATCGAGGGGACAGTAGTGGAGAAGGTGGAAAGTTTTAAGTTCCTCGGCGTACACGCCACTTTAATAATTATAATTGGATGAAATAATGTATCACTAGCCACTTTAAACAATGCCATTTATATACTCATCTCATATATGTGTGTATGTATGTATATATATGTATATGTGTATATATGTATATGTATATATATGTGTGTATATACTGTACTCCATACCATCTACTGCATCTTGCCTATGCCGGTCAGCCATCGCTCATCCATATATTTATATGTACATACTCGTATTCATTCCTTTACTCTTGTGTGTATAAGGTAGTTGTTGTGAATTTGTTAGATTACTTGTTAGATACTACTGCATGGTCGGAACTAGAAGCACAAGCATTTCGCTACACTCGCATTAACATCTGCTAACCACGTGTATGTGACAAATAAAATTTGATTTGATTTGCTACTTCTACTGCTTCTACTTATGCTACTTCTACTGCTGCTACTGCTCCTACTGCTGCTACTTCTACTGCTTCTACTGCTGCTACTGATGCTACTTCACCGCCGCTTCTACCGCCGCCACTTCACCTGCTGCCACCGCTGTTGCCTACTGCCTGCTGCCTACTTATACCGCCGCTGCCTGCCACTTCTGCTGCTGCTGCCACTGCTGCCACCGCCGCCGCTGCTGCTGCCACCGCTGCCGCTGCCGCTTCCTACCGCCGCCACTTATGCCACTTCACCGCCGCCACCGCTTCACCGCCGCCACCACCGCCACCGATGCCACTTCACCGCCGCCACCGCTTCACCGCTGCCACTTCACCGCTGCCACCGCGGCCACCGCTGCCACTTCACCGATGCCACTTCACCGCCGCCACCGCCGCCATTGATCTCCACCCCACCGCTGCCACCGATGCAACCGCCGCCGCCACCGCTGCCACTTCACCGCCGCCACCGCTGCCGCTGATCTCCACTCAACTCTGCCACCGCTGCCACTTCCCACCGCTGCCACCGCTTATACCACTGCCACTCTACCGCCGCCACCGCCGCCGCTGATCTCCACTCAACTCTGCCACCGCTGCCACTTCACCGCCGCCACCGCTTATACCGCTGCCACTTCCCACCGCTGCCACCGCCGTTGCCACCGCCGCTGCCACTTATACCACCGCCGCTGCCACTCCACCGCCGCTGCCACTCCCACCGCCGCCACCGCCGCCGCTGCCACCGATGCCGCCGCTGCTGCTGCCACCGCCGCCGCCGCCACCGCTGCCACTTCCACCGCCGCCACCGCCGCCGCCACTTCACCGCTCCACTTATGCCACTCCACTTATCTCCACCGTCTCTACCGCTGCCACCACCGCCACCGCTGCCACTCCCACCGCTTCCACTGCTGCCACTGCTGTTGCCACCGCCGCCGCCACTTATACCGCCGCCGCTGCCACTCTGCCGCCGCTGCCACCGCTGCCACCGCCGCCGCTGCCGCTGCCACCGCCGCCGCTGCCGCTCCCACCGCCGCCACTTATGCCACTCCCACCGCCGCCACCGCTCTCACCGCCGCCACCACCGCCACCGATGCCACTTCCACCGCCGCCACCGCTTCCACCGCCGCCACTTCACCGCTGCCACCGCGGCCACCGCTGCCACTCTCACCGGATGCCACTTCACCGCTGCCACCGCTGCCATTGATCTCCACCCCACCGCTGCCACCGATGCAACCGCTGCCGCCACTGCTGCCACTCTCACCGCCGCCACCGCTGCCGCTGATCTCTACTCAACTCTGCCACCGCTGCCACTTCACCGCCGCCACCGCTTATACCACCGCTACTTCACCGCCGCCACCGCTGCCGCTGATCTCCACTCAACCCCTGCCACCGCTGCCACTTCACCGCCGCCACCGCTTATACCGCTGCCACTTCACCGCCGCCACCGCCGTTGCCACCGCCGCTGCCACTTATACCACCGCCGCTGCCACTTCACCGCCGCCGCCACTTCACCGCCGCCACCGCCGCTGCTGCCACCGATGCCGCTGCTGCCACCGCCGCTGCTGCCACTGCCGCTACTTCTACTGCTGCTACTGCTGCTGCTACTTCTACTGCTTCTACTTATGCTACTTCTACTTATTCTACTGCTCCTACTGCTGCTACTACTGCTACTGCTGCTACTTCTACTGCTTCTACTGCTGCTACTTCTACTGCTGCTACTGCTGACACTGATGCTACTGATTCTACTTCTACTGCTGCTACCACAGTAGGATGGAAACCTACTGAAACCTACTACTCTTCAAAACAGGACCTAGCAGTCTGTGTGGGCATTGAATATTTCTGTGCGTCTGAGTGTGTTCGGGTGGAGAGTGAAATAGGTAGACAGAGAAGAGAGAAAGAGGGAGAGAGAGGGCAAGAATAAGACCAAGCTCTAACATAACTCCCATGTGGAGGTGTTAATCATCGTCATACCCCCCCGTTCCACACACGTCTGACCGTCATAGAGACAGCTGGCCGACATCTGGGCACACCCGCCCCATCCTATCAGTCAACAGATGTGTGCCATATGATGGATCAAACACAGGCCTCAACTGATAGGATTACACTGATATTCCCATAGAGAGAGAGAGCGAGTGAGAGATATTAGCTAGGGTCTGGCACATCTATCTATCCAGGATCACTTCCTGTTTTACAGCTCTTGATTTTATTTGAATTAATTGATCCCAGCACAGACGAGAGAGAGAGAGAGAGAGAGAGAGAGAGAGAGAGAGAGAGAGAGAGAGAGAGAGAGAGAGAGAGCAGAGCCTTGCCATTGAGAAGGATAGACACAGGAAAACCTGGCTCCCTGTAGAGGAAAGGCTGTGCAACCACTGCACAACAGCAGAACCTGAGACAGAGCTGCATTTCCTGACAGAATGTCAAATTTTGATTCTTATTATTTTCATTTTGTAAATATCAAAAGTAAGCTTTGGCAATATGTGCATTGTTACGTCATGCCAATAAAGTGAATTGAATTGAAAGAGAGAGAGAGGAAATATGAGTGCTTCTTCTGTGTCTGATTCTTTATATTCTTTTTAGCTTTTGCTGACACAGCTGAAATAAGGTCCAGACTGAAATAACTTGGGTTATGTCTGGTTTCAACAGAGTCCATATACACAGAGAAGTGACTTATCCTCTCTTGACAGTTTGATTAGGTCCATGTTGGATCAGACCACAGCATATTAAGTTGTTATTATAGTTTGCAGAGACAGCTAGAATCAGGTCATAATGAAAGACTTGTGTGTACCCCCCCCTTGTGTGTACATTTTCCTTCTGGCTTAATTTTGACATTGACATAAAAAGCCTGTCGTTACACATGCCATGAATCATTCCACATCAAGCAAAACATATTATATGCTTACTTGAATTGTGTCATCCTTGTGTAGCCTCAGACTGTAGGAATGTTTTAATGAAGCTGCATCGTGACCCGAAGTGTAGGCCTATTGTCATTGGAGCTCTCCAAGGTGCTGAAACGATAGCATTCTCTCTGTGGAGGTGGATGGATGCACGTTCATCATTGGTTTGCCTGAACAGTTTCCCACGCGGATATGTGCCCTTACAGCTCGACCAAGAAGTTGGAAAGCCTATTTTAATTCAGACTGATGCTAGTTTCATCAGTTAATTTGGGTGTGGTAGAGAACTACGCGTTGTGGAGGCATCTCTTAGTCGTGTAAATAATCAAGCATATTATTCAATTTCCCCACAGCTATGAAAACATCTAGGATTCTGAAAATATATTTTCATTCACGTGTCACATGCTGGTGGCGTTCACATTCGGCCTAGTATGTGACGCATGTAGCCTGACTACAAGAATCCTCTGTCGTTTATTTGCGTATTGGTTATCTTTGGACTATGCAACTCAGATGTCAAAACGAATTCGGTGGAGGTTTTCCGCCGGATGGTTTTTGCAGCAGCAGTACAGGGGACAGCATGGAAATGGTTAAACGTGGAAAGATCAAAGACACGGAAACATCAGAGAAACCCTGATTAGATCACGCGCCAACCAACCCTCGGTCTGAATTTATAATCATTATGTGTTCTTCTGTTTCTAGGTTAAACTTGTCTGTTGTATATTCACTCCAACAGAGATGGCGTGCAGCTTTTTCAAAGTTTAGGCCTACTAAACCTGTAATCAAATGATGAATCTCATTTTGATATTATAGACCTCATAGTAAGTAAAATTCATAACAGAGGAAATTGAGAAGAGTAAGGATGGCAGAAAGTGTGTTTGGATTGGCTCTTTCATGAATTATTAATGTTTTACAGTCAGCACTTGCACTTCAGACTTGTGTGTTTGTGTGTGTGTGAGAGAGCGAGAGAGACAGACAGACAGAGAGAGTGAAAGAAAGAAAGATATACAGTTGAAGTTGGAAGTTAAAATACATCTTAGCCAAATACATTTAAACTCCGTTTTTCACAATTCCTGACATTTAATCCTAGTAAAAATTCCCTGTCTTTGGTCAGTTAGGATCACCACTTTATTTTAAGAATGTTAAATGTCAGAATAATAGAAATAATTATTTCAGCTTTTATTTCTTTCATCACATTCCCAGTGGGTCAGAAGTTTACATACACTCAATACATATTTGGTAGCATTGCCTTTAAATTGTTTAAGTTGGGTCGAACGTTTCGGGTAGCCTTTCACAAGCTTCCCACAATAAGTTTGGCCCATTCCTTCTGACAGAGCAGGTGTAACTGAGTCAGGTTTGTAGGCCTCCTTGCTCGCACACGCTTTTTCGGTTCTGCCCACAAATGTTCTATAGGATTGAGGTCAGGGCTTTGTGATGGCCACTCCAATACCTTGACTTTGGTGTCCTTAAGCCATTTTGCCACAACTTTGGAAGTATGCTTGAGGTCATTGTCCATTTGGAAGACCCATTTACGACCAAGCTTTAACTTCCTGACTGATGTCTTGAGATGTTGCTTCAATATATCCACATAATTTTCCTGCCTCATGATGCCATCTATTTTGTGAAGTGCACCAGTCCCTCCTCCAGCAAAGCACCCCCACAACATGATGCTGCCACCCCTGTGCTTCACAGTTGTGATGGTGTTCTTCGGCTTGCAAGCGTCCCCCTTTTTCCTCCAAACATAACGATGGTCATTATGGCCAAACAGTTATATTTTTGTTTCATCAGACCAGAGGACATTTCTCCAAAAAGTACGATCTTTGTCCCCATGTGCAGTTGCAAACCGTAGTTTTTTATGGCAGTGTTGGAGCAGTGGCTTCTTCCTTGCTGAGCGGCCTTTCAGGTTATGTCGATACAGGACTCGTTTTACTGTGGATATAGATACTTTTGTACCTGTTTCCTCCAGCATCTTCACAAGGTCCTTTGCTGTTGTTCTGGGATTGATTTGCACTTTTCGCACCAAAGTATGTTCATCTATAGGAGACAGAACGCTTCTCCTTCCTGAGCGGTTTGACGGCTGCGTGGTCCCATGGTGTTTATACTTGCGTACTATTGTTTGTACAGATGAATGTGGTACCTTCAGGCGTTTGGAAATTGCTCCCAAGGATGAACCAGACTTGTGGGGGTCTACAATTTTTTTTCTGAGGTCTTGGCTGATTTCTTTAGATTTTCCCATGATGTCAAGCAGGTAGGCCTTGAAATACATCCACAGGTACACGTACAATTGACTCAAATGATGTAATTTAGCCTATCAGAAGCTTCTAAAGCCATGACATAATTTTCAGGAATTTTCCAAGCTGTTTAAAGGCACAGTCAACTTAATGTATGTACACTTATGACGCACTGGAATTGTGATACTGTGAATTATAAGTGAAATAATCTGTCTGTAAACAATTGTTGGAATAAATACTTGTCATGCACAAAGTAGATGTCCTAACCCACTTGCCAAAACTATAGTTTGTTAACAAGAAATTTGTGGAGTGGTTGAAAAACAAGTTTTAATGACTCCAACATAAGTGTCTGTTAACTTCCGACTTCAACTGTATAGTGTATATATCTATATACAAAGTTTATAGATATAACTTCATTAAATTAAATTATAATATTTTTCTAAATGACAAAATATTTGACCAATTTACCTCGTTTTGTTGTTGAAGTCACTTAAACATTTTTGATAAGACAGATTACATTTTTAGTTGAGCAAGAGTAGTGGCAGCCAGAGAAAGTGTTGGGAAAAGTTGTTGTGACAAAGTGGTTTCTGGCTAGAACAGACACGGACAGACTGCAATCCAGGACAGAATACAGCTAGCGAAACTGTTGCAAAAATGTCAACATTCAAAATGAGCTGCAGTTAAAAGCTAAATCTCTCAGTAAGCTTAAATCGACTACGGATGTTATCCGGGATTTGGTTTTGAGCTTTTTCTGTCACAGAGAGGTGATGGTGTGCCGCTGTCTTAGATTTGTCCATTTAAGGATTATTAACATATAGAAACATCAGACTATTGATTTATCATTTGAAAGCTAATTCCCCACAAAATTGATTTACATCGTGCTCATAATTTTGAATAACTGAGCATGCTATTTATTTGGCCTCATAACATAATCTGGTTCAACAGCAACAAGATAGGTTCTTTAATAACTGCGATAACGCACCATGCAGAATGATGTAAAAAACCTAAATCAGCTGACAATCTATAAACTGTAGACCCCTCCACATCTCTACATGGTTTAAACCACTTCTTAACAACCATGTTGGTATGTAGGTCAGGGATCACATTATACAGGCTACTGTACTGTAAGGTTGAACAGGTTGACTCATATCCAGATAGACAACTGTCAGGGCAGTTTTATGAAGCTTTCAGTTTTGTGAGTGTGTTCTACTCCCAATCACATAGTATGTGATAATCAGCAATCCCATTGGTCATTATCATGTGACTGATGGTGTAAAATGGAGCGTCAACAACCATCAAAAACACTTGTAAACTAGCTACATGACAATTACTAACTTCTCTTTTACACAGACTGTTGAAGTGATCTCCAAAGATAGCTTGGATGGCCTCCTTATTCCATGGCCATTGGCAGTATAGAATGTCTGACTCTGAGTGGTAAGACATTGGAAAGACAATGCTACTTGAACCTCTCTGTAGCTTTGTCTCCTCCCTCCTCTCTGTCACTGTCTACTGTGATTGTGATTAAGCAGACAGATTAGTGCACAAATAAGTAAACACCATTAGCAAAGTCAACCAGCCAATCAGAGCAAGGACACTGAGTCCCCTGTGACAAGCTGACCTGCTGCGTGTCTGTGCGTTTCCACAGCAACTTACTGTACAGAGACAGAGGCAGTGAGGCACCACTGCTGTAATGCAGTGGAACATGGGAGACAGAAAAACAACTGCTCAGAGCATAGATCCTTCACCTCCTTTCAGTTGTGGTTTGATAAGGAGGTTATGCAACATGTGTGAGCACAGATCGGGGGTAGAATGCAAGACTATTTCTTATTTACGATGCTGGATGTTGTAATCAGCTGATTATCGCTGTTGTTTGGCACAACATGCTGTAGCCTACAGACACGAGGAGTATACTGGTGTCTTTTAAAGACACTGACTGATTTATGGACACATTGAAGGGTTACATAATGAATACTGTAGATATCAAGTATCTGAGTGTCTCTCATACGACAATAATCGACTATTCCTCATTCTCTTCCATCTTTATCTACCAGTTTATCTTCTCCAAATCCATTTCTCTCTATTACATCTCATACTCATTTCATTATAACAAAGCCTCACAGGCCTAGAGCTCTCCTCAGAGTGGATACTGTAACTGTTATCATTGTGGATATAGTCCTGTATCATATCTGTTCTGCATATTCTGTCCTCATTAGCCTGCTCTCTCTCCTCGTTCAGCCAGTGTTGGGTGGGCTGCTGGTTGGGTGCATGATTGTGTAAGGTGCTAGAGAGTTATGTAAGCTTAACAATGGTGTTGCACCAGGAGGTTTCACCAGAATAATTCAAACTATTCTACAGATTGTTTTACTACCTTTGTTTTGTGATATGAAATGTTTTGATTAATATATCTGGATGGATCTGAAATCCACCTTAAGAGAGAGTATGTGTGTATTTGGGGTAGATTAAGGACTTCCAGACTCTCATCACTGTCATTTTCAAAGTGTGTAGAGTATTTATGGCCTTAGAACTGGATCTCTCCCAGCCCAGCCTGGTCTCATAGACTAGACGTAACATAGTAAACGTAAATAAATAAAATCAAATTGTATTTGTCACATGCCCCAAATACAACAGGTGTAGACCTTACCATGAAATGTTTACTTACGAGCCCTTAACCAACAATGCAGTTCAAGAAACAGAGTTAATAAAATATTTACTAAATAGATTAAAGTTTAAAAACAATTATCAATCAAAAAGTAACACAATAGTTTAGTTTAGTTTATTAGTTTATAATGACGTGGACAGTCCCTTTTGATAAAAAGAGCAGCTTTAGCCTCTACGGCTAATTTCCAGCTGTAGTCCCCGGCCAGTTGTCTTTCTTAATAAATGTACATAACGATAACGAGGCTATTTACAGGGAGTACCATTACCGAGTCAATGTGCGGGGGTACAGGTTAGTAATAAGGTAATTTGTAAAGTGACTATGCATTGATAATAAACAGCGAGTAGCATCAGTGTACAAACAAATGGGGGATTAATTGTTCAGCAGTCACATGACTTGATTGTAGAAGCTGTCTTGGCACTCCGGTACCACTTGTAGAAGCTGTCTTGGCACTCCGGTACCACTTGCCGTGTGGTAGCAGAGAGAACAGTCTATGACTTGGGTGACTGGAGTCTTTGACAATATCTTTGGTCCTTCCTCTGACACCGCCTAGTATATAGGTCCTGGATGTCAGGAAGCTTGGCCCCAGTGATGTACTGGGCCGTACTACCGTCTGTAGCGCCTTACAGTCAAATGCCGAGCTGTTGCCATACCAGGCGGTGATGCAACCGGTCAGGATGCTCTCGATGGTGCAGCTGTGGAACTTTTTGAGGATCTGGGTACCCATGCCAAGTCTTTTCAGTTTCCTGAGGGGGAAAAGGTGTTGTTGTGCCCTATTGACGACTGTCTTGGTATGTTTGGACCATGAAAGTTTGTTGGTGATGTGGACACCAAGGAACTTGAAACTCTCGACCCGCTCCACTTCAGTCCCGTCAATGTTAATGGCGGCCTGTTCGGCCCTCCTTTTCCACCGAGACCAACAAATTAGTTTGATATGTTACGTTTGGTATGGTTTCAAAAAACAAAAGTAGGTTTGTTGGTCGCAGTGAAAAGGTGGCGTATAATGCGGAAGTCGAGAAACTCAAAGATCGCGAGTTCTTTGAGACAACTTTAGCATAGCATTATAATTCGTAACGAACGTATGAAATGGGTAATGAACATTAACAAATTAATACATACAATACTAAATGGAAAGTCTCAGATTTACGTACAGAAGGATACAAAATGCTCTGAGACCAGGTTGCCCAGCCAGGTTTACCATGAGTTCTCTGTCTGGTTATGGGAACTTCACCCTGACTGCTTATTTCCTATTCATGGCTGTACAGGTAATCTGGAATATCTCTTTCTCTCTCTCCGTCTGCATGCGGAGTCCGGATGGCCTTAATTTGGGCCTCTAAATGTATCTCCCATTGCAGCCCGAGCAGCGGAACTGCTTGCTTAAATGACAGATGGACGGAGAAAGAGAGATTAGTTTCTGAGTGACAGGAGAATAATGAAGCAGGAGACAGCTCGACTTTGTGTGTGTGTGTGTGTGTGTGTTCGTGTGTGTGTGTGTGTGTAAGGCATCCATATGTTGATGCCTTACACAGAGGGTACTACTCAGCCATAACATGACTCAGTCTGAGTCTGGTTCTTACCTCCATCAGAGTAGGTCTCCGTACCGTATCCGTCCTGAAGACCGTTGTTCCAGGTCCCCTCGTACTTCCCGCTGGTGCCGGTGCTCTCCCTGAGGCCGTAGCGTCCCTTAAATCCACTTGTCCACTCCCCCTTGTACACCCACTTGCCCTTGTTCTCAACCCCAATCCCATGGCGCTTGCCCTGCGCCCAGGTGCCCTGGTAGGTGTTCCCACTGGGCCAGGTGTACACCCCCGCCACCTCAAAGCCATGGCTCCAGGACCCTGAGTACTCGCCTTGGCCCTTCGGCCCAGTGCAGATGCCATGGCCGTGGGCTTTGCCTTCCTCCCACCCGCCACAGTATGACCCCCCATCATCAAAGTTGAACCTGCCCCCAGTGGACATGCATGAAATAGGTTTTGGCAAATCCCCCAAATCTCAAAAAAAGAATAAACACAGTTGGGGGCGGAGTTGTTGATGATGAGGTGTGAGGGGGAGGAAGACACACATACAAATCCCCTGGGTTGACTTAAAGAAGAAAAAGAATAATAGCCCCCAGAGTGTAGGGTCCCTCCTGTGAGGCCGGAGCAGCGGGAGCCTCTTCAGACCATTCTCCTGGAGCTGTGGTTCACTGTCACTCCCAGTCCAATCTCCTACAGCCGCAGCTCACAAATGGGAAAAGGCCCATGCCAGCCATGTGTCGTCCCTGCTGACACAAACGCAGCAAACCCTCCTTCTCCGGGTTTTGGGTTCTGGACCCCTCCCTCCGCGCAGGGCCCCACCGCCGGCACACTCCCAGACGCTCTTTAGCGCTCCCTGGCAGCTGAAGACCACCAGGCTCCACCTAGAAACCCCAGGTAACCCAGCTAACAGTCAGCTGCTGGCCAGATCTGACACCATTTACAGCTTTACAAATCCATCTCTTTTGGCTGGCTCAGCTTGTCGTCTGTACCCAACCCACCCAACATGCTCCTGCCGCACAGTGCAATACAGAAACAGAGAGAGAGAGAAAGAAAAAAGAAGGATTCAGCTTGTTTCTCTCCTGATGCCTCTGCTAGTGAACAGCAATGCAGTCTCTTCCCATACGCACACATACATACGTACAGTCTCACCAACAGCAAGTGCGCACACGGACCATGAAAAAAAAACAAGTGATCTGATTATTTTCCTCCTCTCTTTTCCTTTCCCTCTCTCTTTTTTCATCCACGTCCTTAAGTGGTTGAGCGATGCTGATGCTTTTATTCTTGTTCCCTTGCTGGTGAGAAATCCAGATTTATCTCTGCTTTTCCTCCTCTTAACGCACCATGCTCTTTTTATGTATCACTGTCTGCCCTTTCCGTTGTTGTCTTATTCCCCCCTTCTCTCCTTATGGTTGGGTCTCTCTCTCTCTCTCTCTCTCTCTCTCTCTCTCTCTCTCTCTCTCTCTCTCTGGTGTCTCTCAAATCTGCTCATTAGAGGAGGACTGTTCCAATGCAGCCAACACCCCCTCCCCCTCACATGCATGCTCCTGTTTTTAAAGAGACAGAGGCGGCATAACATCCAAGCCTCTCTTCTCTCTCTTGTGCAGCCCTGAAGAGCAGAGATTGCTTTTCTATTTGCATGCCTTAGCCTTTTCACCTCTCCATCGCTGGTCTGTGCATCAAAACATATTTAATCATTATGTAAGCAAATTATATGGTAATAGATATAGACGGGTAAATCTGTTTATTAGATAGTATTTACCACAATTCTGTTGAATCATTATGTTAGGTAATCTTCCATGAACACTCTTAATACTGTAGTAATAATAATAATGTAATGCACATTAGTTTGACATGACATCAGAGGAATAACATTGACATACCACACTTAAATGATTTACATTTTAACATCCAAAGTTAAGACATTATTGAAAGATACAGATGAAGAGGATGCTGAGTTAAACATCTCCATGTTATGACAAGGTGAAGGTGACAAGGTCATGGGCTTACACATTGGTCTCCTTGTCAAAATGGCGCTGGAATGGATAACAGCCGTTTCACGGGCTCCTGACCAATTTTGCTATTTTGTGTGTTTTTTTGCGCTAATCATTTTTTTTTGCACATAATGTTTCTGCCATTGTTTCCTATGACCAAAAATACCTATTGGACATCTGAACAGCGATCAGTAACCTTGATTTGGCTGAAAATTTCTACTTCAATGAGTCAGAGGCGCAGGACATACTGCTCACCCCGGACCAGACCCTGAGGAAACTACATCGGTGAGTACCTAAACCGCCTCTACCCTCCGTTCTATTGGCGAAGCGAATGCACAATAACTGGAGAACAAAATGGAGCTCCGTTCGAGACTATCCTATAAACAGGACCTTAGTGCCTGCAACCTGGTTCAGGTTATCACTCAACCTACCAGGGAAATTACAAACAGCACAGGAATGAAATCATCAACATGTATTGATCACATCTTTACTAATGCTGCAGAAATGTGCTTGAAAGCAGTATCCAGATCCATCGGATGTAGTGATCACAATATAATAGCCATATCTAGGAAAACCAAAGTTCTGGGCATAATAGCCCAGAACTTTGGCCTTATAGCGTATAAGAGGTCATACAATACGTTTTGTAGTGATTCCTATGTTGTTGATGTAAAGAATATTTGTTGGTCCGTGGTGTGTAATGAGGAGCAAACATACACTGCACTTCATTTACAAAATAGCCTCCAATACTCTACTCAACAAATTGGATGCAGTCTATCACAGTGCCATCCGTTTTGTTACCAAAGCCCCATATACCACCCACCACTGCGACCTGTACGCTCTCGTTGGCTGGCCCTCGCTTTACACTCGTCGCCACACCCACTGGCTCCAGATCATCTACAAGTCCCTGCTAGGTAAAGTCCCGCCTTATCTCAGCTCGCTGGTCACCATAGCAGCACCAACCCGTAGCACACGCTCCAGCAGGTATATCTCACTGGTCACCCCCAAAGCCAACTCCTCCTTTGGCCGACTCTCCTTCCAGTTCTCTGCTGCTAATGACTGGAACGAACTACAAAAATCTCTGAAACTGGAGACACTTATCTCCCTCACAGACTTTAAGCACCAGCTGTCAGAGCAGTTCACAGAACCCTGCACCTGTATATAGCCCATCTGGAAATAGCCCAACCAACTACCTCATTTATTTATTTATCTTGTTCCTTTGCACCCCAGTTTTTCTACATTGCACATTCATCTACTGCACATCTACCATTCCAGTGTTTAAATGCTATATTGTAATTACTTTGCCACCATGGCCTATTTATTGCCTTACCTTCCTTATTCTACCTCATTTGCACTCTTTGTATATAGATTTGTTTTTTTCTACTGTATTATTGACTGTATGTTTGTTTTACTCCATGTGTAACTCTGTGTTGTCGTATGTGTCGAACTGCTTTGCTTTATCTTGGCCAGGTCGCAGTTGTAAATGAGAACTTGTTCTCAACTTTCCTACCTGGTTAAATAAAGGTTAAATAAAAAATTAAAAATTGACACATTTATGAAATTGCTTATTCCAGTTACATATAAGCATGCACCCATTAAGAAAATGACTGTAAAAACTGTTAAATCCCCGTGGATTGATGAGGAATTGAAAAATTGTATGGTTGAGAGGGATGGGACAAAAGGAATGGCAAATAAGTCTGGCTGCACAACCAATTGGCAAACATATTGAGAAATCATGTGACTAAACAAAAAAAAGAAGAAGAAGGAACTACACTATGAAACAAAGATAAATGACATAAAGAATGATAGTAAAAAACTTTGGAGCACCTTAAATTACATTTAGGAAAAAAGGCAAACTCAGCTCCATCATTCATTGAATCAGATGGCTCATTAATCACAAAACCAACTGATATTACCAACTACTTTAATTATATTTTCATTGGCAAGATTATCAAACTTAGGAATGACATGCCAGCAACAAACGCTGACACTACACATCCAAGTATATCTGACCTAATTATGAAAGACAAGCATTGTAATTTTTTATTCCGTAAATTGAGTGTGGAAGATGTGAATTTTCTTTTGACAAGCCACCGGGGTCTGACAACTTGGTTGGAAAATTACTGAGGATAATAGCGGACAATATTGCCACTCCTATTTGCCATATTTTCAATTTAAGCCTACTAAAAAAGTGTGTGCTCCAGGTTTATAGGGAAGCAAAAGTCATTCCGCTACCTAAGAATAGTAAAGCCCCCTTTACTGGCTCAAATAGCCGACCGATCAGCCTGTTACCAACCCTTAGTAAACTTTTGGAACAAATGGTGTTTGACCAGATACAATGCTATTTTACAGTAAACAAATTGACAGCAAACTTTCAGAATGCTGATAGAGAAGGACATTCAACAAGCACAGCACTTACACAAATGATGCAAATATTGTGGGGGCTGTCTTGTTAGACTTCAGTGCGGCTTTTGACATTTTTGATCATAGTCTGCTGCTGGAAAAACGTATGTGTTATGGCTTTACACCCCCTGCTTTATTGTGGATAAAGAGTTACCTGTCTAACAGAACACAGAGGTTTTCTAATGGAAGCCTCTCCAACATAATCTAGGTAGAATCAGGAATTCCCCGGGGCAGCTAGGCCCATTACCTTTTTCTATCTTTACTAATGACATGCCACTAGCTTTGATTAAAGCCAGTGTGTCTATGTATGCGGATGACTCAACACTATACTTGTCAGCTACTACAGCAAATTAAATGACTGCAACACTTAACAAAGAGTTGCAGTTAGTTTCAGAGTGGGTGGCAAGGAGTAAGTTTGTCTTAAATATTTCTAAAACTAAAAGCATTGTATTTGGAACAAATCAATCACTAAACCCTAAACCTCAACTAAATATTGTAATAAATAATGTGGAAATTGAGAAAGTTGAGGACTAAACTGCTTGAAGTAACCCTGTCACGGTTCATGAATTCACCGGCTCGCTCTGTGTGTGTGTGTGTGTGTGTGTGCGTGCGTGTGTGTGAGTATGGGTGTGGCCGCTAATTGCCACTCTGCTTGTTGTCAGCGCCAGCTGATACTCGTTACGTGTGCCTATTTATACTCGTTGTCTTGGTCTTGTGTTTGTCAGTTCGTTGTCTGGTCTCTCCGTGTGTGTCTCTCTCCAGGCCGAGTACTCTGTTCCCGTTGGTTCTGTTCTCCGCTGGACTCTTTGTTTCGCCTTCGCCCCAGTGGAGGTCTCTGCGCTGGGCACGTTCCAGATCGCCAGTCGGGGGTATTCCTCGTCACTCTCTGACAGCACGGAGGATCGGTTTCCCACGCAGCCTCGGCGCTGCTTAGCCCTGGACAGTTACCGACACCCTGGATATACTGTACCTGTTCTCCACCTCCTTTATGCTCCAATAAATGCTGAACGTGACTCGCTATTGAATCCTCCGTCCTTTCTTGTGACAGAACGAACTGACCAACCATGGATTCAGCGAGTGCGCCGGAGCTAACACGATTTCTGTCTCGAAGCATGTCTCGCATGGACCAACAGGAGGAACAGATGAAGGCAACGGGTCATGCGGTGCAAGCCTTGGTAGCGCAGGTGTCAGAACTCACCCAACAGCTGCAACACCTAAGCATCCCCGCTGCGGCCACAACATCGCCGGTGCTTCCTGTTCCTGCACCCCCTTACCACCAACCTGAGCCGCGTATGCCAACCCCAGAGGCTTATTCGGGTGAGCCTAATTTTTGCAGGCCATTTATTAACAAGTGCTCCTTGTTTTTTTTTCGCTCCAGCCACAGACGTTCGCCTCAGAACAATCGAAGGTGGCTTTTACGCTAACCCTGCTGACAGGACGCGCGGCTCAGTGGGGAACAGCGGTGTGGGAGAACCACCATCAATGCTGCTCGTCATTTCAGGCACTCTCCGAGGAGCTGAGACGAGTCTTCGACCGGGCCGCAACGGGACGCGAGGCAGCCCGCGTTCTGGCGGATCTGCAGCAGGGGAGTAGACCTGTGTCGGAGTACTCGATTGAATTCAGGACCCTAGCAGTGGAGTGTCAATGGAACGAGGAGGCGCAGTGGGACATGTTCCTGCATGGGTTGGCTGACCGTATTCAGAGAGAGATCTACGCGCTGGACCTGCCCAGGAGCTTGGACGGACTCATCGAGCTGGCATTAAGGGTCGATGCCCGCTTAGACCTGCTGGAACGGCGGACACGTCAGGTCCCGGGTTTCGCGAGGTTCGTGGAACACTCATCACCCAGCGGCAATACGGTCAGTCCCGTGTTCCATCAGGAGCCCATGCAGGTGGGTGGGGCTCGACTCTCCCGGGAGGAGAGGCAACGGCGGAGGAGTAGAGGGCTGTGCCTGTACTGCGGAGGCACAGGACATTTTGTTAATGACTGTCCGGTAAAAGGTCAAGCTCGATGGTAAACCAGAGGCTACTATCGGGCGGCCTCTCGACGGATAAGCCCTCTTCCTCAACCCTCCTCCCGGTAAGACTACAATGGGCGACCCACTCCCACCAGTGCCAAGCCTTATTGGACTCAGGAGCGGAGGGTAACTTCATGGACCTGAGTCTGGCCCAGAGACTCCACATCCCCATCATTCCTCTCAACCACCGGATTACGGTTACCTCGCTGGATGGGCGGGAACTCCCGAACATTCACCTCCGCACCAAACCCATAACCCTCGTTACTTCGGGGAATCATGTGGAGGAGATATCGCTCCTACTCATGGACTCTCCGCACATCCCCATTGTACTAGGCCACCCCTGGCTAGTCAAACATGGTCCCAGGGTGGACTGGGGGCACAGTACAGTATCGGCCTGGAGTAATGAGTGTTATGCATCCTGTTTTGTGTCTGCTTGTTCGTCTGTGTCTGGTTCTGTGTTGCAGGAGGAGTCGGTGAATTTGTCTAACGTGCCCGCCGAGTACCTTGACCTGAAGGAAGTGTTCAGTAAGTCTCGTGCTGCTTCTCTGCCTCCACACCGTCCCTACGATTGCGCCATTGAGTTGCGGCCAGGTACGTCTCCGCCTAAGGGTGGACTATACTCTCTTTCGGTTCCAGAGAGAGAGGCCATGGAGAAATACATTTCTGAGTCTCTAGCAGCCGGGTTCATCCGCCCTTCTTCTTCTCCAGCAGGTGCGGGGTTCTTTTTCGTGGGGAAGAAGGATGGATCCCTGCGTCCTTGTATTGACTACCGAGGGCTGAACAACATCACGGTAAAGAACACCTATCCTTTGCCGTTGATGTCTTCAGCCTTCGAGAGGTTGCAGGGGGCATCAGTCTTCACGAAATTGGATCTACGCAACGCTTACCATCTGGTCCGTATTAAGAAGGGGGATGAGTGGAAGACCGCGTTCAACACCCCCAGGGGGCATTTTGAATATTTAGTCATGCCTTTCGGTCTGTCTAACTCCCCGGCGGTCTTCCAAGCACTCATTAATGACGTGTTGAGAGATATGGTAGATCAATTCATTTATGTCTATCTGGATTACATTTTGATCTTTTCTTCCTCTCTCCAGCAACACGTTCAGCACGTCAGACGGGTGCTCCAGAGGTTGCTAGAGAACGGGCTTTTCGTCAAGGCTGAGAAGTGTCAGTTCCATGCTCGGTCTGTCCCCTTCTTAGGGCACATCGTCTCGTCTGAGGGGATGCGCATGGATCCCGAGAAGGTTAAGGCCGTGGTGGATTGGCCGAGCCCGGATTCTCGTAAGGCCCTACAGAGGTTTCTGGGTTTCGCCAATTTCTACCGGCGATTCATTCGCAATTTCGGCCAGCTGGCCGCTCCTGACGGGCGCTGACCTCTCTCAGTACTACGTTCAGGTGGTCCAGTGCTGCTGAGAAGGCATTTTCCGACCTTAAGGGTCGCTTTGTTTCGGCCCCTATCCTTGTTGCCCCAGATCCTACCCGTCAGTTTGTGGTGGAGGTGGATGCGTCAGAGGTGGGCGTGGGTGCTGTTCTCTCCCAGCGCTCTTCCTCGGATGACAAGTTGCATCCTTGTGCTTTTCTCTCTCACCGGTTATCACCGGCAGAACGTAATTATGACATTGGGAATAGAGAGTTATTAGCAGTCAAACTGGCGTTGGAGGAGTGGCGTCATTGGTTAGAGGGATCGGGGGTCCCCTTCATCGTCTGGACTGACCATAAGAACTTGGAATACATCAGATCTGCCAAGAGGCTCAACTCCAGACAGGCTCGGTGGGCTCTATTTTTCGGACGTTTTGACTTTTCCCTCTCTTACCGCCCGGGCTCTAAGAACGTCAAACCCGATGCCTTGTCTCGTGTATTTGACCGTTCTGAACGGCCGGCTACTCCCGAGTGTATTCTACCTGAGAGACTCATTGTGTCCACACTCACTTGGGAGATCGAGTCGAGGGTCAAGACAGCCTTAGAGGGGGTAACTCCTCCGTCCGGTTGCCCACCGAGTCGACTATTTGTGCCGGAGGGGCTGCGATCTGATGTTATTCGCTGGGGACACTGCTCCAAGGTAGCTTGCCACCCAGGAGTGACCCGCACCAGCTTCCTGGTTAAGCAACGGTTCTGGTGGCCAGCGATGGCCCAGGACATTCGGAGTTTTGTTTTGGCTTGTTCCTGCTGTGCTACGGGCAAGACTTCCAATCGGCCCCCGGAGGGGTTACTCCAGCCGCTGCCTGTCCCTTCTAGGCCTTGGTCCCATATAGCCTTGAATTTCATCACGGGCCTCCCACCTTCTCAGGGCAAGACCGTCATTTTGACAGTCGTTGACCGGTTCTCTAAGGCAACCCATTTCATCCCCTTAACGAAGTTGCCTTCTGCTAAGGAGACAGCTGTAGCAGTCGTGGACCACGTCTTTCGGATACATGGCCTTCCTATGGACGTGGTTTCCGACAGGGGGCCCCAATTTGTGTCCAAGTTCTGGCGGGAGTTTTGTAGACTGCTGGGTGCGACCGTCAGTTTATCCTCGGGGTTTCATCCCCAGAGTAACGGTCAAGCCGAGAGAGCCAACCAGGACGTTGAGAGGGTGTTGCGGTGTATGGTGTCCCAGAGCCCCTCGTCCTGGAGTCAGCAACTCCCCTTCATTGAGTATGCTCACAACTCGCTACCAGTGTCCGCCACGGGTTTGACTCCGTTCGAGGGTAGTCTGGGTTACCAGCCACCTGTGTTCCAGCCACCTGGGTTACCAGCCACCTGGGTCCCCTCTGCTCACGCCTTTGTCCAGAGGTGTCATCGCACCTGGACTAGTACCCGTGAGACCCTCCTTAAGGTAGGGGCGCGCACTAAGGTTAGGGCTGACCGCCACCGACGGAAGGCTCCCACCTACGTCGTAGGTCAAAGGGTGTGGCTTTCCACCAGGAACATTCCTCTCCGTTCCGTTAGTAATAAGCTGGCTCCTAGGTTTATCGGTCCGTTCAGGGTGACTCGGGTTCTGAGTCCGTCGGCGGTCCGTCTCAAGCTCGCGCCGGCTTACAGGAGGATTCATCCTGTGTTTCATGTGTCCCGACTGAAGCCGGTGGCTCATTCACGTTTGAACCCACCAGCCCCGGTCCCTCCTCCACCGCGGCTCATTGATGGGGAGCCTACTTACTCGGTCCGTCGCATTCTGGACTCAAGACGGAGGGGACGCGGGGTTCAATACTTGGTGGACTGGGAGGGTTACGGGCCGGAGGAGAGAAGTTGGGTCCCTGCTAGAGACATTCTGGATCACTCCCTTATTGATGATTACAATCGACAGGCAGATCCTTCTGGGAGCGCCAGGAGGCGCTCCTAGGAGGGGGGGTACTGTCACGGTTCATGAATTCACCGGCTCGCTCTGTGTGTGTGTGTGTGCGTGCGTGTGTGTGAGTATGGGTGTGGCCGCTAATTGCCACTCTGCTTGTTGTCAGCGCCAGCTGATACTCGTTACGTGTGCCTATTTATACTCGTTGTCTTGGTCTTGTGTTTGTCAGTTCGTTGTCTGGTCTCTCCGTGTGTGTCTCTCTCCAGGCCGAGTACTCTGTTCCCGTTGGTTCTGTTCTCCGCTGGACTCTTTGTTTCGCTTCGCCCCAGTGGAGGTCTCTGCGCTGGGCATGTTCCAGATCGCCAGTCGGGGTATTCCTCGTCACTCTCTGACAGCACGGAGGATCGGTTTCCCACGCAGCCTCGGCGCTGCTTAGCCCTGGACAGTTACCGACACCCTGGATATACTGTACCTGTTCTCCACCTCCTTTATGCTCCAATAAATGCTGAACGTGACTCGCTATTGAATCCTCCGTCCTTTCTTGTGACAAACCCTAGATTATAAACTGTCATGGTCAAAACATATTAATAAAACACTAGCTAAAATGGGGAGAAGTATGTCCATAATAAAGCGCTGCTCTACCTTCTTAACAGTACTATCAACAAGGCAGGTCCTACAGGCCCTAGTTTGGGCCTGTAGGACCTGGACTACGGTTCAGTCGTGTGGTCAGGTGCCACAAAAAGGGACTTAGGAAAATTGCAATTGGCTCAGAACAGGGCAGCACGGCTGGCCCTTAGATGTACACAGAGAGCTAATATTAATAATATGCATGTCAATCTCTCCTGGCTCAAAGTGGAGGAGAGATTGACTTCATCACTACTTGTATTTATCAGAGGTATTGACATGTTGACAGCGGACAGCTGTGAAGCAACACAAACATAGGCAGAGACACATGCATACACACACAACAACATACGCACCAAAAACACACGTACACGTGGATTTTGTACTGTAGAAATGTGGTAGTGGTGGAGTAGGGGCTTGAGGGCACACAGTGTGTTATGAAATCTGTGAATATTATTGTAATATTTTTTTAATTGTATAAACTGCCTTAATTTTGCTGGACCCCAGGAAGATACAGTAGGCCTAATACATGCTATGCTTGACCTGCCAATATTGTTCTCAGACCATATTATATTTAAAAACCCAAACATTGACAAAAAAATAGATCTGTGGTTATTTCACTTCGAGGCACAGCTGAGCATAATTAGCTTTTATATTTTACTGGACTGATGGTACCTGCATCTGATGGTCAGTCTCAGCAGAGGGTCCGCATCTCATAGTCCCTCCACTTTCCTTTCTGCTTCTCACAGTCCCTGCGCCCTACTTTCCTCCAGTGGGACTGGGGAGTATTCATTCTGCCAAACAGTTGCAAAATGCAGGTAGGTCCATCCTTTTTTTGTTCCATTTGCTTCTGTGAAAGAAACAGTTTGCACCAGAATCGGCAGAATAAATACACCCCTGACCAGAGAGGGTGGACAGTCTTTCACCTGATGGTGAAACTCGAGTCGCATTGCATTATTTCTGCCTCATGCACAAATTCATGTTGTATTAATATTTTTGTTGAATTCTGATTTTTCAGGGGGTTCTGCAGCACCCTCAGCACCCCTACTTCCCATGGTTATGCTCTTTGTATTTTTTGACAGTCTCTCTCTGGTCATGGTTTTAAACGTCATGAAATCTCATGTAGGCTAGTATCAAATTTTGCTGCGGGATCGTGGTACACTGGCAATATAGGAACTGTGATTTTAGCTTTCCGAATAGCCAGTGCAGTATGAACACTTGATTTAGTCACAGCTCTCCTGGTCCGCCGGGTAGGCAGAGTTTGTCCCTTCAGACAAATTAAATGGTTCAAAATGGGAACACTGCCTACCCGGCACAAAGGGCTTCTGAATCAAGGGCACTTTTTACGAACAGCGCAAGACGAATACAAATAAAAAAAGCAGTGACAGGCTTTTCCCACCTGCCTTTTCTACAGAAATGTTTGGTGATCGACTAGGAATACCTTGAAGATCAACTAGTTAACCGCGATCGACCGGTTGGTGACCACTACTCTAGACCAGACTATTTACCAAGAGTTTCATCTGTTTACCACCACAAACCGATGCTGGCACTAAGACCTCACTGAACAAGCTGTATAGGGCCATAAGCAAACAAGAAAATGCTCATCCAGAGGCAACACTCCTAGTGGCCGGTGATTTTATTGCAGGGAAATTTAAATCTGTATTACCTAATTTCTAACAGCATGTTGTCACTGGTGTAGAGAGGAGTAGGCAGCAGTCAGTCGCAAGTTTAGAACTACTGAGTTTATTTAAGCACCAGAGATCAAAGCGGGACAAATCCCAAACACTGTTGTGCTCAAAATATCTCTTTATAAACAAAAAGGCACAGGGTGAACCCAAAGTGCAAAATATAAAGTATTCAGGAAATAGTAGGAGAGATTCCTCTCAGGAAAACAAGTAACATTTGCAATGACCGACAAAGACAAATGGCAGAGGGAGTGTAATGATGACGAGACAAGTCCGGGGATGATGAGTGAAGGGCGTTTACCAGCAGTAGGTTCGGCAGCAGCTAGAAGGCCGGTGACCCGAACGCCTGAGCTGGACAGGAGGGGGAGCCAAAGTGAAGGCTGGTGTGACACATGTCACCTGTGCAACTAGAGGCAAAACAACTCTAGATCACCTTTACTCCACACACAGAAACGCATACAAAGCTCGCCCTCCATTTGGTAAATCTGACCATAACGCTATCCTCATGATTCCTGCATACAAGCAAAAACTCAAACAGGATGTACCAGTGGAAGTGGTCCGATGAAGCGGATGCTAAGCTACAGGACTGTATCGCTAGCACAGACTGGAATATGTTCCAGGATTCATCCAATGGCTTTGAGAAGTTTACCACATCAGTCACTAGCTTCATTAATAAGTGCATCAGCGATGTTGTCCCCACAGTGACAGTACATACATATCCCAACCAGAAGCCATGGATTACAGGCAACATCCGCACTGAGCTAAAGGCTAGAACTGCCGCTTTCAAGGAGCAGGACACTAATCCGGACACTTATAAGAAATCCCGCTATGTCCTCTGACGAACCATCAAACAGGCAAAGCGTCAATACAAGGCTAAAATCGAATCCTAATACACTGGCTCGGACACTTGTCGAATGTGGCAGGGCTTGAAAACTATTACAGATTACAAAGGGAAACACAGCCGCGAGCTGACCAGGGATGCGAGCCTACCAGACGAGCTAAATGCCTTCTATGCTCGCTTTGAGGCAAGCAACACTGAACCATGCATGAGAGCACCAGCTGTTCCAGATGACTGTGTGTAAGACCTTTGAACAGGTTGACTTTCACAAGGCCGCAGGGCCAGACTGATTACCAGGAGGCGTACTCAGAGCATGTGCTGACCAGCTGGCAAATGTCTTCACTCACATTTTCAACCTATCCCTGACCCAGTGTATAATACCTACATGTTTCAAGCAGACCCCATAGTCCCTGTGCCCAAGAACAGCAAGGTAACCTGTCTAAATTACTATCGCCCCATAGAACTCACGTCGGTAGCCATGAAATGCTTTGAAAACCTGGTCATGGCTCACATCGACACCATTTTCCCAGATACCCTGATCCCACTCCAATTCATATACCGCCCCAATAGATCCACAGATGACGCAATCGCTATTGCACTCCACACTGCCTTTTCCCACCTGGACAAGAAAAACAACTATGTGAGAATACAGCTCAGCGTTCAACACCATAGTGCCCTCCAAGCTCATCGCTAAGATAAGGACCCTGGGACTGAACGCCTCTCTCTGCAACTGGATCCTGGACTTCCAGGTGGTGAGGGTAGGTAACAACACATCCGCCACGCTGACCCTCAACACGGGGGCCCCTCAGGGGTGCACGCTTAGTCCCATCTTGTACTCTCTCTTCACCCACATCTGCGTGGCTGCGCACGACTCCAGCAACATCATTAAGTTCGCTGATGACCCGACAGTGGTAAGTCTGATCAGTGACGATGATTACACAGTCTATAGGGAAGAGGTAGAGACCTGGCAGTCTGGTGACAGGACAACAACCTCTCCCTCAATGTCAGCAAGACAAAGGAGCTGATCGTGGACTACAAGAAACGGAGGACCGAGCATGCCCCCATTCACATCAACAGGGCTGTAGTGGAACGGGTCGGGAGCTTCAAGTTCCTTGGTGTTCACATCACTATGGACCTAACATGGTTCACACACACCCTGCACAGTCGTGAAGAGGGCACGGCAGCACCTCTTCCCCCTCAGGAGGCAGAAAATATTTGGCATGGGCCCTCGGATCCTGAAAAAGTTCTACAGCTGCACCATCGAGAGCATCTTGACTGGCTGCATCACCGCTTGGTGTGCCAAATGCACCACCCTTGACTGCAAAGTGCTACAGAGGGTTGGTGGGGCCAGCCCAGTACATCACTGGGACCGAGCTCCCTGCCATCCAGGACCTCTATATCAGGCGGTATTAGAGAAAGGCCCTAAAAAATCGCCAAAGACTCCAGCTGCCCAAGCCATAGACTGTTCACTCTGCTACTGTCTGGCAAATGGTACCAGAGCATCGGCTCTCGGACCAACAGGCTCCAAGACAGCTTTTACCACCAAGCCATAAGACTGCCAAATAGCCAGACTGCTAAATAGTAAATTAATGGTACGCAAACTATCTGCACTGACCCTACGCACACTCAGTAGTCTACATATACAAACCATATACACACTCACTCATACACACTACATTGACACTCCCACACAAAACCCACACACATTCACATACACATTATACACCCAAACTTTTTCACTCATCATTTTCTGCTGCTACTCTGTTCTTTATTTTACTCGCCTAGTCACTACCCTGCCTTCATGAACATACAGTATATACCTCAAATACCTTGTACCTCTTCCCATTGATCTGGTACTGGCATTCCCTGTATACTGGATACAGTAGCTTCATTCTTGTGTATTTCATTTTATTCCTGTTACTATTTTATTTTTATTTTTATACTCTGCATTGTTGGGAAGGACTCGTAAGCAAGCATTTCATGGTAAAGTCTACACCAGTTGTATTTGGCGCATGTGCCAAATAAAATTTGATTTGATTTTGACATATCTACTGCAATTACCTCGTACCCCTGAATATCGAATCGGTAGTGGTACCCTGTGTATATAGCCAAGTTATCGTTACTCATTGTGTATTTATTATTCCTTTTATTATTACGTGTTTTAATGTTCTATTATTTCTTTATTTTCTTTCTCTCTACACTGTTGAGAAGGGCCCGGAAGTAAGCATTTCACTGTTAGTCTACACCTGTTATTTACGAAGCATATGACAAATAAAGATTTGATTTGATTCTAGTCTCTCTTCAGGTGCTCTCCCTATCACACGCTCGGCTGGCATGTTGTCGATGTGTTTATCCTGTCAATTACCTGGGATGAGATCAGACTGAGCTGAGCTGGGTATAAATAGAATGAGAGGACTGACACGCTAACCTCACCTCTCTCAGTGTTGGTGGTTGTGCGGTTCCTCTAGTCCAGTGGTTCTCAACCTTTTTTGGTTACTGTACCAATCACATTTTTCTCCGCCTGGATTATTCCAGAAGTACCCTCTCATTCTTTCTACCAGTAGACCTACGGTTGAATGCGTTTTTTCAAGTACCCCCTGAGGATAGCCTAAGTACACGTACCTCTGGTTCCGAACCAATGATCTAGTCTATACTCTGGACCCAGATAGGCAGTGTAGGGGATATGTGAGTCATTATTGGTCCCTCCCCGGAATAAGAGTGTTTCTGTACTGTAGACCTCTTATCAAATCAATTGTGTGCCCTCTAGCTCACCTATCTCAGTTTCTCACATTCATTGGGTGAGTCCCAGCAAATATTATCTCACAATGGCTTCCAGGGCCCATAGGAGCAGTTATGTCCCGACACCTTTGTCCTTAGAGCTCCAAAACACACACATACTCAAGTTACAACTCAGCAGCCAAAGTTATTGTCACACCTCCAGTACACCAAATCTGACACAATATCCAATAGGTTAACAGATGCCATTAGCAAAATGTGTGTGTGTGGTCCTGCTGTGGGGCTGTGAGGGAATTTGAACAATTGGCCAAAAGCATGGAGAGCCTGTGGGTCGGCTGAAGCCACACAGCTGATAGCTACTCTCAATGACCGAATGACAGTCACCATCCTCCATAGGGAAAACGCACCATGCTGATTCATACTCATCCTCATCACCATCACCGAACATCCCCTCTGAAACATATCCGTGGACCTTTACAAAAACATTCAACAGCAAAGAAAGGGTTCCCTATGTTGTTGCCACGTGAAATAACAGCAAGGAGATGTAGACCAGCATTTAACAGAAACCTACTCTCTTGACCTGCCATCTGTTTAAAAGGATCATCAAGTGTACATCTTAGTTGTTTTTTTAATATTATTTTATTTAACTAGGCAAGCCAGTTAAGAACAAATTCTTATTTACAATGACGCCCTACCAAAAGGGAAAAGCCTCTTGCGGGGACAGAGGCTGGTATTTAAAATATAAATATAGGACAAAACACACATCACGACAAGAGAGACAACACAACACTACATAAAGAGAGACCTACGACAACAACACAGCATGATAGCAACACAACATGACAACAACATGGTAGCAACACAACATGACAACAACCATGGTAGCAACACAACATGGCAGCAGCACAATATGGCAACAGGACAAAAAAGTGACTGCTATGGGGCGATAGTCATTTAGTTCAGTTACCTTAGCTTTCTTGGAACAATGGTGGCCATCTTGAAGCATGTGGGGACAACAGACTGGATAGGGATTGATTGAATATGTCCATAAACACACCAGCCAGCTGGTCTGCACATGCTCTGAGGATGCGGCTTGGGATGCCGTCTGGGCCGGCAGCTTTGCGAGGGTTAACACGTTTGAATGTTTTACTCACGTTGGCCACAGAGAAGGAGAGCCCACAGGCTTTGGTAGTGGGCCGTGTCAGTGGCACTGTATTGTCCTCAAAGCAAGCAAAGAAGTTGTTTAATTTGTCTGGGAGCAAGACGTCTTTCTTTTTGTAATCCGTGATTGACTGTAGACCCTGCCACATACGTCTCGTGTTTGAGTCGTTGAATTGCGACTCTACTTTGTCTCTATACTGACGCTTTGCTTGTTTGATTGCCTTGTGGAGGGTATAGCTGCACTGTTTGTATTCGGTCATGTTTCCAGTCGCCTTGCCATGATTAAAAGCGGTGGTTCGCTCTTTCAGTTTTGTGCGAATGCTGCCATCAATCCACGGTTTCTGGTTAGGAAAGGTTTTAATAGTCACAATGGGTACGACATCTCCGATGCACTTGCTAATTAACTCGCTCACCGAGTCAGCGTAAACATCAATGTTATTGTCTGAGGCTATCCGGAACATATCCCAGTCCATGTGATCTAAGCAATCTTGAAGCGTGGAATTCGATTGGTCAGACCAGAGTTGTATAGACCTGAGCACGGCTGTTTCCTGTTTTAGTTTCTGTCTATAGGCTGGGAGCAACAAAATGGAGTCGTGGTCGGATTTGCTGAAGGCAGGGCGGGGTAAAGCTTTGTAAGCATCGCGGAAGTTAGAGTAGCAATGATCCAGAATGCTACCAGCTCGTGTCGCGCATTCGATATGCTGATAGAATAGGAAGTCTTGTTCTCAGGTTAGCTTTGTTAAAATCCCCAGCTACAATAAATGCAGCCTCAGGATGTATGGTTTCCAGTTTACATAAAGTCCAGTGAAGTTCTTTCAGGGCCGACGAGGTATCTGCTTGGGGGGATATACACGGCTGTGACTATAATCAAAGAGAATTCTCTTGGAAGATAACGTGGTTGGCATTTGATTGTAAGGAATTCTAGGCCGGGTGAACAAAAGGTCTTGAGTTTCTCTATGTTGTTGTGATTACACCAGGAGTTGTTAAGCCTTCTTCTTACCGGAGAGATGTTTGTTTCTGTCAGCGCGGTGCATGAAGAAACCGGGTGGCTGACAACATATCCTGAGGGAGCCATGTTTCCGTGAAACAGAGAATGTTACAATCTCTGATGTCTCTCTGGAAGGCAATTCGTGCCCTAATTTTGTCCACCTTGTTATCTAGAGATTGGACATTGGCGAGTAATATGCTTGGAAACGGTGGAGTCTGACCAGTAGGCCGCTCAGTCTGCCTCTCCTGCGGCGACCGCGTGGTTTTGGGTCGGCCTCTGGGATAAGATCCCATGTCCAGGGCGGAGGTCCAAACAAAGGATCCGCTTCGGGAAAGACGTATTCCTGGTCGTAATGTTGGTAAGTTGACATCGCTTTAATATCCAATAGTTCTTCCCGGCTGTATGTAATAACACTTGAGATTTTCTGGGCTAACAATGTAAGAAATAATACATAAAAAAACAAATACCTGCATAAATTTCTAAGGACCTAAAGCGAGGTGACCATCTCTGTCAGCGCCATCTTACAATACATTACGCAAAGCAGCTACAACTGTCAGTAATAAAACTGTCCAGTTTGAGTGTTTTTTGCTGCTCGTTCCAGTCGCTAGCTGCAGCGAACTGAAAAGACGGGCGACCCAGGCATGTGTGTGCTTTGGGGACCTTTAACAGAATGTGACTGGCAGAACGGGTGTTGTATGTGGGGGATGAGGGCTGCAGTAGATATCTCAGATAGGGAGGAGTGAGGCCTAAGAGAGATTTATAAATAAGCATCAACCAGTGGGTCTTGCGACAGGTATACAGCGATTACCAGTTTACAGAAGAGTATAGAGTGCAGTGATGTGCCCTTTAAGGAGCATTGGTGGCAAATCTGATGGCCAAATGGTAAAGAACATCTAGCCGCTCGAGAGCACCCTTACCTGCCGATCTATAAATTACGTCTCCATAATCTAGCATGGGTAGGATGGTCATCTGAATCAGGGTTAGTTTGGTAGCTGGGGTGAAAGAGGAGCGATTACGATAGAGAAAACCAAGTGCAGATTTAACTTATGCCTGCAGCTTTGATATGTGCTGAGATAAGGACAGTGTACCGTCTAGCCATACTCCCATGTACTTGTGTGAGGTGACTACCTCAAGCTCTAAACCCTCAGAAGTAGTAATCACACCTGTGGGGAGAGGGGAATTCTTCTTACCAAACCACATGACCTTTGTTTTGGAGGTGTTCAGAACAAGGGTAAGGGTAGAGAAAGCTTGTTGGACACTAAGAAAGCTTTGTTGTAGAGCGTTTAACACAAAAACCGGGGAGGGGCCAGCTGAGTATAAGACTAAATCATCGGCATATAAATGGATGAGAGAGCTTCCTACTGCCTGAGCTATGTTGTTGATGTAAATTGAGAAGAGTGTACGGCCTAGGATTGAGCCTTGGGGTACACCCTTGGTGACAGGCAGTGGCTGAGAAAGCAGATGTTCTGATTTTATACATTGCACTCTTTGAGAGAGGTAGTTAGCAAACCAGGCCAAAGACCCCTCAGAGACACCAATACCCCACAAGAATAGAATGGTCTACCGTATCAAAAGCTTTGGCCAAGTCAATAAAAATAGCAGTACAACATTGCTTAGAATCAAGGGCAATGGTGACATCATTGAGGAACTTTAAGGTTTCAGTGACACATCCATAACCTGAGCGGAAACCAGATTGCATACCAGAGAGAATACTATAGACATCAAGAAAGCCAGTCAGTTGATTATTGACAAGTTTTTCCAACACTTTAGATAAACAGGACAAAATAGAAATAGGCCTATAACAGTTAGGATCAGCTTGATCTCCCCTTTTAAATAAAGGACGAACCGTGGCTGCCTTCCAAGCAATGGGAACCTCCCCAGAGAGGAGAGACAGGTTAAAAAGGTCAGAGACAGGCTTGGCGATTATAGGGGCAGCAACCTTAAAGAAGAAAGGGTCTAAACCATCTGAACCAGATGGTTTTTTGGGGTCAAGTTTAAGGAGCTCCTTTAGCACCTCAGACTCAGTGACCGCCTGCAGGGAGAAACTTTGTAGGGGGGCAGGGGAAAAAGAGGGAGGAGCATCAGGGCTAGTCGCATTAGAAGGGGTGGGAGATGAGGATATGTTGGACGGGCACGGAGGCAAACAAATAAATCTAGATCTGTG
The DNA here is from genome assembly GCA_030435695.1 of Brachymystax lenok tsinlingensis. NCBI lineage: Eukaryota > Metazoa > Chordata > Actinopteri > Salmoniformes > Salmonidae > Brachymystax > Brachymystax lenok. The sequence continues at coordinate 21,487,578 of CM059793.1, read as the reverse complement.
AATTGTTAACCCCCCTAACAAATAAATCTAGATCCGTGAATGTTTCTGACCTAAGTGAATGTGTGTTGGGATTTGGATACTAAGAGGGATGGCAGCAGAACAGAATCAGCATGATTGATCAGGGGAGATGGGCTATGCTGTTCTATCTGCTGAACCGAGTGCACTGACATGTGACCTCTGGTAAAGTTAACATAGTCACAATTTACACTTCCCACATACCATCACAGTTAGGCAAACCTCATACTTTTTTAGGCCTTCTTTTGTACTTCATCCATAGTTTTATTCAATGTGTTATTCAGTCTGATCCAGAGGGGTTGGGTTAAATGCGGAAGACAAATTTTGGTTGAATGCATTCAGTTAAGCATCTGACTCTGTATCCCCTTTTCCCTTCCCAGTCCATTAACTTTAATATGCAGTGCTTCATACTGTAACATTTGGAATTTGCCATATAATGGAGTTGGAATGTCTTTGTGCACTGTGCTCAGCATTTAGAAAATTCTATATTTGAGAATACATTTTTATTAGAGTGTGTGTGTGCTGATCCATCAGGCTTTTGGTACTATAGTGCAAAATACCATTAACTAATGGTGACATCTACTGTTTTCTTCTGGAAAGTGCAAGGCCATATTTTAGAGGGGAAAAGGCCCCACAACAAGCTCAGAAAACTTGAAATTTTCATTAGGTGAAATTCAAGATTACCATATGCAAATAGCCCTTAATGTTTATGATTACCAGTTGTATGAGGTCAAGGAAAGAAATGCCATTAGATAATACTCAAACATCAAACAAGTGCATATTTAGCAATATATGAATGCAGAGATTAGAAATATGTGTGCACAAATATTTCTAAAGATGTGTCAGTAGGGTAAGCCTACTTTTTTAGGCCATAGTCCGAACAAGCTACTGTACAGCTCTACTGTATATAAAGGCCATGTTCATTGCCCAACGCACACAGAGTGACGCAATGAAAATGGCAATTCCAGAAATTCCCAAACTTCACTCTTCTGATGCTCCTCTTACACTAATATTAGTTTGTAAAGACATTTGACGACAAAGGATGACATGGGTGTCTGTCTTAAAAACAATCAACTTCTTCAACTCATACACTTTAGTGGTTGACTTGCGCTTTACAAAGTACATACTCGTTTACCAAATCGGAGACGTGTATATTATGTGTATATTATGAACGTATGTGAAAAAGATGTGTAGGCTAGTGCAGATACCTTTCGGACCAATCACACCAGCAGCTGGGGTTACTGACAAGCTGTAGTACACCCAATCGAAGTGTATATTTTTAGTTGATGGGTTTAGCTGGCAGTTTGGAATAATGTCACGTTCAAAACAACTGGGAACTCAGAAATATAACATTTCCGACTTCAGAGCGTTCAAGACAACTGTGAAATCGGAAAAAAACGAGCTTCGACTGGAAAAATTATTTTGAACGGTCATCCAACTCGGAATTGCAAGTCGGAAACTCTGGCATCTTGCTAGTACTCAGACTTGACGACCTGAAGATCACTGACGTCATGATTTGACCTCGTTTTCTCCCTAAATTCACACTTGTCTTGAAAGCACCAGGTGCCACACAGCTGTTTTTCGCGATTTCAATGATATGACAGAATGTAAGGGGGAGGGAGGTATTACTTGAATTGCATTTCATAACAGCTACGGACTCTTTATAAAAAGGTTATGTCTAAACATTTGTCTTGTTTAAAACCACTGGGAACCCAGAACTCGAAAATCTCCGACTTCAGTGCGTTCAAGACAACTGGGAAACCTCCGACTGGGGAAAATAGTTTTGAACGGTCATCCAACTCGGAATTCGCTGTCGGAAACTCGGGCATCTTTCTAGAGCTCAGACTTTCCTACATGAAGATCACTGACGTCATGATTTGACCTCGTTTTTACCGAGTTCCCCGTTGTTTTGAAAGCACCAATTGTTGTTATTCGTCTGAAACAAATCTGGACGCGTCCCTGGTTAAGCTTACGACCAATAGGATTTAACTAAATCATTTGCGTTTAAACTTTAACCCCTAGGTTACTGGCTATAGTTTATAGGCTACATGCAGTTTATGGTCTTCTTTATTGGCAGACACTCAGAAGTTCAACGAATACCCTGCGGATTCGTATCGAAAAAGATTTTCTTACAGGGAATAAACGGAAAGTAGTGCCTTTGCCACTGGAAGTAAAGTATATATGTGTGTAATAGTCATATTGTGTTTTTTATTTCAATGTAGTACTTCCATAATCGACTGACGTGGGGACCTCGGAGGGCTGGTCGAGAAAGCCTGGATGACTGGGTACTACGCTGAGACTCGCAGTACAGTAACCCGACTCATGCTTTTGTTTATAACTCATGCTTTTGTTTATAGACTTTCAAGTGATTATCGCTTTGGTTAGATATTTCAACAATGTTGCAACTGGCCTGTAAACAAAGAAAGGCGACGTACTGTAATATATTTTCCCGGAAACTCGTGGTCTTGGATAGCCTACATTGAATACGATTATTGTCAACCAAATAACCAGTCATTGACCCAGGTGGACGTTTACTAACTGTTCAGGCACTCAAGTTCCTGCACGCGCTCTGTTTAAAGGTTAGGCTACTTGTACAGTAAATGGAGGTTTGTCTTTACACATTTTTGTCTTGCCATTTTATTATTGTTAGGCCTAATCGCAATCAACAAAATAATCCATGTTTAAACGTGTGAGTCGATTTTAAAATGGTTGAAAATCGATGCTCCGTTCAAAGGGAAGGTGTCTACCGCTGGTTTTCGATATTGAACTCGGCCCAGAGAGCTGAGTTCATTTGTGGGCTTTTGGACCTCTGTGTTCCCATCGAACTACGCTTCCTCGGGTCGTGCTTGGAAGATTTAGCCCGCAAGGACTATCACTCCCTCAGGGATGCCGAGATCAAAGCCAACAACCCCGCGGACCTCTCAAACCTTACCAACATCACGGACGAGGTCGTGAGGAGCAAGCTGCTTATCTCCCTTGCACTTCTCAGCTCCGACAATCGAGAGGCAGCGGGTGTTCTCTTCCGAACGCTCACGCACATCGACAGCATCATAAACAACTACGGCCTGCAGCTCAACGATGGACAAACGGAGGAGCAGTTCCTTCTCCTTTTCACCATGGCATCCAATCACCCGGCTTTCAGCTTTCACCAGAAGCAGGTGCTCAGACAGGAGCTGACCCAGATCCAGGAGATCCTGCAGGTTACCTGTGGAGAGCAGCAGCCCGGGACTGGCGGCTGCGGCGGGACTGGAGCGCTGGCCACCCTGTCTCCCGCAACTAGCATTCCAACCTACATCACTGCGCCCACCCTCGACTCCTGTCAGGTCGGGTGTCAGTGTTCTCATAAGGTAGGTAATATATTGTCCTCCCTGTTGTCACTTGATGGCCAGATATATGAATGGTATTGTGCCACTGACAAGTTTGAGCAACCATCCAAAACACAAAGTTCTAGGATAGCCTACACTTGTAGAAAATAGGTGCTATCTAGAACTTAAAAGGGTTCCCATAGAATAACCTTTTGAAGAACCCTTTCTGGTTCCAGGTAGAACCCCTTTGGTACCAAGTAGAACCGTTGTGGGTTCCATGTAGAACCCAACATGGATCCCAAAATGGTTGTACCTGGAACCAAAAATGTTTTTTTACCAGCAACCAAAAAGCGTTCCCCCATGGGGACAGCCGAAGAACCCTTTTGGAACCCTTTTTTCTAAGTGTGTACCTAACAAGCCAATAAGTTAGTGAGTGTCAGTGCTAGGAGGCTAACCAGAATCATTCAACAGCTCCCGACACTGTTCCGGTTCTGGGAGTGATGCATCTTGTGGGACAGGCAGCTCTTGTACCCTCTTTTGGATTAAATTATCATACGAGGGGAAAAAAAATTGTACATACACTGTTGGCCTACATTATTTATAACCGATTGAGAATAGATTGTTGTTACACTGTAACTACGCTTATACGCCTACACCTTTTACTTGTGTGGGTTTTTCCAAAAGTAGGAAGAGAATGATAACATTCTAGCCCTTCCCCCATTTCTAGGTCATGTTGAGACAATTCCACAATAACAGAAATGATGCCGAGACTCAGATAGTTCACTTTAAAATGTATGTCAAACAAAAGCCACTGAATGCAAAGTTAAACAAACCATACAACTCAATGCACAAGGACCACTTAATAATTTCCACAGTAAACTTTACAAAAACACATTTACTATTTTTTTGTCATTTAGCAGACACTCTTTTCCAGAGCGACTTAAATTAGCATTTTTTTCACCTAGTCAGCTCGGTGATTCGAACCAGCTACCTTTCAGTTACTGGCCCAACACTCTTAACCACTAGGCTACCTGCAGAACAGTGCGGATGAAAAGTTTGGTAACACAATGACTGCACAAACTGCACAAACCGTCATTCTGTTATAAAAATGTGCATCTGCGCTGTTCTTCAAGTGTGTTTTTGTTAAATCTTCATGGAATTTTTTTGAAGTAGTCCTGATGCATATAGTTGTATGGTTTGTTTAACTTTGCAATGATTGGTTTTGGTTTGACATACATTTCGAAGTGAACTATCTGAGTCTGAGCGTCATTCTGTTATCATGGAATTGCCCACTACTAACAAATGTGACCTAAAAGGAATTAATTGAACTGAACAAACATGTTTTTTTCTGGTCCCCCAGGGGCTTGTCTGTCTGTTGTCTTCAACCATTGGTGTCCTGAACATTCACTCATACTGTGTCTGTAGATTCAGCATGACTTTTTACCTCTCTGGACAACCAGATGTTAACACAGCAGTGTAGGATTAGGAAACCTTGTTAACAAAATATACAGATTTCTTTGCTTTTAGGATTGTGACATTTATTGCAAAAAGTTATAAATGCCATTTTAAGGGGCTTTTGTCTAGCATCAGGAATATTATTGTTGACAAAAAAAAACACCTCAAGAAACTTCTTGAAATGTCGTTACCCTTCTATTTACAATATTACAGTGTGTGCTTTGTGTGTGTGTATATGTATGTGTGTTTGTTTGTTTGAGAGAAAGAGAGTGAAAAACATAAAAGGCTAAATGTAATGCTTCAAATGAAAAATGAACCTTACAGCTTCAATTTGAATACATTGGCACACAGACAGAGGTTAACTTTTTTCTATTCTTAACAAAGAGAGGATCGTTACAAGTGCCTGTTTGTCAATGTGTTGAATCAGAGACACCCAGCAAACACACAGGGCTGTTCAAACATGTGTTTGAGGGGAAAGTACCCTGCCTGCTCAAAGGAAAGCGCTTGGTTGTATTTAGTGTTTTGTTGGTCTTGGCCTCCATTAAGTGTAGGTCAGCACATTTCTCAATGCTGAAATCAATCCTGTGTGAGAGAGACTCAACCCTCCAGTGAATCACCAGGAAGCTCTAGTCTAACTGCTGCTCTCTCTGACTGTTTGGAGAAGCCTTTACGTTAACCCTAACCCGATCAAACACAAAACATAGCTAAACCACACACACTCCTTAATGGTGTTTCATTAATTTATCTGCCATGACCTGTGATACTGCCATGTCCATTTCAGTTCTAAACCCAGCCCAGGCAGCTAGCATCTCTCCTAGCAGCAGGAACTTCCCTTTCCCCTGAGAAAATAGCAGATTTGGCAGGAATGGATGCGGATGTGGCAGTAGCACACTGTAAAGAACGCTTAATTGGTTTCAGAGCTCGTCTGTGTGTTGCTGTTGCTGCTTGGTTGAGCACGTGTGCTGTTTTACCTCTGCTCTTATACACATCAGCCTCACCACTTACAGGAAAGACGCAAAATACATAAAAAAACATTTGGTTGGAATGAAGATATTTGGACTGCACTCTAGCACTCTAGCTAAGACATTTTACCGGTACATGTAAATAATTACAGAAGCAATAAGATTACTGGGCATATAAAAGTAAACGCAAGCAGGACAACAGTCCCTTTCAACAGTCCTTTTAAAATGGCTCTCCTTTACAGGAAACTGGTTAGTTATAGGTAAGGCCCTGTGTTTTGGTTTATCATGTCACATGACGTAGATTTGATCATTTTACAGAAATTAGAATTTAACCAAAAATGAAAGCAATTGTCTGAGGATGGTGCTGGACCATCTGAAAGAAAAAGAAAATGGGACACTATGTTGAAAAATCTTTAATAAAGGTTCAAATCCAGGTCATGTGACACGACTAACCAAAATACAGTGCCCTAGTTTAGAGTGCAGTCACTATTACTCTCCCCTAGCTGTCTTCTTGACAGCCTTTCAAGATACCTAATCAAGATACCTGCTCAGTTTGTCACAATACACCATCTATGGTCATAACGTATAAATCAATATAGACAATATATGATACTGCAAAAGATCTATAATATTCTGAGAAACAGCTTCCGTATTTGTGGTAACATTTTACTAATGACAGCTTTTCTTCACTTAAAGATGCACTCTCAAACATTTGTATAATTTCAACCACTAGTTTCGAAAGTGGTGCTCACAAGCCAAAATGGCCTCAGTTTTTTTGTACTGTCATCCTTTTGTGTACTACGCAGGGCTCAAAAGTGTGACCAAAATGTTGCTGTGCGACCAATACTTTTATTTTGTGAGCAAAAAAATTATCATTGAAAAAAAACAAAAAAACCTCAATGCCAAACAATATTACATTGCAGCACTCTTCTCTTCACTGCTCAAATAAGACAGACTGAAACATTGTTTACAAATTTTACCTTCATTTAACTAGGCAAGTCAGTTAAGAACAATTTAAGCTTTCTTTAACAAATTATGAAATGATCAACCACAACCAGAAGAAGATGATGATGAGGACAATGTCGGAGATGCTGCTACTGATCCACCTCCTCAGAAAAATAAAAATATCTACATGTTTCTAGAGGGGTTGCTTCACAATGTTCTGTGAGCACAATGTTCTGTGAGCACAATGTTCTGTGAGCACAATGTTCTGTGAGCACAATGTTCTGTGAGTACTGTCAAACGTGTGGAGTAAAAGCAGCAGGCAAGACTTATTTGCCACAACCTAAAACACAAGTTTTTGCTAAAATATAACATAAGCCAAAAGCACATCAAGTGCCGGGACAAGTACATCGGGGCAGGGGCTGGAGCAACATAACTATGTCTACTAGCTACCAGCCGTATTTGACAGCCAAGCCGGTCAACAGGCAGAGCTAACTGGCCTAGAGATTAAATGTATCACCGCTTACTGAATTGCCAAAGAGAAGATGGCTTTTATCAAATTCAGACTGATGTTACTCACCCAGAAAAATTATGGATTTCAAATCAACCCTACATATGGAAACAAGGTTTATTGGCACCATCCCTGAGACGTCTCTAAATTCTAACCCTAAAATAAAGTTGTTTTATTAGGTAGATTCTAGATCAAAGAAATTGATTTGTTTTTGTGACTGGAGACTGAACATTTATTTTATTATCCAAGTATCAGTTCATAGTCAGCATGTTGCCTTGTTTCAACATGACTATTATTAGCTACATCGTTTTGTATTATTTTTTTATTTTTCTATCTGTTAGCTGAATTCAGTAAATCATCATCATTATTATCTTCAAGATTCTTCAAGCTCTGTCAAAATGGCTGTTCATCATTGCTAGACAGACAGATTATTTCACTTATAATTCACTGCATCACAATTCCAGTGGGTCAGAAGTTTACATACACTAAGTTGACTGTGCCTTTAAACAGCTTCCGGAATTCCCGAAAATTATGTCATGGCTTTAGAAGCTTCTGATAGGCTAATTGACATCATTTGAGTCAATTGGAGGTGTACCTGTGGTTGTATTTTAAGGCCTACCTTCAAACTTAGTGCCTCTTTGCTTGACATCATGGGAAAGTCAAAAGAAATCAGCCAAGACCCCAGAAAAAAAAATTGTAGACCTCCACAAGTCTGGTTCATCCTTGGTAGCAATTTCCAAACGCCTGAAGGTACCACGTTCATCTGTACAAACAATAGTACTCAAGTATGAACACCATAGGACCACGCAGCCGTCATACCGCTCAGGAAGGAGACGCGTTTTGTCTCCTAGAGATGAACATACTTTGGTGAGAAAAGTGCAAATCAATCTCAGAACAACAGCAAAGGACCCTGTGAAGATGCTGGAGGAAACAGGTACAAAAGTATCTATATCCACAGTAAAACGAGTCCTATATTGACAAAACCTGAAAGGCAGCTCAGCAAGGAAGAAGCCACTGTGTCAGAAGTCTCTGTGTAGCAGGTAGGCAGAGTAAGGCGCAGGACAACGGAGATGAGTAAATCACGTATCTTTACTCAAATAACAAACTACCAACATAGGTAGTAAAATCCAAGCTCACAATAAAAAGAACATATAACATATAACAAACATGCACAAAACCATGAGGGAAACAGAGGGTTTAAATAAGGAACAAATAATTAAGTGATTGGAAACCAGGTGTGTATAATGAAGACAAAACATAGAAAATGAAAAGTAAATCGGCGGCAGCTAGAAAACCGGTGACGTCAACCCGCCGAAAGCCGCCCGAACAAGGAGAGGGACCACCTTCGGCTGAAGTCTGACACACTGCTTCAAAACCGCCATAAAAAAAGCCAGACTACGGTTTGCAACTGCACATGGGGACAAAGATCATACTTTTTGGAGAAATGTCCTCTGGTCTGATGAAACAAAAATAGAACTGTTTGGCTATAATGTTCGGAGGAAAAAGGAGGACGCTTGCAAGCCAAAGAACACCATCCCATCCGTGAAACACGGGGGTGGCAGCATCATGCTGTGGGAGTGCTTTGCTGCAGGAGGGAGTGGTGCACTTCACAAAATAGATGGCATCACGAGGAAGGAAAATTATGTGGATATATTGACGCAACAGCTCAAGACATCAGTCAGGAAGTTAAAGCTTGGTTGCAAATGGGTTTTCCAAATGGACAATGACCCCAAGCGTACTTCCAAAGTCGTGGCAAAATGGCTTAAGGACAACAAAGGCAAGGTATTGGAGTGGCTAGCACAAAGCCCTGACCTCAATCCTATAGAACATTTCTGGGCAGAACAGAAAAAGTATGTGCGGAGGCCTACAAACCTGACTCCGTTACACCTGCTCTGTCAGGAGGAATCGGCCTTAATTCACCCAACTTATTGCGGGAAGCTTGTGGTAGGCTACCCAAAACGTTTGACCCAAGTTAAACAATTAAAGGCAATGCTACCAAATACTAATTGAGTGTATGTAAACTTCTGACCCACTGGGAATGTGATGAAAGAAATAAAAGCTGAAATAAATCCTTCTCTCTACTATTATTCTGACATTTAACATTCTTAAAATAAAGTGGTGATCCTAACTGACCTAAGACAGGGACTTTTACTAAGATGAAATGTCAGGAATTGTGAAAAACTGAGTTTAAATGTATTTGGCTAAGGTGTATGTAAACTTCCAACTTCAACTGTAGATTTTCAAGCAAATTTAAGTCAAAACTGAACTCGACCATTCCATTATGATAATTTTTTATACTGAAAAACTCCCCAGTACTTAACAACTACAAGCATACTCATAACATGATGAAGCCACCACTATGCTTGAAAATTTGGAGAGTGGTATTGTATTTGCCCCAAACTTACAGTGCTTTCAGAAAGTAATCATATCCCTTGACTCATTCCACATTTTGTTGTGTTACAGCCTGAATTCAAAATTGATTAAATATATTTTATTTCTCACCCCACTACACACAATACCCTATAATGACAAAGTGAAAATTGTTGTTTTGGAAAATTTGGCAGATTTAGTGAAAATTAAATACAGACATTTCTTTTTACTATTTTCTACATTGTAGTATAATAGTGAAGACATCAAAACTATGAAATAACATATTTGGAATCATGTAGTAACCAAAAATTGTGTAACTCAAATCAAAATATTTGTTTATATTAGAGATTCTTTAAAGTAGGCACCCATTGCCTTGATGACAGCTTTGTGCACTGTTGGCATTCTCTCAACCAGCTTTGTGAGGTAGTCACCTGGAATGCATTTCAATGAACAGGTGTGCCTTGTTAAAAATTTATTTGTGGAATGTCTTTCCTTCTTAATGCTTTTGAGCCAATCTGTTGTGTTGTGACATGGTAGGCGTGGTGTACAGAAGATAGTCCTGTTTGGTAAAAGACAAGTCCATATTATGGCAAGAACAGCTCAAATAAGCAAAGAGAAACATCAGTCCATCATTACTTCAAGACATGAAGGTCAGTCAATACGGAAAATCTCAAGAACTTTGAAAGTTTCTTCAAGTGCTGTCGAGGTGTGATGATGTGGGGGTGCTTTGCTGGTGACACTGTCTGTGATTTATTTAGAATTCAAGGCACACTTAACCAGCATGGCTACCACAGCATTCTACAGCGATACACCATCCCATCCGGTTTGCACTTAGTGGGACTATCAGTTGTTTTCAATAGGACAATGACCCAAAACACACCTCCAGGCTGTGTAGGGGCTCTTTGACCATAGAAGAAGAGTGATGGAGTGCTGCATCAGATGACCTGACCTCCACAATCACCCAACCTCAACCCAATTGAGATGGTTAGGGATTAGTTGGACCGCAGTGTGAAGGAAAAGCAGCCATCAAGTGCTCAGCATATGTGGGAACTCCTTCAAGACTGTTGGAAAGTTATTCCTCATGAAGCTGGTTGAGAGAATGCCAAGAGTGTGCAAAGCTGTCATCAAGGCAAAGGGTGGCTACTTTAGAGAATCTAAAATATAATTCAATTTGTTGAACACTTTTTTGGTTACTACATGATTCCATATGTGTTATTTCATAGTTTTGATGTCTTCACTATTATTCTACAATGTGGAAAATAGTAAAAGTAAAGAAAAACCCTTGAATGTGTGTCCAAACGTTTTACTGCTACTGTAAGTATTCACACCGCTTAGTCAATACTTTGTAGAAGCACCTTTGGCGGTGATTACAGCTTTGAGTCGTCTTGGGTGTGTCTGTATAAGTTTTGCACATCTGAATTTGGGGAATTTGTCCCATTTTTCCTTGCATATTTTCTCATGCTCTGTTAAGTTAAATGGGGAGGGGTGGTGAACAGCAATCTTCAAGTCTTTCCATTGATTTTCAACAGGATTATAGTATGGGCTTTCGCTGGGCCACTCAAGGACTTTCACATTCTTGTTCTGAAGCCATTCAGTGTTGCGTTGGCTGTGTGCTTGGGGTCATTGTCCTGTTGGAACGTAAATCTTCGCCCCCAGTTTAAGGTCGTTTGCACTCTGAAGCGTCCTGTTTCCATTAATCATCCTTGAGAACAAGATTGAACTCTTTGGCCTGAATGCCAAGCGTCACTTCTGGAAGAAACCTGGCACCATCCTTACATTGAAGCATGGTGGTCGGCAGCATCATGCTGTGGGGATGTTTTTCAGCGGCAGGGACTGGGAGACTAGTCAGGATCGAGGGAAAGATGAACAGAGAAAAGTACAGACAGATCCTTGATGAAAAACTGCTCCAGAGCACTCAGGACCTCAAACTGGGGCGACGGTTTACCTGAATTTCCTTGAGTGGCCCAGCCAGGGCCTGGACATGAACCTGATCGAACATCTCTGGAGAGACCTGAAAATAACTGTGCAGGGACTCTCCCCATCCAACCTGACAGAGCTTGAGAGGATCTGCAGAGAAGAATGGGAGAAACTCCCCAAGTACAGGTGTGCCAAGCATGTAGCGTCATACCCAAGAAGACTCTAATCTGTAATCGCTGCCAAAGGTGCTTCAAGAAAGTACTGAGTAAAGGGTCTAAATCTTTATGTAATTGGGATTTTCAATACATTTGCAAACATTTCTAAAAACATGTTTTTGCTTTGTCATTATGGGTTATTGTGTGTAGATTGGTATTTAATACATTTTTGAAGAAGGCTGTAACGTAACAAAATGTGGAAAAAGTCAAGGGGTCTGAATACTTTCTGAATGCACTGTATTATGCGATTTGTTAAGCACATTTTTGCTCCTGAACTTATTTAGGCTTGCCATAACAAAGGGGTTGAATACTTACTGACTCAAGACATTCTCTTTAATTTTTTTCATTTATTTCTAAAATGTTCTACAAACTAAATTCCACTTTGACATTATGAGGTATCTTTCTGAAGGTACTGTATTCCTCATAACAATTATATCTCTGAGATCTACGGACAGTTCCTTGGACTGTTCCTTGGAATTACAGATAATTGTATTTCTGGGGTACAGAGATAAAGTAGTCATTCAATAATTATGTTAAACACTATTATTGCACACCGAGTAAGTCCATGAAACTTATTATGTGACTTGTTTAGCACATTTTTACTTGCCATAACAAACGTTGAATACTTATTGACTCAAGACATTTCAGCCTTTCTTTTTTTAATTAATTTAAAAACATTAAAAAAAACATAATTACACTTTGACAGTACGGGGGTATTGTATGTAGACCAGTTACAAAAAAATCGCAATTTAATAAAAAATGTATTCAGGCTGTAACACAACAAATGTGGAAAAAGTCAAAGGGTATAAATACTTTCAAAAGGCACTGTATGTGATGGCAATGATTTTGGCAATGTATGTGATGGCAATGATTGATGGCAATGACCCCATAGGATGTCATCAGAGGTAATTTTCTAATAAATTCAGTGATTTCCAAAAGTCTGTGAGTGTGATCCAGTCTCTTACCTCTTTAAGGCATAATACATGAGGGAGATGATTATATGACAGTGAGTGAGTAGGGCAGTCTGAATGACAGTCAAGGTGCTGAAGGTTTTGTAAGCCCTAACCCTCTGACCATGATATTAACCTATTTGACATGACGTTTGACCCATGTTTCACAGACACTGCACCGAGAGGTCTTGGCAGGGCGAGGGAATGAGGGAATTGTCCCAGAATCCATGCCTCATATGCCATCTCTCTCATGCCAGGAGCTGCCAGTCAATGTGCATGTTGGGAAACCCAGCAAAGGTGAGAAACAGAACTTTTCTCTGTCACACTTATCCACAGAACTCTCTCACACTAATTTACTCTATATACGAACAAGACAAGGACAGGACATTCCAGAGACAGTAAGGGTCAAGGTTCACTCCATCAATGTCACACATGGGAATCTGTAGTGCTATTGGAATCTTGAGATCACAGGTGTTCCGTTGTTGCTCATACAGTATGTGTCTTTGGAGGAAGCAGTTCAGTTACAGTTGTAGGATCTTAATTTGATCACTCATTTGTTGCTGAAAATTTTCCTGCACAGCTGGAAATGCAAACTTGTAGTGTATTCAAGGTTTAAAAAGTATTCTAAAGGTTGTAGTTTCCACTTTAAAATGACAGACTTGCTTTGCCCTAATGAAGAATGTATTAACGCCTGAAAAAAATGTCCATTAATTATAATCCACATAATAATTCCCATTTCTTTTTACTGCAGGATTTTGTAGCAAACTGTCTGAAATTAAGATCCTACATCGGTAGTTGTCAGACAGATCATGCTTTTCAGTTGTGTCAGACACTCACACATGCAATCAATGTGCATGTTGGGAAACCCAGCAAAGGTGAGAAACAGAACTTTTCTCTGTCACACTTATCCACAGAACTCTCTCACACTAATTTACTCTAACAAGAAACCACATGCTGAAATACCGATATCGACCAACCAGGCTTCTTGAGGAATGTGGAGGCATGATTACCCTATGGCCCTCCCCCAATCAGAAGGAGAGAGAGAAGGTTGCTCATTAATCTAGTTCTCAACCTGAGGGAGTGCTTGCCATGTGCCATGAAGGGCATCAGTGTTATGTTTTACACACTGCTACGCTGCTTCAGTCTGGAGGGAGCAGCTGCTGCAGGAATCTCCCATCATCCTCTGTTTCACACTTCTCCTTCTCCCATTCACTCCTTCACACTGTACATACTACTCACATACTACTGAACACTTCCACTGCTATGTGGAATGATGTTTAAAACCTTTACTCTACTAGATGTCGCTTAGGTATTGAGGTATTTGTTATGAGGCAGAATACTGCTATTCAATGAGAGTGTAGCAGATTGTTCTTCTTCTTAGAACAATATTTGTAAATATTTGCTGCCATAGGCTCTGAATAGACATGAATAGACAACTTATATACGCATGCACACCCAGAAAGAAACAAACTCACAAAGGGGCATGCTTGTTTGGATTTGGATGATACTGTTACTTGGGATTGTTTTAGGGTCACATACACAACAGCTATAAATATTGTATGTTTCTTAGTTGTCTGCAAGTTTTTTTGTCTTTCTTTTCTCTCTGTTTTCTTGTTGACTAGACCAAAACCCAGATGTTCACTCCAAGCATGGTCACATGTTATGTAATTCACAAGCCAAGTTTTCTCCTCCAGTTTTGGAAAGTTTTATCTGGAGGTGGGAGGGGCTTGGTGGACAATGATGACCTCAGCAATGTAATTTTTCAGTATATGTTACTACAGTAGAAGAGATCTAAATCTTTTTTATAGGCACCACTTGACTGGTCAATGGATTGTACAGTAACATTTGTAGCGACGTGTTGTTTTAATGTCATATAAGAAAACAATGTTGAACATCCTTTTACTGTCTGTCTATAAGTTTTTCCAAGCTCTCTCGCTCTCTAAGACAAATGGCCATGAATGTGACCCTTCACACCTAGATTTGATACATTGTTACGTCACAGGACTACAAAAAGACTCTGCTGTCTCCCACCTCACTCTCTTATCCTGCTGTACCTCTCAAGTTGGACCTCTCTCGAGGAGGGAGATGAACCTCCATCTTTAGTAGGCTGACCACAGGGCCTGGACCTTAGCCTTTAATGGCAAGAACTGGTGAATTTAGGTTAGTGAAAGTACCTGTTTAGGGAATAGTACCTTTAATCCAGTACAGACATTGGTGCAGAAGAGCCCATGCACTAAACAATCTCAGAAGGAGACAGTCTTTTAAGAGCTAGTGTAGCCTGAACAGTACATTTAAGCTAACCTTCTTTAAGGCAAGAAGGAGAAGATGATTTAGAGCACAGCCTCTGCATCTCAAAGGAGGAGACAGCAAACAGAGCAACCAGGTACACAACCCAGAGGAGCAGCCCACGAAGGACCTTCCAAACTCAGAGGAAAGGAGCGAGAAACCACCACCAAGGAACCCCTCAACTCAGGACAAAGGACACACCGCCATCTTTCCTTTGTTCACTTCCATGCGGCCTAACCAGAGCCAAAGACAACAGACTTTGTATCACATCTTTAATATTCAGATATCCTGAGGTCTCTTTCTTGTCTTTCATTCTATTTCATACCTTTTCATGATCCCTCTCATTATGCTTGTAAATATTTTGATTAGCGTTATTAACTGTTGATTGTATACAGAACTTGTATTTGTCTAGTTATTCTGGGAAGAACTCCAATTGATTCTCAAATAATTCATACCTTCATATTCATCAATTTATTACTGTTATTCACATTTTTGTCTTATAGAGTTATTGTAAGTAACTCACAAGTCAGGCGTACTTAGATGACCAATTTTGTCCCAGAAAGGACTGGTGCCCCGTTAATAATTTAGACATTACCTTACACATGTAATATTTTGATCTCAGGTTACACAAACTGTATAATGGTATGAGTCAGTGTGTAGGAATGTCTTCTATCTGAGGGTAGTTTAAGTATGGGTTGATAGTTAAGGGTGTTAGAGGATTAAGGAGTTGATAGTTACACTGAGGGCTGATATTGCTTTGAAAGAAGCAGGTCTCTCTCTTACTCAGTAGGATTGGCCTCTCCCCTCTCTGGTAACCCAATGCTGGGCTAGCTACACTACCTCATGGCTAGGGCTGCATGCCTGTCATCACACAGCACAAAGCAGGACGAACATACCTCCACACACACGCACACACACAGCAGCGAGGGTGCACTTGTTATTCAAACATGCAGCTAGTGAGTGACTTACTTTGTAATGCCATCTTGGTTTTGGTGTCATTATCATACTACACACACCCCGCGAAAGGTGCTGATAATGTAAAAAAGACAACCACTGTCACTGTTGATTAGTCACTTTGTGTGTCTCTGTGTGCCAGTGTATTGCACAGGGTATAATATGTAACCAGATCTGTTAGAATGGTATGCCCTGGATTAACAAGTCTGGCACCAGGCATGTAGAGCCTCCAGCACCTACTACCTAATGGGAACGGGCAGGGTGCTGAGGGAGAGGCTGGGTGGCATGGCAGAGGGTACAGGTCACCTGGATGGCTGGGTGGCAGGGTAGGGGACTGAGGTAGCGGCTGGGTGGCAGGGCAGGGTGCTGAGGGAGAGGGACCACCTGACAGAGGGCAGAGTGGAAGAGCAAGGGATGACCTGACGGGACAAAGTAGCAGATAAGAGGACAGAGGGAGAGGGACGACCTGACGGGGCAGGGTGGCAGAGCAATGGGTTGGCGGAGAGGGACGACCTGACAGGGGGCAGGGTGGCAGAGCAGGGGACTGAGGGAGAGGGATGATCTGGTACAGGGTGGCTTGGTATGCAACAGTGTGCTGAGGGAGATGGACTGCCTGGGTGGGTGAGAAGGACCAGGACATGGCTAGGTTACATGTGAGTACATGGCTTGGGTTACTACTGTGTAGTACAGGATGTGGTTGAGAGGAGATTAACTCTGTCCCTTAGGTTGAGGATGTGTGTGTTGGAGATCTGTGGGCTCAGCTTTGGCTGAGTGTTGTGTGGAGGGAGGAGTTGTGTGGTAGATAAACAGAGTTTGCACATTAAGTAGTATGAGTTTTGGGTTAAGATGGTGTATTTTGAAACACTAGCACTGTGAGAAAGGGCAGAAAAGTGCATAGATGTTTAAATCTTACAAGCTGTCCCCAGATCTGTTCCTGGACTGATGTCAGTTGGCCTTCCTTATTTTCCTCAGTTCTCGTAATATATTTAATTTTACCATAGTGGGTTTTTAGACTACAGACTTAGGAAATTCCCAGAAACATTGACTCACAGTTCAATTCAAATAGGAAATCTATCCCATTATCAGTACTGGAAGAGGTTTTTGGATGAAGTTGGTCCTACGCATCAGTTTGGACCAGAGAGGATCTCTTATGGTTGTTGTTGGTTTAGGAGTTAACTTAATAACCCCCTGAGGAGAAGTATGTGAGTTATTTTAGCTATGAGATATGAATAGCAGTCAATGTCTTTTTCTTTCTCACCACTACTGTCACGATCTTCATATTGAGCGGACCAAGATGCAGCGAGCGGACCAAGATGCAGCGAGCGTTCCAGTATACATAATTTTATTTACGTATTGCAACTGGCAAAACAATAAACAAATAAAAAAGATCGTAACTCAGGTGTAGCTCAACACAGGCACACACAAATACAAATATAATTAATGACCCACAACCCCAGTAAAGAAAATAACAAACATATATATGGTTCCCAATTAGAGGTAACGACAATCAGCTGCCTCTAATTGGGAACCATCAACCCAACATAGAAATACACCACCTAGAACTAAAAACCCCTCCTAACCAAAACACAAATGAAACGCCAGCCTGCTATCCCAGGCCAGGACGTGACAACTACGCCTTTAACACAGATAATACACACTACCCTCCTGTCTACACCAGACAGTCGTGGGAAAAATGAAACCTCGAATAAGTCCATCTAACTAAGCGATTAAACAGTGAAAGAAGAGGAATTCCTGCCAGTAGGTCACCTGTAGTGCAATGCTCTGAATCTGGAAAGATACTAAGATAGCAGCACTCAGTTTGTCTGTGATAATATAGGCCTAACTGATAACAGGTGAATGTATATGGTCAATGCTCCACAGGCAGGTTTTGGCTATGTATGATCAGACTATACCAAATCATCTCAGTTAAGTCAACTAACCATTTGTTTTCAGGATGTAGATGAATATTCAGTTGCCTTACAGTAACATGGGTGATATGCTAAACTAACGTACACACAATGGGTTTGACCCTGGTTCTTCTGTATTGATCTTGATGGAAGTTCTCGAGAGTAATGAAGGTTTGAGTGGGTGGTGAGGTAGGAGCAGGCAGGCAAGCAGTCTTACAATGAGGAGGCCTATAGACTTTTTGCTCTGCTCCTCAAAACATTCCAGATAAGTTCACACTCGCCCGCCAGGGGAGAGGCCCTTTCCTGGCCTGAGACTGAGACCCAACCCTCTGGAGAAGTAGTGTCAGGGGAGGTTTTTCACAATATTTAGTCATTTCTGATCCCCTCAGATAGGACTCTTTCAGCACAGAGCTTCATTCAGCTAGCTAGCGCCTCTCCCAATGCTAATACACAACAGAGGAAGTGCTGAGTCTGCAGGGTATATTTAACACACAGACCTGTGTGTGTGGGGGTTTATGAGTGTTGTGTATGTGATTTCAGAGGCTGTGTGTGTGTGTTCTCTGAATCTCTGCGGAGCTCAGCCAAAATGTCAGTGGCAGGATCCCTGAAATGTGCCGTTAATCCAACCATAAATCTAGATGATCCTCCTGTCGCTGTTTCTCTCCATCGCTCTCTCTTTCTTTCTACCTAGTTTCTCTATCTGTATACTCCCTCTAGTCTTTTTTTGTTCTTTCTCGCTGTCCTCCTCTGAACCCTTTCCATTTTTCCTGTGGTTCTATGAGATTGCCAGTTTAAAGTGTTTAATGTGTTTAAATTAACACCAGGTGATATCGTTTCCTGTGATTTTCCCTCTCTGAACTCAGACATTTGATTTAATTACATATATTTGGTGCCAAAACAACATGTGTCTGTGGCTGAATCAGCCTTGAAGGCACAACCTACAGCAGAGCTAATAGTACCACTAATCACTCAATTTCGTCTAACATGTGCTAGCATACTCTAGCATGGTATAATATAGGACACTGAAGCACATGATGTTCTTAGTTTGTTAGGCGATGTTATCAGATAATTAGAATGATCATTTGTTTGTATTTCAGTGAACATAGAGAGGATAGAGCTGAGGGGGAGTAACCAACAAGGGGGGGAAACCAAGTGAATATATGCTAGAGGTGAGTACACACACATTCATGCATGCACACACACAAATACACACACACACACACACACACACAGTTACATTTAAGTATGTTGTCGTATCCTGTTGCCCTCTCTACTCGCTCTCTCCTCGTCCCGCAGGTCAAATGGTCAGACTCCTCTGTGTCCACTGTGAGCAGGACTCACCAGGAGGTGCTGGACTTTCTCTCCCAGGTAAGAGAGAGGCCGGAGCAGAGAGAGGGGACTGAACGCTTGTCTCTTATTGACTGTTCTGCTAACTAGCAGCTACCTATTTTCAGGTTAGGACTTACAGTATTTGAAGTGGGGGGGAAAAAACTGTCTGTTGGATATTTGTATTTGTATGTATTATGGATCCCCATTAGCAGCTGCCAAGGCATCAGCTACTCTTCCTGGGGTCCAGCAAAATTAAGGCAGTTTATACAATTTTAAAACATTACAATACATTCACAGATTTCACAACACACTGTATGCCCTCAGGCCCCTACTCCACCACTACCACATATCTACATTACTAAATCCATGTGTATGTGTGTGTATAGTGTGTATGTTATCGTGTGTGTGTGTATGCATGTGTCTGCGCCTATGTTTGTGTTACTTCACAGTCCCCGCTGTTCCACAAGGTGTTTTTTTATCTGTTTTTTTAAATCTAATTTTACTGCTTACATCAGTTACTTGATGTGGAACAGAGTTCCATGTAGTTATGGCTCTATGTAGTAGTGTGCGCCTCCCATAGTCTGTTCTGGACGGGGACTGTGAAGAGGCCTCTGGTGGCATGTCTTGTGGGGTATGCATGGGTGTCCGAGCTGTGTGCCAGTTGTTCAAACAGACAGCTCAGTGCATTCAACATGTGAATACCTCTGATAAATACAAGTAGTGATGAAGTCAATCTCTCCTCCACTTTCAACCAGGAGAGATTGACATGCATATTATTAATATTAGCTTTCTGTGTACATTCAAGGGCCAGCCATGCTGCCCTGTTCTGAGCAAATTGCACTTTTTCCTTTTTTGTGGCACCTGACCACACTACTGAACAGTAGTCAAGGTCCAGGGCCTGGACGACCTGCCTTGTTGATAGTGTTGTTAAGAAGGCAGAGCAGAGATTTATTATGGACATACTTCTCCCCATCTTAGCTACTATTGTATCAATATGTTTTGACCATGACAGTTTACAATCGAGGGTTACTCCAAGCAGTTTATTTATCTCAACTTGCTCAATTTCCACATTATTTATTACAATATTTAGTTGAGGTTTAGGGTTTAGTGATTGATTTGTCCCAAATACAATGCTTTTAGTTTTAGAAATATTTAGGACTAACTTACTCCTTGCCACCCACTCTGAAACTAACTGCAACTCTTGTTAAGTGTTTCAGTCATTTCAGTCGCTGTAGTAGCTGACGTGTATAGTGTTGAGTCTTCCGCATACATAGACACTCTGGCTTTACTCAAAGTCAGTGGCATGTCATTAGTAAAAAAAAAAAAAAAGCAAGTGGCTTAACAGCTACCCTGGGGAATTCCTGATTCTACCTGAATTATGTTTGAGAGGCTTCCATTAAATAACACCCTCAGTGTTCTGTTAGACAAGTAACGCTTTATCCACGTTATAGCAGGGGGTGTAAAGCCATAACACATATGTTTTCCAGCAGCAGACTATGATCGATAATGTCAAAAGCTGCACTGAAGTCTAACAAGACAGCCCCCACAATCATTTTATCATACATTTTTCTCAGCCAATCATCAGTCATTTCTGTAAGTGCTGTGCTTGTTGAGTGTCCTTCCCTATAAGGGGCCTGAAAGTCTGTTGTCAATTTGTTTACTCTGAAATAGCATTGGATCTGGTCAAACACAATCTTTTCTAGAAGTTGGTAACAGGCTGATTGGTCGGCTATTTGAGCCAGTAAAGGGGGCTTTACTATTCTTGGGTAACGGAATGACTTTAGCTTCCCTCCAGGCCTGAGGGCACACACCTTCTAGTAGGCTTAAATTGAAGATTTTGCAAATAGTAGTGGCAATTTCGTCTACTATTATCCTCAGTAATTTTCCATCCAGATTGTCAGACCCCGGTGGCTTGACATTGTTGATTTTATTTTTTTTATTTTTTCACCTCTTCCACACCACATTAAAAAGTACAATTATTGTCTTTCATAGTTTGGTCTGATATAATTGGATGTGTAGTGTCAGCATTTGTTTCTGGCATGTCATCCCTAGGTTTGCCTTTCTTGCCAATGAAAAAGTCATTAAAGTAGTTGGAAATACCAGTGGGCTTTGTGATGAATGAGCCATCTGATTCAATGAATGGAGCACCTTAAATTTCATTTAAGGTACCCCAAAGCTTGTTACTATAAATTCTTTATATAATTGATCTTTGTTTCATAGTATAGTTTATTTTTTATTTTTATTTAGTTTAGTCACATGATTTCTTAATTTGCTGTACGTTTGCCAATCAGTTGGACTGACAGACTTTTTTTGCCATACCTTTTGCCTCATCCCTCTCAACCATACAATAAAAAAATTCCTCATCAATCCAAGGGGATTTAACAGTTTTGTGTCAAGTGCAGTGTCTGGTTGCTCCTCATTACACACCATAGACCAGCAAATATTCTTTAAATCATCAACACATGAATCACTACAAAACTTATTTTATGACCTCCAGCCTTTGGAACTTTGGTTTTCCTAGATATGGCTATTTTATTGTGATCACTACATCCTATGGATTTGGATACTGATTTAAAGCAAATGTCTGCAGCATTAGTAAAGATGTGATCAATACATGTTGATGATTTAATTCCTGTGCTGTTTGTAAGTACCCTAGGTTGACTGATAACCTGAACCAGGTTGCAGGCACTGGTTACAGTTCAACGTTTTTTCTTGAGTGGGAAGCTTGATGATAGCCAGTCGATATTTAACTCACCCAGAAAATATACTTCTCTGTTGATATCACATACATTATAAAGCATTTTACACATATTATACAGATACTGACTGTTAGCACTTGGTGGTCTATAGCAGCTTCCCACAAGAATGGGCTTTAGGTGAGGCAGATGAACCTGTAGCCATATTACTTCAACAGTATTTAACATTAGATAATCTCTTAACTCTTTTGGGAGCAGCGCACGAAGTGACCGTTTTGGAGACCCTGACGTGCCCAAAGTAAAATGCCTCCCATTCAGGCCCAGAAAATAGGATATGCACATATTTAGTACCATTGGATAGGAAACACTCTGAATATTCTAAAAGTGTTAACATTTTGTCTGTGAGTAAAACAGAACGGATATGGCAGGCAAAACCCAGAGGAATGTCTGTCCTGGAAAAAGTGGTTTTGACAGAGTGCCTCATTGGGAACCCCTCCCTTATGAAAATACCCATATAAGGGCACATGAATGCAGTACCTATCGCTTTCTCTGGATGCCAACAGTCTCGAGAAAGTGTTCAGATTCATTTAGATGCTTTTAGAGCAGAGAAGAAGAGGAATCAGGAAGTGTCCCCATAGATGTCCTTTACAAGACAACGCGCGCTCCCGCCAGGCTCGTCCTTTGTTTTTTTTCTTTCTTATCGCCCAGTTTATATTCCGGTTGAAATATTATGCTATTTATACAGAAAAGTGTTCCTAAGGATACATTTAAAATGATTTGATTGTTCTTGGACAAGTTTATAGGTATAAGTTGAACGAGTTCTCTTCACGTTTCAATGGACGATTGGAGGCTCTATTTTCTCATTCTAACGCACCAACCAAACAGAGATTTATGGATATAATACATTACCTTTTCTAACAAAAGAACCATGGATTGTCTTCGTTGGACACTTGGGAAGCCCTCAGCAGAAGATCTTCAACAGGTAATTGATTTGTTTTCGCTGTGAAATGTGTTTTCTGTGAACCGTGGAGGCTTATGAAATTATGGTAATGGCAAAAATATGTTAGGTGCTACCCTCAAACAATTAAATGTGGTGCTTTTGCCGTAAAGCCTTTTTTGAAATCTGACAACGCTGTGATATTGCCAAGAAGCAGAGCTTTTGATGACTATGAAACACTTGTATATTGATGCATGTTTAATAATTCAACTTTTGGATTTTGAATTTGGCGCCTTGCATTTCACCTGGTAGTGTCGGGATTGGGGCGCTAGCGCACCACCGCTTCCTAAGAAGTTTTAAGCTTTACAAGGAATGTGGTACTGAATATAGACCGCAACATCGCCCCCCCGTTGGCATTTCTGTCTTTTCGGTAGATGTTATAACCATGTATTGCTACCACTGTATCATCAAAGGTATTATCTTCGTGAGTTTCAGAGATATCAAATCAAATTTTATTTGTCACATACACATGGTTAGCAGATGTTAATGCGAGTGTAGCGAAATGCTTTTGCTTCTAGTTCCGACCATGCAGTAGTATCTAACAAGTAATCTAACAGTTCCACAACAACTACCTTATACACACAAGTGTAAAGGAATGAATAGTCCTGAATAGTCAGAATATGAATGTTATCAGTTGCAAGCAAGTTAATGACTTCATGGACCTTGATTCTCAGGCTGCATATGTTAATATGAGCTATTTTTAGCACTTTTCTGGGTTTCTTGATTGTTTTTAATGCTTTACTGGGAAGCTTATCAGAAGTAGACTTACTCATGTTATTTATATTGGAGCTGATAGTGCAGGGTGAGCTGCACAAAGTGGTCTTCCTACTAGGGCACTCCGCCTCAGTGATAACAGTGCAACTCTGGTTTATAGGCTCATGATTACTGCATCCAATAGCTGTATGATAAACAGAAGTATTTGGTGCAATTAGGGGCACATAAATTAAGTTACTTACATTGTGTCTGCCAACGCCCCTAGGATCATGTACATTTGATGCAGCATTATGATGACTCATTGTCATAACGGTAGGGATTAACTGAGCTGGTCTTGGATCATTGATGTGAAGGTCACTATCTATCTTGTGTTTCTCCCAGGTCTCCCAGCTTTTCTCTGATGAAGGTCTAGAGAAGTTCCTGCCTCAGTCCCCTGGCCATGATCAGACCTCTGAGCTGGACCCCAGGTAAGGTCCATCATAATTGTAGCCCACTTAAATATGTTCACTTGTTAACAGTGGTACATAGTTCATACTGTATGTGTTGTGATATATAATATGTTCACTTGATAACAGTGGTACATAGTTAATACTGTATGTGTTGTGATATATAATATGTTCACTTGATAACAGTGGTACATAGTTAATACTGTATGTGTTGTGATATATAATATGTTCACTTGATAACAGTGGTTCATAGTTAATACTGTATGTGTTGTGATATATTACATGTTCACTTGATAACAGTGGTACATAGTTAATACTGTATGTGTTGTGATATATAATATGTTCATACTGTATATGTATGATAAGGAGTAACAACCAAGGAGTTACTGTAAATAAGAAAACAATAATGTTGTAATGTTGTTGTTGACCTAGTTCTTGGTGTTACTGGCTCTGAGTCAAAGACAACCGATAAGGAGGGAATGAATCATGCCAATAATTGAATTTAATGTTATCTCATATGTTCACACTTTAACCCTCTCCCTGTGCAGGTGCCTGACAACGCTTCCAGCTCACATTCTCAAACACTACCGGGCCAGACTCTTCTTCAGCACTACTGCCCCCACCGCCACCGTCCCCTCCTTTCCCACCACTGCAAGTAAGACTCCTGTCCTAACCCTAATCAAAGTTCATGGGACATATGTGTCCCCCTCTCTGATTGGGGTATAGTAGGGACACTTCATCTTTGGGGTTTGGGGTGTTGGGGTTTATATTTTAGTGTTGTGTGTGAATTTGGGCTGGCATGTTTGTGTTTGTAGGCCTAGCTTCATTCTTGTATATTTTTATTCCTTATGTTATTACATTTTTTGTTGGGAAAGGGCTCGTAAGTAAGCATTTCACAGTGAAGTTGTATTCGGCAAATGTGACAAATCAAATTTGATATGATTCGATTTGGTGACCTCATCCTAGAGTGTATTTATAGTTCCGTCCCCCAGGCAGGCAGGGAAGTGGGAGACCTGGATGTGTGTCTGGAGCAGCCAGCCATTCACCCCTTGGCAGATATTAAGAGACCCTTGGGATGCAGTGAAATAAAAATGGCTCTTACTCTGCTGTAATGTGGTACCACCGGCCCCTGTGGCTGTACAGACACTGCTGCAATGTCACACTGCTCTCAAATTAACCTGGACAAACTGGCGACACTCAAACTGGCGACACGATATTTAGCTTGTTGCAACTTGCAAAGAGGTCAAGAAATCAAGAGACAAGAGATTATTACATTAATTTTGTAAACAATATCTAGCTATTTATAGTATGCTAATTTAGAAGTTGTTCAATATGTGAATGACTGTGGATCTATGTTTCTTTTTTGTGCTACAGATCTTGGGTGCTTGCTTCAATACAGAGGAGCCAACAGGTGGTATCTCTTCTCTAATACTCAACATACTCTTTCACTATGTCTCAGATAGACTGTTGCTGCCTATCCAAATCTGCAGATGATGATGTATAATGATCTAAATATCAGAATTATAATCTTTCCATCCTTTGCAATATTTGTCTCTTCACTGTCCATTTTCTGTCATTAACTTTTCCTTATTTTCCCTCCATGTTTCCACCTGTCTTTCATCCCTCCTCCCTTTCTCCCTAATTTGTCTCAGGGCTGTGTGTGGTGTGGCCAGTATCCAGCCAGTCATGAGCGTTCACAACTCCATTCAGCCTTGCTCTCCAACCCAGCTGCTCCCCCAGGGCACAGTGCCCACCCTTCCCCCCGGCAGGGTGGGGGTATCAGGGGGGGACAACGCGCCCTCTCCCGGGCACCTCCAGAACCCTGGCTCTCCACAGATGAGCAGCCCAGAACAGAATGGCATCCTGGACTGGCTGAGGAAACTCCGCCTGCACAAGTACTACCCAGTCTTCAAACAGCTGACCATGGAGGAGGTGGGTGGGCTCTGAGGAAGAGGGGAGTCTCTTATTGGTGGGTTTAGGTTACAGTGGATGAGTGGCATTTAAGACACCTATGGAGCTGTAGAGGTATTTAATTTTGCAGCAATCACAATACAGATTAAATCACATATTTACAAACAACAACATCAAAACAGCAATAGATATTTAGAAGCAAGTAGGTGGGACAAGTGCAATATCAATGATACAATTTCATAATAAGGCTACATGTCAAAGGCTACGTCTAATATTAGAAAGCCCCAACAGTAAGACATTAGAGTAGATCAAACAACAGCTGCTGTTTTTCCTCATCAGACTCATTCTCCCTCTCTTCAACCTGCTCTCATTTCCCACAGTTCCTTGGACTCACAGAGGAGGATCTGAACAGGTATGACCTCACCCAGGGAGCCAAGAAAAAGCTGAAGACGCAGCTGGAACTGCAGAAGTGAGTCTAAACCTTGAACCCTGAACCCCCACCCCCTCATCAAACCCTCTATCCCCCAGCTCAATAAAAACAGTGACAATCCCAACATACTCCTGTATAGAAACAGGTAGTTCAGAGGGTAATGACATAGATAGATACATAAAAAGGGGCTATCTTGAACCTAAAAGGGTTCTTTGGCTGTCCTAGTAGTAGAACTCTTTGAAGGACCCTTTTTGGTTCTAGGTAGAACCCTTTTGGTCCAGGTAGATCTCTTTACACAGAGGGTTCTACATGGAACCCAAAATAGTTCTACCTGGAACCAAAAATGGTTCAACCTGGAACCAAAAAGGGTTCTCCTTTTTGGAACCCTATTTTCTAAGAGTGTACAGTCGTGGCCAAAAGTTTTGAGAATGACACAAATATTAATTTTCACAAAGTCTGCTGCCTCAGTTTGTATGATGGCAATTTGCATATATTCCAGAATGTCATGAAGAGTGAGCAGATGAATTGCAATTAATTGCAAAGTCCCTCTTTGCCATGCAAATGAACTGAATCCCCAAAAACATTTCCACTGCATTTCAGCCCTGCCACAAAAGGACCAGCTGACATCATATCAGTGATTCTCTCGTTAACACAGGTGTGAGTGTTGACGAGGACAAGGCTGGAGATCACTCTGTCATGCTGATTGAGTTTGAATAACAGACTGGAAGCTTCAAAAGGAGGGTGGTGCTTGGAATCATTGTTCTTCCTCTTTCAACCATGGTTACCTGCAAGGAAACACGTGCCGTCATCATTGCTTTGAACAAAAAGGGCTTCACAGGCAAGGATATTGCTGCCAGTAAGATTGCACCTAAATCAACCATTTATCGGATCATCAAGAACTTCAAGGAGAGCGGTTCAATTGTTGTGAAGAAGGCTTCAGGGTGCCCAAGAAAGTCCAGCAAGCGCCAGGACCGTCTCCTAAAGTTGATTCAGCTGCGGGATCGGGGAACCACCAGTACAGAGCTTGCTCAGGAATTGCAGCAGGCAGGTGTGAGTGCATCTGCACGCACAGTGAGGTGAAGACTTTTGGAGGATGGCCTGGTGTCAAGAAGGGCAGCAAAGAAGCTACTTCTCTCCAGGAAAAACATCAGGGACAGACTGATATTCTGCAAAAGGTACAGGGATTGGACTGCAGAGGGCGGGGGTAAAGTCATTTTCTCTGATGAATCCCCTTTCAGATTGTTTGGGGCATCCGGAAAAAAGCTTGTCCGGAGAAGACAAGGTGAGCGCTACCATCAGTCCTGTGTCATGCCAACAGTAAAGCATCCTGAGACCATTCATGTGTGGGGTTGCTTCTCAGCCAAGGGAGTGGGCTCACTCACAATTTTGCCTAAGAACACAGCCATTAATAAATACCAACACATCCTCCGAGTGCAACTTCTCCCAACCATCCAGGAACAGTTTGGTGACGAACAATGCCTTTTCCAGCATGATGGAGCACCTTGCCATAAGGCAAAAGTGATAACTAAGTGGCTCGGGGAACAAAACATTGATATTTTGGGTCCATGGCCAGGAAACTCCCCAGACCTTAATCCCATTAAGAACTTGTGGTCAATCCTCAAGAGGCGGGTGGACAAACTAAACCCCACAAATTCTGACAAACTCCAAGCATTGATTATGCAAGAATGGGCTGCCATCAGTAAGGATGTGGCCCAGAAGTTAATTGACAGCATGTCAGGGCGGATTGCAGAGGTCTTGAAAAAGAAGGGTCAACGCTGCAAATATTGACTCTTTGCCTCAACTTCATGTAATTGTCATTAAAAGCCTTTAACACTTATGAAATGCTTGTAATTATACTTCAGTATTCCATAGTAACATCTGACAAAAATATCTAAAGACACTGAAGCAGCAAACTTTGTGTAAATTAATATTTGTGTAATTCTCAATACTTTTGGCCACGATTGATAGATAGATAGATAGATAGATAGATAGATAAAATCAGGTCATTGTTATAGAATGGTGCAAAATCCACAGAATTAGGCCAACATTACATACTATTTCTATTTACAACTAATGTTTCATTTTTTATTTATTTAGATTTTCATACTTTATAATTTGTGTAGCATGTGTAAAAGGTGCATCTGTTGATGGTATATTTTATTAAACATTAACAAAGGAAATTGATCAATTATGTTTTTGTGTGAGGGAATATAGAGTAATAATGGCCCTTTGGTTATTAATGTTTAACTAGCATGGCAGTGGGGCAGATTGGTTAGCCTAGATAAGTTTACCTAAAGGGGAGATAGAAAGAATCACCCCCCTGGAAAAAACAGTCACCTTTTTTGTAGCATAGGAGTGGTACTGAGAGAAAACATTATCACTAAGCCTGTTTCCACTGCTAATATCAACACGTTTCCACCAGCCAGGTTTAGCCAGGTACGACCATGTGCGTTGATTACATGAAGTGGAAAGTTCCTCAGGTGCTTTTCCGTAGGTGTGTCTGACAGTGAGATAAATGGGACCTTATTCAGGATCACTCTTTCCACTGTCAAGTCTGATTTTCCTTCACCTGGTGATGCAGCTAAATGAATACTATTTTCCCTCTGTAGGCCTATATGGTTGTCCAAAAAACACTCATATGTCATGTCTTCCTCTGTGTGTACCATATTTGGAAGACACACAGACTGCTAACAAAAGTGCTTTTCTGTATCAGTTCTCTATTGCACCAGGGACACCAGAAATTAATCTCAGATAACTATTTATCACACGAGTATCTCCCTCTCTCTCCCTGATCATGCCATGTATATAACCAAATATGAGATATGTCCCAAGGTTGATATGGTATACAGTGCCTTCGGGAAAGTATTCAGACCCCTTGACTTTTTCCACATTTTGTTACAGCCTTATTCTAAAATAGATTAAATTGTTTTTCCCCTCATCAATCTACACACAATACCTCATAATGTCAAAGCAAAAACAGGTTGCTGGAATTTTTTGCAAATGTATTACAAATAAAAAAACATATCACATTTCCAAGTATTCAGACCCTTTACTCAGTACTTTGTTGAAGCACCTTTGACAGAGATTACAGCCTCGAGTCTACTTGGGTATGACGCTCCAAGCTTAGCACACCTGTATTTAGGGAGTCTTTCCCATTTTTCTCTGCAGATCCTCTCAAGCTCTGTCAGGTGCGATGGGGAGCGACGCTGCACAGCTATTTTCAGGTCTCTCCACAGATGTTCAATCGGGTTCAAGTTCGGGCTCTGGCTGGGCCACTCAAGGACATTCAGAGGCTTGTCCCGAAGCCACTCTTGCGTTGTCTTTACTGTGTGCTTAGGGTTGTTGTCCTGTTGGAAGGTGACCCTTCACCCCAGTCTGAGGTCCTGAGTGTTCTGGAGCAGGTTTTCATTAAGGATCTCTCTGTACTTTCCTCAGTTCATCTTTCCCTTGATCCTGACTAGTCTCCCAGTCCCTGCCGCTGAAAAACATCCCCACTGTATGATGCTGCCACAACCATGCTTCACCATAAGGATGGTGCCAGGTTTCCGCCAGACGTGACACCTGGCATTCAGGCCAAGAGTTAAATCTTGGAAGCTCTAGGAAGAGTCTTTGTGGTTCCAAAATTCTTCCATTTAAGAATGGTGGAGGTCACTGTGTTCTTGGACTTTTAATGCCACATAACCTTTTTGGTACCTTTCCCCAGATCTGTGCCTCGACACAATCCTGTTTCGGAGCTCTAAGGACAATTCCTTCCACCTCATGGCTTGGTTTTTGCTCTGACATGCACTGTTAACTGTGGGACCTAATATAGACAGGTGTGTGCCTTTCCAAATCATGTCTAGTCCATTGAATTTACGACAGGTGGATTCCAATGAAGTTGTAGAAAAATCTCATGGATGATCAATGGAAACAGGATGCACCTGAGCTCAATTTCGAGTCATATCAAAGGGTCTGAATACTTATGTAAATAATGTATTTAAAAATAATATATATATACAGTGGGGCAAAAAAGTATTTAGTCAGCCACCAATTGTGCAAGTTCTCTCACTTAAAAAGATGAGAGAGGCCTGTAATTTTCATCATAGGTACACTTCAACTATGACAGACAAAATGAGGAAAGAAAATTCAGAAAATCACATTGTAGGATTTTTAATGAATTTATTTGCAAATTATGGTGGAAAATAAGTATTTGGTCACATACAAACAAACAAGATTTATGGCTCTCACAGACCTGTAACTTCTTCTTTAAAAACTTCACCGGCTCCAGCAGAAAAACTGACTGTTTTGGAGAGCCTGGCGTGCCCAAAGTAAAATGCCTCCCATTTAGGCCCAGAAAATGGGATATGCATATATTTAGTACCATTGGATAGGAAACACTCTGAATTTTCCAAAACTGTTAACCATTTGTCTGTGAGTCAATCAGAACGAATTTGGCAGGCAAAACCCTGAGGAATCTCTGTCCTGAAAAAAGTCATTTTGACACATTGCTCATTTTTGAGCCCCTCCCTATCCAAAATGACCATATATAGGCATGTGAACTCTGTGCACGTCGCTTCCTTATGATGTCATCAACCACGAGACGGTGTTTTACTCCATCTTGGGGGAATTTCGGCCATTGATACACAACATGGAACGAGAGACCACGTTATGAAAACTCTTCAGAGTGCGCGTGCATGAGAAGGAGCGCTGTGCCTTATTTATCGTTTTTAGCGTTCAGTTTATATTCCGGCTGATTTATAATAGTACATATACGTAAAAGGGTTCCTAAGGATACATTTAAAACTATGTTTGATTGTTTTTGGACAAGTTTATAGGTAACATTTGAACGAGTTGGCGCCAGCGTTTCAAAAGAGTAATGGAGGCTGTCGTTTTGCATGAACCAAATGGAGGATTTATGGATAAAAGACGTTACTTTTTCTAACAAAAGAACCATGGATTGTCTTCAGTGGACACTTAGGAAGACCTCAGCAGAAGTTCTTCAACAGGTAATTACTTTGTTTTCGCTGTGAAATGTGTTATGTGTGTGCCATGATTGCTAATCGATACATGGCTATTGGAAAATATGTGAGGTGCTACCCTCAAACAAATGAATGTGCTGCTTTCGCCGTAAAGCCTTTTTGAAATCTGACAACGCTGTGATATTGCCTAGAAACAGAGCTTTTGATGAGTATGGAACACTTGTATATACCTGGATGTTTAATAATTCAATTTTTGGATTTTAAATCTGGCGCTACAGGTTTTAGCTGGTAGTGTCGGGATGATCCCGCTAGCGACCCACTGGTATTTGAGTCGTTATTAAGAGGCTCCTCTGTCCTCCACTCGTTACCTGTATTAATGGCACCTGTTTGAACTTGTTATCAGTATAAAAGACACCTGTCCACAACCTCAAACAGTCACACTCCAAACTCCACTATGGCCAAGACCAAAGAGCTGTCAAAGGACACCAGAAACAAAATTGTAGACCTGCACCAGGTTGGGAAGACTGAATCTGCAATAGGTAAGCAGCTTGGTTTGAAGAAATCAACTGTGGGAGCAATTATTAGGAAATGGAAGACATACAAGACCACTGATAATCTTCCTCGATCTGGGGCTCCACGCAAGATCTCACCCGTGGGGTAAAAATGATCACAAGAACGGTGAGCAAAAATCCCAGAACCACACGGGGACCTAGTGAATGACCTGCAGAGATCTGGGACCAAAGTAACAAAGCCTACCATCAGTAACACACTCGCCGCCAGGGACTCAAATCCTGCAGTGCCAGACGTGTCCCCCTGCTTAAGCCAGTACATGTTCAGGCCCATCTGAAGTTTGCTAGAGAGCATGTGGATGATCCAGATGAGGATTGGGAGAATGTCATATGGTCAGATGAAACCAAAATATAACTTTTTGGTAAAAACTCAACTAAATCGTGTTTGGAGGACAAAGAATGCTGAGTTGCATCCAAAGAACACCATACCTACTGTGAAGCATGGGGGTGGAAACATCATGCTTTGGGGCTGTTTTTCTGCAAAGGGACCAGGGCGACTGTTCCGTGTAAAGGAAAGAATGAATGGGGCCATGTATCGTGAGATTTTGAGTGAAAACCTCCTTCCATCAGCAAGGGCATTGAAGATGAAAGCGTGGCTGGGTCTTTCAGCATGACAATGATCCCAAACACACCGCCCGAACGAAGGAGTGGCCGTAAGAAGCATTTCAAGGTCCTGGAGTGGCCTAGCCAGTCTCCAGATCTCAACCCCATAGAAAATCTTTGGAGGGAGTTGAAAGTTGCCCAGCGACAGCCCCAAAACATCACTGCTCTAGAGGAGATCTGCATGGAGGAATGGGCCAAAATACCAGCAACAGTGTGTGAAAACCTTGTGAAGACTTACAGAAAACGTTTGACCTCTGTCATTGCCAACAAAGGGTATATAACAAAGTATTGAGATAAACTTTTGTTATTG
Source organism: Brachymystax lenok tsinlingensis (assembly GCA_030435695.1). Lineage (NCBI taxonomy): Eukaryota > Metazoa > Chordata > Actinopteri > Salmoniformes > Salmonidae > Brachymystax > Brachymystax lenok. Next base: position 21,454,826 of record CM059793.1, on the reverse strand, counting down.
ACCAAATACTTATTTTCCACCATAATTTGCAAATAAATAAATTAAAAATCCTACAATGTGATTTTCTGGATTTCTTTTTCTCATTTCGTCTGTCATAGTTGAAGTGTACCTATGATGAAAATTACAGGCCTCTCTCATCTTTTTAAGTTGGAGAACTTGCACAATTGGTGGCTGACTAAATACTTTTTTGCCCCACTGTATATATATATATATATATATCAATGTGCAAACATTTCTACAAACCTGTTTTAGAATAAGGCTGTAAGTACCAAAATGTGGAAAAAGGGAAAGGGGTCTGAATACTTTCCGAATACACTGTATGTACTTTATAGTTCAATTAGTGTGACGTGAAGACTGAGGTAGACACATATTACTGCATGTCAGACCCTGGTGTGCTTGTGAAATGTTGACTAGACTAGAGAACCCTCTAGGGTTTCAATAGTGTTAGTGAAAGACCATCTCAAAGATCTCTCCAGCTTATTTCTTCACCTTATATAGTAGCTGTCTGGCGCCTGCTTGTGTACTTTATGATTATTTTGATTGGCTGTGATGATATTCCCCTCAGTTATGCTGTTTTGTGTCTGTGTGATGACTGACTGTGTGTGTTTGTGTTGTCAGTAGGGAGAAGATGGAGAAGAGGTATATGATGTCCCAGTTCCCTGTGTCCTGTAGTGGCATCGCCAGGGTCACTCCATCCAGCCACATTGGTCCAATGGCACAAGTCCACTCCAGCAACAACACAGGTAACTCTTCTAACATGCTGACTACACCGGCATCGTGCGCATGTTGATTTTGTCTATCCCCACCAGACGCGATCATGACACGCAGGTTAGGTTAAAATGCCAAAATCAACTTTTAACCAATTATATTAGTTTCGGGGCAGGTCAAAACGCACATGAAACATTCATGAGTATTTGTCCTGGGAGATGAACATTGGGTTATTTTACTTGACATGAATGCGGTCCTCTTTTTAGCTGGTTCTTTGTAGAATTTTGACCCGGAGTCATACAAAATTGTGTGTTTCTTTACTCCGATGATAAATCCACAGATAAAAAGGAAAACCTAGTTAGTTTTTAGTTAGTTATCTTGAGATAATCTATCATCGTTGGTCTTTCAAGCGTCCATGTGGGATTGTATCTTCCTGATATCCAATAAGAAGGCGACTTGCAGCGTGTGTCGCGTCTCCAATAGAGCCAAGTTATATTTTAGCGCTTGACTATGCAGACGCTCGCGAGAGGTGGGGGTGAAATGATTGAATAGCATGCAACGTGGCTGATGTGGTTTGTATGTAACTCCTCTGGCATTGTACACTTTCAATACAAGTAAACTAGACACTTGATACAGGTCATTCAAAGGCATCTGTTCTGTACTGTGCTCCATAAACATGTAAACTACACAAATAATCATTACAAAGGTAATCCTTCAAAGTACACCTTCTCAACGTTATCAATAGAACATGATAGTGCAGGTAACCTGTACGCCACGGTTCCTCAACTGATTCTAGTTGCCCCCCCCACGAAAAATAAATAAATGTCATATTTGTTTTTTATTTTTGAACAGCTCCAAGTGATTTTAATTTGGGAAATCTGTTCCAAAGTATTCCCATGCATAATAGAGATATATATACAGTTTATTCGGAAAGAATTCAGACTCCTTGACTTTTTCCATATTTTGTTACCTTACCCTTTTCACAGTACTTTGTTGAAGCACCTTTGGCAGCGATTACAGCCTCAAGTCTTCTTGGGTATGACGCTACAAGCTTGGCATACCTGTATTTGGGGAGTTTATCCCATTCCTCTCTGCAGATCCTCTCAAGCTCTGTCAGGTTGGATGTGGAGTGTCGCTGCACAGCTATTTTCAGGTCTCTCCAGAGATGTTCGATCGGGTTCAAGTCCGGCCTCTGGCTGGGCCACTCAAGGACATTCACAGTCCCTGCCACTGAAAAACATCCCCATAGCATGATGCTGCCACCACCATGCTTCACCGTAGGGATGGTGCCAGGTTTCCTCCAGACATGACACTTGGCATTCAGGCCAAATAGTTCAATTTTGGTTTCATCAGACCAAATCATATTTTTTCTCATGGTCTGAGAGTCCTTTAGGTGCCTTTTGGCAATCTCCAAGCAGGCTGTCAGGTGCCTTTTACTGAGGAGTGGCTTCTGTACGGCCACTCTACCATAAAGGCCTGATTGGTGGAGTGCTGTAGAGAGGGTTGTCCTTCTGGAAAGTCCACAGAGGAACTCTGGAGCTCTGTCAGAGCGACTATCGGGTTCATGGTCACCTCCCCTGACCAAGGCCCTTCTCCCCTGATTACTCCATTTGGGCGGGCAGCCAGCTCGCCCAAACAAAGAGTCTTGGTGGTCCAAACTTCCAAACTCCATTTAATAATGATGGAGGCCACTGTGTTCTTGGGGACCTTCAATACTGCAGAAATGTTTTGATACCCTTCCCCAGATCTGTGCCTTGACACAATCCCGTCCCGGAGCTCTACGGACAATTCCTTCTACCTAAATTTGCAATAATGTCTACAAACCTGTTTTTGCTTCATCATTATGGGGTATTGCGTGTAGATTAATGAGGGAAAAATGTTATTTTATAAATTTTAGAATAGGGCTGTAATGTAACAAAATGCGGAAAAAGTCAAGGGGTCTGAATACTTTCCGAATGCACTGTATGTGATCGTATAGAAATATAAGCATGGTTTTAAATTATTATGGTTTAAATATTATATCTGCTTGGGCTTCTCGTGGTCAATTTTCAGTCTACAAATGATTTGTAATTATGTTCCGGTCCCCTGACCATCCGCTCAAGAAGAAATCGGCCCACGTGAATCTAGTTGATGATCCCTGCTGTACGCTTCAGCTTCATTTAGCCTACATGTGTTTCTGTGTTCAGAGCTGCGTGTGGAGGTAGAGACAGGGATGCACCCTCTCCCCCAGGACAGCAGCTCCTCCTCAGGTTATTCCAGCTCTTCCTCCAGCCCCATTACCCCTCTGTCTCTGTCCCGGGAAGGGGCTGTCGACAGAGCCAAGGAGCCACACAGACGTGAGTCCCCCTCCCTCTCTCTAATTTAAAAGCAGGGTATATCATTAATAACAGTTTATCTCTGATAACAGTTTGTTCTGTCTCCCATCCAGGTATGGGGTCAGGACTAGACCTCGGAGAGAAGGGCAGGACATGTGTTCTCCATAACCCCACCATTACAACAGGTCCTAGTCGGCCCACTGCTCAGGTTCTTCCCGTGCAGAATGATCCTACTCCCTGCCCCTCCCACATTGGCCTTCCTCTACCCTCCTTGCCCCTACTGTCACCAAGATGCAGCCTGGGTTCCCCCCGTAAGTCCCGGCCCCCTCCCCTTTGCCCTAATGAGTGGGCCAAACCCCTAGGTTCAGGCGTAGCTGTTGGGGTGCGGCTGGAGAACCTGTTTCCTGGCCTAAGTGTGGACAGTGTGGGGTTCCCTCCCCTCCACCAGGATTCTGCTGGGCCCCGGGGGCCCTCTGGGGTCACCATGCTGCGCTCCCTTCCAGGCCTGATGGTGGAGACCAGCACCGCCCTCACCACCACCTCCAACACCCTGCACCACGTCTCACACCCCCCTCTACACCTACAGGTGTCCCCCTCCTTACCCTGTGCTGGACACTACCCTTACCCCTCTTCATCCTCCTCCTCTTCCTCATTATCTCCCTCCTTTAAGTCAGCCTTCTCGTCTTTGAGTGGCATTCCCATGGGAACCGCGAGCAGCGTTCCCATAGCAGCGGTGCCAGGCAACACCTATTGTGACAACAGTAGCGCAGCTGTCCTGCCAAGTTCGGGTCCCACTTCCACGGAGAACAGCGGCTACGCTGTCGCCTCTGGCTCCACCCCAAGCCCCTCTGTGTGCGTGTGCAGCTCCTGTGGCTGCAGTGGGAACTGTGGTTCCTACGGGGCCCACCCGGCCAGCTATGCAGGGTACTTCCAGCACCCCTTCTCAGGGACGTCAGTGTTCACCCTGTGTCCCCTGCTTCACCTCAGTCCCCTGCTGGCTGGGAGCAGTACTGCTTTCCCCTACCCCCTGGTGGCACCGTCCCTCTACAACAGCAGCATGTCTCACAGCCATGACACACAGGGGCAGCAGGGGCTGGTCCTGCCCCCCATGCAGGGCTTTCTGGGGACCGGGGTCAATGTGTACCAGCCTCATGGGGTGATGGGGAACGGAGGACACAAGAAGCCAGGGAGCTTGTCCTGCTACAACTGTGGGGTCATCGGCCATCGGGCACAGGAATGCAAGCAGCCACCCATGGACGCTTCTCAGCAAGGTATAAAGTAGAAACCGTACAGCTACTGCAATAAATATTGATGATTGAAAATACGTACAGTACCAGTCAAAAGTTTGGACACACCTATTCATTCAAGGGTTTAACTTTATTTTTACTATTTTCTACATAGTAGAATAATAGTGAAGTCATCAAAACTATGAAATAACACATATGGAACCATGTAGTAAAAAAGTGTTAAACAAATCTAAATATATTATATATTTGAGATTCTTCAAAGTAGCTACCCTTTGCCTTGATGACAGCTTTTCACGCTCTTGGCATTCTCTCAACCAGCTTCATGTTGAATGCTTTTCCAACAGTCTTGAAGGAGTTCCACATATGCTGGGCACTTGTTGGCTGCTTTTCCTTTGCTCTGCATCCAACTCATCCCAAACCATCTCAATTGGGTTGAGGTCGGGTGATTGTGGAGGCCAGGTCATCTGATGCAGCACTCTATCACTCTCCTTCTTGGTCAAATAGCCCTTACACAGCCTGGAGGTGTGTTTTGGGTCATTGTCCTTTTGAAAAACAAATGATAGCCTCACTAAGCGCAACCCAGATGGGATGGCGTATCGCTGCAGAATGCTGTGGTAGCCATGCTGGTTAAGTGTGCCTTGATTTCTAAATAAATCACTGACAGTGTCACCAGCAAGGCACCCCCACACCATCACACCTCCTCCATGCTTCACGGTGGGAACCACACATGCGGCGATCATCCGTTCACCTACTCTGCGTCTCACAAAGACATGGTGGGTAGAACCAAAAATCTAAAATGTTTACTCATCAGACGAAAGGACATATTTCCACCAGTCTAATGTCCATTGCTTGTGTTTCTTGGCCCAAGCAAGTCTCTTCTTCTTATTGGTGTCATTTAGTAGTGGTTTCTTTGCAGCAATTCGACCATGAAGGCCTGATTCACGTAGTCTCCTCTGAACAGTTGATGTTGCGATGTGTCTGTTACTTGAACTCTGTAAAACATTTATTTGGGCTGCAATCTTTGGTGCAGTTAACTCTAATGAACGTATCCTCTGCAGCAGAGGTAATTATGGGTCTTCCTTTCCTGTGGCTGTCCTCATGAGAGCCAGTTTCATCATAGCGCTTGATGGTTTTTGCGACTGCACTTGAAGAAACTTTCAAAGTTCTTGAAATTTCTGGATTGACTGACCTTCATGTCTTAAAGTAATGATGGACTGTCGCTTCTCCTTGTTTATTTCAGCTGTTCTTGCCATAATATGGACTTGGTCTTTTACCAAACAGGGCTGTCTTCTGTATACCACCCCTACCTTGTCACAACATAACTGATTGGGTCAAACGCATTAAGAAGGAAAGAAATTCCACAAATTAACTTTTAACAAGACACACTTGTTATTTGAAATGAATTCCAGGTGACTACCTCATGAAGCTGGTTGAGAGAATGCCAGAGCTGTCATCAAGGCAAAGGGTGGTACTTTGAAGAATGTCAAATATAAAATATATTTTGAAACATTTGTTTAAAACACTTTTTTGGTTACTACATGATTCCATATGTGTTATTTAATCGTTTTGATGTCTTCACTGTTATTCTACAATGTAGAAAATAGTATAAATAAAGAAAAACCCTTGAATGAGTAGGTGTGTCCAAATGTTTGACTGGTACTGTATATTTTGTATATCTACAGAAACCTCTTAGGCAACTTGACATATTGACCGTAATTGGTATTTTGTTTTTCAGGCACATTTCGGCTGAAGTATGCTCCTAAATCAGACAGCCAGGACTCAGGGGACTAAGAAAAACTCCTGTGATCTCACTCCTGCACACATCAGCACCTTAGGTTCCTCAGATTGGAGGAGCTCCTTTCATTTACAGGACTCTTTGAACACCAGTCAAAGTTTTGATGGTAGGCGGGTGAATGGTGGCCACTCAACTCAACTTAGATTCTTGCTTGAGACCATGAAGAAAGTGAAATTATAGAGTCAATTTGGAGGGTGCTATTAGTCCCAGTCCATCTATAACAGATTATTTTGGTCAAAGGAAAAAATGTAAATATGACAGTACTCCTCACACTACTCAGGTCACACCTCAGTGTCACTCAGTTCTGTAGCCAGACCCAACCCTTTCAAAACAAGTAATGTACTGTTCTAAGACAAGATGGCCTTTTAAGTTGCTCTGGAGAAGAAATGTGGATGTATATCTGAGAGGATGATGAAGTGTGAATGTAAAGACATAAGATGACTGCCAAATAATGCACATTGACTGACTGTCTGCCAAATCCTCCTCCTCTGGAACAAATCATGTCTCTGAGGAAACCAGGAAGTAAACAAGGAAGTACTTCTGTCGTTTCCCTTTGTGTTGCCAGACAGCACAAATGAAGAGGAAGTGAAGCAAACAGGTGCTTTATTCAACAAGTCATTCACTGTGGGTACTTAGCCCTGTACAGTGCAGGTATTAAGGATGAAAAGAAACAGATGGTGCCAGCGTTACTAAGATGTGCCATTGATATTGTTTTGTGCCGAACTGCCTGGAAATTATTCCAAACTTGTTTAATCATTTAGAAGTTTAGAAGTTGGAGCAGTCTAATTGTTATAATCACTGCCCAAAATGGGTGGTGGTGAGATGTAAGAGGATCCTTTTTGAGAAAGATTTGATATTGAATGTCTCCTTAAGTTGCCACCATGGTGTGGCATGTGAAAGCACTTTTATGAGACTGGCTGGTCCCAGGCCATTGGATGTGAGTGTAACATGAGGACAGTGGTCCTCAAGGATGGACAAGTTGTTATAGGTTTGATGTGCTGCACTGGAGTGTCCCTAGCCAGGTATGGAGGACACAATTCCGTCATAAGGGACATTTCTTTGATATTGATCATATGTACCAATAAACACTTGCACCGATTGCTTCCAATAGATAGTCAAGACTGACAAAATCAGGATCCATTTGGTTACATTCAGGTGGATGTGATATTTGTAGGTAAGGATCAGGAAGTGGTCACTGAAGATCAAGGAATTGTAGGACAATCCAAGATTGTATATCTTGACTATCTGTACAGTATAGCATGTCAGGGAATGTTGCCAAAAAATGTTTTGACCACATCCATGCTGTTTCTGTTCTAGGTTTCATGTGAGTAAGAGAGTTTTACAGTAGGCACATTACAGCTGCAGAGCAAACCTGATTCTCTCTCTGGTGGTTCATTTGTTTTTACACTGTTCTGTAACATTGTGCCTAGTTAATACACCCTGGTTCATGCTGCAAACATTTTGTGTAAACCAATTTGATTCATAATCATGTCTTTATATCATTAAAATGAAATAGTGAAATTATTGACCATGGGAAATCACATTGGTGCACTAAGCTGTGCATCCTGGATGCCTTAGCAACCCTGCATGGTACAATCATTTACTAAAGAAAATGTATGGCCATAATTAAATGAAACTATTTTTGTTTCTGGAACTGTTTCAGCTTACTTGGTTCCAATGAGATTCTTGTCAAACCTACAATGACATCTAACTAGCTGGTATTATTTGACTGTAACGTAGCCATTTTCTTAGTCGATAGCTCTGCATGTTGTTTGATCTCAAGTAAACATTTTGTGCATTTAAAAGGTGTTTTAAAACATTTGGTATTATTGTGAAGCAGATTTGAACATGAAGGGCAAATTCAGATTTTTGTATCGTATGGTGTAGTGTGTTTTAAGATTTGCTTGTTTTAAATACTGCATGAAAAACATTGTAAAAAGCATTTTGTTTTCTGATTTCATTGGCAACACAGTGTCTAATCTAACTAATACCAGCATAGGCGTTCTAGATGGGGAACACACCACAGAAACTTTTACATTTTTTTATTCATAAAATACCAACATAAATACAAGAAAAGGTTGTGTAATACTGCTGTAAATATGAAGAATGAGTGGCAAACACAGGAGAATGCAGAGGAACATTGGGTTGATAACTGTACCATTCCTCTGTTATTAAACCCTCAAACTGATCATAGAATCATTCTTATTCATTATGCACAAGTATAGCATATGGACATTTGTACAATGAAGTAAAATCACATTGAATGAGAACAAAATAAAGACGAACTGCCAAAAACGCTGACATAAAAGGAGAGGACAGCAAGAGGGAAGAGCACACAAGTCAGCACACATTATAAAGGTGTAAAAAACCTCTATTAAACAAATTGAATATTCTAAAAGTGTGATGCCACCCAGAGATGAGCTCTGTCCAGAGTCCTAGGGCAGGTCTAGGTGGGGGAAGAGATGGACCGACCCAGCCCATGATGTCCACCTATGATGCCCGCCCAGTCCTAACTGGCCACCAACCCCACATAAGTGACCCTTTCAACACACGTGCAATTTCATCATGTCCTATCCTATCATATCATAGTGTTCAAGGTCAGTTTATTATTCCTTTCATTTGTCCAATATCTGTACACACGGAGGCAAATTTCTTATTACAATCGTCATAGCAGGTTTTCGGTAGCATAGCATTTTTATTATTTTTAATCAAGAGTCCCTCACATCTCTTCTATGTGGGGACATTTATGACAAAGGCAGGGAAATAAAAACATATTTGAAAAAGGACCTTCAGAAAAGTAAAAGTATCTCTGAACCCATAACCCTTATAAAGACAGGGGGAGGTGAATGCTAAACTGAACACACATTAACATGTAAGCCTTAAAAACTATAGTTTGCCTAGAATTGGCCGAAGTAAAGACTAAAGAGGAAATAGAAACTGTCACAGCGGTTAAGACTATTGGCCTAAGTCACCCATCACAGGAGACTTTACCACATGATGACACGTTGTTGTGGCAGTAATGTCCCATGTCAGTCAAACTGGATTCAACTAAACTGTTCCAAAATTCCTCAGCAGCTGATGTGATTGAAGCTTCATCCAAAAGACTGAGCTCATTCAAGTTTAGCAAACCCAACCAGTGGAAAAGAAAAGATAGGGTTTGCTGTATCTGAACTCAACCGTGATGGACTCAAGCAGGGATTTAACATGTCAAATGTTTGAGACTTGTGCGAGCGAACTCAAGCTGAACTGGCAATCATCTCTGCTATACTAATCCATCCTATACAACAAAACCCAAACATAACTATTTAATCCCTTTTCCTAAACACATGGCTGAATGTATGGGTAAGGGGCAGAGTATGAGAAGGTGCAGGATAGGGCTTTTAATATCTATAAGGGGCCCTTTAGCGCATGGGAGAAGAGACAGCTGGTTCCTATGGTCTTGGCTAAGGTTGTAAAGCAAGCATGGGTTGGAGGGAAGGCAGGGGGATAGGTCTGTATTTAGGAACGAAGGATCAGGGAAGGAGGGTGGTAGATAGTATCAATGTCCGAGTGCTGGCGTGGTGGTTGGAAGCTGTTACTGGGGGGCCATGGTTCCGAAGGTCTCCTGCGAAGCGTACACCATGTAGAGGAAGCCATCGTCGTCCTTCTCGCGCTCGTACACCTCAGCAATGGCTGCCGACACGGACACCATGCTATGGCCGTTCACCAGCAGGAAGAAGGCCTGGTTGGAGTTCAGCTGGAGGCGCCTCCTGGTGGGACAAAGACACATGGACAAAGAGTTCAGCACATCAGATGCACACATTGGTAGAAGTACATTTGCTGTAGTGAATGCCTGATAAACTGATGTAAGTAAATACAGAGAAGGTAGAGGATAACGTAACATCATGAAAGAGTACCTGATAATTTTTATCAGTTCACTCATGTTGACATGGTCAGGAACCAGGAACTTGGTTTTATCCAGGATGGGCAGCTGCTTCTCTCCCTTGTATCTCTCGATGATGACCTGAAAGGAAGCAGAGGAAACGTCTTGTTATAGAGCTCACTGTCCCCACAACACACCATGCTAGAAGGAGTCACAATACCAGGACCATAGAAGTAGAATGGGCTCCGGAACCTCTAACCCTGGCGATTTGACTGGTAAACTCATGTGTACATCCTCAATGGCTGCCTAGTATTGTGATGTAATAATGTCCATGGTAATGTAGAATGTTAATTCAAATGATGTTACTGATGTGACTCACACAATGGAATGTATTTTCTGTAATGTCAGTTGAGTCAACAATTCACAGCACATATTGATGGGTAGACTTCCTGCTTTTATTTCCAGCTTTGCTCCTCGCAATGGCCGCCATCACAATGCCATCATTGACTTCAATGGGGACGCCCGTTCTATTTATTCTATTTCTATGACCAAGACACAGCGAGTGTCAGTCAGAGGGGGAGGGGACATTACCAAGACACAGCGAGTGTCAGTCAGAGGGGGAGGGGACATTACCAAGACACCTTGTGCCTTATTGCTTAAGTATATTAAGTACAGTGAGGGAAAAAAGTATTTGATCCCCTGCTGATTTTGTACGTTTGCCCACTGACAAAGAAATGATCAGTCTATAATTTTAATGGTAGATTTATTTGAACAGTGAGAGACAGAATAACAACAAAAAAATCCAGAAAAACGCATGTGAAAAATGTTATAAATTGAATTGGGAAAAAAGTTTTGCCACCAAGTACTAAGTCATGTTTTGCAGAGGGGTCAAATACCTATTTCCCTCATTAAAATGCAATTCCATTTATAAAGATTTTCACATGCGTTTTTCAGGATTTTTTTGTTGTTCAAATTAACCTACCATTAAAATTATAGACTGATCATTTCTTTGTCAGTGGGCAAACGTACAAAATCAGCAGGGGATCAAATACTTTTTTCCCTCACTGTATATTATATCTTTGAATGGTTGTGGTGATAATAGATGTGATACCAACCGGGATCTTGTTGGGGTGCTGCTCTCGGATCAGTCGTACATCGTCTACTCTCTGCTCTGTGGACACAAGGAAGAGAGAACAGGTGAGATGACAAAACAACTATCAGACTATCTGTTCTATATCCCATCTGCCTTTCACCCTCTCACACAGATAACTAAAAGAAAAAATATGTTGCCCATTATCTCAAACCCCCTATGGTTATAGACAATACAATCAGTGCAGCAAATCAGGTGCTGAATCAACTCAGACCATAAATGAAACAGCAAGTGAACATAATATTTTGTAAACTAATCCCGCCCTGCTGAACTTTGCAACTTGGTGGCCATTTGCAACAAGGCCAAAACGACGGTTTCCATGGCACCAGATAAGGCCTTGGGCCCCTTTGTTTACACACAAACCCTGGGTCAGTTTTGACTGATGGACAGAAGAAACACCACAAGTGCCTGGAAGGATGGACCTCTTGATCCCATTTGCTCCACTAAAATGTTCATATTTAGGCAATTCTGTCCAGAAATACATGAGAGAGACAGGTGTTTACAGGAATAATAATTCACTTTGTTCTTAAGTAAATACAATAGACTTAAGGAGACAGTTCAGATAAATTGTTCTCAGAGGAGTCTTTTATATTGTATATAAATTCATTCATATGACTATATAAAGGCTGAAGGCTAAAAACAGCCTATACTATATCTAGGCCTACACTGAGTTTACAAAACATTAGGAACACCTTCATAATATTGAGTTGCACCCCCTTTTGCCCTCAGAACAGCCTCAATTCTTTAGGGCATGGACTCTACAAGGTGTCAAAAGTTCTCCGCAGGGATGCTTGCCCATTGTTGACTCCCAATGCTTCCCACAGTTGTGTCAAGTTAGCTGGATGTCCTTTGGGTGGTGGACCATTCTTGATACACACTGTTGAGCGTGAAAAACCCAGCAGCGTTGCAGTTCTTGACACACTCAAACCGGTTCGCCTGGCACCTACTATCATACCCTGTTCAAAGGCCCTGAAATATTTTGTCTTGCCCAATCACCCTCTGATTTGCACACACACAATCCATGTCTAAATTGTCTCAAAGCTTAAAAATCTTTTTTTAACCTGTCTCCTCCCCTTCATATACACTGATTGAAGTGGATTTAACCAGTTAAATGTAATTAAATGTAATCGAAAATGTAATCTACGTAATCCCCAAAAGTAATTATTTATCACGAGGGCCATAAACAATAATTAGTAATGCTGCATACTCAAAGGTTAAAATCTCACCTTTCTGGCAAAAATAGTAAATTGCTGAGATGTAGTCACTTTTGAGGACACAAGCTCAAGTACACATTACAAATAGGATTAAAAAAAAATCTGGAATTAAATATTTCATGATGCATTTCCTATTCAACAAAACTGTATGAATAAGGCTTATAAGGAAGGTGAAATCTAATAGTTAGTCGTTTTATAATTTGATGATGCTATATTTAGAAAGTATTTAAGTCATTTGCATTGTTAAATACATATTTGTATGTTTAGTGTTAGAGAAAATGTACATATTTTCGAAAGGTCTCTCTTGATCACAACGTCTGCTCGTTAGGAACTCGTCTTTCATTTCATATTAATCTGATCTGTCTAGGACAAAAAAAATGTTTAAAATCTATTAATTAATGGCTATAAATCGATCATAGAATGTGCTACCGTAGGGCTGGGTGGTATACCGTATTTGACTATATACCGGTATTTATGCACGGACCGGTTTGGGTTTTTACTTTACCTTCTATAAACGGTATTTTAAATGTTCTGTTTGTTAAATGTGATATGCCATGTGTAACGTCCATTTTTATAGTTTACTCAGCTACTTGAGTCATCCCTCTCTGCTCTCTCCATGCCGCTTTCCACACAGTCACTCAAGGGGTGCATTTGTTGTCACTTGACTACGAGACACTTCCGTTCAGTCTGCATGGTCAATGCAGCACATGCAACAATGTCAGGTCGCAGTTGTAAATGAGAACTTGTTCTCAACTTGCCTACCTGGTTAAATAAAGATGAAATAAATAACAAATGTCAGTGACAACGATGTTTACACTTTGATCTTAATATAAATCCACAAACGTTCTATAATTACAATATTAGTTTGTGTTTCTTACATCTGCAAACAGCTAGTTTATTTTCTTAGCAAATTAAGCTAAATCGTGTTTGCCAGCTGGTACTGAGTCAGAGCAAACATAGCTAGCTAATACAGCTTGATACCAGTACTGGTGGAGACTTAAATCAGCATGTTGTTTATGCAACAGTATCTACTAAATCAAAGAGGAATAGGCGAAGCATGAACATGTTGGCTATATGAATAAAGATTTAATGTAGCCAAAGATTATAGGGTCCCCTAGGAAACACTGAACATCACTTTGGTTCCTACCCTGTCACAATAACTCATCCATGTCAAACAACACTATATTCAAAGTGTCCACTATTATTTATATTCAAACTATAGAATTATAATAAACTTTCCATTTCCATGATTCCAAAAGTTCACCCAAGTGTTTTGATCTAAATCGCAAATGCAACATTTGGTTAAAAATAAGGCCTAGTATTTTTGCCCATATCGTGGCAGTTTGGAAATGATCTCAAACGAGTGCAGAAAATGCAGAAATTGATGGAAATGCAGGAAATTATTTTAGGTTGAAGTTCAATTGAACAGTATAAAACAATCCGAATGGAGAAAGACCCATTGAAATAATTTAGAATATATATGCACTACTCAAAGCAAATGTAGAATTTTTATTACATACTTAGGGAGTAGTGGCGCGCTAGCGGGCCGCTCCCGACACTACCCGGTGAAATGTAGGCTCCAAATTCAAAATCCAACACTTGTATATTGACGAATGTTTAATAATTCAACTTTTGGATTTTGAATTTGGCGCCTTACATTTCACCGGGTAGTGTCGGGAGCTAGTGCGCCGCTACTCCCTAAGTAGTTAAACAGGTCAACATTCACGAAGCCGCGAGGCCAGACGGATTACCACAACCTGTATTCAAAGCATGCACAGACCAACTAGCAAGTGTCTTCACTGACATTTTCAACCTCTCCCTGACCGAGTCTGTAATACCTACATGTTTCAAACAGACCACCATAGTCCCTGTGCCCAAGAAAGCAAAGAACCTTCATAAATGATTACCGCCCCGTAGCACTCACATCAGTAGTCATGAAGTGCTTTGAAAGGCTGGTCACATCAACACCATCATGCCAGAAACCCTAGACCCACCTCAATTCGCATACCGCCCCAACAGATCCACAGATGACGCAATCTCAATCGCACTCCACACTGCCCTTTCCCACCTGGATAAAAGGAACACCTATGTAAGAATGCTGTTCATTGACTACAGTTCAGCATTCAACACCGTAGTGCCCACAAAGCTCATCACTAAGTTAAGGACCCTGGGACTAAACACCTCCCTCTGCAACTGGATCCTGGACTTCCTGACGGGCCGGCCCCAGGTGGTAAGGGTAGGCAACAACACATATACCACGCTGATTCTCAACACTGGGGCCCCTTGAGAGTGCGTGCTTAGTCCCCTCCTGTACTCCCAAGACTGCGTGGCCAAGCACAACTCCAACACCATCATTAAGTTTGTTGACGACACAACAATGGTAGGCCTGATCACCGACAACGATGAGACAGCTTATAGGGAGGAGGTCAGAGACCTGGCAGTGTGGTGCCAGGACAACAACCTCTACCTCAATGTGAGCAAGACAAAGGAGATGATTGTGGACTATGGGAAAAGGAGAGCCGAACAGGCCCCCATTAATATTAGGCTGAAGTGGAGCGGGTCGAGAGTTTCAAGTTCCTTGGTGTCCACATCACCAACGAACTATCATGGTCCAAACACACCAAGACAGTTGTGAATAGGGCACAACACCTTTTCCCACTCAGGAGACTGAAAAGATTTGGCATGGGTCCTCAAATCCTCAAAAAGTTATACAGCTGCACAATCGAGAGCATCCTGACCGGTTGCATCACCGCCTGGTATGGCAACTGCTCAGCATCTGACCGTAAGGCGCTATAGAGGGTAGTGCGTACGGCCCAGTACATCACTGGGGCCAAGCTTTTGGACATCCAAGACACAGGATCCAGGAAGGCCCAGAAATTGTCAAAGACTCCAGTCACCCAAGTCATAGACTGTTCTCTCTGCTACCGCACGGCAAGCGGTACCGGAGCGCCATGTCTTGGACCAAAAGACTGCTTTCTACCCCCAAGCCAAAAGACTGCTGAATAATTAATCAAATGGCCACCTGGACTATTTACATTGTAAGGCAAAATATTGTGGTTGCTCAACATTGCAATTTTGACACAAGGTTAATTTTCTTAAAATGTGAAACCTAGAGAATTCATTATTAAAATTGACAAAAACATGAAATGATGGCTGATAGTACAGCTAAGACAGATATTGTGCACTTCTCGCCCAGCCTGTTCTCGGACTAGACATAGCATAGTTACTGTAAATCCAGGACACACAAATTAGTATGATACAGTGAGGGAAAAAAGTATTTGATCCCCTGCTGATTTTGTATGTTTGCCCACTGACAAAGAAATCTGTCTATTATTTTAATGGTAGGTTTATTTGAACAGTGAGAGACAGAATAACAACAAAAAAATCCAGAAAAACATGTTATAAATGGATTTGCATTTTAAATGAGGGAAATAAGTATTTGACCCCCTCTCAATCAGAAAGATTTCTGGCTCCCAGGTGTCTTTTATACAGGTAACGAGCTGAGATTAGGAGCACACTCTTAAAGGGAGTGCACCTAATCTCAGTTTGTTACCTGTATAAAAAGACACCTGTCCACAGAAGCAATCAATCAATCAGATTCCAAACTCTCCACCATGGCCAAGACCAAAGAGCTCTCCAAGGATGTCAGGGACAAGATTGTAGACCTACACAAGGCTGGAATGGGCTACAAGACCATCGCCAAGCAGCTTGGTGAGAAGGTGACAACAGTTGGTGCGATTATTCGCAAATGGAAGAAACACAAAAGAACTGTCAATCTCCCTCGGCCTGGGGCTCCATGCAAGATCTCACCTTGTGGAGTTGCAATGATCAAGAGAACAGTGAGGAATCAGGCCAGAACTACACGGGAGGATCTTGTCAATGATCTCAAGGCAGCTGGGACCATAGTCACCAAGAAAACAATTGATAACACACTATGCCGTGAAGGACTGAAATCCTGCAGCGCACGCAAGGTCCCCATGCTCAAGAAAGTACATATGCATGCTCATCTGAAGTTTGCCAATGAACATCTGAATGATTCAGAGGACAACTGAGTGAAAGTGTTGTGGTCAGATGAGACCAAAATGGAGCTCTTTGGCATCAAATCAACTCGCCGTGTTTGGAGGAGGAGGAATGCTACCTATGACCCCAAGAACACCATCCCCACCGTCCAACATGGAGGTGGAAACATTATGCTTTGGGGGTGTTTTTCTGCTAAGGGGGCAGGACAACTTCACCGCATCAAAAGGGACGATGGACAGGGCCATGTACCGTCAAATCTTGGGTGAGAACCTCCTTCCCTCAGACAGGGCATTGAAAATGGGTCATGGATGGGTATTCCAGCATGACAATGACCCAAAACACACGGCCAAGGCAACAAAGGAGTGGCTCAAGAAGAAGCACATTAAGGTCCTGGAGTGGCCTAGCCAGTCTCCAGACCTTAATCCCACAGAAAGTCTGTGGAGGGAGCTGAAGGTTCGAGTTGCCAAACGTCAGCCTCGAAACCTTAATGACTTGGAGAAGATCTGCAAAGAGCAGTGGGACAAAATCCCTCCTGAGATGTATGCAAAACTGGTGGCCAACTACAAGAAACATCTGACCTCTGTGATTGCCAACAAGGGTTTTGCCACCAAGTACTAAGTCATGTTTTGCAGAGGGGTCAAATAGCATTTTCCCTCATTAAAATGCAATTCAATTTATAACATGTTTCACATGCGTTTTCTGGATTTTTTTGTTGTTATTCTGTCTCTCACTGTTCAAATAAACCTACCATTAAAATTATAGACTGATCATTTCTTTGTCAGTGGGCAAATGTACAAAATCAGCAGGGGATCAAATACTTTTTTCCCCTCACTGCATGTTTGGTATGGTTAGGCTGCTATTTAGGTAATATTCTGAATGGAGTTATTTTGAACTGTAGGATGAGAAAGTGCATGCACTGCAGCCTCAATTAGCCTAGCTAGATAACGTCAGCTAGCTTAACTAGCTTCTCCTGGTTTGATGCAGTCAAGACAGGTACTACTTAATCACTTTTTCATAAATAACCTAGCTATGGCAGCTATTAGTCTACTATAGGTGTGAGTAGGCCCCACTTGCTAGAGCAGCACCTCTCTGCCTCCTCTCGCGCATTATCAGTAAAGTAGCTTTAAAAATTACTTTTCTGCTGCTTTCCTCACTCAGATTGGACCGGGTCTGGATCCAATCAGGTCCATACGGAATGGGTCTAGTTGTCCTCGGGTCCGTTCGGAACAGGTCTCTATATTTAGAAAATCTATTTGTGCATATCAGGTCTGGGTAGGAAAGCCCCAGGTCCAAAAGACCTCTACCCCTAACTTGAACCCTTTTAGCTAACCCTTCCCCTAAACCTTTAACTTAACTCCTTAACCCAAACCCAGCCAACGTTAGCCGGCAGGTAGCCTAGTGGGGCGGCAGGTAGCCTAGTGGGGCGGCAGGTAGCCTAGTGGGGCGGCAGGTAGCCTAGTGGTTAGAGCGTTGGGCCAGTAACCAAAACAATTGCTAGATCTAATCCCCGAGCTGACAAGGTAAAAATCTGTATAATACAAATCATATAAAACAAATCTAATACAAATCATACAAAACGTAACATATCATACTGAATCGAGTCTCCCAGATTTATGTACAGAATAAAACGAAATGCTCTGAGACCATGTGGTCTTGCCAGCTGTTACTTCCATCCCAAGGGTGTTTACTCCTGCCCCCCCTGGCAGGTACAAAAGTAACATTGCAGTAGTTCAGTTCTAAGTCTATTTAATTTAAACTACTTTGCACTAGAAATGAAATTACAGGTAGAGGACACAAACTGTCTGAGTAAAAAAGTTAAAGTGTTACTTTCGGCCAGGTTCTCCCTACCGCGGCAAAAAATGTTGATATCAAAATGGGGTCGCGGGACAAATTTGGGGGGAATCCCTGGGTTAGGATAATTAGGTTAAGATTAAGAAATGGGTTAGGGTTCGCTGAAATGCTCTTCTAACCTGCTCTCCTAACCTGCTACGAAAAGTTACGTCCGGTCGTAGCTGTACTCCATCTAGTCACATCACAACCGTAAACAAGGGACCTTATCTCAGACGCAAAACTGTATTGAACATAAAGGCCTATTGACAGAAAGCGAAATGAACACGACAATCCTACAGACATTTGTTTTTGGCCCCTTCCCCCAGGGCTCTATTTTCACCTCCGCAATCCGTCCCATCCCCCAATTCTGCAGCGCACTTCCCTGCATTTCGAGAAGAGAAATAGGCCTATGTAGCCTACTTGTTTATTTTTTTTAAACATCCCTTTCACAAACAAATTGAGCTCAACAGAATCCGATTATCGTTTCGCTGTCATTGACTTACATTTTACAGAGACAGACATTGTAGGTTAAAGCCTACCAACTAAACACAACAACAGCAACAACACTCAGTCTATTCGGATTGCATAACATGACCCACTGTTGAGGATATAACCTTTGTTATTAGCCTAGATACAGCCACCACCCTTAATTATCACAAATGTGTCTCTTTGAAAAGCCAAGTGTAGGCCTATATTATATCAAATTAATTATCTTCCAAATTTGTACCTAGACTGTTTATTGGCTTCGGCAAAAACTGAAGAATTATTCAACCACAAGGGGAAATTGGGAAACCATCTGTTTTCCACATAAAAGCTGACATTACGAAATAAGGATCCACCAAATGTGAACAGTTACTAATCGAAATAACGATATAACCTATAAAATCAGATTCCAATGTTAAAATTTGCTGTGTTAGTACATACCAAATGTCCTCCTTTGTTTGAATGTCTTCTCTGAAGGCATATTTCACGCAGGTCAAACTGTTTCGTAAATGAGGCAAAAGATGCCTGTAAGAATTGTAAATATATTTCAACCGTAGGCGATTTCAACTGTTGTACGAACCAAGACCAATTTTTTTGTAAGAATAACCAATTATTTTACTCATTTGATGTCGTTCGACTCCTTCCTTGCTATCTGCTGCGGAGTCTACAGCAAAACAAACCAGTCAGCTGATATTTGACGTCATTGAGAGAGAGAGATTACCCTGGTTCAGGCCTGGAGTGAATAATCTGACAACCTGGCTAACGAACAATTCGACTCAAATTTGGCCTACTGATATCCTACTGTACTTAAAGCCAACAGGTTTGATAAACTAATGCGTTATTAGTTGTTATGAACATGTAGGATCCCTTATAATCTTATTGAAATATGTAAAAGGTCTGTAATATGTTAAACATGTCCATGCACATTTTTCAAAAGACCGAAAATAGCTGTTATTTAGACAGGGCTGTTATGAAATTAGTAAATAAGTAAATAAGATTCAGCAGTGAGTGAGTCACTACAATATTTTTTTTGTTCACAGATAGACAAACCCATTGTACAAAATAGACACACCTGTTGTTTCAGTCTCACACAACGTAACTATTATTTGTTGTTTCAATAGAGTGAAAGCTTAAATGTGCTACACAGGGTTTTTAAAAGAATTGTAGCATTGTAATTTCAAAAAGTGTCCATAATATATCTGCAGTAATCGTGGAATGATAGTGTTTCACAGTATTACTTACCAGCCAGTGTTGTGATTGCCCTGTGATATTCACCTATTGATTTCTCCCACGGGAGCACAGCATCTATTGTCAAAATGGGAAAGCTGTTTTTACTTTGTGGCTGTTTTATCTAGTAAAAATCGGGTTAAGTGGCCAATGTAGAAATCGCTGTTTGCTCAATTTCAGTTCATGTGTGAAAACAAGCACTAACTAGGTAAGGGAATCATTGTACCATCTAAATTACTGTGAAATATATTTTCAATAACAAAAAAAATATAGTTTTTACAGCTGTTTGAAGCTGGTGGAAAGTAAAAGGGAGACATGAGTTCCTATGACGGGGCTTAGCTGGTGGTGGTGGGGAGGTGGAGTGTTGTTGGTAACTTTTGCTGTAACAAAGCAAGTAAGAGAACATGGATAAATTAGACATAAATACATCCCAAGATGTATTCCCATAGGTTGAGAGAGAGGAAGGTGATAATTGCAAAAAGTTTGCCCATAACTTAATTAGCAAGCATGGGGAATGTGCATTATTGTGCCGTGCTCATAGGCTATAAAATAATAGGTGAATGACATTCTGTGCCTTGCTAATAGAAAAGAGGAGGAAAGACATGACACGATGTTGATGATGATAATGTTTGCAAACACTTACATATACATTATTGCTATGCCCATAGAATAGGAAACAATGTGAATTATAAACTGGGTGGTTTGAGCCCTGAATGCTGATTGGCTGACAGCCGTGGTATATCAGACCGTATACCATGGGTATGACAAAACATTTATTTTCACTGCTCTAATTACGTTGGTAACCAGTTCATAATAGCAATAAGGAACCTTGGGGGTTTGTGATATATGGCCAATATACCATGGCTAAGGGCTGTGTACAGGCACTGAAAAATAGCCCTGAGCCGTTGTATATTGGCCATATACCACACCTTCTCGGGCCTTATTGCTTAATTATATTATGCTTACTGTATGACGTTAAAGCAAGCTAGTCATTTAGACAACCCAAACTAAGTTTGAGACAGAGACTACGGGTCCCACAGAGAGACAACCCTACCAGCCCGTACACACCTGAGTGAACTGGATAGTTGTAAACAATATTTTGAAACTTCCCAGGGGTCCTAGGAAGTCCTTAGGAGGTAGGGATTATTTCTGGACAAATTCTCCACCATTCTCCCTGAAGTATTAATTTGATCACTCATTCCCCCTCATAGATTTGTGTAGGATAAGCACTTCTGCCATTTTCTTACTGTAGGCTATTACTTTTAAATCCAGGAGGGGGAGTGAATGAGCTGTGACACATCGGGTTGAATGTTTGAAGAACAAACCACAGCCTGAATGGCATTAGTGGCATAAAGTTATTTGCTGTCAGAAAAGACAGGGATCTCCCTTTCCAGCCCTCATCTTCAAACCTTTAATTCCATTTTACACATTTGTCTTGCACCACACTCCACCGTCTTCATTCATTTTGAAGCGATCAGCTGCTGTTACAATGTGCCAAAAAAGAACACGCTCCACCCTGAAATTCAAGACACTTGTGGTGCATTTCCACTGAGGATTTACCCCGGTGTTTTACCAAAAAGCCTCAGACTTTTGTGTTTCCACCTTCACAGCCCCGATCCTGGGACTCATGGGCCATGGCCTCAGTGAACATGCCCTGACTTGTGGCCAAGGCAAAGCCGCTGGGACTATTCTGGCTGGATTTACACATCAGTGGCTAACTGTGAACATGGGTTAACGGTAATTGCCATAATCTTGTTTGGACCCCAGAAGGAGTAGCTGAAGCTAATGGGGATAAATAAATAGAAATACACAAACACCTTCTCACAAAGCAACTGTTTTGATTATGCAGAGGTTGTTGATTCTGCTCTTTACAAGTCTTCACTATCAGCCCTCGCTATGGAAACACAATTAACCTAGTATAACACAAGAGTGTAGCCTATACACTAGAGTAACACTTTTGGTTCAGTCTCTTAGCAACGCTCAGCATCAATAAAGTCAGTCAGGAAGCAGTGTAGCTCATATCCACAGGCTCAGCTCGCCTCCACGCTCTTGTCCTCTTCTTCAGTCGTAGCAGGTTAACAAATATTGTTTAGCAGAAGATGCAGATGATGGAACCTAAAAAGCCTTTCTCTTCTTTCGTCCATCTTCTGTCCATCAGCTTTTGCACCAACATGGTCAGAAGGGGCAGCTCCCGTTTTTGAGCAGCAGGTGGCGCTCTCTGATAACCCCTGCAAATCATCCTGCAGATTTAAACATTTTGTGTAGTTTGTCGACAGATTCAGACATTTTAAAAGACTACAGTGTCTAAAATATACACTGGAAAAAAACATGTCTTGTGATTTATACATTTTACCTTTAATTCACCAGGTGAGGTTGATTGGCTAGGCTCACAACCTAGGCTACTGTTGAGAAAGATACTGTTACTCCCCTTCAATATTCCCCATTAAGGGTTTCCCAAACTCGGTCCTGGGACTTCCCCTGGGTGCACGTTTTGGTTTTTGCCCTAGTACTACACAGCTGATTCAAATAAACAACTCATCATCAAGCTTTGATTATTTGAATTAGCTGTGTAGTGCTAGGGCAAAAACCAAAACGTGCACCCCTGGGAGGCCCCAGGACCAAGTTTGGGAAACAATGATGGGGAATATTGTAGGCCTAGTACCTTTTGATTACTGCAGACTGCAGACTGCAGCCTGATCTGAGATTAAAATCTACTATAAGTATCAATAAATTATTTAAATAAAATAGTAAATTATTAAAATAATAACATGACACTTACTAATCATGTTACTTCTCAAGATTGAAATAATGTGATTTGAATGTTTGTATAGACTAGACATGAATGTTCAAGAAAGGAAAAGGTTCTTTGCGCGATGGTGCTGTGCCTGCTATCACATAATGATAATATGTTAGTATGTATTTGCAAACAGCCAACAAAATAGGCCTACCTTTAATTAAATCCATCATTATAAGCCTTACTCTGTTCTTGCTCACCAGATGTTGCTCTTTCTATATGCAGCAGCCTGAAGCTTGTTACTGGATATGAATGAGGATCAGCTTGCCTGCCACTATCTCCTTCTAGGTCACAGTAACAACAAAAATTATGCTAATCTAAGGGCTCTATTCAATCTGTATCACTGAAGCGTTACAGATTGCATGATAGAAATCTAAAGATCATTTTCGATTGGGCTGACATATGCAGTGTTTACCATTAATGCTAACGTGGGAACATTGCCTTTAAATTTCAATCACGCTGTAACCATGAACTTCCGTGATACGGATTGAATAGATCCCTAAATGGCCATCCATTCAATATCTAATAAACCCACTGCTCGTTGAGGTAATGAGTTTTTAAACAATCTTTAGGGATCTAGTGTTTGAATGATAAAGGGGACGCCAAGTGTCTTCAACAATGACCCTCGAGGCCTCTAAAATCATCCAGCCCATTCTGTGCTGCTGGGATGCTTCAGGCCAAGGCTAGTCATTCAGTACGGGTTGCTGTGGCAGTATCCATGGAAACATCCTACACTTCACTGAGAGTTGAAGGTAACACCCACTCTCATTGTCCAATCTCTGTAATGCATATTTATACCCACCGACAAGCTATTATGAAATGTTTGTATTAGTATACCAATCTATATATTAATTCCTCCATCTACCCTTTTACTACATGGAGCAATTACTATGGCAACAGTTCACAAATGCACTCTCCATCCTTTCATCAATTGTTAATAAATTCATAAATAAACTTTGGTTGATTGAATTGATTACCACAGTTAAAGCAGAATGAGATGTACAATATTGTGGAATTAATTTATATTATCAGAATCTGTGTGTGGCATATCAACGGTGCTTTATTTCAGCATACATTATTTACAGATTGCAAGAGAATAGTGTTGAGGTCTTAATAGTGATGTTGATTTATATTGTGCTGAAATCTAGGTCAAATCAATAAAAGTAAAAGCATACAAAGCATACAATAAAAGTAAAAGCATACAAATCATATTGTATTGAGAAATACTTTAATTGCAAACATGCACATGGAAGAAAGTATAACTATGTACTGTACACTTGTATACCTCATATGTCTTTCCAGAGTAGTTTGTGCTCAGTTAATTAGGAAATGTGTTACTATAGTTTTATGTACACTTTTATGAGTGATAGAGATGAGTGTAGACTTTTTCACAATGGCTGGACTTGATAGGATCTCACTGACTGGATTGGAAAATGCAGTGACATCTTCAGAGTTAGATGAACATATTATGACATGAAACACAATAGTTCTTGCTAGCATTTATTGTTGATATGTTGTTCACATTTTGTTTTGCTGCAACACAAACAAAACTGATTGAAATTACAGACAATAAAGAATGATTCAAAGGTTTGTTGCTGCCTGCAAACAACAAACTATGAGTACACTCTATAATCTGAACTGAAGGTTCGTAGGACTGCTTTCTGATGAATAGGAAACTAGAAATGTTGTGGGTGGACTAAAATGCCACCTTGTGGAGTGACTAAACTAAAAGCTGTTGAAATAATGGTGTGAGGGACCTGGTCACTGAGGTAGACTGTGACTTGTTGTCAGTGAGCTAAATTTACAACAACAAAATCACTAGTCTTCCACAGCATCCAGGACCAAAGTGCACATTCTCCTGCAAGCATAGAAAAGGATAATGACAAGTTATACATGTATCATTACTCACCTGAACATAAAGCCAGGCTACTCAACTACATATTTCTCATCAATATTCCATTTATATTTTACAAACAATTGAGATCCCATGTATGACCATATGCATGCTAAAGCTAACCAGAAATATTGGATTTTATATATTGATGTTATAAAGATATGTATTTGTACATAAACATGTTGACAAATGTATAAAACAAATAAACAAAGAAAAACAGCAAATGCAAATAGCTGTTGTGTACATACGAATCCCCCCTCTGAAGCCGTTAATAATGTGGTAATACATGAAGCCTACCTGCCCTTTCCACAGAGATCACATATCACACACAAATCCACCCCCCCTTTCCTTTCTAAAGGCTATCACCTGTCCCCATATCGTCAGCCATATCCCCAGCCTCTCTGAGTTCACTAAAATGAAAGACAAAGTTGAGTTAAGGGACAAGCTCTCAGTTTTAATAAAAGTAGAACATTTATAAAAGTAACATTGTATCTATTGGTTTCCTAAAGCTCAGTCACTAAAGGGAGGTATATTTAGACTCAGATGAGAGGTAGAAAAGAGAACGTAATTGTGAATAAAGCACAACATTAGAGAGGTCTGTATTTATGAGGCATTTGTCATTCAAGCCAAAGATGAATATTATACATTCTGGGCGGTGATATGTTATGAATCACAAATCTCCTGTTAAAATGTAAGGAAATAGCAGCTTATGTCTTACCATTCACACTCTTGAATCATTTTTATATTAGTGTGTTCTGCGTTAGCATAATCTCATGAATGTGTTAATTTATTTTGGTGGTGTGTGTGTACCCACAGCACAAGGCGTTCAGACAATGTCTCACTTCTCCTTGTGGCTGATGGAAAAGAAAAAGGAAACAAATGCATCATTTCCCACAATTGTCCTTGTAAAATACTTAACACTGTTGATTCTAGCATTCTTGTATTAAAGCCAGTTATTCAGTCACATCTAAGTGGTGTAATGTCTAACAATGTGACAGAAGGTGTCATAAAAGAGGAGCACAGGCCTGGCCTTCCATCAGGCAGCTAATGAATTGATGAGTACATGGAAATGAGTGATTATGGAGATAGCAGAACAGAGACCTCAGCAAGCTGTTGATCACTGTCTGTCCCTGTCTGTCTGTCTGTCCCTGGCTGGCTCCTCTACTCATCCTCATATGTACATGGTGGACTAGACTGGAATAGCAGCAACACAGGTTCTGATTATGATTCATTACGAGCACAGAATGAGAGTGGTACTGTGTCCTGGGTACGGGTAGGTACGTACCCACAGGGCAGGTACAATTACGTATAATGGATGAAGACCGTCATGAAAATAAAATAACTGTCATAACCATGCCTGTCTGTGTGTGTGGAACAAACAGCTGACTGAAGACGGAACATCCGGGGATTCACACGGTTGAGTCCGTTTCCGCGGTGACATGGACTCTTTACAACCTGATGAGACTTTATTGCTCCTTGCTAAAACAAGCAAGGGGTGCGTTCAGTTCGATTAAACGTTTGCTGCACTGCGTAACTGCTTGTACTGAACTACACGTTCGTCAACGTTCTTGAACAGACTTTGACGTTTGCTCCGTTTGGTGGGTGTACCGGGTTGTGGCTTGAACCAATGAGTGACGTATTTAAAGGGCAGTGGTGCATTTTGAACCCACAATCCACCCCCTCCCTGTGTTTCAACTGGTCGTTAAGAAAAGCACTGTTTCCATTTAATTGAACGTTGCGTTATGTTTCTCCGTACTGAACGCAGGCAGTGTTGTAGAAAATGAGTCTTTGGTTGCCTAGGCAACACCCCCTCCCCACAACAGTAGCAGCACATGCAGTCAGGGGCGAAGGAGTGGAGAAAAGGTGCGTCTTTTATTTATATATTTATTTTTGCTATTCAAACGATTATAACGGTCATTTGACCAATAACTGTAGTCCAAAATTCCATGACCGCCACAGTCCTTTGCACGCACACACACACATGCACGCACACACTAACACAACCCCCCCACACACACAATCACACATGGACACATGGACACACACACTCCGAGACCAGTTAGTGAGCTCAACGAAGGCTGTTGGAATTTTAAGACGATGAAATAACCCAGTGGATCTCCGAGTGCTTTGCTTTTCTTACTGGAGAGGCGTCATTCATCTCAATGCATCTCATTCACCTCAATGCATCTCATTCACACTGGAAGGCTTTGGGACTTTCAGTTCTGTCCTAGGTGCATGGGGTCCAGAACCCTATCAAATCTTACAAAAACCAAACCAGTTCAATCTCATGCTAGTTTTTTATGGAGAATCTCTCTGTCCATATTCATTCTGCACTTGCCTACAACTTCTCACTACTTACCACTCCGTTCTCAGTCTCCAATAGCTTTTATGGGCACCACTGAGTCTTTAAAACTGAAGATGGTAAAGCCAATGCCTTGTTTCCTTCTTAAAACTAAAAAAACATTTCAATGTTTTTGAAATTGGTAAAGACTCTTTTTAAGAACAATATAGACGACTTTTATAACAAACTATTTTTTATTTCTCACTTACAATAACCCTATAAAAACTACCTGCCCGCTGTAGCAATGACAAGACTGACAGGCTCTTTGAGGCGGTGGAACCGTCACAGTTAAAGTTACATTGCCCATAAATTTTATATAAGGCACTGCTTGGCTTAACACGCACAAAAAGAAGGCAACAATTGGGCAGCATTGAACTGGGTATGGCATTGAAGAGAGAGTGACAGGCCAATGCCAGGCTCAGAAGGAGAGCTTTACTAGAGGCTTTAGCTGCTCACAGCTACTGAGTTACAGAACAGAATAGAGAGGTTATGCATTACTTTAAGACACTGAACGAGGGAAATTAGCTCGCATTAACTATGGTTTTCCCCATTAAAAACTATCTTGGATATAATGGGCATCGCTGTTTCGCATGAATAACGTTACTACCGACTCTTCTCTAAGTGGCAGAACCTGTCTCTGCATGCACTTATACATTTACTCAAGGTTCCCGGGAAAAAGGGGAGGTGAAAATGCAGTTCTTTTATATCTCCACTCAGGAGTCCTGGCTGAGAATAATAGGCTCTGTATTGAATAGTAATGTATTATTAAAGCAAGTTAAATTATGCTCTCCAGTTGAGGATGGACGCCTTTCATTCTTTACAATTAGAATGATGAGACACAGCGTGCAGAAAGGAGCTCTATAGCCAGCCAACGAGTGGAGCAGCATTACATTCTGCTCCTGTGCCTGTTGAATTAGGACTAACATTCAATTATGGTGTCCCTGCCAGTCTGCTAAATATGATTCAGTGATTTTTTTTTTACAGACTATACATCCCAATATAGGACTAATGCCAAAATGTATAAGATATTATAATACCGTACATGTATTATCGAATAATTCAATCATTGGCTTGACATAATTTTTCATTTGATAAAGATCTGATTGGGATTCTACAGCTACAGTTAAATCTAGATTTTGCTTCCTACGTTGAGCAAATAAATCTTTCAGTCTCTATAACTGTGAGCACAGACATGTAGTAGCAGACCATGCTGGGCAGCAGTACAGATAATTTGTTTAACTGGCTTCTCAATCGGCTAATCTGATAACATGTTCATCTGTCTGAGCAGAGGGAAAAGCAATGGATGTAAAGGGCTTTTCTCTGGAGGCCAAGTGGCAAACAAATAGATAGAGCCTGAGGACAAGACTCAAAACCAAACAAAGATGTGCCTTTGGCCTTAAAACCCCTACTGGTTTGATAAGCCTGCTACAGTTGTAATACAACTGAGGATAAACATGTAAACATTTGGTGCAAATCCTGAGTCAAGAAAAAAAAATAAGGGGAAAAAAATGAATACAATAACCACATTTCCATCCACAGTTTTCATGCGAGTAAAGTCATACCATATATAACAAAAATCACTACAGCTGTGATGGAAACAGGACGTTTCAGTACAATTGCATTGATAATCGATAATTAACCATCATGACGTAGTAAACTTGGAGTCACGCGATGACATGGTGTGTGGTCCTCCCACTACGACTTGGGAAACCATGCAGTTTATTAGGCTACAGATGAAATAAGTTATGATGAACTTAATATGGTAGTGAAAGTATGAATATCATCATGTATTGTAGACTAATTTACCCGCAGAGCCTAACCGCACTGTATCTGCAAGCTTTTGGCTAGAGCGCACATACCCAGACAGAGACTAGTCACATTTGCTATTTAACGCAACAGTTTTTGTGACAAAACTATCCGTAGAGTTGAAAACACATTGGACATAAGATTTTTATTCGGTACAAGAAAACCTAAGAGAAAAATAAATGTTGTGTGCACTATGTCCTCACACACTGATTTTATCCGCAACAATTCAGTTTGGTGGAAACATGCGGATTTTAGGATATTCTAATGAAAATCTGTCGCCAAATGGATGTAAACCTTGCTAGTGTTATGGTAATAGAGATTGTAAGACTAACAAGAAGGTTGAATGTTATACACTAATCCTTACAGTACATTTCAGTAAGCACCATGGTTGAAAAAGGGTTAGGGGTACTGTAAAAAAAACTTTAAAAAACAAATATTCCTGTTCTACACCGTGTGAACAAATGATGATCCATGTAACTCAATAAATCCCTTGAGAGCCCATCCATAAACCTTAAGGTGGCTCACACGTCCATGTCCTCAATGTCTAATTCAATTATTTTCTCATCAAATGACCCTGTCCTTTCAGAGAGGATGGCCCTTGCACCTTAAATGGCTGTTTATTCACCCCTTAAATGTATTAGTTGAGTCGAACATCTCTCCCAAGGCACTGACTGAACAGAGTTAAGTGTGCTACTTAGAGGCACAGGGGTGACTTCCTCCTATTCTTTCCAGCCCTGCCTTATTGATTCTGTGTTAGCAGGGCTAACTAGGATGGTCACTGGGGGATGTAAGCAGGGCCGGATGGGGTTACTGCACAGCATGGACATCTGGGCCATTCGTCATGGGTTAAGACTATCATATCAACTGCCATGCACTGCACTGCAGACAGAGGCTTACGATGGACATTGTCCATGGCCTGCAATTTACATTAATTAGCTCCAGTGAAACACTTGAATTGTGTGCATCATCATACAAATGGAATCAACCAGGGCAAAATGTAGTTTTAAAGAAAGAAATACTGTCACAGTGCAACAGATTTTGACACAGCTAATTCCAAATCATTTTGGTTACATCTTGATTTTAAATAAATAATTCTTGATTTTAAATGAAACAATTAATTTCCCCCTTCTCTTCTAAGACAAATTTGCAGTAAGCCCCAACATTAAGCTACATCTATTTTGACGACAGAAGTTACATGTAATGGTACATGGCATAATTGCTATTGTTGTCAACATGCTATGGGGAGAGTGAGGCGGCCAGGAGAGGCGGACAGACATCTACTGTAATTAGAGCCAGTAAGAGTATATGATTTGTTCTAATTGCCTTGACAAGGGACTGAGCGTACTCCACTTAATTACCTGAGCATGCTCTTTCCTAGGAGCCCTGTGGGAAATGGGCTTTCATTTTTTCATTGCTGAAATTGGAAGGATGTGGGGGTGGGAAATGTGTTCTGCTCTCCTCTGCGTCTGTCAAAGTGACAAAAAAATCTCTCAAATACAGTAAGCATGTGTCTTTATTGAAGCCTAGTGCACCATATTTCATATTCTGACAGGCCATTTGCGTTTTAGATGCTGTACAGGTAGATGCACTCTACCTGCTTTCAGCATAAGAAATGTAAAAAGCTATGATCTCAATTCAATCAATCACAGATAAAGGAAAACTGCACTGTGTGTTTACTCCAAATATTTACTCTGTCTTTTAAGGTCAGAGGTGGTTTCAAGTCAATATCCATTGACAATATGGGTGGCGGGGTAGCCTAGTGGTTAGAGTGTCGGACTAGTAATTGAAAGGTTGCAAGATCAAATCCCCAAGCTGACAAGGTACATATCTGTCATTCTGCCCCTGAAAAGGCAATTAACCCACTGTTCCTATGCTGTCATTGAAAATAAGAATTTGTTCTTAACTGACTTGCCTAGTAAAATAAAGGTAAAAAAATATTGTTTTTTGAACCAAGGCAGCAACAAAGTGGCTAAAGTAGAAAAATACAGGCACCCATGCAAAACCTGAGAAGCATCCCACTGGGCAAAAACTGCATGAATCAATGTTGTTTCCATGTAATTTCAATTTCCTTTATGTTATGACTTTGAATCAACATGAAAAACTGATTGGAGTCATCAATGTAAATCCAATGACATGGTGAATGTTTTCATGATTTCACATTAAATTCACGATAGTTGACAACTCAACCAAATTGTAATCATCAAAACTAAACTTTGAACTAATGTCTGTCCACAGTGGTATAGTACTCTTGCTGGTGCCAAATCAATTCATCCAATGTTCTATGCACTGTAAAATGCCCCATATAGATCACAAGTCCTCCTGGCCACTACTCTGAAATCTAATCAATGTTCCCACAATGGGTACAACTGAATACAATATAAAAGCAGTATGTTCAAATGTCAACTGGACATGTTTAATGTCAATCATGGTTTTACAATTACATCAAGCTCATTGGGCAAACCGGGAATAGCAGGTTACAACAGCTGTGTGTTTATCCCTTCTAGACTTACTGATATCATCAACACAATTGTAGCCTATTTCTGTTGAAGTTTCACCAAATGATTGCTACTAAAAATGACAAAAGAAGCGGTGGGCTAGAATAGATAGAGTGACAGAACACTGAACACTATTGTGTTCTGTCAGAACCAATGGGTCAGCAGCATGTGATCATGGCTGTGATCACCACTCATGGGTAAAAGGATTGCATTGGGAGAGTTCAGTGACCCTATGCTATGGGGCTTTCCTGTATGCTGGAGACGCGGCTAGCTGTGGGAGAGCTCTGTTCGGGAGGAGAGGTGTGTGCCTGGCAGGCTTTGTGACTTAAGGCCCCTCGCTGGGCCCACCTCTGATGTTGAGTCCCTGCCTACGTTCTGAGATTGCACATCCTCCATCATGCCCTATCTCGGGCCCCCATCCCCCAATCTCCCCAATCTCCCCAACCTCCCTCTGACTGCACTACGGATGCCTTTTGGTTTGATGTGCAGTTCAAGTCAATACACCAAGACACTGTAAGGCTTTTTGTATTCCAGCCAGCTTCTCCAACCGGGTTGTGCACCTGTGTACAACTCTGAACAAATGTTCATGGCAACCAGAGAGAGGAAGCATGTGTATGATAACACCTGTTAGATCTTTAGGAACACTCCTGGAAGGTGGGGTAACCAAAGCAACCAAAGCAAAATGGAGGTTGAATACAGTTCCAGTGGATGGGCTCGGTTTAAACGCCTCATGCAGATGCACGGTAATCATCCACAGAAACTCTCTGACAAATAGAGGTGTCAGAAAAACTACATTGCCACATACAGATATTTTGATGAATTTCCTTACAATGCACCACTGGCAGAAAATGCTATGCTTGGCATGTAACTTCACACACACAACCGAGACCTTGAAAGATAAGCGAGAATTTAATTGTTCAATCGATTCACATTTAGAAAATATTATAAATGTTTTGACATGTAGACATGTAATGCAATTTAGTGATAGTCCCAGAACTGAAATTGTTGTTTGTAATTATATTGTTTAATTCTAACAATATATCACATGAACATTTTGGAGCCTCAAGGGTATAACTTATTTCTGGTTTCAAAGCTACCTATAATTTACCAAAGTTACCAGAATCTTCAGTAATTTTGGTAACTAACAGAAAATATATGGCAATCTATCGTAACTTTGGTTATTTACACTTGAATAACTTAAAAATATATAATTTATATAAAGTTTTTTTTATTTTTTATATATATATCTGTGTCCATATTGTCCATGAGTTTCTAGTAGATTTACCATATTGTTCAAGAGAAAATAGCCTAACTAATGAAAAAGCATCTATTTAACAATTACATTATTTTCCATTAACTCTGCAACTCTTCCAACTATTAACTTTTCTTCACAACTGCCACCAGTTTGGCACGAAAACATTGACAACAAATACATATTGACATAGTAAAATAAATAAAAGTGTTAAAAATATATATATTTAATGCTGAAACACCAATGGTATTCACTAAGTTGATGGTTTATATTTAGGATAACCTTTTACAGCTTTGTCATTCTATTTTTAAATAATATTATTTAATTATTTCAGATATTTTACATGAGATAAAGCCACACAGAGGACCAGAGATAATTACAGACACCTGTGATAATCTGAAGTACCCAAAAGGGCCACTAGATGTCTTGTGATAAACTACATAAAATCCTTGAAAGATACCAAAATTCTGGTAGTTTACTAGTAAACTTAAAAAGTTTCCAGTAATATACTGTCCCTTTGCAACCCTATTTCTGAGACAAAGCTGTATCCACTCACTTCCAGGCTCATTTACATTTGAGTAATTATAGTAGTCTTATGCAGAGTGACATACAGGAGCAATTAATTTCACATTTTAATTTCAATTTGACAATTTCATAAACAATCACTCTGTTGGAGAAAAACAGGCCATGTCAGCCAGCACCCTTAAGATCTGTCTCTGAGAATTGGCTTCAGAAAGAAACAAAAGCAATGTCAACCCATGACACACATTTACCGGCATATGCATGGCACTTTAAATGTCACTTTGTGTTAGGTTAAATAATTTACATGTAAAACACCTTAGTCAAACATGTTTACAGAGCCAGCCCTAGCCTTTTGGGGCCCTAAGCAAAATTTGGACAGAGGAGAGAAAACATAAACGTTTTTGAGTTAATTTCCTGTAATTGTACAAATTTTGCCATGGGGTGTATAGAAAATGTTGCAGTTTTAAAGCAAGTTTGCTGCAATTATACACATTTTGCCACTGGGCCAAGAGAAGATTTTGCAAGCTCTCTCTCTCTCGCCCTGGATCATTTTGTGTTGTGTGGAGCAGAGCGTTCATCCTTCAGACGCCAGTAAAAAGGCCAGATCAAACAGTGGTCTCAGTCTCCCTGCTGCTCCATGGGGAATCGCTGGTGGGGGCAGGGAGGAACAGCATTGTCACTGCCAATGCGTGCTGATTGTGATTGCACTTCAAATACAGCGACAAATGGCTCCCGCTTTACACAGATTCTGCCATGTTTTGATGTCAATAAGATGTCCCTATGGTGCTATTCATTCTGTCTTTTTCTTCAAAAGCCTCAAAAAGGGGAGGTGGAGGGGAGGTTTCGTGTGGAAAAAACAGCAGATTGCCCTCTTTCTAAGGTTAGCTGCCAAGAGGGATAAAACACCACTGCATGGTGCGATCCTGTCTGAAGATGTCAATATTACTGGATACACAAAGATTTTTTAAGAATATTATTTCTTATTCCTTAAAGTACAATGGACATGATGGCCAATCATTCCACAAAGGGAAGCCAACAATGGTCCCACTTTATAAACATTATAAATCCAAATTAGAGGTAAAATGTGTTACACAGAAAGCAGCTAGCTATTTGAGGGTGCCAACAGAAGGGGATTTGGTAAATACGCACTTACCCCGCTGGGTATCTTTATCAAACAGAAGATGGTTGCTATTGTACAATCCAACTGGCTTAATTTGATATGAAATACATTTGTTTGCTTTAAAGGCAAAAGCCTACAGTCTCAAACAATCTGTTGAAACAGATAATGATAATGCCTGGATGTGTTTATAGGTGAGGAGATTTTATTTAATTTAAGGCATGTGTTGGGTTCACACATCAGTGAATTCAGACAGGTGTTTTCCCCTAGAGATAGCTACTGCTAATGAGTCAACACTCTTCTCAGGGCATACTACTCCTTTATCCCTGCATGCACTAGTTTATCCCTGCATGCACACATTATTATGTCATAACCAAGCTGCATCTAATTGCATTAATTGGATCAATGCACAAACGGTCTTGTTTGAACACCTGCTGTAAATCATTTTCTTGCCTGGGTACAGACTGCATGTGTAGCACACCATTTGTGGCAGCATAATGGGGAGAGTTTCTCTATGTAAATGTGTAATCATGATGTTTCACAGACAACCTGCCAGCCAGCCTGTTCAGCATAGACACCGCGCGGAAGTGTGTGACAGTTGTAATAAGGCTACATTGCACAAATCGTGGAGAGCAGTAAGATATAAGGACCATCTCTAAATATGAAGTATTTTTTATGAAACATTCTCAGACTATTAGTTACAATTAGGACGTACACTGTAGCCTAGTTAGTATCATAAAACATGTAGGCCTAACAGGTGAATGGTAACATTTGATTATGCTTAGGTAACATTTGTTGTTGTTCAAAATTAATCTTCCATTCGACTAAAATGTCCCTGATTATTTGGACTAAACCGCGGTGCTGAAAATGATTAGACTTGAGCGGGAACGTGTCCTGCACAGCCTATTACACGACATTGGAGCTGGTCACTCCGGTGGTGCTGAAATGGTTAGCGAACAGGTTTTTAACAAGTCACCTCACGCTGAATAGTAAAGCACGTGATTTTTTGTGCTATTTTTTCTAGAAATGTGAGTACGCTTTTATATTTGCTTGATTTCCAAGGTTGACCAGTATTAAGTAATTGACTTCTTATGGTCTTTTAAAAATATCGTATTTCTATATGCTTCCAGAGGTCATCACCAGCATAGCTTACTACTTCGCTATGGTCATTGCTATTACAAGGCTGCAAAACGAGTTCACAACTACCTGTTGCATGACATTATAGTCAAATAATTATTCAAATAATTATTTACAAATTTTGAATTAGTCATTATTTAAACCATCAAACTGAAGTGACTATTGCTTATGGTCGACCTGCACGGGAGCATGTGTTCTCATATTAGTCTAAAGTAGGCCTAAAAATAGAAAGATAAACGTTGTCTTATTTCACCCATCCAATTCGCCAGTCACTCTAAAATAAAAGTAGTGTAGGCTACCATATCAGTAAATATGAGGACATAGCCAACTGGGCGATATGGATTTGCCAGGGATAACTGTAATAAAGAGCTCTTCAAACCTAATTATAGCCATTATGTAAACACAACGACAGGGGCATTGTCTTTCTTTGCGGGGGTCTTTCCTATAATCAATAGAACCTTTTCGCAAGCCTTCGGTCTTCTCCTTCTAACTGCCGGAGAGAAACCAGAAAAATGTCACATTGAACTTTGCATAGGGGCTATTACACAGCAACAAACTGCAGATTTGATCTGTTCTTCTTCTGTTTTTATAGACGAATAAATCATAATATTTGTAGTGGGGAGGTTAACGGACATATGTAGGCTATCATAGCCTACTACAAATCTTACAAGAGGTTATTGTTCACATTACTCACTGATCATGCGAAAATATAAAGCTTAGGATATGGGCTATTACAGGAACATTACGAATATACAGGAACAGTTTATGTTATAGACACCGTCAGAAATAAGTCCAACAAGTTGTGCTCGCTGCGTTCTACCTGTTGATATGATCAGCATCCCATCCGACATGAACTATTGCGGTCTGACCCACTCGTCCCACGTATATGTCTGAAAGTGTGGTACAAGAGTATGAAACAATGAATTAAAATGAAAAGTCAAATTTCTGAAATAATCAAATGTTCAACTCAACAGTCACATACAAACGCCCACGATGTGACCCACATATTGGCATGCATTTATTCTCCTTTCTTAGCATTTCAGCTCCACCTCTCAAGTCTCAACTTGTCAACTTGCCTTCTCGAGAATCAAGCTTATATTGTAGCAATGCTTAGTTCTTTGTCAATCAAATGTGACTTGTTTCAGACGGTTTTGCAAAACACGATTTATATTCAAGAGAAAACACACTACCCTCCTTATATACTTGTGTTTTTTTACATCCATACCTCATTCATTATTCTATCATTCTATCATTCAGCAAACATAAAACAACAAGAGTCGATCAGAAATCAGAGATAGCCTACCTTGCAGATGCTGTCTGCTTCGCCTCTGGAACTGGAATCGAAAGTATCTACAGTGCATCTTTCTGCCATGTGCCGTAACACAACCTCCAGTTTTTATGATGGGCATATCCATTTAAATCCCGATACGTCCCCACAGGTGGCCTGTCAATTTCATGAGCGTGACGTCACCTTACGAAAGAGAGACATAAAAACCCATCTTTCACAACAAAAGTCCTATAGAGGATGTTTTTTAGAATGAGATAATAAATGGTAGCCAGTAGCTTTAGTTGTAAAAAGTCTGACCTTATCAGCAGGTTAGACCTACACAAGGCTATACATGTCTCTTAGAATAGTTTTTTCTATAACATTGTTCTGTTCATTTGTATGAGATTCTTATAGGAGAGAATGGTCAAATTGTAATGACACCATGATCCCAATGACCTATAGACCTAACGTTTACAACCTCAGTGGTGTGAATACATGTCAACTCTAGCCCATATTATAGCAACAGAGGGAAATAGGATACACCGAAAGTTTGAATGCATTATCTATTGCATTTGAGGTTTATTCCATGCATCTCAATACTCGTGACTATTCAAATTTTCATGTCACCAGTGACAGTGATTAAATTACCAGAAAATACAACAATGATACTGTCTGTACTTTCAATACAAAATCTGCAAGAGAAAAAATAAACAACACATATTTTTTAAACAATGCTCATCTAGTTGTTTAGCATGGAATTTACTTATTTGAATGCATTTTGTTTAGACCACCAACCATACTTCCCCATTCCCACAATCAATGTCTCTTTTTGAGTCCGAATCCTTCATAAAAAGAGCCTCTCCCAGTCTCTCTCCCAGCACCACTTCCTTCACTGCAATAATAAGAGGGACTACATTTCTGTCAATGCTCAACAAATAAATTGGAAAATTACGTTAGATTTTACTTTAAAATGGATTTACGCACTTAGCAGATGACAGCTGCAAAAAGCACAGTCTGCAATTGGACATTTCCATGATTTTGAAGAAAAAGCTGCACAAGAGTGTATTTTCAGACACAAATGTGCTACCCTATTGTGCTGAGAACTTTAGTGCTCTCCTCCCAGACTAAAACATGATTATTTAAAATTCTTGATTCATTATATTTGTGTGTCTGTGTGTGCAAGTGTGTCTGTGTGTGGTGTGGTGTATTTATCCATGGGGGGGGTGTTTTGCCTATATGTGTGTTCTTCTGCATCTTGACAAATGTTTCTTTAGAGATGCAAGTAAAGATAGTTTTTTACTCTGATGTGTGTTTGAGGCACCACTGAAAGCTCACAATGGCTCTATACTGTCTGATTCAGAAGCCTGGGTCATTTTACAGGGTTACCGAACAATGACATCTTCAAGTCTCTGAGCAGTTATATAGGGATAGTGGAGAAATACCTCTTCGTCTGTGACTATCTGTAGTGTTTTCCCTTTATTCAATAGACCATTAGACACTAGTGTTTGTGGTTTTCGCTTATACTGTAGCTACAAGGTCATATCATTCTGAGTGGAATGTGTATGCCTCTTACATAATGTAATATAACAACCAATATTCTAGATATACAGTGAGTATACAAAACATTAAGAACACTTTCCATGACATAGATAGACCATGTGAATCCAGGTGAAAGCTATGATCCCTTATTGATGTTGCTTGTTAAATCCACTTCAATCAGTGTAGATGAAGGGGAGGAGACAGGTTTAAGAAGGATTTCTAAGCCTTGAGACAATTGAGACATGAATATGTGTGCCATTTAGAGGATGAACGGGCAAGACAAAAGATTTAAGTGCCTTTGAACAGGGTATGGTAGTAGGTGCCAGGCGCACCGGTTTGTCTCAAGAACTGATGCAACTCAATATTAGGAAGGTGTTCTGAATGTTTGGTATACACAGTGTATATCACTGTGTAGTTGCAGGATGACTGGTATGAGCACAATTAAATGATGATACAACACAATTTAACAACAACAGTATGGTTTTAATATACATTGAAATGTCTTCACACGGCATGGATAACCAGTCTCCCATCACATTTGGAGAATTAAGTGTTGGTGGGGTGTTGTCTTTACTCAGAAAGGGTTAGCCTCAGCTAATGGTTTTTATCAGCTGTACAGGGCTACAGCACAACTGATAAGAGTTTGGTTACATATTGCTAAAGAGCAGCCAAGTTCAAAAGTTGCACTAGCACATGTCCATATCAGTGTTATGCAAACATGCGCAGAACAATTCCTTGTTTGCCTAAGCAGCCTATAAGTAATTAATTGTGTTCATTGAGATGGAGCATCTGTTCATCCATACCCCTGACCCACCAAGAATCCCTGAACACCTGGCATAAGGCGTCTCTTTTCCAGGTAACTGTGCTCATCAGATAATGACCTCTCCCCGGGTTAATACTTACAAACAAGGGATCCTTTTTCTGACAAAGCAGGGTTTCTACCCAGAGCCTACTGCTATACTTTTAGACAGTGGGACTTTTAAACCATGACATAAACATCAGAAAAGGGAAAGAGTGCAAACAAACAGGATAGTCACATCAAACCATTGCTGGGGTCAGAGATAGAGTGTTCTGCAATAGATGGACAAGTTTCTTTTGCACTAATGCCTCTTATACACTCAGCAGAGCAGTAATAATAGAAAAGTGCCCATCACTCTTCTCTCAACCGTATTCAGAATGGCAGAAATTGCCACCCTCTACATCGACAGAGAAGTTGAGGCACAGACATGCGCAACGGTTACGTCCCCCACTGAGGCCCCCTTAGCTTTCTCCTGGAGAGGTAAAAAGGGTAATTCAGCCAGAGCCCAGGCGCTAGTGTTTGACCTCTCACTGCCTCCTTTTAAGGGTTTTTGAAAAATGGCTAATAATTTCTTTCCCCAACTTCTCATCCATCTCCACTGACCCCTAGAAAAGCATTGTCATTGTTCTGTTGTTATCTTCACTGCACAGCCCTTATGTGCTTCGTAAAAGCTTAAAAATAGGAAGAAGTAATCAGTACTATAAGGAAAAACAGGAAAGTCTTCTAACTACATAATAGCACTCTGAAGAGTTTCATGTTTGATATAATAGCATGAATCATACGAGCAAACACATGGCACTACTCATGAACACACATGTAAATGGGCCAACAAGTAAGTGGCATGACTACATCCTTGACTGCTGTATTCCTTCTCACCATCTTTACTTTGTCATTAATTCAGCATTGAGAGATTTCTGTGGTGAACCGCATTTAAAATCATCCCATACTTAAAGAAAATTTCAAATGTGCAATGTTGAGCAGTAAGGTTCCCCATTATACAAGAAAAGGGACAAATCTTGGGGGGCCTAACACTATGTTCAGCCTGGAAATGGAGTTCTGAAAAACATTCAGATATATTAAATCAAATCAAATCAAATTTTATTGGTCACATACACATGGTTAGCAGATGTTAATGCGAGTGTAGCGAAATGCTTGTGTGTCTAGTTCTGACCATGCAGTAATATCTAACAAGTAATCTAACAATTTCACAACAACTACCTTATACACACAAGTGTAAATGAATGAATAAGAATATGTACATATAAATATATGGATGAGCGATGGCCGAATGGCATATTAATATGTCCTGTGATGCAGTTTCATGCAAGAATCAAACACAAAATGTAAAATAGAAGCCACAGGTTCTGAAATTATTTTTGTAAGTAGGTTATTGTAAGAAGGAAATTAAATTCAGGAACATTAAAATGTCATGGAAATGTGATCACATTCAAAATATATTTGTGAGGATGCCGTTACTTCTCAGAAAATCTTACATTTACTTCACTCACAAAGACTTGAAAGGTTCAGGTGGGTAGAGTTAGCCGGAAAGCACTTTCTAAAATGCATGCGTATTTAGTGTGTCTTGGAAAGTTAAAAGCTTTTCCAAAATGTCAAATACAACCCTTCAGTAAAATACACATACAAAAATGGTGAAACAATACATTTCTGCCTGCTCTTTGTACTAAGAGCAACCTTTTCAAACTGCTATTTCAGCATCAAGAAGAAATGTACAAAAATATTATGAGGGAATAATTGACACAATAAATGTATAATTATTAATTATCCATGTAATTTCCCTACTAGCCTACTATGTTTCTACAGGTCTACACTTATTTTAAATGCAGCGCTTTCAGAAAGTTTCACACCCTTGACTTTTTCCACATTTTGTTGTGTTACAGCCTGAATTTAAATTGGATTCAATTGAGATTTGGTGTCACTAGCTTACACAAAAAACAACATCATGTTTTTCAAAATGTTTACAAATTCATAAAAAATGCAAAGCTGAAATGTCTTGAGTCAGTAAGTACTCAATCCCTTTGTTATGGCAAGCAAAAATAAGTCAGGAGTAAAAATGTGCTTATCAAGTCACATAATAAGTTGCATGGACTCATTCTGTGTGCAATAATAGTGTTTAACATGACTTTTGAATGACTACCTCATCTCTGTATCCCACACATACAGATACAGTTGAAGTCAGAAGTTTACATACCCTTAGGTTGGAGTCATTGAAACTTGTTTTTCAACCACTCCACAAATGTCTTGGTCACAAGCTATAGTTTTGGCAAGTCGGTTAGGACATCTACTTTGTGCATAACACAAGTGATTTTTCCAACAATTGTTTACAGACAGATTATTTCACTTATAATTCACTGTATCACAATTCCAGTGGGTCAGAAGTTTACATACACTAAGTTGACTGTGCCTTTAAACAGCTTGGAAAATTTCGAAAACGATGTCATGGCTTTAGAAGCTTCTGACAGGCTAATTGACATCATTTGAGTCAATTGGAGGTGTACCTGTGGATGCATTTCAAGGCCTACCTTCAAACTCAGTGCCTCTTTGCTTGACATTATGGGAAAATGAAAAGAAATCAGCCAAGACCTCAGAAAAAAATGGTAGACCTCCACAAGTCTGGTTCATCCTTGGGAGCAATTTCCAAACGCCTGAAGGTACCATGTTCATCTGTACAAACAATAGTACGCAAGTATAAACACCATGGGACCACGCAGCCGTCTTACCGCTCAGGAAGGAGACGTGTTCTGTCTCTTAGAGATGAATGTACTTTGGTGCGTAAAGTGCAAATCAATCCCAGAACAACAGCAAAGGACCTCGTGAAGATGTTGGAGGAAACAGGTACACAAGTATCTATATCCACAGTAAAACGAGTTCTATATCGACATAACCTGAAAGGCCGCTCAGCAAGGAAGAAGTCACTGCTCCAAAACCGCCATAAAAAAGCCAGACTACGGTTTGAAACTGCACATGGGGACAAAGATCGTACTTTTTGGAGAAATGCCTTCTGGTCTGATGAAATAAAAATAGAACTGTTTGACCATAATGACCATTGTTATGTTTGGAGGAAAAAGGGGGATGCTTGCAAATCGAAGAACACCATCCCATCCGTTAAGCACGGGGTGGCAGCATCATGTTGTGGGGGTGCTTTGCTGCAGGAGGGACTGGTGCACTTCACAAAATAGATGGCATCATGAGGCAGGAAAATTATGTGGATATATTGAAGCAACATCTCAAGTTAGGAAGTTAAAGCCTGTTCGCAAATGGTCTTCCAAATGGACAATGACCCCAAGCATACTTCCAACGTTGTGGCAAAATGGCTTAAGTACAACAAAGTCAAGGTATTGGAGTGGCCATCACAAAGCCCTGACCTCAATCCTATAGAAAATATCTGGGCGGAACTGAAAAAGCGTGTGCGAGCAACGAGGCCTACAAACCTGACTCCATTACATCAGCTCTGTCAGGAGGAATGGGCCAAAATTCACCAAACTTATTGTGGGAAGCTTGTGGTATGCTACCCAAAACGTTTGACCCAAGTTAAACAATTTAAATGCAAAGCTACCAAATACTAATTGAGTGTATGTAAACTTCTGACCCATGAAAGAAATAAAATCTGAAATAAATCATTCTCTCTACTATTATTCTGACATTTCACATTCTTACAATAATGTGGTGATCCTAACTGACCTAAGACAGGGAATTGTTACTAGGATTAAATGTCAGGAATTGTGAAAAACTGAGTTTAAATGTATTTGGCTAAGGTGTATGTAAACTTCCGACTTCATCTGTAATTGTTAGGTCCGTCAGTCGAGCAGTGAATTTCAAACACAGATTCAACCACAAAGAGGGGCACTTGTTGGTAGATGGGTAGTGATTGTATATCCCTTTGAGCATAATGAAGTTAGTAATTACACTTTGGATGGTGTATCAATACACCCAATCACTACAAAGATACTGGTGTCCTTCCTAACTCAGTTGCAGGAGGGGAGGAAACTGCTCAGGGATTTCACCTTGAGGCCAATGGTGACTTTAAAACAGTTACAGAGTTGAATGAGTGTGATAGGAGAAAACTGAGGATGGATCAACAACATTGTAGTTACTCCACAATACTAACCTAAATGTCAGAGTGAAAAGACGGAAGCCTGTAGAGAATTAAAATCGTCCAAAACATCATGTTTGCAATAAGATACTAATGTAAAACTGCAAAACAAATGTGGTAAAGAAATGATCTTTATGTCCTGAATACAAAGTGTTATGTTTAGGGCAAATCCAACACGCATCACTGAGAACCACTATTCATATTTTCAAGCATAGTGGTGGATGCATCATGTTATGGGTATGCTTGTCATCAGCAAAGACTAGGGAGTTTTTTAGGATACAAATAAATAGAATAGAGCTGAGCACAGGCAAAATACTAGAGAAATACCTGGTTCAGTCTGCTTTCCAACAGACACTGGGAGAGAAATTCACATTTCAGCAGGACAATATCCTAAAACACAAGGCCAACTATACACTGGAGTTGCTTACCAAGATGGCATTGAATGTTCCTGAGGGGTCTAGTTACAGTTTTGATTGAAAATCTATGGCAAGACTTCAAAATTGCTTTCTAGCAATGATCAACAACCAACTTGACAGAACTTGAAGATTTGTTTTAAGAATGTGCCAATATTGTACAATCCATGTGCAGTTGTGTTAAGTACTTAATTACAAATACTTTAAAGTACTACTTAAGTTTTTTTGGGGTATCTGTACTTTACTGTACTATTTATATTTTTGACTACTCTTACACTACATTCCTAAAGAAAATAATGTACTTTTTACTCCATACATTTTCCCTGACACTAAGAAGTAGTAGTTACATTTTGAATGCTTAACAGGACAGAAAAATCGTCCAATTCAAGCACTTATCCCTGGTCATCCTGACTGCCTCTGATCTGGCGGACTCACTAAACACACATGTAAATGTT
Organism: Brachymystax lenok tsinlingensis; assembly: GCA_030435695.1. Lineage (NCBI taxonomy): Eukaryota > Metazoa > Chordata > Actinopteri > Salmoniformes > Salmonidae > Brachymystax > Brachymystax lenok. The sequence continues at coordinate 21,411,033 of CM059793.1, read as the reverse complement.
GTCTGATGTGTGAAGTGTGCCCCTGGCTATCCGTAAAAAATAAAAAATAAAAATGGTGCTGTCTGGTTTGCTTAATATAAGGAATTTGAATTATTTATACTCTTTCTTTTGATATTTTAGCAATTACATTTACTTTTGATAATTAGGTATATTTAAAACCAAATACTTTTAGACTTTTACTCAAGTAGTATTTTACTGGGTGACTTTCACTTTTACCTTTACTATAAAGGTTTCTTTACTTTTACTCAAGTATTACAAACGGGTAGTTTTTCCACCACTGTCCAGGTGTGCAAAGCTCTTAGAGACTTACCCAGAAAGACTCACAGATATAATCGCTGCCAAAGATGATTCTAACATGCATTGACGCAGGGGTGTGAATACTTATGTAAATGAGATATGTATTTCAATAAATGTGCAAAATTTCAAAACCTTTTTTTTTACTTTATCATTATGGGGGTATTGTGTGTAGATGGGTGAAACAAAAAATATATTTAATCCATTTTGAATTCAGGCTGTAACACAAAATGTGGAATAAGTCAAGGGGTATGAATACTTTCTGAAGGCACGGTGTGTTTATTTTCCATTAGCTGTTAAACATATGTCTTTGAAATGGTCCCTTGAGGTCTCTCGTCCTTATCCCAGTCCGCTCATAATTACAGCCTCCATGTGTCTGTGGAGCATATGGAGGAAGCCAATTGATCTAGGCTCTATCCCTCTATTCCTCCAGAAAGAATAGCCAAAAAGTGTTTGAATACCCCTTCAGCCATAGCCTTTTCTCAATCCAAATCATACCTTGCAAACAGCTGCTAAAAGCTGAGGTGAAAAGAGTATGAGACATACAGTATTAGAAATTAATGAGCTGATATACAAAAACTCAAAAGAAAAAGTGTGGGAGAGGATACTCTTCCTGAATAAGTTATTTATGTGCTACACACATCCCCTCTGAGTAACAGAGCACCAGCTATTATTATTGACTATTTAAAAAAATACCACAGAAGGCTTACATTGCATTACATGGTCAAATCTACACGACATTGAAAAGTAGACAATTTTATGTTCTTGCCACTGTTTTTAGCACTACCTTTCCGTGTTCACTGCATGATATTACTGGAAATTACGACTTGTTATCTGCGAGACAGGTTCGTCAGGGATAATTGCACATAGAGCCATTATCATGCTCTCAAGGCCAAGCATGAAGGCTTTCTTCTGTTGGTCTTCCTTCTGCTTTTTCTGTGCATTTTTTTTGTCTTAAGAACAAGGTCCATTTTGGGATTGTATAGAACATTTAACCATTAAGACCCATATCTCTCCATACACTACTTTGTGATGGTTTCAATTGATTAGACCTATTAGCAGGGACAGTAGTGTACTATGACCAAGAAAAACTCTGATCAGGTCACACGGCCAAGAAAACTCCTGAACCGAATTTGTCAGCTATATGCGAGTGGAGGTTTTCTCATTGAATCACTTCAAGTTTCTCTCTTAGGGTTTCATCCTGACCACATATTTAAAGTAATTATATTCAAATTAATTTCAAGCAGAAAAAACTATATTAGGGCCCCAATAAATCACAGGGTCTATGCCCCCAGGCAATTGCTATGTCATTGCAGTGTAAGCTTATTACCAGTCTGTCTTTGGTCAAATGTGGTGTCTACGTGATGCGATTCTCTTTTCAACCTGAGTTTACTGTGGCGCTGTGAGGAATGGTTCCACGGAAGAGGATGCGTCTTGCTGACGGCTCTATTAGCTAGCTAACTAATACTAACAACACTGAACAGTGTTGAGAAATCACGACTCACTTATGTCGTATATGCAGAACAAATGTTCCAAGCTTGCCATACATTCGTTTTTTTATTGCCTGCCCTCAAGACGCTAGCCTCAAACCTGTAAGTTAAATTTTATTCCCGCATTTGTTTATTTTTGTGACTGCACAGTCAGTGCAATAGTACCACATATATGTATAACTCAGCCTTCTGTGTCTGCTGTTCAACGTTACTAGGAGCTAGCTAGCTAACGTTAGCATACCGGCTTGACAATTTATTTCTGTTGGTGGTGTATTTTGCGGCATCTGTTACTGTCTGGCCCTAAATGAAATCATCTTCAGCTTCGTTTCGGAAGCTCGTGACTTAAACGATGGAACGCTAGCTAGCTGCAATTTTTCAGGGCTAGCTTGGTAGTTAGCTAGTTAGTATGAATGGAAAATGGGAGCCACACTTTTTTTTTTCCGTGGTTAATCTGTCAAATGAAATAATGACCTACTAACCCGTCGCCAAGTTAATGGTTCTGACTAGGTGGAATACAGCTACGACCGGAAGTGGCTTTTTCGCAACAGGCTAGGATAATTTACTTAGCAGGTTAGGTAAATTAACAGCAGACCGAGGCGAAGAAAACGGTTAGGGTTAGCTAACTTGCTCTCTTAACCTGCTACGAAAAGTGACTTCTGGTCGTAGCTCTACCCCAGCGACTCACTACACAGCTAATTGCTCATAGCCCATAGAGAACAATAGTAATGGCATATTTTTGTAGGCGCTAACTCCGCCATGTTTTTGGGGGATACACGTCGAAAAAAAGGTATGCTGTAAACACAGGTTTGGAGACCTTTTGTTCTTTGAGATAATCTTCAGCTAATGTCACTTTTTTGTGAATGTGAAGAATATATGCATTTTATACCTTTTTATTTAACTAGGCAAGTCAGTTCAGAACAGAATCTTATTTACAATGACGGCCTAACCCGGCCAGACTCTGACGACGCTCAGCCAATCGTACGCCGCTCAGCCAATCGTACGCCGCTCTTTGGGACTCTCAATCACGGCCGGTTGTGATACAGCCTGGAATCGAACCAGGGTCTGTAGTGACGCCTCTAGCATTGCGATGCAGTGCCTTAGACAGCTGCTCCTCTCGGGAGCCCCCGAAATGTAATCAAATACAAGCACAAAGGATTCATAATTCATAAAGGTCATGTTAACTGAATATTATCTCATAGAACAAAACATATAAGATCTCCTAAACCATTATAACCTCAGGCCTTATTTTTAGCGTTTATCCCAAAACTCCATTATTTCCCGATTTTATTTCCAATATAGGAATGGCTGCTGAACCAGATATAATTTATTTTTCCGTTTTTAGGAATACAAGCTGGCGAGTTCTATTGAGCATGTTTTCAAACACTGTGCGGAATTGTCTGTGAACAAGGTGTGCTCTGTACTAAATAAGTGTTCAATGTTTAATTCAACAGAAACGGTACAGTATTGAACAACCAGTTGAAGAACGTGATTATGGTGGCCCAAAGGGAGATTGTGTATAGTGTTTGCTGCACTAGTTTTGCGATTTCAAATTAACACACCCATTTTGATCAGGCTGTTCAGAATTTTGCAGGGAAAGTTTTGATATTTTGGGACAAAAATTCATGATTTTACCTGGGCAATGCTGGCATTTTGCATGGCAATATGCAATGGTTGTCCAATTTGTTGTGAAAATATGCATGTTTGTTGATGTGTGGCTTGATTGAACCATATTATACATTAAATGTGCAGCGATTGTTTGAAATTTCAAGCCCTCTTTTTTCCCCCCTGGATGGACTGGCTATTGAACATTGTGCACTGTTTTTAATGTGTTGTTCAGTACCTACCCCATCATGTAATGTAGCAAATGTTGAAACGAACTGAACACTCCCCTGGAGTGTATTCATTAGTCGGACACTGTTGCAAAACGTTTCACACCATTGCAAAACTTTTTTGCAGAAGAAACGGTTTACTCCACTTAGAGTATTGGACAAATTCATGTAGGTCCCTCCCCATTTTTGTTCCGTTTGCTTCTATTTGTGTCTGTTTCACATCGCTTGGTCTCAGTGAATACACCCCTGATGTAGGCTAAATTAATTTTAGTTATACATTACCTGTATGATCTATGAATCTTCTGATAAGCTTGTTGCATTTTCAAATGAATTGTAAACTGATTTAATCGTTGTTTGTATTACCTCTTTTACCAGTTGCTATACAGAGAGATTTGTGATGTAGCTACCAGTAAGTGGGAGCTGGCAACAATCAAACCATGGAAGATGATTCCCCAACCCTGAAACCCAGGCGCATCCAGAACCAGAATGTGGTCCATCGACTGGAGCGGCGGCGGATCTGCTCTGGGCGGGCTGGAGCCCACTGGTACCGCGTGCGCTGCTTCCACCAGAACCTTTTCCCCAACTTCACTGTGGTCAACGTAGAGAAGCCTCCCTGCTTCCTCCGCAAGTTCTCCCCAGATGGACGCTGCTTCATAGCCTTCTCCTCTGACCAGACCTCCCTGGAGATCTATGAGTACCAGGGCTGCCAGGCGGCTGAGGATCTGCTGCTGGGGCAGGATGGGGAGACCCTGTCCAATGGCAACGACCAACGCTCACTCAACATCCGCGGCCGCCTCTTTGAGCGCTTTTTTTCATTACTGCACGTCACTAATGTGGCCTCCAATGGAGAGCACCTGAACCGAGAGTGCAGCCTGTTCACTGATGACTGTCGCTATGTGATCGTGGGCTCAGCGGTCTATGTGCCAGAGGAGCCATCTCCACACTTCTTTGAGGTGTACCGCAACAACGAGTCTGTGACTCCCAACCCCCGCTCTCCTCTGGAGGACTACTCACTGCACATCATTGACCTGCACACTGGCCGACTTTGTGACACCAGGTCCTTCAAGTGTGACAAGATCATCCTCTCGCACAACCAGGGACTCTACCTCTACCGTAACATACTGGCTGTTCTTTCTGTTCAGCAGCAGACAATCCATGTCTTCCAGGTATATATTTCAGCCTGCATCATCCTCTGAACCCTATGCCTACCTGGAAGTGAGAATATCAAATGTAATTTAACGTTTTTACAAACCTTTTGCTTTCATCCGGTAGGTGACATCAGAGGGGACGTTCCTGGACGTGCGAACCATTGGTCGGTTCTGCTACGAAGACGACCTCCTCACTCTGTCTGCGGTGTACACTGAGGCCCGGGCTGAGGGCCAGCCAGGCTTCTCCCGCCTCTACAAGGAGAAGACCATCAACTCCCTGAAGCACAGACTACTGGTCTACCTGTGGAGACGGGCTGAGCAGGACGGCAGCGCCACAGCCAAGCGACGCTTCTTCCAGTTCTTTGACCAGCTGAGACAGCTGAGGATGTGGAAGATGCAGCTGCTGGATGAGCACCACCTCTTCATCAAATACACCAGTGAGGACGTGGTCACCCTGCGAGTCACTGACCCCTCTCAGGTACACCTACCCCCTCTGCCCTAATTAAGTTTCTGTAATAAGGCCTTGTTGGTGTGCAAATCATACAAGTATGCACATCTGAAAATCCAATCTGCAGTTGATTAGATCCTGTTATTTGATTTTGTTTTTCTGTACTCTTAATAAAGAGACTGGGGAATTAATATTGTAGATTCAGGCTCATTTCAGCTCAGAAAACTTTGAAATATTGATTTTGTCTCAAACATTAACTATAGGCCTATTTCATATGATTGTTTGCTGCTGTTGCATTAGTGCATATCCTCTTTATTTCTAACTTCATACCTGTCTGCTCTTCTCTCAGCCCTCGTTCTTTGTAGTGTACAACATGGTGAGCACAGAGGTGATGGCAGTCTTTGAGAACACCTCTGACAAACTGCTGGAGCTGTTTGAGAACTTCTGTGACCTGTTCCGGAACGCCACACTCCACAGTGAAGCTGTTCAGTTCCCCTGCTCTGCCTCCAGCAACAACTTTGCACGCCAGGTCCAGAGAAGGTATTGGTGGCTGGGGGAGGTTCAACGCAGGGCTAACATGAAAATAAATCCATACAGTGTGGCCCAATCAAAAGGCCAATAAATTGAACCAATTTACAGAAATTAGACTGTTAAAACAGTGTTTAGTAGAGTTCTGAGAATTTCACAATATTCGTTTGAGTTTTTCAGTTAAGTGATTCAGAAATATTTCTGCTTATGCTCCCTCCTGGTCAGGTTCAAAGACACCATAGTGAATGCAAAGTATGGCGGTCACACTGAGGCTGTGAGGAGGCTGCTGGGACAGCTGCCCATTAGTGCTCAGTCCTACAGCAGCAGCCCCTACCTCGATCTTTCTCTCTTCAGCTACGACGACAAGTGGGTGTCAGTGATGGAACGGCCCAAAACATGTGGAGACCACCCCATCAGGTAACATTGGCTAGATAATGCTGATTTCTAACGTTTTTCTGTAAAGCAAAAATGTTTGTTGTGCCCTATGTAAAAAATACATGTAATAAATAATCAATCATTCATGCCATAAAACTTAAATTAATAAAGGGGTGTTTATTTGCTTCAACTGTGGAGCTGCCCCGACGTCTGTTGGAGACTTCAATCATTCAGAGCGAGATAGAGATTCTGTTAGATTTCACTGCAGCATGAATGCATTATTAGACTTTTCTTGACCAGGTGTTTATTAGAGACCGCCATTTATTAGCTAATGTGTAAATGATGCCTGGCCATTATAATAGGCAGGGACTTGTTGGAGACTGTTTAATCAACATTTTATGGTAACTGTAAGCTCTCTTGTTATTGAAAGTATTACATTTATTGTTTGGAAATGACACTACAATAACTAATATAACATAATAGGACAACCATTTGGATGTTACTGTGTGTTCCTAGATACCCTCTTTCATTTCAAACTTGCATTTGAAAAGACTGACTGTTTTTCTTGTTAACTGCAGGTTTTACGCTCGGGACTCTGGGTTGCTGAAGTTCAAGATCCAGGCAGGCCTGCTGGGGCGGCCAATTAACCATGCCGTCCGGCGGCTGGTGGCGTTCACATTCCACCCCTTTGAGCCGTTCGCCATTTCAGTGCAGAGGACCAACGCTGAGTATGTGGTGAATTTCCACATGCGTCATGTCTGTGTATGAGAGGAAAGCAGTGGACTAGACCTGGAGAACTTGGCATTGTACTGTGTAGAGCAAAAAGTGTCCATTCTGCCTTTTTTCTCCCCCTAGTGTGATGAACAAAATAAGACTGGACTGTGGGCGGAACCACTTGAAGTTGAAATGGGGGAGCTTGGGGATGGATTCCTTGCAGGGACCAAAGATGTTTTTGGCTGGCTCTCAAAATGTATTTTTTTGGTCACATTTTATTCTATGTATTTTTATTTAGCCTTTTTACATTTGTTTTATATTTCAATAAAATTATTTAAATATTGATTGTGATTCTTTATTATGAATATTTTACTAGAATAAAGGCTATCTGTAATATGCTTTGCTTAGTGGACTTAGTTATCAAAACCTGATTGTCCCCTTTTTGCTTGTATTAAAGAAGCTTTAGACCAATATCATTTATTTTCCTCTTTTCCCATTTAACAGATAATGGTTGCATTCATACCACTTACACAAATTAGCTACTATATGTTTGCTAACCTAGCTCATACTGTATTAGAAATTAAATGCATTATGTGGGTATATTCTACAAGAAATGCCCTTTAATGTTATTTGAAAATACCAATTCCTTGTTAACCCGATCACCACAGACTAAAGTCAAGTATGAAGACTTTCATGAGGACGGTACTACTGTAATGCACTCATAGCTGTAGCCATATTTTGAAATACATGAGCGTTTAATGTTATTTACAGTTGAGCAGATGTTATTAGCAAGAACAAATTAAATTTGTAGGTACAGCTTTTGTGCTGCTTTATTTCAGGTTGCTGTCAGCACCATTTGGAGTGTACATCATGCTAGTAATTTCCCCAACGTATGAATTTGACCTAAGATATCTTGCTCGCATTACTGAAATAAAAAAAATAAAAAAATCTGAGGTGGATGCATTCTTGGGATTATCCAATGCATGAGCCTCTGCCTGTAGGAAATGTGGAGTGAAACGTCTCAGCTGAGGAGTGGAATGAGAAGTATGATCCAACTGGAGCTTTCTGTGGGAGTGTGAGTGGGAAGATGTCTGTGTACATCACCTTTCTCATTTAACTCAGACATAATGATACTGCAGCAAAACGGAACCAAAAAGACAAAGGAATGAAGAAAAAAATGCTATGGTGATCATGTTTTCACAGTGCAATCAGCTCAGTTTAAAAAAAAGTTAAATTTGCAGGGCATTTCCCTCATTTTATGATCTAGCTCATTTATTAGCACCCTTGATAAATATGAGCAAAAAATGCTATAAAATAATTACAAATACTGAGCTATATTGTATGCTCTAAACAATTGGGAAGTTATATGTTATACTATTACAATTGCTCAGAGAAAGATATGTTTAACAAGTAATACAAAAACATCTCTAAAAGATAGGTGTGTTAATAATTTGACCCCTGTTTTCAATACTCTAGCACCCTCCCGTTGAGACTTTTTCTAAAATGTTTTATAAGATTGGAGAACACGTTGGGAGGGATCTTAGACCATTCCTCCATACATAATCTTTCCAGAACCTTGATATCTTTCGCCTGCTCTTATGGACTACCCTTTTCAATTCAAACCACAAGTTTTCAATGTGGATCAATTCCAGAGACTGAGATGAGCATTGCAAAATGTTGAGCCTGTGGCCAATTAAGCATTTCTTAGTGGATTGTATATGTATTACTTGTTAAACAAAATCTATTTCTCAATTTTATTAGTAGAAAATTATCTAATTGTCAAAACATTTTGAGCATGCAATATATACTGAACAAAAAGATCGATGCAACATGTAAAGTGTTGGTCCCATATTTCATGAGCTGAAATAAAAGATCCCAGAAATGTTCCATACACACGAAAAGCTTATTTCTCTCAAATGTTTTGCACACATTTGTTTACATGCCTGTTAGTGAGCATTTCTCCTTTGCCAAGATAATCCATCCACCTGACTGACAGGTGTGGCATATCAAGAAACTATTAAACAGCATGATCATTACACAGGTGCACCTTGTGCTGTGGACAACAAAATGACCGTTTTGTGAAGTTTTGTCACTCAACACAATGCCACAGATGTCTACATTTTTGAGGGAGCGTGCAATTGGCATGTTAACTGCAGGAATGTCCACCAGAGTTGTTTCCAGATAATTGAATATTAATTCAATTAAGCCGCCTCCAACGTCGTTTTAGAAAATGTGGCAGTAAGTTCAACCGGCCTCACAACCACGCCAGCCCAGGACATCCACATCCAGCTCCTTCACTTACTGGATCGTCTGAGACCAGCAAACCAGACAGCTGATGACATTGAGGAGTGTTTCTATTTGTAATAAAACCCTTCTGAGAGGAAAAACTACATCTGATTAGCTGGGCCTGGCTCCCCATTGGGTGGGCCTATACCCTCCCAGGCCCACCCATGACTGCAGCCCTGCCTAGTCATGTGAAATCCATAGATTAGGGCCTAATTAATTTATTTCAATTGACTGATTTCCTTATGTGAACTGTAACTCAGTAAAATTGTTGAAATTGTTGCATGTTGCATTTATATTTTTGTTCAGTTTAGCTCAGTATTTGTATTATTTAGTTTTAAAAAAAAAATTCTGTCATCTTTATCAAAGATGCCAATAATTATGGACCAACTGTAAATCAGAAGGCTACTCTTCTACAACAGATTTATAAGTGAAGAGAAATAGATGACGTTCATGACAACTAACATTCATCAGATGTATTCTATACTTTAAGCGCATCTCAAGGTTAAGTGCCTCTGTGTTCTGTGCCAATCTGTAGACTCAATGGAATAAAGCAAAGTGTGGTAACAGTAAAGTGTTATCACAAAAGACAAAGGCGTGTCATACCAGCTAAACAATCTATTACCGCAAAGACTTGAAATTATTTAGGCATATGTGTCCCATCTGAATAACTCATAGTGTATTTGGCAGTTAGGTGAGTTCTACTCTGCTTTGAACACTTCCTAAAGTTGGGAAACTTATAACATGGTGCTGATATGCACTTTTCCTTCATATCTGTGTCCATTCCTCAGTAAGAAATCAATCCTGAAACGTATCTTACTGTATTAACCAAATGTTAGAATAAATGTATGAGTAATACAACTGCTGCCCAGCTAGTTGCCTGTCACCCTGCTCTGCAGTAATCTCCAATCAGATAGTGGGAGTAAGTCCAGGGCAGCTGGACAAAGGGCCAAGCGTAGTGATATCCTGCCGGCCCCCATCAGAGGCCCCCAGCTCTCTGGGGTTAACTTGAGAACAGACAGCAGGTGCTGTGGGATTAAGTGTTCACCCTGCCTCTGGTTACAGGCTAATTGAACACATTCAAACACCTGCTTGACAGCTAGGGGAGAATTCTGCTGCTGTGATGGGAATGGGGAATGGGAGGGGGTGATGGTGGTGATGAGAGGTTAGGTAGGGGTTCCAGCAGTTAGTTGATTAATTTGTAATATTTTCTGATGTAGGATGAATTAAATCTCTTGTAGATCTCATTATGTCTGACAGAAATGTGAAATCTAGCATGTGAGTGAGTGACTGAGCATACGGTAGCTTGTCTTTACACTTCTTTGCATTGAAAGTATACCCAGCCTTTTTGACTTGTAGTTCACTTCACTGATGCTGACGTACTGTATCTTTCAATGAAAACTTGGTAAATTATCCTCATAAATGAAGTTTGTTTACCTTATTGGAAATGGATTTACTCATTTGCCAGAAAGGATCACAGTAATGTACGAACAATAGGAGGAGATGATCTCATTGACAAACACATTAATTATGTTCTACTTTTAATGTACTTTAGGTATTTTTGGTCTTACTGGCACACATGAAATAAAGATGGTCTTGTACAAATGCATGAACATTAATGTCCATAAAAATATTTTTTTCTTAATCAATTAATTGACTCAGCCAGACGCCTCATGTTAATTTGAGGTATGTTTAGTCACAATGTATGATCGGGCAAAGGCCTCATGTGGAATATATGTCTTCTGTAGCACAGCTAAGGAGCCAGCAGATGAGCGCTCCGCTGTTGGCCTGACCTTGGTTGCTATGGCTACGAGGTGCATAGAGTGTTATAGCCACTGTCTGCCTGGTAACCCAGTCCCTGCTAATTGCTGTTGTCTTGGCAACGCAGCGACCAATGTAATCCTAGGAAAGGGCAACAATCATAAATGTATAAATGTATCTGCTGCTTGCTTGTCATGTCTAGGAGACATGCAGGATGATGCCATGACTAGAGCATCAGACCATTGATATTAGATCCTCCCAGTTTAGACCCAGCACTACATTGACTTCAGATAAGCTATCTGTGCCTGCCACTGCCACTTGTTCAATAGACTTCAAATACGAACCGGAAAGGGCCTGTTTTAGCAGGGTCATTTTCATACTGTAATGTAATACAGTGGAAGCATGCTGCACTGATTGTCTCCAGTGACACATAGCTCAGTTAAGCATCATTTAGAGAAGAGCTTTAGAGAAAGTGACATGAGATTACCTTTTCTAATCATCAACCTTGGTTTAGTTACTTAATTTAGTGTTCCATTATTATCTTCCCAAATGTACAAATCTTAAAGAAAGTGTTTGCTAAAATGCAAGGCCATTATTTATTGGATGAATAATGATTTATAATTTGATTAAAACCGAAAGACAATAATCTGAAGTGGTGTGGAACAATGTGGTCCATCTCTCAAACTGATTAATGACTTCATGTTGTTTTAGTTGAACTAAATGACTATAGCCCCGTAGCACTCACATCTGTCATCATGAAGTGCTTTGAGAGGCTATTTAAGGACCATATCATGTCTACCTTACCCAACACCCTAGACCCACTACAATTTGCATACTGCCCCAACAAATTAATGGACAATGCAATCGCCATTGCACTTTACACTGCCCTATCCCTGTTCACCCATGACTGTGTGGCTACACACGTCTCCAACTCAATCATCAAGTTTGCTGACGACACAACAGTGGTAGGCCTGATTAAAAACAGACACGAGACCGACTACAGGGAGGAGGTGAGTGCCCTGGCAGAGTGGTGGCAGGAAAGTAACCTCTTCCTCACCGTCAACAAAACAAAGGAGCTGATCTATAGGAGACAGCAGAGAGAACACACCCCCATCCACATCAATATGGCCACAGTGGAGAGCTTCAAGTTCCTCCACATGCACATCACTAAGGACCTGAAATGGTCCCTCCACATCGACACTGTGGTGAACAAGGTGCAACAGCGCCTCTTCAGCCTCAAGAGGTTCATGGATGGTCAGTCCTTGCGTGGCCCCCAAGACCCTCACAAACCTCTACAGATGCACCATAGAGAGCATTCTGTTGGGCTGCATCACCGCCTGGTACGACAACTGCACCACCGTACTTACACCGCCACACGCAACTGCAGGGCTCTCCAGAGGGTGGTGCGGTCAGGCCAACGTATCACTGGGGGCACACTGCCTGCCACTCAGGACATCTAAAGCACCCGGTGTCATAGGAAGGTCAAGACCTCAGCCACCCGAACCACGGCCTGTTAACCCCGCTACCATCCATCAGGAGGAGACAGTACAGGTTCATCAAAGCTTGGACCGAGAGACTGAAAAACAGCTTCCATCTCAAGGCCATCAGACTGTTAAACAGTCATTGCTAGCTGGCCTCCGCCCAGTACCCTGCCCTGCAGCTTAGAGACTGCTGCCCAATGTACATATGGGTAACCTTTATTTAACTAGGCAAGTCAGTTAAGAACAAATATTTATTTGCAATGACGGCCTACACCGGCCAAACCAGGAGGACACTGGGCCAATTGTGTGCCGACCTATGGGACTCCCAATCATGGCCGGTTGTGATACAGCCTGGATTCTAACCAGGGTGTCTGTAGTGACGCCTTCAGCACTGAGATGCAGTGCCTTAGAACGCTGCACCACTCGGGAGCCCGAGTCATTGATCACTGGTCAAAATGTTTGCATAATGTCTAGTTCTGAAATCGATTCTGTAGTTAGAAATAGATAAGATTACCATTGCTGCAACATTATCCTGTTGAAATGTAATTTAAAAAGAGGAGTTGCTACATCCATTCTACCCATTGATTTTTGAAGAATATAACTTATAAATGCCTCATGAGCTTAGTTCAACTCATACCCCATCAGATCCCCAAATATAAGCTTGTTTTACTCCCATGTTTGTAAACCAAAAGAATTTAAGCAAACACCATATAGCCTCAAACATGGTTAAAACTATGATTTGGATATCATGGAAGGTCAGTCCTTGCATCCACAGCTCTGCTTATGAATTTGAGAGTGGTTACATTTCTCAAGTCCCATCCCTGCATTTTTACCAAACCACGGGTAGGAACCCACTTTATTGTTTCTACTGCTAATTGCCGCTTTAAGCTAATTAATTACTCACTTTATATGTACATAATGTATCCTCGACATAGCACATCCTAATCTACTGCTATCCCTTTATCCTACATATACAGTGCCTTTTGAAAGTATTCAGACCCCTTGACTTTTTTCACATTTTGTTACGTTACAGCCTTATTCTAAAATTGACTAAATAAAAACAATTCCTCGGCTATCTACACACAATACCCCATAATGACTAAGCAAAAACAGGTTTTTCTACATTTTTGCAAAAGTATAAAAAATATATATACAGAAATATCTTATTCACATTATTCACAAGTATTCAGACCCTTCGCTATGAGACTCGTGCAGTTTTCATTGATCATCCTTGAGATGTTTCTACAACTTGATTGGAGTCCACCTGTGGTAAATTCAATTGATTAGACATGATTTGGAAAGGCACACACCTGTCTATATAAGGTCCCACAGTTGACAGTGTATGTCTGTTATGTACGCCTCTTGGAGGAGGGAACGCAACACCCTGCTACACTCAACTCCCCGTGGAGTGAAAAAGGTATGTGATTGTATGTGTGGGTAAGGATGACAGAGGCAGAGAATATTACTGTTACAGGGAATTTATTTCCTTAATACGGTAATGTGAGGAAAAGGGTCTGGACGGAATCAAAGCAAAGAAAGTTTAAGTTAAAGAGCCCCCTCTCCTACCATACCTGTCTACCCACTACTTACTTAACCTTTTAGCACCTCCTGGCACACTAACCAAAATACAGGAGGTGCTCTGCTCAGGTCTTACCTAGTGTGCATAGACAGATTAAATACTACGGGTTATGTATGCCCGCAGGCCTCTTGCCTAAGCACTCCCAACGTGCCTTCCCCTTCCCCCCCGGGTACAAATAAAACAGAATAATTACTAACTTAAAGTGAACAATTTCAGTAATCAAAAACACTGCGTCCTTTTGGCATACACATACCTCAGAATTAGCGGCTACAAAATACTTTCAACAAAACTGTTACTGGGCAACAACCATAACAGGACATCAAAGAAGCTCTCTTCTCCTGAGAGAGGAACACTGGCTTTTATCCAGGTGGAGAAGGAGTTGGTAATTGAAAACAGCGGGTAATTGAAAACAGCTGTTTTCCCTGACGAGAGGGAAGGTTCAGAGATCCAATCGTTGATGGGCCGACCAATCAGCTGCTTTGGAATCCAGGAAGTCATCTTGAAATACACACATACAAACCCACAACAATACAGAAACTGGGGAACGTAACAATGTCAGAGCAAAAACCAAGCCATGAGGTCGAAGGAATTGGCACATGAATGCCCGCATGGAGTTTGCCAAAAGGCACCTAAAGACTCTCAGACCATGAGAAACAAGATTCTCTGGTCTGATGAAACCAAGATTGAACTCTTTGGCCTGAATTCCAAGCGTCACGTCTGGAGGAAATGAGCAGGGACTGGGAGACTAGTCAGGATCGAGGCATAGATGAACGGAGCAAAGTACAGAGAGATCCTTAATAAAAACCTGCTCCAGAGGGCTCAGGACCTCAGAATGAGGTGAAGGTTCACCTTCCAACAGGACAAGGACCCTAAGCACACAGCCAAGACAACGCAGGAGTAGCTTCAGGACAAGTCTTTGAATGTCTTTGAGTGGCCCAGCCAGAGCCTGGACTAGCACCGGATCGAACATCTCTGGAGAGACCTTAAAATAACTGTGTAGCAACACTCCCCATCCAACCTGACAGAGCTTAAGAGGACCTGCAGAGAAGAATGGGAGAAACTCCACAAATACAGGTGTGCCAAGCTTGTAGCGTAGTAACCAAGAAGACTCAAGGTTGTAATCGCTGCCAAAGGTGCTTCAACAAGCACTGAGTAACGGGTCGGAATATTTATGTAAATGTTATATTTTATTATTATTGCAAAAATGTCTAAAAACCTGTTTTTGCTTTGTCATTATGGGGTATTGTGTAAATCTATGAGGAAAATAAACAATTTAATCGATTTTAGAATAAGGCTGTAACCTAACAAGGGGTCTGAATACTTTCCGAATACTGTTTATACACACCACATTTTTATATTCCGGACTCTGACATCGTTCTGATACTTCATTTTTTATTTTATTCTTCTTGGGATTATACAACGAGTGGGTCTAATCCTGATTGCTGATTGGTTAAAACCACATTACCACTGGCAAAAGTTATGTTAAGATGCCTATTTACTCTGTTCCATCTGACTGCACAATCCACTGTTTCATCAGCCCAGCCAGGCAATTTATAAACTTGATCTCCACCATAGAAAGCATCTAGACATTATCTCACATTTCTTTTAGACTAACATTTCGTTTTCAACAGAGGAGATGTGTATAAACCTTGCCATAGGTCCCTCCGACATTTGCAACAATGTTTCAATATTAAAATTCAATCTCCAGTTGTCCCATAGTAATGAACGTGTCGGGAGTCAGGACGAAACATACAGGCAGGCAGCTTTTCTCTGCCAGTCGAAATCATGAATCAAGTGTCATAATTCTTTTGGATATATACAAAGAAAGGTAAAACGAAATGAAGTGCAGCTAGTTTGCAGTCTTTCCAGCTTCAGTTTGAAGTGATTGTTGTCAGGGAGGGTCACGGATTCAGTTGCAGGTAAAAGAGTGTTTTATTTTGCTCTCAAAAGGTTCAAGATAAAATATAACAGGAACTCAAAAAAAAGAGAAAGTCCAAAAAATATCCACTGGGTCAGGAGAGCACTTCTCAAAAAGAAACCAAATACAGCATCACCAGATGCAGTGTCCGAGTCACACTGATGGTCTGGGGTAGTACATCCAAGTCCCAACAGGAAAGAACGCCTGGGCAGACAGTCGAAAATAAACCAGGCCTGGCAGGACGAGAATAGAAGTAGAACAAAAAGCAAAAGCACACGAAGGGTTTGAAGGAGCAAGACAGGGCAAGGCTAACCAGGTCACGAGAAAGGCTACACACACACACACACACACAACAACGGTCTGACAAAAGACTGAACACAAAAGGATCTAAAATAGGGGAGATAATGAGGAATAAATTGACAACAGGTGTGAAGTGAACAAGGATGGTTAAGGATAACGAGTGGGAGGAGAGACGCCACAATAGCAGCAGAGCTGTCAAAACAAAGCACGTGCTCAAAAGACAACAACACACAGAGAAAAGACAAAAACACAGCAGATCAGACCGAAGTCATGACAGTACAACCCCCCCCCCCCAGAACCGCCACCTGGCGCAACCGGAAGGGGCTCACCTCGTCACCGACAAAAGTCCTCAATCAGAGTCTGGTCCAGAATATCCCGGGCCGGAATCCAACTCCTCTCCTCAGGACCGTAACCCTCCCAGTCCACCAAATACTGGAAACCCGACCACGGCGTCTAACGTCCAAAAGCTTTCTCATAGTGTACACTGGAGTACCATCCACTAGACGAGGGGGGGGGGGAGGTGTCGGGAAGAAACAACCGGGTTAAGGGAGGACCTAAACACAGGCTTGATCCTGGACACATGAAAGACAGGGTGAACCCGACCAAGAGTGTTAGGAAGTTTGAGCCGCACTGCCGCCGGACTCAGGACCTTGGTGATGCGATATGGCCCAATGAACCTGGGTGCCAGCTTACGAGAAGGCACCCGGAGAGGCAGGTCCTTGGTGGATAGCCACACCTTCTGACCGCACACATACTGGGGAGCCGGAGTCCGATGACGGTCAGCCGCCGCTTTGGTCTGTCTGGAAGCCTGGGCCAAGGCCACCTCAGCCCTCCTCCAGGTGCGACGACACCGACGTACAAAGGCCAAGGCAGACGGGACCGCGGCTTCGGGTTCCTGTGTAGGGAAAAGGGGTGGTTGATAACCAACAGAACATTGAAAAGGAGACATACCCGTAGACGCTACCGGCAGGGAGTTGTGGGAATACTCACGACAGCTGCTGACTCCAGGAGTTCGGACTATGTGACGCCAGGCAGCGGAGAGCTCGCTCGAGGTCCTGGTTGGCTCGCTCGGCCTGCCCGTTGGTCTGAGGGTGAAAACGAGTCTGTCTTCAGGTTGAGGCCCCGATTTGTCTACAGAACTCTCTCCAAAACCGGGAGACAAATTGGGGGCCTCTGTCGGAGACCACGTCCACCGGAAGGCCATGGATCCGGGAAGACGTGGTCCACCACCACCTGTGCTGTCTCCCTGGCGGAGGGGAGCTTGGGTAAGGGGATATAATGGGCCGCCTTGGAGAAGCGGTCCACCACTGTCAGAATCACGGTGTTACCTCCCGATGGGGGAAGACCAGTGACAAAATCAAGGGCCAGGTGTGACCAAGGTCGCGAGGGAATGGGTAATGGCTGCAACAGACCAACAGGAGGACGGTTAGACGTCTTATTTTGAGCGCATACCGAGCAAGCCAACACAAACTGCCTGACATCTAGGGCCATGGATGGCCACCAAAATCGCTGACGGATGACAGACAGCGACCTCCGAACCCCCGGATGACAGGCTACTCTGGACTCATGACCCCACCGGCGACCTCAGGACGCAGCGCAGCCGGCACAAACAACCGACCCCGGACACCCTCGGGGCCTCCCCCTGAATGGCCTCCTCACCCGCCGCTCAACGTCCCAGGAAAGGGACCCCACCACCACCTCCCTGGAGAGAATGGTTTCGGGAGCCGCCTCCCCCCCAGGACCCTCGAACAGACGAGAGAGGGCGTCAGGCTTAACATTTTTGGAGCCAGGCCGATACGAGAGAGAGAAGTTAAACCGCCCAAAGAAGAGTGCCCAGCGGGCCTGGCGAGCATTTAACCTCTTGGCCGAACGAACATATTCTAAATTCTTGTGATCCGTCCAGACCAAGAAGGGCTGCGCTGCTACCTCCAACCAGTGACACCATTCACCCAGAGCCAGCCTGACTGCCAGCAGCTCCCTGTTACCTATGTCATAATTTCGCTCAGCAGGGCTCAAACGGTGAGAGAAGAAGGCACATGGGTGCACCTTCCCATCTCTGGGGAACCGCTGGGATAGGACCGCGCCTACCCCGACATCGGAAGCATCCACCTCAACAATGAACTGGCGTTCAGAATCTGGAAGACAAAGAACAGGAGCAGAGATGAAACGGGACTTAAGAGCATCAAAGGCCTCCTGAGCCTGAGAATTCCATCTGAACGGTACCCTTAGGAGAGGTGAGTGCTGTTAAGGGTGCAGCAACCAGGCTAAAGTTCGGATGAATCGCCTATAGAAATTGGCGAACCCCAGGAACCGCTGCAACGCCTTCCGAGATTCAGGATTGGCCACTGCCACGGCCCTTACCTTAGCAGGATCGGCTTTGATCCTCCGTCGAAATGATATGCCCCAAGAACGAAACAGACTTGGCATGGAACACGCACTTCTCCGCCTTGACGTAAAGCTGATTCTCCAGCAGCCGTTGTAACACCTGACGGACGTGTTGAGTGTGTTCCTGCAAGGAGGGAGAGAAGATGAGAATATCATCTAGGTACACGAAGACAAATCTGTTTACCATGTCTCTCAACACATCGTTCACCAGGGCCTGGAAGACAGCTGGGGCATTGGTGAGCCCAAATGGTAAGACCCGGTATTCAAAATGTCCCGTTGGGGTGTTGAAGGCGGTCTTCCACTCATCCCCCTCACGTATCCGGATCAAATGGTAGGCATTACGGAGGTCTAGCTTGGTAAAGACCCTGGCTCCCTGTAACAACTCAAAAGCTGATGACATCAAAGGCAGAGGATACCTGTTCTTTATGGTGATGTCATTTAGACCCCGGTAGTCAATGCAGGGTCGCAGCGCAGGGAGCCATCCTTCTTCTTAACGAAGAAGAACCCAGCCCCTGCGGTCGAGGAAGAGGAACGGATGAGGCCGGCATTTAAGGACTCCTGAATATACTTGTCCATGGCCTCTCTTTCAGGACCAGAAAGGGAAAACAGACGACCCTTGGGTGGAGAAGTGCCTGGGAGGAGATCGATGGCGCAATCATACGGTCGATGAGGAGGCAAGGATGTGGCCCGGGACTTACTGAAGACCTGACAAAGATCGCTGTACTCTGCCGGGACTCCGGCGAGATCGGCCTCCTCAACCTGAAAAACAGAAGACACAGAGCCAGGAGACAAGGCAGAACCCAAACATGACGCAAGACAAGACTGACTCCAAGAAAACACAAAATTATCGGACCAATCCACGTGAGGGTTGTGCCGCACCAGCCACGGATGCCCCAGAACAACGGGGGCACTCGGGGGATTCTATGAGGTACAGCTCAATCACCTCACGGTGATTGCCGGAGACAAGAAGACTTACAGAAGGAGTGGAATGGGTGATAGAAGTGATGAGGAGACCATTAAGGGAGCGGACAGAGATAGGAGAAGGGAGAGGAATGGCAGGAATGCCCCACAGCATAGCCACAGAGACATCCAAGAAGTTGCCCTCAGCACCCGAGTCAATCAGGGCTGAACAGGAGTGAACAGTGTTTTGATATTGAACAGAAACATCTAAAAGGGTACGTGAAATGGGGGAGTCGAGACCAGGAGTAGCGCCCACCAGGATTCCCCGGATTACTGATGGGCTCCGGCTTTTAAAGGACACCGGATGGCCCGATGTCCTGGCTTCCCGCAGTAAAGGCAGAGGCCCTGAGTCAAACGATCCTGCTTCTCCTTAGGGGTGAGACGAACACGCCCCACTTGCATGGGCTCAGGGTCTGCTGAAGGAGACGAGGAGGTGGAAGCAGCACTGGAGGCACCTTCATCCAGCACCCAGGAGGATCGAGCTGTCCACCTCTGGCGTCGACGTTGAAGACGCCCCTCCACACGAAGCGCCAGTTCCACAAAAGTGTCAAAGTCGTGAGGCAGCTCGTGAGTGACAATCTCATCCTGGATGTTGTCAGCCAACCCCTCCCGAAACCTAGCACGTAATGCCGCCTCGTTCCAGTCACAGGTGGCCGCCAGAGTTCTGAACTGGATGGAGTATTCCGTAACCGAACGGCCGGCCTGACTTAACCGCACCAGCTGAGAGGCCACCTCATCACCCTGAGCAGAGCTTAATCATCTCTGCTCTGAAGTCCTCGAATGTGGCACAGAATGGGGCACGAGCATCCCACACGGCCGTTGCCCAGTCGCGGGCCTTTCCTTTCAGGAGTGTGATGACAAAGGCCACCTGGGACTCCTCCGTAACATAACGTCGAGGCTGGAGAGCGAAAAAAAGGGAGCACTGAGACAGGAACGCACGGCAGGAATTGGGATCCCCATTGTAGGGTGGTGGACTATTGGCATGGGGTTCAGGCCCGGCATGAGGTAGAGAACGGCCGTACGCCGCAGCTGACCTGCTGGCCAAGGCTTCCTGCTGGAGTCCCTGGATCTGGAGATTGACCTCTGCTACTTGGGCGGTCAGGCACTCAACCTCCCGTGAAGTGGCAGTTTACTGGCTGGAATGCTGTCCCAGAAGAATGCCCTGTTGACTCACTGCATTTCTGACTTGGTCCTGCTGAATCCATCTTATGGTCAGACCGTTCTGTCAGGGAGGGTCACGGATTCAGTTGCAGGTAAAAGAGTGTTTTATTTTGCTCTCAAAAGGTTCAAGATAAAATATAACAGGAACTCAAAAAAAAGAGAAAGTCCAAAAAATATCCACTGGGTCAGGAGAGCACTTCTCAAAAAGAAACCAAATACAGCATCACCAGATGCAGTGTCCGAGTCACACTGATGGTCTGGGGTAGTACATCCAAGTCCCAACAGGAAAGAACACCTGGGCAGACAGTCGAAAATAAACCAGGCCTGGCAGGACGAGAGGGAGAGAATAGAAGTAGAACAAAAAGCAAAAGCACACGAAGGGTTTGAAGGAGCAAGACAGGGCAAGGCTAACCAGGTCACGAGAAAGGCTACACACACACAACAACGGTCTGACAAAAGACTGAACACAAAAGGATCTAAAATAGGGGAGATAATGAGGAATAAATTGACAACAGGTGTGAAGTGAACAAGGATGGTTAAGGATAACGAGTGGGAGGAGAGACGCCACAATAGCAGCAGAGCTGTCAAAACAAAGCACGTGCTCAAAAGACAACAACACACAGAGAAAAGACAAAAACACAGCAGATCAGACCGAAGTCATGACAATTGTGTTAGCTGTGTTGTTGGCTAGCTCCTCTGAACAAGTGTCCTGACGAGTGAGCACATTTTTCAATGCTAGGCGAAATTGTGCCTCATTAGCTCATTGTTATGGATGTATCCAAATAAATGTCACTAGAAAACAGCTTAAACTAATGCAAATGCGGCTACGGTTGTTATTCTGGCTGCACTGTTTGACATGACTGTAAATTAGACATAGTTGGCTAGCTAGCAAGCAAGAGATAAGAACGTTTCCAGCCAGTATGGCAATGGAACATTTAGAACGAACGACTGGGTCGTGTCCATAGATACAGAACAAAAAGACTGAACGGCTGGGTTGCGTCAATAGATACAGAACAAAAAGACTGAACGGCTGGGTTGCATCAATAGATACAGAACAAAAAGACTGAACGGCTGGGTCGCGTCTCTGGCAACCGAACTGAAATAACGAACAACCAGCTGGCTTGGGTAGCAACCCTATATTTGTGTTCGGACTATATCTTGTGGAAGGATGAAACAGTATGAATAAATTAATAAAAATAACGTTTTTAATGAAAATATGTCAATCATTATTTGAATATGTTGGTAACCTGTTGTATAAAAGTGATAATGCCCTTGAAGACGGTGTTTGGAGGATATATTGGCACGGTTTGCCGGCCCTCGACCTCGTCTTGAGCCTAACAACACCCATTATCACTTCATTATTTGCGTATTAGTATAGTACTGCACTGCTGGAGCGAGAAACACAAGTATTTCACTACACCTGCTTTAACGTCTGTTAATCTGTGTACGAGACAAATAAACTTTTACTTGATTTAGATACTGTCCGTCTGAGGTGAGTCCTGAGTAGGCGAAGGATGGAATGTGTTGAGACTGCCTGCTGCTCTGTCAATTCAAAGATAATACCTCATTAAAGCAATAAGGTCTGGCAAGACACAGGTGCAGACACAGAGGCTGGATGGAGTGACTGAGGGAGGTGAAAGTCATGTCATTACTTACCAAAATGAACTGCACTGATACAGTCAATGTGCTAGTACAGAATGTTACACATTTGTCTAAATGTTTGGTTTGTTATTACTAGGCTATTTGTAGTTGTATTAATTATGGATCCCCATTAGTTCCTGCCAAGGCAGCAGCTACTCTTCCTGGGGTCAAAACACACTAAGGCACATCACACACAAAATAAAAACCATGAAAAAAAACAGTACATCATATAACATTATTACACCACTATATATCTACAACACAAAATGTATACTATCACCATACAACAATATTCAAATGTATGTGTGTGTAGCGTGCGTGTTAGTGTGTGTGAGTATGCGTGTGTGTGCGCCTGTGTGTGTTTGTGTCTCTTCACAGTCTGAGTTGTTCCATAACTTTTATACGTTTAAAAAAAATCTGATTTTGCTGCTTGCATCAGTTACTTGACATGGAATAGAGTTCCATGTAGTCATGGGTCTTTGTAGTACTGTGTGTTTCCCGAAGTCTGTTCTGGACTTGGAGATTGTGAACAGACCCCTGGAAGCATCTCTTGTGGGGTATGTATGGGTGTCTGAGCTGTGTGCTAGTCGTTTGAACAGACAGCTTAGTGCTTTCAATGTGTCAATACCTCTCACAAAGACTAGTGATGCAGTCAATCTCTCCTCTACTTTGAGCCAGGAGAGATGCACTTGACCATATGATCGTAGTCCAGCTGCAACAAAACTAGGACCTGTAGGACTTGTTTTGTTGATAGCGATGTCAAGAAAGCAGAGTAGCGCTTTATTACGGACAGACCTCTCCCCATCTTAGCTACCGTTGCATCAATATATTTTGATCATGACAGTTTACACTCAAGGGTTACACCAAGCAGTTTAGTCTCCTCAACTTGCTCAATTTCCACATCATTCATTACAAGATTTAGTTGAGGTTTAGTGAATGGTTTGTCCAAAATACAATGCTTTCAGTTTGTGAAATATTTAGTAATAGCTTATTACTTGCCACCCATTCTAAAACTGACTGCAACTGTGTTTTTAACTTGCTGTGATAGCTGACATGTGTAATGTTGAGTCATCAGCATACATAGACACACAGGCTTTACTCAGTCAATGGCTTTATGTCAGTCAATGGCAATATAGACTGTCCCAGTCTTGTACAGTATAGAGAGTGCAGAATTTCTTGATTTCTAGATATCAGCATATCACAACCAGCCAGGGTTGGCTCCAGGCACAAGTGACATAAGCAGTCCCTTATGTCGCTGAAATGTTTTGTAACTCAGTCGGGGTCTCAACTTACTGTTGAGTAGTAAAACACACAAGGTGCAGTTTCGAAAAATCGGTTGTGCATCAGCAGTTTTCCTTTTCCTTTTGGGCTCCCGAGTGGCGCAGCGGTCTAAAGCACTGCATCTCAGTGCAAGAGGTGTCAATACACTGTTCAATTCCAGGCTGTATCACAACCGGCTGTGATTGGGAGTCCCATAGGGCGGCGCACAATTGGCCTAGTGTCTTTTTGGCCGGGGTAGGCCTTTATTGTAAATAAGAATTTGTTATTAACTGACTTGCCTAGTTAAATAAAATAAAATTGTAATGACACTCACTAAACATTTTTAGACAGATACATTTGTCTAGCCAGCTATCTAAGCTTGTAGTTATCATGGCTGAATTACAAACTGGGTATGAAGGGCACATGTCCAGACTTCCAGGGGGCCCCCATTGATTTTGTTAGTCACTCTCACATACTTTTTAAATTGTATTTAACCAGGCAAGTCAGTTAAGAACAAATTATTATTTACAATGACAGTCTACGAACAGTGGGTTAACTGCCTTGTTCCGGGGCAGACGACAGGTTTTTACCTTGTCAGCTCAGGGATTTGATTTAGCAACCTTTCAGTTACTGGCCAACACTCTAACCACTAGGCTACCTGCCACCCCTAGCATAAGTCATGGCAAAATGTGTTGAATTTGGAAATTTGCTTTAAAATTGCACATTTTTCTCTCTGCCCCATGTCAAAATGAGTAGAATTGAATGAATAAAGTTATAATATTGCAAAATGTTCTCTCTGCCCCATGACAGAATGCAGAACCTCTGATAACCAGACAGTTATTTACTTGTGTAGACCAGTAACCAGAGAGTTAACTACTCCGATAAGTCACTGTGTCAGTCTGTGCGTGTGTCAGTTAGTCAGAGTAGCTGACTAACCTCTCAGCCAAAGGAATAGCATCCATCTGTGAGCTCATTAGGAAGACATGCATGAGGAGTGCTATGATGATTAAGACAACCTGACCCCATGCCAGACATAAAGGATTTCACGCTGCTTGCCTAGCGAATACCACTTCCTCCTGATTCCGCTCACACGGTAGCTCGAACCCAGAACCTCTGCCTTGCTAGCACACATGACTGCTCTCTTGAAACATCCTACCAGTTGGCGCCAAGTGAAAAGCTAGCCATTCGGTGGCACAAGTGGGGACATTTCAGGCTAAGGAGTAAGTTTCACACATCCCCATGGACAAGAGACCTTACTCATTTTACATCATCCATACCAGAGGAATGAATAGATTGTAACATGGTGGGTTGATATGTTCTTTATAACTGTTGTTGGTTCACCTGCACTGTACATGTGAAGCCCCCACAGGTCCTCAGAGCCCCCCCACAGTGAGGCAGACTTACACGGCTCATTGTGCATCCAGCACTGACTTCAGTTCCGTCTCAGGCACACACCTGATTTGGCATCAGCGGGGGGCTTATGGTGGAGCAAAACTTAGTTGCACGGCGAGACTTTAAATATAACAAGAAAGATATGCATAAGCTACCTAAATGACATCTTCTACATGGCAACATGCACATGTACTAAAACATGTGAGTCGTAACATTCGCATGTAGGCAATACTACAATTTGTGATATGTATACTGTACACTGAACATGATCCCCAATGGAAAAGAGATTTATTCAACTGAAACAAATTATTTTTATTGACTAATTCAATTGTCTGTTCTGTCTACAGATATATTTACCTCAGCCTACTCATAAATAAATCAAACCACATGCTCATATTACTGCTCTTGTCTGATTGCCTAGATGTATTCATATGCTGGCCTGTTTCTCTAGGTTAGTGAACTGGGGAAATGGGGAGGGATATAGCCAGCCATCATCACCATTCCCACATTAAATTGAGGCTATTAGATTGATATTAAAGGGACAATTGGGTGTATAGGACATGGCTGGCTGATGGAGAGAGAGAGAGAGAGAGATGAGACAGAGAGAGAGAGAGAGAGAGAGGGGGCGTTATGTGTTATGCCCTGCCTGGTTGGGACACCATGGACTGTGTGCTATGATGTGAGTCACCACTCAGACGTGGGCACTGCTCCACAGACGCCAGTGTCAGCTAATGAGTTACCAGGCGAGGGAGCGGATGCAGGCCTGACATGGCTGTAGAGTTGTTAGAGAGGGCTTGCTGGGCGACCTGGTTTCAGACCTTTTACAGACACACACGCCTGCTGTTCCCCCTCCACTGGCCCCATCTCTGCTGTACAGAGGAACAATGAGGAAAGGCGCATTAAGGAACACGGTAGGGGTATAACGAACTGTAAAGCATTTTCCATACCATGAAATGAATATCGGCTAAAATCAAAATCGCTTTGTTACAGAAAATATGGCAACACTCATTGTGATTTCTAGATAAGTGCAGTAGGTGACATGTTTGTGAAATCCAAAGAATAGATTTGCACAACAAATCAATCTACAATTATCTTTGTCTAAATGATGCATATTTGAGTTGCAGAGTAAGAGATGGGCATAGGGATGGTGGGAAAATGGTTGGAATATAAGACATAGAAAATAGTAAAGCAAAAAAAAATCTGTTTTTTGAATACGACCAGTGAGATGAATACAGCACCCTCTCGTCAGCCATGAGTCCTCTCTAATGAATGGATCTCAATGGCTCTCCCAAATGGCATCCTATTCCATTCATAGGGCACAACTTTTGAACAGAACCCTATGGCACTGGTCAAAAGTAGTGCAGTATAAAGGGAATAGGGTGCCATTTGGGATGCAAATAATGACACCAGTATGGAGAGAGCCAAGATGAGAGGTCTTCAGTAAAGCTCTTCTAACTGGGAGCAAAATCATACAGTTCCTAAGGGAGCACACAGCAGAATAATCAGCACAGAGAGATTGATATTGACAGCTCTGGACGGGGGCGTATCGCTTTGCTCCACAGGATGTGGTCAAGACATTATGGGTGAACGAACATGTTTCGTTGTCTGTATCAATAAGCATTTAGGCCATGAGGGTGGGTATTACCCAATAAACCCTCTCTACCAGAAGTTCAGAACTAGCCTTGGTTGAACACAGACATTGAATTGTATAAAGACTGTCAGTGCTGTGATGATGTTGCCACCTTGTGGAAATATAACGAAAACCACTGATTGTAAATGGAGAAAGAAAGGGAATGAAAATGTGCAGTAATGTGGTTGAAGTCATGCATACTAAATTCAATGTTCAAAATGAATAAATAATTAATAACATACAACAGCCCCTCAATGAGCCAGACACATCAAGGTCTAAGGTTTTGTTTTCAACACAGATATTCTATGGTTGCAGATCTGTTTGTGCTTTAGGTGACTCCTCTGGAGTGTTTGCTATTATGCCAAATATGTATCGCAACATGGCAGCATGGCAGCATGGCAATGAATGACAAACACATCTACAGCCAGATGAGAGTTTTTCTGAACCTAGCCTAAAGCACAACTGTTGAAGGAATTCAGTGACAGAATATATTGACAATTTTATCAAGACATCCCTCATGGCACTCTAATATTTTAACCGTTGAGCATCAAGTTTTCTATCATGTATGTATTCTTTTCTCATACTGTAGGTTCTTACAAGGCATTATCAATATATATTTTTTTCATTACAGAATCCAGCCAATCATACATAAATAGCATTCACACCAGATTGAAGGCAGCTTCCAAACAAGCAGACATGGTAAAATCCTACTACTGCCAGAGCAGATGCTTTATCCTGTGGTCTGGTATCCCAACTCTGCATTCCTTGATACCAACAGAGTGAAGTTGTAAATGCTGTTTTTGGTGCCAATGACATTAGTCAATTTCCTGTTCCTCTGCAAGAAAGTCGCCTTATTTTTAAAAATGTGTTTTATTAATTTGACCTTTATTTTATAAAGATAGGTTTCATTAAAGTTATTTCTGCAGATTCCAGACCCAACAGGTCAATCAAGACAGCAGTGAACATAACATAACTGTGAACATGACAGTGAAAAGGTGAGCATGCTAGAGCACAGCCTAGTTGTTCACACTCCTCCTACATGATGTATTCATATATTTGATACAGGGGACTAACTATGTCCCTCAACTTGTCTTGAGTGATTGTCATTATTAGATGACACCTTGTAATTGTTCACATAATCATACGTTCCATACTTCATCCAAACAGGACACATACAGTAGCTGCTCATGGATAGCCACATGAAATCCTTCATAATCCTGAAACCCAGACAGCAGCGCCATACATAAACAAACAACAAGTAAGCATATGGTAAGTGTGTCTCATGACGTTTTCCATGAATCCTAATATCGTCCTGGCACAGTCTTGTCTAACATGGTTTACAGTACAGACACTGTTCACCATGTGTGTATTGTGTTTACTGCATGATAATCTGTCCAACAAATTAATTCCAATGTGCTCACATCATAAAAAACATGCAATTTTCTCTTTCTGGATACTCAAACTAGGCTGTGTGATACCAGCTCCCACAGATAATATTAATCTGAAAACCTGATATATAATATACAGTTGTGAATGCTACACTATTTTTGTGAAAATGTATTATTTGTCTAAAAACATGCATTTGTTTTGGTGTCTGAGGGAGCTGGTATGGTATATATACAGCCCAGTGGAGGCCGGTGGGAGGATCTATAGGAAGATAGGCTCATTGTAATGGCTGGAATGGAATCATTGGAAAGGTATCAAACACATCAAACATATGGAAACCACATGTTTAACTCCGTTCCATGTATATTAGGCATTAACTCTGAATTCTTAAGGTTAGGCATTAACTCCCAATGGTTAAGGTTTGGGATAGGCTTACAACAAAAAATATAAAAAACAACTTTCTATCACTGGATTCAAACATGCAACCTTTGGAACCAGAAGCAGATGCTTACATCGATCTTCATCCACAATGCCATTGCATTAGCAAAACCAAATCCTGCTCGAAGGTAACGGCGCTCACTGTTGTCACTGTTGCCCCTTGTGGCCGGTTTCCACGTCATCTCCCAATGTCCTCAGACATGGATGGACGTTGAATACTGACTTGTATCATGGGTGACCTGCCTAAAATTGTATTCATCAGGTTTTTCTAAGTTGAGAACATTGTGTAGAAGTGATTTTGGAGTCTGTATGGTATTTCTAAAGCCTAGTCCGAGTACCCAGATACAGGAAAATGCATGAGTTAGATAAATTATAACACATCACCAGTTTTCCAGTTTTCCAGTGCCATTTCACAATTCCACATGCAGTCTGCAATGCAGAGAAGCGGTAATGATAAACTGTGCCACTGGATGGCAGAAGGTAGACGCTGATCTGAAGACAAACTGTATGTAACTGCCCTCTATATTTGCCAGCACGAAGACCAGAGGCTGAGAATAAGCAACATTAAGAATCAAGTAAGCAACTATAGTCAAAAGAAATGCATGTGGATACGATTAAAAATACTGTTATGTTTAACACCCCCCTCCTAGAATCTATGTACAGTGCTCCATGCTGATACCAACATTTGTCTTAGTCTAATATATTCTAAGCTTTGTTTGTGTTAGTTGAATAGTATGTGTGGGAGGTATTTACATTCTTAAATAAGCCTCTTAGATTATATTTGGCATGGATGAACAATTGTTCCAGGCTTTTGAGTTTGGACTGCCACAATAACAAACAGCATTTTCTCTCTAATAGTAACAGGATTACTATACGCTACTAGGAAAACCAGGCTAAATGTACTCCCCGGAAAAAGTTCTACACCCTGTTACATAATTAGTGGTCCACTCACTCCATCCACTTGCTTCTGGTGAGTTTGGGCCATGGCTGAATCCTAAGGTCTTCTAAGATTAGAGTCAGACAGACAGGTGAGAGTGTCAGGGTTTGCCTGAAGAAAATGATCATCCTTGACTGCCTCCCACTGTTTGTGTTTGTTCAGTCTAGCGCTGCACTGTATGACAATATTGAGCACCTTTTCTCCTCCTTATCCGCCTCCCTGTTGGATGCTCTTTGTGACAATTCCATTGCCTTTGACAGACTGCTGTTGACTACTCTTCCTGTCAGAGGTCTCGGCCCACTCCGTCTCATTGCCACGGTTATATTTAGTTTATTTTCTTGGTTTGGCAGTCAGCTCTCTTAAGAGGGATAGACCACCACACAGTCTCCCAGCTGCAGAGGTTAGGATGGAGGACTGCACAGTCAGGCATGGGCCTGGAGATTAACGGATCAGCAGAATTGACTGAGAAGTGTCAGGGTAATTGTCTTCTCCCTCTGATGTTCTATTTAAACAGTCCCATGGCAAATGCTCTATCTTTACATTGAAAGAGAGGAAGCTTGGCAGTTAGAGGTTTGACAACACCAAATTACTTAGAAGATACGATTGGATAATGTAGTCATGTACAAAGTAGTGCTTATGATGCTTGTCATAATTTTATGGTACGCCATTGTGGCACCTATTGACATTAGCCGTTAAACTGTGTCAACACACTATAATAAGACAAGTACGGCAGCATGATGAGCTCAACTCTGTAATTATTATACAATATTCTACCACCAACATGAATTTATGATATTCATGACATATCTATGACAATAATTTCCCCATTAGGAAATGACAATCCTCAGATTTACCCTGCTTTCCCCCTGTACAAACTCTGCTTGTATAACTCCTTTCTCCTTGTGAGGATGGCAGACAAGCTTTTACCAGGGAAAACCTCCACACTCCCTTCTTCTCTGGCTTTTAGTGTTCATCTCCCATCAGCAGCAGCCCTTACTCTCATCCACCTGTCAGATCACGCCCCTTCTCCTCTCTTCATGGAGGAACACCAATGCTCTTTGTAAGCTTCACCTCCCACACAATTTTTCTCCGCCTCGTTGACCTTGAGCGTGCGCTGCCCAAAATAGCTGCGGCACAGGTTGACCGTTTTATCTCCCTCTCTAGACTGAGGTGTTATTACATGCAGGTTATTAATCTCTGTTAACCTATATGTAAAATCTTGCGTCATTTTGTCAGCTGCATGATTAACTTCTGCAAAAACTAAAGCTTCACCCTCACAAAACAAAATTCTCAGCCAATGCCCCCCAACACCCTTCCTATCCGTGTGGGCACACGCAAAAAGCACTTGAGGCGACAGTTTAAGCACTGCCTTGGCCCAATCCTGATACGTCCAAATAACCAGTGACGAAAACCCCAAAACCAGAAGTAATGCTGCTCGGATCTCACGCATCCCATTCAGTCCTGACAGATTATCTCGGTCTACACACAGAATCTGCCCAAGGGAGATTACATGCTGGTCTTCTCTATAGCAGAGGGGTTGGTGGAATCTTCCACTTTAGTGTTGCATTCTGGTCAAAGCAATCTGCAATCCCATTGGAAACATTTGTCTGTATAATATACAGTAAGTGTAGCTTTGTTGTATTTTTTCCCCCCAGAGGGAATATAATGGTGAATGTTACTGTAAAAAATAACAACAAAACATTTACTGAACCACACTTTTTTTGTTTACTGAACCATCAGGATAACTGGGCAACAATCATGAACCAACCCTTTATTTCTTCTGCTACTCCTACTGCCAACGTGATACTGTAGCAGATAATTGCAATGTGTTTATTTGATAGCCTCCATATGATAGGGGTCAACAGTAGATTTGATAAAGAAGAATATAGCACACTGCAAACGCTGTTAAGTGTTTCCTGTGATTTCCTGCTATAAAAGAAAGTGGAATATGAGAGTATGTCAGAATGAGAGTAGGCTATATCAGATATGTGATATCGGAACAAGTACATCTAATAATATATTGTTAAGCGCTTTTAAAGACACCCAAAGTGACTTTACATACACAACAAAATCAGCAGGATAAACAGCAATAAAATAACATTAAAATAAGTATACAAAAGTACACTAAACATGATGACAGACTAACCATGGAGAACACTACACATGATGACAGACTAACCATGGAGAACAATAAGCATGATGACAGACTAACCATGGAGAACACTAAGCATGATGACAGACTAACAATGGAGAACACTAAACATGATGACAGACTAACCATGGAGAACACTAAACATGATGACAGACTAACCATGGAGAACAATAAGCATGATGACAGACTAACCATGGAGAACACTAAGCATGATGACAGACTAACAATTGAGAACACTAAACATGATGACAGACTAACCACGGAGAACACTAAACATGATGACAGACTAACCATGGAGAACACTAAGCAGGATGACAGACTAACCATGGAGAACACTAAGCATGATGACAGACTAACCATGGAGAACACTAAACATGATGACAGACTAACAATGGAGAACACTAAGCATGATGACAGACTAACAATGGAGAACACTAAACATGATGACAGACTAACCATGGAGAACACTAAACATGACGACAGACTAATCATGGAGAACACTAAACATGATGACAGACTAACCATGGAGAACACTAAGCATGATGACAGACTAACCATGGAGAACACTAAGCATGATGACAGACTAACCATGGAGAACACTAAACATGATGACAGACTAACAATGGAGAACACTAAACATGATGACAGACTAACCATGGAGAACACTAAACATGATGACAGACTAACCATGGAGAACAATAAGCATGATGACAGACTAACCATGGAGAACACTAAGCATGATGACAGACTAACAATTGAGAACACTAAACATGATGACAGACTAACCACGGAGAACACTAAACATGATGACAGACTAACCATGGAGAACACTAAGCAGGATGACAGACTAACCATGGAGAACACTAAACATGATGACAGACTAACAATGGAGAACACTAAGCATGATGACAGACTAACAATGGAGAACACTAAACATGATGACAGACTAACCATGGAGAACACTAAACATGACGACAGACTAATCATGGAGAACACTAAACATGATGACAGACTAACCATGGAGAACACTAAGCATGATGACAGACTAACCATGGAGAACACTAAGCATGATGACAGACTAACAATGGAGAACACTAAACATGATGACAGACTAACCATGGAGAACACTAAACATGATGACAGACTAACCATGGAGAACAATAAGCATGATGACAGACTAACCATGGAGAACACTAAGCATGATGACAGACTAACCATGGAGAACACTAAACATAATGACAGACTAACCATGGAGAACAATAAGCATGATGACAGACTAACCATGGAGAACACTAAGCATGATGACAGACTAACAATGGAGAACACTAAACATGATGACAGACTAACCACGGAGAACACTAAACATGATGACAGACTAACCATGGAGAACACTAAGCATGATGACAGACTAACCATGGAGAACGCTAAGCATGATGACAGACTAACAATGGAGAACACTAAACATGATGACAGGCTAACCATGGAGAACACTAAACATGATGACAGGCTAACCATGGAGAACACTAAACATGATGACAGACTAACCATGGAGAACACTAAACATGATGACAGACTAACCATGGAGAACACTAAGCATGATGACAGACTAACCATGGAGAACACTAAGCATGATGACAGACTAACAATGGAGAACACTAAGCATGATGACAGACTAACAATGGAGAACACTAAACATGATGACAGACTAACCATGGAGAACACTAAACATGACGACAGACTAATCATGGAGAACACTAAACATGATGATAGACTAACCAGGGAAGTGAACTCAACAGAGGATAAAAGTTAAGACAACAGAGAATCTGGGTAAGCTTGTGTGAAGAGGTGTGTCTTTAGTTTGGACTTGAATATGTGTATGGATTGTGAGATTCTGACATGGAGAGGGAGTTCCAAAGTTGGGGGGGCTAACAAAGGCGTGAATTAGGGTTTCAGCAGTGGGGTCAGTGAGAGAGGATCTACAGTGAGGGAAAAAAGTATTTGATCCCCAGCTGATTTTGTACGTTTGCCCAATGACAAAGAAATGATCAGTCTATAATTTTAATTGTAGGTTTATTTGAACAGTGAGAGACAGAATTACAACAAAAAAAATCCAGAAAAACGCATGTGAAAAATGTTATAAATTGAATTGCATTTTAATGAGGGGAAAAGGTATTTGACCCCTCTGCAAAACATGACTTAGTACTTGGTGGCAAAACCCTTGTTGGCAATCACAGAGGTCAGAAGTTTCTTGTAGTTGGCCACCAGTTTAGCACACATCTCAGGAGGGATTTTGTCCCACTCCTCTTTGCAGATCTTCTCCAAGTCATTAAGGTTTCGAGGCTGACGTGTGGCAACTCAAACCTTCAGCTCCCTCCACAGATTTTCTATGGAATTACGGTCTGGAGACTGGCTAGGCCACTCCAGGACCTTAATGTGCTGCTTCTTGAGCCACTCCTTTGTTGCCTTGGCCGTGTGTTTTGGGTCATTGTCATGCTGGAATACCCATCCACAACCCATTTTCAATGCCCTGGCTGAGGGAAGGAGGTTCTCACCCAAGATTTGACGGTACATGGCCCTGTCCATCGTCCCTTTGATGCGGTGAAGTTGTCCTGTCCCCTTAGCAGAAAAACACCCCCCAAAGCATAATGTTTCCACCTCTATGTTTGACGGTGGGGATGGTGTTCTTGGGGTCATAGGCAGCATTTCTCCTCCTCCAAACACGGCGAGTTGAGTTGATGCCAAAGAGCTCATTTTGGTCTCATCTGACCACAACACTTTCACCCAGTTGTCCTCTGAATCATTCAGATGTTCATTGGCAAACTTCAGACGGGCATGTATATGTGCTTTCTTGAGCAGGGGGACCTTGCGGGCGCTGCAGGATTTCAGTCCTTCACGGCATAGTGTGTTACCAATTGTTTTCTTGGTGACTATGGTCCCAGCTGCCTTGAGATCATTGACAAGAAGCTCCCGTGTAGTTCTGGGCTGATTCCTCACCGTTCTCATGATCATTGCAACTCCACGAGGTGAGATCTTGCATGGAGCCCCAGGCCGAGGGAGATTGACAGTTCTTTTGTGTTTCTTCCATTTGCGAATAATCGCACCAACTGTTGTCACCTTTTCACCAAGCTGCTTGGCGATGGTCTTGTAGCCCATTCCAGCCTTGTGTAGGTCTACAATCTTGTCCCTGACATCCTTGGAGAGCTCTTTGGTCTTGGCCATGGTGGAGTGTTCGGAATCGGATTGATTGATTGCTTCTGTGGACAGGTGTCTTTTATACAGGTAACAAACTGAGATTAGGAGCACTCCCTTTAGAAGTGTGCTCCTAAACTCAGCTCGTTACCTGTATAAAAGACACCTGTCCACAGAAGCAATCAATCAATCCGATTCCAAACACTCCACTTTCGCACCTGGAAGCCAGAAATCTTTCTGATTGAGAGGGGGTCAAATACTTATTTCCCTCATTAAAATGCAATTCCATTTATAACATTTTTCACATGCGTTTTTCTGGATTTTTTTTATTGTTATTCTGTCTCTCACTGTTCAAATAAACCTACCATTATAATTATAGACTGATCATTTCTTTGTCAGTGGGCAAATGTACAAAATCATCAGGGGATCAAATACTTTTTTTCCTCACTGTACGTCATGAGATGTTTTTGAAGTGGAAGAAGGCTGACTTGGTGATGTTCCAGATGTGGCGTTCAAATGAGAGAGTGGGGTCTAATGTAACACCAAGTTTCCTGACTGTGGAGTTGGAGTGGATGGTGCACCCATCGATTGTCATGTTGAGATGACCCAGGTTTTCATGAGAGGTTGGGGCCCATCTCTGTTTGGTCATCATTTAGGTTTAAAAAGTTATTGCTCATCCAAGTTTTCACTTCACTGAGACAGTCAACAGAGTGGGGTTGCAGGGGTGAGTTAGGTTGTGTGCGGAATTAGATTTGTGTGTCATCTGCATAACAGTTAAATCGGAGTCCATATTGATGGAGGATCTGATCAAGGGGTAGCATGTCAATACTAATCAGTAAGGGACCTAACACTGAGCCTTGTGGAAAACCTTGGGGTACATCGGAGTGATAGCTGTGGGTTTTGATTACAGGAAAATGAAAGTGTTGCTGCAGAGGTTCAACAATCATTCTGACGCTTGGTGGTATTAGTTTTGAGATGCAGTTTATCCTTATGATTGGTGTGGAATTAGATATCCGGAGCGTTTCTGTCTCTGTTTCTGGGAGAGGCAATCAACAATTGTGCATATATCATATATCATATCTGTGGAAATAGCTGTTATAATTGGAGGTTGTGTTTGTGATATGACATTTTTGCTATTACTTTCTGTTGAAGATCAGTCCATTTGAAATGCAATTAATTACACATCTCCATTGTCTGACATAAGACTTTGAAATGTTCACTTTTATCGTACCAGTATAC
This sequence comes from Brachymystax lenok tsinlingensis, assembly GCA_030435695.1. NCBI lineage: Eukaryota > Metazoa > Chordata > Actinopteri > Salmoniformes > Salmonidae > Brachymystax > Brachymystax lenok. The sequence continues at coordinate 21,375,115 of CM059793.1, read as the reverse complement.
TGTAATATCAGATTTTTAGTTATTTTGTTGAATATTCAGGTTTGATTGGAAAGTCTGGTTTGCAGTCAACCAACCTAGCTTTACACACTTCTAAACACCCTGAAATAAAACTAATGAAGAGACACTTGCAACATGTTTAATTAATATGATCAGCAAATAGGTCATCATTCCTGTGATTGTTTTTCAGGTGCATCAGAGACTAGTCATATATGTTACACAGTGCCTTCGGAAAGTATTCAGACCCCTTGACTTTTTCCACATTTTGATACGTTACAGCCTTATTCTAAAATGGATTTTAAAAAAATCCTCAGCAATCTACACACAACACCCCATAATGAAAAAGCAAAAACAGTTTTTTAGAGATGTTAGAAAATGTATTAAAAACAAAACCAGAAATATCTTATTTACATAAGTATTTAGACCCTTTGCTATGAGACTCGAAATTGAGCTCAGGTGCATCCTGTTTCCATTGATCATCCTTGAGATGTTTCTACAACTTGATTGGAGTCCACCTGTGGTAAATTCAATTGATTAGACATGATTTGGAAAGGCACTCACCTGTCTATATAAGGTCCCATAGTTGACAGTGCATATCAAGCAAAAACCAAGCCATGAGGTCGAAGGAATTGGCACATGACAGCCCGCTTGGAGTTTGCCTAACGGCACCTCAAGACTCTCAGACCATGAGAAACAAGATTCTCTGGTCTGATGAAACCAAGATGTAACTCTTGGCCTGAATGCCAAGCGTCACGTCTGGAGGAAATCTGGCATGGTGGTTGCAGCATCATTCTGCAGCGATGTTTTTCAGCAGCAGGGATTGGGAGACTAGTCAGGATTGAGGCAAAGATTAATTGTCCGTAGAGCTCCGAGACAGGATTGTGTCGAGGCACAGATCTGGGAAAGGGTACCAAAAAATGTCTGCAGCATTGTAGGTCCTCGAGAACACAGTGACCTCCATCATTCTTAAATGGAAGAAGTTTGGAACCACCAAGACTCTTCCTAAAGCTCGCCACCCAGCCAAACTGAGTAGTTGGGGGAGAAGGACCTTGTTCAGGGAGGTGACCAAGAACCCGATGGTCACTCTGACAGAGGTCTAGAGTTCCTCTGTGGAGATGGGAGAACCTTCCAGAAGGACAACCATCTCTGCAGCACTCCACCAATCAGGCCTTTATGGTAGAGTGGCCAGACAGAAACCACTACTCAGTAAAAGGCACATGACAGCCCACTTGGTGTTTGCCAAAAGGCACCTAAAGACTCTCAGACCATGAGAAACAAGATTCTCTGGTCTGATGAAACCAAGATTGAACTCTTTGGCCTGAATGGCAAGCGTGAAGCATGGTGGTGGCAACAACATGATGTGGGGATGCTGGGGATGCTGTGGGGATGTTTTTCTGTGGCATGGACTGGGAGACTAGTCAGAATCGAGGCAAAGCTGAACGGAGCAAAGAACTGAGAGATCCTTAGTGAAAACCTGCTCCAGAGTGCTGAGGACCTCGGGCTGAGGCGAAGGTTCACCTTCCAACAGGACCACAACCGTAAGCACACAGCCAAGACAATGCAGGAGTGGGTTCGGGACAAGTCTCTGAATGTCCTTGAGTGGCCCAGCCAGAGCTTGAACCCGATCGAACATCTCTGGAGAGACCTGAAAATAGCTGTGCAGCGACGCTCCCCATCCAACCTGACAGAGCTTGAGAGGCTCTGCAGAGAAGAACGGGAGAAACTCGCCAATTGCAGGTGTGCCAAGCTTGTAGCGTCATTCCCAAGAAAACAAAAAATGTGTCTGTCATTGTCTGTTGTCATTACGATCACTGCCTAACTTTGTTGTATTCCCCCTTCCCCTTCCCCTCTTCAAAAGGAAAGCTTTATTGTGTTATCCTTGATGATTTTCTGAAATTGTATGTGTAGGCGTCACCAACTCCAGCGCCCTTATGTATGGATTTGACAAATTGTCAAATTAATTCGAAGACCTCATACTGTATCACTGCCAAATTTGCTTCAACCAAGTACTGAGTAAAGGGTCTGAATAGTTATGTAAATGTAATACTTCTGTTTTTTATTTTTAATAAATTAGCACAAAAAATATGTTGTTTTTGCTATGTTATTATGGGGTATTGTGTGTAGATTGATGAAGAAAAAAAACAATTTAATACATTTTAGATTAAGGCTGTAATGTAACAAAATGTGGAAAAAGTTAAGGGGTCTTAATACTTTCCGAAGACACTGTATATGTGCCAGAGACTTTAAATATACTTCTTTAATTAAAATGTCCATTAAACAATGCCCATACCCCTTGTTTATTATTCCTGAACTATAACAATTGAGGGCTTTGATTGTAAGAATGTGTGATTAGAGACCTGACACAGTCTGTTACAGTATGTCATCACAATAGCAGGAGAAGTTAAAATCTATAATTTACTTAATGTAGCTATATTTCAAAGCTGTTGAACGTATCTTTCGCTCAAGTGCCTGTAAATCGTTTTAAATCCGAGACTGTCCATAAACTTCTCTGGGAGATGTGGTTTTAAGCAAATGGGATTACTGTGCTAGTTTAGATTTTATTTTACTTTTATATGGGTATGATATTTTATATGATATTTCCATGGGTCATAAACGCATTCATTTAAGGGTGTCTCCTGAATGTGAAAGTTGCCAATGCGCTCTCTACAGGATATGTAGATCACAACAGTTTGAGAGCACAGGCTTATGTCATAATAATCACATAAGGATAGGTATAGTATGATAAAAATACAATGTAATTCAAACAAACTACTAATAACCATAGCAACTAGGCAACTAGGCCACTACTAATAACCCAGCAACCACTAATAACCATAGCAACTAGTCAACTAGGTCACTCTTGTGACTGACAAACCTACAGCATACTGCCATTGTCAGGATAGATCTCAGGACAGAATGTCCCCTGTTGTACAGCCACTGTGTTGGCAGATGTCTTGCTGTCTGGGTGACGTCTTCAAACTCTGCAGCAGAGGTGTCAGTGTGCTCTCACACAGTGGCACACCCCCTGGGACATGTCACATGAGCAGGACACACGGGTAGGGGGAGGAGGGCGGCTGGGCAAGGCCAACACAACATTTTTTATGTGATTATTATATTTTTTCAGATGTGGTTTTTGGACCACGTGCCATTTTTTTCTCCCCACGTTTATTTTCACCACATCCAGCTACATCTGCTCTCCCATGAATGTGCCAAAACTTGTAACTGAAATAAAGGCAGCAAAAGCAAGGCCTGGGGAATTTGCAAGAAAGAGGGTGGTGTTTTATTGAATTGCATTATACATATTTTTACTGTAAACATTCAATTAATTTACTCTAGCAATTAAAAATGATTTCCTTGCAATATTTTGTTTTGCGATCAATACTTTTGGGTTTATGTTTAACTTCAAACAACATAATTTTTGTTTGCAAAACTAAGACTTTTATTCTCGACTTCGGTAGCTTTCCTTGATATTAATGGCACAAAACTAACTCACTCATTATAGGATTGTGCCATAGAATAATGGTATTACTCTATTAAAAGGTGTTTAATAAGAGTGCGCCAAGCTAAGTAAATTAAAACAATTCCCAAACAAAATCCACCAGTTTAAGAAAGGTGGCCGAGGATATCAGAAGGTGGCCGAGCTACAGAGGTGTTTGTCAGATCATGAGACATCCCGAAAATGGGTCTTCGCACAAAATCATCTGTAGTGTCCGAAGAATTTGACCACTCATTGGAAAGATGAGACTCTCACAAGTGTTTTGCTCTAAGACCCCCACAAGTATCATGGGATTTGTCTGAAGGTAACCCATACAAATGAATAGAAGTATGGAAGTTTTGTGCCAACAAAAATTATGGGTTAAATACAATGTCTTCAGAAAGTATTAACACCCCTTGACTTTTTCTGCATTTTGTTGTGTTTTTCGAAATTTTTCCAAATGAAGTCTTGAGTCAATAAATATTCAACCCCTTTGTTATGGCAAGCCTAAACAGGTTCAGGAGTAAAACATTTGCTTAACAAGTCACATAATAAGTTGTATGGACACAATGTACAATAATACTGTTTAACATTTTTAAGGACTGCCTCTCTGTACCCCACACATACAATTATCTGTCAGTCGAGCAGTGAATTTCAAACACAGATTCAAGCACAAAGACCAGGGAAGCCTGTCCAGAGTAAAAATATTCCAAAACATGCATCCTGTTTGCAGCAAGACACTAAAGTAATTCTGCAAAAAAAGTGGCAAAGTAATAAACTTTTTGTCCTGAATACAAAGTGTTGTGTTTGGGGCAAATCCAATACAACACATTACTGAGTACCACAATCCATATATTTAAGCATAATGGTGACTGCATAATGTTATGGGTATGCTTGTAATCGTTTAAGGACTCTGGAGTTTTTCAAGATAACAAATTAATGGAATGGAGCTATCCACCAGACACTGGGAGATGAATTCACTTTTCAGCAGGACATTAACCTAAAACACAAGGAAAAATCTACACTGGCCTTGCTCACCAAGATGACAGTGAATGTTCCTGAGTGGCTGAGTTAAAGCTTTGAATTAAATCTGCTTGAAAATCTATGGCAAGACCTGAAAATGGTAGCAATGATCAACAACTAATTTGAAAAGACTAATGGTCAAATGTTGCACAATCCAGGTGTGGAAACCTCTTAGAGACTTATTCAGAAAGACTCGCAGCTGTAATTGCTGTCAAAGGTGCTTCTATATAGTATTGACTCAGTGGTGTGAATACTTATGTAAATGAGATATTTCTGTATTTCAAATTCAATGCATTTGCAAATATTTCTATAAACATGTTTTCACTTTGTCATTATGGAGTATTGTGTGTAGATGGGTGAGGGAAAAATATATTTAATAAATGTTGAATTCAGGCTCTAACACAACAACATGTGGAACAAGTATGAATCATTTTGTAGGCACTGTATGTGTAAATGTTATTTTTTTTATATATATTTCTTATATCACCTAGATATAGGACAGACACTTCAAAACCTTTTTCCTTATGATTTCTTTTTTGACTGTCTTTTTTTCATTCATGAATATGTTATTTAATGTGTTTATATGGGCTATAGTAGTAAAAGGCCAAATTCAATATTCTATCAAAATATATTTTATATCTAAAGGGGTCCTACAATTCTAACTCAAATAGCTAAATGATCCATGGTATGACCATCTTAAAACAATTCCATGTGCTATCTTAGTATAACCTGGCCCCCAATGGCATAGACTTTTAGAGGTTACATACTTTATTGGAACATTGACATAGTGACCTCCCCCTCCACAGTTTCAGTAAAAAGCTGAGGGATGGGACTGCAGAAATGCTACTTCTCAAATCCATAGATTACACTATGGATGCATGGGACTGACTATCCATGATATCAAAATTATAGTTTTAACCATGTTTTAGGCTATACAGTGTTTGTTTACATTTACTTTGTTTACAAACATTGGAGTAAATGTGTTGTTTTCTTACATGTGAAACATGCACATTTAATTTTCACTTTCACATGTAAAATTGCAAATTCACACGTGAAAAACAATCAACTGTAAAAACTATTTAACATGTGAACTTGCAATTCCACATTCTCACATGTGAAACAAAATGTGATTTTCATATGTGAATGTTTTTTACGTGAAAATGAAATTTCACATGTGAAAGTAAGATTTTCACGTGCGTTTTCTTCCATGTGATTGAAAATGTTTAAGATGTGAAACTGCACCTTTTACATGTGAATCTGCAATTCACGTCAGGTAAAAACATGTTATTCATTTCACGTGAAAAGGTGGTGTTAACATGTGAACTCAATGCAATACATGTAAAATATGGTTTCACATGTGAAATTAAGGCTCAACATGTGAAACAGCTATTTCACTTGTTGGATATACGAGTGTTAAAAATCGTCCCAGAAAAATCAAAAGAGTGCGTCAAGTGTGAATTGCAGCCTGAATTGCAACCTTTGGAGGCTGAAGAAAGGTGGCTTGTCACCTAAAACCCTCACAAACCTTTACAGATGCACAATTGAGAGCATCCTGTCACGCTGTATCACCGCCTGGTACGGCAACTGCACCGCCCACAACCGCAGGGCTCTCCAGAGGGTTGTGCGGTCTGCAAAACGCATGACCGGGGGGCAAACTACCTGCCCTCCTGGACACCTACACCACCCGATGTCACAGGAAGGCCAAAAAGGATGAAGGATGAAATAGTATGAATAAATTCATTAAAAAAAAGTTTTTAATGAAAATATGTCAATCGTTATTTGAATATGTTGTTAACCCCCCTCGAAACACCTGAGAAGCAGGTGTTTCGAGGATACAGTTGAAGTCGTAAGTTTACATACACTTAGGTTGGAGTCATTAAAACTTGTTTATCAACCACTCCACAAATTTCTTGTTTACAAACTATAGTTTTGGCAAGTCGGTTAGGACATCTACTTTGTGCACGACACAAGTAATTTTTCCAACAATTGTTAACAGACAGATTATTTCACTTATAATTCACAGTATCACAATTCCAGTGGGTCAGAAGTTTTCATTCACTAAGTCGACAGGGCCTTTAAACAGCTTGGAAAATTCCATAAAATGATGTCATGGCTTTAGAAGCTTCTGATAGGCTAATTGACATAATTTGAGTCAATTGGAGGTGTACCTGTGGATGTATTTCAAGGACTAACTTCAAACTCAGTGCTTCTTTGCTTGACATCATGGGAAAATCAAAAGAATTCAGCCAAGACCTCCACAAGTCTGGTTCATCCTTGGGAGCAATTTCCAAACGCCTGAAGGAACCAAGTTAATCTGTACAAACAATAGTACGCAAGTATAAACACCATGTGACCACTCAGCCATCATACCGCTCAGGAAGGAGACGCGTTCTGTCTCCTAGAGAAAATGGGGGAGGCTTGCAAGCCAAAGAACACCATCCCAACCGTGAAGCACGGGGGTGGCAGAATCATGTTGTTGGGGTGCTTTGCTGCAGGAGGAACTGATGCACTTCACAAAATAGATGGCATCATGAGGAAGAACAATTATGTGGATATAGTGAAGCAACATCTCAAGACATCAGTCAGGAAGTTAAAGCTAGGTCGCAAATGGGTCTTCCAAATGGACAATGACCCCAAGCATACTTCCAAAGTCGTGGCAAAATGCCTTAAGGACAACAAAGTCAAGGTATTGGAGTGGACATCACAAAGCCCTGACCTCAATCTCAGAAAATTTGTGGGCAGAACTGAAAAAGCGCATGCGAGCAAGGAGGCATACACACCTGATTCAGTTACACCAGCTCTGTCAGGAGGAATGGGCCAAAATTCACCCAACTTATTGTGGGAAGCTTGTGGAATGCTACCCGAAATGTTTGACCCAAGTAAACAATTTAAAGGAAATGCTACCAAATACTAATTGAGTGTATGTAAGCGTCACCAGCAAAGCACCCCACACCATCACACCTCCTCCGCCATGCTTCATGGCAGGAACCACACATGTGGAGATCATCCATTCACCTACTCTGTGTCTCACAAAGACACGGCGGTAGGAAATAAAAATCTCAAAGTTGAACTCATCAGACCAAAGGACATATTTCCACTAGTCTAATGTCCATTGCTTGTGTTTCTTGGCCCAAGCACGTCTCTTCTTCTTATTGATGTCCTTTAGTAGTGGTTTCTTTGCAGCATTCAACCATGAAGGCTTGATTCACGCAGTCTCCTTTGAACAGTTGATGTTGAGATGTGTCTGTTACTTGAACTCTGTGAAGTATTTATTTGGACTGCAATTTCAGAGGCTGGTAACTCTAAGGAACTTATCCCCTGGAGAAGAGGTAACTCTGGGGCTTCCTTTCCTTTGCCGGTCCTCATGAGAGCCAGTTTCATCATAGTGCTTGATGGTTTTTGCGACTATACTTGAAGAAACTTTCAAGGTTCTTGAAATGTTCGGTATTAACTGACCTTCATGTCTTAAAGTAATGATGGACTGTCATTACTCTTAGCATATTTTAGCTGTTCTTGCCATATTATGGATTTGGTCTTTTACCAAATAGGGCTATCTTCTGAGAATGCCAACAGTGTGGAAAGCTGTCATCAAGGCAAAGGGTGGCTACTTTGAAGAATCTCAAATATCTACTATATTTTGATTTGTTTAACACTTTTTTGATTACAACATGATTACATGTGTTATTTCATAGTGTTGATGTCTAAACAATTATTCTACAATGTATAAAATAGTAAAAAATAAATAAAAACCCTTGAATGAGTGGTTGTGTCCAAACTTTTGTCTGGTACTGTAGTTCAACTCAATTAGCCATGAAATCCATAGTTTGAAAGAAAACGTTTTCTGGAAGTTGTTTGCTGCCATTTTCCCAACGTTGGCCAGCCCCCTAGAAATTAGAGTTTCAGCCAACGAGCTTCAGCCTCTTGCCATTTGAATGACAGCTAGAAAGATGCACACACAGCAGAGCGAAAGAGAGAGAGAGCAATGACATGGTGCACATATCTGCACATATGTGATGTAGTACAACATTTTTGGGGACCACTTATGGCTTACTTTCAGAACTACTGGCTGAAAAGTATAAAAGGAATGCCAGATAATCTCTTTGTTGTTTTGTATGTACAGCTGATATTTTGTATGCATGGCATATTTTATGTAAAACTATGTAAGACATGTAATGACTTATATGTAACTCTAGTTTTGAATCCAGAACATTCTGACCACATATTATTTTTAATCCTCTGTATGGATTTAGTATATTCTCAAGATACTTGGCATGGTCTCTTTCTCCTTGAAATTGTAAACCTGTATCAAGCTAGCTGGTGAATTTGAGCCATATTAGCATTGACATGAAATCTGTCAAAACACCTCAAAACAAGACATGGTATCAAGAACAAGGTTAAATGAGCTGAAACGAGCCACTTACGATTCCCCACATAGTAGTTTCCTGTCATTCTTGCTAACAATCTGGCCATGCAGAATCATAACAACACACTGACTTCTGCCCCATGGAAGCGCACACATCATTTTCATGACGTTGTCAGCTAATCCATCTATAGGAATCCATATTTTCTTTGCATTATTATGAACTCTAACTCACCAGCCTGAAGCTATGGAGTGATTCCTAAGTGCAAGCGGAAAATATTCTCTAGGACCAAAAGCATCTCGCTTTTCTCATCTTCTACACATCACGCCATGTCTCCATTAGAGGAAGGCAAGAAGACATTATCATTTTCGCTCAACCATCACCTCTGTTATGTAGCTAGCTACCATAACCAGCAGCATAACAATGATGCTCAAGTATTGAGCTATTTCAAGTGAATGTATTATTTCTTCCCCTTGATAGAGATACCACACTTTTGTTTTGCTGAGCAGACAGACCCCAAAGAGAAATCCCATTTCAAATTAAATTTGAATGACCCCCCCCCCAAGCTCATAAACAGTCCTGACAGCTTAATTTATAATTCAGTGCTGGAGCAGGAGCTCCAGGGCCATCAGAGAGTAACTGGGGAGGAGAGATTGAGTAAATGGCACTATTCACTTGAACCCCCCTTTCCATAAGTTACAATGACCGCATAACTCTAGATATCAAGTTTTTAAGAACTGGCTTGGGGCATAAGGGACAAAAAAACCTGCGTATCAGCAACTTTCCCTGAGACCACTGTCATGTTTTTGTTTGTCTGTAAGCATGATCAAGACACCTCAGATATGTGTTTCTTATACCTTTGAAGAAATACAACTTGAGTATTGAGTACTGCTGTCTCTACCAAGATGGCTGAATTATCCCTTTAGAGATGTAGTTTCTTGAATGTAGGACATTGAAAACAATCGTTGTTTGCTTGTAAAAGGGTATATTCTTTATACATTCCCCCCATAGTGTCCACACTGTAATGGTTTCGACTTGACTCAGGTTTAGCTTTAGTTAGGGGGTGCCAGGTAGGCTGTGCTTACCAGATAAATGTTTTATGTTTACCTTTTTGTTTGAGTCGGTCTCATTTGTAAGTCAAGTCTAGACCAATACAAAGGACTCATGACAAAGTTGGTATTGGAATGTAAACTTTTCACAAAGCCAAACATTGAACGAAATAACTACAAAACAATGTTTTTCCTTTGTTTGTATATTGTTAAAATATTATATGTTGTTAAAATAAATGATCACACTGTCACGTCCAGGCCAGAGTTTTAGGCTGGCGTGTTTAGGTTTCGTTTTTGGTGAAGGGTTTTTGAGTTCTAGGTGTTCTATTTCTATGTTGGGGTAATGGTTCCCAATTAGGGGCAGCTGAGTGTCGTTGCCTCTAATTGGGAACCATATATATGTTTGGGGTTTTCATTAGGAGTTTGTGGGTTATTGTTTATGCATAGCTTCTTTGTGTGTGTGTGTCAGTCTATGTTTATGTTGCGATCTTTGTTCATTTTGTTGCTTTGCCCAGTTACGTTCATTCATTAAAAGATGTATACTGGATGCCTCGCTGCGCCTTGGTCTGTCCTTTCCGAAGATCGTGACACACACAAATTGTATACAGTCACAAAATAATAACTTAGGTTCCTCTGGAAGAGTCCCATACCTTTGGCATAAAAATTGTTGCCACGTAAATGATTCAAGTGAACCTATTTGACCGCAGGAGCACACAATGTTCGTTCAACAGGCGGTGCTTAAAACAAGTCCCATTCACAAACTCAGAAAACCATAAACAGACATGTAAATGATTAGGATTCACAATATATTATTCCCCAACAACTCTTAGTAACCAAACAAATACAGAATAGACAATAAAATCTAATGAAATACCGTATGTTAAAAATTAGTCAGTCAAATTGAGTCCGTGAGTCAATCCAATCCGACAGTAGAACTCAGAAATCAACAGAGATTTGCCTGTCATTGTAAACCTTTAAGGAATGTTGGTGGCGTTTTAGCTACAGTGCACTTTTAAGAACAAAACATAAAGGTATGATCAAGACTCAGCTGAGGGTTTGAAAGAACTTCCTCTCGCTCTCTCTCTCTTTCTTTTTCTACGATATAATGGCTGTCCGCAAACAAACTTACTGTCACGACTTCCACCGAAGTTGGTGCCTCTCCTTGTTCGGGTGGTGTTCGGCGGTCGACGTCACCGGTCTTCTAGCCATCACTTTTCATTTTCCATTTGTTTTGTCTGTGTTTTCCACACCTGGTTTCAACTCCCTCAATTCCATGTTTTGTATATAACCCTCTGTCCCCCCCATGTCTTTGTGTGTGATTGTTTCTTTGTAGTGCTTGTGCACATTTGTATACTGGTGTGTTACGGGCTATTTTTGTGCCCATGTACTCTCGTGTTTGTTTGAACCGTTTGGGGTTGTTTATTAAACGACTAAGTTTACACAGTTTTTCTCTCCTGCGCCTGACTTCTCTGCAAACCAGTTACGCATCCGCTACACTTACTGTGCTGGAGTGTGTTGTCAATCAAAGTTTACAACATTAGCTCTACATTTCTAAATCCTACCTAACTCAGTACTTTTGAGAAAATAAAAAAGAGCCCTACTAATTTCTAAAAGACCCTCCCCCATCCCTAAAATCCCTTCCAAAGCCCCCAACCCCGTCCAACCCCATCCAACCCCGTCCAACCTCAATGGCCCTACACTTAATTCTGCCCCTCTCTTCAACATACTTACAACGATATAACACATGCTCCACCGTTTCATTGAAAATACACTACAGACGCAAACAATTCACAAGCTTGCCAACCAGATGTAATGACAAGTTCAATGTACAATGTCCTTGATTTGATTTGATTTATTAGGATCTCCATTAACATGTAGTGTGTGTGTGCATCTATCAGTTACACATACATGTCAACACATACACACAACAAGTAGGTCACAAGGGGGAGAGGCGTTGTGCCGTGAGGTGTTTCTTTATTTGTTTTTTGAAACCAGGTTTACTGTTCACTTGCAATATATAAGATGGAAGAGAGTTCCATGCACTCATGGCTCTGTATAATCCTGTATGTTTCCTTGAATTTGTTCTGGACCTGGGGACTGTGGAAGACCCCTGGTGGCATGTCTGGTGGGGTAAGTGTGTGTGTCAGTGCTGTGTGTAAGTTGACTATGCAAACATTTTGGATTTTCCAACACATTAATGTTTCTTACTAAAACAAGAAGTGACGCAGACAGTCTTTCCTTAAATCTTAGCCAAGAAAGACTGGCATGCATAGCATTTATATTAGCCCTCTGATTACAATGAAGAGCAAGACGTGCCTCTCTGTTCTGGACTAGCTGCAGCTTAACTAAGTCTTTCTTTGCAGCACTTGACCATATAACTGAACAATAACCAAGATAAGATAAAACTAGAGCCTGCAGGACTTGCTTTGTGGAGTGTTAAAAAAGCTGAGCATATCTTTATTACGCACAGACCTCTCCCAAACTTTACAACCATTGAATCTATATGTTTTGACCATGACAGATTGTAAACTAAGGTAACACCAAGTAATTTTGTCTCCTCAACTTGTTCAACATGTAAGGATCGACGCTGGTAGACAAGAAGCAGGTACAGGGAGTGAACATTTAATAACGACGGACAGGAACAGAATACGGACAGCGTCTGGACAGGGGAAACATAAATTACAATAATGTTGACACGGGGATGAAACAGAGGAAACAGACAGATATAGATAAGGCAATCAAAACATGAAGGAGTACAGGTGAGTCCAATGAGTGCTGATGCGTCCCAGCTAGGTGAGCCTGATGGGCCGGCCGAGGCATGGGCGCTGGACAAGCTGGCTGGGGCGTAGAAGTCTGACGAGCCGGCAGAGGCGTGGGAGCCTGGCGAACCAGCTAAGGCGTGGGAGCCTGACAATCCCACTGAGGCGTGGGAGCGTGATGGGATGGCTGAGGCATGACGTGGGATGGGAGCCCAATGAACCGGCTGAGGTGTAGGAGCCCAACGAGCCAACAAAACAAAAAACAAAAATCTCCTTGATGCTTCGTATAGTGGTGTCAGCATTCTGTAAGGATCAACGCTGGTAGACGAGAAGCAGGTAATGGGAGTAAACATTTAATAACCACGGACAGGAACAGAATACGGACAGCGTCTGGACAGGGGAAATGGAAATTACAATAATGCTGACACTGGGATGAAACAGAGGAAACAGATAGATATAGGGAAGGCAATCAAAACGTGAAGGAGTCCAGGTGAGTCTAATGAGCGCTGATGCACGTAATGATGGTGACAGGTGTGCGTAATGAAAGGCAGCCTGGTGCCCTCGAGCGCCAGAGAGGGAGAGCAGGAGCAGGCGTGACACAACAGCCACACCATTCATTACCAGATTCAGCTGAGGTCTAGAACTTAGGGAATGATTTGTACAAAATACAATGCTCTTAGTTTTAGAGATGCTCGGGACCAGTTTATTACTGGCCACCCATTCCAAGACAGACTGCAACTCTTTGTTAAGGGTTTCTGTGATTTCATTAGCTGTGGCTGCTGATGTGTATATCAGCATACATGGACACACATGCTGTGTTTAATGCCAGTGGCAGGTTATTGGTAACAATAGAAAAGAGTATAGTGCCTAGAGAGCTGCCATGCGGTACACCACACTTTACGTGTTTCACATTAGAGAAGCTTCCATGAAAGAAAACCCTATGAGATATATTAGATAGATAGCTCTGAATCCACAACATGGCAGAGGTTGAAAAGCCATAACACTTAAGTTTTCTCAACAACAGGTTATGGTCAATAATTTCAAAGCGCAATTGAGCAAACACCAACTCTTCCTTCCTAATCTGACCTTTGAATCTTGGTCCACCTATCTTTTTTACAGGGAATATAAATATAAATATAAATATGTCCCATCTCTTCTGCCACACATCTATCAAAATAGCTCTGATCTTACATTTGGCCTCACCTCTATCCAGTGAAACATGAATATCAATTATATCTTGTTTTAAAGCCCTTTTTGTTATCTGGTCTACAATTTAATTCCCTTCTACACCCGAATGGGCTGGGACCCAGAATAATCTTACTACTACACCCAGTCTCTATATTCTCCATAATAGTATTAATGCCTCCAATAGTAGGTCACTCCTATTAGATTTGCCAGATGATAAACTATATATCTGAGCATACTATAATTCTGACAGGATGAGAGTCCTCCACCCGCTAGAGGGCAACTACTATCGCTAACAGTTCAAATTAATATACTGACAGTTCATCTGTTAGTCAAATCAAAATCAAATCAAATTTATTTATAAAGCCCCCCTTACATCAGCTGATGTCACAGAGTGCTGTACAGAAACCCAGCCTAAAACCCCAAACAGCAAGCAATGCAGGTGTAAAAGCACGGTGGCTAGGAAAAACTCCCTAGAAAGGCCAAAACCTAGGAAGAAACCTAGAGAGGAACCAGGCTGTGAGGGGTGGCCAGTCCTCTTCTGGCTGTGCCGGGTGCAGATTATAACAGAACATGGACACGATTTTAAAATGTTCATAAAACAGGCAGAACAGTTGAACCTGGAGAAGCAGCACGGCCAGGTGGACTCGGGACATCAAGGAGTCATCAGGCCAGGTAGGCCTTGAGGAATGGTCCTAATGCTCAGGTCCTCAGAGAGAGAGAGAGATTACCAACAACGACGAGACGGCCTACAGAGAGGAGGTGGTGTCAGGAAAATAACCTCTCACTCAATGTCAGCAAAACAAAGGAGATGACCGTGGACTTCAGGAAACAGGAGAGGGAGCACCCCCCTATCCACATCGAGAGGACAGTAGTGGAGAGGGTGGAAAGTTTTAAGTTCCTCGGTGTACACATCACAGACAAACTGAATTGGTCCACCCACACAGACAGCGTGGTGAAGAAGGCGCAACAGCGCCTCTTCAACCTCAGGAGGCTGAAGAAATTCGGCTTGTCACCAAAATCACTCACAAACTTTTACAGATGCACTATCGAGAGCATCCTGTCGGGCTGTATCACCGCCTGGTACGGCAACTGCTCCGCCCACAACCGTAAGGCTCTCCAGAGGGTAGTGAGGACTGCACAGCGCATCACCGGGGGAAACCTACCTGCCCTCCAGGACACCTACACCACCCGATGTCACAGGAAGGCCAAAGATCATCAAGGACAACAACCACCCGAGCCACTGCCTGTTCACCCCGCTATCATCCAGAAGGCGAGGTCAGTACAGGTGCATCAAAGCTGGGACCGAGAGACTGAAAAACAGCTTCTACCTCAAGGCCATCAGACTGTTAAACAGCCATCACTAACATTGAGTGGCTGCTGCCAACATACTGACTTAAATCTCTAGCCACTTTAAACATAGGAATTGGATGTAACAAATGTATCACTAGCCACTTTAAACAATTTTGTATATAATGTTTACGTATCCGACATACTCATATCAAATGTATACACTGTACTCTAAACCATCTACTGCATCTTGCCTATGCCGGTCAGCCATCGCTCATCCATATATTTATATGTACATACTCGTATTCATTCCTTTACTCTTGTGTGTATAAGGTAGTTGTTGTGAATTTGTTAGATTACTTGTTAGATACTACTGCATGGTCGGAACTAGAAGCACAAGCATTTCGCTACACTCGCATTAACATCTGCTAACCATGTGTATGTGACAAATAAAATTTGATTTGATTTGATTTGATTTGAGAGAAGAATAAAAAAGAAAGAGAGAGAGACAATTAGAGAGAGCATACTTAAATTCGCACAGGACACCAGATAAGAGAAGAAATACTCCAGATATAACAGACGGACCCTAGCCCCCCGACACATAAACTACTGCAGCATAAATACTGGAGGCTGAGACAGGAGGGGTCGGGAGACACTGTGGCCCCGTCCGACGATACCCCCGGACAGGGCCAAACAGGCAGGATATAACCCCACCCACAGCCCACACACCACTAGAGGGATATCTTCAACCACCAACTTACCATCCTGAGACAAGGCCGAGTATAGCCCACAAGATCTCCGCCACGGCACCAGTAAGCCAGTGACTCAGCCCCTGTAATAGGGTTAGAGGCAGAGAATCCCAGCGGAGGGGAACCGGCCAGGCAAAGACAGCAAGGGTGGTTCGTTGCTCCAGTGCCTTTCTGTTCACCTTCACACTCCTGGGCCAGACTACACTCAGTCATAGGACCTACTGAAGAGATGAGTCTTCAATAAAGACTTAAAGGTTGAGACCGAGTCTACGTCTCTCACATGGATAGGCAGACTATTCCATAAAAATGGAGCTCTATAGGAAAAAGCCCTGCCTCCAGCTGTTTGCTTAGAAATTCTAGGGACAGTAAGGAGGCCTGAGCACTTGTGACCGTAGCGTACGTGTAGGTATGTACGGCAGGACCAAATCGGAAAGATAGCTAGGAGCAAGCCCATGTAATGCTTTGTAGGTTAGCAGTAAAACCTTGAAATCAGCCCTTGCCTTAACAGGAAGCCAGTGTAGAGAGGCTAGTACTGGAGTAATATGATCAAATTTTGGGGTTCTAGTCAAGATTCTAGCAGCCGTGTTTAGCACTAACTGAAGTTTATTTAGTGCTTTATCCGGGTAGCCGGAAAGTAAAGCATTGCAGTAGTCTAACCTAGAAGTTACAAACGCATGGATTAACTTTTCTGCATCATTTTTGGACAGAAAGTTTCAGATTTTTACAATGTTACGTAAATGGAAAAAAGCTGTCCTTGAAATAGTCTTGATATGTTCGTCAAAAGAGAGATCAGGGTCCAGAGTAACGCCGAGGTCCTTCACAGTTTTATTTGAGACGACTGTACAACCATCAAGATTAATTGTCAGATTCAACAGAAGATCTCTTTGTTTCTTGGGACCTAGAACTAGCATCTCTGTTTTGTCAGAGTTTAAAAAGTAGAACATTTTCCGCCATCCACTTCCTTATGTCTGAAACACAGGCTTCCAGGGAGGGCAATTTTGGGGCTTCACCATGTTTCATCGAAATGTACAGCTGTGTGTCATCCGCATAGCAGTGAAAGTTAACATTATGTTTCCGAATGACATCACCAAGTGGTAAAATATATAGTGAAAACAATAGTGGTCCCAAAACAGAGCCTTGAGGAACACCGAAATTTACAGTTGATTTGTCAGAGGACAAACCATCCACAGAGACAAACTGATATCTTTCCGACAGATAGGATCTAAACCAGGCCAGAACTTGTCCATGAAGACCAATCTGGGTTTCCAATCTCTCCAAAAGAATGTGGTGATCGATGGTATCAAAAGCAGCACTAAGGTCTAGGAGCACGAGGACAGTTGCAGAGCCTCGGTCTGACGCCATTAAAAGGTCATTTACCACCTTCACAAGTGCAGTCTCAGTGCTATGCTGGGGTCTAAAACCAGACTGAAGCGTTTCGTATACATTGTTTGTCTTCAGGAAGGCAGTGAGTTGCTGCGCAACAGCTTTTTTTTTTTAAATTGAGAGTAATGGAAGATTCGATATAGGCCGATAGTTTTTTATATTTTCTGGGTCAAGGTTTGGCTTTTTTAAGAGAGGCTTTATTACTGCCACTTTTAGTGAGTTTGGTACACATCCGGTGGATAGAGAGCTGTTTATTATGTTCAACATAGGAGGGCCAAGCACAGGAAGCAGCTCTTTCAGTAGTTTAGTTGGAATAGGGTCCAGTATGCAGCTTGAAGGTTTAGAGGCCATGATTATTTTCATCAATGTGTCAAGAGATATGGTACTAAAAAACTTGAGTGTCTCTCTTGATTTTATGTCCTGGCAAAGTTGTGTGGACTCAGGACAACTGAGCTTTGGAGGAATACGCAGATTTAAAGAGGAGTCCGTAATTTGCTTTCTAGTGATCATGATCTTTTCCTCAAAGAAGTTCATGAATGAATCACTGCTAAAGTAAAAGCCATCCTCTCTTGGGGAATGCTGCTTTTTAGTTAGCTTTGCGACAGTATCAAAAATAAATTTTGGATTATTCTTATTTTCCTCAATTAACTTGGAAAAATAGGATGATCGAGCAGCAGTGAGGGCTCTTCGATACTGCACGGTACTGTCTTTCCAAGCTAGTCGGAAGACTTCCAGTTTGGTGTGGCGCCATTTCCGTTCCAATTTTCTGGAAGCTTGCTTCAGAGCTCGGGTATTTTCTGTATACCAGGAGCTAGTTTTTATGGCAAATGTTTTTTGTTTTTAGAGTGCGGCTGCATCTAGGGTATTGCGCAAGGTTACATTGAGTTCCTCAGTTAGGTGGTTAACTGATTTTTGTACTCTGACATCCTTGGGTAGGTGGAAGGATTCTGGAAGGGCATCTAGGAATCTTTGGGATGTCTGAGAATTTATAGCACGACTTTTGATGATCCTTGGTTGGGGTTTGAGCAGATTATCTGTTGCGATTTCAAACGTAATAAAATGGTGGTCCGATAGTCCAGGATTATGAGGAAAAACATTAAGATCCACAACATTTATTCCACGGGACAAAACTAGGTCCAGAGTATGACTGTGGCAGTGAGTAGGTCCGGAGACATGTTGGACAAAACCGTCAGAGTCGATGAGGGCTCCAAAAAGCCTTTTGGAGTGGGTCTGTGGACTTTTCCATGTGAATATTAAAGTCACCAAAAATTTGAATATTGTCTGCCATGACTACAAGGTCCGATAGGAATTCAGGGAACTCAGTGAGGAACGTTGTATATGGCCCAGGAGGCCTGTAAACAGTAGCTATAAAAAGTGATTGAGTAGGCTGCATAGATTTCATGACTAGAAGCTCAAAAGACGAAAACGTTTTTTTGTTTTTTTGTAAATAGAAATTTGCTATCGTAAATGTTAGCAACACCTCCGCCTTTGCGGGATGCGCGGGGATATGGTCACTAGTGTAACCAGGAGGTGAGGCCTCATTTAACACAATAAATTCATCAGGCTTAAGCCATGTTTCAGTCAGGCCAATCACATCAATATTATGATCAGTGATTAGTTCATTGACTAGAACTGCCTTGGAAGTGAGGGATCTAACATTAAGTAGCCCCATTTTGAGATGTGAGGTATCACAATCTCTTTCAATAATGGCAGCAATGGAGGAGATCTTTATTCTAGTGAGATTGCTAAGGCGTTAGTTTTGCCCAACGTAGGTCGAGGCACAGACACAGTCTCAATAGAGATAGCTGAGCTGACTACACTGACTGTGCTAGTGGCAGACTCCACTAAGCTGGCAGGCTGGCTAACAGCCTGCTGCCTGGCCTGCATCTCATTGTGAAGCTAGAGGAGTTAGAGCCCTGTCTATGTTCGTAGATAAGATGAGAGCACCCCTCCAGCTAGGATGGAGTCCGTCACTCCTCAACAGGCCAGGCTTGGTCCTGTTTGTGGGTGAGTCCCAGAAAGAGTGCCAATTATCTACAAATTCTATCTTTTGTGTGGGGCAGAAAACAGTTTTCAACCAGCGATTGAGTTGTGAGACTCTAGTCTTCTAAATATCTGCACATCCAATTCAGGATTGTAAATGCCTGCTCCTGTATGCCCACTATCTGGATCCTTGGATCTATCTGTGAAAAGCAGTAAAAAAACATAAAAACTGACCAATCTTTTGTTTTCATTACCAAGGTTAGATAAACAACAGGATCCGGTATTAACCACAGAGGAACATACCCTATCACCACAGAAGGGCCAACCTCCAAATCCCTCAAACCACTCTCATCAACAAGCTTTGCAACCTTCCATCCTAAACCACTGCCTTGTCTACTAGTATATTCCCATGACTGTCATCGAGAATAGTAGCAGTGGGATGAACCCAATGAGCTAATGACAGTTTTTACGGCATAAATCCAAAGGCATCTCACCTGCCTCCACTAGTAAGGCACTTACAGGTGTTGATTTAAATGAACCAATACATATCCTTAAAGCCATATACTGGATTTTGTCCAGCCTCTGAAGCCAAGTCTTCGCCTCTGTTCCACAAACTATACACCCGTAATCAATTGTCGTACTGATCAGAGCTCTATAAATATCCATTAACGATTGTCTGTCAGCACCCCATTCATTACCAGAGACTGAGTGCATAAGATTCACCACCTTCTTACACTTTCAACATTCACGACCTGATCTTTCCACGTACATCTCTCACTGAACCATAGATCCAAATATTTGAACTTAGAAACCCTCCCCATAGGCTGTCCATACAGAAACAACTGTATTATCAGCAACTTTCTTCTTCGAGAATAACATACAGTAATCTTCACCACTGACAATTGAACCATTTCACGTGAGAGTTCCAAATATCTCTAACGGTTGCCCCAGCATGAGTTTTTTTATGAGCGTGATGTGAATGCACTCACTGTTCTAAAATGTGACTGTTACGCAACAAGACAGTAACCCACACTGCCCTCAAACCAAGGTATGCTGCCTGATAATTATCTATAGGCTATGTTTCAACTTGTTAATTATGAAGAATTCTATAACAAATTAAATGTTCTAACAACAGTTTGAATTGAGATGTGTTCTGCCTTCTCATGAATTCACAAAGAAGTAGCCCATTTCACTGTTGCTGACAATTTACGTTTGAGGCATTACTGAGCAGGACAAACTTCTCTCTTCAACAAGAGCCCAAGCACAAACTTTTTCCTCCCTGACACACTTTCTGGCTGGCGCCCGTATTGCCTTCACTGCTAATAATAACTTTGGACATGTGTGTATTCCTATCAAAGTAAGTGCTATCATTATAGTTTCTGTAAATCGTGTTGTCGTTTCTACTGTAGCACACCATATGTATATATGTTTTATTCACATATTTTAAATACCTGTGACGAATCATGCATTCCGATTCTTGGACACAAATATATTTTTAAGTTTGTACTGATTATGATGAGCTAATGCTAAGCTAATTGCCAGCTATGTGTGGCACCATGTTTGTTGACATCATACAATGCATTCTGGTTGTCACGTAAATGTCTGTCAGACCGAAAGATGTTATAACAAAACAAGGTGAAGGGATGGTTTACTCGTCTTTTGTGTAAACTTCCGGAAGTGAATGATTGAAGTGAATGATGGTAGACGACACACCCCGTTCAACAACTCATCTTATAACCTCTTATCTTTGGTTGACGTGAAAAAACAAACAACTACTGATTGTCTGATTACTTTCGATTTTTAGAAAGTGTTTTACTCAATTATTTTTATCACTGGTGTGGTCACCCGTGATGTGTTAAATGGTAATTGCAATTATCTAATTCGTATTATGGTTTCTGTCAGCCGAGAGTTAGCTAAATATGACCGCTTGTGTTAGGTTACTCTTTCCTCAGTTAGCGCTACGACTAATGCAGCCTACATGTTCTGGTTTGAATGAGAATTGTGTTATGATGTTGCTACTTCTGTGAATGTCTGAACATTGCATCCAAAAATAAACTGCTCACATATGATGGCCAAACCCCAGTTATATAACCTCCCAATACCAAGTCTTTCCATCTTAATCAGGAGGCATTCTCTCCACATAGAATCGTATGCCTTTTCAATGTCAAAAAAAGACAGTAGCCATTACTTCTTCCAATACGACCAGGGTTTTTTCAACTTCATTGCTCACCTTTACATACATATAACTTTATGGAAGCCTTTTTTGACATTGACTCAATACACCTCTATGTTCCAGGAAATAGGACAATCTGTTGACTATCATCTTTTCCATCAGTTTACACAAGTTAGAGGTCAGTGATATTTGGGGAGTTTCTCCCATTCTTCACTGCAGATCCTCTCAAGCTCTGTCAGGTTGGATGGGGAGTGTTGCTACACAGCTATTTTCAGGTCTCTCCAGAGATGTTCGATCGGGTTCAAGTCCAGGCTCTGGCTGGGCCACTCACAGACATTCAGAGACTTGTCCCGAAGCCACTCCTGTGTTGTCTTGGCTGTGTGCTTAGGGTTGTCCTGTTGGAAAGTGAAACTTCACCCCCAGTATAAAGTCCTGAGTGGTCTGGAGCAGTATTTCATCAAGGACCTCTCTGTCCCTTGCTCCGTTAATCTTTGCCTTGATCCTGACTAGTCTCCCAGTCCCTGACGCTGAAAAACATCCCCACAGCATGATGCTGCCACCACCATGCTTCACCGTAGGGATGGTGCCTGGTTTCCTCCAGATGTGAAGCTTGGACTTCAGGCCAAAGAGTTCAATCTTGGTTTCATCAGACCAGAGAATCTTGTTTTTCATAGTCTGAGAGTCTTTAGGTGCCTTTTGGCAAACTTCAAGTGGGCTGCCATGTGCGTTTTACTGAGGAGTGGCTTCTGTCTGGCCACTCTACCATAAAGGCCTAATTGTTGGAGTGCTGCAGAGATAGATGTCCTTCTGGAAGGTTCTCCCATCTCCACAGAGGAACTCTAGAGCTCTGTCAGAGTTACCATTGGGGTTCTTGGTCACCTCCCTGACCAAGGCCCTTCACCCCAAATTGCTCAGTTTGGCTGGGTGGCCAGCTCTAGGAAGAGTCTTGGTGGTTCCAAACTTCTTCCATTTAAGAATGATGGAGGCCACTGTGTTCTTGGGGACCTTCAATGCTGAAATGTTTTGGTACACTTCTCCAGATCTGTGCCTCGACACAATCATGTCTCGGAGCTCTACGGACAATTGCTTCGACCTCATGGCTTGGTTTTTGCTTGACATGCACTGTCAACTGTGGAATCTTATATAGACTGGTCTGTGCCTTTCCAAATAATGTCCAATCAATTGAATTTACCACAGGTGGACTCCAATCAAGTTGTAGAAACATCTCAAGGATGCTCAAATGGAAACAGGATGCACCTGAGCTCAATTTAAAGTCTGAATACTTAAGTAAATACGTTTTTTTGTTTTTAATAAAATTGCACCCCCCCAAAAAACTGTTTTCACTTTGTCATTATGGGGTATTATGTGCATATTGATGCAAAAAAATATTTCATCCATTTTAGAATAAGGCTGCAACATAACAATATGTGGAAAAAGTCAAGGGGTCTGAATACTTTCTGAAGGCACTGTAGATGCTATAGAGTTAGAAGCCAGTGTGAGTTCCAGGCAGGATATAACCCCTCTAACAACATCAACTCTTGTACCACATCCATCGTTAAGACATTCTAATGTTCTTGTTTCCATCTCATCTTCAACAATAGTACCATTAGTATCTGTATGTGAGCTTCCCCATAAACTATTATGGGCGTTAAAGTCGCCTCAAATCAAACATTGCTACAAATAGTTGACGACAAGGCTTGTAAAAATGACTAACTGCGCTGTAGATTTCCACCGTCACACATTCGTATTCAGATGGGACAGGTATATATTTCGATATACAGACCTTCCCTTATGAACGTAGCACAACCATCACCCTGTCCAGTTGATCTTTCACACCTGATTGAACAATAACCAGTAATGATAAAATCAAGGTATGGTCTAAGCCACGTTTCTTGAACACATATCACATCAAGTTTGATCTCTAAATCAATTACATATTTCTTAAACTCCTGACTATTACCAATAATGCTTCTGGCATTCCACTGAAGCACGACAAAACCATAACTCTAATTATCATCGTACTGAGACATTTCATCATTAGTATTATTAGGAGTCAACATATCAACAATCATGGCAACAGTAACTTCTGTTACTCCGAGGGCCCTCACCTCCTCCCTGTAGGCCGTCTCATCGTTGTTGGTAATCAAGCCTGCCACTGTAGTGTTGTCAGCAAACTTGATAATTGATTTGGAGGCGTGCTTGGCCACGCAGTCATGGGTGAACAGAGAGTACAGGAGAGGGCTGAGAACGCACCCTTGTGGGGCCCCAGTGCACCTGCCATCCGCCCCCATTACAACAGTTAGCCATGACATTGTTACCACACTCACCATAATCATGTACCCCTCCACACTTGGCACATCTTTCTTTTCTTCCTTTTGCACTGACTCTGATGAACCGGGCTAATGTGACTACACCTCTCTCTTTATTAACGGCATTGGTTAATCGGATAGGGTGTAGATGAGACCCCATGGTCGCATCAAACACCATTACAACTTTCCTCTCCGACACATGTTATTTACTACATTCACCATCTTCACTCCCACCCAGCACAAGAAACGCCACTGCTTATAGCAGGGCCATTACTTTTCCTTTCACCTTTCACCACATACCATCCAGGTCCTTGACTTTCATCATCCCCACCCATTCCATTAGAACTATCATCCATGTCGACCACAGTCCAGCACAGCTGTTGCTAAACCGCATACCACAATATAGAACGATTGATTCTGTTTCGCTTCTGTCACCATCTTACGCAGCTGAAGCTGGCTATTTAATTGGGAATTAAAAGGGAAGCGCAGCGTCGGGAGGAGACGCACTGAGACGGGCATCACAACACAAAAGACAGCTTCAAGGCTAAAGTGCTGAACAGGATTGTTAATTAAAGGGAGGGCTCTAATTCGGCACTCACTTATTCTGTCTTTCTCTCTGGAATGTGTGTAGTTGACATAGGGACATTGAAGTAGATTTCATGAGTGACAAGCAGCAGTAAGTAGTAGAACAGGATTGTGTGTGCCGATACTGAGTCTTTGTTCCATGTTGTCCTACTTACACAGACAGCACAATTGGGAGATTTTTGAATAAGCCCCCAGCATTTCTTAGTTTAGGTTGTGTTGAAGGACAGTATTAATACAGGGAGGTGGGAGGAGGAGGCTGAGCACACTACATATAGTGATGTCAGCAGCGGGGACTGCCTGGAAGTCAGCACACAAAGCAAAATGAGGGAAGTGAGAGGACTATGTGTTTGCATGTGTGTACGTGTGCACGTGTGTGTGTGCTCACACATGCACCTGTGCTGCATACGTGCTTATGTATGCAGCCTAGTGATGTGGAATGGCAATTACAACCACATCAAACCAGGCCAACATCATTATTAACTGAGATGTGCTAACGTAAAGAATAATTACCAAGAGGGATCTGCTTTATTAAAAAGTTATTCTTTCTACTTTACAAACATGTACTGTATAATGATGAAGAAAAGGATAAATGAAAGTTACAGTACATCCATTCATCATAATACCATCTAAGGTAATGTCATGTGGAGCAAGGAAAATAATCATCCTCACATATTATTAGACAAACATCATACTGTTGATGGAGAGGGTGGAGCTAAAGAGAGAGACTGCCCCGGGTGGGGAGGAGTGAGATGGAAAGATAGAAGAGACATGAAGACATTAGATCACAGGAAGGAACCAGGAAGGATGATAAGAGGATAAACGTTAGAGAAATAAAATTATGATTGAGAAAAAGCAACCATGACAACCCTCTGTCACAGACTCCTTCCTTTTTAGTCTTCAGAACTTCACTTATAAATATACATATTATGAAACAACATCAGACATGATCAGCAGAAACCTTCTTGGCTGAGGCAGTACTTACTGCTGTCATAAGGGGAATTCTCCCTTTTCCTCCTTCAGACTTTGATGGGTTATCAGACATGTCAGAGACAGAATGCTCCTGGGGATGGTGTTTTCTTTGACTCTTTGTATTTAAATATTGGAGATCTAATCACATTCATTATACTGATAAGACATTTCCCCTCCATGGAAAACAACATGAAAAGGGCCTGTTGCTCCCTAGCAACATGTCAAAGGTTGCGTCTACACTTGACACTTACAGAGGCTTGCGGAAGTATTCACCCCCCTTTGGCATTTTTCCTATTTTGTTGCCTTACAACCTGGAATAAAATAGATTTTGGGGGAGGTTTGTATCATCTGATTTACATAATATGCCTACTTAGATTTTTTCTTGTGAAACAAACTTTGTCAATACTTTGTTAGAGCCACCTTCTGCAGCAATTACAGCTGCATGTCTCTTGGGGTATGTCTCTATACGCTTGGTACATCTAGCCACTGGGATATTTGTCCATTCTTCAAGGCAAAACTGCTCCAGCTCCTTCAAGTTGAATGGGTTCCGCTGGTGTACAGCAATCTTTAAGTCATAGCACAGATTGTCAATTGGATTAAGGTCTGGGCTTTGACTAGGCCATTCCAAGACATTTAAATATTTCCCCTTAAACCACTCAAGTGTTCCTTTAGCAGTATGCTTAGGGTCATTGTCCTGCTGGAAGGTGAACCTCCATCCCAGTCTCAAATCTCTGGATAATTGAAACTGGTTTCCCTCAAGAATTTCCCTGTTTTAGCACCATACATCATTCCTTCAATTCTGACCAGTTTCCCAGTCCCTGCTGATGAAAAACATCCCCACAGCATAATGATGCCACCACCATGCTTCACTGTGGGGATGGTGTTCTCGGGATGATGACAGGTGTTGGGTTTGCGCCAGACATAGCATTTTCCTTGATGGCCAAAAAGCTCAATTTTAGTCTCATCTGACCAGAGAACCTTCTTCAATATGTTTGGGGAGTCTCCCACATGCTTTTTGGCAAACACCAAACGTGTTTGCTTATTTTTTTCTTTAAGCAATGGCTTTTTTTCTGGCCACTCTTCCGTAAAGCCCAGCTCTGTGGAGTGTTCGGCTTAAAGTGGTCCTATGGACAGATACTCCAATCTCCGCTGTGGAGCTTTGCAGCTCCTTCAGGGTTATCTTTGGTCTCTTTGTAGCCTCTCTGATTAATGCCCTCCTTGCCTGGTCCGTGAGTTTTGGTGGGCGGCCCTCTCTTGGCAGGTTTGTTGTGGTTCCATATTCTTTCCATTTTTTTAATAATGGATTTAATGGTGCTCCGTGGGATGTTCAATGTTTTGGATATTTTTTTATAACCCAACCCTGATCTGTACTTCTCCCTAACTTTGTCCCTGACCTGTTTGGAGAGCTCCTTGGTCTTCATGATGCCGCTTGCTTGGTGGTGCCCCTTGCTTAGTGGTGTTGCAGACTCTGGGGTCTTTCAGAACAGGTGTATATATACTAAGATCATGTGACACTTAGATTGCACACAGGTGGACTTTATTTAACTAATTATGTGACTTCTGAAGGTAATTGGTTGCACCAGATCTTATTTAGGGACTTCATAGCAAAGGGGGTGAATACATATGCACACACCCCTTTTCGTTGTTTATTTTATTGAATTTTTTATTACATTTTATTGAAGTAATTTTTTTCATTTCACTTCATCAATTTTGACTATTTTGTGTATGTCCATTACATGAAATCCAAATAAAAAATACATTTAAATTACAGGTTGTAATGCAACAAAATAGGAAAAATGCCAAGCGGGATGAATACTTTTGCAAGGCACTCTATATGCGACTTCTGCTATCAGAATTCGAAGATCAACCACAATGCATGTTTTGTGGGTCTAGACCTGTCTTTTCAGTGCGGAGTGTGTTCAGATTTGTCTGACCACTTCAGGAGGTGATCAGGGGCGCATTATGTGTGGATTTCTCCTCAGTCTGGAAGCAATCAGGTTACCGAAAGCGCATACAGTGGGCGATGTCATCAGCACACCGCCCACAAGTATCCAGAAAATGAGTGTTTTGGGAGCGAGAGGCACCTTTTTTTATTAAATGTTGGATGGAATAAGTTCCTAGCGTGTGAGGAATGTGTTTGCTGGCTTTGTGTTTGCTAGCTTATTTAGAAAAACTATATTTGGTTTGGCTAGAGTTACGCTAACTTGTTTGAAATCCCTTTAGCTTTGCTATCTATCTGGCTAGTTACAAAGGTTAGCTAGCTAGTTAGCTACAGTAGTTGGCTACTGCCATCAAGTTGCTGTTGTGTTATCAGATGTTCCACAGTTGTAGAATGCATACAGGCATTTGAATATAGCGTGCGAAAAGAGAATCCATACACAATGTGGGCATGGTAGACATTTAAATGTAGGTGTAGATGCATTATGTGTTCGGAATTCCATGATCAGAACTCCATGATCAGAATACAAAAGCTGTATTAGCTGTCAAGTGTAGACACAACCTTTAAGGAGGGAGTAGTATCTGATTGCACATTGACTTGACTGCACATTTGAAAACTAAGGATTGAGAATGGTTGCCTTGCACTGACAAACCCTCCATAGTCTCCCATGGTTCCAGTGTAGCTGGCCACTGTGGCCAGGCAGGAGCAAAGCTGTAGGCTCAGGGCAGTCTGTGTAGAGATCTTTCCAAAGACCACCTGTGGAAAAACAGAAGAGAGTGCAGGCTTTAGGCAGTGGCTTTCGGCATGGGAAGTAGCTTGATCTGTTTGGCTTACTGGCTCCCTAAAAGCCAATTTATGCATGATCCGAAAATGTGGTCGGAGGATTCGTATGCAGAGGCCAAATTAAGCTAATGGGGAAGATGGGCGACACCTGGAGGGGGGTGGAGACAATCACAAGGACAGGTGAAACAGATCAGGGTGTGACAGTACCCCCCCACCTGGCGTCCTACCTGGTCGCATACCTGGTTGACATGGGGGCCGGCGGTGGCAGTCGGCAATGAGGGCTGGGTCCAGGATGTCTCTGGCAGGGACCTAGCACCTCTCCTCCGGGCCATAACCCTACCAGTTAACCAGGTACTGGAAACCCCTGCCCCGCGGCCGAACACTTAGGAGGTGTCTCACCGTGTACGCCGGATGGCCATCGATGACACAAATTGGCTTAAGCCACTTGACACAACAGCGTCACCCGGCATGTTTTGTTCTTAGAAATTAAACCATTTGCAACCTTAGCTTACACAGAGTTTGCGTGGTCTGGTGTGAATTTCATCAGGAGTGGGTTTTATACGTTTCAGTAGAAAAGGGTGGTTCCATGATGCCGACACAATGTCTATGCTCACGTGGGCATGGCCACTGACTAGTTCATCTTTATATGAAAAACCAATACTTGTCACGGTTTTCTGATGGAGCGGACTAAAATGCAGCGAGGGTTCCAGTAAACATACTTTTATTCAGTGCAAACTGGAAAAAAACAATGAACAGACCGTAACGCAGGTGTGGTACACACACAACTACAAACATAAATATCCCACCAGGCAAGTGGGGCAGGGAACCAACTTAAATAAGATTCCAAATTAGAGGCAACGACAACCAGCTGCCTCTAATTGGGAAACTAACAAAAAACCAACATAGAGTTCCCTACATAACCCTAGTCACGCTCTGACCCAACACACCATAGAGAAACCTAGAGAGCTCTCTATGGCCAGGGTGTGACAATACTCTCATTTAGAAGGTTAACATCACATTATGTAAACCTGATAGCTGGGAAATGTACACTTTAACCTCTTCCAGCTAGGGTCCCATTTTCCAAATTTTCGCCTGTCTGACGTGCCCAAAGTTAAATGCCTACCACTCATGGCCAGAAACTAGGATATTTACATATTTAGTACTATTGGATAGGAAACACTCTGAAGTTTATAAAACCATTAAGATATAGTCTGTGGCTATTCCAGAACAGATTTAGCAGGCAAAAACCAGAGAGATTTCTGTCCGGAATTTATTTTTTTGTTGCTCTCCTCTCATTTTGAAGCCCATGTAATATTTTTCTATGGGGAATAGGACCGAGGTTGCAGTACTTATGGCTTCCACTAGATGTCAACAGTCTCTGGAAAGGGTATGGAGGAAAAAGCTCTGACCAGATCCTTAGAGAGAGAGAATTACTACGGGTAGGGAAAAAGGTAAACAGGCGTGCGTTCACGAGCGTGAGCAGCGTAGCGCGACCAACTTTCTTTTCGTCTTTTAACGTTTCACTTACCGTTCTTGTAAAATATGATCGCTATTATTCATAAAAGAATACATAAGGATGCATTATTAATGATATTTGATTTGTTTGTGAAAAAGATGAGAGGTATAATTTGAACGCGATCCCTTCACTGTAAAACGGGCGAGTAGACTGACAATGCTTGGTGGAGTAGCTGAACGTAACGTGCCAAAAACAACGGATATTTATGGATATAATTATTTACTTTTTCTAACAAAAGAACCATGGATTATCTTGTTTGGACACTTGGGAAGACCTCAGAAGAAGTTATTTGAAAGGTAAGCGATTTATATTAGCTGTGATATGGATATTTTGAGAACCGAGCTGGATATGAATTTATGCTAATGTGGAAAATATGTGAGGTACTAGCCTCAAACAATCAAATGTAGTGCTTTCGCCGTAAAGCCTTTTTAAAATCTGACAACGCAGTGATATTGCCAAGAAGCAGAGCTTTTGATGGCTATGCAACACTATGCAACACTTGTATATCGAAGTTAAATATTACGAATATGTATCACGAATATGTATTTTGAATTTGGCGCGTTATGTTTGCTCTGAAAACGATCCCGCTAAAGGGATCGGCGCGCTAAGAGGTTAAGAGATACCGTTATGTGTGTTTCCTGTCCTTCATGAGATCACCAAATGAAACACACTCAACATAACTGTCCCTTAATAACTACTTAGGGAGTGGTGGGGCGCCCACTCCCGACACTACCCGGTGAAATGCAAGGCGCCAAATTAAAAAAACAAAAGTTGAATTATTAAACATTCATCAATATACAAGTGTTGCATAGCTCTGCTTCTTGGCAATATCACAGCGTTGTCAGATTTCAGAAAGGCTTTACGGCGAAAGCACAACATTTGATTGTTTGAGGGTAGCACCTCAAATATTCCTCCATTAGCATAAATTCATAAACCATCGCGGTTCACACAAAACACATTTCACAGCGAAAACAAATCCCTTACCTTTTGAAGAACTTCTGCTGAGGGCTTCCCAAGTGTCCAACGAAGACAATCCATGGTTCTTTTGTTAGAAAAAGTAATTTATTATATCCATAAATCTCTGTTTGGTTGGCGCGTTATGTTCAGAAAATCCAACGTCGAATCGCCCATTGAAACGTGAAGAGAACGCGTTCAAATATACCTATAAACTTTTCCTAAACAAATCAAATACCAGTTAAAATGCATCCTTAGCTATCCTTTTATGAATATTAGCGATAATATTTCACTCGGATGGTCACCTATACCTTATATAAGTAAAATAAAGTGGGGCGCGCCAGCCAGACTCGCACCCGAGAAAACTTGTTGACATTTGAGGTCCCAATGCAATTTCCTGTACCTATTCGCCCTGCTTACTCCAATCTCTCTGAGGCTTTATATATAGACTGTTGACATCTAGTGGAAGCCATAGGTACTGCAGTCTCAGTCCTGGTAACAAATGGATTCAATAGGGAGTGTGTCTAAGAGAGCCAAAGGTCACCAGAAACTGATTTCCGGATGTTTTTTTTCTCAGGTTTTTGCCTGCTAAATGAGTTATGTTATACACACAGACTTTATACTAACACTTTTAGAAACTTCAGAGTGTTTCCTATCCAATAGTACTAATTATGTGCATATCCTATTTTCTGAGCCTGAGTGTCAGGCATTTTGCTTTGGGCACGCCAGACTCCAAAACCGTCACCTCACCTGCCGCTCCCTAAGGTTAAGTGTCCACGGATCATTCCCACATTCTCAAAAGTAGATTTTTTTTTGAATACTCCCATTTTGGGGATTTAGGAGTTTGGCCAAGTGAAGTCCTTTGTTCTCTCTCTGTGCTCTCTCCCTCTCGTTCTGCATGATCAGGGGGAGAGTGTCTCTGCCAGGAATTTATGACCTGAGATAACAAAGGCTGGGTTTAGGAGAGAGAGTGAGAGAGAGGGGGCGATCAACAATCTACACCCAGAAGGGCCACATCATGACAACAGGGACATGGGGGGAATCAATGACAAGAAGTTGTATAGCCTCACTTTGATTTCCTGAAACCCGCAGATTAACAGGAACAGGGCTGTGGATAACTCTTCCATTGGAGTGGCCGTCCAGTGCCCTAGCGTCCATGGGCACAGAGAGGAGTTGAGTGGGGATACCTAATTCAGAAACTAGGGTAGCGTCCATAAAACTACCATCCGCCCAGAGTCAATAAGCAGCTGGAGAGACTTAGACTAATCTCCCCACAACAGTATCACAAAAAAAGGAGTGCGGGTGATGGGAATTAGATGATTCCCAGCCTGCCTCACCAGAGTACTTGTACCTACTAAAGAAATAGGTCTCTAAACAGGGCAAATGTGTATATAATGTCCCGCAGCCCACAGTACAGACAACAGTTGGAGCTCAGCCTACGGGATCATTCCCTAGGCGATAACCCAGCTCTGCCCAGTTGCATTGGCTCAGGAGTAACCGACTCACTCGTCGCCGATGATTCTCGAGGGAACTCGGGTGGCTTTGGGGACCTCCGGATTCTTTCGGAGGTGAGCAAGCAGCAGCGAATGAACGAATGTTCCCAAGAACCGACCTCCTCTCACTCCGACGTTCTTGTAGACACCCATCAATCCTAATCGTAAGGGCGATGAGGGAATCGAGGTCCAATGGTAACTCCTGCGCTGCGAGCTCGTCTTTTATTTCCTCCGACAGTCTGTGAAGGAAGGTATCGAACAGAGCCTCCGGATTCCAGGCACTCTCGGCGGGCCAATGTGCGAAACTCTACCGCATCGTCTGCCACACTACGGGAGTTCTGATGTACCTTTAGTAGTTTTCAGGTCGCCTCTCTCCCGGACACCGGAGAATCAAATACCTTCCCCCATGAAATCTTCCAGGTTATGGCAAACGGCGGATTGTTGCTCCCAAACGGCTGTCACCCAGGAGAGCGCCCTTCCGGACATTAGCGTAATTAGATACGCTATCTTCGATCGATCCGAAGGGAACGAAGATGGCTCTAGCTCAAAAATGAGGGAGCGCTGGTAAGAAACACCCTGGCAGGTACCAGGATTGCCAGCATATTGCTCCAGGGGAGGTAAGGGGGGGTTCTCAGGGACAGGCAAGAGTTCATAGCCAAGGCAGAGTCCAAAACGGTACAGGGCGGCAGGCAGGCTCGAGGTCAGGGACAGGCAGAGTGGTCAGGCAGGCGGGCTCAGAGTCAGGACAGGTAAGGGTCAGAACCAGAAGGACGAGAAAAAGAGAGACTGGGAAAAACCAGGAGCTAAGAGAAAAACGCTGGTTGACTTGGCAAACTAAACAAACTGGCACAGACAGACAGAAAACACAGGTATAAATACACAGGGGATAATGGGGAAGATGGGCGACATCTGGAGGGGGGTGGAGACAAGCACAAGGACAGGTGAAAGAGATCAGGGTGTGACAATCGCAGCAAATGTTGTACAGCCACTTCAGACATCGGATTAACCATGCAGAGCCTTTTACTTCTGCTACTAGTATGATATGTCAAGAAACCTTATATCCCTGCCAGAATGATAGCTCAACTACCTGCAGCTGCTTGATTGCAGAGTGGTTTCAGGTAGGATGACTAGGAGCTGTTCATGGTGCTGAAGAGACTGAGTTTGGTACTGCAGTAGTGATTTGTCAAGACTTTCTGTCCACAGCGCGGAACAGGTTTAGTGTGTTTGAGCAGCCCAGCCCTCACGGACAGCAGCTGCAGAGCTGCGTAGGTACAGTATGTCACAATAAGCCACAATGAGACTATTGCAACTATGGACTCTGAATTGGGCTAGTCACAGAAAAGGTAAAACTTGTCATTAGAGTTGCAGTCAGAGCCTTTCAGAAGAGTGAATGGGTTTAGAGTGCCCAGTGACCCTGTATGTCCAGAGACTGACACAGAGTCAATTACTATAATGCACTGCCTGCAGAGGGACACCCTGTCACTCTATCAGAAGTGGGTCATAGTGTGCCTATCTGACCCTGCGCTGATCAAGTGCATGGTGTTATGACATACACAGAGAGCTACAGTAGTTGCTGCTCTCTCCCTCTCTCACACCTCCTCTTTCATGCAGTAAAGCCGAATGCTAATCACAATACTCTCCAACACTCAGCAAAATGTAACCTTTTCTGCCTTTTGTCCAGCTGTTCAGTATGGATTCAAACTAAAGGTATGCTAATTTATATAGAAAAAGCAGTTTGCCCTTCATGGATTTGAACTGATTTATTTTTTATCGGATTGTGAAAAGAGGAAAAGACCAATAGAAATGGCCTGTAAAAGAAATCGTCAGCTCAAAGCATACATTGAATAATGAGATGTGATTGTGAAAATAGTGTACAAATGACTCCCAGAGCCCTTACAGTAAGTGGCTTTCCTTTGTGAACATTAGCTGCTTCATAAACAACCTCAGTTTGTTACAGCTCTATTAGCAAGTGGCAGCAGTGTAATTTAGATGGAGTGAAACGTCTTAGCACTGTAATACTGTGTGGCAACAGTGGACCATGCTCTTTTCCTGCTATGGGGCATGCCGAGTACATATTTAATTCCTTTGGAGTCACAAAGAAAGATAATAAAAGCAATATGTAGAGCTATTTTTCATTCCAGCCGTGGGTTGCAATTCTTGCCTATAGGCAATTGCAGAAAGCCTCTTGTTTTAAGCCATTGAATGATTAAAACTAACATCATAACATGAAACAAAAGCCAGCAGAGCATAAATGAGATGAAATGTATGTGCTCATGATATCACTGAACTGGTAATTCATTGAAACACAATTTTATTTCAGGGTATGAGAATCATGTGAGGCCTATGGGTCGTTACACTTAAAAAGTAAATATATTTTTTCCACCCATAAGCACATATTCCCCTATGCTGTGTTGACTGATGTGGTGTGAGCTTCTCCATTTCATGGCACATTGCTTCTTAGTCCTACTTCATGACAGCTCTCTCTGCATCCTTCTCATTTTTTGTTATCTGTGCAAAGTATAAAGTAATACTGACTTTCCCTGTAAAATATACTATGTGATGAAAAAGGTAATTACTCCTATTGGCTGTCAGTGTGAAAGATACTCCGGTCGCAGTCTCTTTAGATGGCTAGATAAATACAATGTTTAACAGGAATGCCACAATCACTCATGTGGCCACTACGCAGTACACATTTTAATAACTATAATTAATGCCGGTTATTTCTGAAATTGACTGCTGCAGTAAATTAACTACCTGTTTTTTACAAGACAGACTAAACATAAACAGAGCGCTCTCTGAAGAGCCTTTGCCAGGTTTTCACTGTAAATAAGATTGTTTTCTGAACTAACAGGCCTGGTTAAATAAAGGTTAAAAAAATAAAACATCTTTACATTCGTATGCGGCATTACATTTAAAATACATTTTCTCCAAACATGATTAACCCCCCTTACTTACAAATTGTGATCTCTTGATTTTGTGATGATTGCAAAAACGATGGGGGGTCTGATTGCAAAAACTGTGGGGGTGTTACTTCATTTGAGAAGTGATTGGCCACCCTTGAATGCACAACAGTTGCACTAATGAGTGCCCACTCCGCTGGAGCTCAACACTCCTCTATTCAAGCACTCATACATCTATGGGTTCTTGTTTAGAATGAGACCAACCAAATCATAAACAGGCTTATGCTATTTTGATCCTCTTGTAAATGTATAGCTGGACTAATGCATTATCAGAGCAGGACTTGTTTCCATGGCTTAAATTCCCACTAAAACAAATATTAATTGTATATATTCTCAGCTTCTACATATCTAAAGCTAAATTGAATGTTGTTGGAGACCATTTTATACTCCCTGCGCTATGCCCAAATGACTTCATGACAAAATGGAACCCACCCCACTCCAAAACACTGCTCTAGTCCAGTAGCTCAGTTACAGTGGTTTTTGGTTTCTTGCAGTCTCCTCTTATGCATTTTGAAACCAAATATTGATTTTGTCATTACTTTCATTAGTGTCATGTGGACCACAATGAGCACACAGGTTAACGGTCACAGTGCTAGTAAAGGATACCATCTACACACTGCCTTGAAATACTCATGAGGATAGTATTAATTATGACAGGCCTGTTCAAAATGGAAGAGCAGCAATTTATATTGGCCTACATGTCCAGATGCCCAGCCAGAGATAAGTCCAATTTAATGGTGCTGGTTAGTGGTAGTTGTGCTGGTAGGACACGGCCAGTCATTCCACTATAATGGGACATTATAGCCATAGTGCCATTCACCTACAGTAGGAAGAGACCTGAGCGCACAACATGTTTCTTTTTTAAATTACTAATCTTTTGTCCTCGTCCACAGAAACTAAATCCCCTACACAGGGATTCAAATGTTCTACTTTTCTGTTTTATCAAATACAGTAAGCACTTATTTAAGAAGGCAACATTTCACATAGGCAACATGACAATACGATACAGATGTAGGATCTTAATTTGATCACCCAGGAGAACTTTCCTGTAATGCATGATATTTAAAACTTGTAGTGTATTTGATATTTCTAAAGGCTTCTGAAGTTTGTAATTTCCACTTATACATTTCAGTCTTGATTTTCCCTCATGAAAAATGTACTGTTTAAACCCTTACAGAAATGTCCATTAATTATAATCCATATAATAATTCACATTTCCTGTTGCTGCAGAATAATTTTCCTGCTGTAGAAAACTGACTCAAATGAACATCTGTATATCCTCTACGGGATCGGTGTCCCTAAACCGGGAGAGTTGTTGCTCAATATGCGATAATGTGACTAGAATGACGTTGTAAACAACAACCAACGTTCTGGGACATAGACATGTCTTATATGGGCAGAACGCTTAAATTCTTGTTAATCTAACTGCATTGTCCAATTTACAGTAGCTATTACAGCAAACAATACCATGCTGTTGTTTGAGGATAGTGCACAACAACGAAACTGGTTTTATACATTCACCTCTGAAGGTAAATTATGTACTTAAATTCAGTAATCTTGCGCTGATTTGTCATCCTGAGGGTCCCAGAGATAAAATGTTGCATAGTTTTGTTTGATACAGTCCATTTTTATATTAAAAATGTAGGAACTGGGGTCTACAGTTTTACGCCACTGCTGTCTCTGGCTCCACACCCACCCCGCCCAGCCATCTAGATGTGTGAAGGTTAGTGTATTTTCTGTAGGGAATCTAATGATCCATCATGTATGACATTCCTGGGAGTGTGCAAACATTTTATTTTATTACCGTAGCATTTTTGTATGTTCTTTATAGTTATGTACTTCAAAATGTATGCATTGACCAGTTTTGCACATTTGGGCAGACTCCTGGCAGACTTGTTACAAAATATTGTGTAGTGATGTAATCTTCACTGGATCAGTCTGAAACATTGCACACACACTGCTGACATATTGTGGACAACATCTAAATTACACCTAGAATCCTGTCTCAATGTATGGCCTTTGTCTTGCATTTTAAAGATGATTAAAAATAAATATGTGCAATGCGTCTGTGCGTAGCTGGTGTAGAGGAGTCATGCGCAGGACAGCAGATAAGAGTAATAATAGCAATTTTATTCAACAATAATAACAATACACGTCAAATAATGCCAAGACCACAATAACGGACCGCAATACAATAAACACTCACAAACAAACATGGGGGAACAGAGGGTTAAATAATGAACAAGTAATTGTGGGATTGAAACCAGGTGTGTAAAACAAGGACAAAACCAATGGAAAATGAAAAGTGGATCGGCGATGGCTAGAAGACCGGTGTTGTCGACCGCCGAATGCCGCCCGAACAATGAGAGGGACCGACTTCGGTGGAAGTCGTGACAGTACCCCCTCGGGGACAACCCGGAGGACGAGGCGCAGGGCGATCCGGATGGAGACAGTGGAACTCCCGCAGCAAAGAAGGGTCCAGAACGTCCTCCACCGGCACCCAGCATCTCTCCTCCGGACCGTACCCCTCCCACTCCACGAGGTACTGAAGGCCCCTCGCCCGACTCCTCGAGTCCAGGATGGCTCAAACAGCATACGCCGGGCCCCCTCGATGTCCAGAGGGGGCGGAGGAACCTCTCGCACCTCAGACTCCTGGAGTGGACGAGCCACTCGTTCAGTCTCCTCAGCACTTTGAATGGCCCCACAAACCATGGACCCAGCTTCCGGCAGGGCAGGCGGAGGGGCAAGTTTCAGGTCGAGAGCCAGACCCGGTCCGGGGCCTCACTGCCGTGGTGGTCGGTGCTCGCCTTCTGCCGCCTCACGGCCCGTTGCAGGTGCACATGGGCGGCGTCCCAGGTCTCCTCCGAGCGCTTAAACCATTCGTCCACCGCAGGAGCCTCGATCTGGCTCTGATGCCAAGGTGCCAGAACCGGCTGATACCCCAGTACGCACTGGAAGGGAGAGAGGTTAGTGGAGGAGTGACGGAGTGAGTTTTGGGCCATCTCTGCCCGTGGGATGAACGCCGCCCTCTCCCCCGGCCGGTCCTGGCAATGTGACCGCAGACACCTACCCACATCCTGGTTTACTCTCTCCACCTGCCCGTTACTCTCGGGGTGAAAACCTGAGGTGAGGCTGACCCAGACCCCCAGACGTTCCATAAACGCCCTCCAGACCCTGGACGTGAACTGGGGACCCCGATCAGCGACTATGTCCTCAGGCACCCCGTAGTGCCGGAAGACGTGTGTAAACAGGGCCTCCGCAGTCTGTAGGGCCATAGGGAGACCGGGCAAAGGGCGGAGACGGCAGGACTTAGAAAACCGATCCACAACAACCAGGATCGTGGTGTTGCCCTGTGAGGGAGGAAGATCAGTCAGGAAGTCCACCTACAGGTGCGACCACAGCCGTTGTGGAACGGGTAGGGGTTTTAACTTCCCCCTGGGCAGCTGCCTAGGAGCCTTGCACTGGGCGCAAACCGAGCAGGAGGAAACATAAACCCTCACATCCTTGGCCAAGGTGGACTACAAGTACTTCCCACTAAGACAGCGCACTGTCCGACCGATGCCAGGATGACCAGAGTAGGGTGACGTGTGGGCCCAATAGATCAACCGGTCGCAGACAGCAGACGGAACGTACAGACGCCCAGCTGGACACTGAGAGGGAGTGGGCTCTGTACGTAACGCCCACTCGATGTCCGCGACTAGCTCACACACTACCGGTGCCACCAGGCAAGAGTCCGGGAGTATGGGAGTGTGATCCATGGACCGCTCCTCTGTGTCATACATCCGGGACAGTGCGTCTGCCTTAGCGTTCTGAGAACCTGGTTGGTAGGACAGGGTGAAAACAAAATGGGTAAAGACCATGGCCCACCTTGCCTGGCGAGGGTTCAGTCTCCTCCTCGCCGCCCAGATGTACTCCAGATTGCGGTGGTCAGTCCAGATGAGAAAAGGGTGTTTCGCCCCCTCAAGCCAATGTCTCCACTCCTTCAGAGCCTTGACGACAGCCAACAGCTCCCAGTCCCCCACATCATGGTTTCGCTCCGCCGGGCTGAGCTTCTTCGAAAAGAAGGCACAGGGGTGGAGCTTCGGTGGCGTACCTGAGCGCTGAGAGAGCACGGCTCCTATCCCAGCCTCGGATGCGTCCACCTCCACTATTAACGCCAAAGAGGGATCTGGATGAGCCAGCATGGGAGCTGAGGTAAACAGAGCCTTCAGGTGACCAAAAGCCCTGTCCGCCTCAGCCGACCACTGCAGTCGCACCGGTCCCCCCTTCAGCAGTGAGGTAATGGGAGCCACTACCTGACCAAAGCCCCCGGATAAACCTCCGGTAGTAGTTGGCAAACCCTAGGAACCGCTGCACTTCCTTTACCGTGGTGGGAGTCGGCCAATTACGCACGGCTGAAATGCGGTCACTCTCCATCTCCACCCCTAACATGTAAATGCGGTACCCTAGGAAGGAGACGGACTGTTGGAAGAACAGACATTTCTCAGCCTTGACATACAGGTCATGCTCCAACAGTCGACCAAGCACCCTGCACACTAGGGACACATGCTCGACGCGTGTAGCGGAGTATATCAGGATTTCGTCGATATACACCACTACACCCTGCCCGTGCAGGTTCCGGAAAAACTTGTCATGAAAGGACTGGAAGACTGACGGAGCATTTATCAACCTGTACGGCATGACGAGGTACTCATAGTGCCCTGAGGTGGTACTAAATGCCGTCTTCCACTCGTCCCCCTCCCGGATACGCACCAGGTTGTAAGCGCTCCTAAGATCCAATTTTGTGAAGAAGCGCGCCCCGTGCATTGACTCGATCGCACTGGCTATGAGAGGCAGCAAGTAGTTGTACCTCACAGTGATCTGATTGATACCTCGATAGTCAATACACGGGCGCAGACCTCCATCCTTCGTCTTCACAAAAAATAAACTCGAGGTGGCAGGTGAAGTGGAGGGCCGAATGTATCCCTGCCCCAGGGATTTGGAGACATATGTTTCCATAGCCGCCGTCTCCTCCTGGGACAGAGGATACACGTGACTCCTGGGAAGTGCTGCATCTACCAGGAGATTTATCACACAATCCCCCCGTCGATGGGGTGGTAATTGAGTCGCTCTCTTCTTACAGAAGGCGAGAGCCAAATCGGCATATTCTGAGGGGATGCGCACGGTGGAGACCTGGTCTGGACTTTCCACCGTAGTCGCACCGATGGAAACCCCTACACACCCCCCTGAGTACTTTTGTGACCACCCCTTGAGAGCCCTCTGTTGCTACAAAATAGTGGGGTCATGACAGGCCAACCAGGGTAGGCCCAGCACCACGGGAAACGCAGGAGAATCAATAAAGAAGAGACTGATTCTCTCCGTGTGACCCTCCTGAGTAACCATGCCTAGTGGAGCGGTGGCCTCCCTAATCAGCCCTGACCCTAATGGTCGACTATCTAGGGCGTGCACAGGGAAGGGCATATCCACAGGAACAATGGGGATCCCTAAACTATGGGTAAATGAACGGTCAATAAAATTCCCAGCTGCGCCTGAATCTACAAGCGCCTTATGCTGGGAATGCGGGGAAAACTTTAATAAACACATACATGTGAGCAACAGGGGGTTCTGGGTGAGCCTGATGCCGACTCACCTGGGGTGACACGATAGTGCCCTACCTGCTGCCTTGACTCCCTGAGGAACCCCCCCAGCACCGACCAGTAGTGTGCCCTCTGCGGCCACAGATGGTGCAGGGAATGGCCCCATCTCTGGTCGCCCTAAGCGCAGCACCTCCCAGCTCCATGGGCGTCGGAGCGGAGGTGCTGGGGGATGGAACTGACAGGCCCCGATCCGGACGTCCGCGGGTAGCCAGCAGGTTGTCCAGCCGGATGGACAGGTCCACCAGCTGGTCCAACGTGAGGGTGGTGTCTTGGCAGGCCAATTCCCGACAGATGTCCTCGCGCAGACTGCACCGGTAGTGATCGATCAGGGCCCCGTCGTTCCATTCCGCGCTGGCAGCCAGGGTCCGGAAGTCCAAAGCAAAATCCTGAGCGCTCCCCGTCCCCCGCCTTAGGTGAAACAGACGTTCACCCGCCGCTCGACCCTCAGGCGGGTGGTCGAAAACTGCCCGGAAGCGGTGGGTGAACTCTGCGTAATGGTCCAACGCCGTGGCCCACTCCAGGGCTTTGCCAAAGAGGCAGTAGACGAGGGC
Source organism: Brachymystax lenok tsinlingensis (assembly GCA_030435695.1). NCBI lineage: Eukaryota > Metazoa > Chordata > Actinopteri > Salmoniformes > Salmonidae > Brachymystax > Brachymystax lenok. Next base: position 21,333,993 of record CM059793.1, on the reverse strand, counting down.
GGACACGCTCTCACGTCCCGAAGGAGCCGGGTGGATGGTCGCCAGGTAGAGTTCCAGCTGGAGTAGGAACCCCTGGCATCCGGCAGCCGTCCCATCATACTCCCTCGGGAGCGCGAGCCGAATGCCGCTGGGACCTGGTGAAGGAGGGGTGGACAGTGGGGCCTGCTGTAGTGGGGCTGGTGGCGGCGCTGGAAGACCTCCTCCTCTCTCCCATCGATCCATCGTCTGCAGCACGCGATCCATGGCGGTGCCCAGACGTTGCAACATGGTCGCGTGCTGCTGGACGCGCTCCTCGACCGAAAAAGGGGGGTCGTCTGCCCCTGCTGACTCCATGGCAGGTGTGATTCTGTAATGCGTCTGTGTGTAGCTGGTGTAGAGGAGTCAGGCGCAGGACAGCAGATATGAGTAATAATAGCAATTTTACTCAACAATAGTACCAATACACGTCAAATAATGCCAAGCCCACAATAACGGACCGCAATACAATAAACAATCACTCACAAACAAACATGGGGGAACAGAGGGTTAAATAATGAACAAGTAATTGTGGGATTGAAACCAGGTGTGTAAAACAAGAACAAAACCAATGGAAAATGAAAAGTGGATCGGCGATGGCTAGAAGACCGGTGACGTCGACCCGCCGAACGCCGCCTGAACAAGGAGAGGGACAATATGAAAACACATGTTTTTTTTGTTTGTATTATCACTTACCAGATCTAATGTGTTACCCAAATCCTACATTAATTTCACATTTCCACAAACAAAGTGTTTCCTTACAAATGGTGTCAAGAATATGCATATCCTTGCTTCAGGTCCTGAGCTACAGGCAGTTAGATTTGGGTATGTCATTTTAGGCGGAAATTGAAAAAAAAGGTTAGATCCTTAAGAGGATATGTTAGGTTTCTCATGTAGTAGTACCATAGCAATAATAGTTGTGTGTTCTGTATCAATCACTTTAAGGACTGTGTAAATTGTTTAGACTAATGTGAAATGGACCAAAAGTTTTGGATGTCTCAATATTTCATGGTTCTCAACTGTGTCACTAACTGAGGGAGCCTGGCTCTGCACTGATTTGGAATTCCAGTGATCTCTTGGAATGCTGCTTGAGCACCAGAAGAGGAACTTGCCAATCAGGGGCTCAGTGGGCTGGAAGTGTGCATGATCCCAGCTTCCCTTTAATAAAGGAAATGTTAATTATAAATCAGAGCATGATTAATACAGACATGCTGGCATCATTAGAATACTGGCTGGACCTAAAAGGAATCGCTCAAACACCTCATCGAAAAATCTCTCACGCCATCTCTCTCAGGCCTCCCTTAAACAAGGAACACTCAGTCTCCCTCCAGTAAAATATATTATTTTCTAATAGATCCTTCCAATCTGTACTGCTGCATATCACTCATTCTCTAATTCCTTACCCTCACTCTGAGAGAAGACCACCCTGACACTAACAGTATGTGCGGGTCCCTCTGTTAGGGCTGATCAGTGTCAGTGACGAAGTATACCCCATCACATGTGTCAGACAACAGCCACCAAGGTCAAAGCTAGGACATACCCAGAGAGGTGAGCCAGATGGCCATACAATGTAGACACTCCATATGGTGATATTCAATATTCAATTGAGACACACAATGATTCTGTTCTGTGAATTCTCATACTGTCTTGCCACTGATTTCAATGCAAGGTAAGATTTTAACATACAATGACAAATAGGTTTGAGTCTCTTTCAGCCCTCCTAGCTTTAACTAACTAAATTGTTGTCTCTTCCATGATGATCTGTTGGAAATAAAATGAAAACAGAATGAAACGATGGAATTCAATCTCAGGTTATTCATTTCAAGAGGCTCATGGTCCAAACCAATTCTAAAGAAAAGAGGTATGTAGCTCTGTAATGTATTTGTCAGATTGTGTGGCAGACAGTGTATAATCATTTCTATCACTCAGTCAGTCGTGACTTGACTGCAGATCTTTTTCCTATCTGGTCACAGATGTATAATTCACGTAACACATTTACAAAATAATAACAGCAATAACAGACACACAAAATAACAATCTCACTCCAAGAAAATGAAGTGCCACAATAGAGCAGCTAAGTACAGAGTTAGACTTTATTTTGTATTCCTCCTTCCTTCCGGCCAGAGCAGAACAGAAAGAAGATGTGTGCGTGAGCTGAGGCCTCTGATATTGCCTCACAGATAGACATGGTCAGGTTAATCATGGTCAGAGGATGGGGCAGATGAATCAAACCCAGAAACAGAGGCTGCTGGGAGGAGAAAACAAATGCAGAGGAAGAGAAGAAAAGGCCCAAAACAAAGCTTTAAGGCCCACCGTGACTGATGGAAGAGAGAAGAGAAAATTGCTACAGTAAGATAAAGAGGGGGCGGCAGTAGCTGGGCCGGTGATGGTCTGGTGTTAGCAGCGCGGCGCCGTGGGGAGGGGATACAGGGCAGTAATTAAAGCTGTGCACCGATAGCTGCCCTGCTGGGGCCGGGGTTAAACTGCGGCCATTATGGAGGTAAGACAAGGGCTGCAGCGGGAGGCAGCATCTTAGCAGGGTGACTGTCTGCTGCTGTGATGGATGGAGCACAGGGCCTGCGTTATTAAACCCATTACAGGGATATCTTCTCACCTCTCCATATAAATCTCACCATACATAATTTATCTTCCACCTACTCTCTTCTCATGGTGTATTTCTTCTGCACTTATATGGACGTATATTACTAAAGACGCACTAAATTTGATCCCCTTGTGATGAGTACTGCAGCTCAATGTATTCAGTATTTAAAGGGGTTGTTCTGCAATGAAAGCCATTTTTATGTGGTTGAAAGCAGATTATTAGTAGAATTTAACTAGAATTAAAACTTTTTTTTTTACATACCAGAGAAAGTATGTGATCCCGAGTTACCTTGAGATCTTCAGATCAGGAGGATATATGACTACTATAATAGTTAGCGAATACGGTAGGGACAACAAGTGACATTGGCCTTGAGCACATTTTGAAATTCAAAACATTTACAAAGCTTTGTAACACCAACGCATCTCACAACAGATGTGGATCGAGTATATACTGTACATGACTACCACCATTTACTGGGCATGCTCCTGGGGACATTACTACATTACAGGGCTTAACAACAGTCTTCTGCCTTTATAAGCTTACAAACTGAGCATTTTATAACAATACCAATTACTTTTCCTTTGCAAAACCTTTTCCTCCTAAACTAGAACTGTAATTAGCCCCACAATCTAGGATAAGTAAGCTTAAAGTTAAAAGATATAACAGAAACATAAGCTACAGTAGATGATTCACAGCCAAACTGTAAACAGCAAGTTAATCACTTGACACTAAGTAAAAAGATGTGCCACCTAAAAGCACAAACAGCAGAAAAGAAAACCGGTCCCCTGTTTTACTGTGAATTTACGAGTCCCTCCAACTTTAAGTGAATTTAAGCCCATGGAAGACGTGACACAAGGCTTTGTTACTAGGCAACCTGTAGGGTAAAGTCACAGCGTTATTGTGGAGTGATGTTGTGTCCTCTTTAAACAGGGTCATGGCTAGAAGGGATACAGCTTTTGTCAAATTATCGTGAAAAGTAGATGCTTTTTAGCTAACCGTAACCCTAACCCTTTTTCTAACCGTAACCTAATTATCCTATCTTGTTACGTTAATTCTCTTAACCTGCTGCGTAAATCCTCCCAATCTGCTACAAAAAGTAAAATCTGATGTTAACTTGACAAAAGCTGTATCCCTTCTAGCCAAGTAACAGGCCAGTTCTCTTCTCCCAGGAAAAGCAGAGCAGCAGACTACGGCTGCGTTGCAAGTGACACCCTATTCCCCATAAGGTGCACTACGTTTGACCAGAGGGCCCTGGTCAAAAGTAGTGCACTATATACACTGAGTGTACAAAACATTAAGAACACCTGCTCTTCCATGTCATAGACTGACGAAGTGAATGCAGGTGAAAGCTATGATCCCTTATTGATGTTGCTTGTTAAATCCAGTTCAATCAGTGTAGATGAAGGGGAGGATACAGCTTAAAGAAAGATTTTGAAGCCTTCAGGCAATCGAGACATGGATTGTGAATGTGCCATTCAGAGGGTGAATGGGCAAGACAACATATTTAAGTGCCTTTGAACAGGGTATGGTAGTAGGTGCCAGGCACACCGGTTTGAGTGTCAAAAACTGCAACGCTGCTGGGTTTTTCACCCTCAACAGTTTCCCGTGTTTATCAAGAATGGTCCACCACCCAAAAGACATCCAGCCAACTTGACACAACTGTGGGAAGCATTGGAATCAACATTGGCAGCATCCCTTTGGAACCCTTTCAACACCTTGTAGAGTCCATTCGCTGAAAAATTGATGGTGTTCTGAGGGCAAAAGACAGTGCAACTCAATATTAGGAAGGTGTTCCTAATGTTTGTACACTTTCCTCACAGAAAGCAGATGGGGCACATCTCCATCCTGGTCTTATACATAAACATCCCACTATTACACATAACAGAAAGGGAAGGATGGAGGTCTGAGGAGAAGATTTAGAGACTGAGAGCCCCTGACCACCCTCCACCCTTCACCCTGGTAGCATTACATCTGTGAATCACAAATGGCACCCTATTCCCTAATGGCACCCTATTCCCTATATACTACTGCATGGTCGGAACTAGAAGCACAAGCATTTCGCTACACTCGCATTAACATCTGCTAACCATGTGTATGTGACAAATAACATTTTATTTGATTTAGTGCATAATATATAGGGAATAGGGTGCCATTTGGGAAGCACCTACTGTATGGTTAATGAGGGCTCCACACAGGGAGCAGGGCCACTAATCAATCTCTGTTCCGTAGTGTGACGCTCCTGCTTCCGTATCAATCTTCCTGAGAATAGGTGAATATGATTAATTGGCTGTGTGAGGGTGTGCTAAAGGCCGCCAGGCCGGCCTGTTAACCTCTTGCTGGCAGGACACCATTATGAAACAGTCATGCTGAAAAGGAAAAGGAGGAGGAGGAGGAGAGATAAAGAAGAAACTCATTTGCACTTCACTCCTCATCTCCATGTTTAAAGAGTTACACACAAACAATTAATCAAATTCATCATGTTGCTGATTAAAATATTCTGGCAATTATATTTCTATTTCAAATCAAAATAAACAAATAGAGATATATCTATGAGCCTGTTATAAATGTTTGTCCTGGTATTTTATATTTTTTCTTCAATTTGAATAGGAACTGAGAGAAATGTATCCCAGTAACTATTTATTTCCAGCTGTTTTGAATGGCCTTAGATGAACAAACTGTTCAAAGCTACAACACTGCCTCGCTTATCCACTGTTGATTCTGTTCAGCATAATAAATACAGCGGGTGACGTGTGCTGATGCTGTCATGTTGCTGTCATGCTGCTGCTCATGTTGCTGCTCATGCTGCTGCTCATGCTGCTGCTCATGTTGCTGCTCATACTGCTGCTCATGCTGCTGCTCATGTTGCTGTCCTGTTGCTGCTCATGCTGCTGCTCATGTTGCTGCTCATGTTGCTGCTCATACTGCTGCTCATGTTGCTGCTCATGTTGCTACTCATGCTGCTGCTCATGTTGCTGCTCATGTTGCTACTCATGCTGCTGCTCATGCTGCTGTTCATGTTGCTGCTCATGTTGCTGTTCATTTTGCTGCTCATGCTGCTGCTCATGCTGCTGCTCATGTTGCTGCTCATGTTGCTGTTCATGCTGCTGCTCATGTTGCTGCTCATGCTGCTGCTCATGCTGCTGCTCATGTTGCTGTTCATGTTGCTGCTCATGTTGCTGCTTATGCTGCTGCTCATGTTGCTGCTCATGTTGCTGCTCATGCTGCTGGTCATACTGCTGCAAATGTTGCTGTTCATGTTGCAGCTCATGCTGCTGTCATGTTGCTGCTCATGTTGATACTCATGCTGCTGCTCATGCTGCTGTTCATGTTGCTGCTCATTCTGCTGCTCATTCTGCTGCTCATGTTGCTGTTCATGTTGCTGTTCATTTTGCTGCTCATGCTGCTGCTCATGTTGCTGCTCATGTTGCTGTTCATGCTGCTGCTCATGTTGCTGCTCATGCTGCTGCTCATGCTGCTGCTCATGTTGCTGTTCATGTTGCTGCTCATGTTGCTGCTTATGCTGCTGCTCATGTTGCTGCTCATGTTGCTGCTCATGCTGCTCGTCATACTGCTGCTAATGTTGCTGCTCATGTTGCTGCTCATGTTGCTGCTCATGTTGCTGCTCATGTTGCAGCTCATGCTGCTGTCATGTTGCTGCTCATGTTGATACTCATGCTGCTGCTCATGCTGCTGCTCATGTTGCTGCTCATGTTGCTGTTCATGCTGCTGCTCATGTTGCTGCTCATGCTGCTGCTCATGCTGCTGCTCATGTTGCTGTTCATGTTGCTGCTCATGTTGCTGCTTATGCTGCTGCTCATGTTGCTGCTCATGTTGCTGCTCATGCTGCTCGTCATACTGCTGCTAATGTTGCTGCTCATGTTGCTGCTCATGTTGCTGCTCATGTTGCTGCTCATGTTGCAGCTCATGCTGCTGTCATGTTGCTGCTCATGTTGATACTCATGCTGCTGCTCATGTTACTGTTCATTTTGCTACTCATGTTGTTGCTCATGTTACTACTCATGTTGCTACTCATGTTGCTGCTCATGCTGCTGTCATGTTGCTGCTCATGTTGATACTCATGCTGCTGCTCATGCTGCTGTTCATGTTGCTGCTCATTCTGCTGCTCGTTCTGCTGCTCATGTTGCTGCTCATTCTGCTGCTCATTCTGCTGCTCATGTTGCTGCTCATGTTACTGTTCATTTTGCTACTCATGTTGTTGCTCATGTTACTACTCATGTTGCTGCTCATGTTGCTGTTCATTTTGCTGCTCATGCTGCTGCTCATGTTGCTGTTCATGCTGCTGCTCATGTTGCTGCTCATGTTGCTGTTGTTGCTGCTGCTCATGTTGCTGCTCATGCTGCTGCTCATGCTGCTGCTCATGTTGCTGTTCATGTTGCTGCTCATGTTGCTGCTTATGCTGCTGCTCATGTTGCTGCTCATCTTGCTGCTCATGCTGCTGGTCATACTGCTGCTAATGTTGCTGTTCATGTTGCTGCTCATGCTGCTGCTCATGTTGCTGCTCATGTTGCTGCTCATGTTGCAGCTCATGCTGCTGTCATGTTGCTGCTCATGTTGATACTCATGCTGCTGCTCATGCTGCTGTTCATGTTGCTGCTCATTCTGCTGCTCGTTCTGCTGCTCATGTTGCTGCTCATTCTGCTGCTCATTCTGCTGCTCATGTTGCTGCTCATGTTATTGTTCATTTTGCTACTCATGTTGTTGCTCATGTTACTACTCATGTTGCTACTCATGTTGCTGCTCATGTTGCTGCTCATGCTGCTGCTCATGTAACTGTGTATGGACCATGAACTCAATGCATTGGCTAGCACAAATCACCCCAGTGGTTCATAAGGGATCCCTTAGATTGGTCGGACAGACGGACGGACGGACGGGGGGCATTACAAACCACCCTATCTGTCCACCATAAATATACCCCCTAATTGTTTCTGTGGCACGGAAATATGGATGTCTTGAGAGAACCCACACAACACATTACCAGCCAGACAACAACAGTCTTCAGTGCATTCCAAGGCAACCTCGTAAGACTCTCCTGTGCACCTCAGAGTTGGACGACGGCCATAAAACAACCACATAATGCATCGCAAAATGCTAACTTGATGAACATTTGAAACCACTGGCACCCAGAAAAAGTACCTCATGGCATTGAAATTGCTCATGAAGTCATCATGAAAACAATAGGTCCCTGCTCTAATGGCTTGATTAGGTCAAATGTGCTGATGTTTCAGTTGTGGTGGTGAAAAGCATTAGCGGATTGGTATAACTTTGCTGGAAGACGAATTAATATGACAAGATGGGTAGTAGTTCCATCAAGAACATATTTTACTGATGGGCCAGAGGTATAAAATAACGGATCTCCTTAATGCCCTCCTGGGTAAAGTTACATCTCCCTCTGCATTTTGCTCAAATTGGGTAAAAAGTCCATTACAACACCTCTGACTACTTTCTTGGTGTATCATCATCACCCAGAAATGTGTGTTCCAGACAGACTGTGCTTGTAACACAGAATTAGGACCAGCAAATTTGATTACCAGTGTGTATTGTCCCACTAGGGGGCTTGAAAATCTAAATGGAGTTCCTTAAGCTGTTTTGGAGGAAGCACTAAGACGTTTACTCAAAGTCAATTTGACTAAATAAATCCATAACAAATAGTTTCTGAAAACTACAGGATGAGAGGAAATAAGGAGTGAAATAAGCCATTCAAGCAAAAACATACGGAAGACAGATTGTTCACAGACATATTTGCTGCAAGAGACGATGCCATTGATTTTGGCTGGAGTTGGAACTACAGTATTTTATTGATTTACGGAGGCTGCTTGTTTCTGCCTTTCTGCTTGGCCCTCTGGGAGAAAGCTCTGAGCAACATTAGGGAGGGAGGGAGAGAGATTGAGGGATGGCGAGAGAGAGAGGGATGGACAGAGAGAGGGATGGAAAGCGAGAAAGGTACAGTATATAGAAATGTAAACTACTCAGGATAAAGACCAGGCAGGCCTGCAGGCAACACTGACGGTGACCAGCGGGGATCTCTCAGCACACTGCCTATAAGAAAGCCATTGTAATGGTTCAGAATGCTACAGACTTTACCTGGCTGAGGGCTGCACATTGAACTGGTGGGGAGGTGTTGTGTTCACAGCTATGCAATTTCTCTCTCCGTCAGGCCCACATCAGAGCTCCACTGCTCTTTGACCCCTTATTTAGAGGCCCTCCAACTGCCTGTTTGACTGCACTTGATCCTTATCAGAGAAAGGCACCCTGTCGGTGGGTTTGAGGGGGTGTGACAGGATATTACCTACATCCGGTGGTTGGCAACTTACCTCTGCTCTCCCTCAGTTAACAGGGGCACTTATAGGAAGATAAGGCTGCTGAGAGAGAGAAAGAGAGAGAGAGAGCGCGAGAGCGTGAGCAAGAGAGATTGATTGATTGATTGTTGGACATAAAAGACTGTAAAAACACCAGCAAATCAGTTCCAACTGATTTAATTAGTGAAATCTGTTCCAAAGTATTCCCATGCATATTAGAGAGGTATATGTAATCGTATACAAATTTAGGCAAGGTTTGATATAATTATGTTTTAGTCAAATATTATATCTGTTTGGGCTTCTTGCGGTCAAGTTGCAGTCTACAAATTATTTGTAATTATTTTCCGGTCCTCTGACCATCCGCTGGCGGCTGAATCTAGTTGTAAATGCTAAACGCTGCTGCTACTGTTAATTATCTATTCTGTTGCCTAGTCATTTTATTCTTAGTTATATGTGCATATCGGTACTGGTACCCCGTGTATATGGCCAAGTTATCGTTACTCATTGTGTATTTATTATTACTTTTATTATTACATGTTATTAGTTTTATTTCTCTCTCAATTTTTGGGAAGGGCTCGTAAGCATTTCATTGTTAGTCTACACCTGTTGTTGACAAAGCATGTGACGAATAAAATGTAATTTTAACAGATTTTTTTATTTAGCTGGTACAGTAAGATCTTAATTTGATCACCCTGTTGCAAGAGAACATTCCTGCAATGCAGAACATTTAACACTTGTAGTGTATTTGAGGTTTAAAAAGGCTTCTGAAGTTTGTAATTTCAACTTTGACATTTCAGACTTGATTTTACTTTATGAAAAATGTATCAACCCCTACAAAAATGTCCATTCATTATAATGTTGCTAGATCCTATGTCTCACAGCATATTTATATTAGATCCTAGTCAAGTTGGTTGGAGTAGGTGAGGCAGGAGGGCAGAGCACTATTACAGGTTTAATACATCAAACAATGTAAAGAACACTGCTGGTTGATTTCCCTTGACCACACAAAATCTTCCAGAAATAGAGAACATAGAGAATCGTTCTGGTGTTCTATATTTCTGGAAATGTTTTACTATGGCTAGGAGGTTATTGGCAGTCAATATTTACACAGTTGTTGTTTTAGTTTTGTGAATTAACGTATTAGAAGTCTTTCTCTTTATTAAAACATTATTACATTGCCAGTCAACAATATGACACCACACACACAGGAGGAAAAGCCTGATTGTATTCTAGTTTTTGTGACTGTTATAACATCTCCACTAGTAGAGTAGATTTTATCCTACCCACGGGCCCAATCACAGTGCCATCTATCGAGCGTGAATGCTATCGGATCATAACAAGCTCAGTGTAAACTCCTTAATGGAAGCCGTCTGTTTAGTGACCTATCTGAGCAGGCAGAGAGAAACTCATCATGCCTATCACAGGCCACGTTAATGGCTCTTAGCTGGAGCTATTAATTAAGTACACAGAGTGGCCCAACAATGGAAGCAGTCCCTTCCACACCCTCTGCTCTCATATTGCATGTGACTAATGAACTCTGAAAGAGGAGGTCTAATAGCTGTGTTGTCTTCCTGCCTGGGGAGACTCAGTCAACCTACAAGAAGATGGTGCCCAGAACATTTACTAATGGATACATCCTTATGGTTTAGTTGTTTAGATTACAGTCTGTGTTGTGCCGTGATGCACACTTAAAAATACAGCATCTGTACAAAATCTCAATACAGCCATTTTTCCGTGTCTTTTAAAAAATGTAATCTGTTTCCTAAACTAGCTGAAAAGACACCATTTGCCCTATAGTCTGGATCTGTCCCTTCAACAGCAAATTAATGGAGGTTGTAGGGGAGGTGATTGGCAAGGTGTCACCTACAGCCTCCTTCGAGAAGTTGGAACGCAGCACTGCAATGGTAAGTTATTAGATGTGTAGGTGGTTCCTGTTCTTTACTCCTCTCTGTGCCTGCCTGCCTGCTGACTCCTCCTTATTTATTCTCAGTGTGAAGACAAGCTCCCTTTCACCTCCCAGCCATATTAATCACCCATGACAAATCACACAAACATAGCCAGTCAGATCTGCAACTTCCAGCAAAGGCACTTCAAAAGTGGCTCTCAGTTCAGCATTATAATGGTGATGCAAATCAAAACAGCATTACATTCTGACACAAACAAGGAGAAGCATATTCTACTAATGGGGTTTTCCACTTAGATGTAAAGGTTTTGGTTGCTTGGTTGCTCAATTTGCCATGTATCAAGTCTCCACCGAGGTCTCTCAGGTTTGCACTAACGGCAAGAAAAAAGTCTCTGTAAAGGCACTCTGATGTGAGCCTTAGTGTAATGAGGAACTTGCTGACGAATCTTATGGAAAATGGACACTTAGAGTTGATACTGCAGTTGATATGTATACCATTAAAAGTGAATTTAAAGGGGACCATCACTCTCTCCCAGAAGTTTAATTTAATAACGTCACCTTATTCTGAAAAATACCTTATCTCAGCAGACTTGTAATTGTTCTAAACGTTTTAAAACTCATAATGAAACCCATTTTGACTAAATAAGGTGGTGATGGGGTTTTTCAACAGTACAGGTAGATCATAAATCCAGCTTCGTACTCCTTAATGTAGTCTTATTTACAACATGGCTAGCCGTTGCTTTTGGGATATTAAAAGGCTATTTTCTAAGAGTGCCCCCTAACAAAATAAAGCATCTCCTAAGAGCATTCACTTTTATGTGTATGGTAAAATAACAGGTGTCTTGGCAGCAAAGAAAGAGTGAAAAGGGATTTTTTAAAAGCATCAGACTCTCCAAGGTTTCACAATGTGGCATGGCTGACATAGTGCCCAAAGCAAGAAAAATTATTTCATTTGTTCTGAGTGACTCATCCATCTCAGAACTTAATGGTGGCGCTGACTTGGAGAAGTTCAAAGACTGCGGTGTCCCATCAAGGCTCTTCAATGCCACTGTTAGCATAATACTTCCCCAAGGAGGTTCTCAGGAGACAACACTCAAAAGACCTCTCTCTCTCTCTCTCTCTACTTCAGCTATACAAATTATCTCCAATAAAAATAACCATCCCAACCAAGTGCTAAAAGCCTACGCAGACCACAAATCTGTCCAAATAACCAGATTTCCGCTGTTCTTAGATACAGTAGTATCTGTAATTAGCTGGAATTAAACCACTGTGCTATAGTAATGAGCTCCTTTGAGTCCAGTGCCTTCAGAAATAAAACAGAGGATTGCAAGTCTTAATTTATTTATTAATAACTTTGGCATAACTTCAAAGAGGAAAGTGGACAGCTACTGTATGTTTTCACAAGCTATGTTGCTATGTTCTAGAAGTGATTATTTCACAGTGTTCTGATGACTCAACAGGGGATAATCGTTGAAGAGTAGGCTATTGTTGGTCTCCCCTGTCATTTCATCAGTCACCTCCCTCCCTCTCTGTCTTGACCTGTCACTCAGTCATGCGTGGAAGACTCAGTCCACCATCCTGCTGTCTCCCGGAGCACCTGGTCTGGCCTAGCAGACACACACTGAGGCCAAGTCGGGTATAGGCACAAGGCATGCTGGCACATCTTTAACCCTGGAGTCCCACTTAATCATGCTGGCCAGCCTCACATACACCAGGGTTCCTACGGGGGAACTGCCAGTTAATGAACTCTGGGAAGTTACGTGCACTCTGGATTATTGGTGAACATGCCCACTGCAGTAATTGACAGTGCTGCAATTGAAAGCAAAATGTAGCAGCAGGGAAATCTGTCGTCTACAGCTCTGGTCAATATTGTTTTAGCATGTTGGGAGGCTGGTATCAAAAGTCTGCAGCCTCACATTATTATGTGCTGCTAGTTTCTCTCTTTTTGCTCGTCTCCAACGGCCTGTGGGGGATTTGTTGTTGACTTTCAGTGGAAATATTAGAAAGACTTGGGTGGACTGACTGTACACTCTAAGAACCCCAGGTTGTCTGAGGTCATAGCAACTCTGCTTTGGGGTCCACTGAAGACTGATATTGACACATCTTTGGATATAACACCAAAGGGCTATACTACAGTATATATGAGACTCTATGCTGCTTAAAGACCCATGCCAGCCTTCTCTTTTCCCCACAACACTCCAAACCCCATATGAGATGGTGGATCATGCACAGGTTTGGATGATAATGAAGATCCTGTTGTGAAAATATATCATAATTATAAATTGGTCTTTTGGGGCCTCCTGAGGTGTCTAGGTGATTATTCTGGACTGTGTTGCTTGGTGACACCTGTGTGACAGTGTTGGTATGTGTACCTCTGTGTGTGTGTGTGTGTGTGTGTGTGTGTGTGTGTGTGTGTGTGTGTGTGTGTGTGTGTGTGTGTGTGTGTGTGTGTGTGTGTGTGTGTGTGCGTGCGTGCGTGCGTGTGCGGTGAGGGAATAATGTTGGCCAACTCAGCACCCCCAGTAGCCCAGGTCCATCCTTCATGGCTCCCTGTCCTGAGTGGACTAGTTCTGGATGGCAGTAAATACCTCTAGGAGGGTGACCTCATTTTCACCTGGCTGCACACTTCCCCTGCAATTATTCTACTTGGGTCCCATGTTACTGAGCCGAGCGTGGGCAGTGCCAGTCAGCGTTGGGGCATAATGACCTCAAAGAAGCTGTCTCTGCAGTACCAAGTTGAAGACAGACAGGGGAGGGCAGGCAGGCAGAATACATTAGTGCAAAGTAAGATAGTTATTAGATCAGCTTGTGCACTAACAAGGCTCTTGTCTCTCTTCCCTGCCATTAAAGGAAGGGAGGATGTTTGGGGAGGATGGAGGAGGATGTGGTCTCTGTTGTGGGATGGGATTTCTTGGTTCTGGCGGAGCCATTAAAACATAATTGCTGTGGTTTTTTGCTTCATGGCTTTTCAATGAAGATGAAATGGAGCGACGTGGACAGTACAGACAAAACCTTCTTAGTCGATAAATGGACATATTTTTCCTTTTTGGCTCCACTCTGATTTCAGATAGAAGAAATAAGTGAATAGGGTGTGTACAAATACATTTGGATTTGGTCAAAGCCCTGATATTGAGAATGTTAACAAGATAAGAGGCTGACCGACATCAGAGCAGGACTAGTTTATCACTATCTGTTTGGGTCGCTGGGAGCTCCAGGCAAGTCATACATAAGGTCAAAGGATCTCTTAGTTCCCGCTGTGTTACTTTCCTGACAAATGTGCTATGTTGAGGTGGGAAACTTTGTTGGAATAATGCATTTAAATGAAACTGTGCTTAACTTCTAAACTCCATTTGTGGTGGGTGTGAAGAGATAAAGCAATGGGTGGACTTTTGGTCTTTGACTTACTGCACTACATAAACCCACATTTCAAAAACGGCCAAAGCGGTACAATAATTGCACTGTAACTGAGATAAAGGCTAGAGACAGTATTTTCATCACATTGATTCACATTAGAGTGCAATATTTAAGCATATTTTATCAGTCCAAAGTGTTTTACATTGACACCATAGAAAGAGACATACTGTATACTGTATACGGATTCTTCTTTGTCCATTGTGTTCTTCTGCATTATTCTATTGCCAGTGACAGTACACTGAACCCTACTCTTCAGACAGCAACTTCTCAAGACAGAACCAGTCACTTTACAGTCTTTTACATTCCAATTGGATGATGTTATGTGCTGTAAATTAAACATATCCTAAACTTTTTCTCAAGACAATCCCTTCTTAGATTTTTATTTAATTATTTATTTTGTGACAGAGTTTATTTTCATTTTTTATTCACTGATGCTTGGAGACGTAAGATTAAAAACACACATTACTAACCCATTCTCTTTCATTCGGTTTATAGATTTCTCCTCAGGGAATGAAGAGTCTGAATGTCTTAGTCTTTTCAGACAGAATGATCATATTTTGGGTTTGACTTAAATCAAAGTTTAGCTTAAAAAATATTTGAGTTTCAACAAATTTAAGGTTTAAGAATGAAGATGCAATTAAATATTTATTACAATTCACATGCACTATATTTATATGGTTTACTATAAATGCAGTAATATTTCAATTAGTATTTAAAGACATGGTATGAATACAGTATGACATGGCAGTCCTGTCTCTCGGTAATTCCCTAGCCTCCACCAGGAATGACAAAGACACTGGCAGTGCCCCAAATAGCACCCTCTTCCATAAATAGTGCACTACTTTTGACCATGGCTCATAGGGCTTTCCCAGATGCCCTTTTAATGTAGTTCTGTAGGGTAAAGGCATGTTGGAAAATAATACATTACCAGTCAAGGGTATTCAACAGGTTCAGTGGATCTTTGTGGTTCACATTATGCAATCTACCACACAAACAAATAATTTAGCATCAATATGATGTTTTACCAATAAAGTTAATCTTGCTTAGTGGTCATTTTCAAAATCAGGAAGAGCTGTTAGAGCAAGTAAGAGTCACTTCTTCAGCAAAACTATTTCAAATGTCTAATGAGTATATTACCAGCCCAGCCAAACCCAGAGTACAAGCAGTGTATCTTACAGTAAGTAACCTTACTGAAGCACTACTCTGCACACAGAAGAGAGGCCACAGCATCCCAAATGCAACACAAATGTATCTCAACTGCTTTCTGTGACTACTAACCAGTCTTTATCATTCTATTTCCACTTTACATGCCTTCTCATGCAGTTCTTTTCTTCTAGGATTTGAAATGGTTGTTAGCCGTTAAGACAATTATTTTCCGTTATAATGAATTGTACATTTATTTTGAGGCTTGCTTCTATTTTCAAGATACTCACCTTCCTTTAAATGTTACAAAAACAAAACAAAGGTCTAACACAGGGAAACATCTAATGTAAATACAGTGGGGCAAAAAAGTATTTAGTCAGCCACCAATTGTGCAAGTTCTCCAACTTAAAAAGATGAGAGAGGCCTGTAATTTTCATCATAGGTACACTTCAACTATGACAGACGAAATGAGAAAAATAAATCCAGAAAATCACATTGTAGGATTTTTTATTTATTTATTTGCAAATTATGGTGGAAAATAAGTATTTGGTCAATAACAAAAGTTTATCTCAATACTTTGTTATATAACCTTTGTTGGCAATGACAGAGGTCAAACGTTTTCTGTAAGTCTTCACAAGGTTTTCACACACTGTTGCTGGTATTTTGGCCCATTCCTCCATGCAGATCTCCTCTAGAGCAGTGATGTTTTGGGGCTGTCGCTGGGCAACACGGACTTTCAACTCCCTCCAAAGATTTTCTATGGGGTTGAGATCTGGAGACTGGCTAGGCCACTCCAGGACCTTGAAATGCTTCTTCTGAAGCCACTTCTTCGTTGCCGGGCGGTGTGTTTGGGATCATTGTCATGCTGAAAGACCCAGCCACGTTTCATCTTCAATGCCCTTGCTGATGGAAGGAGGTTTTCACTCAAAATCTCACGATACATGGCCCCATTCATTCTTTCCTTTACACGGATCAGTCGTCCTGGTCCCTTTGCAGAAAAACAGCCCCAAAGCATGATGTTTCCACCCCCATGCTTCACAGTAGGTATGGTGTTCTTTGGATGCAACTCAGCATTCTTTGTCCTCCAAACACAACGAGTTAAGTTTTTACCAAAAAGTTCTATTTTGGTTTCATCTGACCATATGACATTCTCCCAATCCTCATCTGGATCATCCAAATGCCTTCCATTACCTAATAATTGCTCCCACAGTTGATTTCTTCAAACCAAGCTGCTTACCTACTGCAGATTCAGTCTTCCCAAAATGGTGCAGATCTACAATTTTGTTTCTGTTGTCTTTTGACAGCTCTTTGGTCTTGGCCATAGTGGAGTTTGGAGTGTGACTGTTTGAGGTTGTGGACAGGTGTCTTTTATACTGATAACAAGTTCAAACAGGTGCCATTAATACAGGTAACGAGTGGAGGACAGAGGAGCCTCTTAAAGAAGAAGTTACAGGTCTGTGAGAGCCAGAAATCTTGCTTGTTTGTATGTGACCAAATACTTATTTTCCACCATAATTTGCAAATAAATTCATTAAAAATCCTACAATGTGATTTTCTGGATTTTCTTTCCTCATTTTGTCTGTCATAGTTGAAGTGTACCCATGATGAAAATTACAGGCCTCTCTCATCTTTTTAAGTGAGAGAACTTGCACAATTGGTGGCTGACTAAATACTTTTTTGCCCCACTGTATATATTATTATTTCTCCAAAATACTTTTTTGTCACCATGCCTCTAAATCTCTTCGATAGTTCAACGGTCAACATCTATCTTAGGTTGAAACTCAACTCTGGTGCAGACAGACCTGGGTCAACTCAATGAGGACCTTCTCCATGTTGTCCCCGCTATGCTCGGAATGAGAGGGAGACAGAGAGAGAGAGATCATCCCACCATGTCAGTGTTATCCAGAGAAAGGTAATGTTTTCTCTCCCCCAGCCCCAATCCAACCCCAGCCCATTGTTGAGCCTGCCAGGCCCACATACAACCCACAATCCTCTATTTCTGACCTATGCCTCTGAGGAGCGTGTTACTCCGTTAGAGAATATGCCTAGTAACCCCTCAAGAGTCATCTTTCTCTCTACCCAATGACCCTGGAGGCTGTCAGAGGTTTTATAAAAGGTTAGTTACTAAAAGCATCCTACATTTTTCTAAAGTTGATTGGTCGCATACACAGATTTGCAGATGTTATTGCAAGTGCAGCAAAATGCTTGTGTTTCTAGCTCCAACAGTGCGATACAAAATAGTACATACAAAATAATACACACGTAATCACAAAAATACAAAAGAAATTAAGAAATACCAGGACGAGCAATGTCAGAGTCTGGAATATATATACACTGCTCAAAAAAATAAAGGGAACACTTAAACAACACAATGTAACTCCAAGTCAATCACACTTCTGTGAAATCAAACTGTCCACTTAGGAAGCAACACTGATTGACAATAAATTTCACATGCTGTTGTGCAAATGGAATAGACAACAGGTGGAAATTATAGGCAATTAGCAAGACACCCCCAATAAAGGAGTGGTTCTGAAGGTGGTGACCACAGACCACTTCTCAGTTCCTATGCTTCCTGGCTGATGTTTTGGTCACTTTTGAATGCTGGCGGTGCTTTCACTCTAGTGGTAGCATGAGACGGAGTCTACAACCCACACAAGTGGCTCAGGTAGTGCAACTCATCCAGGATGGCACATCAATGCGAGCTGTGGCAAGAAGGTTTGCTGTGTCTGTCAGCGTAGTGTCCAGAGCATGGAGGCGCTACCAGGAGACAGGCCAGTACATCAGGAGACGTGGAGGAGGCCGTAGGAGGGCAACAACCCAGCAGCAGGACCACTACCTCCACCTTTGTGCAAGGAGGAGCACTGCCAGAGCCCTGCAAAATGACCTCCAGCAGGCCACAAATGTGCATGTGTCTGCTCAAACGGTCAGAAACAGACTCCATGAGGGTGGTATGAGGGCCCAACGTCCACAGGTGGGGTTGTGCTTACAGCCCAACACCGTGCAGGACGTTTGGCATTTGCCAGAGAACACCAAGATTGGCAAATTCGCCACTGGCGCCCTGTGCTCTTCACAGATGAAAGCAGGTTCACACTGAGCACGTGACAGACGTGACAGAGTCTGGAGACGCCGTGGAGAACGTTCTGCTGCCTGCAACATCCTCCAGCATGACCGGTTTGGCGGTGGGTCAGTCATGGTGTGGGGTGGCATTTCTTTGGGGGGCCGCACAGCCCTCCATGTGCTCGCCAGAGGTAGCCTGACTGCCATTAGGTACCGAGATGAGATCCTCAGACCCCTTGTGAGACCATATGCTGGTGCGGTTGGCCCTGGGTTCCTCCTATATATATATATATATATATATATATAAAGTGGGTAAAATAGTATGTAAACATTATTACAACCTGTGTTTAACTAGCTAGCGAACAATAGCTTGCTGGATCGCTAGCTAACATTGCGTGTATGATCTGTGTAGTAATATTATTTGAATCAGAGTCCTAGTTGGTTAGCTTTAGCTACCTGCAGATTCATACAACAGCTATGACAATGTTTTTATTGGTAGTAGTATGAGTTGGGATTATGCCGGTTCACTGTTTAGCTAGCTAGCTAACTAGTTAGCTACGTGTCTAAACAAAATAATCATGACCCATCAAGATATTGGTGTGTCTGTGTGTGATTGTGGCCATCTATTGTATTTCATAAACATGTGTACATGTCTAGACAATAGTGACCCATCCACTCAGCTAGATGTGGTTGGGGGGGTGGTTATAGCGTTTCCTTCACATGACCCATCAATTTAGACAAGTGTGTCTGGTAAGCATAATCTAATAATAATTATTTTTTTAATTCTGGACATTTACTGTTTTTTTATATTGCTACTATGCAAGTAGCCGTTTCACTGTATCTTTTACACCTTCTATATCCTGTGCATGTGACAAATAAACATGGATTTTATTTGATATAGTGTGTGTTTACCAGAGATGGTAATGTGAAGAACAACATGACCTGCACCAAAGTCAGATTAAGATATAGGCCAAGGACTAGATGAAGTGTATTTTTACCTGGAGTTTTTCCTTATTGTAGGCTACTACTTTTACCACTTCTAGTCTTTAAATATTTAGTTGTTTATTAAACTACTCACTCTGCTTAGTACATGGCCTCACATGTGACTCCTTAAAAGAGATGGGTGGGGCTAAGGCTTAAGAGGGTGTGAACGATGCTGGATGGGTGTGGACAAAGAAGAGCTCTCCAGTAAGTGTATCAAAACATTCACAAACAGTTTAATGTTGTGCAAGGTTAAGGTGTGTTAGTGTTGAAAGGAGTGTTTGTGTGAGAAAGAGGATATGGCCGGGAGGATCTTAATATCTTAATTTTTCTAAACACTTAATAAGATTCAGTAGGCTAATAACATAATGTCCTTCCTGTTAGCCAATTCATAAATGTCAGGAATATTTCTCAGGGCACCTGTAGGGATCGTTCTATGTTTCAGGTCATTGACGACGTGAAATGGTCCCTTCACACAACTC
Organism: Brachymystax lenok tsinlingensis; assembly: GCA_030435695.1. NCBI lineage: Eukaryota > Metazoa > Chordata > Actinopteri > Salmoniformes > Salmonidae > Brachymystax > Brachymystax lenok. Next base: position 21,314,079 of record CM059793.1, on the reverse strand, counting down.
AGGAAGCTGCGCCCCACTGCTCCTTAAGAATTAACAGTACTGTATGCTTTAATGACTTTCTGACAAAATTAAAAGTGTGTAATATCTGAAAATGTAGCTAGACTCTTACTGTTATACAGTGGGGAAAAAAAGTATTTAGTCAGACACCAATTGTGCAAGTTCTCTCACTTAAAAAGATGCGAGAGGCCTGTAATTTTCATCATAGGTACAATTATGGTGGAAAATAAGTATTTGGTCACATACAAACAAGCAAGATTTCTGGCTCTCACAGACCTGTAACTTCTTCTTTAAGAGGTTCCTCTGTCCTCCACTCATTACCTGTATTAATGGCACCTCTTTGAACTTGTTATCAGTATAAAAGACACCTGTCCACAACCTCAAACAGTCACACTCCAAACTCCACTATGGCCAAGACCAAAGAGCTGTCAAAGGACACCAGAAACAAAATTGTAGACCTGCACCAGGTTGGGAAGACTGAATCTGCAATAGGTAAGCAGCTTGGTTTGAAGAAATCAACTGTGGGAGCAATTATTAGGAAATGGATTTTGGTTTCATCTGACCATATGAC